>JALGQZ010000009.1:46358466-47685966 GCA_023105745.1 Austropuccinia psidii
AAATTAAAAATAGTTTATTACCTCTAAAAGAAATTAAAGACAGTTTATTATCACTACAAGAAATAAATAACAATTTATCTTCTTTAACAAAAATTGTTGTGCAAAACAAGAAAGAAATTGACAACATTAAGTTTATTGTTGAAAATAATAAACCTAAGAATTTAATTGACAATACTCAAAAATTAATACAAGGACAACAAGAATTGTATAAATACATAAAAGATATCAAAGACAAAACTTTGACAATCAATTATGATGTGAGTATTGACAATCTTACAGAAAAATTGAATAAATTAAGTATTTCTGTAGAAAAATTTGAAGAAAAGACTTCATCACACCAAAAATTACTTTTGGACCATGTGGAAAAAAGTGATGAAGCAAGAATGCATCTGAAAGATGATATTCAGAGTGAAATAAGACTTATCACTGAAAAAATGGATAAAATTAATGAGGCTAATTTAAATATGCCAAAGTTATCAACACCATTTTCTCATATAAGAAGCCCTGTTAAAACAAAAGAGGAATTGTCAAATCCTTTCATAACAGACTTGAGTCACCAAGATAATAACCAAGTCTTAATGAAGGAAGCACCTCAACTGAAAGAATGGCCAACATTCACAGGAGAAGGTGAATATGACCACATGTCATTCATTAAAACAATTGACATGTTGCAAGAAGATTATGCCATACCAGATGAATTAATCACTGCAAGATTACATTCTTTGTTTGAGAAATCTGCAAAAAGATGGTATTATGGCATAAGACAAACAAATGGTAAAAATACCTGGTCTTGGTGGAAACAAGAAATAATCACCAAGTGGGCAAATGATGCCTGGAGGTATAAGATAGAAAATGCATTTGAAAACTCTTTCTTTGACCCAGAGAAAGACAAACCTTTAACTTGGTTCTTAAAACAAGTTGAAAGACTTAATGCACTATACCCAGAAATGTCACAGAAGATGGTGCATATGAAAATACTTAAAAAATGTGGAGGGGAACTAGAACATGCCCTAAGAAGCAGATGTATAGAACCATGCTCCACAGAAGAGTATATAAATGCACTAGAAGATATAGTGACAAGAGCAAAAATTGGCAGGACTTGGAAAAAATTGGACATTAAAAGCCCAAATAAACCATTTATCAGAAAAGATAAATCAAAAGAATCCTTTAAGCCCAATACATCCAACAATAATGAGCAAAGAAAATGCCATAAATGTGGAGGTATTGGACACTTAGCCAATAATTGCCTTAAAAAAGCAAAAATTAATGAAATTGTGGAAACAGAAAGCCACAATGACAAAGAAGAGGAATCTGACTCTGAAAAAGAGACAGAAGAGTCAGAAAGCTCTGAAAGTGATGAAATCAATATGATTAATGCACAAATTAATAATATTGACTTAATTTATGAAGTACTGGATGTTAATTCAAACTTACCACAAGTTGTAACATCTGACACAAACCTGACAAACATACAAGATGCCAAAATGTATAGAACCAAACCTGCAAGAGGAATGGGATATACAGCTGGAAAATCAAGTATAAGTATTGTTATGGTTGATAACCAGGAAGGAAAAGTTAACTTGGATACAGGAGCATATTGCACTTGTGTTGGCAAAAGTTATTTAAAAACCATTGTCCCAAATTGGCAAGAAAAACTTATGCCAATACAAGGTGTCAAATTTAGTAGTGCAAGTGAGAGCATGAAGCCCCTTGGAATAATTGATTTAACACTAATTTTTCCTCATCCCTCACAATGTGTTAGAATTAAAGTAGAGTTTGTAGTAATGGACAACTGTACTAGTAATCATTTCATACTTGGGAATGACTACTTATCAATCTATGGTATAGATATCTCCAACCAAAAAGACAGATATTTTACCATAGGAGATAACAAAAGACAAAAGTTTGGCTTCTTAAATAACAAAAAACAAATCACAGTTATTAAGAAGGAAGAAAAAATTCCAGAAAAAGAAATTTTTATATCTGAACAACTTAAAGAGGCAGAATTCAATCAAGAATTAACAGAAAAAATGAAAGAAAAATTGATTGACCTCTTATTTAAGTATAAAAATGCCTTTGCAACTGACAAAGAGCCACTAGGTGCCATAATTGGACATGAAGTGGATATAATTCTTAATGTAGAAAAGCCTTACCCACCTTTATTAAGAAGACCTGCTTATCCAGCCAGTCCAAGAGCTAGAGAAGCCTTAGAGGTACACATTAAAGAATTAATGGACCTTGGAGTATTAAGAAAGGTTGGACATAATGAACAAGTAGAAGTTACTACACCTGTCATTATAACTTGGCATAATGGAAAGTCAAGGATGGTAGGAGACTTCAGAGCCCTGAATACCTATACCATTCCAGACAGATATCCAATACCCAGAATCCATGAGACATTGACCCAATTGTCACAAGCTAAGTTCATCACAGCTATGGATGCTCTTAAAGGTTTTCATCAAAATGTCTTAACAGACAATGCCAAGAAACTACTAAGAATAATAGTCCATTGTGGGATTTTTGAATACTTAAGAATGCCATTTGGAATAAAAAATGCACCTTCCCATTATCAAAGAATGATGAATACCATATTTCCTGAAGAATTATCAGAAGGATGGTTAATTATCTATATTGATGATATTATAGTTTGCTCAGAAACTTGGGAAAATCACCTTACAAGACTAGAAAGGGTACTACAGAAAATAGTTCAAGTGAATATGAAAATTTCCTTGAAAAAGTGTCATTTTGCATATAGTGAATTAAAAGCACTAGGACATGTGGTATCTGGACTTAGTCTAGGCATAGACAAAAATAAAGTAGCAGCAGTACTACTTAAACCAATGCCTCAAACCAAAAAAGAAATGCAATCATTTCTAGGATTTGCTGGTTACTATAGACAGAATATAAAGGACTTTGCAAAGATTGCTAAATCCTTGTATAAGCTATGTGACCAACAAACAGTCTATGAGATGACAGAAGAAAGAGTCAAGGCATATGAAGAATTGAAAAATTCCTTAACAAATGCCCCATTTCTCCTAATGCCAGATTGGAAACTACCCTTCAAACTGTACATTGATGCTTGTGGAGAAGGACTAGGTGCTGCACTTCACCAAACACAAATTATCAATGATAAACCAGTGGAAGGACCAATTTGTTTCATTTCAAGGCAAATAAAGCCAACAGAGGCAAGGTATGGAGCAAGCCAAATGGAATGCTTATGCCTAGTGTGGGCTTTAGAAAAATTGCATTATTATTTGGATGGCACAGTATTTGATGTAATCACAGACTGTAATGCTGTGAAATCACTATTAAATATGAAGACTCCAAACAGACATATGCTAAGATGGCAAATTGCTATCCAGGAATATAGAGGAAATATGACTATTGTTCATAAATCTGGAAATATTCACAAAAATGCAGATGGTCTCAGCAGATGGGCTCTAGCAAATACCCCTGACAATCCAGCATGGGTACCACAAGAAGAGCACCATATAGAAGGAATATGTGTTACAGACATTGGCACAGAATTCTTTAACCAAGTTAAAGAAAGCTATAAGACAGACAAAAATTGCCATATCTTAAGCCAACTTCTAATGAAAGACTGCAAAGATCCATCACTTTCATCAAAACTAGATGAAATATGGAAAAAGGCATATGATGAAGGAAGATTTCACCTCCTTGATGGAATCCTTTACCATAGAACAAAACATACATGTGTTATGGCCTTAACAGACAGAACACTAATAAACACCATTTTACATGAGTGTCATGATAGTGTTGCATCTGGACATCTCTCAGAAGATAGGACACTAGAGAGGGTGAAAACCTGTTCTTGGTGGCCAAATTGGAAGAAAGATGTTGCAGAGTACTGCCAGACCTGTGACAGATGTCAAAAAGCCAACAGAGCCACAGGAAAGAAATTTGGAATGATGATCCAAATCCAAGAACCAAAATCCCCATGGGAAATAGTTCATATGGATTGGGTAACAGCCTTACCTCCAGGAGGAGACAGGAGTTATAATGCATGCCTAGTGCTAGTTGACAGATACAGCAAAACTCCCATGTTCTTACCATGTCATAAAGATGACACAGCTATGGATACAGCCATAATGATATGGAATAAAGTCATTAGCCATACAGGCTTATTCCAAAATATTATAAGTGACAGAGACCCAAAGTTCACTTCAGCATTATGGACAAATCTCCATAACCTGTTTGGGACAAAGTTATCATTCTCAACAGCTTATCATCCTCAAACTGATGGTTTAGCAGAAAGAATGATACAGACCCTAGAGGATATGATCAGAAGATTCTGTGCTTATGGGCTAGAATTCAAAGATTCTGATGGTTTTACCCATGATTGGTGTACACTAATACCAGCACTTGAATTGGCATATAAGACATCAATCCATTCTTCTACTGGCAAAACACCAGCAATGCTAGAGAAAGGTTGGAATCCAAGACTTCCTTATGATACCCTCAAAAAGGACTTAGTGGATATAGATCCAACAGCAAGCAGCTTCAAGATAATGCTTGACAAAGCAAGACACCATGCAAACAGATGCATGCAAGATTCTTTTAAATATGCAAAAGAAAGATGGGATAAAAGTCATAAGCCACCTGATTTCAAAATAGGGGACTTGGTTTTAGTATCAACCCTTAATTTCAATAACATAAAAGGCCCAAAGAAATTGAAAGATTCCTTTGCAGGACCATTTATGATAAAAGCACTTCATGGACCAAATGCTGTGCAATTGGAACTCACAGGTGAACTAATGAACAAACACCCAACTTTCCCTGTAAGTCTGATAAAACCTTACAGTTCAAGTGACAAAGAGTTATTTCCACTAAGAAATAAACCCCCACTTGAGATTCCCCCCTTGGAAGAAGGAGAGGAAAAGAAAATAGTAAAAGTCCTTAAAGAAAGAAGGACAAGAAACAAAAAAGAAAGAGAATACCTTGTAAGGTATAGAAATTCAACTCAAGAAGATGAATGGCTACTTGAGAAAGATATAACAAATGCTGATAAACTACTAAGAAGGTTCAGACATGAAAGAAAACCTGAAAAATAAAAAAGTTAAGCATTATTGAGCTTCAAGACTAACAAAGTCTATTGAAGAGGTAGGACAGTGGATGATACCCTTATCATACATATCAGATTGTGGTACAATCTTTTTTGGTGGTAGGGAATGTGAGCCTTTGAGATATGACCACATACCCAATAAGGTCACAAAAAGATTAAGAATAATTATACCTTTAATATAATTATAATAAAATTACTTAGAATAATTATACATTAAAATTAATTACTTAAATATACAAAAAATACCATAAATTAACACAAAAATTGGTTTAACTTAAAAACCAATGAATAAACATGTAAAATAAATTATACCATTGGATTCCTCATGGAAAAATACACATATACCATTTTTATGGCATATCTGTGAAGTCAATATTTAATGAATTATAAGGTATAATACCTTATAAAAACCATAAAATCCTATTTATCTCAGAAACCAATGAAACAACATGTGAAATAAATTGTACCAGTGGATTCCCCATAGAAGGCTACACATAAAACAATTAATAAGCTAATTCTCAAAGTCAATACTTAAGGAATTATCCTGAATATATGCACTTTTTTGGTCAACGCATATATTCAAGGATCATAGCTAATATCTTCTAAACTATACATGATAGAATGATGAACCAAAAATAAAGTTACCACGTAATTACTGTAAGAACACAGAAATGAACTTTATTTTACAAATTATAAACAAGGTTAAAACCTATGATGAAATATTGATAAAAATCAACAGAGCTGTTGACCACTTTGTTGTGAAAGTGGTCCAAACTTAAAAAAAAGTATACAGTTGGATTATACTAGTTCATTCGTGAAGAATGATGTAATTTTTATTATTAAATTCAGGGTATAACCCCCTGAAATCAAGGTTTGAAGTTTAAAATATTGAATTTCGACAGAAAAGGTGAGTTACAAGAAAAATCATCAAAATTAGAGTTTTGATGATGTAATGATAAGCTCTTGGCAGCATAATAAGGTTATGCCAGGCTATCAGAATTCACTCTCTGAATTGCTGTAGCGTGTAAATATTAAAAGTTATTGAAGATCAAAGTTTGAGCTTAAATTGAGCAGTTATGATCACCTACTGTAACCTTAAATTAAGTTTAACAGTCACAAGAGTGATAAAATTGGTGAATACTATTAGTTTATGATTAAAACTAATAAAATCCACGAAATTTGGGGTTCTTCCAAGCCTCTGATGTCATCAAACTTAAAGTTACAGTGATAACTTTAAATAATGGTGCAATAATGATGTAAGATGGTTTGATCATGATGTGATCACCCTCAAACCTTAAAATATTGATCAATTCCAGTGGATATGATCAGTACACGTCTACTAGAAGCCTGTTGGACTCTAGGAGGGAGGTATTTACTATAAATAGAGCTCTTTTTACTCTATTTTCCCCTCAGACGCATCAAAAACATTAAATCAATTAAATCAAAAGGTAATTTTCTTTATTCTTTATATATAAAAGCATTATATTATTAAAGACCAAAGACCACCTTGCTATAATCATCTATTTTGACGTGATTAAATCATTTATTTAATTGTTTTTGTTAAAAATCTCTCTAAAACTCATTTCCACGTAAAAATCCAGAATAATTTGTAATTTTCTTTATTTTATTGTAAATACAATTTGAAAAGGTTGTATTTATATTTTTTGGCGTAAAATACTTCAAAGTTATTATATTAAGTGTTAAAAGTAGGTTATTCTCTCTTATTATAATAATTTCTCTATTATTACTCTCTTAATAACTCTTTAATTAATATAAATAGTATTTATATTAATTCATAACTTTAATATTAGTAATATTATTGTTATTAATTGTTTTTTATTAATAAAAAACAATTTTTTACGCCTTTATTATTTGTTGGTAACAATAATAAAGAGCTTTTTAATATATTAATTATTTTATATTAATATATTTATTTATTATATTATATTTTCATAATATAAATTATATTATTATATTTATTTAATAATATAATTATTTTACGCCATAATAATAATAATTATTTATTATTATTATATTTTTAATCTTATTTATTCAATTTATAAGGACATTCAGAGTACAATAAGTAATAAATTAGTAATTTTTACTTATTGTTTCATAGTCAAACCTTACATATCTGGAACTGTGTAGGTATTCAATGCTCTGAAATCTCCAACCATTCTTGACTTGTCATTATGCCATGAAATAATAACAGGTGTTGTCACTTCAACTTCCTCATCATGACCTACTTTCCTTAGTACACCAAGTTGGATCAACTCTTGGATATGTTTTTCCAAGGCTTCTCTAGCTCTGGGACTGGCTGGAGAAGCTGGTCTTCTAAGTACTGGAGGATATGGCTTGTCAATGTTAAGAGTAATATCAACTTCATGTCCTCTTATAGCACTTAATGGTTCATTATCAGAGGCAAATGCATTTTTGTATGCTAATAACACATTAATAAGTTCATTCTTCATTTGTGGTGAGAATGATGGATTAATTTGTGCTTCAACAAGTTGATTAGACACAAATTCATCTTTGTAAGTGTCCTTGACAGAAGATACTTCAGATATTTGTTTTGGCATATTGGAAAAAGGAAATTTTTGTATTTTGTTCTCTCCAATTGTGAAATATCTGTCATTGTGGTTATTGATGTCAATACCATAAATATTCAATTAATCATTTCCAAAAATGATATGCTGAGATGTGCAATTATCCATCACCAAAATCTTAGTTTTCACTCTTATGCTTCCTGCTGGGTGTGGAAATACAAGATTAGTGTCAAATATACCCAAGGGGTACATATTTTTACTGGCACTACAAAATTGTATACCTTCTATTGGTAATAGGTGGTTTTTCCATCCAGGAAGAATAACTTGGAGATAATCTTTTCCTAAACAAGTGCAGAATGCCCCTGTATCCAAATTTACTTTGGCTTCAATATCATTCATCAGAATTGATGTGATACAAGATGCCCCAGAAGTATAACCCTTACCTCTAGCAGGTTTGGTCTTACACATCCTGGAATCCTGGATATTGATCAGGTTGTAGCAATCCTCACTGTACTGTGGTAAGTGGGTATGGACTTCTGTGACCTCAAAGAAATATGTAATGTTTTTAATGGGATAGTCCCCCACTGGTGTATCCTCAGAGAATGCAGAGTCTTGATCAGATTCTTCTTTCTCTTCAGTACACTGAATTTCTTCAATTAATTGAATTTCATTGATTTTTGTCTTTTTGGTGCAAGTGTTGACTAAATTTGAAGTGCTTCCACATTTATGACACTTCAAGACCGGTTTTTCTGGTCTTCTTTCCTCTCTGGGAATCTTTGAGACCAACTTGGATTCCATAGGGTTTTTTGTCCAAGTTTTGCCAATTCTTGTTCTGTTAATGATATCTTCCATTGCATTAATGTAGTCCTCTGTTGAACAGGGCTGCACACATCTACTTTTGATATCATGTTCCAGTTCTCCTCCACACTTCCTTAATATTTTAATATCAATCATAGTGTCAGACATATCTGGGTGTAAAGCAGATAATCTATCTTTTTGCTTGAAGAACCAAGTAAGTGGTTTATCTTTCTCTGAGTTAAAAATGTCATTCTCAAAAGCATTTCCCATTTTAAATTTCCAAGAATTATTTCCCCATTTGGTAATCACTTCTGATTTCCACCAAGACCAGGCATGTTTTCTATGATCCATTCTCATCTTGTAATACCATTTCTTTGCAGTTCTGGTAAAAGGACAGTGTAATTTTCCCACTATAATTTCATCGGATATATTAAAGTCTTCGTGAAACATATCAATAGTTCTGATGAACTTAATATGGTTGAATTCACCATCACCAGAGAATGTTGGCCATTCCTCCAATTTGGGAATATCTTTTGCAGAGATAACATTTTCTCCTAAGAGTGGGGTCAAACTTCCTTTAACAGAAGGTTTTCTTTCAGTAAAGGGTGTAGAATGTCTTGGCATATGTGGTTCATAATTCTTATGAATTTGTTCCACATTTCCAATGATTTCATCCTTTAACGTTTGCCTTTCACTGTAACTTTTTGCTAAATGTGTAGCAAATTGATTGGTATTCTCAGATATTTCTAAGATATGATCTTTTAGAATTTTAAGTTAGTCATTAATGTTAAAAATGGAAAGATATTCCATTTCATCAATTTGAACTTGACATTTACTCTCAATTCTGGCACATGTATTAATAATGGAATCAAGTCTGACATTTTTCAATTGATACCATTCATACCAGTCAGTATATTTCTTATCATGTTTTTTCAAATCATTAATATCCAATGTTATTTTAGTTAACTTTGAATCAAGCTTACCAACTTCTACATTAATACCTCTTTGTACATGATCTATGTGCGTGGAAAGGTTCTGTTCATCCTTTCCTGCTCCTTGGCTGTGAATTCCATCAAAGTTCTGGCCATGTTGAGTACACTGTCCACGGCTGAAGGCTCCAATTTGGGGATCCTGTACCCTTGTGGGTAAGGTCTGTTCCAATTGGCTTTGCCTTTTTCCTTGCCTTGATGGTTCTTGGGACCTCTCTGCTTCTTCTGAGGTCTCTTGGGCTTGTCCTTGGACACTTCTGGAGCTGGTTTGGAGCTGGTAGACGCCACTGGGACCTCTGTCTCCAAAGCTGGAGTCATTTCCAACTCTTTCTTCTGGTCTATGGATAAAAAACTTTGGTTCTTCAGCCAATTTATCATCTTTTTGACCTTGCCTTTGAAAGACAATGGGCTCCAACCTCCTAAGAGTTCTATGGTCTTCTCCTGACCCAGAAAGCTCTTGATGTGTACGTAGGAGTTCAGGCCCCCCTGCCAAAGGCTTGGGCATATTTCCCACTCCTCTTCTTTGGCTGCTCTGAACCAATTTTTGTATTGGAATTGATATATTTCTATTGCTTCCACCTGAAAATGGTTCAGCCCTGGAAATATTGCCATGAATCAGTTCAGACTCAGAATTCACGTTAAAATGTGTGGGTACAGACCTTGGGGAATGGGGGGCAACTCTGGAATCCTCCAGATGTGTCTTTCTTATGGAAGATTTGGTCTTGCCTGTTCCTTGTCCAAATCCATCTGGTTGGACTGAATAGTTTCTTCCATTTCTGGTATGCACCATTTTCACGTCAATTTAAAGATGAAAGGTGAAAATATAAGATAAAACACACACCTTTTGTTGATAATTTATTCTTTTCTGAGATAAATTAGGTGCCTCTTTTAGAAATTTGCACCTCAATACTGTCTTCACCTTCCGGACTAGTGATATATCTTTTACTGAGTCTGTTGCCAGCTAAAATATTTTTAAAGATTTTTTATAAGTTTCATATTTTTTAATATTAAAAAACCCCCCTTTTTAAAGAGAAAAAAATTAAAAATTTAAGATTTTGAATGAAAATTAATTCAGAGTAACTCAAAGAATAATTTTATAGGTTTTTGGATTTGAAAAAGCCACGTGTAAAAAAAGTATAAAATTAAGCCAAATTCCTCAATGAAAAAGATTTTAAGACAATTTGAAAAATAAAAATTTATTTTAACTTCAAATTGGAAGAAAAAATTATTAAATTAATATTTTTCAGAGCTTAAGAATATATTAATGAATTGCAAAAGGTTAAAAAAACACGGCCAAGCCTCCAAATATAAGATATGGGTAGGTATGGTAGTTTTTAGAACAAAAAATGAGGTCCAGAATATGATTAAAGCCAAGTGTATGGTGAAAATCATGGCCAGGCCCCCAAATAAAAGATTTGACTATGAAACTGATGATAATATTACTATTAATAAACATTAATATGTCTTTTCTTATGAAATAGAATAATAAAGTATTATTATAGCCACAATTAAATAATTAAGGAATTATTTCTTTCATGTGTTAAACACTACTAGTGATTTTAACAGTGAGCAGTAATTGTCTACAAGAATAAATTACAAGAAGAATTTAATAATAAAAACTTCTTTTATTAAAATAATAAAATTATTTTAATATATAATTATCTTTTTCAAGAATAATTATAAAGATAATTCTTGAAGAAAACTAATTTTAGAGAAAAACTTTGAGAATCAAAGATAAATGACTCACTTATACTCCAACGAACTTATTGAAAGATATAAGTAGAGAAATTTGATGTAGAATTGTGGATTTAAAGGATCAAAATGATTTATAGCAGTATTACAAAAATACATAGTTGGATTCTATGATTTCACGTCTTTCTGATTTATTCTGAAGTAATTAGGACACTTAAGAATAGCTTTAACTAATACTTAATTGTTGGTAACAATGATATAAATGGATAATAAGATGATTCTTGGAAAAAACAGCAAGAGGAGGCCTCTTTTAAGTCAACAACAGCTCACAGAGGCGTGCAATGGAGCAAACTGAAAAACCAGTGAGTGAGAAAACAATAAACCCTTTTGGATTATTGAGTGCATCATCTGTTGTCATGTAAAATTATCATAATTACTTAACTGATGCTTTTACGTGACTACCAACCCCAATATGGTTAAGAATGAAAGGAGTAACATCTGTAAATCTTCTTTTATTTCAAGATACTCATTGATTTCTCAAAATTATCAGTGTCATTTCCAATTTCATCACAGGTTGTAATTACTGTGAATTTTTGAAGATTCAGTGTTTCACATAGAATACTCAAAAATGGACTGTAAGTAAAACCTTTAATTTCACTAGTAAAGCTATAATTATTTTTGGTTGTACCATAGATATTATAGATCTCCATTGGTCATTAAGGGTTTAGAGAGATTCATTAAGAATTGTATTTTTAATGAATTTTTAAAGTTTTTACCTCATTTCTACATAGAATTGCAAATATCAGTGTTTAACTGGTTGCTATGAGGTAAATCAATGGACAAAAGTCCAAAGAGGGTTTCAATTACTCTTTCAGGGTCTATCCATGGAAATTAATTAAGAATTGACATGGTTACAGGAGTCTAAGTAGCTTTTTACCCCCTTCGCACGTCAAAATAGCAGGTTATTTGCTATTTTCTTATGATTTACTGTAGTTGTAACATGGTAACCAAGTTCCCAAAAGGTTTTAGTTGACTAATTGGGCCAAAATCAGCAATGGATCCAAGATTTGGAGCTGTCCATGCCTCTGAGGCGTCAGAAGTTGGGTACCCTGGCTCTCTTTGATGTCTTTTGTCCCCCTTGCTTATTTTTCATGTCAAAATAGAAATTTAAGCTTAAAGTGAGATATCCACTATGGGTTTACCAAAGGTCCATGTAAGAATACCATGATATTAAGTGCCCAAAACATGCATAACACTATTCTTAGTCTATATGTAACATGGAATTTCTCACATTCCCATTATTTTGGCATGAAATTAAGAAAAACATAAATTTTCATGGATCTTTTATGTGGTATTGAATTATTTTCCATATTACCACCTCAAAGAGTTAATTTGACCTTATTCAATCTATGGAGCTACCCTAGGTGATTTTTTGTGTAGAATCCAAATCTGGCCCTAAATCCATGGATTTACGTACTCAATAAAAAGTTATTCATCTTTTCTGAAATAAAAAATGTTGAATTCTGGAAATATGCATGACTTATGAGTTATGCATAATTCAGAATTTATTTTTAGGATAATTGTGGCCTTTTTGGGTACGTAAAATATACCTCAAGGCTCACACCCTGTCACTCATGATATCTGTAAATATGCCAGTCCATGAAACTACTCTATTACATATCAGAAGAGCTGTATCATCTTTGTGACATGGTAAAAAGATTGGAGTTTTACTGAATCTGTCTACAATCACTAGGCAAGAATTATAACTTCTTTCACCCCCTGGTGGTAGGCCATTTACCCAATTCATATGGTCAATTTCCCAAGGTCTTCCATGTTCTTGGATTTTGATCATATTTCCAAGTCTCTTTCCAGTAGATTTATTTTCCTTCTGGCATCTGAAACAGGTTTTGCAATACTCTGCAACATCTTTCTGCCACATTGGCCACTATATTCAGGTCTTTAAATTTTCTCTTGTTCTGTCTTCAGACAGATGTCCTGAAAAGGGGCTGTCATGGCATTCTTTTGGTACAAGATTGATTAATGACCTGTCCACAACTGTCATGACACATGTGTGCTTGGTCTGTGGTAAATTATACCATCCAGTAGGTGAAATATTCCATCATCATAAGATTTATTCCATACTCCATCCAAGGCATGTATTAGAGAGCTGTATTTACAGTCTTTTTTCAGTAATTGGCATAAGATGCTACAATTCTTATCTTGAGTGTGACTGTTTCTTACTTCTTCAAAGAGGGTGGTGTTCAAGTGTGTAACACTTATTCCTGCTATTGGGATCTGTGGTGAAGCTTCTTCTGGTACATAAGCAGGATTATCAATATCATTTTGTAATGGCCATCTGCTTAGTCCATCTGCATTTTTATGAATATTCCCATCTATTGTCACAATGCTGTCTTCCAGACCTCAGCAAAGGGAACTCTTGCCGAAAAGGCTATTAAACTGGTTGAAAAACCGAGTAATACTGGCAAGTTGTAGATCACATTCCACCATGTGACAGTACCCCCGGGTTTAGGGCACTGTGTCCTGAAGTGCATGTAACTGATGGTATTACCCATGTCTCCCTCATGGAGTTACATTAGTCACAACAGGAGCCTACAAGGAACCCCCAAGGGGCGGAACCCTTGTATGCCAATTGAGCGGAAAACCCAGAGATTTCTGGTTGTTTGATTGAGACCACCTCTTGTCTCCAACGGGAATCAAACCCATGACGTGTCACAGGGGCTCTTCGAAGTGAAGAGGGCCTGGCACTCAGTAAACTGGGACTCACTTATGGAGGGCTCAAAGATAAGACAAGAATGGATACACTTAAGAGTGTGAATAATGAATTACTAAAAGAATAAAAATAAGAAAGCAGCAACAAAGAATAAGAGTAAGAAAAAGAAGAGCCAACCACAAACAAGTCCAAGTCCACTGTTTCAACCTGTCAGAATGGAAAGAGAAGGGTTAATAAGGATATGGCCACCCAACTCATACTGTACAGGCGAAGAAAGAAAAGGGGCAAAGACTAACTTAAGATTAAATAAATATAATACCCAAAATATAAGGATAAGAATATTCAGATAATAATAAATCAACTAAATTAATTAACTGGGGAAAAGTCCTCAGGGGGGAGGAAGAGGGGCTGGTATATGTGAGAATCACCAGCCCTGATCCAGAGGCAGAGTTTTCATGAGAATAATTGATGATTGAATTGAGTCTGGCCAATACAGGTCCTGTAAGGCTGTACAGAACCTGTACAAGAGGTGTGGTGTATTTGAGTGATCATACAGTTCCATATTGGTGTATTGAAACTGTATTGGGTGAATCCAACCTGTACAGGTGTTGACAGGCTGTATGGATGTACCAAGCTGTATGCATGTTTCAGAATGAAGATTGCTGAAACTGCATGCTGATGCAGATACTGGATTTGCTGATTTGGGGTGTTTGAGTGGGTGTATGAATGAATACCCTTACCCCTGATGGATGGTTGTTACAGTATCCCCCTCTTGAAACTGGTGGGCTCCTGAACACCATAATACCCTGCCACTGTTGAGTGGCATCTCAATATCCCCACATTTTTTTCAAAAAATTTTCTTTTTAATTTTCTTTCCTCTTGACCATTATCCTGAAAATCCTTCATCACTTCTTCCCTGCCAAATTCAATTGATTCCCCCCCTCTTTTTTTTCAAGTTTGAGTGAGTATTCCTTCCAGAGTATGCAATTCTTTTCTTTTGATTCAATCAGCCATGTCTTGGGATGTGGCCTTGGGATATATCCCAGAATAAAGGCCATTGAGCACTTGTGCTCAAAAATTGGTGCCCAATGAGTATATGACTTGTACTCATTGGCCCAGACTTAATCCATTGAATGAACCTCCAAGGGGTCTTGTCCCCATGATCCAAGGAATTGCCCTCAGGCAGCCCTCCCAGTGGTTTTTGGACTGTGGCCTCCATCTTGAGTGATCTTGATGTATCTTGCTTTTTGTGGCCTTTTTGGCCTTGCTGGGTGATTTGGTGATTAGGGCAATTTTTTTGATTTTTCTGGTTTTTTGGCCATAATAGGCCTTTTTGATGTTTTGGGGTCCTACGGTCCGCGGGCCGTGGACCATACGCCGCGGTCCGTGGGCCGTGGGCCGTACGCCGCGGTCCGCGGTCCGTGGGGGCTATTGGAGGCCCCCAGGACCAAAATGGAGCCCCTGGGCCCAAATTTGCTGGGGACCCAGGGTGACCAAGGGGCCCAAAAATGGCCCAATTCCAAAATTCACCACATATGGCCTGGATCCATTGAAGGGGTCCAGGGCCATCAAGATCTTGGCCTCCCCCAAAGTTGCAGGGGAGGCCCTGGGTGATGAGTTCAGCCCCAAAGGGGTGTGAACCTTCACCTTAGAGGCTTTGAGGTGGGGCATAATTGAGTTATGGCCCCAGTTCCTTGAGTCAATTTTTTTTTCTTGATGTGGAGTGGATTGATTCTGACGTCTTGAATCTTCTGCTTGCACTTTCTTCAGTTATGAGTTCCAAACTGACTGAACTCACTGAATCTTCCCCTTCTGCACCGCCACCGTCTGTTCTTCATGGTTCTGGCGTCTTCAGTCGATTGTCTTCTCCCTCCATGGCGTCTTCTGGCCATTTTGACCCCTCCCAAACATATGAGGGGTTCAGAGCAGTTGAAGTTCTTGATCCTGCCTGTACTGAGTGTTTGGCCAGGGGGAAGGATTGCTTTCAACATTACAATCCTCGATCGTCAAAATGCCATTTCTGCTTTATTGGGAAGAAGCCATGCCGCCGTACTGGATCAACTTTGTCCCAGGTGAGGAGGCACTTATGGAGTAGGAAGGATGGGCCTTATGGGCAGGAATTCCCCATTCTTGAGGAACCTACCCCTGATGCCACTTCTGGATTTTCTCAATGTGAGTGATTTGCTTTTCTTGGTTGAATTGATGCTGATATTTTGATGTAGTGACTGGTTCCAGGCAGAGGGATGTGGCCAGATGGACTAATGTTGGAGGGCCCATTCCGATTGGTGGTAGGCCCATCCACTACAGCTCAGAAATTCCCATTTCAAGGACCAATGCTGATGGAGTGGTGAAAGTAGTGAAGAAGGTAAGAAGAATTGTTGATTCCCCATCAGATCCAGATGCTGAAGGAAGTGATGAGTTGGATGGTGAAGAAGTTCAAGTTATTCCTCATTCAAGTGGCCATCCATCCAGCAATTCCTCTTCTCAACCTCTTGCCAACCACAGATTCCAAAGCCAAGTGATTCCCAGCACTCCAAGAACCTTCCAACCGATGCTTGCTTCAATTCCTACAACCCTTCCTCCTCCATCACCAACTACTTCCCACACCACCAGGCCTGCCTTGAATCCAGCAGTAAGACCATCTCCAGTTCAACAGCCCAGAAACTCACCCATAAACACCTCCCGTCAACTCCAACCTGTGGCCAGCTCCAGCAGAAGAAGAGATGGATTGTCCCCTTTGCCTTTTCCTGCCGCTCAAGTATTCCAAAGAAGAGAACGTTGGCCTATCCGGGTTACCAGAGAAGATCCCAACGCGGCTAGTGAAAATCAAGATGCTGTGGCCAGATTGTTCAGGAGAGTTGATAGAAATAGCAGAGAGGTGATTATGTATGCCAATGACAGGACGATTCCAGGTACTGCTTCTGAAGAAATGGCTGCAAAATTTGCCTGGTATGAAGATAAGTTGATAAATGATTTCCAGAGAACTTTTGATGACTTGGGTAGAGATAACTAGTTTCCTTTTCCTTGTTTGTGTTTGGCTTGCCTTCTATCCCCACTCTTATAAAAACTAAAAAATGAAAAAATAATGGAACCTCCCAATACATGATTTGGGGAGGGGATGCTGCTGCTTTAAAGAAATAAAAGAAAGAAAATTATACAAGTAAAGAAAGAAAAATAAAAGAATAAGAGAAAATGAGAGTAAAGAAAGAAATAAAGAAAAAATCCTGATGGTTGGTCCTTCTTGTGGTGAGTTGCTTGATTTTGGCCAATAAGTCTGAAAAAATGAAAACCAAGCATTTTGATGCTCACAGAGTGGCCAAGGTAATGTTTTACAAGAAGTAGAACCCTCAGGGATGCATACCAGGAGATGGAGCTTACTTTCATAACTTCCACTCCCCACCAAGCACCATAAAACTGAAAAGAATTGCCATAAATGACTTCTGAAATGAATTGCCGTAAATGACTTGAAGTAATGAATGTCTTGAATTATTATGATTGGCATAAAATGAAATGATAATAAAGAAAGAAATGAAAAATAATTAAAGAAAACATTGGGCCATATCTTGATAAGGTCCAAATGGAGGGTATTGATGTTGTATGCTTCCTGAACCTGTCCAAAGAAAGGACAAGTGCTCACAAAGTGGCCAAGGTGATGCTTACAACAACATATGGGTAGAATACCCCCTTAAAGGTGCATGCCAGGAGAGGAACTTACTTTCATAACTTCTTCTCCCCACCAAGCACCATAAATCAAACTCTTGAGGTATTTGGACCAGGCTTGTCTGGATACAATGAATGGAAATCCTTGACAAGGTCTGGTGAGTTGGTAAGGTTGGAAGATGGTTCCCAAGTGGTTCTTTCTGGGTCTTCACTGAATCCTTTCCACTCTACAAGATACCATAATTTACCTCTCTTGAGTTTTGAGTCCAGAACCTGAGCCACTTCCCATTCTTCTTGCTCCTCCACTAGAGCTGGTGGTGGCGGCAATTGATGACGATTTGGGATAGTTGAATGCTTGACTGGTTCTAATAAGGACACATGGAATACAGGGTGAACTGTCTTCCATTGCTGAGGCAACTTGAGGTGATATGCATGGCTGCCAATCTTCTTCAGAACTTCAAAGGGTCCCAACCATCTTTCTGATAATTTCTTGGTGGGTCTTGTTGTCTTGATGTTCTTGGAAGCTAGCCATACTTTGTCCCCAGGTTGGAAATCAGGTGGAATTGCCCTATTTCTATCTGCATACTTCTTGAATCTCCTTATTGCTGACTCTAATTCCTCTTTGACAACTTGCTGTACTGATTGGAGTTTTGTTGATAACTTTCCAGCAGGTGAGTCTTGAGAAATATGGATTGAGTCAA
Organism: Austropuccinia psidii; assembly: GCA_023105745.1. Taxonomy (NCBI): domain Eukaryota; kingdom Fungi; phylum Basidiomycota; class Pucciniomycetes; order Pucciniales; family Sphaerophragmiaceae; genus Austropuccinia; species Austropuccinia psidii. The sequence continues at coordinate 46,376,667 of JALGQZ010000009.1, forward strand.
AGCTGGGATTTCTTCCATAAATGGTGAAAAAAGGTGATTGCTTGGTTGATGAATGTTCTGCATTATTATAGGCAAATTCAGCCAGAGGGAGCCAGGTGTGCCAGTCATCTTGATGATAGCTGACATACATCCGAAGGTACTGTTCTAGTATCTGATTTACCCTCTCTGTCTGTCCATCTGTTTCAGGGTGAAATGCAGTTGACAGGTCTCTTGATATCTTGAGCTGCTGACATAACTGGGTCCAGAATGATGAAACAAATAAGGAACCTCTATCACTAACAATACTTACTGGAAGGCCATGTTTGGAAAATACATGACTAATGAAGATTTGAGCTAAGTCCAGTGCAGTGATTGTGCCATAAGTCGGAATGAATATTGCCATTTTTGAGAATCTGTCTACAATTACTAAGATTGAGTCAAAGTTGTTTGACAGAGGCAATTGAGTGATGAAGTCCATTGATAATGAATTCCAAGGACCAGATGGAATTTGAAGAGGCTTGAGTAATCCAAACTTCTTATGGTGGATGTTCTTGTTTCTTGAACATTGCTGACATGAGGACACATAGTCCTTGATGATTTGATTCATGCCAGCCCAATAAAAATCCCTCTTGATGAGCTTGAGGGTCTTCTCCTGGCCAGGATGGCCAGCCAATGGTGAATCATGACGCCTTTGAAGAATGTCCAATTGAACTTCATGATTGCTTGGAATAACTACTCTATCTTTGAACAATAATAATCTTGCTTGAGGTTCAAGAGAATAGTCTGGGACTGATTCTCCTCTTGCTAATTTCTTGAGGATCTCCTTATAGTCTCTGTCTTGCCATACTTGTCTTTGAATCTGATCAACTAAATCTGAGAACATTTCAACTTTTATGGAAAAGAATCTTGACTCTTGAATTTCATTTTGCTTGAGAACTTGATGAAAGTTTTGAGGATTCTTGCTGATGAAATCCACCCCCCTCTCTGGGTACACGTCGTCCCGACGTGACAAGGCATCTGGTAAAGTGGCCAGCCTGCCTGGGCGGTAAGTGATAACAAAGTGAAATTCAGACAAAAATTCAGCCCAACGGGCTTGACGACGAGTAAGGACTTTAGAAGACATAAAATATTGGAGAGAACAATGGTCTGTCAAGACCTCAAAGGAATCAGAAAGAGAAAGGAGGAAGGCTCTCCAGCGCTTGAGAGCCCAAACTATGCCAAGGAGTTCCTTGTCATGAATTTCATAGTTGAGCTCAGCTGGTAAGAGCTTGCGACTATCAAATGCAATGGGATGCTTTCCTGAGTCATTCACCTGACTCAGTACAGCACCCAAGGCATAATCAGAGGCATCAGTCTCTACAATGGTTGGAAGAGAAGGATTAAAGTGAGAAAGGATAGGAGCAGAGGTGAAAGCTTCTTTGAGTGCTTGAAACTGACTAAGAGCTTCCTCATTGAAGATGAAAGGAGAATCTTTTTTGAGAAGGGAAGTGAGAGAAGTGATTTTTTTGGAATAATTTTTAATGAAACGACGATAAAAATTGGCAAAGCCAAGAAAAGATTGAAGAGCCTTGATGTTTTTGGGCTGAGGCCAATTGAGGACTTGCTGAACTTTTGAAGAATCCATCTTGAGGCCATTACTTGAAACAACATAGCCCAAGTATTCCACACTTGAGGCATGGAATACACACTTGGAGGCTTTGGCAAACAGATTATTGTCCCTCAGTCTTTGGAGGACAGAGGCCACATGTTTGACATGTTCCTCCTCAGAACTGGAAAAGACCATAATATCATCTAAATAAACCACAACAAACACATCCAAAAAATCTGCAAAGATATCATTTACCAGATTTTGGAAAGAAGCAGGAGCATTGGTCAAACCAAATGGCATGACCAAATACTCATAACTGCCATATTTGGTTCTAAAGGCAGTTAAGTGCTCATCCCCCTCTTTGATTCTCAGAAGGTTATATGCACCACACAAATCTATCTTGGAGAAGATAGTGGACCCGTTGAATACGGTAAGAAGCTGGTTCATAGGAGGAACAGGGTATCTGTTCTTCCTAGTGACAGCATTGAGTTTGCGGTAGTCAACACACAAACGAAGACCTCCATCCTTTTTCTTGACAAAAAGGACAGGTGCTCCTGTTGAAGAGGAGCTTGGTCTAATGAAACCTTTCTCTACATTCTCTGCAATGTAGGCCCGCAGTGTTTCTGACTCTTGATTTGATAATGAGTAGATAACACCAATTGGAGGTAGAAGACCCTCCAATTCGATATGGTGATCACAGGCGCAGTGTGGAGGAAGTTTCTCTGCTTTCACCTTGGAGAATACATCCAAATAATGGTGATAAGCAGGAGGGACAACCTTCAACACAGTTTCAATTTCTTCTGGCTCTTCCTCCTCATCCCACTGCTCCTCCAGGGATGCATGAAAAGATAAGGGAGGAAGGTCCATATCCCCTTGAAAGATATGAAGTGAAGATATGGCAACATCCTCTCCAACATCCTTTATCTCTTTGAAGACTTCATCTCTTAATGGAAGTAATGACTGAGAGGGATTAACGGAAGGGATATGGACAGAAGAAGGAAGGGAAGGTGTCTTAAGTTCACCAACCAGAGCAACACTGTTGACCGCAGTGGCAAAGTCATTACTAGTAGAAGGAATAATACCACTAGAATCCTTATGATTAGAATCATAGGTGATCAATCCATTTTTCCAATCAATAATGGGATTAAAATGGTAAAGTAAATCATAGCCCAATATCAGGTCTTCTCCCTTGGGTGAATCTATGACAAAGAAGTCCCATTCAAAGCTCGGGAAGGAAGGCAAGTCAACTACCCACTTGGTATAATGGGTGATGAACAAGGCAGGGGATTCATTAGAATCCAAAATGAAAAGAGGAATCTTTTCAGGGAGCTCTGACAGAGTCAATGAGTACTTGAGAACAAAATTCTTTGCAATAAAAGAGTTTGTAGCACCAGAATCAATGAGAATACTATAAAAAATATCAGAGACAGAAGAGAAAATAAGAAATTTTAAAGATTTCTTGACACTAGTATTCAGAGTGCACAATTGTGCTCTTGAAGGAAATAAGTGAGAACCATTGAACACATCATGATTCCCACTCAGGCTTTTCCCTGCTTGCTAGGGAAGCCTCTTGATGATGACCCAGGCTTGTTCTGAGGTCTCTTGAAGCATTTTTCAATTGGGTGCTTGCCACCACAATAAGTACACAACCCCTCTTGAATCCTCCTCTCCTTTTCAGAACCAATTAATTTATTGTCCTTATTGAGGAGAGCAGCATGGGGCTTGTCCTTTGAAGATTGGAATTGCTTGCCCTTCTTATTCTTCTTCTGGTGAGGCCTCTTTGAAGATGAGTTTTGAGGAGGCCTAGACTGATTGAATCCAATGACTGGAGGCTTCTTCTCCTGATTGCCACCCTTTTCTTTTTGCCTCTCATAATATCTTGTGTCTAATTCTAAGGTGACATCCATAAGTTCTTGAAGAGTATCAAAAGTTCCAGGGTGAGAAGCCAACTGATCCAATAATCTTGATGCCAATCCTCTTCTGTACACATGAATGTAAGCTCTTTCCCCCCAATCTCCAATTCTTGACATTAAGCTTCTGAAATCTGCTATGTACAAGGAAACATGACCACTTTCCTTCATCCTCAAATTGTCCAACTCTTGTTCAGCTTTCCTGACTTCATTGGGATCACCAAACAGAGTGAATAATTGAGATTCAAACAATGGCCAATTATTGAGGAGGTAGGAAGGGTCTTCATTGGAAATATTTGAAAGGTAAGGTTCAATCCATTTGCCAGCTCTACCAGTGAGAAAAGAAGTTGAGTAAAGAACTTTCTTCCTGTCAGAGAAGAAATTTGCTGGATCATTATGGAAAATTAGTTGACAGGATTGGATAAATCCTCTCAACTTATGAGCTTGAGTACCATCAAAAGAATCAGGTGCCTTCATGGATGGAGTCTTGAAAGCAGGGGCTTTGGAATTGTCCCTGGGAGCAACTGCTTGAGTGAGTTGCCCCATGAATTGAGTCATCTGCTCCATCATCTTGAGGAGACTTGGTTCAGTTTGAGAGACAAGAGGTTGACTAGAAAGGGCTAGATTAGAACCCTGAGGCACCTCTGGAACATTTGCCAAGGCATCTGCCACTTCAGTTTCCCCAGAATCTTCCTCTTCCACAGACTCTTCCCCCTCTTCATCTTCAACTTCCCCTTGTCTTTCTCTTGGACCTTCAGACATGCCAGGGTAGCCACCCAAAAGGCCAGAGAAAGATCTTGATCTTCTAGACTTCATTCCACCTCTTCTTGAGGGTGCTGCTCCTTCCATTGGTGGTCCTCTGTCTAAATTTACACTCAGTTGATGAACTGATGGTGTGCGGTCAAGAGGAGCCCTTGCTGTAGGAGTGAGAACAGCTTGAATTCTTTGGGATCTAGTATTTTTGGCTGGGGGGCTATGCTGAACTGGCATTTTGAAATAATGAAATAAAACTTGATGGTATTAAGAAGAATAATCAAATTTGGCCAAATCAATCACAATAAAATCTTGATGAATCTTGAGGAATCAATTCAAATCTTGAGGAATCAAATTCAATCAACAGTCAAATAAATTCAATCAATCAACAATCAAATCAAATCAAATATCAATAATCTTGAGGAAATCAATAATCAATCAATATTCAATCAATAATCAATCAATAAGTGTCTTCAATATGAAATCAAGTCTTGAGGAATCAATCAATCAGTTCAAAATCTTCAGAAATCAATTCAATATCTTGAGAGTTCAAAGTCAATAAATCCAATAAATCCTGAATCAATAACCCAAATGAATCCCAATGAATAATCCAATCAATTAAACCAATCAATAATTCCTAGATAAAACCTGAATAAGAACACAGAAAAAATTTGATTGATAAAATAAAATGAGGTGATGAAATGGTCAGCAATGATTAAGAAAAGAAAAGGAATCAATTTTCATAAGAATGAAATGAGTGAGATGAAAAATTGATAAGAGAGAAAAATCATGATCATTAAGAATCATAAGGTCATTAAGAGATCATAATTTGATGAATGAAAGGAAATGAATATAAATGAATGAAAAGAAAGAATCAAATATGAGTTAATTAATTTAATGTCACAGGGGCTCTTCGAAGTGAAGAGGGCCTGGCACTCAGTAAACTGGGACTCACTTATGGAGGGCTCAAAGATAAGACAAGAATGGATACACTTAAGAGTGTGAATAATGAATTACTAAAAGAATAAAAATAAGAAAGCAGCAACAAAGAATAAGAGTAAGAAAAAGAAGAGCCAACCACAAACAAGTCCAAGTCCACTGTTTCAACCTGTCAGAATGGAAAGAGAAGGGTTAATAAGGATATGGCCACCCAACTCATACTGTACAGGCGAAGAAAGAAAAGAAGCAAAGACTAACTTAAGATTAAATAAATATAATACCCAAAATATAAGGATAAGAATATTCAGATAATAATAAATCAACTAAATTAATTAACTGGGGAAAAGTCCCCAGGGGGGAGGAAGAGGGGCTGGTATATGTGAGAATCACCAGCCCTGATCCAGAGGCAGAGTTTTCATGAGAATAATTGATGATTGAATTGAGTCTGGCCAATACAGGTCCTGTAAGGCTGTACAGAACCTGTACAAGAGGTGTGGTGTATTTGAGTGATCATACAGTTCCATATTGGTGTATTGAAACTGTATTGGGTGAATCCAACCTGTACAGGTGTTGACAGGCTGTATGGATGTACCAAGCTGTATGCATGTTTCAGAATGAAGATTGCTGAAACTGCATGCTGATGCAGATACTGGATTTGCTGATTTGGGGTGTTTGAGTGGGTGTATGAATGAATACCCTTACCCCTGATGGATGGTTGTTACATGACGTTGGTAACCAGTTTATTGTCACAATGCTGTCTGCCAGACCTCAGCAAAGGGAACTCTTGCCGAAAAGGCTATTAAACTGGTTGAAAGACCAATCAATACTGGCAAGTTGTAGATCACATTCCACCATGTGACATCTATATGAACAATAGTCATGTTGCCTCTGTATTCTTGTATGGATATTTGCCATCTGAGCATATGTCTGTTAGGTTTTTTCATGTTTAAAAGTAATTTGACAGCTGTACAATATGTTATCACTTCAAAAACACATCCCTCTAAGAAGTAGTTCACTTTTTCCAAGGCCCAGACAAGGCATAGACACTCCATTTGACTTGCTTCATATCTGGCTTCAGTTGGTTTGGTTTTCCTGGATATGAAACATATGGGTCCTTCCACAGGTTTATCATTTATAATCTGAAATTGGTGAAGTGCAGCACCCAACCCTTCCCCTGATGCATCAATATACAATTTAAAAGGAAACTTAAAGTCTGGCATCAGTAAGAGTGGAGCAGTGGTCAAGGCTTCTCTTAGAGACTCAAAAGCTTTGACTCTGTCAACAGTCATTTTGAATACCTTGTCTTTGTCACACAATTTATAAAGTGGTCTTGCTATGGATGCAAAATCTTTAATGTGTTGCCTGTAATATCCTGAAAAACCTAAAAATGACTTAATTTCCTTTTTTGTTCTGATGCATGGGTTTTAGAAATACTGCTGCAACTTTGTTTTTGTCAATTCCAAGGGACAAACCAGATACAACATGTCCTAGTGCTTTAAGTTCTTTAAATCCAAAATGACATTTCTTCAAAGAGATTTTCATGTTCACTGATTGAATTTTTGTCAAAACTCTGGATAATCTGTACATGTGCTCTTCCCAAGTCTTGGAACAGACAATAATGTCATCAATGTAAATGATTAACCATCCCTCTGAAAGCTTTGCAGGGAATATTTCATTCATCATTCTTTGGAAGTGTGAAGGTGCATTCTTGATACCAAAGGGCATGCTTAAGTATTCATACACTCCACAATGAACAATAATTCTCAAATATTTTCTTGCTCTTTGTGTCACCACATTTTGATTTAATCCTTTAGGGGCATCCATAGTGGCTATATACACTGCTTGAGATATTTGAGTAAGGTCAATTTGGATTTTTGGTATTGGGTACCTATCTGGAACAGTGTAAGTGTTCAGAGCTCTAAAGTCTGCATCCATTCTGGATTTTCCATTGTGCCATGCCACTATGACTGGTGTAGTTATTTCTACTTCTTCATTATGGCAAACGTTTCTTATTACACCAAGGTCTAGAAGTTCTTTGATATGAGTTTCCAGAGCTTCTCTTGACTTGGCACTTTCTGGGTATGCAGGTCTTCTCAAGAGTGGTGGATAAGGTCTCTCAATATTAAGAATGATGTCAACTTCATGACCAATAATTGCTCCTAGAGGTTCTTTGTCTAAAACAAATGCTCCTTTGTGTCCATACAAAAGGGAAGAAAGTTCATTTTCTTGTTTATCAGTCAGATGAAGGCTTATTTCAGCCTCCTTCAACTATTCAGATTTGAATTTTTCCAATTCTAAGTTGACTTATGATACTTTATTAGCTGTAATTAGTCTTTTAAATGGTAAAAAGGCAAATTTCTGACGCTTATTGTCTCCAATAGTAAAGTATCTGTCTTTGTTGTTATACAAATCTATCCCATAAATGATTAAATAGTCCTTTCCCAATATAAAATGGGTCCTAGAGCAGTTTTCCATAACAACAAGTTCAACTGTGATTCTTAAATTCCCATTAATGTGTGGGAATATGACATTGGTCTCAAACATTCCTAATGCTTTCATTGGATTACTTGCACTATTGAGTTTTATACCATCAATTGGTAACAATTGGTCTTCAAAATTTGGTACACAAGTTTTAAGAAAAGATTTACTAACACAAGAGCAGAAGGCTCCTGGGTCAAGCAAACGTTTAGAGGGCCTGTTGTAAATCACTACTTCTTTATACAGGAGTTACCAGCTGTATAACCTTTCCCCCTGTTTGGTTTTGTTTTCATAAGTTGTGCATCTTGAACTTTTGATAAATCAAGTAGACAATTGCTCAATTGTGGCAAGTGGGAATAAGATTCCATGATTTCAAAAGTGGCATTGATATTTTTTATATCTTTTGAAGATTCAGAAAATATTGATGACTTATCATCTGAATTGTCTTCAATTATGTCATATTTTTCAACATCAGGTTGCTTTTCAATATAAATTTCATTGATTTTCCCCCTTTTTGGACATGTATTGGCTAGATGGGTGGTGCTTTGGCAAATATGTCACTTTCTGACTGTATCTGCAGATTTGTACTTAACAAGGTGTTAAATCTTGCTGTTACCAATATATCTGGCAATTAAAAATCTTCTTTAATCATGTCAATTCCTCTGATGAATTCCATATGGTCATATTCTCCTTCACCACTGAAGTGAGGCCATTCTTTAAGTTTTGGAACTTCTTTCAAGAGTGTTTGGCCCATTGATGGTTCCAAGTTATAAAAAGAAGGAGAAAATTCATTTTTTAACTGTGAATTATCAGTATCCAATACTTGTGGATTTGGGATCCTTGTGCCCCCATTTTGATTCAGAGGTGTAGACATTCTTGCTAAGGTGTTCAGTATTTGTTCAATATCATTCATTTTACTGTTGCTACACCTTTGGGAATTTCTGTATTCATGTTGGAAGGCTCGTATTAAATTTATTACTTCAATTTCATACATGTCTTCTTTATTTGTCAGTTCTTGCCATACCTCTGTTTGTCTTGTATTATCAGCAGTGACTTGATTAAATTTCATTGTTAATTTTGATACTTCTTCTTGTGAAGCATCAAAACACTTTTTCAAGACAATGGTATATGTCTTTACTTGAGTAAATGAATTTAAAATGTCATCAAGGACTTTCTTGTTATCTCTTTTGATAATATTTATAGCTTGTTTAATTCTTGTTTCAATTATGTCATCAATATTTAATTTAGAATATTTGTCTATCAGCTCTTTAATAATGGCAGATTATTCATTTATTTTATTACCAAAAGAATTATCATTATTGGAAGTTCTAATTGTTCTTAAAACCTTTTCAAAAACATAGGTATTTCATTAATTTGGCACAGACTCAACTTGTTTGTTTTAATGTTGTTACAAATGGTTTCATTTTTATCAGAAAGATGTTTTTTCACGTCATTTAAAGCTTCACACAGCTCTGGGATGGAATGAATCATGTCAGAAATAATTTCCAGAATCTTAATCTGGCTTCCTCCTTCTTCTGTAATTCCATCATGGTTCTGGCCATCTGAAATACATTTTCCATGGAATCCTGTAGCCCTGGATGTAAGGCTTTGGGTCTGGTGCCTTACCTTTGCCCTTGTTTTGAGCTTGTTGCTGCTTTTTCACGTTGGGATTGCTGCTGCTGATTACTGGGGCTGGTCTTGGCACTTGCCTTGGTGGTGGAGGGTTGTTTTTCCTCCATTCTGATGTGAAAAGCATCATATTCTTCTTTTCCATCAATGGATGGCATCCATTGAGTAACTTGCAAGTGTTGGGATGACCCAGGAATTTTCTTACAGTCAGGTATGAGTTCATGCAGTTTTTCAACAGATATGCAAGGATATGGTACTCTTTGTGCTGCAGTGCATTGTTGTAAGCCTTCTGGCTGGCTTTGTAAATGTCCACTGAGGATTCTTGTGGCGGTGTCAGCTCTTTTTGAAGGTAAAATAGTGTCATCAGCTTCAGAATTGGACAATTTATTGTTGTGGAAGTCGTTTACTGACCCTTGTCCTTCTGTATCTGATCGGCTTCTGCCATAATCACGTCTATGACCTTTTTGGGAGCTGCTTGAGGGCTTATGGCTTGCTCCTGATCTGTTTTAAGGCATATTTTGTGATTAAAAAGGCTTGAAATAGTAATTTTACGTCAAAAACTTACCATTTGCCAAATTTGTACCTTTCTGAAGAGTATTACTGATATCCAAGCTGATTATTTCAGAAGAAATTGGCTCTTGTTGGTTATTCTGAGGTATAATAACAGTGCTATTATGATCAGAAATGACAGTGCTTGCAGTGATAATGCTAGTAACTGTGAAGGATGTTTCAATATTTTCTTGTCTTACCACGATGTCAGACACTAAAATTAATGAAAAAAACAAATTAATCAAGTAAAAAAGGTTTTTCAAAAGAGAAATAAAAGATAAAGCCTCACTTATAATTATAAAAGGAGATTGTTTTTTGAGGATTTTTTGAAATATATATATTTTTATATATTTTTAAATTTTTAAATATAAGAAAAAAGACTAAAAACGTAAAAAATTATGTCACAGGTAAAATATCATGGCTGGGCCCCCAAATGTAAGGTGTGGATATGAAACTTTGATAAAATATCAAGTACTTTTCCTGTCCTCAAAATTTGTATAAGGTAAAATTATTTAAAAATAGTAAGAAATAGTATTTTTAAAGAGAAAACATGCCAATCTTGTTGTTTTATCTCTTTAAGTATAAAACAATAATATAATAAAAATTTATTGTTTTACCAACAATAAAGATTTATCCAAAAATACTCTACAAGAGATATTTAAGGCTACAAAAGAAATTTCTTCAAGAGCAATTTCAATTGGAATTAATTGAGCAAAGCACTGAAAGCAATTAATTAAAGAAAAAAGTATTTAAAAAGATATCCAAAGAGAAAACATGCCCAAAAATGCCCAGAGTGAATCTGGGAACAAAGTGACAAAGCTAATAGTGATGCAAGATGCTTTAATTCACTTTTGGGGTAGTTCAGGCGTAAAAATAATTATAAGAGTTACAAAAAATGATTATAATGATTATTTCATGTGGTTAAAAGGTTAAAAATGCTTAAAAAGGGGTGATTGGAATCTTTTTATTGATTGGTTTAACAGTATTTAAACTAATTATAAAAGAAAAAGATTCTAACATGAAGAGAAAAGTGGGGCAAAGAAGACATTCTTTTATAGGCATCAATTTTCTTACTCCAAAAGTAAAATTCACTCTTGTCAGTTTTCAAAGACAGTCTGACAACAGAAAAGCCAATTATGGCATCATTGAACCATAGTTTAGACCAAAAAGGGGCTGGTTTAAGCCATTTTAGACCCTTAAATCAGCCATCACTATAGCAATAACTGGTCTAGAGCCTTCAGAACATGTATGAATGTGTGTAAGAGGCGTAAAAACCAGTTGAAACTGTTTCTACTAACATTTTTTAACTTAAGGGTAGTTTTACCCTCTTGGCAGAAGGTAAAACTACCCTTGTTGGTATCAAAACCTCATGATCAATTGAGTTACAGACCCTTTGACTCAATTCCAGGCCAAAAGTAATGAACTTTTGCATGGAGTTTGACATCCCACGCCAGTCAGCAAGAAATTTGGGGTCTAGCTCCCCCTTAGAGCTAGAGTGTCTTTCCCCCCCAGAATGAATCTTTCCAATTTATTTTTTATTTAATTCCTCATCATGTAATACAATTATAATTTCCATATGTAATTCAATTGAGTTTTTAATTACACATCTGTAATAATTGATACCTCATATGTAAATTAAAGTTCACTTATGTAATACACGTGCACATTTTGACATTTCAATTGAAAATACTTCAATTCCTCATAACCTCTAAACTAAACACAACACCTTGATTTTAACACAAAAAATTGATGCTTAACCCCACATGTGGTGTGAATTAAATTAAGGTTTTGGGGATTTTCATACTTTTGTATGAAAAATACTAAAAACTTAATTTAGGCTTATTTAGAGTTGAGTTACAGAAATTTCATCCAGAAATGACCCCACTTTATTTTTTATGAGGAATCCAATGGTGTGATATTTTCTTTATGTTTATTTATTGGATAAAAAGTTATAATATACTTTATATAGCTTTTTACCAAAAATATTTCAATTTCATAATTTTTATTAAACATTCATTTTTACTTAATTTTTGCAAGTAAAAATGTATTTTCATAATTTTATATTTTACTGTAATTTTTATTTTTGAATTATAATTAAATTTTGATTTTTAAATATAAATTTGTATTCACATTTCAATTTTTATTTTTATAATATAAATATTTTTATTATATTTATATTTGTATCTTAATTTATCATTTGTGGTCTTTTGGGTATATGAAAATACCTCTAAGGCTCACAGGGTTTCTACAGTTTTTTTTCAATTTCTCCTAATCAGCATCTTCAAGCCATTCGGTAACAATAGAAATTTGTCAAATTCTGTATCCTGGATGTAAATTTGTGTTTGGACACAGAATTCTGGGAATTATTCTGTGACCAAAATGTTTTGCATATCCTCCCACTCCTCCCTCAATTTTAAATTTTTTTATTTACCAACTTTTTTTTTCAAAAAAGCAATCTTTTGTACTTCATTCCTCATGACTGAAAGAATATAAGTGTCTCTTTATAATCTTTTGACAAAAAACTGATATTTATGAGATATCATAGGTCTTTAAGAAACAAACCATTGTTCTTGAATTATGAAATATCAAATTCTACAGTCAAATAATAAAACTTCCAAAAAAGTCATTGTTGACACAAATTCTGCACACTTTTTGTGTGTAAATATACATTCCAGAATGTATCTTACAGAAACATTTAACAAAACAGTTGGAGATGTTCTAAAAAGGTGTTTATAATTTATATACAGTACTGCTGGCCAAACTCTGAAAATAAAGGAATTCCCTTAGGGGAGGACACAATTGGTTTCAAGCCCAGCTTCACTAAAAAATAATTTTGTGGGTAATTATGAAACCAAATAGCTCCCAGCTCTGTAAAATAATTTTATCCTTAGAGAGGAACTGAATTTCAAAAGATGAATAAATAATAGAACACTAAAGAAGGCTAAAAAAGATACATGAGGGAATATTTTTTGTAATTATAATTGGAGTAGAGAGGACCAGAAGTGCATACCCGACTTTACACAAGCCAATTGCTCTACATGCATCACCACATGGGATGCCCATTTATAACTAATAATATTTCATTTCTTCAAAATATCCTTTCAGTTTGGTCACTTGTAGCTGGTATAGCTAAGTACTTACAAGCCATACAATCAAGGGTGGGAAACATTAGTTCTTGTGATATCCAAAATTTTAAGATATTGGTAGCTTTGGGCTCAAATGGTTCTGATATGCATAAAGAAAGTTCACCTTCTGATGTACTCCCCTCCAATGCTATTTATTTGTTCCTTTCATCGAAAATTCCTGTGTCCTTCTCAACTAAATTTTCCATTGAAGTGGTCCCAATTTAATGCATGTTTAGTTTTTATTCAAGGTGGTTGGAGAACTAACTGGCTTTCAGAAATACCATATTCTCCAATTATAAAACTTTATCTCTTCAACACTTTGAGAATGAAACAACAACCAGGAACTTCTGCATAAATAGATTATGTACTTCTGAGAAAAATATGGAGATCTTTCAAGAGATTAGATAGTATTTCTTCTTCTGGTTTAATTTTTTAAAGTCATTTCTTTTAAAAGCCTGTGATCAAAATTCATGGGTATTCATAATAAAAAAACAATGAAGAATTCAATAAGTCTCACCCAATTAATTCTTGAAATTATTAATATAAAAAGTCATATAATATCATCAATTGTTAAACACTCTGACCCACATATGAGGCCAGTGGCTTCATAAAGTGCATAAAGAAAGTCAGTTATTACTATTCATTTCTCTCATTCAAGAAACAATCGTGAGTATCTTTACATTCTGGGTGGGCCACAGAGTCAATTATATGCTTCTTTGAGTGAATTCCAAAATTTCATAGGTTGAGTTCCATGTTGTAAAAATGTTTTTTAGAGGGGTTTTAAATAAGCCTCATATTTGGAGTTAAACTTTCTAATTGTTTTGGGATTTGCCTACTGTAAGAGCCGAGGAACAAAATGTGTGATACTATTGAATTGTATCTTGAACTTTGATATTCTGGGGGATCAGAGATACTTGCAATAACCATTTCTCCATCATCTGCACATTCTTGAATCAAATCAGACCCCTTACTCCAAGCTTGAATGCCATTTCAGCCCAAAAGGTGGAGTGTATGAGCCTGTCACATTGATGCCAGAAAGCATCAAAAAGCACTTGAGCTCTCCAATCAGGCTCATGTAGGAACAGTGTGAACCTGTGAGGTATGTATAACATACCCATAAGGCCACAAACAACTTTATATACAGTTGATTTAGTCTTGAACAGACTTTTTAATTGAATTTAAAATAAAAAATAATAAAAAATAAGTATAAATTTCTTTTTTATAAACAAAGTTATAAATATTATGTCATTCTTGGATTCTACACCAAAAATGACCTAGGGTACACCCATAGGGTGTTATACCCAAAAAGGCTTATTTCTTATGTTATTGGAAGATTTAAGAATCTCACAGTACTAATGTAAATTTTTTAGCATTTTTTTAAAATTGTTAAATTTAAGCTTAAACAAGCTTAAATTTAAAGTTGCATAAGGTTTATGCAAACTTACCAAAATTTTAGTTAAAATTGAGGTGTGGTGTATATTTACTGAATTGGCTAAGGATTTGCCATACAGAATGTAAATCCAACGGGAGCTCAATTTAAAAGGGTTTAAGGCCATAGTATGGCTATAAATAAATAAAAGGGAAAAATCCACACAAAAAGGTGGGACAACGGAAAAAGACCAAATAGAGCTGGGGTACCCAGCTTTTTTCAGCTGCAAGGACTCAAATAAGGTTGTCCACCTGTATTGGAGGATTTTCAACCTTATTTAAACTTTAAGATTAGACTTTGATCCAACCTTAAGATTTAAACTGGTTTTAACCTAATTTTGACAGGAATTTCAAGCTGCCAAACGGTAAATCCCAATATGCAGGCTTGATATTAAAGTTTTGGGACCTGTAAAATCTTAAAAAATCTTACAAATCTTAAATAAGCTTAAAAAGTTAAGCTTATAAGCATTAAAACCTTATTTAAAGTTAAAGTTTGGTGTGTATTGTTATTTTACATGGAAAAATAGCAATAATTTCAAAAATTCATTAAAAATCCAATTCTTAATGGATTTGCTTGAATATTTCACACAGCTTACAATTTAATATTATCTATATATAAATGAAATTTTAAGTATCTTTTATAAATAGAATTCCTGAGTAATTAGCCTGGAAATATACTCTTTTAATTATACTTAAAGAAAATTAAGATTTCTGTAAAAAAAAATTAAAAATTGAGTTTGAGAGATTTCTGCTTGTAACTCTATTTTTAAGTTGTTCATGTGATGAAATTCAAGATAAATAAGCTTATTTTATATCAAAACATAGAATAATTAACTTAAATGAGGATTCAAGTTACTTGCAGTTAAGAATAACACTGGTAACTTTATATTGGAATTAAGAATAAGTTACCTTGAGTTAAGAACCTTATTTTTAAGAATGGGTTTTCAATTTTGACCTGAGAGCTGCTCTGTAGACATAAAAAGACTCTTTTCATCACCGTTTTTGTCAATAATCAATTATCAATCCAATCATATTAGACATTTGAACAGGTAAAGTTTTATTATATATAAAATCTTATTATTAAAGTACTTCTTAAGTATATATTCTTTATAAATTCTAAATTAAAAGGATTGAAATCATAGAAATAAGATTATGGCTTTAATCACCTATAATATATTTTATTTTATAAAATTATAGTCTTTAAAATATCTTTTAAAATCCACAAATTCTTCTCAAAAACTCTTTAATAATGATTTTTATTATAAAAATTTGTTTTATCTTCCAAAATATTAATTTTTGGTGTGTTTTTTTAACTTATAATGATTATTTAATATAATAACTGTTGTTGTTTGACTTGTTGTATTAAATTTATATTATAAGTAAGTTTTCTTTAAAATTTTACATCTTTTTTTATCTATTATTAGTTTTTTAATATAGAATTTTTCTATAAGAATTATTTCTGTCCAATGTGTGTTTTAATTCTTTCATAATTAATATTTATATTTTCCATGTGTAACTGTATCATTAAGAGCTTTACACTTATTCTTATAATTATCAGTGACTATAAAAATAATAGAATAATCATAATTCATTATAATTATTATGTTTATTTTTTATTATTTTATATAATAATAATTAAATTTATTTTTTTATATAATTATGCATCATAATTATATTTAAATTTGTGGTTATAATACTTTATTATATTAGATTTTTCTATTGAGGACAGTCATAGCACTCTTGATATTGCTACTATTATCAAGAGTCTCATAGACAAACCTTACAAACAGGAAGTCCCCCACCACCATCATGACTAGACCCTAGGTTGCTTGATTGTGCAATAATCTCACCTGAGCAGAAAAAGCTACAAGATCAAGGTTTAATTTCTTTGATCTTTTCTGGTATTATGGGTCACAGTTCCATCATCTGTGACAGAGCCATAAAGACAATCATACTGTTTTGGCTGATTAAGAAATTAGAAAGCTTTTTCAATTTTTGACCCATTTGTTGGCTGACAGATGAATTATCAGTTGCAATTGAGATAATATGATCTTCAAGATGAAAGCTCTCAAGAGGTTTCTGAGATTTTTTGAGCAAAATATTTCCCTAAATTATAATCTACCAAAGGAAACTGTGATTAATCGAATTTGGGTAGATTAAATGCAAAAAACATACCTTCAATTTCGGTAGGTCCCAGAAGAATTTATATCATTTTTAAGTCTTTATTGATAAAGTGGACTGTTACAGTTAGATAGCCCTTCATATTTGAGCTATTTCAAGCATCCATTGTAAAGGAGACAAAGGATTTGTTGGTGGAGAATAGGCTTGAAATGTATTCTTGGTAATGAAAATGAACATTTCATAGGTTTTCTTAAATTGCCATTTGTCAAAATAGTATTTCTCTGAACAAAGGATTCAACAGGTAAAGAACTTCTTGAAATATTTAAGTCTCACAAGGATAAAGTGGAATATCACAGTCGCAAATCATATATATGACTGCAGTTTTCAATGTTTCCGAAGATAGAGGCTGAATTTGGTTAAGATCAGAAATTAAATACAAACAAAATATTTGAATCAAAACTTATAAAAATTCTACTGACCTTCTTTTGTTTGATATTTTGAATATATTTATCAAGTGTGCTTCAGGTTGATGAAAATTTTCTTGGGTTTATCAAGAAATTCAAAGCATGAGAATGATTTCTCATTTAATTTGTGCTTCCAGTGCAAACAATTATTGATTGTTTATGAAAAAGGCCACCTCCTTTATTTACTACTTGAAATATGAAAGACCTATTGTTCAGATCTGTGTAATAGTGCCATATGCAAGGTTTTTTAAGGTTGGATGGCACTTTAATTACCACTGCAGGAGTGGTGGATTCTGCTTTACTAGGAATTAATTCTTGGGAAATATCTCCAGATGACATGGTTGAATGTTGAGTGGGTGTGGGAAAAAAATAAATTTAAATAATAAATGTGTTAGAAATACAGAATAAGAGCACAATTAAATAAAAGAAAAAACTTTTGAAAAATTTAAAAGTAGAAAAAAATAGCAATGAAAAGAAATTGAGAGGTGAAAAAATAAGTTTACAAAAAAATAATACAGATCCTACAATGAGACAGCCCCACCAATTAAATAGTAGGGCTATTATTTCTGATATCTCTGACAAACCTTTACCTTCCCCTGTGGTTTGGTACTCATCAGGAAAAATCAACCAAAATCTTGTGAGGATGTAGATAGGTATGTCCAAATATGTGGGGGATCCCCATGGGTGGAAGCCATGATTAAAATAGTCATAAGAAAAGATCTTTCCACAATATGCCACATAAGATACATGCTTATTCAAGGAATTCCCTCTGCATCAACAGGGAATTTTAAAAAGGCCCATGTATTTTTTCTCCCAGTGACTTGGTAAGTGTGTCAGGTAGCATATCAGTGGAAGAAACCCAACCCAAAAAGCTCTTTTTTCAAACAATGCCTGATTGATTGTGAAGAAATAATGGTTTAAATTTTTGATGAATATCTTGCAGGCAGCACTGTTAGTGATTTTGATGCAGACATGATGTTGAATTTCAAGCGTATTAAATTCTCTTGGCCAAAGATAACTCTAAAGTGACCATTTATCCTGGCATTTTCCAGTTCCATGAGCTCTGAAAGACAGGTAAGGGCTGAAGCATTCACCAACTTCTTTTTACACCATGCAATTTGACAGATGCCAAGTTGGGTGATTTATCCAAAAGAGGATCTTTAGAAATCACCTCCCCAGATGGATTCAGAGAATAAATATAGCTTTAGATAAGGTTTGGCCTCAAGGCTCAAAAGTGGGTTCATAGATATACTATTATAGCCCATAAGATGCTGCAGGGAATTCCAATGTGTTAATCCTGGTACGTGCCTGTTATGACAAGAGGTTGACCAGGTGATAAATTTAGTACCTGGTCCCTATGAAATGGTAGCTCATGGAACCTGAGAAGAGAGGAATTGAGATTGTTTTACTGTCTCTTCATTTTTTACAAGGATGGTGAGGTTTGCCTTTTTGGGGAATGTTTTTTGTTCCAGTTCCTCATAATGACTTTGTAAATTAGCCAATGCTGGTGTGTTCTGTACACATCAGCTTTTCAGGAAATGCTTATTATCACAATAAATTATAAATTATCACACTATCTGATGTCAAAAAGCTTTATTCAGGTGTTTACACAGAGCCTCAAGTTGTTCATTTTTTTGCTGATGGAACTGCCATTGTTGAAATTAATCCAGGTGATTCTTTTTTTGAAACAAAGGCTTGAATCTGCTTTATTCTTTCCAACCTCACTCCTAACAGCTTATTTCCACCAGAAAAAACCAGTATCTCAGGTCCCATAAAGTGCCTTACTAAGAATTCATACTTTCTCATTAAGAGAGGCCACAACAAAATATAAAATACTGTTTTCCAGCCTAAGATTCTTACCACCATCAGAAGTGATCACAGAAAGGCGGAGGTGGCAGTTGAACTTGGAGCCTTCCCTATCTCCATGGCAATGGCATTATCCCCCTCTTGAAAGTGGTGAGCTCTGAGCACCATAAAATAAAGTGAATCTTGATGAGGTCAATTAAAAAACCTTTCTTCCCCCCAATTACCCAGTTTTCACCCGTCATAATTCCTCTTCATCAATCATAACTCCCAAATATTTTCCATCTTCATAACTGGTAGGTCCTTGTGCTTTGAATTGATTCTGAATCTTCTCTTCTTCTGTGACTTTTTTCTTTAATTCCAGTGTTCTTCATCCAACCTGTTTTGAGTCCTAATGGCTCCTGATAATTGGAGGACTTCAGGTTTATGTCCTAAGAAAACTCTTCTATTTTTTTTCATATTGAAATTGGGCTGAGATTGCCCTTTTCCTGATTGTGGACAATCGCATTAGTCCATTGAATTGTCCTCAAATTTTGTGTTTTCTGGGTTTTTTTGGCCAATTTGGCCAAAATGCGCAAATTTGCACAAAATGCCAAAATATGACATTATGCAAGAGTTTCAATAATTTGTTGAGCTTTCTGATCAAAAATGGCTGGATTTACAGTCTTGATGTTTTTTAGAAGAAGTAATAGCCAGAAATGCGCAAAATGGGCAAATATGCCAATATATATGAAAAGGGCATATTTGATGAGACTTTGAATAAAATGAAGATTTTGAAGTTTTTGAAGCAGAATTAGCCAAAATGAGAAAATTCGCGCAAATGCACCAATTAGCCCTTTTTTCTTTGATTTTTGATGTTTTAAAGGCCTTTAAGATGATTTGAAGTGATTATGTGCAAAATGCATCAAAATGGCCAATTTTGAGAATGAAACAGCTTTTAATGATATTTCCTCTATTTTCTTGTGCTTCACTCCATTCATGAGGTTCAAATTCCTATAATTGACTTTCTGACCTAGATTTGTCCATGATTTGCTTGGTCTTGCCTTTGAATCTTCAGTTGAAGATGAGTTCAAAGCTGACTTCCATTTGTGACTCCAATCACTCTGATTCCCTGCCTTCTGTACTTTATGGTCCTGGTGTCTTTGATAGCTTCATGGAGCTTTCTGAAGATAGTATGGCCCCTACAGAGATTTATGACATCAATAAAACATATGATGGTTTTAAATCTGTTAGAGCTATTTAGCCACATTGCATCAATTGTCAGAAGAAGGGGGTTCCTTGTGTTGAATCTGCTACTGCTAGGTCCACCAGGTGCAAATTCTGCCACCTTGGCAGAAGAAATTGCTCTGAGGCCAACCATAGATTCCCAGACAATCCTAGAAGATTATGGATCAGCATAAAGAAGGGTGGAAGATTTGGATTGGAAGCTCCTGTTGATGAACCTCCAACCTCTGATACCAACTCTGCCCACTCCAGTTGTGAGCTGACTGGTCAAGGAATTTCTGAGTAACCGACTCCTATGGTTTTCTTTTCTTCTACTTCAGTGACTGGATCCAGAATGAGAGGTGTTTGGCAATGGACTAACACCAGCAGTTCCGGGGCCAACACTGGAGGACCCAATCCCCCCCAAGGAAGCCCCAGAAGACCCTATTTTGGTCACCAGAAAGGATGGAATACCTGGAAAATTGAAAAGAAATGTGGTGGTTCAAGATGAAATTGATACTGATGCTGAAGGAAGTGATGAGCTGGATGGAGAAGAACTAGAAACTACTACCCCCATCCAAAAGAGAAGAATACAATCCACTTCACTATACCAAGTCCCAGTCAGTACCACCATCCATGAAGTGATCAGGTCCCCCAACCACCTCAACCTCCAATTAGATCCCCAAACAGGCCATCCACACTTGCCTCTACCTCCGCCAATATTCAACCACCTATGGGCAGAACTTCTAGAGACCCAATGTCTCCAGAACCCAAATCAATCTTTGAACACTGTCAATGCTGACATATCACTGGAAACTTCACTGATGAAAAGAAGGTGAATAAGAAGGGGGTCACATCCCTATTTGCAGAGGTGGATGCTTTGACTGAAGTTTTTGTGGATAAAGCTGTGAAGAGTGCTGTTACAGGTGAACCCACTAGGACTTTGGCCAGGGAGGCAGTTGATTATGAAGATTCCTTGGTTGTTAGATTTAGAGAAGCCTTGAAGAAATTTTCATGAGGATTATCTGTAGTTGGTCTTTATCATTACTAGTGTTTTGCTCTTTGATTGTTAAATAAATTGACTCCCCAAACAAGATATGGGAGTCATTACTGCTGCTTTTGAAAACAAGAAATATGAAATAAAATGAAAGAAAGAATTTAGAGAAAAGAGAGTAAAGAAATGAGAATAAAGAAACGTCTTAGGATTGATCTTCTTGTGGTGAGTTGCTTGAGTTTGTCACAACCATGGAAATTACCCTCCTGGACTCCATATGGCATATCAGTTCCAGATCAATTTTATGGAAATTTGGCCATATCCATAATCACTGGCCAAATTGGCCCTCTCATATTTCCTGGCCTTTTATGGTCATTTCACTCCTGGGGCCAACCTGGACCCTTCACTATCATCAGGCCTTTCCCGGCCATTCTCTGCTTTTGGGCACCTTTAGGTATTTTCCAGTGAATAGGGAAAATACACCTCAAAAGCCTGTATTTGGCTTTTTAAGCCTTAAATACAGTTTTGCACATTTTGCACATTTTTGCTGTATTCAGCTGTATATGCCATTTTCCCATGTGTTATGGGAAATATGTCCAAAAGGCCATATCAGGCCTTTTGGGGCTTAATTTCCAGTTTTGCGTATTTTTGCGCATGTTTCGCAAATACAGTTTTAAAGCTGTATAAGCTGCATTTGGCCAATACAACCAGAAACACCTTGTCACCTATGATGGCACCCAAAACCCAATTTTCACTCACAAAGACCTTTGGCCACTTTCACCCTTCAGAAACTCAAATTGTCATAAATGGTGTTATACACCATTCTGCACCTTCTTTCACCAGAAATTCAATGGTGTCAATATCAGAGGAACAATTCAACATTCCATAAGTCACAAAAGTGTCATGTCATCCAGAGGACCCATCAAGACTCAAGTGCATGTGTAATTTCTCAAAGACCAATGACACCATCAGGAACTCATTGGTTATTCTCACTTCAAGTATTCCCTCAAAGGGAATACTGTCAATTCATTCCCAAGGTGTATTCAAGAGGCAGTTCCAAACAAGTTGTCAAATGTCAATGCTCCATCAATCCAGCTTGGCAACCACATTAATTTCAATACAGCCTGGATTCATCAAGACCTGTATTACACTCATACATCATGGGAAAATCATTCAACACAGTTCATTTCCCAATCTGGAAAGGTATACACTTCATCAAGCTGTAAATACAGCTTCAAGGATTGAAATCAGAACAGCTGTCAGCCTGAAGGAGTCAAGCTCTCAACCTTTCACATATACCAGGCTCCTTTGACGCTGGGTTTTTTTTCCCCAGATAATTAATATATTTTGATTTTATTTTATCTTTATTTATCTTACGATTTTTGTCCAGTGAATACTGATATTATCAAGTCAGTCATTTAGCACCTTTTCTCTTTCTTTCTTTGCCTGTCAATGGATATTTGGTAGTTATGTCCTTACTAACTCAATTATTTATTTTGGCAGGTTGAAACAGTGATTAAGGACTTACTTGGTTGGCTCTTTGGCCATTTGGCTTCTCATTTCTCTTATTACATCTCATCTTTGTACTTGCATTCTTCTTAGAGAAATTCCATTCTTTATTTTTATTTTTGTTGTTCTTTTGGAGTCTTCCAAGTGAGTTCCCTTATTTCTGAGTTCCAGGCCACTCTTTTTTTCTTTTCAAGAGCCCCTGTGACAAAGTTTGGCCATAATTTTTCTGAAAAGATAAAACCAAACATTTGATGCTCACAGAGTGGCCAAAGTGTTGTTTTTACAAGAAGTAGAACCCTCAGAGATGCATACCAGGACATGGAGCTTACATTCATAACTTCCACTCCCCACCAAGCATCATAAAATAATAGAAAACTTTGCCATAAATGAATTTTGAGTTAAGGAATGTCTTGAATAATAGTGAACCACATAATTTGGAATATTAAAATATGACATAAAGAGAGAAAAGAAAAAAGAAAAGAGAGAGTTTGGCCATATCTCACAAAGGGCTGAAGTCAATTCTTAAAACATATTTGGGTAGAATACCCCCTTAAAGGTGCTTTCCAGGAGAGAAACTTACTTTCATAAACTCCAATCCCCACCAAGCACCATGAATCAAACTCTTGAGGTATTTGGGCCAGGATTGTCAGGATAAAAGTGTGTAAATCCTTGACAAGATCTTGGGAGCTGGTTCCCAAGCTGTTCTTTCTGGGTCTTCATTGAATCCTTTCAACTCCACCAGGTACCATAATATCTCTCTCTTGAGGTTTGAGTCCAGAAACTGAGCTTCTTCCTATTCTTCTTGCTCTTCCACTATGACTGGTGGTGCTGGAAATTGATGTTGATTTGGGACAGTTGATAGCTTCACTGGTTCCAACAAGGACACATAAAAGACAGAGTAAACTGAATCCCATTGTTGAGGCAACGTGAGGTGATATACATGGCTGCCAATCTTAATCAGAACTTGAAAGGGTCCCAACCATCTTTCTGAGTGTTTCTTGGTGGTTCTTGCTCTCTTGATGCTCTTGGAAGCTAGCCATACTTGGTCCACAGGTTGTAAATCAAGTGAAATTTCCCTATTTCTATGTGCATACTTCCTAAAATGCTTTATTTCTGACTATAATTCTTCTTTGAAAACTTGCTGTAATGATTGGAGTTTTGTTGATAACTTTCAAGCAGGTGTATATTGAGAATTGTAAATTGAGTCAAAGCTGGGATTTCTTCCATAAATGGCCAAAAATTGTGACTGTTTTGTTGATGAATGTTCTTCATTATTATAGGCAAATTCAACCAGAGGGAGCCAGGTGTTCCAGTCATCTTGATGGTAACTGGCATACATCCAAAGATATTGTTCTAGAATCTGATTTACCCTCTCTTTCTGTCCATCTGTTTCAGGGTGAAAGGCAGTTGAAAGATCTCTTGATATCTTGAGATGCTGACATAACTGAGTCCAAAATGATGAAACAAATGAAGAACCTCTAGCACTAACAATACTGCTTGGGAGAACCTTTCTGGAAAAGACATGACTAATAAATATTTGAGCTAAGTACAAAGCAGTTCTTGTTGAATAAGCTGGAATAAAGATTGCCATTTTTGAGAATCTATCTAAAACTACTAAAATTGAATCAAAGTTGCTTGACAGAGGCAATTGAGTGATAAAGTCCATTGATAATGAGCTCCAAGGACCAGATGGAATTTTAAGAGGCTTGAGTAATCCAAACTTCTTATGGTGAATGTCCTTGTTTCATGAAAATTGCTTATATGAGGACACATAGTACTTGATAATTTGATTGATGCCAGCCCAATAAAAATCCCTCTTGATGAGCTTGAGGGTCTTCTCCTGGCCAAGGTGGCCAGCAAACAGTGAGTCATGACGCTCTGGCAGGATATCCAATTGAAGTTCACAATTTCTTGGGATGAATACTCTATCTTTCAATATTAACAATTTTGCTTGAGGCTGAAGAGAACAATACAAGATTGATTCACCTCTGGCTAATTTCTTGATACTTTTCTTGCAATCTTTGTCTTGCCATACTGCCTTCTGAATTTTATCAACTAAATCTGAGAAAACTTCAGCTTTGATTGTGAAAAACTTTGACTCTTTAATTTCATTTTGCTTGAGAACTTGATGCAAGTTTTGAGGATTCTTGCTGATGAATTCCACCCCCCCTCTCTGGATAAATGTTTTCCTGATGTGATAAGGCATCTGGTAAAGTGGCCAGTATTCCTGGTGGGTGAGTGATATAGAAGTGAAATTCAGAGAAAAGCTCTTCCCAAAAGGCTTGATGATTAGTAAGAATTTTGGAAGACATAAAATATTGAAGGGGAGAGTGGTCTGTCAAGATTTCAAAGAAATCAGAAAGAGAAAGATGAAAGGCTCTCAAGTGCTTCAGAGCACAAACTATGGAAAGGAGTTCCTTGTCATGAATTTCGTAGTTGAGCTCAGCCGGAAGGATCTTGTGACTATCACATCCAATTGGATGCTTTCCTGAGTCATTCACCTGACTCAGTACAGCACCCAAGGCATAATCAGACACATCAGTCTCTACAATATTTGGTAGAGAAAGATTAAAATGGGATGGGATAGGAGCAGTGGTGAAACATCCTTTGAGTATTTGAAACTGACTAAGAGCTTCCTAATTGCACATGAAGGGAGATCAGTTTTAAGGAGTGAAGTGAGAGAAGAGATTTTTTTGGAAAAATGTTTAATGAAATGACAATAGAGGTTGGAAATGCCAAGGAAAAATGGATGTGCCTTGATGTTCTTTTGTAAGGTTTGACTATGAAACAATAAGTAAAAATTACCAATATTTTACTTATTGTACTATGAATGTCCTTATAAATAAAATAAATAGGATAAAAATTATTATAATTATGGCATAAAAATAATTATATTGTTGAATAAATATAATAATATAATTTATATTATGAAAAATGATATAATAAATAAATATATTAATATAAGATAACTAATATATTTAAAAGCACTTTATTATTGTTACCAACAAATAATAAAGGCATACAAAATTGTTTTTTATTAATAAAAAACAATTAATACCAATAATATTACTAATATTAAAGCTATAAGTTAATATAAATACTATTTATATTAATTATAGAATTATTTAAAGTAATAATAGAGAGAAAATTATTATAATAAGAAATGATCTACTTTTAATACTTAATATAATAATTTTGAATAATTTTATCCCAAAAAATGTAAATAAACCTTTTCAAATTGTATTTATAATAAATTTTAAGAGAAATTACAAATATTCTTAATTTTATGTGGAATTGAAGTTTTTGAGAGAATTTTAAACAAAACAGTTAATTAAATGTAATAATCACGTCAAAGATGATGATTATAATAAGATTATCTTTGGTCTTTCATAATATAAGAGTTCTATATATAAAGAATAAAGAAATTACCTTTTGACTTAATTATTTAGTGTTTTGTAAGCGTCTGAGGGGAAAATAGAGTCAAATCTGCTCTATTTATAGTAAATACCTCCATCCTGGAGTCCAGAAGGTTTCTAGTAGACGTGTACTGATGATTTATACTAGAATTGATCAATATTTTAAGGTTTGAAGATG
The DNA here is from genome assembly GCA_023105745.1 of Austropuccinia psidii. Lineage (NCBI taxonomy): Eukaryota > Fungi > Basidiomycota > Pucciniomycetes > Pucciniales > Sphaerophragmiaceae > Austropuccinia > Austropuccinia psidii. The sequence goes on from JALGQZ010000009.1 coordinate 46,402,733, forward strand.
ATGACATCATGATCAAACCATCTTATCTCATAATTCCACCATTATTTAGAGTTTTCACTATAATTCTAAGTTTGATGACATCATAGGCTTGGAAGAAGCCTCAAATTTGTGGATTTTATTAGTATAAATCATATTCTAATAGTATTTACCAGCTTTATTACTTATATAACAGTTAAACTTAAAATAAGATTACAGTGAGTGATCTTAAATGATCAAATTTAACCTTAAAGTTTGATAACTAATAACTTTTATGTTATACACACTACAGCTATTTGAGAGTGGATTCTGATAGCTTGGCATGTCCTTATTACACTGAAAAAAGAATTGCATTACATCATCAAAACTCTATTTTTGTTTATTTTTCTTGTAGCTCATCTTTTTGGTTGAAATCTCATATTTTAAACTTCAAACCATGATTTCAAGGGGTTATATCTTGAATATTGTAATAAGAAATATGTCATTCTTCACAAATGGAATAGTAGAATCTGACTGTCTACTTCTTTTTAAGTTTGGACCACTTTCACAAAAAAGTGTTAAACAGCTCTATTGATTTTAAGCAATAATCCATTACAGGCTTTAACCTTGTTTATAGCTTGTGAAATAAAATTTATTTTTTGTGTTCCTACAGTAGTTACGCGGTGATTTTATTTTTTGTTTATCACTCTATCATGTATATCTCAAAATATATTAGCTAAGATGCTTGAATATATGTGTTGACCAAAAAAGTGCATATATTCTGCTTAACTCCTTAAGTATTGACTTTAGATATTAGCTTCTTAATTGTTTTATGTGTAAATGTTCATGGGGAATCCAATGGTACAATTTATTTCACATGTTGTCTCATTGGTATTTGAAATAATGAAGGATTCATGTTTCTTATAATGTTTTATTACTTATAACCCATTAAATATTGACTTTACAGATATTCCATAAAAATGGTATATGTGTATTTTACCATGAGGAATCCAATGGTGTAACTTATTTCACATTTTTATTCATTGGACTTTAAGTCAAACCAAGCTTTATGCCTATTTATGGCAGTTTTGTAGTTTTAAGGTAATTATTTTATAAATTTCTTGTGACCTTTTTGGGTATGCGGTCATATCTCAAAGGCTCACATTCCCTACCACCAAAAAAGATTGTACCACAATCTGATATGTGTAATTAGGATATAATCCACTGTCCTACCCCTTCAATAGACTTTGTTAGTCTTGAAGCTCAATAATGCTTGATTTTTCTATTATTTAGGTTTTCTTTCATGTGTAAACCTTCTTAGTAGTTTATCAGCATTTGTTATATCTTTCTCAAGTAGCAATTCATATTCTTGAGTTGAATTTCTATATCTTACAAGGTATTCTCTTTCTTTACTGTTTCTTGTCCTTCTTTCTTTAAGGACTTTCACAATTTTCATTTCCTCTCCTTCTTCTAAGGGGGGAATTTCAAGTGGGGGTTTATTTCTTAGTGGAAATAGTTCCTTATCACTTGAGCTGTAAGGTTTTATCAGACCTACAGGGAAAGTTGGGTGTTTGTTCATTAATTCACCTGTGAGTTCCAATTGCCCAGCATTAGGTACATGAAGTTCTTTTATCATGAATGGTCCTGCAAAGGAATCTTTTGATTTCTTTGGGCCTCTTATGTTATTAAAATTAAGGGTTGATACTAGGACCAAGTCTCCTATTTTGAAGTCAGGTGGTTTATGACTTTTATCCCATCTTTCTTTTGCATCTTTGAAAGAATCTTGCATACATCTGTTTGCATGGTGTCTTTCTTTGTCAAGAATTATCTTAAAACTGCTTTCTGTTGGATGTATATCCACTAAGTCCTTTTTGAGGGTATCATAAAGAAGTCTTGGATTCCAACCTTTTTCTAGCATTGCTGGTGTTTTGCCAGTAGAAGAATGGATTGATGTTTTATATGGAAGTTCAAGGGCTGGTGTTAGTGTACACCAATCATGGGTAAAACCATCAGAATCTTTGAATTCTAGTCCATAAGCACAGAATCTTCTGATCATGTCCTCCAAGGTTTGTATAATCCTTTCTGCAAAACCATCAGTTTGAGGATGGTAAGCTGTTGAGAATGATAATTTTGTTCCAAACAAGTTATGGAGATTTGTCCATAATGCTGAAGTGAATTTTGGGTCTCTGTCACTTATAATGTTTTGGAATAAGCCTGTGTGGCTAATGACTTTGTTCCATATCATTATGGCTGTGTCCATAGCTGTGTCATCTTTGTGACATGGTAGGAACATGGGAGTTTTGCCATACCTGTCAACTAACACTAGGCATACATTATAACTTCTGTCTCCTCCTGAAGGTAATGCTGTTACCCAATCCATATGAACTATTTCCCAAGGGGATTTTGGTTCTTGGATTTGGATCATCATTCCAAATTTCTTTCCTGTGGCTCTGTTGGCTTTTTGCCACCTGTCACAGGTTTGGCGGTATTCTGCAACATCTTTTTTCCAATTTGGTCACCAAGAGCAGGTTTTCACCCTCTTTAGTGTTCTTTCTTCTGAGAGATGTCCAGCTGAAACATTATCATGACACTAATGTAAAATAGTGTTTATCAGGGTTCTATCTGTCAAGGACATAACACATGTGTGTTTTGTTCTATGGTAAAGGATTCCATCAAGGAGGTGGAATCTTCCTTCAACATATGCCCTTTTCCATGTTTCATCTAATTTTGATGAAGGTGATGGATTTTTTCAGTCTTTTATCAGAAGTTGGCTTAAGATATGGCAATTTTTGTCTATCTTATAGCTTTCTTTAGCTTGGTTAAGGAATTCTGTGCCAATGTCTGTAACACATATTCCTTCTATATGGTGCTCCTCCTGTGGTACCCCTGCTGGATTGTCAGGGGTTTTCGCTAGAGCCCATCTGCATTTTTATGAATATTACCAGATTTATGAGCAATAGTCATATTTCCTCTATATTCTTGGATAGCAATTTGCCATCTCAGCATATGTCTATTTGGAGTTTTAATATTTAATAGAGATTTTACAGCATTACAGTCTGTAATCACATCAAATACCTTTCCATCCAAGTAATGATGTAATTTTTCTAAAGCACACACTAAGAAGAGGCATTCCATTTGGCTTGCTCCATATCTTGCCTCTGTTGGCTTTATCTGTCTTTAAATAAAACAAATTGGTCCTTCTACTGGTTTATCATTGATAAGTTGTGTCTGGTGTAGCGCAGCACCTAGTCCTTCTCCACAAGCATCAATGTAACGCTTAAAGGGTAGTTTCCAATCTGGAATTAGAAGAAATGGGGCATTATTCGAGGAATTTTTCAATTCTTTATATGCCTTGACTCTTTCTTCTGTCATTTCATAGACTGTTTGTTGGTCACATAGTTTATACAAGGATTTGGCAATTTTTGGCAAAGTCCTTTATATGCTGTCTATGGTAACCGGCAAATCCTAGAAATGATTGCATTGCTTTTTTGGTTTGAGGCATTGGCTTAAGTAATACTGCTGCTACTTTATTCTTGTCTATGCCTAGACTAAGTCCAGATACAAGATGTCCTAGTGCTTTTAGTTCACTATATGCAAAATGACACTTTTTCAAGGAAATTTTCATATTAACTTGCACTATTTTTTGTAGTACCCTTTCTAGTCTTGTAAGGTGATTTTCCCAAGTTTCTGAGCAAACTATGATATGATCAATATAGATAATTAACCATCCTTCTGATAATTCTTCAGGAAATATGGTATTCATCATCCTTTGATAATGGGAAGGTGCATTCTTTATACAAAATGGCATCCTTAAGTATTCAAAAATCCCACAGTGGACTATTATCTTTAGTAGTTCCTTGGCATTTTCTGTTGAGAAATTTTGATGAAAACCCTTTAAAGCATCCATGGCTGTAATGAACTTAGCTTGTGAAAATTGTGTCAATGTCTCATGGATTCTGGGTATTGGATATCTCTTTGGAATGGTATAGGTCTTCAGGGCTCTGAAGTCTCCTACCATTCTTGATTTTCCATTATGCCAAGCTATAATGACAGGTGTAGTGACTGCTGCCTGTTCATTATGTCCTACTTTTCTTAATACCCCAAGGTCCATTAATTCTTTAATGTGTACTTCCAAGGCTTTTCTAGCCCTTGGACTAGCTGGGTAAGCAGGTCTCCTCAGTAAAGGTGGGTAAGGGTTTTCCACATTAAGAATTATATCCACCTCATGCCCAATTATGGCACCTAGTGGCTCTTTGTCAGTTGCAAAGGCATTTTTGTACTTAAATAAGAGGTCAATCAATTTTTCTTTCATTTTTTCTGTTAGTTCTTGATTAAATTCTGCCTCTTTGAGTTGTTCAGATATGAAAAGTTCCTTTTCTTGACTTTTCTCTTCATTCTTAATAACTGAAATTTGATTTTTGTTATTTAAGAAGCCAAATTTTTGTCTTTTGTTGTCTCCTATGGTAAAATATCTATCTTTTTGGTTAGAGATGTCTATACCATAGATTTACAAGTAGTCATTTCCAAGTATGAAGTGATTACTAGTACAGTTGTCCATTACTACAAGCTCTACTTTGATTCTGACACATTGTGAGGGGTGAGGAAAAATGAGTGTTAAATCAATTATTCCAAGGGGCTTCATGCTCTCACTTGCACTACTAAATTTGACTCCTTGTATTGGCATAGGTTTTTCTTGCCAATCTGGAACAATTGTTTTTAAATAACGTTTACCAACACAGGTACAATATGCTCCTGTATCCAAGTTCACTTTTACCTCTTGGTTATCAACCATAACAATACTTATACTTGGTTTTCCAGCTGTATATCCCATTCCTTTTGCAGATTTAGTTCTATACATTTTGGCATCTTGTACATTTGTCAGGTTTGTGTCAGATTTTCCAACTTGTGGTAAGTTTGAGTTAACATCTAGTACTTCATAAATGATATCAATATTATCAATTTGTGCATTAATTTTATTAATTTCATCACTTTCAAAAGTTTCTGACTCTTCTGTCTCTTTTTCAGAGTCCTATTCCTCCTCTTTGTCATTGTGGTTTTCAGTTTCCGCAATTTCATTAATTTTTGCTTTTTTGAGGCAGTTATTGGCTAAGTGTCCAACACCTCCGCATTTATGGCATTTTTTTTGCTCATTATTGTTGGATATATAGGGCTTGAAAGCTTCTTTTGATAAATGGCTTATTTGGACTTTTAGTGTCCAATGTCTTCCAAGTTTTCCAATTTTTGTTCTTGTCACTATGTCTTATAGTGCATTGATATACTCTTCTGTGGAGCAAGGTTATATACACCTGCTTCTTAGGGCATGTTCTAGCTCTCCTCCACATTTCTTAAGTATTTTCATGTGTACCATCTTTTGTGACATTTCTGGGTACAGTGCATTTAGTCTTTCAACTTGTTTTAAGAACCAAGTTAAAGTTTTGTCTTTGCCTGGGTCAAAGAAACAATTTTCAAATGCGTTCTCTATCTTGTACCTCCAGGAATCATTAGCCCACTTGGTGATTATATCGCGTTTCCACCAAGGCCAGTTGTTTTTGCCAATTGTTTGTCTTATGCCATAATACCATCTTTTTGCAGATTTTTCAAACAATGAATGTAATCTTGCAGTAATGAATTCATCTGGTATGGCATAATCTTCTTGTAGCATGTCAATTGTCTTGATAAATGACATATGGTCAAATTCACCTTCTCCTGTGAATGTTGGCCATTCTTTCAATTGAGGTGCTTCTTTCATTAAGACTTGGTTATTGGCTTGGTTACTCAGGTCTGATCTGAATGGATTTGTTAATTCCTCTTTTGGTTTAACAGGGCTTCTTATGTGAGAAAATGCAGTTGATAATTTGGGCATATTTGAGTTGGCTTCATTAATTTTATCCATTTTCTCAGTGATGAGCCTTATTTAACTTTGAATATCATCTTTCAGATGCATTCTTGCTTCATCACTTTTTTCCACATGGTCAAAAAGTAATTTCTGGTGTGATGGAGTTTTTCTTTTAATTTTTCTACAGAAATACTTAGTTTGTTTAATTTTTCTGTAAGATTGTCAATACTCACGTCATAATTGATTGTCAAAGTTTTGCCTTTGATATCTTTTATGTATTCATACTGTGGGAACTCCTCTGCGTGTGGGATAAAATGAGGCAGTACCTGGAAGGGGAAATTACAAGAAAACAGTTTTGAATTGCTGTTTGAGACTTGTAACCCTTGCTCTGCTCGTGTGCTAGAATAATCTAGACTGCCCTTCCTAATATGCTAAGTTATCTTTAATGAGTTCACCAAATCAATTTTATTATTGATAGTGGCTTGATCAGAAAATATTGTACTCAACAATCTCTAATCAGACTTTGCTCTACTTAAAACAATGGTTAGTTAAAACCTCAATAAATAAATACTTTTTAAAACTTCCAGAAAATCTGGTTGGATTACACCAAAATAATCTTACAAAAGATAACAAATGAAATAAAAAAGGAAGAATAAAACACTTCTTACTATTAAACAATCTAAACAAAACCCTTATATATATATATTTCATGTTTTTTTAAGTGAAATAGTACAGACAGTTACAATATAAGAGAGAAATAAATAGCACATGATATCACTTATAGCAGTATATGATTCTTAAGGGAAAAATAACTTGAAATATATTCAGGTAAAATAAGTTAAATTGACTGGGTGTTGACCTAAACATATAACCTAAAAAAATCAACTACTATAGTATAATATGTGATATGTTTGTGAGATTATAAAACAAATAATAAATTTATAGCTTATTATTTCAACAAACTCTTTGGTCTTATACAATGGTAAGCTGTTGGTTTTGAATATTGATTGTAGAATAGGAAGAGTATTAAATTAATGTAAGTTTATTAATTTGGTGATAGTTTATTACTGAAAGAAATATATTTCCAGTATAATATGAAGATTGTTACTTATAACTTCTGAATGGATAGGTGATTAATGTGAATAGGAATGTGAAAATGTTGTTGATCATGTTGAATAATTTAGTTGAGGTTGTTGATGGGTTTTATTTTAGTTTTATATGTAGCTTGATGAAATTGAATTGATTTAAGGGGTTCTACTTTAGCTTAAAAGTAGTAAAATTACTTTGAAAAATTCAGGTTTTATTTTAAAATCTGAGAAAATTACTTTAAAGTGATGGTTTTATTTTAAAACTATCTAAAAATTACTTTTAAGGTTTAATCACTAAACTCCAGAGATGCCTTACTCTTGAGCTTCAAGTGTTAAGATCCTAATTATTATGATTACTAGTCTGCCTGCTAGTGAGGGATGAATTAAAATCTTTTCACACTATTGGTTCTCTTGATCTATGTCAACAACAAACCTCAATTACTAAGCTTAATTTATCAAACAATTTTCTAATTTGACCTCTTAGATACAGGGTTTGGAAAAAATAAGTAGAAGTTACAATTTCCAGATGGGAAAAAGTCTGGAGAGGAAAAAAGTTTGACTATTTATATTCTTTAGGGGGAATAGGGTTAGGGTTTAGGGTTTTCACAAACTATTTCATGCATATGCATATGAATACTAGCTCTTCTTTAACTCCCCCTGGATTACTAAGCATTTTATAAACCCATAGCTAATTTACTACCACCAAGATAAGGTTTTATACCTTCACTCCACTCATCACTCTTGACACCCTTTACACTGTACATCCTTAATTATATTTTTTTTTCTAATAATAATCAGCACTAATAATCAACTCAATAATTTACACCATTAAAATTTAAAGCAATTCTCATCCACTATCATCATCTCAATGGAATACCTAAAATAATCCACACTACTACTATTCTATATTGACAAATAGAATGACATCAAAATAAAATAAATATAACTTCACTAACTCAGAATAATAATATTTTTTTAATTCAAATAGAGCTCATCTCAATACTCTTCTTAACAGAAGCAACTAAATAAGGCTTCCTCAAAATATTTTGAATTAAAATCAACCACAACTGCACAATTTTCACCAATAAGGAAAATTAATTCCCATGTAATACTACAATAATACAGCTCTTATAATTTATATCATTATTATTATTGGTTAAAACAAATCTACACCAAATTAGAATACAAAATTTTAAGTAAGGGGGTTTTCTTTTCTTGAATTCAAATATTCATTAAATCAGTAGAATACTGACTTATCTTGTTTTGTTTTGGTCTTTTTTTTTTTTTTATAGAATAAGTGTTTTGAAGGTTACACAATCAGGTTCTTTTAATTATGATGTTTATTTCTTTTTTTTATATTGGTCCATTAAGCTAAACTGGTATAGGTATACCACATCCCCCTCTCCATTTAATGCTGTCCCCAGCATTTCCAGTGACGCTTAAGGGACAAATCCCTTTCTTCACTACTTTCTTCCTTCATCCACACCTTCCTCCTGCCAAAATGAAAACACATAAAAAAATTCCTTTAATATTCAATTGAACTCCCATGAAACATTTTATTTTTGCTCTTTATATTGATTTTGAATCTCCATTTTGTGTTCTTTAAGGTATCAATCTTGAATTTTTATTTTTATTTATTAATGTTTTATATATATATATATATATTTTGAGAGATGAGGGATGCATTCCCTCTCCATTTAAAAAAAAATGATTTCTACATAATTATTATTTTATTTATTCTTTATTAAAAATATTTGTGTGATAAGAATACCTGAATGAAATTTAATAATGAAGTTTTCTCAACTAACTACACAATAAAAAGACCCAAGATTAAAATTAATTGAAGGGCCACTTTCCCCCAAAAACTTAACATCATAAGGAGTGATGAAAAGAAATAAGTACCACCCCTTATTTTTTAAAATAATATCATTATTACTCCTTGAGGGACAATTTCCCTCTCCATTTGATTTTTTTTAACTACTCATAAGTCTTCACTAATATAATAATCTCCCAAGACTCTCCATAAGGGGAGTAATAAACATATAAGCTATTAAGACTAAAAAACAGAACATATTGGTACAGTTTAAGGCCTTATTGAGGACCTTGAATTTAGCCCTGAGACTATAATTAAGATAAAATATATTGATGAGGCAGTTTAAAGTCATACTCAGGACCTTTATGTACTGTTTTTTTTTTAATTTATATCTCAATCTATACAATAGTAAATCCCAAAATATCCTTTGAACATATTCCTATTATGTGAGTATGTCTTAGCCAATCAACTCAAAATTTAACATAAGATCACAGCCAACATAATATACAGGAAAATAAATAAAATGAGTCAATTCCAAAAGATGACATAATATATAAAAATGGCATAATAGTAGAAATAACAGTAATACTCATAAAATATATGTGAAATAAAGATAGCTATAAAAGAAAAGGGATAAATACATCCCTTATTTATATATTTTTTTATCATGTTTTTTTTTATTTTATTTATATATATTATGATATTTTTGTTTTTTGTTAAGAATACTCATTGATACTAACTATATTACTTGTAAATATTCATCTTATATAAGTATTCCTCAGAAAATTAATCTTAGATTTGGATGAAAATCAAAAACATAAAAAAGGATAAAAATAAAAAATAAGATAATAATAAAAAATATGGAAAAAATAACAAGGAAATAAGTATATAAAAAATAAATATAATTAAAAAAAAGTGAATTAGTTAATAAATTTGTCCATAGTGCAAGTATCCTCTGTTTTAAATCAACTTTTCTCTATTTGATAATACTATTATTTTACTTAAAGTTTCATTTTTTTTCTTATTAAGTTTTTATATCAATTATTATTATTATTTTCAAATATGAACATCTATCTTTCTTTTACTCTTATCTTATTAATTTTTTATTATTTCATCTATAATATAAGTAAGGACTGATAATTACTGCACTAGTAGCACAGTAGGTCTCTTTTTTTCTTTTTTTTTGTCATTTCATTTATATATAAACTTTCTTGTAATTTATATATATATGTTATATTCTCTTATATATATATATATTAATTATTAATTATTTTTATTTTTTTTATAATTCTATGAATATATATATATTTTTTAATTTATATTGTTACTGTAAAACAAAGAAAAGCTGCTCAGCATTGCTGCGCTACTGCAGCAGTCGTCTCTTTTCAGCTTTGCGTGCTGATTTAATTATTATCATTTTTTTTTATTTTTTTTTTCATTTTATTATTATTATTATTATTTTTACAGTCATCGCATTGCAAAGCAAAAAAAAATAAAATCAAGTTTAAAATAAAAAGAAAGTCACTAGGAATTGCTACGTGACTGTAGCATCGTTCTGCTCTTCTTAGGTCGCGCGGTGTGTTTTTCTTTTTATACCATGTTTTATTTTATTAAAACTCTTCTTTATTTTTGTGTTATTCTTTTATTATTTAGTAATTTTTATTATTATTATGATTTTATATAAAAAGACTAATTTATAATGTTTTTTTTACAGTTATTGTATCGCAAAGGAGAAACTAAACAAGATAAAACACCAGGGCGAATCTCGTGTCAATCGTCGGCGATTGACTTCACGTCAAGCAAACGTCAAGCAGGATAAAAGTCGAGCTCACGTCAAGCAAAAATCAAGCGAACGTTGAGCACACGTCCTACTCTTGTCTTACACCAAATCCTGTGACATCCACCAATATTGGTTCCGCTGTGCCTTCAACTCAGATTCCTCACCACCTGATCATCCCGCAACCGTCCAATGGTTGGTAAAAATTACCCAAGACCCGCCTGTTTGCAAACACACACATCAAAGAGGTCCTTCAGCCAGTCTTGATGTAGGCGGGGGGTTTGACTTCACCAGGTCATCCATAAAAGGACTCCGCCTGAGCGGGATTGTCGTTTTGCAGGTGACACTGGTAGGGCCCGCCGCACAATACCGCGTGTGCGTGTGCGGGTGCGGGTGCGCTTGCGTGTGCAATGGTGTGTGCGGGTGCGGTTGCGTGTGCATTGGCGCGTGCGGGTGCGGGTGCGCAAGGGTCGCTTCCCCTTCCTACATGATGATGGCGCCGTTAGCAATTTTGGCGGGGGGTTTGACTTCACCAGGTCGTCCATGAAAGGACTCCGCCTGAGCGGGATTGTCGTTTTGCAGGTGACACTGGTAGAGCCCGCCGCACAATACCGCGTGTGCGGGTGCGGGTGCGCTTGCGCTTGCGTGTGCATTGGCGCGTGCGCAAGGGTCGCTTCCCCTTCCTACATGATGATGGCGCTGTTAGCAATTTTGGCGGGGGGTTTGACTTCACCAGGTCGTCCATGAAAGGACTCCGCCTGAGCGGGATTGTCGTTTTGCAGGTGACACTGGTAGAGCCCGCCGCACAATACTGCGTGTGTGGGTGCGGTTGCGCTTGCGTGTGCATTGGCGTGTGCGGGTGCGCTTGCGTGTGCATTGGCGTGTGCATTGGCGTGTGTGCAAGGGCCGCTTCCCCTTCCAACATGATGATGGCGCAGTTAGAAATTTTGGATGCTGTGAAAGGTGAGTGTGTGGGTCATTTGATCATTGAACTTGGCTTATTCACACTGTACCCAATGTCAAAATAGTAAGTTCTTTGTGGCAATGTGAAATAATGGGCTTTGCTTGTCACAATGGCATGTCTCTGTCAATAAATTTTGAGGCAGTTATTTCACTAGCAAAATTGCTAATGAATCTGAGATATTTGCATTTCTGTAGACTAAATTTCATGAAATAACGGCTTTATCATTACAAGCAGTCCACATGACAGAACTTTGTTATCATACAATCCACAGTTACCTTCTATTTCTTCTTCAGATATAATCAAGTGTCCATCATCAAAACCAACAGCTTTATAAATATTCAGATGCGGCCAATCTGGTAAGAAATTCACATCAATCTTCAAAGTTTTTAAGATCAGAAAGTTATTCTTCAGTATGCTAGATGGCTCAGAGACTTTAAAAATGCTATTAATAATACCAAAGCGTCGTGAGTTGCCCCTCAGAAAACATATCACACTGTTGCTGACATTTTTGGATTCAGTTGAAAATATATTGTTCCCAATATTAATGTTTGAAACTGGAAAATACCAAGGTGAGACAATCCTTGAAGTGAGATGACTTGTGGATTGCACGGTAGTGTCTAAGCTGATCCAATCAACTATTTCCCTTGTTGCATGAAAATTCTGTAAGTACTCAACCAGGCAATCATAATTTTCTTGGTCATGGCGGGATGGTTTGTTATATTTATGGTCATTGAACAGGGTAGGTGGCTGTGATTCGAAAAGCTGTTTTATTTCACATGGCACGGATGGGGATTTCAGGAGAACGGAAAGGTTGGAACATCGACAGATATGTTGAAGTAAGGTTTTATCTATATCATCTATTTAGAGTTGTAAGAAGTTAATCTTATTCAGTTCAGGTGTTTAATCAATGTGAATATATTGATCTTATTAATTGACGTACATATTTTGTTATTTGTTGGCATTTTTGCAAATACTCCAATCAAGCGCTCATAACCCCATGTGGCTGAGGCTTGTGCTGGGCCCCAACGTTGGAAGAGTTCGGGAATATGGTCAGCAAAATGATGATTTGGTTTACTTTTCTGTTTTGGGAACAGGAGTTGATTGGAAAGGCGGAATTTTTTCCAATGTTCAGCAAATGCAGTCGCATCTCCTATTGAAACAGTCCAACTTGTGGCAATGTTGATAGCACTAATCAAATGGAATGTATTCTTGGTTAGTTCATTTCCAAGTTCTTCTGACTGACCCATTTGCCTTTGAATGTTGGCGGATTGGTGTACATCTAATGACATCTGTTGACTGAGCATGAAAAATGGAATATAGACCTTATATAAGAGAGCCCATTCAGCGGCTTTTAAGCTACCATGAGAGGGGGAACCCATGTTGCGAGGTACTCTTGTCCATGATGAGGGAATTATTGTCTCAGATATGATTTGTCGGAGATGCTCCAGAGCCTCACCCTTGATCTGGTGATCACTCAGTGCAGTGATATCCAATTCAGAGGGGATTTCAGAAGTGGGGATGTAATCGGCATCAAATGAAGGAATCTCCGCAGAACCACTAGATGGATGTTCTGTGTTAGGGGTGGGCATTGGGAAGTAGTTTTTTCGGGTGGAAGTAGTGGGGAGTGGCTCATTTATTATTTTTGCTGCGTCTCTTCTCAGGGAGCGGGCCTCTCTCAATGTGATTTTATCAAGAGAGCTGTTGGAGGTCATGGAATCTGAGTCTGAACTGTTGGTGTCATTGGATTTCCTGCGGGACCTGAGGTAAATTTTTGATTTGGACTCTGGAATGCACAATTTGAAAGTTGCATGATCCTTCAAAATTCCAAGTATTAAATTATGCATTATGTCAAGATTAACCATTCTGGTGGCATCCCAATACGGAAGGTCTTCTAAAATTGAATATCGCACTCCATACTCAGAGAAAATTGCTTGTCTTTGTTGCGGGGTTGCCCGAAGCCATTTGGCAATGGTTGATTTATGATTTTGATATGAGCGTGTGTAGTGAAATTGAGGACCAATTTCATCAATTTGAGCTTTGTGAATGGTGCAAAAATTACAAAAGTGGTTGCCTGAATGGGAAATAAATCCAGTAAGCTTGTGCATGGCAACCACATCCGCAATGGCTGTGAGGATGGCAACACGGATAAAGGATCCTGATGGACCTGTTGAGGTGGGTGAAAAATGGTAACCTTGCCATAGCTCTTTGAGCTCCTTGATGAGTGGCATTAATAAATAATTCAATTGAAGGGAAGTTGGCTCCTTCGGACCAGGGATTATTCCTGCAACATAGATATTCTCTGGCTTCAATCTTTCACTTGGGGGGAGATTAAGACAAATAAGCATGATAGGTCCAATGCTGGCCAACCGGGTGGACTTTCCATGTGCATTAAACCAGTCCACATAAATGGAGAAGGCCAATGCACCAGGAATGGACATGAATGGGGGGTCATGGATATTTCTAGTGCCAGTGAAGCGTCTCCAGACCAATCCATCCCATACGTCACATTTTGGGGAATCTTCGGGAGTTTGGGATTGTTGATGTTGATGCAGAATTTCCATAATTCCAGCCCGCTGGAGAAATCTGGCAAGCCAATTTTTGAATGGTTGATAAATGAAATGTTTTGTTGGTATAAATTTTTGCTTCATGTTGGTGGTGTTTTGGGTGTGGGCTTCAAATGAATAGATGAATTTGCCTAATGATTGTGTGCAAGGGGGATCATGATCATTTGGGTCATTATGGCGTTGACAGTGGGGTTGGTCAGTTGTGACTGATTCAGTAAGGCCATTAAGAGAGAAACATTGAGGACAACATATATAGTTTTGAATCACTGGCTCCAATTGGAGATGTTCAAATATGGTACTCAGATCTTGAGGTATATGGAATGCAGGAATGGGGGGACCACTGGAGCTGGAGATGCTGGACTTGATCAGCAGGTTTAGGGAGGGGTGGAGAATGCGTGAAGCCCTGCGGGGTATATTATACCTTAATGATAGAATGGCAGATATTATCATTCCAAGGTCTTGTGGAGGAAGGGTTTGACTGCTGCTGTATGGTTTCTGTGCAATTGAATTGAGCCCCGGTGCTGTGGAGAAGATGCTTTGGGCCCATGGTGGTGAATAATCAGCTGGGAATGTTTGATCCAATAGAAGTTGTGGGCACTCAGATCCTGATGCAGAAGTAGGGATGTTTGGAAGAGATTTGGGTGCAATGGTTGATTTGAGCTTTTTAATGTGCTGTTTATATTGGAAAGGTGTGAAGGCAACTCCAGGCCTATCACCCTCAGGGGAAGAGTGTGTTTGAGTTGAGCAGTGTTGACACATGCATATACGCATTGAGGAATAGCGGCGGGTTGTCATTGTTGCAGGAATTGGGAGTACGGTTGGTTTGTGTATAAATATCTTTGGCTGATGTGAAAGTGTTTAGGAGTGTTACTAATTGGCAAAAAAATTGAGTGATTCTTTATGAAGGGGGAGATGATTTGAGCCAGCTGGGAGTTTTATCCCATTTGTAATGGTGTGTGAGCTGCAGCTGATGGAGTGTAACATGTCTCATCTGGATGGCGGAATTGGTTAGGAATTTAATTGGGTAAAATGCCATGCTGCTCAATGCTCATACATATACTATTTTATTTACACATGGCGATACTGCGGTTTTGACCCTTGAGGGGTGTTCCAATAGGGATGTGTCAACATTGATTTGAGGGGATTGACATTCAAACCATGTACGCTGGCACGCCATCGTACATGGCTTAAACCTTATTACAGACATAACGATATAACTCTATTACATAAAAGGTTGGAGTGTACCTAAAGTCTTGGTATTTGGTTTGAGTGCAGCAGGCTTTTAATCGGTTGGAGTGTGATTTGGATTGTTTTGCCTTTCTTGTAAAGGTGATGTCTCTTTTGTGGGTCAATCCTTCATGAATATACCCCTTTACAGATGTACAATGCTGTGGAATTTCAATGCATATATTGGCAGTTTGGATAATTCACAAAATGTGACAATGGGGAGGCAGAAATGTTACCAAATATGTTTACTTATGGATGATGGGTCCCCTTTGAGATCAAGGAAATATTACATTATATGGTGGTAGGCCGTGCCGGGTGGTTTCTGATAAAAGCGGAGGAGCTCAAGAGGAGGCAGGGAGGATTCTCCTAAAAAGAGGCTTATTGGACTTTCACGCAACACTTAGTTCCAACTATTCATAGAATTTCTCTATTCTAAATTTGAAAAGATTTCATCTCATATCACTCTATTTTATCATAATACTGAGGTGTTTTATCTAGTTAAAAATATTACTGTACTTTTTCGGCCCTTATGTCATCTTTCAAGTCACATAAATCCCGTTCAGGTTCTGTTCATGACTCAAATAGTGAATCTAGCATAGAATATGTTCAAACACAGTCACCATTGAGCCCCAACATTCCTCTCACAACCCCTATCGCATCCTCAATGAATGTATCAGGTCTTAACATTGATGTGGGCAATCCAAAGGCTCCAACTTCAAGCACTTGGTCGATCCCAAATATTTCCGTCACTCCAATTCCCCCGAATCCCACTAATACACAAATGCATGTGTCTGAGGGGCCGGAAGGCACACCTCAAATGTCATCACACGCTAATCCCCAATCAAAATATCCACGTGAGTCCCTCCTTAATCCCGGTCGGAATCCAGTCGCATCCCAGGATCCCTTTGGCCAAAGTAAACAGCCAACCCTCAATATTCCATCAGGATCTCAGGTTCATGTGGTTCATGAAAGGCACATGGATGGGGGACGACGAAAAAGACCATTGGAGAATGTAACTTGGAGTGGTCTTTCGGAGGGAAATCCAGGATTGACGCTTCATCAAAGTAAGTCATTTTAATTTCGGTGTATAACCTTTTTCACAATTTGATATGTTTGTTTCATGGGTTAGATATGGCACCTAAAGGCAAGTCAGTCCGATCTCAGGAGCCAATTGAAGATTGTGAGTATGACCAGTCTTCATTCATTTTTTGATGTGTTAACTGATGATGTGCATGGCAGGTGATGAACTTTATGCATCTTCACCTCTGGTCCATAAAGAGAAAGTCACTGGACATCATCATCCATATTCCTCCAAACCAAGAACAGCTCATGCCAGTTCATCAAGCGAAAAAATGGTGGATGATGAGGATGAGAACATGTCTCCGACTCAAATGGAAACAAATGATGAAGCAAGGAGTGACAATTTCATGGCGCATGATCATGGCACTCAGTCAAATAATGAGTTCAACCATCCTCAAATGCCCCTTGCCCAGAGTATGCTTGAACAATCCGAGGTCAGACAGCAAAGGAACCAGGCTCGTAAAGCTCACAATGTGGCGAAACGTGCAAGCCAGAAGGAGCAACAAAAATGGCTGAAAGCAGAACTTCCAGAGAATGTCCATGGAATGAGATCAGCAGTACATGCACATTGCCTGTTCCTACTCAAAGTTAGGGATAAGGATTTTTCCTCACTACCAGCACCACCAAGCACAGAAGAGCGTGAGATTGCAATTCAAGTGGCTGGTCATCTTGGATATGTCCCCGAGGATGTTTTCAATGAGCCATCAACACAGGTTCAGTCTCAGGGTTTCCAAAGCTACTGCAAAAATGAGCTCCACAAGCTAGGACTAAAGCGATTCACTTGGGACTGGGAGAGCTCATGGCAACATCCGTTCAATGAGCTGATGTCTATGGTGTTTTACTGTACATTCCGTCTTGCACTGGTCAGCACCAAGTATCATCATTACTGTTGGAACAAGGATCATAATAACTATGGGGTCGTAGCGGCTTTAATGGAGCGATATTTCACTTATTTGAAAAGAGAATGGAAGTCTATTCAAAAGGATGCCGAGTATTTGGTTAAAAAGAAGGAGAATCAAAAGCTTGCGAAGATTCGTCAAAGGGTTAGTTAATGTCTCTCTTCTTCATTGTGAGCAAAGACTGATGATGATCTACTTCATTATGTGCAGACCTGTGAGCGCCGTCGTGAATGGTGTGATACGGCTAAATCTCCCATTCTAGCATCACAATTCAATGACCCTCGAGTATGTTCAGATACTGAGGAGGTACTGGAAAATGGCCGTCAAGTTTACCGCAAAGTGGGATTACGCTGGCGCTCCCAGTTATTTAATGAATTGGTATTAAAAATGGATCGAGACATAGAGTTTTGTAATCGCATTAAAAAAAAGGGTAAGAAAACTATTGATAGATTGCCAGAATTACGCTCGACAGATGATGGTGATATTCCGGAAGGCTTATCATTTCAGGTATTTGATCAAGATTGGCTCAAAGGCTGTAGTAAGATGCAGACTAGCGCCCTCAAAATACTTGACATGCCAGTTATTAGGCCGAATGGTGATGCTCTGCAATAACTTAGTAATATAAATGTATAGCACCGTTACAAATTAACATTTTGTGAATTATTTGTGCAGGTGTAATACAATCTGAGTATTAATCCTTAAAGATGCAACTTGCTAAATATGTCAGAATATAGACAATATGAGTTGGACTGTATCACCGTCTCCCTTAGAAATAATACTCTATTGCTCATTTTCATTGAGGAAATATTGAAGGAGTTCGATCCAACTCATGGTGTTCATAATTGTGGACCTATGCCAGGGTAAACAAGAGTTATCAACTTGGTCAAACACAAATTATATAATATCAGTAAGGCTCACGCAGTTAATGATTTTTTCTTTTCTTGGACCTATTGGTGTTTGGAAAATGGCATTTCCATAAGGAAGGATTTTAGAATAGCAATACAATTAGGGTCAAAGATGATCTTGAAAGGTACCTTCCGCATGTTGACCTCAACTGAATGAGGAGTTATATAGTGGATGACCTTTACAGGTTGTTGTTGGCCAATACGATGGAGTCGATCAACAGCCTGAGCCTCAATGGCTGGGTTCCAATTGGGCTCCTGAAATGTGGATGTCAGGGGCCACAAATCAGGGCAGAATTTTGGGGGTCCCCTCACCATTAAATAGACCGTATTAGCACAAGTTATATTGAGGCCAGTTCCAGCTGCGGCAATGGATGCAATCAGTACTTCACATTCAGGATTATTGAAGAAAGTATCCAGTGCCTTCTCCTGTGCTCGTGCTGTAATTGTTCCATCAATTCGTGCTGAAAGGATAGAGTGATGGGCAAGGGCAATACCAATTCTACAATATAAAAAAGTCAGATGGATTCAATTGGTAATGGATGCATATTAGAATTAACGCACAAATCTAGAAATTGGGTCCATTGGGAGTAAACCACCAATTTGGTTGGACCACACCTTGTTTGTTTGTTCTTCATTAAGCTTTGTAGGAGGTGGGCAATTTTACTACTCATCATGCATGTTTCGACATCCACAATAGTTCGTGTGATTGTTGGCGATTTATCCTGAGTGCTCCTGCCCTCGGGGTCTTCCAAATCCGCCTCCGCAATTGTGTTAAGCATGATGTGATGGTTACAACATATTCGCAGCTTATTAATATTTCTGAAAAATTCTCCTGGGGCTTTGCTTTTGGATGATAGGAATTCTTCATATAATATGGAATATTCTTGCTGCATGGTTGGGTTGAGTGGGAGCAGCTCATAATGATGGCTAATAGTGGGGAGGGATTCGAGATGTGTGGTTTTGGTGCGGCGCAAACTTAAATGCCGCAATGCCAAATGCAAGATATCATTGCAACCTTTGGAAAGACTACTCAGGATGAATGGTGACCAGTTATCTTGATTGGCGCTCTGGGGTTGAGTGATGAATGATATTATGCCCAAAAGGTCATAAATGGTGTTGTGAATAGGTGTGCCCGTTAAACATATTCGACGGGATGAAAGGAGGCTATTAATGGCACGGTGAGTGGCAGTGTATTGAGAGCGAATATAGCTATAAGATGGGGCAAGGTTTATTGGATATAAAAGGTAATTTGAATCATTTAAGCTCAGCCACTCACTGTGCTTCATCCAAAATTATACGATGCCAATTGATTTGAAAAATGAATGATGTAGAGGGATTGGTTTGCTTAAATTCTTGGGTGATAGTATTGTAAGAAGTGATGATGATATCATATTTTAAGATGTCGTCTTTGGATAATGAGTGACGAGTGGGACCATGGTAGATTTTGGAATGCAGCGCTCCAGCCTGAGCATGCTTGGATATTTCTGATTGCCAGTTGGTAATTAAGCGAGGGGGGCAGATGATCATGGTGGGCGTGGAGCGATGGGGGTTTGCAATCATCCGCTCCTTGGAGGTACCAATTAGAGCAATGGCCTGAATGGTTTTACCTAATCCCATATCATCCGCGAGCAGTCCCCCAAGAGGGGTATTGGTCGAAAGGGATTCAAATGAGCTAACAACCCTGTTTGTAATGATGTGCCTGGCATTGAAAGTGGATCCTGGGGGTGAGGTGGCCCAAAGGTTACGGGCTGATTGGCCATTGGGGATTTCTCGATCCCAGAGAAAAGCTAGTCCAGTCTTTTGATGAGGGAGGAGGGGGGTTTGAATAATGGCATGGGGCGGGGTCATCATGGGGAGGTCTGATCCACTGGGTAATTGTATCAGTTTTTGCTTGGAAATCAATGATGAAACAGCAGGATATGAAGCAGGCGTCGAGTTTGAAGCGGGAAATGTCGGAGTAAAGAGTTGAAATTGACAATGAGTAGTACAGTCATATTCTTTGGGCATTTTAAGCTTGAAATCTTGCGTTCGAAAGCTTTCCATTATGAATAGAATGTTTGGATACCATGTGAAGAACATCAATGCTAGATTGGGTTTCTGAGATGAGGAGGGATCATTGGCATCAGTCATAAATACTCCCTCAACAAATAATATTTGAGTAGGATTGGTTTGGCAATTTTCAATCCATGCCCCACCAGGACCACAGTGCATGAAAGTTTTTGGTGCCCCAAGGAATGGTATCAACGTTTGGGAAAGGGTTCCCGGGAGAGAGCCAATAGCATGCTGGTGATTGGGGAGATATACAAATATGTTGTGTTGATTGTGCCATAGGATAATCGAAGAACCTAAGTGGGAATTCTCAGGCTTTAAGGTTATATCACTATTTATTTGAATACAAATATTAATCATCCCAATGCAAAGTGGTTGTGAAGGGGTTGACATTATGGCTATGTTCAATTATTTGGGGACAGTTGAGAATTATATGATCGGGAAGGGTTAGAAAAAGGGAATGAAGAGGAATAAGCGCAGGTGGGGAACTTATATGAGTGGCATCAACAGGCCAAAAGGGGGATGGCCTGTGGTTACGTGCATGGTCTTGATGGGGGTGGGCGTCTTGGGCTGACAATTTTCATATCCAATTTGGGGCATATATCAAGGCAAGGTGGCCAAAATGTGGGTGCACCGATATTTTGCTGGATCTGCAGCAAGGTACAAAACCTTTGGTGGAACAAGGTTGACATTAGCATATCCAAAATTGGGTGGGTTGGAGCAAGTTATTGTGGAGGGCATATTAGAGGCATGCAGTCATGTTCGCTGGTGTGACAGCGAACAATGAGCGTATCCTCCCCAGGTTAATTGTTGCACAGGGACCTACTGGGCAATGTTGGCAGTTTCAAAGGGCAATCTCACTGTAGGGATGTTTGTGTGTGGGCGGGTGAGATATGTTCGGTGGCATGCCACCGAACATGACTTTGGTTTTGCCTGAAGTTTTTTGCTGACTGATGCATACTGGGCTTTCAGGGGGGAATGTGTGGGATGATCAAAGGGGGCGCCAGCCGTGAGCCGTGATCCACATATACATTCACCCCTATGGCGTTTGAGGCGAGTACTAATCTACCGAGATTGGCATCCGGGTCTTTGCCTCACGCGCGTACAGTTCCGGAGGAAAGAGGCCACACGCCCCAGGGATTTTTTGGCTGCAAGCCAGGTGCCACAACTTGGGCGGGGCGTGTGAGAACGTGAAGAAAATGACCCGCGGTGGGAGATACCCACGCAAACATGTTTTAGCAAACATAGGCTGGGATTGTTATTCTAATGTGGATGAGGCTGAAGCAAATCCACACTGATTGGCCTCAGGTTTCCACGCGCAAGCGGGTGAGCGTCTGCAGTCACGCTGACAACCCGACCAAGAAAATAGGCAGCTGGCAGACTGGCAGTCAAATGTCTTCCAGGCGTGTGAAAGTTGCCTGCGTATGACCCATCGGGGGTGCGTATGAAAGTGTGTGGCTGCCCGCCAATGAACAAGCAGGGCCAGTCATTGTTGGCCCCGACAATGGCACCGGAGTGAATCCACTGTTTGTGTATGACCCAAATAATAAGTCATCCCATTATGACCTACATTCATTAACTTGGATTACACCCACATCTGTGCTGTAGTTAGGCAGAGCTCTCTAACAAGGTGCATCAAAGGGATGCAGTTGAGATATATGACTCAATGGCTTGACGTGATTGCATGTTACATTGCTGAACAGCTTTTGCTCTTCCCCGCAGCATACATTTACACAGGTGTACTGCGTACTACAGTGTTGGCTGTACAGATCAGGAAGGTGTTATACTACTTGAGCCTGCATGCGTATAGCCAATGGGTATTCACCTTCCAATTGTTTGCATATACGTAGCTCATGTGCCACATGCTCAGCATTGCGTTTCACCCAATTTGCACACGCAAGCTGAGCATCTCATGGTCAAAAGCACCGTGTGAAAGTGCTCAGTAAAGCCATGGAATGAACTATTTTTGCAATAGTTCATTGGAAGGCTCAGTTTGGAGCACTTCACCAAAGCGTGTGAAATGCTGCAGCTGGCTGAAATGTCACCCAATGCTGTGCCAAATGCTCAGATTGTGGGCATAAAATAACGACTGAGCAATGGCTCAGCATGGTGCATTTGACATTTTTATATCAATAGTTCAATCACTGTGCCATTAAAATGTTCAGCCACTGAGCATTTCAATTATGACCCAAAAGCAAACCTGAGCAATGGGTCGAGGCAAGCTCATGCTGTATTCACTTGTGTTACAGCCCCCCCTTTGTTCACATACTATTACCAAGCCATACGGCTGGTAATATTGCCGTGGTCACTTGTGACCAAATGCACCGGGTGCATTTCTGCATGGGTCACTTGTGCATTCCACCCACAATGCACATTCAACAAGGGCCTCACGACCACCCTCCCGGGTGATCGGGTGGCTATTTAAGGAAAGAAAGGGGATTTGACTCAGCTTGACAATTTAATAAATTGCAATACTCAGCGGTGCATTTGATATTGTTATATCAATTGTTCAATTACTGTGCAATTAAAATGTTCAGCCACTGAGCATTTCAATTATGACCCGAAAGCAAACCTGAGCAATGGGTCGAGGCAAGCTCACGCTGTATTCACTTGTCTTACAGCCCCCCCTTTGTTCAAAGACTATCACCAGGCCATACGGCCGGTGATCTTGCCGCGGTCACTTGTGACCAAATGCACCGGGTGCATTTCTGCATGAGTCACTTGTGCTTTGCACGTTGAATGCACATTCAACAAGGGCCTCACGACCACCCTCCTGGGTGATCGGGTGGCAATTTAAGGAAACAAAGGGGATTTGACTCAGCTTGACAATTCAATAAATTGCAATACTCAGCCAGACCCCCATTGTTCTTCTGCCTCACGCGAGCATTTCACTTCTCAGTTGCAGCATTCGCTGAGACTCAGCTTCAATTTTGCCCACACGCCTTGAAGCTGAGACTTTTGCGGGTGCTGAAACTGCTGAGATCGTCTCAGCTTCACCATGCTATAAAAGACCATCTTCACACGACACGCACTTCACTTTCTTTCTCACCCGCTCCACTTCGTTCAACCTCACCCGCGTTTGTCCTTGTGCGTATTCCCCCTCGTCTTCCTGCCTTTCCAGTCTTTTCTTTCGCACTCGACTAACCCACTCCCCTTCCTGCTCGCTTTTTGTTTATTCTTCTGATCCGCTCAGAAGCTCCCTTCTATCCACCTCGTGCGTTACCTCTTTTTTTAACTTTTGTCAACATTATGTACCGATATTAATATTTTTCTTCCTTCACGACTTCCTTCCAGACTTTTAAAAACTCCCGACTCGAGCGTTTTTAATTTGATTCCGTTTTAAATTTATATAATTCATCGTATGCCTTCATTTTCTTTCTTGATTGTTTACTTTGTATGCAGTTACTAACCTCGCTTGTTTTCTTTTTAGATGTCGTGCACTTTATGCACCAAGCGGGGTATCCCCTGCATTCATTCCTCGACGACGAACGACACTTGTGATGCTTGCCGACAAGCACACAAGAAATGTTCGTTTGTTGTCCGCCCCTTCCGACCACGAGGCCAGAGGAGTTCTCGCCCAAGACGCCCTCGCGAGGACTCCTTTGTGGTCGACGATGATGAAACCATTTCCGAGCGTGAATGGACGCCGGGCCCCCAAACAGGCCAACGGGAACGATTCCGGACGATTAGCCCTGTCCCCTCCAGTATCGATTTGTCCACTCCCCCTCCTAGGCCACCATCCGATGGTCACTTCACTCCTCGACCGGAGCGAAGTGATTATCCGGCCGATGAAGGATGGCGATGGCGAGAGGACATTCAAGCTTGGGCTGATCGTCACCATGTCTTGTCATTGATGGGATTCAAACGCCAAAGTAAGTTTTCTTTCTCCTCCTTATCTCATTTCTCTTCACGCAATAATATTGACTTTTTTCCATTTCTCATAGAACAAAACCACCCGAATCCCCCCCGACAAGACTCTCCCGTTGCTAGTTTGCCTCGCGAGCAAACCCCCCGGCAACCAACTCCAGGCCCGAGTGGCACCCGATGGTCTGAGGAATTATTCCGCGGTAAGCAGCCAAAGTTTCATTTCATTTTCACTTTCACTTTCGAGTCGAGTGAACTGACTCTCACTACTTTTTTAGAACCCTCCCGAACCGAAGAGCCACCTATTCCTGGCCCAAGTCCATCGTCCCAACCACCTGAGGACGATACAACTCGTGAGCCAGAACCTGAGGTGGCTCCTACGCAATCCACGGAGGAACCTAATGGTAAGTCACCACTTCTCTTTCTTCACTCCTCTCAACTTTTCCTCACCTTTTCTTTGACCGTCTCCAGATCGTCCCGCCACTCCTTGCTCGATCATCATCATCGACGATACGCCCGTGGGATCCCCAATTCCCAATCCCCTTCCCCCTCCCCCTTCTTCTTACCCGACTCGCCCACCTTCCCCTTCCATTCCCCCCCCCTCCACTCCAACCCCGGTTCCCTCCCCAGATATCCCTTCCAGTGCCCCCGAGAACCCCAACGCCTCCTCCCCCCCGGTGCCAAGCTCGTCTCATTCCCACAATGACGCTCGCCAGGAATTCACCGACCTGCGACCGACCCTAATGATTCCTCGAGCTATCGTCCACGATTCAATCAACCGAATCTTGTTGGAGCATCGTCGCTTGCTCCACATGATTCCTTTCGTGGATGAAACTCATCGAAATGAGATGCACCGGGAATTGCGGGACGAACTAAGCCCTCCTTGCCCAGGCACTGGAGGCTTATCCAAAGGAGGACATAACCGGGATAGTCTCCAAATTCCTCGAAAAATAAAAAATTAAAAAAAAAATAATCCCATTATTTCAACTTTTATCATTTGTAATACTTTCTTTTAAATAAATTATCATTTGTAATCAATTATTGTTATGTTCAAATTCTATTACATTCTTTGTTCACGTAAAAATTACTTATTTCCTCCTTAGAGAAAAACCCTGATTGCATGAGAATTATTTTTGTAAGTGCCCCACCAAGAGTTTGAGTGAGTATTTGTTTTCGTGAACCTCTTTTTCTCAAAATGCGCCAATAGTTGCCGTTATCCTCTCCTATATTTTCTTCTTCCATGGTTTAGAGCCATCCCCATTCTTAACTGTAAAAAAGCGGCAGGTTCCCGTATGTGAGCAATCCAGTCCAGATTCGTGAAACATGGCCTTTCCTATGGTCACACGCTATTAATCTTACTCATGTATCGAATTGTTTAAATTGTCTCGAACCTTAAAAAGCGTAAGGATTGGCGTGTGACTTGTCGGGACACTGCACAGGCGTAAGGATTGGCGTGTGAATTGTTGGGAGCCTGCACAGGCATAAGGATTGGCGTGTGAGTTGTTGGGAGCCTGCACAGGCGTAAGAATTTGTCAGCATTGTTGGCAACCCTCCCATGCGTAAGGATTGGCGTGTGAATCGTCGGAAGCCTGTACAGGCGTAAGGAATTTTAGCACTTTTGGGACCCCTCACAAGCATAAGGATTGGCGTGTGAATTGTTGGGAGCCTGCACAGGCGTAAGAATTGGCGTGTGAATTCTTGGGATCCTGCACAGGCCAAGAAATTTTCAGCATTGTGGGGAAGCTTCACAAGCGTAAGAATTGGCGTGTGAATCGTCGAAAGCCTGTGAAGGCGTAAGGATTGGCATGTAAATTTTCGGGAGCCTGCACAGGCCCAAGGATTGGCGTGTGTAGCGTTGGCACCCCGCATAGGTGTAAGGAACTTTTAGCATTGTCAGAACCTGCACAAGCATGAGGATTCGCGTGTGAAGCATTGGCATCCTGGACAATAGCAACAAACCAGGACAGATGTACGATGGCATGCCACCGTACATAATCCACTTCAAACCTTTTTCATGTCAGACACCCCATCTCCCGCACTAGAATCCATCCAATCCTTGTGTATATTGTCCTCTGCCTTACCCCACCATTACTTACCCAACACACATGCAAATCTCCTCAATCTTTGAATCGGCATGAGATTGTATTACCATCCCTGATTTGATAGCCCGCTCTCTCGCCAATCTCATAATAGCCATGGCTTTTTTGCCGCATTGTTTTTGCTAACCTGCTTGAGCATTGTGCGGACATACCCACTAGTGTCGTGCTTTCGTTGTCCTGTGCTGGATCAGTATAATGAACAAATGTACTACTGGCCCACACTACCTGAATGAGCCCATGACATGCGGATAGATCAATCCAAAAATGCTCATTTGGGAAAATCAATTTTCCCCCTGTACACCGCTTTGACGTATCTCTTTGAATTTGGCCGGTCTGCTTATCAGCTTGAAACCACCATCCCGAAGCATACAGCGATGCATCCTTATCAACATGAGGTGCGTTTTTGAATCCATTCATGGTGAAAGTGAGTGTGGAAGCGAACTCGAATGCACCCTGATTTGCCAGAATATTGCCTTCATAGTTGACTTGATCAAAAGACGGAACCCCCAATGAATTGTAGGAATTTTGAATCTTCTCAAATAAATTATCCCCAACATATTGTAAGGATTGACCTAGAATGCAACCCACCGAGCTAAGATTGGCACCTCGGTTCCGCCATTCATCTTTTGCATTTTCAATTTTGCCAGCACTTCCATACAGACCAAATTGTTCATTCTTCGTGGTGCATTTGCGCCACCCAATCGCGAACATAAATCCCTCCAGTAATGCTCCATTTGTTGCAATAGGGTCAGTGAACCTCTTTTCGCGAAATAAGAATTGTGATGATTCATCCCATTGATTGACCTCGACTTCACTCATTGTTGTGAATGGTCGGAATTCGACAAGGGCAATGAGTAATCCGGTTGAAGAGAAAATTGCCACACGGCCAAAGTGAATGCGTTTGATCTGATTGACATCCACAACCCTCCGAATTTCACTTGGGGTCATATTTGCTGATACTGGCATTGATATTTGTGCTGTTGGGCGAGAGGAGGAAAACAACCTATTCATTCGGCTTGTTTTGCGCTCATTTGTCTTTTGGGATCTGCTACTATTCCCGAGTGGTTGAGGGATCACTATGTGTTGAAGCACACAAGATATCAGATACTGCCAAGGAGCTTTCTTTGGCACACATCCTTGAACTTCCCTGTTGGAGCCCACATGACATTGGCACAATCTGAACCGACTAAAGCCAATGTTCTTCCATGGGGCCCAATGAGGGTGCCACATAAATGTGGAAGCATATATACACTGAGATTAAGCGAGTAACTCACACTTTCCTTCCTCAGCCCGACGCTTTCTCGCGAGTTCCCTTTTACGCTCTTTTCCTTTTTTGGTGAATGGCATGCTTTCAGCAGAAATTGAAATGAAACCAAATGATTACTGATTTCTTAATATCACCTAAATTGGATTGCCGTGGATGAATCTTTTTTAATTGCGGCTAAAAAGAAAGCTCACGCCTGACCTTGGCAAATTCACGATCTCAAATACCTGAACCTGAAAATTGCAGTGGATAGTGCATTCTTCAATTTTACACATTGATGTTTCCATGCAATCACTTTCCAATCCAACCATTTGGAATATTGCAAGCACACGGAAATGCAATATGCATCCTGCTGCGGATCCCTAGCTATCCTAGTCCTCTTGAAAGACACAGGAACATTTGGCCTATTATGGGCTGGCGGGAAGTGATAAACGCGACTTCCCGCAATGCACCCGCGTGTGCTACTCGCGGGCACATCGCCTGACTCAGCTTGCGTCTTGTCGGAGTCTTTGCAATGATGTACGGAGGCATGCCGCCGTACAATTACTATTGGTACTCAGACTGTGGCATCCGGGCAGTAGTAGGATAGGAAGTCATGATTATTAAATTCATAAATAACTTTGCAAAATTCAATTACAATCTATCTAGTACAAAGCTAATCTAAAACGGGTCAATCCTGGTTGTGAGTTTAGCTGACCTGGGTACCGTCAAGGTGACCTCATCACTTGAACCAAGCCCGCGTTTTGCCACCCAGGCATCACCAAAGTCTAATACTAAGCATCGTGCAAATTCAAATCTAAGAGGTACAGCGGGGTTAAAAGACTCTGATGCGAAGAAACTTTTATTCAGTAAATCACATATATACTTATTAGTACGTAGCCACACTGGCTCCACTAGATTTTTACTTTCTGAAAGTTTTGCGGAAATGTCAATTA
Organism: Austropuccinia psidii; assembly: GCA_023105745.1. Taxonomy (NCBI): domain Eukaryota; kingdom Fungi; phylum Basidiomycota; class Pucciniomycetes; order Pucciniales; family Sphaerophragmiaceae; genus Austropuccinia; species Austropuccinia psidii. The sequence continues at coordinate 46,431,052 of JALGQZ010000009.1, forward strand.
GTGATAAAGCCCCTTTAACTGAGCTTGTTCTCCAGTCATCTGAGCATACCATCAAACCACGAACCCCCACCGCACAGAATGCCGCTAATATACCATAGCAAATTCGATTTATTCCGAGATTCTTGTGACACGTCAAAAGATCTTTGATGGCCTCATTTTTTTTTGAGTTTGTGAGTTTGCCTTTGATGCCATTAACTTCGACCTTTGTATGTGCACGTACCATGTTGTACGCAATCATCAAATGGATAACTGTATCCATTAGATCCTCCAGGTTCTTGTGCGGCTTTGTGGATATCTCATTGTCAGCACCGCCACCTTCAATGCTGAGTTGGGTTGCACGTTGCTTCGATTTACTCAAGCAGGAGGCAAGGTATTCAACTGCTCCGCGTTCGAGTCCAAGAGGATCGGTCGAATTTGATGTTGGTGCAACATATGGTTTGGGTGCAATCACATCATATGAGACTAAACTAATGGATTCAAACATAACATTTGCCCAAAAATGTTTAACTGGATTCGCGGGGTAAAGAAGGCTCTGAACCATTTTGAAGAAGGAGTGTTCAGATTTTGGGAGATTATCTGGAGGTTTAGCTGATTCCTTCATCAATTTGAGATTCCAAATGTTGTGATCAAAAAACGCTTCTGTTTCTGTTGGCTTAAAAAAATCTAACCCTGTATATTGCAATTTATATCACCAGTCAAAAGCCAATAATCAAGTATCATGCACAAAGATTAAAAAAAACTCACCTGCCATCTCAAGGTCCTCCAGCCAAGCCGACATTTTAAGCTCTCGGTTACTGATCAACTTAATACCAACGGGCAGGAATGTATGAGCATCCTTTGTTGGTAAATTGTCCCATCTATTTTTGTAAATCCTATTGATATTATCAAGCCCCCTTTTCCATGATTGTTGAGAAATATTGGAATGATAATTCAAAATGCCTGCAAACTCTTCCATGCGGGATAAAAATATTCCTTGAAAATTTGCAGCGGATGACACTTTGGGCTCAGCGTCAGGAATTATATCAGTCATATCTCGTCCCATTGTATCATGTTTAATTGTTTCCCTTTCTTGAGAGGCTTGAATATTCTGAGGAGAGGCGGGAGGGGTTGCATCATGCATTGTTTCATTGGGTATCGGGGGGCTTTCAGTATGTGGAGCTTCATCATGCATTGTTTCATTGAGTATTGGGGGGGGTTCAGTATGCGGAGGTTGATTATCAATATGGTCCCCTTCAACATTGATAATTTCATGACCTTGATCGCGAGAATCGTTTGCAGCTTCAAAGGTACGGCGTTTTTTGTTTGTTTTTTTGGTCGCATGTATATTTGGTCTTTTTCCTAATCCTTTGCCTGGAAATCCAATTACGACTCGAGATCCTTCAGGTAGAGATTCTCCCACCTCCACACCTGCCCATATATTGTAAGCAGCTATTTTTATCAATTTTGTTTTGAATTATTAATGGACTTACGGTTCAAATCCATTTTGAGCAGGCTCATGGCTTCAGCAATCTTTTGACGCACATAATCAGGAATTTTACTATCATTTTGAATTTTCTCGAGCCTTGGGATTGTTTGAGCAATGTTGGAGACAAATTGTTCCTTGGATATAATTTCCACCTCCCCACTGAAAATTACATCATCTTCTGTCGGTGAACAAGGTTCAACAGTCTTTTCCTTCTCATAAGTTTTAAAATTTGGTTTCTGAGAGCTTGGAGGCTGCCCTGAAATAAAGGCTATGACACAATATCAGGTTTTGAGAGATTTGAAATATTCAAGATGGATGCATACTCACATTCCGGAAGAACTGGTGGATCTTGATTATCTTCATGTGACTGGCTCTCTACTTCAATGCCTAATTCACAACTACTGGCGATATCAGAGATTTCACTTCCACTCTCTGGGGCTGAAGTTGGTCATTCATTGAATTGAGTTGAATTTCCCGGGGTTCGGGCCATAGCGGAGGTAGTTTAGTAAGCAAATAGATGGTGACGAGTTGATTGATAACTTGTTTGAAAATTTTTGAATAAAAAGATCCAAATTCAAGAAAAAAGGTGCAAGTAAAATAATTGCATTTGCAAAATGCGATTTGTCGGGAAATTGAAGGAGGCGATGTTTTGCAAATTATTTCATATCATGCAAATGAAATCACTTCCCTGTGAGACATTGAATAAAGTTGACTAGTGAGAAACCTACTAAAGTCAACTTTTGAACTATTCAACGCTCATGAGGTAAGGACTAAGCAAAGTGTTCATTTGATTGATATGAAATAAAATGGTTTTGTCGGCGAAACAGGAGACACAATTCTTGTCTTAAATAGTCCACTTATTAGGTTTTAATTTGTGAGTCTCATGATTTAAACCCTAACCACAACATGGTGAATATACTGACCAATATCCCCTTAGGTCCTGTTGGGAGAGAAGGCCACTCAGCATATTTTGGCAATTGCGTTCATTGTGTACGCCAACAAGCCACTGTACCCTATGGATGTAGTACAGAAGCGTAAGGATAAGTGGTGTTGGGAGCATGTCGGGAGGGCACTACATGAGCGTAAGGATGGTAAGCAGTGTTGGGAGAATGTCGGGAGGGAGGGTAAGCGTTGTCGGAGGCATGTCGGGAGGGCACTACATGAGCGTAAGGATGGTAAGCAGTGTCGGGAGAATGTCGGGAGGGAGGGTGAGCGTTGTCGGAGGCATGTCAGGAGGGCACTACATGAGCGTAAGGATGGTAAGCAGTGTCGGGAGGGAGGGTAAGCGTTGTCGGGGGCATGTCGGGAGGGCACTACATGAGCGTAAGGATGGTAAGCGTTGTCGGAGGCATGTCGGGAGGGTACTACACAAGCGTAAGGATGGTAGGGGCGGGGGTGTGAAAGCGTAAGGAGTGGTGAGGACGGAGAGGGGCGGGCAGTGGCGGAGTCTCATCAGGATGGAGGGCGGTGCGGGTGCGTAAGCATGCTAAGCGTCGGGGAGGCAGAAGCCAATGAGGTGAAATTACAAAAACGTTGCGCATAGTGTTGAAATGGGTTTGGGCTTTGAGTGACATTCTCATGTGACACATGTGACGATTGACGTTGTCTTGACGCTGACGTGACGTGACCCACTAAATCCAGTGACTATAAAGTGACACTAACGCGACTGAAGCAAGATTTTATACTGACCGCGGTGCGACGTGAAGTCAATCGCGGACGATTGACGCGAGATTCGCCCTGGTGAAAGGAATTGTCATTGAGAATAGCTGCGCTACTTTAAAATTCCTTTGCACTCCAAGCTCTCACGGTTTTTTTTATACTATATTTACTTTATTTTCTTTAGTACTATTATTATGTTGGTAAGTTTATTTTGTTCTAAATTCTTTCTTTTCTTTTTTTTTAAAAGATTATTTAAATATTTGATATAAAAAATACTAATTTATAACAATATTTTTTTTTGATCATTTCATTGTAAAGGAAAAAATAAAATAAAATAAAATCGTTGAGTATTCCTGTGCTACTGCAGAATTCTTCCTTTCCTATGATCACAAATCGGTATTTTTTTTTATTGTTAAAATTCTACCTTTATATTATTATTACTTTTTTATTTGTAAGTTTATATTATTTTTTTTTAATTTTAAATTATTTAAACAATTTCTTTTTTTTTACATTTAGTGTTGTTTTAGATAGAAGGAGTTGGAGAAGTGGTGGCTGATAACCCGTGGGTATACTGCAGCAATTAATCCCCAACTCTTTTCCCGCCATCTATGGCTTGCTTTTACAGGTAATGTACAGTTTTTTAGTGTTGTTCTTCTTATTATTATTATGATTATTTTTATGTTTAATATTAATTTCTACTATCTCTTCTCAATGCTTATCAGTGATCTTCAAAGCCACTGAAATCATAGTCCTGAATCTGAATAGTGCTGCCAGTTTTTATATTTTGGGGTGAGTTATTTTTCTTATCTTGTGAATTATCAGTTTCTATTGCTTTAAAACCCCCTTTTTTTGAATTAACTAAATGTTTTTTTTACATGTTGCAATAAAAAATTCAAATTACAATTAATTTCTTGAATCGTATGTGGGAGCTAAAAAAATATGGGGTGAGCTATTTTTTTATTGCTTGTATTATGCTAATCCTTTTTTTTTCTAAAGTTTTCTGCTGATGATGTAAGTCAAGGAAAGTTGGTTTATAAATAGGCGATTGTTCCTTCTCTACTCAGCTTTGTTTCCCTACCTCTATATTTCTTTTTTTTTCATAGCCAAAAAAACATATATTTTTATTTTTATTTTTTAACATTATTATGCCATTTACCTCAGAAATCCAACCTATCGCTGATGGTGACCAAGAGGTCACTATCTCTCTTGACTCTATTAATTATAGCTTTATGATTCCTTCTTGTGGCCTACCAACCTTTAATCTATACACCCACTCTGAACATGAAGATCCGACCCCAGTTCATCCTTTAGTTGGCCATGTTGGCCTTGCACCTAGCTTGCCTCCAGCTCTCTCAACAAACACTCAACCAACCACACCAGAGTCAGAGAGTAACAACCCCCTTTTAGATAATAATACAACTCCTCCCTCAATCCAATCTCTCCAAGCCAATTTTAGTTACTATTTCCGCCTTTTCGATGGCGAAATGAACGGTCTACAAGCTCACATGGAAAACCTCTATGTGAATCACACACCAAATTCTTTTTCATTTCAACAAGAGCACCAAATAATCAAAAATTTGGTGCAGTCATGCTTGCACTGGTACAGGCACATGATAAAGTAAGTCCATTTGCTATATATATATATATTATTAATTTATTTACATATAATATATATATTATTAATTTATTTACATATAATATATATATTATTATTTATTTATTTTTTAAAAGTGCTGCTGTACAATTGGCTGAGCAGCAGGAAACTCCACCATTATATTTTCGCTAAACGTTAAAGTACGTCCTTTTTCTTTTCCTTTTTTTTTATGAAACTTGATTCAAAGAAATATTGCTAATCATCCCTTCTTTTATATAATTTATTTAAGGGTCTAGTCCTAGCGAACCAAAAAGCGCTTTCTGCTTTTTTGTTGTTGTTTTTTTTTTTTTTTTATTTGAAAGAAAATTCTTCGTAAATCGGAAAAAAAAAAATAAACATAAATAAAAAAAATGTTCTTACTTTAATTATGCCAGCTAGTAAAACAATTTTATCTCTTTTTTTTATTTTTTTTATCAGGCTATGTTATTGAAATGGAATGAGACTTAAATAATAATAATAATCATTATTATTATTATTATTTTTAATATCTTGGCTTTCAGCCTTCTCCCCCATTAATGATATTGAAGCGAGCAAAGAAATAAATAAACAAAAATAAAAAATCACATAAAACTAAACAAAATAAAAAATAAAAATAAGAAATAAAGTATATGTAAAAGATGATTAAAAATAATAAGTAAAGGAAATCAGTGCTCAAGAGCAACAAAAAGGAACCAAGAAAAACAATTACTATGTAGAAAGTAATAATAATAAATACTGGGTTCTGGATTAAGGTTAATTGGATATATGATAAATTTACTCTCTTTTTTTTTAATCAAACCCTTTTCTTTTTTTTTATAATACTTATATATTTTTCTATTTATTTTCTCTTTATTTATATATATTCACAGAAAAATTAAACAGGAATGATACATATATTATGTATACATTTATACATGGCTTAAAAAAAATAAATAAATAAAATAATCAAATAATCCAATAAAATAAAATATAAATAAAAATAAAAGACAAATAAAATAAATATGCAACAGAACTCATTTCAAACTATAATATAATATTCAAAAAAAAAAAAAAAAAAGGGGGAAAATAATAATAATAATTAAAATAAAACAACATAGAATAAATAATTCAAATAAATCAAATAACATGAAGTAGAAGAAGCATTAAAAAAAAAAGAAATAAATAATCAGTTGATCAATTTATAAGATAAAAGTTTCAACATGATTTTCTTTCTCCAAATTTGTATTTGGATCCTTTACTTGATTTATTTCTTCTTTCAAATCTAAAAGACATTTTACTTTCCATTTTACTGTTGAAAAACTTATTTAACTCTTTTTTTAGGTTTGATTGAAGCTTTTTAAAGAAATATGGGCTTTTTATCTTATTACTAAAATGTAAGTTTAAACTAACACTCACCTTATTCACAGATATAGAATTATCTTTTTGACAATTTTTAGTAAATTGCTTCACCCTTCTATTTCTAGTAATTTTCTTTTCTTCAAGAATTGGTATTGGATGATTTAAAGTATCATTTTGAGAATGGGATTGATTATTTGGGATTTCTTCAGGGTAAGTGTATTTTTTATTAAAGTAATCTGGATCATTTAACTTTATATTATGGGCTAAACCTTTTGCTTCTGAGTTTTGCGCTTCAAAATTAAAAAAACCATTGAATAATTCTAGTATTTCTTTTTCTTCTTCTGTGAGCTGATTCTGATTATCTCCACCATGCTCTTCAGGTAAATTCTCTATATTGGTCTAGGATTCTCACATATTATCAGCTAAGTCCTTAATTAAATTATCTTTGCTCTCATCTTTTATTAATAATTATTCATAATTTGTTTCCATTAGCTTGGAGCTGTTTACATTGAACTGATAATCTTCATCCTTCTTTTCCTATTCAAATAGTTTATTAAATTTCTGAACCAAAGAAAAATAATCACAAAATTCTTTACCTAAGATTAAATGATTTTCATTTTCCTCAATCATGAATAACTTGTAGATTGTTTTATCTGTAGGTAGTACTATTTGAACACTGTTAATATACCTTTTAGTGAGTTTATTTTCTAACTTTCTTTTTGATTTTCTTTTATTAGGGCTTACTCCAATGTGTAAAGCCATTTTAATTGGTATAATATTTATGTCTAAGTTTGGATTCATTATTGCCATAACAGGATATTCCTCCCAACCTACTCTGACATATACTGGTGAAAAACTAGGAGAAATAGGATTCAAGATATCATAAAATTCATTTTCTTGTTCAGAAGACTCACCTTTCTCACTTCCAATGGATTTTTCTTCCATTTTAATATAGCTTATGTTCAATTTTGGTTTGGGTTCAGGTGATATGATTTGTTTTCCTTCACAAGATTTATGCTCCTTCAGTTCATTTCATTGATAAAGGGTTGGTTGCAATGTGGTTAAAAGAGGTTGAACTTCATCCACATTCAAAGGTATAGAATTCTCTTCTAATATAGTTGGTGTAGCACCTTTACATTGGAAATCAAAGCTAATAACCTCATTTTTATTCCTTTTCATTTTCTCAACTGCCTTTGCTAACATTCTCTTAACTTTATGGTGGTCTTTATCCTTCATTCCCACTGTAGGTTCTAGTTATTTTTGTTCTTGGTTGACTTTGATTGGTTTTGAAAACTTCAATTTTCTAAAAAATGCTTTTAGCTTACTAGGTGGGTTTGACTTAATTGATACATTCTGACCTTGACTTGGAATATTACTCTGATTCTGATTATACAATTCTTCTTGGATATAGAACTTAACATTTTTTATGCCATTTGAAGTGACAACATTTGATATCTCTCTTGGTTTGATTTTAGAATTATCCTCATCTGCATCTTTCCAGTCTGAAGCTTTCACCATGTTACATAATTCCATCCCTTTTGGTGGTACTGAATGCCCTCCTTTTTCTTCAGGTGAGCAAATTGGAATACAAAGTCTTTTTCCATCTGATTCTCTATAACTCAATATTTCTCCTTGATCTTGAGAATGCTCAAGTCTAATTCCATTATCAGCTAAAAATGGCCTACCAATTACAGTATGAACTGCACCTCTGGCAACAAAAAAGTGAATCTTCCTCTCCTCACTAGATGGTAGAACTAACAGAGTATTTTCAGCAAGTCCAACAACTGCTGTACTATGGCCTCCAATACCCTTTAGACGCATATTCAAGGCTCTCATGGTTAATTTTGCTTTAATAGACTCAATCTCTGGGATAATATTCAGCTCAGCACCAGTATAAACCAATGCTTTCAGTTTATAGCCTTCTTGCCCAATTGCTACATCCATCATACCTAGGGGACAATCATAGTGCATTTTTTCATCAATAATCACTTCTTCTGAAATTACTAATTTTTCTTGGTTGTTAATTGACTTCATTGACATTAAATACTTCTTTTCTTTTTCAGATAAGAACTTGAGTTGGTTTGTAAAACTGGGTGAAATTGTCAATATTTCTTCTAAGGTGAGATGCATTTTTTGATCTAAACCTTTCTTCATGACCTTCTCAATTATTGAATCTCCATCTTCTTCTTTTATTACTGATTTTCTAGGTGTCAAATCCTTGTGAGCTAGGTGGAAAACAATTTTTCTGATTCTTGTTTCTTCACAGGTGATTTTTCTTTAATCCCTTCAAGAATTGGCTGTTGAACTGGCTTAGATTCTGGTTCTTTAATAATATTTGGATCCTTAGGCTCCTTGTATTTTTAAGGTATAATGACTCTTTCACCTTCCTCTGTATCCTCTTCTTCAATATATCCACCTGGAAAACTAACTTTCTTTTTTATTACCTCTTTAGATTGGACTGGTAACTTTTCAGGAATATTTAGAGATTGTGATTTATTTATTTCTTCCCTTTCCATTCTTTGCTTAGTCTGTCTTAATCCAAAATTGATATTTTATTGCTCTATTCCAGTAGAAATGCATAGTGGTTTCCATTCACCCCAATCTTTCATTGAGACTACAGCTGTTGACTTTTCTTCTTTCTTTTGTTCTTCATCTTTTGGTACTTTTTTATCTTTCTCTTCTAAAATCTTCTTGGTGAGAGCTTCTTGTTCAGCTGAAAACTGTCTTACTAGATCGCTTGGTATCTGTTCTCCTTCAATTGGGACTCCTTGAAAATTAGGAAAATAGAAAGAACTTCCAGTTTTACGTACAATATGTTTTTGAATATCTTCCGTTAAATCATTACACCTGCTAACAGTATGTCCATCCTTTAGACAATAGGTACACTTATACTGCGGTCTAGGTCCTTGTTGTGCTGGAATATAAGGGAAATGACTTGATGAAGCTGGAATTTGATTAGCTTTTGGATTTAATTCCTGATTTGATGTCTGAAAGTGAATTGGGTTTCTTTTCTGAGGTGTAGCAAGACTTGTAAGTTCACTAAGTTGATCCATGAACTGTTTAATGTCATCCTTTTCCTTTGATATTTCTTTTTTAAATTGTTCCTGCTGTTCTTTGAGGGATTTTGTAAGCTCTTTCATCTTCTTCAGTGCTTCTTGCATTCCTGGAAATGACTCTTCTTTGAACTGTAATTTTCTTTCTTTCACTCCATAGTCACCTCTTTCTTTCCTATGTGGGGAAGAAAGTCTTTTGGTTACTAATATTCTAGCTTTCAATTCTTGCTCAATATACTTTTTCAATACCCTCATAGGTGGTATAAGATATCCTCCATCTTCTGCTCTAACCATTACATTTTCCTTAATCATCTCTTTGCTAATAGCTCCTTTGACATCAGAAGAAAGACAATCAAAAATATCTTCATGGTACATATTATCCTCGGGAATATATTTATATATTAGAAGGTAAGTGATAATTGTTTCATATTCTCCAATAAACATTTTATACTGTTAAAGGGTACTAATTCCTCCATTATCTTGGGTATCATTGAATAATTTTAGAAGGGATTCCTTTCTTAATCTTCTCTCAGGTTCCCCTCTTCCCCACTTAGTAATGAGATATTTCTTGAGCTGTGTCCAGTTTCCTTCTTCATAACCAGGCATAGCTTCTATTGCATCACTAATTTTAGAATCTGTTGTCCAGAAGGCCATCTTCATTGCCAGATCTTCTTCTGTTGCACCTTCTATTTGAGCTATCCTTTCAGTTTTTTTAATAAACTTTTCAACTTATTCTCCATTGAAATTAAGATTATAATTTTTTGCTTTTATTTTTACTACAGATCTTTATTGCCTTGGAATTTCCCGATGTAATGGACTTGGATGTGTTGGTGTTGAAACAAAAACTTTTCTTGGAACATTTGATGATCTTGGCTCTGTTGCTGGAGTTGAGGTTGCTCTAGGTCCAGGTGTTGGTGAAATTGGTGATTCTTCTGGTCTAACATGTCTGGGTAAAGTAGGTTCACTAGGACTAGCTCCTGGTGTGTATGATGTTGATTCTCTTCTTTTACTTTCTTCTTCTGTTATCCTGTCAGGAGAATCTGCAGTTGACTTAAAATATTTTTTACATGTTCAGATTGATCTTCTTCTTTGCTCTCTTCATCATACTGTTCTTCAACAGTATCTTCAGGCAAAGGTGGTAATTTTGATGTTGACTGTTCCATTTGTTCTATTTTGTAGGATCTTCCTTCAAATTTCCCTTCCTTCTGCTTTCTACTTTTGAAGTCTTGAATGAGGCTGAAAAAGAATTCTTTCAACCATTCCTATTCCTTCTTCCTTGTTTTTGGGGTGGAAACCAGTAAGCTAGAATCTACTTGTGATTCCTGTCCTGGTGGTGTAAATTGTTTTAATGGGTAATAGTAATGATATGATTCAGATGAGGCTTTTGCTGATGAATGGGGAGATGATGATGTTTCCTTTTTATATGTAAAGCTATTTGATTCCAGTTTTCAAAAGTATATTTATTTGATTGGTTTTTCTAAGATCAAGCTGAAAGTATTCTGATTATATTCCTATCTGCATGCCACTGTTGGGACACCAGATGTGGGGACTCCTCTGCGTGTGGGATAAAATGAAGCAGTACCTGGAAGGGGAAATTACAAGAAAACAGTTTTGAATTGCTGTTTGGGACTTGTAACCCTTGCTCTGCTCATGTGCTAGAATAATCTAGACTGCCCTTCCTAATATGCTAAGTTATCTTTAATGAGCTCACCAAATCAATTTTATTATTGATAGTGGCTTGATCAGAAAATATTGTACTCAACAATCTCTAATCAGACTTTGCTCTACTTAAAACAATGGTTAGTTAAAACCTCAATACATAAATACTTTTTAAAACTTCCAGAAAATCTGGTTGGATTACACCAAAATAATTTTACAAAAGATAACAAATGAAATAAAAAAGGAAGAATAAAACACTTCTTACTATTAAACAATCCAAACAAAACCCTTATATATATATATTTTACGTTTTTTTAAGTGAAATAGTACAGACAGTTACAATATAAGAGAGAAATAAATAGCACGTGATATCACTTATAACAATATATGATTCTTAAGGGAAAAATAACTTGAAATATATTCAGGAAAAATAGGTTAAATTGACTGGGTGTTGAGCTATATATATAACCTAAAAAAATCAACTACTATAGTATAATATGTGATATGTTTGTGAGATTAGAAAACAAATAATAAATTTATAGCTTATTATTTCAACAAACTCTTTGGTCTTATACAATGGTAAGCTGTTGGTTTTGAATATTGATTGTAGAATAGGAAGAGTATTAAATTAATGTAAGTTTATTAATTTGGTGATAGTTTATTACTGAAAGAAATCTATTTCCAGTAAAATATGAAGATTGTTACTTATAACTTCTGAATGGATAGGTGATTGATGTGAATAGGAATGTGAAAATGCTGTTGATTATGTTGAATAATTTAGTTGAGGTTTTTGATGGGTTTTATTTTAGTTGTATATGTATCTTGATGAAATTGAATTGATTTAAGGGGTTCTACTTTAGCTTAAAAGTAGTAAAATTACTTTGAAAAATTCAGGTTTTATTTTAAAATCTGAGAAAATTACTTTAAAGTGATGGTTTTATTTTAAAACTATCTAAAAATTGCTTTTAAGGTTTAATCACTAAACTCCAGAGATGCCTGACTCTTGAGCTTCAAGTGTTAAGATCCTAATTATTATGATTACTAGTCTGCCTGCTAGTGAGGGATGATTTAAAATCTTTTCACACTATTGGTTCTCTTGATCTATGTCAAAAATGAACCTCAATTAATGAGCTTAATTTATCAAACAATTTTCTAATTTAACCTCTTAGATAAGGGATTTGGAAAAAATAAGTAGAAGTTACAATTTCCAGATGGGAAAAATTCTGGAGAGGAAAAAGGTTTGACTATTTATATTCTTTAGGGGGAATACGGTTAGGTTTTAGGGTTTTCACAAACTATTTCATGCATATGCATATGAATACTAGCTCTTCTTTAACTTCCCCTGGATTACTAAGCATTTTATAAACCCATAGCTAATCTACTAACACCAAGATAAGGTTTTATACCTTCACCCCACTCATCACTCTTGACACCCTTTACACTGTACATCCTTAATTATATTTTTTTTTCTAATAATAATCAGAACTAATAATCAACTCAATAATTTACACCATTACAATTTAAAGCAATTCCCTTACACTATCATCATCTCAATGGAATACCTAAAATAATCCACACTAATACTATTCTATATTGACAAATAGAATGACATCAAAATAAAATAAATATAACTTCACTAACTCAGAATAATAATATTTTTTTTAATTCAAATAGAGCTCATCTCAATACTCTTCTTAACAAAAGCAACTAAATAAGGCTTCCTCAAAATATTTTGAATTAAAATCAACCACAACTGCACAATTTTCACCAATAAGGAAAATTAATTCCCATGTAATACTACAATAATACAGCTCTTATAATTTATATTATTATTATTATTATTATTATTTGTTAAAAAAAATCTACACAAAAATAGAATACAAAATTTTAAGTAAGGGGGTTTTCTTTTCTTGAATTCAAATATTCATTAAATCAGTAGAATACTGACTTATCTTGGTTTTTTTTGGTTTTTTTTTTATAGAATATGTGTTTTTAAGGTTACACAATCAGGTTCTTTGAATTATGATGTTTATTTCTTTTTTTATATTGGTCCATTAAGCTAAACTGGTATAGGTATACCACAATACAATTCTTGTTGTCCTTGTATTAATTCTTGAGTGTTGTCAATTAAAATCTTTGGTTTATTATTTCCAACAATAAATTTAATGTTGTCAATTTCTTTTTGATTTTGTACAACAATATTTGTTAAAGAAGATAAGTTATTGTTTATTTCTTGTAATGATAATAAGCTAATTTTGATTTCTTCAAGAGGTAATATACTATTCTTAATTTCTGTTAAAGTATTTACAACATCTTTGGAAAAGGTTATTTCTTTGGGAAATGAGGTTGTCTCATTCTTTGTTCTTCCTTGTCCTTGAATTCCATCAAGGTTCTGGCCATGTTGAATACATTGTCCATGGCATCCTTTTGGATTTTTGGAATCCTGTAGCTTGGGGAATGTGGTTTTCTCCAATTCTTTTTCTTGTTCTTCTTCCCTTTTTGGGGAAGTGGGTTGGCTTGGAGCTTGCTGATAGAAGCTACTGGGGCTTCTTCCTTGGTTACCTCCTTCTTTTTGGAATGGTACTCCTTTGATATTTTTGATTTGAGGTTTGGATGATAGTGGATTCCATCCATTGGAGTATCTCACTATTTCCTCCTCTTTGAGGAACTTTTTCAGGATGTGCCAGGAGTTCATCACTCCTTGGTGTATTTGAGGCAACATTTCCCAGTCCTTGTCTTTGTAAATTGTGTAGTACTGTTTGTATTGGTTCATGTAAATGTCTATCTCAGCCTTCTGAATGTGATTTGTACCTGTTTGAGTTACTCATACTTAGTTCTAACTCTGGTTCAGATATCATGGGAATTTCTGGGACTTGCCTTTGGGATAGGGCACTTCCTTGTGTGGATTCTGTTCCACTGGGGATATTGCCCTTCCTTTTCCCTTTTGAGGAATCAATTCTACCTCTGATTCCAACTCCATCTTATTGGATGGAGTATTGTGATCCTCTTCTGATAGTCATTATTTGAGAAATGAAAAAATAAGAGGATTTCAGAACAGGAATTCTTCTTATGGTAACTTATAAATGAGGTACTCACCTTCAGAGTCCTGAATAGTGGATCCTGGAAAGTCTAATTTTTTATCTTTCTTTTTCTTAGTTATAATTGGTGTTGGAGAACTTGGGCAAGTTTCTTCCACCAATCTTTCAACAGTGGCTTGGTTGTTTTCTAGTGGATTATCTTCAAACACTAAAAAAGACAAATTAATATAAGTCTTTTATATAAGAAGTGTTATTTTTGGTAAGATATGGAAATTTTCCACCTAAAAAATTGCTTTTATATCTTTTCTCAAAAAATGAAATGAATAAAGAAATAAAAATGAAATAAAAATAACTTTTTTTATTGTTTTTTAATATTTTTTATGTTTTTATTTTTAAAGAATAAAATAAAAATAACTATGATTCCTTTATGAAATTGATTTATAATATAAAATTATTTTTAATTTATAAGATATCTTTTTTAATTACTAGAGTTACTCAAAGAAAGTTTTTGCAAGTCTAAGGATGTGAAAAACCATGTGTAAGACAGTACAATTGCTTTCCAAATGCCTCAATATTATTTAAAATTAATAAATATAAAATTATTATATAATTTTATGATTATAATTATAATTTATTATTGGATCAACCCAATTAGAATGTTTTTTTTAAAGGACTTTTAAAGTAAATATCACGGCCAGGCCCCCAAATTTAAGGTTTGACTATGAAACAATAAGTAAAAATTACTAATATTTTGCTTATTGTACTCTGAATGTCCTTATAAATAAAATAAATAAGATAAAAATAACTATAATAAAGAAGAATTATTATAATTATGGCGTAAAATTAATTCTATTATTGAATAAATATAATGATATAATTTATATTATGAAAAAATAATATAATAGATAAATATATTAATATAAGATAGTTAATATACTTAAAAGCACTTTATTATTGTTACCAACAAATAATAAAGGCGTAAAAAATTGGTTTTTATTTATTAAAAACAATTAATAACAATAATATTACAAATATTAAAGTTAAAAATTAATATAAATACTATTTATATTAATTATAGAATTATTTAAGGTAATAACAGAGAGAAAATTATTATAATAAGAAGAAATAACCTACTTTCAATACTTAATATAATAATTTTGAATAATTTTACGCCAAAAAATGTAAATACAACTTGTTTAAATTGTATTTACAATACATTTTAAGAGAAATTACAAATATTCTTAGTTTTACGTGGAATTGAGGTGTCACAGCGGCTCTTCGAAGTGAAGAGGGTGTGGCACTCAGTAAACTGGGACTCACTTATGGAGGGCTCAGGATATGGTAAGGGACAAATAAACTTAAGAGTGCAAAGAGATGAATTACTAAAATAAAGAATATAAGAAAGCAGCAACAAAAGAAATAAGAGGAAAGAATAGAAGAGCCAGCCACAAACAAGTCCAAGTTCACTGTTTCAACCTGTTAGAATGAAAAGAGAAGGGTTAAAAAGGATATGGCCACCCAACTCATACTGTACAGGCAAAGAGAGAAAAGGCAATGACTAACTTAATATTAAATAAATATAATACCCAAAATAAGGAAAATAATATTCATTAAATAATAAATAAACTAAATTAATTAACTGGGGAAAGGTCCCAAGGGGGGAGAAAGAGGGGCTGGTATATGTGAGAATCACCAGCCCTGATCCAGAGAGATAATTTTCATGAGAGGATTGAAGGATTGAATTGAGTCTGGCCAATACATCTCCTGTACAAGAGGTGTGGTGAAGTTGAGTGATCATACAGTTTCATAATGGTGTATCCAAATTGTATTGGGTGAATCCAACCTGTACAGATGTTAACAGGCTGTATTGAGGTACCAAGCTGTATGCATGTTTCAGCAAGGAAGATTGCTGAATCTGAATGCTGATGCAGATAGTGGATCTGCTGATTTGAGGTGTTTGAGTGGGTGTATCAATGAATACCCTTGACCCTGGTGAGTGGTTGTTACAGTATCCCCCTCTTGAAACCGGTGGGCTCCTGAACACCATAATACCCTGCCACTGTTGAGTGGCATTTTAATATCCCCACATTTTTTCAAAAAATTCCTTTTTAATTTTCATTTCCTCTTGTCCATTATGCTGAAAATCCTTCTTCAATTCTTCTCTGTCAAATTTAATGGATTCCCCCCTTCTTTCAAATTTGAGTAAGTATTCCACTTTGAAATATGCTTTGTTTTCTTCTGATTCAATCAATCTTTTAACCTTGAGGTATGGCCTTGGATTGTATCCCAAAATGATGGCCACTGAGTCCTTGTGCTCAAAAGATGATGCCAAATGAGTATATGAATGTATACTCATTTGTGAAGGCCCTCCTGAAAAGATCTTGAAATGAAGTCTTCAAGGGGTCTTGTCCCCATTGTCCTTGGAAGTGCCTCAATATCCCTTCCCATGGTGTTTTTTGGGCTTTGGCCCCTCCTATGGTAATTTTGACCTTTCTTGACTTTATGGCCTTTTGGGCCTTTTTTTGGGTCTAGGTGATTTTATTGATGTTTTTGAATATATAGCCATTTTTTGCCATTGTCACCAGGGCGAATCTCGCGTCAATCATCGGCGATTGACTTCACGTCGCACCGCTGTCAGTATAAAATCTTGCTTCAGTCGCGTTAGTGTCACTTTATAGTCACTGGATTTAGTGGGTCACGTCACGTCAGCGTCAAGACAACGTCAATCATCACATGTGTCACATGCAAATGTCACTCAAAGCCCAAACCCATTTCAACACTATTCACAATGTTTGGGTAATTTCACCTCATTGGCTTCCGCATCCCCACCTAATCCGCCCCAATGCTTCGCATGCTTACAAGCCCGCACCGCCCTCCAGATGAGACTCCGACACTGCCCCCCCATCTCCGTCCTCACCACTCCTTACGCTTTCACACCCCCGCCCATACCATCTTTATGCTCACGTGGTGCACTCCCAACATGCTCCTGACATCACTTATCCTTAAGCTTGCTCAAGTGCCCTCCCAATATGCTCCCGACACTGCTTACAATCATTACGCTCGCGGAGTGCACTCCCGACATCACTTATCCTTACGCTCGCTCAATTGCCCTCCCGACACTGCTTATCCTTACGCTTGTGTAGTGCCCTCCCAACACTGCTTACCATCCGTACGCTCGCGGAGTGCACTCCCGACATGCTCCCGACACCACTTATCCTTACGCTTGTGTAGTGCCCTCCCGACACCACTTATCCTTACGCTTGTGTGGTGCCCTCCCAACATGCTCCCAAAACCACCTATCCTTACGCTTGCGGAGTGCCTCTCAACATGCTCCTGACACGACTTATCCTTACGCTTCCGTACTACATCCATAGTGTACGGTGGCTTGTTGGCGTACACAATGAAGGCAATCACCGAAATATGCTGAGTGGCCTTCTCTGTCAGCCTGTGACTCAAAACCAGAGCACAAGCATGACAGCCAAAATACCATAAATCAATGGTATAGCCAAAATACCACCAAAACATGGAACTGAGCCAAATTAGCTCAAAAGGTATCAAAAGAAAGAGGAAACTCACCCCTTTCTGAAAATATAAGTCCCATCACCATAGGACAAGAAATAACAAAGTTATTCCTGCCCAAAGTTATTGCTGAGCATAAACCTTAATTTTCACCTCTCATCTAAAATCTAGAAGGAGAGGCTTAACCCCATCAAATGGGTATTCAAAATGAAGCTCTAAGCCAGGGCTATCCAATGGTGCTAACCAAACTGAGCTAGCACCAGTATAACTTGAGTTATGCTCAAATTCAGGCCAAATAAGGGTGAACAAAACATTCACCTCTCATCTAACTTTTACAGTTTTAGTGTGAGATACCTAAAGTGGGGTCTTTTTGGAAAGAGCACAATCAGGGCTATCTGATGGTGTCACCCATTTCCCCATAACTCAACTACAACAGAAGTTATTGGCCAAACAAGCTTAATACAGCTTTTGCCCAAACCACGCCAATGTACAAAAATACTTGTACATGGGATAACTTTGTCATATTTAATGATAACCATGTCAAGTTGGGTACCATTGTGTAGAGCTCATATAGAGCTATTCAATGAACCAACTTTGAGCTTGATATCTCAAAAACCGACAGAGTTATGACCATTTTAAGGTCAAAATCCCACCAGCTGTCATATACAGCCTTACCATGGGATAACACCCCATAATCATGAATATGAGGTGTCAAATAGACGAAGAAGCATTTTTTTACTTCAATACCTCATATGTCAGTCAATACTGGGGTCCCATACAGTTTCTGTACAGCATTCTACGCGTCATACACGTCAGAATCAGGCTGTGAGGTCCCCAGATGAAAATTTTCACCCTGTATTGGTGAAAACTGCCCAGATGTGGTTTCAAAACCACATCTGAGCCCAATACAGGGTATACAGGCTGTTTGCAAACCACAAGCCTGTCATGAGGAGTGAAAAATCTTCACTTCCTCTACGTGAAAAGGTCTAATAACCTTTTCACCTCAATTTCAGGATAAAAGGAGGGCTTTTCACTGCCAAAACCCTTTCCTCATCCTGCTCTTGAATAACCTACGTAGTAAACTGTCAAAAACAGTTTTACTCTTGGTTAATAATCAGGTATACTCTTAATTTAAAGTATTTTAGTCTTTATTATTGTAATCCAACAGGTAAAGCTGCACCCAGGGCTTTCAACAGCGCTCACCACCACTATATTTCTATAGTAAAGCCCTTTAAATTCTTAAATTAAAACTTTTATTATCAATTATATCCTCTTTAAAATTATTTTTACCGTGTCACAGTCATAGTTAAAGCTTGTAAATACTCTTATACACCTTTATCATAGACTCAGCCTGACATTCTCTGCCAACAGGACCTAAGGGGAAATTGGTCAGTATATTCACAATGTTGTGGTTAGGGTTTAAATCATGAGACTAACAAATTAAAACCTAATAAGTGGACTATTTAAGACAAGAGAATTGTGTCTCCTGTTTCGCCGACAAAACCATTTTATTTCATATCATTCAAATGGAACACTTTGCTTAGTCCTTACCTCATGAGCGTTGAATAGTTCAAAAGTTGACTTTAGTAGGTTTCTCACTAGTCAAATTTATTCAATGTCTCACAGGGAAGTGATTTCATTTGCATGATATGAAATAATTTGCAAAACATCGCCTCCTTCAATTTCCCGACAAATCTGATTTTGCAAATGCCATTATTTTACTTGCACCTTTTTTCTTGAATTTGGATCTTTTATCCAAAAATTTTCAAACAAGTTATCAATCACCTCGTCACCATCTATTTGCTTAATAAACTACCTCTGCTATGGCCCAAACCCCGGGAAATTCAACTGAATTCAATGAACGACCAACTTCAGCCCCAGAGAGTGGAAGTGAAATCTCTGATATCGCCAGTAGTCGTGAATTAGGCATTGAAGTAGAGAGCCAGTCACATGAATATAATCAAGATCCACCAGTTCTTCCAGAATGTGAGTATGCATCCATCTTGAATATTTCTAATCTCCCAAAACCTGATATTGTGTCATAGCCTTTATTTCAGGTCAGCCTCCAAGCTCTCAGAAACCAAATTTTAAAAGTTATGAGAAGGAAAAGACTGTTGAACCTTGTGCACCGACAGAAGATGATGGGCAAGATGATGTAATTTTCAGTGGGGAGGTGGAAATTATATCCAAGGAACAATTTGTCTCCAACATTGCTCAAACAATCCCAAGGCTCAAAAAAATCCAAAATGATAGTAAAATTCCTGATTATGTGCATCAAAAGATTGCTGAATCCATGAGCCTGCTCAAAATGGATTTGAACCGTAAGTCCATTACTAATTCAAAACAAAATTGATATCAATAGCTGCTTACAATATATGGGCAGGTGTGGAGGTGGGAGAATCTCTACCTGAAGGATCTCGAGTCGTCATTGGATTTCAAGGCAAAGGATTAGGAAAAAGACCAAATATACATGCGACCAAAAAAACAAACAAAAAACGCCGTACCTTTGAAGCCGCAAACGATTCTCGCGATCAAGCTCACAAAATTATCAATGTTGAAGGGGACCATATTGATAATCACCCTCCGCATACTGAACCCCCCCAATACTCAATGAAACAATCCATGATGAAGCTCCACATACTGAAAGTCCCCCGATACCCAATGAAACAATGCATGATGCAACCCCTCCCGCCTCTCCTTGGAACATTCAAGCCTTTCAAGAAAGGGAAACAATTAAACATGATACAATGGGACGAGATATGACTGATATAGTTCCTGACCCTGAGCCCGAAGTGTCATCCTCTGCTAATTTTCAAGGGATATTTTTATCCCGCATGGAAGAGTTTGCAGGAATTTTGAATTATCATTCCAATATTACTCAACAATCATGGAAAAGGGCGCTTGATAATATCAATAGTATTTACAAAAATCGATGGGACAATTTACCAACAAAAGATGCTCATACATTCCTGCCTGTTGTATTAAGGTGATCAGTAACCAAGAGCTTAAAATGTCGGCCTGGCTGGAGGACCTTGAGATGGCAGGTGAGTTTTATCTTTGTGCATGATACATGTTTATTGGCTGTTGACTGGTGATATACATTGCAATATACAGGGTTAGATTTTTTTAAGCCAACCAAAACAGAAGCCTTTTTTGATCACAACATTTGGAATCTCAAATTGATGAAGGAATCAGCTAAACCTCCAGAGAATCTCCCAAAATCTGAACACTCCTTCTTCAAAATGGTTCAGAGCCTTCTTTACCCCGCCAATCCAGTTAAACATTTTTGGGCCAATGTTATGTTTGAATCCATTAGTTTAGTCTCATACGATGTGGTTGCACCCAAACCATATGTTGCACCAACATCAAATTCGACCGATCCTCTTGGACTCGAACGGGGAGCAGTTGAATACCTTGCCTCCTGCTTGAGTAAATCAAAGCAACGTGCAACCCAGCTCAGCATTGAAGGTGGCGGGGCTGACAATGAGATATCCACAAAGCCGCACAAGAACCTGGAGGATCTAATGGATACAGTTATCCATTTGATGATTGCGTACAACATGGTACGTGCACATACAAAGGTCGAAGTTAATGGCATCAAAGGCAAACTCACAAACTCAAAAAAAAATGAGGCCATCAAAGATCTTTTGGCATGTCACAAGAATCTCGGAATAAATTGAATTTGATATGGTATATTAGCAGCATTCTGTGCGGCGGGGGTTTGTGGTTTGATGGTATGCTCAGATGGCTGGAGAACAAGCTCAGTTAAAGGGGCTTTATCACTAATTGACATTTCCGCAAAACTTTCAGAGGGTAAAAATCTAGTGGAGCCAGTGTGGCTACGTACTAATAAGTATATATGTAATTTACTGAATAAAAGCTTCTTCTCATCAGAGTCTTTTGACCCCACTGTACCTCTTAGATTTGAATTTGCACGATGCTTAGTATTAGACTTTGGTGATGCCTGGGTGGCGAAACGCGGTCTTGGTTCAAGTGATGAGGTCACCTTGACAGTACCCAGGTCAGCAAAACTCACAACCAGGATTGACCCATTTTAGATTAGCTTTGTACTAGATAGATTGTAATTTAATTTTGCAAAGTGATTTATGAATTCAATAATCCTGACTTCCTATCCTACTACTCCCCGGATGCCACAGTCTGAGTACCAATAGTAATTGTACGGCGGCATGCCTCCGTACATCATTGCAAAGACTCCGACAAAACACAAGCTGAGTCAGGCGTTGTGCCCGCGAGTAGCACACGCGGGGGCATTGCGGGAAGTCGCGTTTATCACTTCCCGCCAGCCCATAATAGGCCAAATGTTCCTGTGTCTTTCAAGAGGACTAGGATAGCTAGGGATCCGCATTCCAAATGGTTGGATTGGAAAGTGATTGCATGGGAACATCAATATGTCAAATTGAATAATGCACTATCCACTGCAATTTTCAGGTTCAGGTATTTGACATCGCGAATTTGCCAAGGTCAGGTGTGATCTTTCTCTTTAGCCGCAATCAAAAAAGATTCATCAACCGCAATTCAATTTAGGTGATATTAATAAATCAGTAATCATTCGGTTTCATTTCATTTTCTGCTGAAAGCATGCCATTCACCAAAAAAGGAAAAGAGCGTAAAAGGGAACTCGCCAGAAAGCGTCGGGCTGAGGAAGGAAAGTGTGAGTTGCTCGCTTAATCTCAGTGTATATATGCTTCCACATTTATGTGGCACCCTAATTGGGCCCCACGGAAGAACATTGGCTTTAGTCGGTTCAGATTGTGCCAATGTCATGTGGGCTCCAACAGGGAAGTTCAAGGATGTGTGCCGAAGAAAGCTCCTTGGCAGTATCTGATATCTTGTGTGCTTCAACACATAGTGATCCCTCAACCACTCTGGAATAGTAGCAGATCCCAAAAGACAAATGAGCGCAAAACGAGCTGAATGAATAGGTTGTTTTCCTCCTCTTGCCCAACAGCACAAATATCAATGCCAGTATCAGCAAATATCACCCCAAGTGAAATTCGGAGGGTTGTGGATGTCAATCAGATCAAACGCATTCACTTTGGCCGTGTGGCAATTTTCTCTTCAACCAGATTACTCATTGCCCTTGTCGAATTCCGACCATTCACAACAATGAGTGAAGTCGAGGTCAATCAATGGGATGAATTATCACAATTCTTATTTCGCAAAAAGAGATTCACCGACCCGATTGCAACCAATGGAGCATTACTGGAGGGATTTATGTTCGCGATTGGGTGGCGCAAATGCAGCAAAAAGATTGAACAATTTGGTCTGTATGGAAGTGTCGGGAAAACTGAAAACGCAAAAGATGAATGGCAGAACCGAGATCCCAATCTTAGCTCGGTGGGTTGCATTCTAGGTCAATCCTTACGATATGTTGGGGATAATTTATTTGAGAAGATTCAAAATTCCTACAATTCATTGGGGGTTCCGTCTTTTGATCAAGTCAACTATGAAGGCAATATTCTGGCAAATCAGGGTGCATTCGAGTTTGCTTCCGCACTCACTTTCACCATGAATGGATTCAAAAACGCACCTCATGTTGATAAGGATGCATCGCTGTATGCTTCGGGTTGGTGGTTTCAAGCTGATAAGCAGACCGGCCAAATTCAAAGAGATGCGTCAAAGCAGTGTACAGGGGGAAAATTGATTTTCCCAAATGAGCATTTTTGGATTGATCTATCCGCATGTCATAGGCTCATTCAGGTAGTGTGGGCCAGTAGTACATTTGTTCATTATACTGATCCAGCACAGGAAAACGAAAGCACGACACTAGTGGGTATGTCCGCACAATGCTCAAGCAGGTTAGCAAAAACAATGCGGCAAAAAAACCATGGCTATTATGAGATTGGCGAGAGAGCGGGCTATCAAATCAGGGATGGTAATACAATCTCATGCCGATTTAAAGAATGAGGGAATTTGCATGTGGGTTGGGTAAGTAATGGTGGGGTAAGGCAGAGGACAATATACACCAGGATTGGATGGATTCGAGTGCGGGAGATGGGTGTCTCACATGAAAAAGGGATGAAGTGGATTATGTACGGTGGCATGCCATCGTACATCTGTCCTGGTTTGTTGCTATTTTCCAGGATGCCGATGCTTCACACACGAATCCTTATCCTTGTTCAGGTTCCACAAATGCTAAAAGTTCCTTATGCCTATGGGGGGTGCCGACGCTACACACGCCAATCCTTACGCCTGTGCAGGCTCCTGAAAATTTACATGCCAATCCTTACGCTTGTGAAGGTTCCCAAAAATGCTAAAAATTCCTTACGCCTGTACAGGCTTTCAACAATTCACACGCCAATCCTTATGCTTGTGAAGGTTCCCCACAATGCTGAAAATTTCTTGGCCTGTGCAGGATCCCGAGAATTCACACGCCAATTCTTACGCCTGTGCAGGCTCCCAACAATTCACACGCCAATTCTTACGCTTGTGCAGGCTCCCAAGAATTCACACCCCAATCCTTACGCCTGTGCAGGCTCCCAACAATTGACACGCCAATCCTTACGCCTGTGCAGGCTCCAGACAAGTCACACGCCAATCCTTACGCTTGTGAAGGTTCCAGACAATTTAAACAATTCAATACATGAGTAAGATTAATAGCGTGTGACCATAGGAAAGGCCATGTTTCACGAATCTGGACTGGTTTGCTCACATACAGGAACCTCCCGCTTTTTTACAGTTAAGAATGGATATGGCTCTAAACCATGGAAGAAGAAAATATAGGAGAGGATAATGGCAACTGTTGGCGCATTTTGAGAAAAAGAGGTTCACGAAAACAAATACTCACTCAAACTCTTGGTGGGGAACTTATAAAAATTTTTCTCACGCAAAAGGATATGTGAACCATTGAGGAAAATATAATTTCACATGAGCAAAGAATGTAATAGAAATTGAACATAACAATAATTGAAGACAAATAATTCATTTAAAAGAGTGTATTACAACATTGAATAAGAGGAAAATGATTTTTTTTTTAATTTTATTTTTCTAAGAATTTCAAGACTGTCCCAGTGATGTCCTCCTTTGGATAAGCCTCCAGTGCCTGGGCAAGGAGGGAGTTTAGTTCCTCCCGGAATTCCCGGTGCATCTCATTTCAATGAGTTGCATCCACGAAAGGAATCATGTGGAGCAAGCGGCGATGCTCCAACAAGATTCGGTTGATCGATTCGTGGACGATGGCTCGAGGAATCATTAGGGTCGGTCGCAGGTCGGTGAATTCCTGGCAAGCATCATCGTGGGAATGAGAGGAGCTTGGCACCGGGGGGGAGGAGGTTGTTGGGTTCTTGGGGGCAATGGGAGGGAGATCCTGGGAAGGAACCGGGGTAGGAGAGGAGGGAGGGGGAAGATGGTGGTGTCGGTGAAGAAGAAGGGGGATGGGGGGATCCAACGGGCGTATCGTCGATGATGATGATCGAGCGAGGAGTGGCGGGACGATCTGGAGACGGTCGAAGAAAAAATGAGGAAAAGTGGATGGATCGAAGAGAAAGAAGGGGTGACTTACCATAAGGTTCCTCCGTGGATTGCGTAGGAGCCACCTCAGGTTCTGGCTCACGAGTCGTATCGTCCTCAGGTGGTTGGGACGATGGACTCGGGCCAGGAATAGGTGGCTCTTCCGTTTGGGAGGGTTCTAGAAAAGGAGTAAGAGTCAGTTCACTCGACTCGAAAGTGAAAGTGAAAATGAAATGAAACTTTGGCTGCTTACCGCGGAATAATTCCTCAGACCATCGGGTGCCACTCGGGCCTGGAGTGGGTTGCCGGGGGGTTTGCTCGCGAGGCAAACTAGGAACGGGAGAGTCATGTCGGGGGGGATTTGGGGGGTTTTGTTCTATGAGTAATGGAAAAAAGTCAGTATTATTGCGTGAAGAGAAATGAGATAAGGAGGAGAAATAAAACTTACTTTGGCATTTGAATCCCATAGGTGACAAGACATGGTGACGATCAGCCCAAGCTTGAATGTCCTCTTGCCATTGCCATCCTTCATCGGCCGGATAATCACTTCGCTCCAGTCAAGGAGTGAAGTGACCATTGGATGGTGGCCTAGGAGGGGGAGTGGACAAATCAATACTGGAGGGGACAGGGCTGATTGTCCGGAATCGTTCCCGTTGGCCTGTTTGGGGGCCCGGCATCCATTCACGCTCGGAAATGGTTTCATCATCGTCAACCACAAAGGAGTCCTCCCGAGGGCATCTTGGGCGGGAACTCCTCTGGCCTCGTGGTCGGAAGGGGCGGACAACGAACAAACATTTCTTGTGTGCTTGTCGGCAAGCATCACAAGCGTCGTTCGTCGTCAAGGAACGAATGCAGGGGATACCCCGCTTGGTGCATAAAGTGCACAACATCTAAAAACAAAACAATTGAGGTTAGTAACTGCATACAAAGTAAACAATCAAGAGAAGAAATGAAGACGTACGATGAATTATGAATTTAAAACCAAAACAAAATAAGAACGCTCTAGTCGGAAGTTTTTAAAAGTCTGGAAAAGAGTCGTGAAGAAAAATAAGTATTAATATTGGTATGTAATGTCGACAAAAGTTTAAAAAAGAGGTAACGCACGAGGTGGATAGAAGTGAGGTTCTGAACGGATCAGAAGAATAAACAAACAGGCAAAAGGAAGGGAAGTGGGTTTAGTGGAGTGCGAAAGACAAAAATAGAAAGGCAGGAAGACAAAGGGGAATACGCACAAGAAGCACAAACACGGGTGAGAAAGAAAGTGAAGTGCGTGTCGTGTGAAGATGGTCTTTTATACCATGGTGAAGCTGAGACGATCTCAGCAGTTGCAGCACCCGCAAAAGTCTCAGATTCAAGGCGTGTGGGCAAAATTGAAGCTGAGTCTCAGCGAATGCTGCAACTGAGAAATGAAATGCTCGCATGAGGCAGAAGAACAATGGGGGTCTGGCTGAGTATTGCAATTGATTGAATTGTCAAGCTGAGTCAAATCCCCTTTGTTTGCTTAAATTGCCACCCGATCACCCAGGAGGGTGGTCGTGAGGCCCTTGTTGAATGTGCATTGTGGGTGCAATGCACAAGTGACCACGGCAAGATCACCGGCCTTATGGCCTTGTGATAGTCTTTGAACAAAGGGGGGCTGTAAGACAAGTGAATACAGCGTGAGCTTGCCTCGACCCATTGCTCAGGTTTTCTTTCGGGTCATAATTAAAATGCTCAGTGGCTGAACATTTTAATTGCACAGTAATTGAACAATTGATATAACAATATCAAATGCACCGCTGAGTATTGCAATTTATTAAATTGTCAAGCTGAGTCAAATCCCCTTTCTTTCCTTAAATAGCCACCCGATCACCCGGGAGGGTGGTCGTGAGGCCCTTGTTGAATGTGCATTGTGGGTGCAATGCACAAGTGACCCATGCAGAAATGCACCCGGTGCATTGGGTCAGAAGTGACTGCGGTGAGATCACCGGCCGTATGGCCTGGTGATAGTCTTTGAACAAAGGGGGGGGCTGTAAGGCAAGTGAATACAGCGTGAGCTTGCCTTGACCCATTGTTCAGGTCTGCTTTCGGGTCATAATTGAAATGCTCAGTGGCTGAACATTTTAATTGCACAGTAATTGAACAAGTGATATAAAAATATGAAATGCACCATGATGAGCCATTGCTCAGTCGTTTTTGTATGCCCACAATCTGAGCATTTGGCACAGAATCGGGTGAAATTTCAGCCAGGTGCAGCATTTCACACGCTTTGGTGAAGTGCTCCAAACTGAGCGTTCCAATGAACTATTGCAAAAAAAGTTCATTCCATGGCTTTACTGAGCACTTTCACACGGTGCTTGTGACCATGACATGCTCAGCTTGCGTGTGCAAACCGGGTGAAATGCAATGCTGAGCATGTGGCACATGAGCTACGTATATGCAAACGATCGGAAGGTGCATGCACATTTGCTATATGCATGCAGGCTCAAGTAGTATTACAACTTCCTAATCTGTACAGCCAACACTGTAGTACGCAGTACACCTTTGTAAATGTATGCTGCGGGGCAGAGCAAAAGCTGTTCAGCAATGTAACATGAAAATCACGTCAAGCCATGAGTCATATATCTCAACTGCATCCCTTTGGTGTACCTTTTTGGAGAGCTCTGCCTAACAATGGCATAGACGCGGGTGTAATCCGAGTTAATGAAAGTGGGTCATAATGGGATGACTTATGATTTGGGTAATACACAAACAGTGGATTCACTCCGGTGCCATTGTTGGGGCCAACAATGACTGGCCCTGCTTGTTCATTGCGTGTGCTCATTGTTGGGAAGCCACACGCTTTCATATGCACCCCCCAACGGGTCATACACAGGCAGCTTTCACACGCCTGGAAGACATTTTACTGCCAGTGTTCCGACCAGCTAGTTTCTTGGTTGGGTGGTCAGCTTTACTGCAGACGCTCACCTCCTCGCGTGTGGAAACCTGATGCCAATCAGTGTGGATTTGCTTCAGCCTCATCCACATTAGAATAATCCCAGCCTATGATTGCTGAGGCTGGTTATGTTTGCGTGGGTATCTCCCACCGCGGGTAATTTTCTTCACGTTCTCAAACGCCCTGCGCAAGTTGTGGCACCTGGCTTGCAGCCAGAAATTCCCTTGGGTGGGTGGCCTCTTTCTCCGGAGTTTTGTACACGCATGAGGCAAAGACCGTGATCCCAATCTCGGGGGATTAGTGGCCTCCTCAAACGCAATAGGGGTGAATGTAGATGTGGATCATGCCTCACGGTCGGTGCCCCGTTTGATCATGCCACACTTCCCCCCCTGAAGCCTAGATGGAATCAGTCATCAAAAAACTTCACGCAAAACCAAAACCATGTTTGGTGGCATGCCACCAAACATATCCCACCCGCCCACACACAAACATCCCCACAGTGAGATTTCCCTTTGAAAAGGCCAATATTGCCCAGTAGGTCCCTGTGCAACAATTAACCTGGGGAAGATATATATGCATCCATGTTCGCTGTCACACCAGCGAACATGACTGCATGCCTCTGATATGCCCTCCACAATAAGTCGCTACAACCCACCCAATTTCGGATATGCTAATGTCAACCTTGTTCCACCAAAGGTTTTGTACCTTGCTGCAGATCCAGCAGTCATATCAGTGCACCCACATTTTGGCCACCTTGCCTTGATATATGCCCCAAATTGGATATGAAAATTATGAGCCCAAGAGGCCCATCCCCATCAAGACCATGCACGTAACCACAGGCCATCCCCCCTTGACCCCATTGCTGCCTCTCATATAAGTTCCCCATCTGCGCCTATTTGTCTTCATTCCGTTTAGCTAACCCCTCCCGATCATATAATTTCCAACTGTCCCCAAATAATTTAAAATAGCCATCATGTCAACCCCTTCACAGCCACTTTGCATTGGGATGATTAATATTCGTATTCCAATAAATAGTGATATAGGCTTAAATCCTGAGAATTCCCACTTAGCTTCTTGGATTATCATATGGCACAATCAACACAACATATTTGTTTATCTCCCCAATCACCAGCATGCTATTGGCTCTCTACCTGGAACCCTTTCCAAAACGTTGATACCATTCCTTGGGGCACCAAAAACGTTCATGCACTGTGGTCCTGGTAGGGCATGGATTGAAAATTGCCAATCCAATCCTTCTCAAATATTATTCGTTGAGGGAGTATTTATGACTGATGCAAATGATCCCTCCTCATCTCAGAAACCCAATCTAGCATTGATGTTCTTCACATGGTATCCAAACATTTTATTCATAATGGAAAGTTTCGAACACAATATTTCAAGCTTAAAATGCCCAAAGAATATGACTGTAATACTCATAGTCAATGTCAACTCTTCACTCCAACATTTCCCCCTTCAAGCTCGACGCCAGTTTCATATCCTGCTGTTTCATCATTGGTTTCCAAGCAGAAACTGATACAATTACCCAGTGGATCAGACCTCCCCATGATGACCCCGCCCCATGCCATTATTCAAACCCCCCTCCTCCCTCATCAAAAGACCGGACTAGCTTTCATTTGGGATCGAGAAATCCCCAATGGCCAATCAGCCCGTAACCTTTGGGCCACCTCACCCCCAGGATTCACTTTCAATGCCAGGCACATCATTACAAACAGGGTCGTTAGCTCATTTGAATCCCTTTCGACCAATACCCCTCTTGGGGGACTGCTCGCGGATGATATGGGATTAGGTAAAACCATTCAGGCCATTTCTCTAATTGGTACCTCCAAGGAGCGGATGATTGCAAACCCCCATTTCTCCACGCCCACCATGATCATCTGCCCCCCTCGCTTGATTACCAACTGGCAATCAGAAATATCCAAGCATGCTCAGGCTGGAGCGCTGCATTCCAAAATTTACCATGGTCCCACTCGTCACTCATTATCCAAAGACAACATCTTAAAATATGATATCATCATCACTTCTTACAATACTATCACCCAAGAATTTAAGCAAACCAATACCTCTACATCATTCATTTTTCAAATCAATTGGCATCGTATAATTTTGGATGAAGCACAGTGAGTGTCTGATCTTAAATGATTCAAATTACCTTTTATATCCAATAACCCTTGCCCCATGTTACAGTTATATTCGCTCTCAATACACTGCCACTCACCGTGCCTTTAATAGCCTCCTTTCATCCCGTCGAATATGTTTAACGGGCACACCTATTCACAACACCATTTATGACCTTTCGGGCATAATAGCATTTATCACTCAACCCCAGAGCGCCGATCAAGATAACTGGTCACCATTCATCCTGAGTAGTCTTTCCAAAGGTTGCAATGATATCTTGCGTTTGGCATTGCGGCATTTAAGTTTGCGCCGCACCAAAACCACACATCTCAAATCCCTCCCCACTATTAGCCATCATTATGAGCTGCTCCCACTCAACCCGACCATGCAGCAAGAATATTCCATATTATATGAAGAATTCCTATCATCCAAAAGGAAAGGACCAGGAGAATTTTTCAGAAATATTAATAAGCTGCGAATATGTTTTAACCATCACATCATGCTTAACACAATTGCAGAGGCAGACTTGGAAGACCACGAGGGCAGGAGCACTCAGGATAACTCCCCAAGAATCACACAAACTATTGTGGATGTGGAAACATGCATGATGAGTAGTAAAATTGCACACCTCCTACAAAGCTTAATGAAGAACAAACAAACAAGGTGTGGTCCAACCAAATCAGTGGTTTATACCCAATGGACACAATTTCTAGATTTGTGCGTTAATTCTAATATGCATCCATTACCAATTGAATCCATCTGACTTTTTCATATTGTAGAATTGGTATTGCACTTGCCCATCACTCTATCCTTTCAGCACGAATTGATGGAACAATTACTGCATGAGCACAGGAGAAGGCACTGGAGAATTTCTTCAATAATCCTGAATGTGAAGTACTGATTGCATCAATTGCCACAGCTGGAACTGGCCTTAATATAACTTGTGCTAATACGGTCTATTTAATGGTGAGGGGACCCCCAAAATTCTGCCCTGATTTGCGGCCCCTGACATCCACATTTCCAGGAGCCCAATTGGAACCCAGCCATTGAGGCTCAGGCTGTTGATTGACTCCATCGTATTGGCCAACAACAACCTGTAAAGGTCATCCACTATATCACTCCTCATTCAGTTGAGGTCAACATGCGGAAGGTACCTTTCAAGATCATCTTTGACCCTAATTGTATTGCTATTCTAAAATCCTTCCTTATGGAAATGCCATTTTCCAAACACCAATAGGTCCAAGAAAAGAAAAATCATTAACTGCGTGAGCCTTACTGATATTATATAATTTGTGTTTGACCAATTTGATAACTCTTGTTCACCCTGGCATAGGTCCACAATTATGAACACCATGAGTTGGATTGAACTCCTTCAATATTTCCTCAATGAAAATGAGCAATAGAGTCTTATTTCTAAGGGAGACGGTGATACATTCCAATTCATATTGTCTATATTCTGAAATATTTAGCAAGTTGTTGCATCTTTAAGAAATCATACTCAGATTGTATTACACCTGCACAAATAATTCAAAAAATGTTAATTTGTAACGGTGCTATACATTTATATTACTAAGTTATTGCAGAGCATCACCATTTGGCCTAATAACTGGCATGTCAAGTATCGTGAGGGCGCTAGTCTGCATCTTACTAAAGCCTTTGAGCCAATCTTGATCAAATACCTGAAATGATAAGCCTTCCGGAATATCACCATCATCTGTTGATCGTAATTCTGGCAATCTATCAATAGTTTTTTTACCCTTTTTTTTAATGCGATTACAAAACTCTATGTCTCGATCCATTTTTAATACCAATTCATTAAATAACTGGGAGCGCCAGCGTAATCCCACTTTCCGGTAAACTTGACGGCCATTTTCCAGTACCTCCTCAGTATCTGAACATACCCGAGGGTCATTGAATTGTGATGCTAGGATGGGAAATTTAGCCGTATCACACCATTCACGACGGCGCTCACAGGTCTGCACATAATGAAGTAGATCATCATCAGTCTTTGCTCACAATGAAGAAGAGATACATTAACTAACCCTTTGACGAATCTTCGCGAGCTTTTGATTCTCCTTCTTTTTAACCAAATACTCGGCATCCTTTTGAATAGACTTCCATTCTCTTTTCAAATAAGTGAAATATCTCTCCATTAAAGCCGCCACGACCCCATAGTTATTATGATCCTTGTTCCAACAGTAATGATGATACTCGGTGCTGACCAGTGCGAGACGGAATGTACGGTAAAACACCATAGACATCAGCTCATTGAACGGATGTTGCCATGAGCTCTCCCAGTCCCAAGTGAATTGCTTTAGTCCTAACTTGTGGAGCTCATTTTCGCAGTAGCTTTGGAAACCCTGAGACTGAACCTGTGTTGATGGCTCATTGAAAACATCCTCGGGGACATATCCGAGATGACCAGCCACTTGAATTGCAATTTCACGCTCTTCTGTGCTTGGTGGTGCTGGTAGTGAGGAAAAATCCTTATCCCTAACTTTGAGTAGGAACAGGCAATGTGCATGTACTGCTTATCTCATTCCATGGACATTCTCTGGAAGTTCTGCTTTCAGCCATTTTTGTTGCTCCTTCTGGCTTGAACGTTTTGCCACATTGTGAGCTTTACGAGCCTGGTTCCTTTGCTGTCTGCCCTCGGATTGTTCAAGCATACTCTGGGCAAGGGGCATTTGAGGATGGGTGAACTCATTATTTGACTGAGTGCCATGCTCATGTGCCGTGAAATTGTCACTCCTTGGTTCCTCATTTGTTTCCATTTGAGTTGGAGACATGTTCTCATCCTCATCATCCACCATTTTTTCTCTTGATGAACTGGCATGAGATGTTCTTGGTTTGGAGGCGTATGGATGATGACGTCCAGTGACTTTCTCTTTATGGACCAGAGGTGAAGATGCATAAAGTTCATCACCTGCCATGCACATCATTAGTTAACACATCAAAAAATTAATGAACACTGGTCACTCACAATCTTCAATTGGCTCCTGAGATCGGACTGACTTGCCTTTAGGTGCCATATCTAACCCATGAAACAAACATATCAAATGGTGAAAAAGGTTATACTCCGAAATTAAAATGACTTACTTTGATGAAGCGTCAATCCTGGATTTCCCTCCGACAGACCACTCCAATGGTCTTTTTAATCGCCCCCCATCCACGCACCTTTCATCACCCACATGAACCTGAGATCCTGATGGAATATTGAGGGTTGGCTGTTTACTTTGGCCAAAGGGATCCTGGGATGGGACTGGATCCCAACCAGGATTAAGGAGGAACTCACGTGGAAATTTTGATTGGGGATTAGCGTGTGATGAGATTTGAGGTGTGCCTTCTGGCCCCTGAGACACATGCGTTTGTGTATTAGTGGGATTTGGGGGAATTGGAGTGACGGAAATATTTGGGATCGACCAAGTGCTTGAAGTTGGAGCCTTTGGATTGCCCACATCAATGTTAAGACCTGATACATTCATTGAGGATGCAATAGGGGTTGTGAGAGGAATGTTGGGACTCAATGGTGACTGTGTTTGAACATATTCTATGCTAGATTCACTATTTGAGTCATGAACAGAACCTGAACGGGATTTATGTGACTTGAAAGATGACATAAGGGCCGAAAAAGTACAGTAATATTTTTAACTAGATAAAACACCTCAGTATTATGATAAAATAGAGTGATATGAGATAAAATCTTTTCAAATTTAGAATAGAGAAATTCTATGAATAGTTGGAACTAAGTGTTGCGTGAAAGTCCAATAAGCCTGTTTTTAGGAGAATCCTCCCTGCCTCCTCTTGAGCTCTTCCGCTTTTATCGGAAACCACCCGGCACGGCCTACCACCATATAATGTAATATTTCCTTGATCTCAAAGGGGACCCATCATCCATAAGTAATCATATTTGGTAACGTTTCCGCCTCCCCATTGTCACATTTTGTGAATTATCCAAACTGCCAATATATGCATTGAAATTCCACAGCATTGTACATCTGTAAAGGGGTATATTCATGAAGGATTTACCCACAAAAGAGACATCACCTTTTCAAGAAAGGCGAGACAATCCAAATCACATTCCAACCGATTAAAAGCCTGCTGCACTCAAACCAAATACCAAGACTTTAGCTGCACTCCAACCCCTTATGTAATAGAGTTATATCGTTATGTCTGTAATAAGGTTTAAGCCATGTACGATGGCGTGCCAGCATACATGGTTTGAATGTCAATCCCCTCAAATCAATGTTGACACATCCCTATTGGAACACCCCTCAAGGGTCAAAACCGCAGTATCGCCATGTGTAAATAAAATAGAATATGTATGAGCATTGAGCAGCATGGCATTTTACCCAATTAAACTCCTAACCAATTCCGCCATCCAGATAAGACATGTTACACTCCATCAGCTGCAGCTCACGCACCATTACAAATGGGATAAAATTCTCAGATGGCTCAAATCATCTCCCCCTTCATAAATAATCACTCAATTTTTTTTCCAATTAATAACACTCCTAAACACTTTCACATCAGCCATAGATATTTATACACAAACCAACTGTACTCCCAATTCCTGCAACAATGACAACCTGCCGCTATTCCTCAATGCGTATATGCATGTGTCAACACTGCTCAACTCAAACACACTCTTCCCCTGAGGGTGATAGGCCTGGAGTTGCCTTCACACCTTTCCAATATAAACAGCACATTAAAAAGCTCAAATCAACCATTGCACCCAAATCTCTTCCAAACATCCCTACTTCTGCATCAGGATATGAGTGCCCACAAATTCTTTTGGATCAAATATTCCCAGCTGATTATTCACCATTGACCCAAAGCACCTTCTCCACAGCACCGGGGCTCAATTCAATTGCACAGAAACCATACAGCAGCAGTCAAACCCTTCCTCCACAAGACCTTGGAATGATAATATCTGCCATTCTATCATTAAGGTATAATATACCCCGCCGGGCTTCACGCATTCTCAACCCCGCCCTAAACCTGCTGATCAAGTCCAGCATCTCAAGCTCCGGTGGTCCCCCCATTCCTGCATTCCATATACCTCAAGATCTCAGTACCATATTTGAACATCTCCAATTGGAGCCAGTGATTCAAAACTATATATGTTGTCCTCAATGTTTCTCTCTTAATGGCCTTACTGAATCAGTCACAACTGACCAACCCCACTGTCAATGCCATAATGACCCAAATGATCATGATCCCCCTTGCACACAATCATTAGGCAAATTCATCTATTCATTTGAACCCCACACCCAAAACACAACCAACATGAAGCAAAAATTTATACCAACAAAACATTTCATTTATCAACCATTCAAAAATTGGCTTGCCAGATTTCTCCAGCGGGCTGGAATTATGGACATTCTGCATCAACATCAACAATCCCAAACTCCCGAAGATTCCCCAAAATGTGACGTCTGGGATGGATTGGTCTGGAGACGCTTCACTGGCACTAGAAATATCCATGACCCCCCATTCATGTCCATTCCTGGTGCATTGGCCTTCCCCATTTATGTGGACTGGTTTAATGCACATGGAAAGTCAACCCGGTTGGCCAGCATTGGACCTATCATGCTTATTTGTCTTAATCTCCCCCCAAGTGAAAGATTGAAGCCAGAGAATGTCTATGTTTCAGGAATCATCCCTGGTCCGAAGGAGCCAACTTCCCTTCAATTGAATTCTTTATTAATGCCACTCATCAACGAGTTCAAAGAGCTATGGCAAGGTTATCATTTTTCACCCACCTCAACAGGTCCTTCAGGATCCTTTATCTGTGTTGCCATTCTCACAGCCATTGCGGATGTGGTTGCCATGCGCAAGCTTACTGGATTTATTTCCCATTCAGGCAACCACTTTTGTAATTTTTGCACCATTCACAAAGCTCAAATTGAAGAAATTGGTCCTCAATTTCACTACACACGCTCATATCAAAATCATAAATCAACCATTGCCAAATGGCTTCGGGCAACCCCACAACAAAGACAAGCAATTTTCTCTGAGTATGGAGTGCAATATTCAATTTTAGAAGACCTTCCATATTGGGATGCAACCAGAATGGTTAATCTTGACATAATGCATAATTTAATACTTGGAATTTTCAAGGATCATGCAACTTTCAAATTGTGCATTCCAGAGTCCAAATCAAAAATTTACCTCAGGTCCCGCAGGAAATCCAATGACACCAACAGTTCAGACTCAGATTCCATGACCTCCAACAGCTCTCTTGAAAAAATCACATTGAGAGAGGCCCGCTCCCTGAGAAGAGACGCAGCAAAAATAATAAATGAGCCACTCCCCACTACTTCCCAATGCCCACCCCTCACACGGAACATCCATCTAGTGGTTCTGCGGAGATTCCTTCATTTGATGCCGATTATATCCCCACTTCTGAAATCCCCTCTGAATTGGATATCACTGCACTGAGTGATCACCAGATCAAGGGTGAGGCTCTGGAGCATCTCCGTCAAATCATCTCTGAGACGATAATTCCCTCATCATGGACAAGAGTACCTCGCAACATGGGTTCCCCCTCTCATGGTAGCTTAAACGCCGCTGAATGGGCTCTCTTATATAAGGTCTATATTCCATTTTTAATGCTCAGTCAACAGATGTCATTAGATGTACACCAATCCGCGAACATTCAAAGAAAAATGGGTCAGTCAGAAGAACTTGCAAATGAACTAACCAAGAATACATTCCATTTGATTAGTGCTATCAACATTGCCACAAGTTGGACTGTTTCAATAGGAGATGCGACTGCATTTGCTGAGCATTGGAAAAAATTGCGCCTTTCCAATCAACTCCTGTTCCCAAAACAGAAAAGTAAACCAAATCATCATTTTGCTGATCATATTCCCGAACTCTTCCAACGTTGGGGCCCAGCACAAGCCTCAGCCACATGGGGTTATGAGCGCTTGATTGGAGTATTTGCAAAAATGCCAACAAATAACAAAATATGTACGTCAATTAATAAGATCAATATATTCACATTGATTAAACACCTGAACTGAATAAGATTAACTTCTTGCAACTCTGAATAGATGATATAGATAAAACCTTACTTCAACATATCTGTTGATGTTCCAACCTTTCCGTTCTCCTGAAATCCCCATCTGTGCCATGTGAAATAAAACAGCTTTTTGAATCACAGCCACCTGCCCTGTTCAATGACCATAAATATAACAAACCATCCTGCCATGACCAAGAAAATTATGATTGCCTGGTTGAGTACTTACAGAATTTTCATGCAACAAGGGAAATAGTTGATTGGATCAGCTTAGACACTACCGTGCAATCCACAACTCATCCCACTTCAAGGATTGTCTCACCTTGGTATTTTCCAGTTTCAAACATTAATATTGGGAACAATATATTTTCACCTGAATCCAAAAATGTCAGCAACAGTGTGATATGTTTTCTGAGGGGCAACTCACAACGATTTGGTATTATTAATAGCATTTTTAAAGTCTCTGAGCCATCTAGCATACTGAACAATAACTTCCTGATCTTAAAAACTTTGAAGATTGATGTGAATTTCTTACCAGATTGGCCGCATCTGAATATTTATAAAGCTGTTGGTTTTGATGATGGACACTTGATTATATCTCAAGAAGAAAGAGAAGGTAACTGTGGATTGTATGATAACAAAGTTCTGTCATGTGGACTGCTTGTAATGATAAAGCCGTTATTTCATGAAATTTAGTCTACAGAAATGCAAATCTCTCAGATTCATTAGCAATTTGGCTAGTGAAATAACTGCCTCAAGATTTAGTGACAGAGACATGCCATTGTGACAAACAAAGCCCATTATTTCACATTGCCACAAAGAACTTACTATTTTGACATTGGGTACAGTGTGAATAAGCCAAGTTCAATGATCAAATGACCCACACACTCACCTTTCACAGCATCCAAAATTTCTAACTGCGCCATCATCATGTTGGAAGGGGAAGCGGCCCCTGCGCACCCACACGCGCACACGCCAATGCACACGCAAGCGCACCCGCACCCACACACGCCAATGCACACGCAAGCGCACCCGCACCCGCACACGCGGTTATGTGCGGCGGGCTCTACCAGTCTCACCTGCAAAACGACAATCCCGCTCAGGCGGAGTCCTTTTATGGATGACCTGGTGAAGTCAAACCCCCCGCCTACATCAAGACTGGCTGAAGGACCTCTTTGATGTGTGTTTGTGCAAACAGGCGGGTCTTGTGTAATTTTTACCAACCATCGGACGGTTGCGGGATGATCAGGTGGTGAGGAATCTGATTTGAAGGCACAGGGGAACCAATATTGGTGGATGTCACAGGATTTGGTGTAAGACAAGAGTGTGACGTGTGCTCGACGTTCGCTTGATTTTTGCTTGACGTGAGCTCGACTTTTATCCTGCTTGACGTTTGCTTGACGTGAAGTCAATCGCCGATGATTGACACGAGATTCGCCCTGGTGTGTGCTGTCTTGGGGTTCTACGGTCCATGGTACGTGGTCCGTAGTCTGTGGGCTGTGGGGGCTATTGGAGGCCCCCTGGGCCCAATTTATCTGGGGACTCAGGGCTTCCATGGAGCGAAAAAATGGCCCATGGTACATTCTCACCTACATGGCCTGAACCCATTGAGGGGGTCCAGGACCATCAAGATCCTGGCCTCCCCAAAGCTGCAGGGGAGGCCCTGGGTGATGAATTCAGCCCCAAAGGGGTATGAATCCTCACCTTAGAGGCTTTGAGGGGGGGCATAAATGAGCTATGGCCCCCATTTCCTTGAGGTCAATTTCTTTTGATTGGAAGTGGACTGATTCTGACATCTTGAATCTTCTGCTTGCATATTCTTCAGTTATGATTTCCAAACTGACTTAACTCACTGAATCTTCTCCTTCTGCACCGCCACCATCTGTTCTTTGTGGTTCTGGAGTCCTCAGTTGATTATCTTCACCCTCCATGGCTTTTTCTGGTCACTTTGATCTGTCCCAAACCTATGATGGATACAGGGAAGTTGAAATTCTTGATCCTTCCTGTACTGAATGTTTGGCTAAGGGTAAGGATTGTTTTCAACACTACAATCCCCAATCTTCAAAGTGCCATTATTGCTTCATAGGGAAGAAACCATATTGCCATACCGGGGTGTCGTCTTCTAACGTCAGGAGGTATTTATGGAGTAGAAAAGATGGGCCTTTTAGGAAAGAGTTCCCAGTCTCTAAGGCACCTACTCCTGATGGAACTTCAGGATTTTCTCAATGTGAGTGATTTGCATATCATGATTGAATTGGTACTGATATTTTGATGTAGTGACTGATTTCAGGCAGAGGCATGTGGCAAGGTGGACTAGTGTTGGGGCCAATGCCAGTTGGTGGTAGGCCAATATATTCCAGTTCAGAAGTCCCAATCTCCAGGATCAACACTGAAGGGGTAGTGAAAAGAATAAGAAGGATTTCTGATTCCCCAACTGATCCAGATGCTGAAGGTAGTGATGAATTGGATGGTGAAGAAGTTGTAGTTGTTCCTCATTCAGTTGGCCATCCATCCAGCAATTCCTCTGCTCAGCCTCTTGCCAACAGATTCCAAAGCCAAGTGATTACCACTACTTCCAGAACCTTCCAACCAGTGCTTGCTTCCATTCCTACTACCATTCCACCTTCTTCACCAAGTACTTCCCATGCCAGGCCTGCCTTGAATCCAGCAGTAAGACCATCACCAAGCCAACAACCCAGGAGCTCACCCATAACCACCTCCCAACAACTCCAACCTGTGGCCAGTTCCAGCAGAAGAAGAGATGGTTTTTCTCCTTTGCCGTTTCCCACCGCTCAAGTTTCTCAAAGAAGAGATTGCTGGCCTATCCAAATTACAAGAGAAGATCCCAATGCGGCAAGTGAAAGCCAAGAAGCTGTGGCCATATTATTAAGGAGGGTTGATAGAAATATCAGGGAGGTGATTATGTATGCAAATGACAGGACTAATCCGGGTACTGCTTCAGAAGAAATGGCTGCAAAATTTTCCTGGTATAGAGATGAATTTATAAATAATTTTCAGAGAAGCTTTGATGATTTAGGTAAAGATAACTAGTTTCCTTATCCTTGTTTGTGTTTGGTTGGACTTCTATCCCCACTCTTATAAATACTAAAGAATGAAAAATAATGGAACCTCCCAATAAATTATTTGGGAGGGGATGCTGCTGCTTTAAAGAAATAAAAGAAAACAAAATTATACAATTAAAGCAAAGAAAGAAAATGAGAGAAAAAGAGAGTAGAGAAAAAGAGATAAAAGAAATTCCTGATGGTTTGTCCTTCTTGTAGTGAGTTGCTTGATTTTTGGCCAAGAATTGTCTGAAAAATGAAAACCAAGCATTTGATTCTCACAGAGTGGCTGTGAGCCTTAGAGGTAATTTCATATACCCAAAAGACCACAAATACAAAAATAACATATTAATATAAATAAAATAAATTTATTCATATTATTAAAATAAAAATCAAAATATAAATATAAAATTAATTACAATTTAAAAATAAAAATACATTAAAATTTTGTAAGTATAAAATTACATTTATACTTGAAAAAATTAAGTAAAAATGAAATTTTAACACAATTGTGAAAAAATAAATAAAGTTGGAAAAAAGTTAAATAAAAATTATTATAACTTTTTATCCAATAAATAAACACATAGAAATTATTTCACCATTGGATTCCTCACAAAAAATCAGGTGGGGTCACCTCTGAGTGAAATTCTTGTAACTCAACTCTAAATAAGCTTAAATTAAGTTTTGAGTATTTTCAATACAAAAGTTGAAAATCCTCAAAACTTTAATTTAATTCACACCACATGTGGTGTTAACCATCAAATTTTGTGTTAAAATTGAGGTGTTGTGTTTAGTTTAGAAGTTATGAGGAATTGAAGTATTTTCAATTGAATTCAATTGAAATGTCAAAATGTGCGCGTGTATTACATAAGTGAACTTTGATTTACATATGAGGTGTCAATTATTACTGTATTGTACTGTACAATTGATTTGAATTACATATGTAAATTATAAGTATAATACATGATGAGGAATTAAAGGAAAAATAAATTGGAAAGATTAAATTTGGGGGAGAAAAGGAACTCCAGCTCTAAGGGGGAGCTAGACCCCCAAATTCCTTGCTGACAGGTGTGGGATGTCAAAATTCACGCAAAAGTTCATCACTTTTGGCCTGGAATTGAGTTACAGGGTCTGTGAACTCAATTGATGATGAGGTTTTGATACCAACTGGGGTAGTTTTAGCTGTTGCCAAGAGGGTAAAACTACCCTTAAGATAAAACAATCATAGTAAAAACAGTTTTAACTGGTTTCTACGCCTCTGACACACATTCTGACGTTCTTTGAAGGCTCTAGGCGTGGTATTGCTATAGTAATGGCTGATTTAAGGGTCTAAAATGGCCAAAAATGGCTAAAAATGGCTTAAACCAGCCCTTTTTGGTCTGAACTAGGGTTCAATGATGCCATAATTGGCTTTTCTGTTGTCAGACTGTTGTCAGACTGTTTTTCATGACTGACAAGAGTAAATTTCACTTTTGGAGTAAGAGAATTGGTGGCTATAAAAGAATGTCTTCTTTGCCACATTTTTCTCTTCATGTTAGAATCTTTTCCTTTTATTAATTAGTTTAAACACTGTTAAACCAATCAATAAAAGATTCCAACCTCCATTTTTAAATAATTTTAATCCTTTTAACCATGTGAAAAAATTATTATAATCATTTTTTGTAACTCTTATAGTCATTTTTACCCCTGAACCACCCCAAAAGTGAATTAAAGCATCTTTCATCACTGTAAACTTTGTCACTTTGTTTCCAAATTCCCTCTGGTCACTTTTGGGCGTGTTTTATCTTTAATATTCCTTTTAAAGACTTTGTTCTTTAATTAATTGCTTGCAGTTCTTTGCTCAATTAATTCCAATTGTAATTGCTCTTGAAGAAATTTCTTTTGTAGCCTTAAAATATCTCTTGTAGAGTATTTTTTGGATAAATTTTTATTGTTGGTAAAACAATAAATTTTTATAATATTATTGTTTTATACTAATAAAGTCATAAAAAATAAAATTGGCGTGTTTTCTCTTAAAAATAATATTTCTTACTATTTTTAATTGATTTTTACCTTATACAAATTTTGAGGACAGGAAAAGTACTTGATTTTTAATCAAAGTTTCATATCCACACCTTACATTTGGGGTCCCAGCCGTGATATTTTACCTGCAACATTTTTTTTACTCTTTTTAAATCTTTTTTCTTATATTGAAAAATTCAAAAACATAGAAAAAATACTTATAATTCAAAAAAAACCCATAAAAAATAATTTTTTTCATATTATAAGTGAGGCTTAAATTTTTGATTCTTTTTTAAAATATCCTTTTTTTTACAAGAAAACATTGGAACAGCCTCAACAGTCACCAGAATTATTCCTGCCAGTACTATTAATTCAGACCATAATAGTACTGTTATTGTGACTCATAATAACCAACGTGAACCAATATCTTCTGAATTAATTAACTTGGACATAAGTAATACTCTTCAGAAAGCAAAAGATTTGGCCAATAGTAAGTTTTTTGACGTATAATTACTATTTTAAGCCTTTTTAAACCATAATTATGCCTTCAACCAGGTCAGGAGCCAGCTATAACCCCTCAAGCAGCTCCCAGAAAGGTAATAGACGTGATTATGGCAGAGGCCAATCAGGTACAGAAGGAAAAGGGTCAGTTGATGACTTCCAAACAACTAAAATGGGTCATTCTGAAGCTGATAATACCATTTTAACTTCAAAAAGAGCTGACACCGCCACAACAAGCCTCTGTGGACATATACAAAGCCAGCCACAGTGCATATAACAATGCACTTCAATTCAAAGAGTACCAGATCCTTGCAGACCTGTGGAAGAATTGCATGAACTCTTACCTGACAGTAAGGAAATTCCTGGGCCATCCCAACACTTGCAAATTGCTCAATGGATGGCATCCATTGATGGAGAAGAAAAACATGCTGCTGTTGACACTAGAA
The DNA here is from genome assembly GCA_023105745.1 of Austropuccinia psidii. Taxonomy (NCBI): domain Eukaryota; kingdom Fungi; phylum Basidiomycota; class Pucciniomycetes; order Pucciniales; family Sphaerophragmiaceae; genus Austropuccinia; species Austropuccinia psidii. The sequence continues at coordinate 46,473,973 of JALGQZ010000009.1, forward strand.
TGGAGGAAAAAAAACCCTCCACCACCCAAACCAGTGCCAAAAACAGCCCCAGTGGCCAGCACCAGCAATTCCAACGTGAAAAAACAGCCACAAGTTCCAAACAAGGGCAAAGGGAAGGCACCAGCCCCAAAACCTTACAGCCATGGCTACATAATCCCAAAGATTCAACAGGATGCCATGGAAAATGTATTTCAAATGGCCAGAACCATGATGGAATTACAGAATAAAGAGGAAGCCAGATTAAAATTCTAGAAATGATTTCCGATATATTTGATTCCATCCCAGAGTTGTATTATGCTATAAATGAGGTGAAAAAACATCTTTCTGATAAAAATGAAACCATTTGTAACAACATTAAAACAAACAACCTGAGTCTTTGCCAAATTAATGAAACACTTATGTGTTTTGAAAAAGTTTTAAGAACAATTAAAATTTCCAATAATGATAACTCTTTTGGCAATAAAATAAATGAACAATCTACCATTATTAAAGAATTAACAGATAAATATTCTAAATTCAATATTGATGACATAATTGAAACAAGAATTAAACAAGCCATAAATATTATCAAAACAGATAACAAGAAAGTCCTTGATGACATTTCAAATTCATTTACTGAAGTAAAGACATATACCATTGCCTTGAAAAAGTGTTTTGATGCTTCACAAGAAGAAGTATCAAAATTATCAATGAAATTGAATCAATTCACTGCTGATAACACAAGACAGACAGAGTTATGGCAAGAACTAACACATAAGGAAGACATTTATAAAATTTAAGTAATAAATTCAATACAAAGCTTCCAACATGAATACAGAAATTCCCACAGGTGTAGCAACAGTAAAATAAATGACATTAAACAAATACTGAACACCTTACCAAGAATGTCTACACCTCTAAATCAAAATGAGGGCACATGAATTTCAAATCCACAAGTATTGGATCCTGATAATTCACAATTAAAAATGAATTATCCACCTCTTTTCATAGCTTGGAACCATCAATGGGCCAAGCACTCTTGAAAGAAGTTCCAAAACTTAAAGAATGGCCTCACTTCAGTGGTGAAGAAGAGTATGACCATATGGAATTCATTAGAGGTATTGACATGATCAAAGAGGATTTTTAATTACCAGACAGATTGGTAACAGCCAGGTTTAACACCTTGTTTACCAGATCAGCTCACAGATGGTACATCAAAATAAGATAAGCACATGGACACCAGAGTTGGACTTGGTGGAAAACCCAAATCATCAACAAATGGGCAAATGATGCTTGGAGGTTTAAAGTTGAAACAGCCTTTGAATCTTCCAAATTTAATGCTGATAAAGAAAAAGCTTTACCATGGTTTTGCCAACAAAAAGACAGATTAACAGCATTATATCCTGACATGTCAGAATTTATGATCCATTGAAAAATTCTGAGACAATGTGGAGGTGACTTAGAGCATGCTGTCAAAAGCAGGACTACTGAACAATCTTCAGCAGAGGATATTATCAATATATTAGAAGAAGTAACCACCAGAACCAAAATTGGTTCTAGTAGGGTGAATCTCAAAACAAGGTTTAATACACCTTGGAAAGAATCTGTGGACAAAACCCCAAAGAAAATTCTAGTAATATGAAGTATAAATCTGCAGATACAGTCGGAAAGTGCCATATTTGCGAAAGCACCACCAATTTATCCAATACATGTCCAAAAAGGGTGAAAATCAATGAAATTGACATTGAAAAAGAACCAGATGTTGAAAAAGAAGACATAATTGAAGACAATTCAGATGATAAGTCATCCATATTTTCTGAATCTTCAAAAGATATAGAAAATATCAATGCCACTTTTGACATCATGGAATCTTATTCCCACTTGCCACAATTGAGCAATGGTCAAGTTTATTTATCAAAAGTTCAAGATGCACAGCTTATGAAGACAAAACCAAACAGAGGGAAAGGTTATACAGCTGGTAACTCCTGTATAACAGAAGTGGTGATTGACAACAAGCCCACCAAACTTTTACTTGACCCAGGAGCCTTCTGCTCTTGTGTTGGAAAATCTTTTCTTAAGACTTGTGTACCAAATTTTGAAGACCAGTTGTTACCAATTGATGGTATAAAATTCAACAGTGCAAGTAACCCAATGAAAGAATTAGGAATCTTTGAGACCAATGTCATATTCCCACACATTAATGGGAATTTGAGAATCACAGTTTAATTTGTTGTTATGGAAAATTGCTCTAGTACCCATTTTATATTGGGAAATGACTATTTAATCATGTATGGGATAGATTTACATAATAACAAAGACAGATACTTTACAATTGGGGACAATAAGCGCCAAAAATTTGCCTTTTTACCATTTAAAAGACAAATTACAGTAAACAAAGTATCACCAGTCAACTTAGAGTTAGAGAAATTCAAGTCTGAACAGGTAAATGAGGCTGAAATAAGCCTTCATCTGACTGATAAACAAGAAAATGAACTTTCTTCCCTTTTGTATGACCACAAAGGAGCATTTGCTTCAGACAAAGAACCTCTAGGAGCAATTATCGGTCATGAAGTTGACATCATTCTGAACATTGAGAGACCTTATCCACCACTCCTAAGAAGACCTGTATATCCAGCAAGTCCAAAATCAAGAAAAGCTCTGGAAATTCATATCAGAGAACTTCTGGACCTTGGTGTAATAAGATAAGTAGGCCACAATGAAGAGGTAGAAATAACTACACCAGTCATAGTGGCGTGGCATAATGGAAAATCCATAATGGTTGGGGACTTTAGAGCTTTGAACACTTACACTGTTCCAGACAGATACCCAATACCAAAAATCCAAATTGCCCTTACTCAAATATCTCAAGCAGTGTATATAACCACTATGGATGCCCTTAAAGGATTCCATCAAAATGTGGTGACACCAAGAGCAAGAAAATACTTAAGAATTATTGTTCATTGTGGAGTGTATGAATACTTAAGAATGCCCTTTGGTATTAAAAATGCACCTTCACACTTCCAAAGAATGATGAATGAAATCTTCCCTGAAGAACTCTCAGAGGGATGGTTAATCATTTACATTGATGACATTATTGTCTGTTCCAAAACTTGGGAGGAACACATGTACAGATTGTCCAGAGTTTTGACAAAACTTCAATCAGTGAACATGAAAATCTCCTTGAAGAAATGTCATTTTGGACTTAAAGAACTTAAAGCACTAGGACATGCTGTATCTGGTTTGTCCCTTGGAATTGACAAAAACAAAGTTGCAGCAGTATTGCTAAAACCCATGCCTCAGAATAAGAAGGAAATTCAGTCATTCTTAGGTTTTGCAGGATATTACAGGCAACACATTAAAGATTTTTCATCCATACCAAGACCACTTTATAAATTGTGTGACAAAGACACAGTATTTGAAATGACTGTTGACAGAGTCAAAGCTTTTGAGTCTCTAAGAGAAGCCTTGACCACTGCTCCACTCTTACTGATGCCAGACTTTAAATTGCCTTTTAAATTGTATATTGATGCATCAGGGGATGGGCTGGGTGCTGCACTTCACCAAGTTCAGATCATAAATGATAAACCTGTAGAAGGACCCATATGTTTTATATCCAGGCAGATCAAACCAACTGAAGCCAGGTATGGAGCAAGTCAAATGGAATGTCTATGCCTTGTCTGGGCCTTGGAAAAATTGAACTACTTCTTGGAGGGATGTGTTTTTGAAGTGATAACAGATTGTACAGCTGTCAAGTCACTTTTAAACATGAAAACACCCAACAGACATATGCTCAGATGGCAAATAGCCATACAGGAATACAGAGGCAATATGACTATTGTTCATAAGGATGGGAATATTCATAAGAATGCAGGTGGACTAAGCAGATGGCCATTACCAAATAATATTGATAATCCTGCTTATGTACCAGAAGAAGCTTCACCACAAATCCCAATAGAAGGAATAAGTGTTACAGACTTGAACACCACCTTCTTTGAGGAAGTCAGGAATAGTTACACTCAAGATAAGAACTGTAGCATCTTATGCCAATTACTTAACAAAGACTGTAAAGACAACTCTCTAATACATGCCTTGGATGAAATATGGAAAAAATCTTATGATGAAGGAAGATTTCACCTGGTATAATTTACCACAGAACCAAGCACACATGTGTCATGACAGTTGTGGACAGGTCATTAATCAATCTTGTACTGAAAGAATGCCATGATAGCCCCTTTTCAGGACATTTTTCTGAAGACAGAACAAGATAGAAAGTAAAGACCTGCATATGGTGGCCAATGTGGCAAAAGGATGTTGCAGAGTATTGCAAAACCTGTGACAGATGTCAAAAAGCAAATAAATCCACTGGCAAAAGACTTGGAAATATTATCAAAATCCAAGAACCCAGCAGACCTTGGGAAATTGTCCATATGGATTGGGTAACTGGCCTACCACCAGGGGGTGACAGGACTTACAATGCTTGCCTAGTAATTGTGGACAGATTTAGTAAAACTCCAATCTTTTTGCCATGTCACAAAGATGATACAGCCATGGATACAGCTCTTCTAATATGCAATAGAGTAGTATCATGGACTGGAATATTTACAAATAGCATTAGTGACAGAGATCCTAAATTCACCTCAGCACTGTGGACAAATCTTCACCAGCTATTTGAGAAAAAATTATCCTTCTCCACAGCCTACCACCCACAAACTGATGGCCTGGCTGAAAGAATGATTCAAACCTTAGAAGATATGGTGAGAAGAGTTTGTGCATATGGCCTTGAATTTAAATATAGTGATGGTTTCACTCATGATTGGTGTACTCTTCTACCCGCACTGGAACTGGAATACAAAACTTCCATCCATGCCAGTACCAATGAGACTCCTGCTATTTTGGAAAAAGGATGGAATCCCAAATTACCCCAAGATTCTTTAAGGAAAGATTTAGTTGAAATACATCCTACAGCTGCCAGCTTCAAAGGAATGCTAGACAGAGCCAGAAAGAATGCAGTAAGGTGCATGGAAGACTCATTTGCATATGCTAAAGATAAATGGGAAAAATCTCATGCCACTCCAGATTTCAAGGTAGGGGATTTAGTACTAGTATCTACTACAAACTTCAATAACATCAAAGGATGTAAAAATCTCAAAGACTCCTTTGCAGGACCTTTTGTAATTAAAGCCCTCCATGGGGAAAATGCTGTTGAAGTAGAATTATCTGAAGAACTTAGCAATAAGCATCCCAAATTTCCAGTCAGCTTGATAAAGCCATATAAATCTAGTGATGCTGAGAAATTCCCCTTGAGGAATAAGATTCCCCAAGTTATACCTCCTATTGAGACATCTGGTACTAAGAAAATTACCAAAGTTCTTAAAGAAAGGAAATTAAGAGCCAAGAAAGTAAGGGAATACCTTGTTAGGTACAGTGACCCAACTTGTGAAGAGGAATGGTTAGAAGAAAAAAATATACCAGAAGCTACCAAACTCCTCAGTAGGTTCAGACACACTAGAAATACCAATATTACAAAGTAATATTCTTTTTTAGGGGGAGGGAATGTGAGCCTTAGAGGTAATTTCATATACCCAAAAGACCACAAATACAAAAATAACATATTAATATAAAGAAAATAAATTTATTTATATTATTAAAATAAAAATCAAAATATAAATATAAAATTATATTAAAAATAAAAAATTAATTACAATTTAAAAATCAAAATACATTAAAATTTTGTAAGTATAAAATTACATTTATACTTGAAAAAATTAAGTAAAAATGAAATTTTAACAAAATTGTGAAAAAATAAATAAAGTTGGAAAAAAGTTAAATAAAAATTATTATAACTTTTTATACAATAAATAAACACATAAAAATTATTTCACCATTGGATTCCTCATAAAAAATCAGGTGGGGTCACCTCTGAGTGAAATTCTTGTAACTCAACTCTAAATAAGCTTAAATTAAGTTTTTAGTATTTTCAATACAAAAGTTGAAAATCCTCAAAACTTTAATTTAATTAACACCACATGAGGTGTTAACCATCAAATTTTGTGTTAAAATTGAGGTGTTGTGTTTAGTTTAGAAGTTATGATGAATTGAAGTATTTTCAATTGAATTCAATTGAAATGTCAAAATGTGCGCGTGTTTTACATAAGTGAACTTTGATTTAAATATGAGGTGTCAATTATTACTGTATTGTACTGTACAATTGATTTGAATTACATATGTAAATTATGAGTATAATACATGATGAGGAATTAAAGGAAAAATAAATTGGAAAGGTTAAATTTGGGGGAGAAAAGGAACTCCAGCTCTAACGGGGAGCTAGACCCCCAAATTCCTTGCTGACAGGCGTGGGATGTCAAAATTCACGCAAAAGTTCATCACTTTTGGCCTGGAATTGAGTTACAGGGTCTGTGAACTCAATTGATGATGAGGTTTTGATACCAACTGGGGTAGTTTTAGCTGTTGCCAAGAGGGTAAAACTACCCTTAAGATAAAACAATCATAGTAGAAACAGTTTTAACTGGTTTCTACGCCTCTGACACACATTCTGACGTTCTTTGAAGGCTCTAGGCCTGGTATTTCTATAGTAATGGCTGATTTAAGGGTCTAAAATGGCTAAAAATGGCTAAAAATGGCTTAAACCAGCCCTTTTTGGTCTGAACCAGGGTTCAATGATGCCATAATTGGCTTTTCTGTTGTCAGACTGTTGTCAGACTGTTTTTCATGACTGACAAGAGTAAATTTCACTTTTGGAGTAAGAGAATTGGTGGCTATAAAAGAATGTCTTCTTTGCCCCACTTTTCTCTTCATGTTAGAATCTTTTCCTTTTATTAATTAGTTTAAACACTGTTAAACCAATCAATAAAAGATTCCAACCTCCATTTTTAAATCATTTTAATCCTTTTAACCATGTGAAAAAATTATTATAATCATTTTTTGTAACTCTTATAATCATTTTTACCCCTGAACCACCCCAAAAGTGAATTAAAGCATCTTTCATCACTGTAAACTTTGTCACTTTGTTTCCAAATTCACTCTGGTCACTTTTGGGCGTGTTTTCTATTTAATATTCTTTTTAAAGACTTTTTTCTTTAATTAATTTCTTGCAGTTCTTTGCTCAATTAATTCCAATTGAAATTGTTCTTGAAGAAATTTCTTTTGTAGCCTTAAAATATCTCTTGTAGAGTATTTTTTGGATAAATTTTTATTGTTGGTAAAACAATAAATTTTTATAATATTATTTTTTTATACTAATAAAGTTATAAGCAATAAAATTGGCGTGTTTTCTCTTAAAAATAATATTTCTTACTATTTTTAATTGATTTTTACCTTAAAAACTTTGACGACAGGAAAAGTACTTGATTTTTAATCAAAGTTTCATATCCACACCTTACAGTGGCCAAGGTAATGTTTTACAAGAAGTAGAACCCTCAGGGATTCATACCAGGAGATTCAACTTACTTTCATAACTCCCACTCCCCACCAAGCACCATAAACCTGAAATAAATTGCCATAAATGACTTGAAGTAATGAAAGTCTTGAAAAATTATGATTGGCATAAATTGAAATAATGATAAAGAAAAAAGAAAAGAAAAATAAAGAAAGAAACATTTGGCCATATCTTGATAAGGTCCAAATGGACGGTATTGATGTTGCATGCTTCCTGAACCTGTCAAAAGAATTGAAAAGTGCTCACAAAGTGGCCAAGGTGATGCTTACAACAAAATATGGGTATAATACTCCCTTAAAGGTGCATGCCAGGAGAGGAACTTACTTTCATAACTTCTTCTCCCCACCAACCACCATAAAATCAAACTTTTGAGGTATTTGGGCTAGGCTTGTTTGAATACAATGAATGGAAATCCTTGACAAGGTCTGGTGATTTGGTAAGGTTGGAAGCTTGTTCCCAAGTGTTTCTTTCTGGGTCTTCACTGAATCGTTTCCACTCTACAAGATACCATAAATTACCTCTCTTGCGTTTTGAGTCCAGACCCTGAGCCACTTCCCATTCTTCTTGCTCCTCCACTAAGACTGGTGGTGGTGGCAGTTGATGTTGATTTGGGATAGTTTAATGCTTCACAGGTTCTAATAAGGACACATGGAATACAGGGTGAACTGACTTCCATTGCTGAGGCAACTTGAGGTGATATGCATGGCTTCCAATCTTCTTCAGAACTTCAAAAGGTCCCAACCATCTTTTGGATAATTTCTTGGTGGGTCTTGTTGTCTTGATGTTCTTCAAAGCTAGCCATAATTTGTCCTCAGGTTGGAAATCAGGTGGAATTGCTCTATTTATATCTTCATAATTCTTGAATCTCCTTATTTCTGACTCTAATTCTTCTTTGACAACATTATGTACTGATTGGAGGTTTGTTTATAACTTTCCAGCAGGTGAATCTTGAGAAATATGGATTAAGTCAAAGCTGGGATTTCTTCCATAAATGATGAAAAAAGGTGATTGCCTTGTTGATGAATGTTCTGCAATATAATAGGCAAATTCAGCCATAGGGATCCAGGTGTACCAGTCATCTTAATGATAGCTGACATACATCCAAAGATACTTTTCTAGAATCTAATTTACCCTCTCTGTCTGTCCATCTGTTTCAGGATGAAAAGAATTGAGTCCAAAATGATGAAACAAACAAAGATCCTCTATCACTGACAATACTGACCGGAAGGCCATGCTTGGAAAATACATGACTAATGAATATTTGAGCTAAGTCCAGAGAAGTGATTGTTCCATAAGTTGGAATGAATATTGCCATTTTTGAAAACCTGTCCACAACTACTAGAATTGAGTCAAAGTCATTTGACAAGCACAATTGAGTGATAAAGTCCATTGATAAGGAGCTTGAAGAGGCTTGAGTAGTCCAAACCTCTTTGAATGAATGCTCTTGTTTCTTGAACATTACTGACATGAGGACACATATTCCTTGATGAATTGATTCATGCCAGCCCAATAATAATCCCTCTTGATGAGCTTGAGGGTCTTCTCCTGGCCAGGATGGCCAGCCAATGGTGGGTCATGACGCTTTTGAAGAATATTTAGTTGAAGTTCTTCATTTCTTGGGATTACCACTCTATCTTTGAATAATAACAAATTGGCTTGAGGTTCAAGAGAATAATCTGGAACTGATTCACCTCTTGCTGGTTTCTTGAGTATTTCTTTATAGTCTTTGTCTTGCCATACTTCTTTTTGAATCTTGTCAACTGAATCTGAGAATATTTCCACTTTGATTGAGAAGAATCTTGACTCTTGAATTCCATCTTGCTTGATTACTTGATGAAAAATCTGAGGATTCTTGCTGATGAAGTCCACCCCCCTCTCTGGGTACACGTCGTCCCAAGGTGACAAGGCATCTGGTAAAGTGGCCAGTCTGCCTGGGTGGTAAGTGATAGTGAAATAAAATTCAGAAAGAAACTCAGCCCAACGGGCCTGAAAACCAATGCAAACTTTGGAAGAAATAAAATACTGCAAGGAAGAGTGGTCTGTCAAGACCTCAAAAGAATTGGAAAGAAAGAGAAGAAATGCTCTCCAGCGCTTGAGAGCCCAAACTATGCCAAGGAGTTCCTTGTCATGAATTTCATAGTTCAGCTCAGCTGGGAGAGGTTTGCAACTATCAAATGCAATGGGATGCTTTCCTGAGTCATTCATCTGGCTCAGTACAGCACCCAAGGCATAATCAGAAGCATAAGTATCTAAAATAGTAGGTAGATAAGGATTGAAATGAGATAAGATAGGAGCAGTAGTGAAAGCTTCTTTGAGTAATTGAAACTGGCTAAGAGCTTCCTCATTGAAGATAAAGGGAGAATCTTTTTTGGGAAGGGAAGTGAGAGCAGTGATTTTTTTAGAATAATTTTCTATGAAACGGTGATAAAAATTGGCAAAGCCAAGAAAAGATTGAAGAGCCTTGATGTTTTTGGGCTGAGGCCAATTGAGGATTTGCTGAACGTTTGAAGAATCCATCTTGAGGTCATCACTTGAAACAACATAGCCCAAGTATTCCACACTTGGAGGCTTTGGCAAACAAATTATTGTCCCTCTGTCTTTGAAGGATAGAGGCCACATGTTTGACATGTTCCTCCTCAGAACTGGAAAATACCATAATATTATCTAAATAAACTACAACAAACACATCCAAGAAATCTGCAAATATATCATTCACAGGATTCTGGAAAGAAGCTGGAGCATTGGTAAGGCCAAATGGCATAACCAAATACTCAGAACTACCATATTTGGTTCTAAAGGCAGTTAAGTGCTCATCCCCCTCTTTGATTCTCAGGAGATTATATGCACCACACAAATCTATCTTGGAGAATATAGTGTAACCATTGAATACGGTAAGAAGCTGGTTCATAGGAGGAACAGGATACCTGTTCTTCTTAGTTACAGAATTGAGTTTGCGGTAGTCAACAAACAAACAAAGACCTCCATCCTTTTTCTTAATAAAAAGGACAGGTGCTCCCGTTGAACAGGGGCTTGGCCTTATGAAACCTTTCTCTACATTCTCTGAAATGTAGGCCCATAGTGTTTCTGACTCTTGATTTGATAATGAGTAGATAACACCAATTGGAGGTAAAAGACCCTCCAATTTGATATGATGATCACAGGCAGGGTGAGGAGGAAGTTTCTCTGCTTTCACCTTGAAGAATACATCCAAATATTGGTTATAAACAGGAGGGACTACCTTCAACACAGCTTCAATTTCTTCTGGCTCTTCCTCCTCATCCCACTGATCCTCCAGGGATGCATGAAAGGATAAGGGAGGAAGGTCCATATCCCCTTTAAAGAGATGAAATGAAGATATAGCAACATCTTCTCAAACATCTTTTATCTCTTGGAAGACTTCATCTATTGATGGAAGTAATTACTGAGAGGGAATGATGGAAGGGAAGGTGTCTTGAGTTCACCAACCTGAGGGACACTGTTGACATCAGTGGCAAAGTCATTACTAGTAGAAGGAATAATACCACTAGAATCCTTATGACTAGAGAAATAGGTGATAAGTCCATTTTTCCAATCAATAATGGCATTAAAATGGTAAAGGAAATCATAGCCCGATATCAGGTCTTCTCCCTTGGGTGAATCTATTATAAAGAAGTCCCATTCAAAGCTTGGGAAGGAAGGCAAGTCAACTCCCCAATTGGTATAATTGGTGATGAACAAGGCAGGGGATTCATTAGAATCCAGAATGAAAAGAGGAATCTTTTCAGGGAGCTCTGACAGAGTCAAGGAGTACTTGAGAACAAAATTCTTTGCAATAAAAGAGTTTGTAGCACCAGAATGAATGAGAATACTACAAAAAATATCAGAGACAGAAGAGAAAATAAGAAACTTTAAAGATTTCTTGACACTAGTAATCAAATTTCACAATTGTGCTCTTGAAGGAAATAAGTTAGAACCATTGAACACATCATGTTCCCCACTCAGGCTTTTCCCTGCTTGCTAGGGAAGCCTCTTGATGATGACCCAGGCTTGTTCTGAGGTCTCTTGAAGCATTTTTCAATTGGGTGCTTTCCACCACAATAAGTACACAGCCCCTCTTTAATCCTCCTCTTCTTTTTAGAACTGATTAATTTATTGTCCTTATTGAGGAGAGAAGCATGAGGCTTGTCCTTTGAAGATTGAAACTGCTTGCCCTTCTTGTTCTTCTTCTGGTGAAGCCTCTTTGAAGATGGCTTTTGAGGAGGCCTAGATTGATTGGATCCAGTGACAGAAGGCTTCTTCTCTTAATTGCCACCCCTTTCTTTTTGCCTCTCATGATATCTTGTGTCTAATTCTAAAGTGACATCCATAAGTTCTTGAAGAATGTCAAAAGTTCCAGGGTGAGAAGCCAACTGATCCAATAATCTTGATGCCAATCCTCTTCTGTAAACATGGATATAAGCTCTTTCCCCCCAATCTCCAATTCTTGACATTACGCTTCTGAAATCAGCAATGTACAAGGATACATCACCATTTTCCTTCATCCTCAAATTGTCCGACTCTTGTTCAGCTTTCCTGACTTCATTGGGGTCACCAAACGGAGTGGATAATTGAGATTCAAATAATGGCCAATTATTGAGGAGATAAGAAGGGTCTTCATTGGAAATATTTGAGAGATAGGTTTCAATCCACTTTCCAGCTCTACCAGTAAGAAAAGAAGCTTGGTAAAGAACTTTCTTCCTGTCAGAGAAGAAATTTGCTGGATCATTATGGAAGATTAATTTACAGGATTGGATAAATCCTCTCAATTTAAGAGCTTGAGTACCATCAAAAGAATCAGGTGCCTTCATGGATGGAGTCTTGAAAGCAGGGGCTTTGGAATTGTGCCTGGGAGCAACTGCTTGAGTCAGCTGCCCCATGAATTGAGTCATCTGCTCCATCATCTTGAGGAGACTTGGATCAGTTTGAGAGACAAGAGGTTGACTAGAAAGGGCTAAATTAGAACCCTGAGGCACCTCTGGAGCATTTTCCAAGGCATCTGCCACTTCAGTCTCCCCAGAATCTTCCTCTTCCACAGACTCTTCCCCCTCTTCATCTTCAACTTCCCCTAATCTTGCTCTTGCACCTTCAGACATGCCAGGGTAGCCACCCAAAAGAACAGAAAAGGATCTTGATCTTCTAGATTTCATTGCACCTCTTCTTGAGGGTGCTGCTCCTTCCATTGGTGGTCTTCTGTCCAAGTTTGCACTCAGTTGATGAACTGATGGTGTGCAGTCAAGAGGAGCCCTTGCTGTAGGAGTGAGAACAGCTGGAACCTTGTGGGATCTAGTGCTCTTTGCTGGGGGACTTTGCTGAACTGGCATTATGAACAGAAGTAGAATAAAAACTTGATGGTATTGAGAACAGAAATCAAAGCTTGGCCAAATCAATAACAATAAAAATCTTGATGAGTATTGAGGAATCAATGCCATTCTTGAGGTGAAACAACTTTAATCAATAATGAACAATAAATTCAAATTCAATATCAACAATCTTGAACAATTCAATAATCATTCAATCACTCAATGTCTTCAAGGTCAATTTGAAGTCTTGAGGAATCAATAAGTCAATCAATATCTTCAGGAATCAAAATCAATCAACAATCAATAATGATTTCTTGAGGATAAATAAGTTATCTTGATGAATTCAAAAGTTAATCAAATCAATCCAAATAAGATCCTGACTCGCTGAATCAATAACTCAAATGAATCCCAACTGATAAAAAATTAATAACCAGTCAATAACCACTGATAAGACCTGAATGGACAGACAAAGAGAAATTTGATTGGGATAAAATGAAGTGAAATGAGAGGGTCAGCAATGATTAAGAAAGAAGAAGAATCAATTTTCATATAAATGAAATGAATGAGATGAAAATTGATGAGAGACAAAATCATAAGATGATTAAAGAGTCATAATTGATGAATGAGAGAAATGAATATAAATGAATGAAAAGAAATAATCAATATGAGTTAATTAATTTAATGTCACAGGGGCTCTTCGAAGTGAAGAGGGCCTGGCACTCAGTGAACTGGGACTCACTTATGGAGGGGTCAGGATATGGTAAGGGAGAAATACACTTAAGAGTGCAAAGAGAGGAATTACTAAAATAAAGAATATAAGAAAGAAGCAATAAAAGAAATAAGAGTAAAGAATAGAAGTGTAAGGTTTGTCTATGAAACTCTTGATAATAGCAGAAAATATCAAGAGTACTATGACTGTCCTCAGTAGAAATATATAATATAACAAAATATTATAACCACAAATTTAAATATAATTATTAAAAATAATTATATATAGAAAAAATTTTAATTATTATTATAAAAATATAATAATAAAAAAATGATAATTATGATAAATTAGAATTATTCTATTATTTTTATAGTCACTGACAGTTATAACAATAAGAAGTGTATAGCTCTTAATGAGACAATTACATGTGGAAAATATGAATATTAACCACTTATGAATAATATGAATATTATTTATAAAAGAATTAAGACACACACTGTGCAGAAATAATTCTTATAGAATAAAATTCTATATAAAAAACTAATAATAGATAAAAAAGATTTAAAACTTTAGAGAAAACCTACTTATAATATTTATTTCATACAACAAGTCAAACAACAACAGTTATTATATTAAATAATAATTATAAGTTAAAAACACGCCAAAAATCAATATTTTTAAAGATAAAACAACTTTTTATAATCAAAATAATGATTAAAGAGTTTTTAAGAGGAATTTGTGGATTTTTAAAAGATATTGAAGATGATTAATTTTATATAATAAAAATATATTATTGGTGATTACAACAATAATCTAAATTCTATGATTCCAATTCTTTAGTTTTAATTAATAAAGAATAAAATAACTTAAGAATAACTTTAAAAATAAAATTTTATATTTAATAAAACTTTACCTGTTTAAATTTCTAATATGGTTGGATTGATAATTATTGATGGACAAAAAAAGTAATGAAAAGACTCTTTTTATGTCTTAAGAACAGCTCTTATGATTCATAATGGATATAGAGGGCGTGCTCAGGTCAAAACTGAAAAACCATGCTTAAAATTAAAGTTCTTAACTTAAGGTAACTTAATTTTAATTCCAATCTGAAGTTATCAGTTTTATTCTTAACTCCATGTAGCTTTGCTCCTCATTTAAGCTAATTATTTAAAGTTTTTAATATAAATTAACTTACTTATATTAGAGTTCATCACATGAACAACTTAAAAATAGAGTTTCAAGCAGAAATCTCTTAAACTCAATTTTTAATTAATTTTTAAAGAACTTATAATTTTCTTTGAGTTTTAATTAAAAGAGTAGCAATACACACCAAACCTTAAGTTTTGATAAGGTTTTAATGCTTGAAACCTTAAAGTTTTGAGCTTATTTAGGCTTTTTAAGCTTAATTAAGCTTTGAAAGTTCTTAAAACCTTGAATTTAAGCCTGCATATTGGGATTTACCCTTTGGCAGCTTGAAATTCCTGTCCAAATTGGGATAAAACCAGTTTAAACTTTAATTTTGGATCAAAGTCTAATCTTGAAGCTTAAACAAGGTTGAAAATTCTCCAATACAGGTGGACAACCTTAATTGAATCCTTGCAGATCCAAAAAGTTGGGTACCCCAGCTCTGTTTGGTGTTTTTCCTTTGTCCCACCTTTTTGTGTGGATTTTGCCCTTTTATTTATTTAAAGCCATACTATGGCCTTAAACCCTTTTAAATTGAGCTCACGCAGGATTAACATTCTGTATGGCAAATTCTTAGCCAATTCAGTAAATATACACCACACCTCAATTTCAACTAAAATTTTGGTAAGTTTGCATAAACTATATGCAACTTTAAATTTAAGCTTATTTAAGCTTAAATTTAACAATTTTAATAAAAATGTTAAAAAAGCTACATTAGTACTGTGAGATTCTTAATTCTTCTAATAACATAATAAATAAGTTTTTTTGGGTATAGCACCTTATGGATGTTCCCTAGGTTATTTTTGGTGCAGAATCCAAAAATGACGTAATATTTATAACTTTGTTTATCCAAAAAAAAATTATACTTATTTTTTGTTTTTTTTTATTTTAAATTCAATTAAAAAGTCTATTGAAGACAAATTTAAATGTTTATAAAGTTATTTGTGGCCTTATGGGTATGTTATACATACCTCACAGGCTCACAAGAAGACCCAACCACAAACAAGTCCAAGTTTACTGTTTCAACCTGTCAGAATGAAAAGAGAAGGTTTAATAAGGATATGACCACCCAGCTCATACTGTACAGGCAAAGAGAGAAAAGGAAACGGCTAACTCAATATTAAATAAATATAATACCCAAAACAAGGATAATAATATTCATGAAATAATGAATAAACTAAATTAATTAACTGGGGAAAGGTCCCCAGGGGGGAGAAAGAGGGGCTGGTATATGTGAGAATCACCAGCTCTGATTCAGAGAAAGAATTTTCATGAGAGGATTGAAGGATTGAATTGAGTCTGGCCAATATATGTCCTGTACAGCTGTAAAGAACCTGTACAAGAGGTTTGGTGAAGTTGAGTGGTCATACAGTTTCATAATGGTGTATCCAAAATGTATTGAGTGAATCCAACCTGTACAGATGTTGACAGGCTGTCTTGAGGTACCAAGCTGTATGCATGTTTCAGCAAGGAAGATTGCTGAAACTGAACTCTGATGCAGATAGTGGATCTGCTGATTTGAGGTGTTTGAGTGGGTGTATCAATGAATACCCTTACCCCTGGTGAGTGGTTGTTACATGAGGTTTTTGAGAGAAATTTAAACAAAACAGTTAAATAAATGTAATAATTGTGTCAAAGATGATGATTATAATAAAATTATCTTTGGTCTTTAATAATATGAGAGTTTTATATATAAGTAATAAAGAAATTACCTTTTGATTTAATTATTTAGTGTTTTGTAAGCATCTGAGGGGAAAATAGAGTAAAAAGGGCTCTATTCCTAGTAAATACCTCCCTTCTAGAGTCCAGGAGGCTTCTAATAGACGTGAATTGATTCTTTCTACTAGAATTAATCAATATTTTAAGGCTTAGTGATTATTATATTATGATCAAATCATCTTATCTCATTATTACGCCATTATTTAGAGTTATCACTGTAACTTTAAGTTTGATGACGTCATAGGCTTGGCAGAAGCCTAAACTTTGTGTATTTTATGAGTATTAATTGTAATATAATAGTATTAATCAATTCCATCACTTATATGACTGTCAAACCTAAAATAAGATTACAGTGAGTGATCATAAATGATCAGATTTAAGCTTAAACTTTGACCATTAATAACTTTTAGGTTATACACGCTACAGCTATTCTGAGAGGGGATTCTGACAGCTTGGAATGTCCTTATTACATTTCCAAGAGCATTTTATTACATCACAAAAAGACTATTTTTGATGATTTTTCTTGTAACTCATTGTTTCTGTCAAAATCTAATATTTTAAACTTCAAACCATGATTTCAAGGGGTTATACCTTGAATATTGTAATAAAAAATACGTCATTCTTCAAGAATGAACCACTAGAGTCTTACTTTCAACCTTTTTTCAAGTTTTTACCATTTTCACAACAAAGTGGTCAACAGCTTTCTTGATTTTGATCAATAATCCATTACAGGTTTCTACCTTTATTATAGCTTGTGAAATAAAGCTTATTTCTGTGTTCCTACAGTGATTACATGGTGACTTTTTTTTTGGTTCATCACTCTATCATGTATATTTCAAAATATATTAGCTAAAATCCTTGAATATATGCGTTGACCAAAAAAGTGCATATATTCTGCCTAACTCCTTAAGTATTGACTTTGGAGATTAGCTTCTTAATTGTTTTATGTGTAAACGTTAATGGAAAATGCAATGGTACAATTTATTTCACATGCTGTCTCATTGGTAACTCAAATAATTAAGAATTCATGTTTTTTATAAGGTGTTATTACTTATAACTCATTAAATATTAATTTTACAGATATGCCATAAAAATGGTATACATGTATTTTACCATGAGGAATCCAATGGTGTGATTTATTTCACATTTTTATTCAGTGGCTTTTAGGTTAAACCAAGTTTTATGCCTATTTATGGCAGTTTTGTAGTTTTAAGGTAATTATGTTTAAAGGTATAATTATTTTAAATATCTCTTGTGACCTTTTTGGGTATGTGGTTATATCTCAAAGGTTCACACACAGGGAATATGCAGGCCAACGTGCTGACTAAGCGACCTTTGGGACCGGCACTCCAGCAGGCTCTAACTTTTCAGTGTGTAAATGGGTAACAGCTAAAGTTTTTGGGGGGGTGTTGAAATTGGACTGTCACAACAACACAACAACCAATTATGCCAGTAGAAAAACACTTTCTGTAAATAGTTGGCTATGCTGTGTGTGCTTCATGCGCCGCAGTTGTCTAGTTGTAATATATAAGCTGCTTGCCAAACACATCCAAGTCCTTTTCCTCACCTCTAACCATAGGAGGTGACAGTTCAGGAACTGACTGGAAAGCAAGCTTCACTGCACCTGGCTATCTCTCTATACTATATAAACTACATATCAAAAAAGAAAGATCTTCTCCTCAGGGGAAATCTTTCTTTCTATTAAATTTTTTCAATTTTTAATTTTAATTTTTTTTATCTTAAACTAACGATCATACGGTTTATTTAATAATTAGGTACGTTGATCTCAGGGGAGATCAATTATTACTTGTAACTAGAGATTACAATACCTATCTATATTGTATTTTAGAAAAATTAAGAGATAAAAATCAAAATTAAAATAACAATTATTTCAATTGGGAACAGAATATCTTGGAATGGACAGCTGTATATTAGGTAAAACAGATTTGAATACCGGCTATACTAAATAGAGGATGTTATTCTAGTACAGAGTCCATATCTTGATATATTAAGTTAGGGCCAAATGTAGCAAAGCTCACTTGCCATCAGTTTCTAAACTGTCACCTTCAATGGTAAGAGGTGAGGAAAAGAGACTTCGCAGTGTTTGGCAAGTGGCTTATAAATTACAACTAGACAGCTGCACCGCACAGGGCGCGCGCAGCGTGAACAACTATTTACAGTGAGTTTTTTCTAGAATGATTTTTGGTTGGCACGTCATTGCAACATCCAAAACTCAACCCACCCACACATAGGAAAGGCACAGCCTGTTGGAGGGTTGGCCCAGACAGGTGCTTGGTTAGTGCATCAGCCTACATTTCTGCTGTGCGTACCCAAGTGACTTTGATATTGTGCTTCCTTATTGCGTAGTTGACGAAAAAAAGCACAGTTGAGATACCGCATTTGCTTTCTTGAGAGATTGTCAATTGAGACCTGGACGGCAGCTTGATTGTCACAAAATATCATTTTGTCAAAATTGTTGGTGAGGTGAGTGAGCTGGCAGATGGCTTAAACCAGATGCTGGGTAGAGTTGGATAGGGCGACGTATTCCGCTGCACAGGTGCAAAGTGCTACAACTCCTTGCCATTTTGAGCACCAGAGAATGGATTTGTCACCTAGCTTGAGCATGCAACCGGTTTGCGACTGCTCAATGTCACCACCCCAGCCAGCATTGCTCCAGAGATTGAGAGACACCTTCCCCGGCTGCAATCTCAATTGATGATCGCAAGTTTTGAGCAGGTACCCCACTACATGGTCCAGCATATTCCAGTGTACTTCTGTTGGGGCCATAGAATGTCAAGCCATGTAGTTCACTGCAGAAGCAAGGTCAGGACAGGAACCGCTAACAAAGTAAGCAAGTGAACCAACAACCAAACGGAACATTGTCGCATCCAATAAATCCCCCTTTGTAGCAGAGGAAGGTTGCGGCAACACCGGAAGGGGAGAGTCTTTCTTTACCACCTGTTGAGGATAGGCAGCAAGGATGCTTTCTGTGCAATTACTACTTCACCTTTGCCACGCGTGCATTCCAAACCCACAATTTGGCTGATAGTGTCTCGCCATTTGATATCTACCTCAGAACAGAGTTGGCATTTGAAATCCGACATTGCGGTCGCGGAATTCAAGGTGACGACGCCGTCGTTGACATGGACCCAGATTTCAATGATATATTTACCACTACGGATGATGTACAGAGATTGGTTGACTTCCATTGCACTAAAACCCATGCAGCTTAGAATGTCCAATAGAAAGATCCACCAGCACCTCCCCGCCTGCCTCATACCATAGAGGGCCTTTTTGAGCCAAAGGACTTTTCCTTTGAGCTGAGGACAAAAGTAGGTTGGTGGTTCGACAAAGACTGTTTCTTTTACCGGACTGTACAAGTAGGCCCCACTGACGTTGAAAGACAACAGGGCCCAGTTATTGCATATGACATGGGCCAGGACAAGCCAGAGCAACATCAGCAAGGAAGTGGGTGCATAGGTCTTGGTGCAGTCCACTCCAGGCCTCTGGCAATCACCCCAGGCAACAAGACAAGCCTGAACTTCTCAACAGTTCCGTCTGCATGCCGTTTGACATTGAAAACCCATCCCATTGTTGCCCAATGGTCTTCATGATGTTGTCCTTGTCAACCGGTTCCCACACATCCCTCAGAGCCATTTGCTCCAATTTGGCTTCACATGCCTTCCTCCATTCTTGACTCAGGGGCTGTCACAGGGGCTCTTAGACAGAAACCAAGAGTGGCCTGGCACTCAGCAATCAGGGAACTCACTTGGAAGACTCCAAAACAATAAAGAAATGAAAATAAAAAGAATAAATTCCTCCAAGAAATATGCAGGTACAAGATGAGATGCAATAAGAGGAAAGAGAAGCCAAATGGCCAAAGAGCCAACCAAGTAAGTCCTTAATCACTGTTTCAACCTGCCAAAATGAACATTGGAATTAGTAAGGATATGACCACCAAATATCCATTGACAGGGGAAAAAAGAATCAGAGAAAAGGTGCTAAATGACTGACTTGATAATATAAGTATTCACTTAACAAAAATGATAAGATAAATAAAGATAAAATAAAATTAAACTATATTAATTAACTGGGGAAAAACCCCCCAGGGTGGAAAGGGTAGCCGGTATATGTGAAAGGTTGGGAGCTTGAGTTCTTCAGGCTGAAAACTGATCTGTATTAATCCTTGAGGCTGTATTGATTGTTTTTAGAATTGATACAGCTGGCTAATATTGAAATTGAATTGGGTTGAATGAATTTCCCATACTTGAAAATGAAAATACAGTTCTTGATGGATCCAGACTGTATTCAAATGAAGGTGGATGCCAAGATGGATTGAGTGGAGCTTTGACACTTGACAATTGAATTAATGAACTGCCTCTAGAATCCCTGGAGAATTGTGGAACAGTATTGCCTTGGAGGAATACTGTGAATGAAATTATTCAATGACGGCTTGATGGTGTGATTGGTCTTTGACACTGAAACACTTGCTCTTGAGCCTTGATGAGTCCTCTGAATGATTGGGTTCCTTGATGAGGTGATGATATGTTTTAATGTTGCAATGACTATTTGATATTCCCACCATTGAATTACTGTTGAAAAATGATGCATAATTATATATAACATCATTTATGGCTTATTGGTTTATTGGAAAGAAGATTACATCCGAAGGTCTTGAGATGGAAAGACAGAGGGGGAAAAGATGAATGGGATGGGTTCAGAGCTTGGAAAGGTGTTTCTGGGTCCTTTGGGGTTTTTGGCCACTTTTGTGTTCTGAGCCAAAAACTGGCCCAAAGGGGGGGAAAGTGTCTTTTGGACACTTTGCGTCAAAGTACACAAAATTGTGCAAAAGTGCACAAAAATGCACAAAATGCGCAAATGCGCATTATGAGCCCAAATGGCCAAAAACAGCCATTTGGGCCATTTCCCCTGGTTTTGAGGGAAATGGCCAGAAATACCCATTTGGGCATAAATTGCCGCTATGGCTTCTGGATTGAGGTGAAGGGCCATGAAGGCCCCAAAAGACAAATGGCCATATTGGCCACTGGTGATGGATATGGCCAATTGGCCATAAAAGTACTGTGGCTTGATATGCCATACAGAGATCCAAGGAGGTGAATTGCCATGGTTGTGACAGGGGCCCAGACAACGCCTTACCAAGGTGCTCAGGGAGAGTGATGCCTTTGTTAACCGGGAGGGCGTCTATTGCCGTATTCTCATATTTGAAATAACGCTCCGTTGGGACTTGCCCCAGGATCACCGTGTTGACAACGTGAGATAATGATCCCTTCTTGTGACCAGCACTGGTAACGCCTGACTATTGGAAGCACAGAAATACAACGCTTGGTGATTGAATCAGCCTGTCACTTGCTGGCTCCCACAACAGCCAGCCGCCTGACATCAGTGGCTTAAGTAAACAGCAAGCCACTCCCCTAGGTGACAGATTGTGATTTTGCTGCATCGTTGGGATGTGAATGACTGCATCCGCTCCAAAGGGGTAGAGTGTAGCAATTGAGGGTGCCTGGCCAAATAATTGTTGGTGTGGAGAGAGATCCTTGCAACGCGAGTTAGGAAGGCGGTTATGGAGGAAACAGGTGGAGGCGTAGGCAAAATGCCAGAAACAGTCCGGCATTTTGCTTTTCACCATCATCAAATGCGCCATGTCCCCTAAAGTCCGGTTAAGGCACTCTGCTTTGCCATTTTCCAGGGGTGAGTAGGGTAGTGAAGGAAAGAAACCCACTCCCAGTTTCTCAAGAGATCAGGTGAAGGATGCAGACGTGAATTCCCTTGCATTGTCTGTCTGCAAGGCCCTCAGGGTAAGCCGGAGCCAAACCTGGAATTGCTTGATTGCATCAAGGATGGCATCAGGGGCGTCGGACCAAGCCTTCAAAGGGTACACCACGCTGTAAGTCAAAGCGTGATCTCTGATAGTCAATAGGTAGCAAAAACCCTGTGTATTGCCGACAAACGGGCCCATTATGTTGGAAACCAGAAGGTTGAGGGGTTTATCTTTCAGAATATCAGTTTGCGCCCTTGCGAGGCAGTGAGTACTCTTGGAAAGGGCACCGACCTCACAGTAAAAAGGCTGCCAAGGTTTATGATCAAAATCAGGAACATGCTGCTTCAGAAACAATATGACCATCTTATCTCAAGCATGTCCAAGGCGCTAATGCCACTCATGCAAGCTTAACACCATGTTGGTCAGTTGGGATATCGGATTCATTTCAACTGCAGACAAGTCATAAGAAGGGGGCACAGCCGCTGACCTCTTGGTCCATTCCATAGTCAAAACATCCATCCACCAACAATTATTCTTGAAGGTGGGGGTTACAAAAGAACTGCAGACAAGAAGAGACAGGTTCAGATAATCAAAAACAGGAAGAAATCCCGCTGTACACAAGCAGCCAACGGATAAGATAGTACCAGAGATTTTGTTGGAATAGGCCACGTTGTGCACTAACACCAACCCTTTGTGTACAGGCAGCTTAAGGGTCATCATCTGTGAGATCAGAATGGAATAATTGGAGTCGGAAAAGAAAATACAGAAGGGGGAGACTGTAAGATGTGACTATGAAACTGATGATAATATTACTATTAATCAACAGTACTATGTCTGTTCCTATGAAATATAATAACAAAATGTTATTTTAGCCAAAATTAAATAATTAAAGAATTATTTCTTTCATGTGTTAAACACTACTAGTGATTTTAACAGTGAGCAAGTAATTGTCTACAAGAATCAATTACAAGAGGATTTTAATAATAAGACTTCTTTTATTAAAATAATAAAATTATTTGAATATATAAGTATATTTTGAAAGAATAATTATAATGGTAATTCTTAAAGAAAACTAATTTTAGAGAAAAAAAGTTAAGAATTAAATATAAATCACTCACTCATATTCCAAAGAGCTTATTGAAAGATAAGATAGAGAGATTTGATGTAGAATTGTGGATTTTAAGGATCAAAATGAATTTATAACAGTAATACAACAATATATAGTTGGATTCTATGATTTCACGTCTTTCTGATTGATTCCGAAAGATTTAAAATACTTAAGAATAGCTTTAACTAATACTTACTTGTTGGTAATAATGGTTTAAATTGGTAATAGAATGATGATGGAAAAAACAGCAAGAGGAGGCCTCTTTTAAGTCAACAACAGCTCACAGAGGCGTTCAATAATAAACCTCTTTGGATTATTGATTGCATCATCTGTTGTCATGTGAGATTATCATAATTACTTAATTGAGGCTTTGATGTGACTACCAACCCCAATATGGTTAAGAATAAAAGGAGTAACATCTGTAAATCTTCTTTTATTCCAAAATAATCATTTATTTCTCAAAGTTATCAATGTTATTGCCAATTTCTTCACAGGTTGTAATTACTGTGAATTTTTGAAGATTCAGTGTTTCATGTAGAATAGTCAAAAATGGACTGTAAGTAAGACTTTAAATTTTACTAGTAAAATTGTAATTATTTTTGGTTGTACCCTAGATAATACAGTTCTCCATTAGTCCTGACAGTTTCAGAAAGATTCATTAAGAATTGTATTTTTAATGAATTTTTGAATGGTTTACCTCATTTCTACGTAGAATTGCAAATATCAGTGTTTCACTGGTTGCTATTGTTAAATTAGCACAAACTAAGAGTTTTCGTATTAACGCAAAGAAACACCTTGAGATAAGATGATAAGAAACAAGGATGTACCTAAGAGTGAAAAACAATAATATTACTATTGATAGGCCTGATACAACACAGAACACAACTACTGACACACTAATGTAAGATTGAAAAGTTAGCCGGAGAAATAAATATAGCAGCAATAAGATACCAACCTAATACTACCAGGAGTACAAGTCAATAAGGCACAAAATAACACAAATACTATCTGAGATCACACAGTAGCAAAACACTAGAAGTATACGTATTAGTAATCAAAATGACTGGTAAAGCCAGTCAGACATAAGACAAACCTCTAGTTCCTAGAGGAAGTGTGCCAATACAGTGTAGAAAATAATAATAAAATAAAATAGTAAAGAGTTAGAATGATTGCCTCCAATACCATGTCAGAACATTCTCCTTATAAGAAGGACACATGGCTTTATCTCCGAGGCATATCTTAATAGACTTAGCACTTAAATCCTCGCTTGTTGCACGTTCATGTTTGTAAGCGGAAACTTTTAGTTGCTCACGGACTGGGAGAGATCACATATCTCAACACCCCCCTTGTCTCCTGTCGTGAGTAACTGCAATTCCTTCATGGCTCGTTTGATAGCAGGTCGACTGACTGACTTGGTGAGAAAGTCAGAAAGCATATTTGCAGTTGGAGTGTAAATGATTTCAATTATTTTGTTTCGTATTACATCTCGTATGAAGTGCAATTGTATGTCGATATGTTTCATACGGCATGTGTTAGTGTTGCAGTCACTATTAGCAGTATCGATGCATCCTTGGTTATCTTCATGAACCAGGATCGCCTTTGTCATTGTCAAGAAGTTGATTTCTTCAATGAATTGCTTGAACCAAAGTAATTTGCTTGCGAGGTCTGTTAATGATCGGTATTCAGCTTCTGCAGAGGAAAGTGAAACTGTCTGTTGCTTTCTTGTCTTCCAAATGACAATATTGTTATTAAATAAAATTAGATATCCAGTTGTAGATCTTCTAGTTACCCTACAGTTTCCCCAGTCGGCGTCAGAGTAGGCGACTGGTAATTTTGACGTGTTTTTTCTGTACACTAACCCAATTTCACTCGTGCCTTTTAGATATTTCAAAACATGTAAAAAGGCTTTCCAATGTTGTATGCCGGGATTTTCTAAAAACTGAGACAAGGTGCTAACAGAATAGGACAGATCTGGTCAAGTTGCTGTGCTTAGGTAACTAAGGCTACCTACCGCACTTTGATAATTTATCTTCAAGGAAGCAAATTCTTCTTGACACGTTCTTGATGCAGCTTCAAGATGCATATTTGGAATGAGTGGTGTTGTCATGTGCTTACAATTTGACATTCCATCACTTTCTAGCAAGGAGTCAATATAGTGGCTTTGAGTTAGAGTGATAGTGTCCGGTTGATGAATAATTTTTATTCCCAACATAAGATCAGCTGATCCTAAGAGTTTTGTTTGGAATTCTCGTTCTATAGCCTTTTTGAAGTTAGTCAGATTTCTTCCAAAGATGCCTATGTTGTCAACATGAAGGAAAAGCCAGATTGGATCATTGCTTTTAAGATAAAAGACACATGAATCGGCTTTGGAGATGCTGAAGCCAAAGTCGACCAACCATGTGGAAAGGCGTCTATACCACGCCAAAGGGGCTTGTTTGAGACCATAAATAGCCCTTTTTAGCTTGAGGCAGGTGTTCTTTTTATTTCTATCAAGACCTTGCGGAATCGTTAAGTACACATTTTCTTCTAATGGTGCATTGAGGAATGTGCTTTTGATGTCTAATTGCTCAAATTTCAAGTCACTAGCTGCGGCATACGAAATTAACGTTCTAAGGGAATTTAGTCATCCAGTGGGTGCAAACGTTTTTGAGTAATCTTTTCCTTGGGTTTGAGAAAATCCCTGAGCACAAAGACAAGCCTTGTGCTCCATGATTTGATTCAATTCATTTCTTTTTGTTTTAAACACCCATGTGGTGCCAATTAACTTGAAGTCTTCTTTCACATCAACTTCTTCCCAAACGTTAAGGTTGGTCATGTTCTGCAGTTCCTTTGTTATCGCATTCAACCAGTGTTCATGATCCTTTGACTTGATCGCTTGGTTGTAGGTTAATGGATCAGTTTCAGACAAAAAGGCAGTTGGGCGACAAGAGTAAGGTAGGATATTTTCTTCTTGTATTTCGGAATTGATCAAGGTGGGATGTTGAGGTCCAATGATTTTGATTCGTCTAGCACTAGGAGGTAAGCAGCTTTCCAAGCTTGAATGTTCGCCATCATTGCTTGAGCTGTTTTCGTCACTTGAGGTTGAGCTTTCTTCTTCAGCTATCTCTTCTTGACAATCAAAGAATTCTTCTTCATCTGAATTGTACCAACTACTACAGTATACTTTTCCATCACTAAGTTTGAGAATTCTGTAGGAGGAGTCATTATCAAAACCTAGCAACACCCCTTCTTCTCCTACAGGTCCTAACTTCCATGATCTTTTCTGTTTTGAAATAAGAAAGATTACCTTACAGCCGAAGGTACGGACCCTTTTGATCTTTGGCGATTGGGCTGTCCATAGGAAATAAGGTGATAAGCTCCTTTTAGAGGGTGTAGGCAATATGTTCGTGAGGAAGGTAGCAGTATTGATTGCCTCTGCCCAATACTGATTTGGAAGGTTGGAAGTGAGAAGTAGACATTGGGCCTTGTCCAGAATCGTTCTGTTTGCCCTTTCAGCTATTCCATTGTGTTCTGGTGTGTACGGTGGAGCTATAACATGAGTGAATCCATGTTGATTTGCTAGATCCTTGAATTGCTGGTTTACAAATTTTCCACCTCCGTCAGTAACCAATTGCTTGATTCTTCAATCGTGAGTGTTTTCAATAAGTTTATGTTTTTTGACAAATTCCTCATAGGCCTTGGACTTATTCTTCAAGAAACTTGTGATTTTAAAAGAGGTGTGCTGATTGATGATGGTGAGGATGTAGCGATGTCCGGAATTTGAGGGAGGTGAAATTGGACCAATCAAGTCCATGTGCACACATTCCAATGGTTTAGTCATTGGGGAAAAGTGACTTTTAAGCAGTAACTGAGTCATTTTTCCTTTTACGCATGTGTCGCAAAGACCATTCTCAAAAGGTTTTAGGCCTAACGACTTTAACACCTGATTCCCTGGGTGTCCTAATCTGAGATGCCAAAGTGGATCGGGAGCCAGTTTTGATAGAAGTGTTCTTGGTCGATTGAAGCTGACATACATTAACTTATTGATTATCTGTCCTTTTAACAGGAACTGATTGTCATTCAGCAGCTGGAAGGTTGCACCCATTTTTTCAATAGTGATTGATTTGGCGCATAGCTCCAGAAGACTGACTAAATTTTCGGTTATGTTTGGTACATATAGGCAATCGTTCAAGGTCAGCAGCTTTTTATTAACTTCTATTTTTACGGTGCCTTTCCCTTTGCAGGTCAAGTTGCTCCTAGGATCACTTGTGGAGATTTTTTCTTCAGGAGTAAGGATTAGTTCAGTGAAAATACTTTTATTGCTAAACATGTGGTGAGTAGCACCACAGTCTATTATGAGTGTAGATGCAGAGGAGAAGGATGATCTTTGATATGTCAGCAGAGCTTCAAGACCAGTTTGATGGGTCTCAGCCTCTGAAGATTTTCTTTTGTTTTTATTTCTAGGAGGTGGACGCAATTCGTGATTCTCAGCCCAACAATTCTCTGGTTTGTGTGTGGTATTTTTAGGATTATGTTTTCCATCGCGACAAACATAAGTTATTTTGTATGGATAATCAGAGGAGTTGGTGAGTAATGCGGAGCTATCCATTTTTTCAGTTTTCATGCCTTTTTGAAACGTGTCTTTAGTGCTTTTGTGTTGTAGGAGCTCTGAGAGCTTATCTAAAACTAGTTGTGGGTTAATTGAGGAGTTCATGGTGAGTACCATTGAGTCTATGATGTGGTCATAGGCATTACTATCTCTGCTTATCTTTCCAAGGATTGAATAGGCCATGATATCTGGGGGCATGGCTATTCCAATCCCAGCGATATCAAAAAGTATGTTCGAGCATTCTTTCACATACTCTTCAATGTTTCCATTGAAGCGAAGACACTCCCATCTGACCCAGGTTCTTCCCCTGTTGGTGACTGTCTGAGAGGCAAATTTTTCGTGAATCTTAGACCACATTAATTTAGCGTTTTTAACTGTGTTAGCATTAACTACTGTGACTATTATTTCGGGGTGTAATCTACTGAGGATAAGCTGGACTGCCTCAACGTTTAGTTGATTCCAGTTATTAGTGACAGAGGGATCTGTTGTTGGGGAAAGTTCTGAGCTGCATACGTCCCGCAATCCACGAGCACTTAATTCAATGTCAATTAGGATGCTCCAGAGAGGATAATTTTGACCATCTAGTACAGGTACATGGTTTATGTTGTTTCCCATTTTTTCAGGCATGGTTGTTCACTCTTGTTGATGATTAATCGAGAGCTTTCCGAGACTGTAAATCTGTTAAATTAGCACAAACTAAGAGTTTTTGTATTAACGCAAAGAAACACCTTGAGATAAGATGATAAGAAACAAGGATGTACCTAAGAGTGAAAAACAATAATATGACTATTGATAGGCCTGATACAACACAGAACACAACTACTGACACACTAATGTAAGATTGAAAAGTTAGCCGGAGAAATAAATATAGCAGCAATAAGATACCAACCTAATACTACCAGGAGTACAAGTCAATAAGGCACAAAATAACACAAATACTATCTGAGATCACACAGTAGCAAAACACTAGAAGTATATGTATTAGTAATCGAAATGACTGGTAAAGCCAGTCAGGCATAAGACAAACCTCTAGTTCCTAGAGGAAGTGTGTCAATACAGTGTAGAAAATAATAATAAAATAAAATAGTAAAGAGTTAGAATGATTGCCTCCAATACCATGTCAGGACATTCTCCTTATAAGAAGGACGCATGGCTTTATCTCTGAGGCATGTCTTAATAGACTTAGCACTTAAATCCTCACTTGTCGCACATTCATGTTTGTAAGCAGAAACTTTTAGTTGCTCACGGACTGGGAGAGATCACATATCTCAACAGCTATGAGGTAAATCAATGGATACAAGTCCAAAAAGGGTTTTAATTACTCGTTTGGGGTTTATCCAAGGAAAATAATTAAGAATTTACATGGTTACAGGAGTCTAAGTAGCTTTTTACCTCCTTGGCACGTCAAAATAGCAGGTTATTTGCTATTTTCTTAAGATTTACAGTAGTTGTAACATGGTAACCAAGTTCCAAAAAGGTTTTGGTTTACCAATTAGGCCAAGATCAACCATGGATCCAAGCTTTGGAGCTTTCCACACCTCTGAGGCCTCAGAAGTTGGGTACCCTGGCTCTCTTTGATGTCTTTTGTCCCCCTTGCTTATTTTTCACGTCAAAATAGAAAATTAAGCTTAGTGAGATATCCACTATGGGTGTACCAAAAGTCCATATAAGGATACCATGATATTAAGTGCTCAAAACATGCATAACACTATTCTTAGTGTATATTTAACATGGCATTTCTCACATTCCCATTATTTTGGCGTGAAATTAAGAAAAACAAAAATTTTCATGGATCTTTTATCTGGTATTGAAGTATTTTCCATTTTACCACCTCAAAGAGTTGATTTGAGCTTATTCACTCTATGGAGCTACCCTAGGTGAATTTTTGTGTAGAATCCAAATCTGGCCTTAAATCCATGGATTTACTTACTCAATAAAAAGTTATTCATCTTTTCTGAAATCAAAAATGATGAATTTTGGATATATGCATAATCCAAAATTTATTTTTAAGATAATTATGGCCTATATGGGTATGTAAAGTATACCTCAAGACTCACAGAGACGCGGCACATGCACATCGCAAAACGCATGGTGCCAGAAAGGTGAATGGACGCACCCATATCAATCAGGACTTTTTTGGATGCGTCCTGCTCAACGGATTGAACCTGAAATACACGCTTGCAATGGTAGTGAGCGCCCAACCCTTGTTGAAAGTGTTGGTCTGGAGTAGGTGGTCGCATATGACAATAAGGGGTTGGTGATGGCGGTCAAGGGTTAGGATTTGCCACGCAGTTGGCGCGCCAGTGACCGGCTCTCCTGCAGTGGAAACAGGACGCGCTGAACCTGTTGACCAGGTGGGTCAGTGGTTGACGCACCTTCCTTGACAAGGGCGCAGGGCGTGCCCTGGGGTAAGACGCTGAAGGCTCCGGCGGATCAGACACACAGTAGACAAAAGGTGAAGTCTCCCGCATTTGCTTGTCACTCTGTTGTGAGGCATTGATGATTACTTGTCCCACAAAAGTCAAGGTTGGCTTCTTGTTGCCCTTTGACAGGATAGCCGCGGTGATCAACTGGTCGAAAGCGGCTTGGTCAAGTGTTGGCGGGGCATGGCAGACGGCCTGTGCAAGCAGCCCCTTGAGTTTGTCGGCCTCAACACCCAGCTTCTTGAACATCGCAAAAATACGTCGCAGCAAGAGAATAATACTTGTGTTTGACTTTGAGTTGTCAGAGTTGCTGTCAGTGATTATTTGAAGAAACTTGCGTACAACCTTCAGCTTGTTAAAACAACTGCCCGGGCAGCAGCGCACTTTGATAGCATCAAAGAAATCCCTGGCCATTACTCGTGAGGGGATAACTCCAATGCAGAGTGCAAAGTTGTGAGGGATAGATGCATCAATGAAGTGTGAGATCGCCCGGTTCTCCTGTGGCAATCGACTGTTGAGGAGGGAAGGAGAATCATCAACCAATGCCTCAGAGTTAAAGGCGATGCTGAGGATGTGCTTGAATGATGAAACCCACTCCAGGAAGTTGAAGCCATCCCCTTGGAGTTTGGGAAAACGGTCGGTGGCCAAATAGGGCTCTTGCATAAAGCGCTCATAGGCTGAGGTGCTTACATGCAAGAGCTGTTGTAAAGGAGCAACTGGCGGTGGTGGAGACAATAGTTGCATGCATAGTGATTGGACTTCTGCTGTGTATGTGCTGCATGCTGATTTCAGGGATAACACCTCTGATCTCAATGAATTTAAGAGTGAATAAACCTCCTCGTTGGAGAGAGGTTTAGCGTTGGTGTCATCATCTGCAGCTTTTTTGAATGGGTTGAAACGGACATCTTGAAGGTGGCCTATTGCTGGAGCTTGGTAGAGGCAGACTTTTAACCTATTCAGTTAGGGCCAAATGCAGCAAAGCTTGCTCGCCGTCAGTTTCTAAACCATCACCTCCAATGGTAAGAGGTGAGGAAAAGAGACTTTGGAGCATTTGGCAAGCCGCTTATAAATTACAACTAGACAGCTGCACCGCACGGGGCGCCCGCATTGTGAACAACTATTTACAGTGATGTTTTTCTAGAAGGATTTTTGGTTGACGCGTCACCGCAACGTCCAAACCTCAACCTGATATAGACTAGTTACAGCACATGATTCATCAGGATAAATGTGAAACTTAGCCTGTGGAATGTGAGACTTGTTTGGCATTCGATGGGCTTGGCTTCATCCTTCATACGCGCAAAAGACAAATGCTGTCAGAACTCTTCGGACTCAGCCTTATAATTCTGAAAAGCAAAGGCTGGGCTGCTGGATCATTAGCCAGTTATTGACGCATTGCGTAGAATAATCTATATCTTCATACAAACAAATGACTATTACTGCTAGAGGTTTGATCTGAGCATATCTTCGCTTTTTTCGGGTGTTGATTTACGCCCTCTATCCCCTTAATTCCATCTTAAAATATCAAAGCCAGAGCATGTTTTGATTGATATATCTAAATTCGAAATACTCTCCAGCAAACTCACTCAATCAACGCCTTCAATAACGACCAGCCATGCACGCTGTTCGGCTTTTTATTGTCACCAATTTCTTGATCATCAAGCTTCCTCAAACTCTGGCCCCTGAGCTTCCCATTGGAGTTCTTCCTGAAGCAGGTCAGACTCTTCCATCTTTTCGTCTTTGGATTTTGATACAAAAAGATGAATCTAATTTCTATACTTGAAAGCAACCAGGTGATGTCACATTAAACCAGCTTCCTTCAGCATCGGAAAGACTCTACAAAGACGGTAAGAACAGTGCCCCGAGAAACTCCTACTCTACGACGTTTCAGAAATGCTAATATGAATAAAAACACATGCCTTTTTTTCTAAACGTGGCTACTTTGCCGACAAATCAAGACACTCAACTTGTTGGTATGCCTCTCGGCGCATACAATGCTGCTCATAAGAAAGATTTAGGCTTTCACTCGACCGTGTATGGTTTCTCACGTAAGCATTGGTCTGCGTGAGTTCTTGTCTTTGGAATTAGATACTCAATGAGGTTGTTAAGTTATTTTTAGCCGTAGCATTGAACCAAGGTTGCAAGGATATTCAAGCAAACATCTTGAATCTTCGAAGCCGCTTAACTCGTGGAGGGTCTTTGCCAGAGGAGAGCTCAGGGGAATTGGTTTCAACGCTGGAGAAATTTCTCGTCTTCATTCAAAATTTACGTGATGAAAAAGTGGAAAATTGGAAAAGTTTTCTCTTTGAACATGAAAAGAATAACTCGCTTCATCAAACCAGCACAGTCGATTCTGCGTCTCTATTCGTAAACAAAGCTCCCAGAGCAAGTGAAATTTTCGTTAGAAACAGTCTTCAAGAAAAGCTCTATATCTCAAACAAAGGACGCCTAGGAGAAAACGTCAAAAATATCGATCCGCTAAGGCCAACTTCCTCGTTTTCCACAGGGAAAAGGAAAACTTCAATGAGGGGTGAAGCAATTGTCCAGAACAGGCCTCCCCCAGCTAAAAAAGCTCGCCTTGAAGGTGGTCTAAGAACAAACACTCTGGATGACACTTTACCATTGGTGATTTCAGACCTTATAAAGGAAAAAGTTTTCAACCTTCGAGATTTTCTTGAAGATGTGCGAAAGTTTCTTGAAAACTTGAATACCTTGAAAATTGAACTCGAAGCCAACTCTCAAGACCAACTCATTACTTGCTTGGCATCCGAAGCCATCGTATATCAAGCACTCGGTTATCTGAAAAATTTCGGCCTCATTACATCTGATGACTTTGTAAATTTTCATAGAAACGACAAAAGTTTGATGTGTATTTCGGAGCTTTCTGAAAACTGTCCACATGGAGTCCCCTTCCACAAAATTTATTCACACAACCGCAAAAAACTAACAAAATGGCGCAATGGTGAGTTTGAAAATAGAAAAAGATCCAAAAGAAACCTCTTTATTTGATTCATTAATATTCTCGTTTATGGATTTTTTTTGGGTGGTGAGATTCTAACCAGGTAAAAAAGAGGCAAATAATATATGAAAGCATGAGAATAAGCTACTTTCAATGGTACCTTCTCCTAACCCACAGGTATCACCAAAGCAATGAGCCGGACTTCATAGAAAGGTTCTTTACTCAACCCGGCTTAGTCACGAGAATGCTGAAAGCACCAGCCAATCCGGAGGCCGAAAAGGACCAACATACAGAGCAAATTGTTACTCTTATAGAGCTCTGTGAGCGAGAAGCCAGCCTATTTCAGGATCGTGATGATTGGCTTAGGGGGAGAAGAGGACTTCACGCAGCGCCGTATTATTTAGGAATGGAAGAACTCCATCGGGTGCACTTTGAAGTTTTATTCTTTCTTCTAGCTTTTGAAAAGCACTGGAGGCATGTAGTTCGCTTTCACACCAGGTTCCGTCCCTCTGTATTTAATGAAAATTTGCCACTCGTAGCCTTGCTCCGAGAAGATAACAAATACAGACCTTGGATTAGGAAAAGTCGTAATCGAATGAGAAAATAGACCCATTCGTCATGAATACAATATGAAGACTAACTGTGTAGACGCATGATTGTCATTGCAGTGTTGCCCACCGGGTCTTATATAGTGGCAGTGGGCGTTGGGCTTGTGGTGCCACTCGAGGGTTGATTAGGGCTGTGATATCCCCCTGCTTGACTGAGAAACTATACATCATACCTTTTTTTAACTTTCTTTGTATGGAGTTGGTTTCTTTTCATTTATGTATTTTTCCTGGACCATATTCTAGAACTGCCCAGATTGTCCACTTGGGCAGGGAGCCGGGGGAGTTCATCACCCCAGTTTTTTCTCATCCTCCTTCCTATTTATTTTTCTTACTTTTTTCCCTATCATTTTCTCTCTCTGTTGTTCTTATTTCTCATCATTCTTCTATTTCTCTTGCTTTGAAATGATCCAGATGTCCTTTATATTATAAATGTTCATTTGTCACAGGGGCTCTTGTGGAAGACAAGAGTGGGCTGGCACTCAGCAATCAGGGAGCTCACTTGGAATATTCCAAAGAACAAAGAAAATAAAATAAAAGAAATTAATTTCTCTAAGAAATATGCAAGTACATAAATGAGATGCAATAAGAGAAATAAGAAGCCAAATGGCCAAAGAGCCAACCAAGTATGTCCTCAATGACTGTTTCAACCTTCCAAAATGAACAATGGAATTAGTAAGGATATGACCACCAAATATCTATTGACAGGCAAAGAAAGAAAAAAGAAAGAGGTGCTAAATGACTGACTTGATAATATCAGTATTCACTTAACCAAAAAGGTAAGATAAATAAAGATAAAATAAAATCAAAATATATTAATTAACTAGGGGAAAACCCCCCAGGGTCAAAGGAGGCTGGTATATGTGAAAGGTTGAGAGCTTGACTCTATCAGGCTGGCGGCTGGTCTGTATTGAAAACTGGAATGAACTGGGTTAAATGATATTCCCATGCTGTATGATTGAAATACAGGTCTTTATGAATTCAGACTGTATTGAAGAATGTGGTTGCCAAGGTGGATTGATGGAGCATTGGAACTTGGAAAGTTGTTTTTGGAACTGCTTCTTGAATATCCCTTGAGAATGAATTGCCAGTATTCCCTTGGAGAAATACTGTGAATGAGAATAACAAATTATTACTTGATGGAGTCATTGGTATTTGAGATTGACACTGGTCCTTGAGCCTTAATGAATCCTCTGGATGATGTGACTTGATGACCTGATGAAAAGTTGAAATAAGCATTTAATATTGGCACCATTGGATTTCTGGTGAAAAAAGATGCATAATGGTGTATAAAACCATTTATGGCAATCTTGGTTATTAAGGGCTGGAAATAGCCAAAGGTCTTTTGGAAGGATGCCAGGGGGATATAGCTGAAAAATTGGTTTTGATGGCTTCAGAGGTGACAAAGTGGTTTTTGGGTATTTTGACCAAATACAACTTTAAACCTGTATTTGCACAAAGTGCACAAGAATGTGCAAAACTGGCAATTAAGCTCCAAATGGCCTAATATAGCCATTTGGACAGACTTCCCATATTACATGGGAAAATGGCATAAATGGATGAATACAGAAAAATGCCAAAATCTGTATTCAAAGCTTAAAAAGCCAAATACAGGCTATTGGGCTTTATTTTCCCTGTTGACTATAAAATACAAAAGACTTTCCAAAATCAAAACCTGGCCAGGACAGGCCTGATGATGATGAGGGGGGAAAGTTGGCCCCAGATAGTGAAATGGCCATAAAAGGACAGAAAAGATGAAATGGCCAATTTGGCCAAGGATTATGGATATGGCCAAATTACCATAAGCTGGATATGGCATGGGTATCCCATATGGAGGTCCAAGAGGTGAATTGCCATGGTTGTGACAATACCCCCCACCTTGAAATGGTGAGGTCCTGAGCACCAATACAAGGTGAAAACCTTTGAGGCTAATGGAAAGAGTTTTGTGAAAGCAATTATGACTAGTTCTTTTGAGAAATAATAATTGATACTGATATTAAAATTTAGGCATATGATGTGGGACTTGCTTGATCTTCTTTTGACATTTGCTCCATGATTGATAATGAATAAAAATAAATGATGATCTTTTATATGAATTTTCAAGTGATAAAAGAAAAATTTAAAAAAGAAATAAAAATAAAAAATGAAGGAGTGAAAGTGAAAATAGGAAAAGAAAAAGAGAAAAATAACAAGAAATTACTCTTGAGGAGGTTCCAATCTTCATCACAGAGGTTGATAATTGATTTTGAAATTGGAAAAGGACCTGGAAAGAAAAATTTGATTCCAGGTGCTCAAAAACTGGCCAAGGTGATTTTTTGACAGATTGTAGACCCCTCAGGGAAGTGCACACAAAGAGAGTAGCTTATCTTTGGTAGTTACCTATAAGGTTTGACTATGAAACAATAAGTGAAAATTACTAATATTTTAATTATTGTACTATTAATGTCCTTATAAATAAAATAAATAAGATAAAAAATAATTATAATAATAAAGAATTATTATAATTATGGTGCAAAAATAATTATATTATTAAATAAATATATTAATAGAAGATAATTAATATATTTAAAAGCACTTTATTATTGTTACCAACAAATAATAAAGGTGTAGAAAATTGTTTCTTATTAATAAAAACAATTAATAACAATAATATTACTAATATTAAAGTTATAAATTAATATAAATACTATTTATATTAATTAAAGAATTATTAAAGTAATAATACAGAGGAAATAATAATTTTGAATTATTTTAAGCCAAATAATATAAATAAAACTTATTTAAATTGTATTTACAATAAAAATTAAGAGAAATTACAATTTATTTTGATTTTATGTGGATTTGATGTTTTTAAGAGAATTTCAAACAAAACAGTTAAATCATTGAAGTAATCACATCAAGAATGATGATTATACTAAGGATAATTTTTGATATTTAATAATATAAGAGCTGTATATATAAAGAATAAAGAAATTACCTTTTTGTTTTAATTTTTTAGTGTTTCGTAAGCGTCTGAGGGGAAAATAGAGTAAAAAGAGCTCTATTTATAGTAAATACCTCCCTTCTAGAGTCCAGAAGGCTTCTAGTAGACGTGTAATGATGCTTTCTACTAGAATTGATCAATCTTCTAAGTTTTAGTGATGATTAAATCATGATCAAACCATCTCACCTCATTATTACGCCATTATTTAGAGTTATCGCTGTAACTCTACGTTTGATCATGTCATAGGCTTGGAAGAAGCCTAAAATTTGTGGATTTTATTAGTATTAATCATAATCTAATAGTATTCATCAGTTTTATCACTTATATGACTGTTAAACTGAAAAAAAGATTACAGTGAGTGATCATAAATGATCAAATTTAAGCTTAAACTTTGATCATTGATAACTTTTAAGTTATAAGCACTATAGCTATTCTGGGAGTGGATTCTGATAGTGTGGCATGTCCGTATTCAACTTCCAAGAGAATTTTATTACATCATCAAAACTCTATTTTTGTTGATTTTTCTTGTAACTCATCTTTTCTGTCAAAATTTAATATTTTAAACTTCAAGCCATGATTTCAAGGGGTTATACTTTGAATATTTTAATAAAAATGAAATCATTATTCACGAATGAACTAGTAGAATTTAACGGTCTACTTATTTTTAAGTTTGGACCACTTTTACAACAAAGTGGTCAACAGCTCTATTGATTTTATTCAATAATCCATTACAAGTTTTAGCCTTGTTTATAGCTTGTGAAATAAAGCTCATATCTGTTTCCCTACAGTAGCTACATGGTGAATTTATTTTTGGTTTATCTCTCTATCTTGTATATTTCAAGAGATATTAGCTAAAAACCATGAATATATGCATTGGACAAAAACGTGCATATATTCAGCTTAACTCCTTAAGTATTGACTTTAGAGATTAGCTTTATGATTTTTTTATGTGCAGAATTTTCTGGAGAATCTAATGGTACAATTTACTTCAAATTTTTTTTAAATGGTTTCTGAGATAAATGAGGTTCTGTACCTTTTTTAAGGTATTATTACTTATACTTCAGTAATTATTGACCTTTCAGATGTGCCATAAAAATGAAATATGTGTATTTTACCATGGGAGTCTAATGGTGTGATTTATTTAACATGTTTTTCATTAGATTCTGCTTCAATATAGATTTTGTACTTATTTATGGTATTTTACTAATTTTTGAGATAATTATCATAAGTATAATTATTACAAAAATTTTGCTGTGACCTTTTTGGATATGAGGTCATATCTCAAAGGCTCACAGGGATATAGCTGAAAAATTGGTTTTGGTGGCTTCAGAGGTGACAAAGTGGTTTTTGGGTATTTTGGCCAAATACAACTTTAAACCTGTATTTGCACAAAGTGCACAAAATGCGCAATACTGGCAATTAAGCTCCAAATGGCCTAATATAGCCCTTTGGAAATATTTCCCATATTACATGGGAAAACGGCATAAATGGCTGAATACAGAAAAATGCCAAAATCTGTATTTAAATCTTAAAAAGCCAAATACAGGCTATTGGGCCGATTTTCCCTGTTGACTGGAAAATACAGAAGACTTCCCAAAAACAAAAACTGGCCAGGAAAGGCCTGATGATGATGAGGGGGGAAAGCTAGCCCCAGATAGTGAAATTTCCATAGAAGGCCAGAAAAGATGAAATGGACAATTTGGCCAAGGATTAGGGATATGGCATGGTTATGCCATATGGAGGTCCAAGAGGTGAATTGCCATGGTTGTGAAAATACCCCCCACCTTGAAATGGTGAGCTCCTGAGCACCAATACAAGGTGAATCCTTTTGAGGCTAATGGAAAGAGTTTTGAGAAAGGGATTATGAGGAGTTCTTTTGAGAAATAAAAATTGATACTGATATTAAAATGTTGACATATGATGTGGGACTTTCTTGATATTCATTTGACATTTGCTCCATGAATGATAATGAATAAAAAGGAATGATGATTTTTTGACATGAATTTTGAAGTGATAAAAGAAAAATTTAAAATAATAGTAAAAATAAAAAATGAAGGAGTGAAAATGAAAATAGGAAAGGAACAAGAGAAAAATGACAAGAAATTACTGTTGAGGAGGTTCCAATCTTCATCGCAGAGTTTAATAATTGATTTTGAAATTGGCAAAGGACCTGGAAAGAAAAATTTGATTCCAGGTGCTCAAAAAATGGCCAAGGTGATTTTTTGACAGATTGTAGACCTCTCAGGGAAGTTCACACCAGGATAGGAAGTTACCTTTGGTAGTTACCACTCCCGCCAGTGCCATAAAATTAAAGAATTGTTTAATGAATGAATTGGAAAGGGTACACACTTGGAAAAGAATTAATAAAAAGCATGGTCCATTTTCCCAGGTGAAAATTGCCATAATTTTTGAAATGAGGTTGAAAGCCTTGACAAAGATCTGTGTCAAAGAATTGCAGAATTCTCACAGAGTGGCCAAGGTGATTCTTACAACAAAAAGAGTAGAATTCCTTTAAGGGCGCATACCAGGAATGGGACTTAATTTTGGTGATTCCTTTCCCCACTAAGAACCATTAATAACCAAGCTCTTGAAGAATTGGGTCCTGGCTTGTCAGGCTATAAAGAATGAAAATCCTTGACAGGTTCTGGACAATTCTTGAGGTTTTCAGTAGGTTCCCAAGTGGATCTTTCTGAGTCTGGACTGAAACCTTTCCATTCCACCAAATACCATAATTTACCTCTCTTGAGCTATGGGTCCAGTATTTGAGAGACTTCCCATTCCTCTTGTTCTTCAATGATAATTGGAGGAGGGGGTTCTTTATGCCTATTTGGGATTGTTTATATCTTGACTGGTTCAAGGAGGGAAATAGGGAAGACTGGGTGGATGGACTTTCATTAAGTTGGGAGCTTAAGATGGTAAGCATGAGTACTGACTTTCCTAAACCTTTGAAAAGGACCCAACCATCATTCAGAAAGTTTTTTGGTGGGTCTAGTTGATTTGATATACTTGGAAGAAAGACATTAAATTTCACCAGGATTGAAAACAGGTGGACTTGCTCTACTTTTATCTACATAACTCTTAAACCTGTTTATGGTAACTTCAAGTTCTCTCTTGTAATATTTCTGTAATGATTTGATTTTTGTTGATAAATTTCCAACAAGAGTATCTTGAGTAATGTGAACTGAGTCAAATTGTGGATCTCTTCCATAAACAGTGAAAAAAGGTAATTGTTTTTGTAAGATGTGTCTATGAAACTGTTCATAATATTACTATTAATCAACAGTACTATGACTGTTGTTATGAAATATAATAATAAAATTATTATAACCACAATTAAATAATTAATTAAGTAATTTGTTATTTTACTTGTAATACACTACTAGTGATTATAGAAGTATGTAGTAATTGTCTACAAGAATCAATTACAAAAAGTATTTAATAATAAAACTTCTTTATTGAAATTATAGAATTATTTTAATATATAATTATCTTTTGAAAAAATAATTATGAGAATAATTATTGAAGAAAACTATTACTAGAGAAAAAAGGTTTCAGAAGTAATAAGAAATCACTCACTAATACTTCAATGAACCTTAGAAAGTGATTGGTAGAGAGATTTGACATATAATTGTGGATTAAAAGAATCAAATTTGATTTATAACAACATTACAACAATATATAGTCAATTTAGATGATTTCACGTCTTTCTTATTGATTCTGAAATATTTAAAACAATTGAGAAAAGATTTAACTAATACTTACTTGTTGGGAATAATGGTATAATTGGATAATAAGATGATTTGGAAAAAGCAGCAAGAGGAGGCCTCTTTTAAGTCAAAGACAGCTCACAGAGGCATTCCATGGAGCAAACTGAAAAACCAGTGAGTGAGAAAACAATAATTTTTTTTGATTAATGATTGCATCATATGTTGTCATGTAAGATTATCATAATTACTTAATTGATGCTTTTATGTGACTACCAACCCAAATATGGTTGAGAATAAAAGGAGTAACAACTGTAAATCATATTTTATTTCAAGATAAACATTAACTCTTTAAGTTTATCAATTTTATTGGAAATTTCATAACAGGTTGTATTTTCTGTGAATTTTTTAAGATTCAGCATTTCACATGAAATTATCAAAAATGGACTGTAAGTAAGCCTTTGAATTTTACCTATGAAACTGTAATTCTTTTTATGTTTCTTCATGGAAAATACTGTTCTCCATTAGTACTGAAGGTTTCACAAGGATTAATTAAGAATTGTATTTTTAATGAATTTTTAAAGCTTTTACCTCATCTCTATGTGAAATTGCAAGTAACATTATATGGCAGATTGCTAGGAGATAGCTCAATGGATATTAGTCCAAAAATGGTTTTAATTAATATTTTAATGTTTATCCATGGAACATTATTAGTAATTGACATGGTTACAGGAGTCTGAGTTGGTCTTTACCTCTCTGTCACATCAAAATAGTAGCTTATTTGCAATTGTTTTATGATTTAATGAGATTTTAACTTGGTAACTAGGTTCCCAAAAAGGTTTTAGTATAATAATTGGGCCAAGATCAACCATGGATCCAAGCTTTAGAGCTATACATGCCCCAGAGGCCTCAGAAGCTGGGTACCCTGGCTCTCTTTGATGTCTGTTGTCCCCCTTAGCTATTTTCATGTCGAAAATAGAATTTCAGGTTGAGACTGATATCCACCATGGGTGTATCAAAGCTGTATGTAAGAATACCATAATATTAAGTGCCAAAAACATGCATTAAGCTATTCTTAGTGTATATGTAACATGGGATTCCTCACATTCCCATTATTTTGGCATGAAATTGAGAAAAACAATAATTTTCACAATTCTTTTATGGGGTATTGAAGTATTTTCCATATTACCATCTCTTGGAGTTAATTTAAGATTATTTCCTATATGGAGTTAACCTAGGTGGATGTTTGTGTAGAATCCAACTCTGGCCTTGAATCCTTGGATTTACTTACTCACAAAAACGTTATTTCTCTACCCTGAAATAAAAAATGATGAATTTTCAATATATGCATGAGTTAAGGGTTATGAATAGTTCAGAATATATTTTTAAAGATAGTTGTGGCCTTTTTGGGTATTTAAAATATACCTCAAGGCTCACAGCTTTGTTAAATAGTGGTCAGAGTCATTGTAGGCAAATTCAGACAGAGGGAGCCAGGTGTTCCAATAATTCTGATGATAACTTACATACAGCCAAAGGTACTGTTCTAGTATATCATTTACTCTCTCTGTTTGTCCATCAGTTTCTGGATGGTAAGCAGTTGACAGATCTCTTGAAATCTTGAGCTGCTGACAAGTATTGGTCCAAAAAGAAGAAACAAAAAGAGAACCTCTATCACTAACAATTATTGAAGGAAGGCTATTGTTTGAGAAACTATTCTTGATGAATAAATAGGCCAAATCCAGCTAGGTTATTGAAGACATTTTTGGAATAAGAACTTCCATTTTTGAGAATATTTCCACTATGACCAGGATTGATTCAAAGGAATTGGACAGTGGCAATTTAGTGATGAAATTGATTGGAAGACAAATCCAAGGACCATTTGGAATTGGAAGAGGTTTGAGGATTCCAAACTCATGTGATGAATATTCTTGTTTCTTGAACACTGTTGACAGGATGAAACATAGTTCTTGATAAATTGAGTCATGCCAGACCAGTGAAAATCCTGCTTGATAAGTTTGAGAGTCTTCCATTGGCCACAGTGTCCAGCTAGAGGAGAGTCATGCCTTTTTTGAAATATATTGAGTTGAATTGTGGGGTCATTTGGAACCACCACCCAATCTTCGAAAAGGAGGAGTTGGGAAGAGGAATCAAGAGAATAATATTGGACATATTTACCTTTACCCAAATCTTGAAGAATACTTCTACATTGAGAATATTGCCATAATGCCTTGTGAATTGAATCAATAAAATTTGAAAATGAATCCACCTTGACTCAAAAGAATTTTGAGACTTGAATTTCATCTTGCTTTATATTTTTTGAGAATTCATTGGATTATTGCTGATGAAATCCCCCCCCTCTCTGGGTAATTGTTGTCCCAACATGACAATGAATCTGGAAGGGTTTCTAAGTGGCCAGGCTGGTAAATGATTGAAAAATGAAATTCAGAGAGGAATCCAGCCCAGCAGGCTTGACAGCAAGTGAGAATCTTCAATGACATGAAGTATTGGAGTGAAAAATGATCAGTGATAACTTCAAAAGGGGAAGGAAGAGAGAGAATAAAATATCTCCAGCACTTGAGAGCCCAGACTATGCTAAGGAGTTCCTCATCATGAATCTGATAGTTGAGCTCTGCTGGAAGACGCTTGCAGCTATCAAATTCAATGGGATGTTTACCTGAGTCAGAAACCTGACTCAGTACAGAACCCAAGGCGTAATCAGAAGCATCAGTCTCTACAATGGTGGGAAAGAAGGATTAAAGTGAGATAGGATTGGAGAAGTGATGAAAGCCCCTTTGAGTTGATGAAACTGTCTAAGCGCTTCCTCATTGAGGGGAAAAGGGAATCTTTCTTGAGAAAACTGGTGAGTGAACTGATTTTATTTGAATAATTCTTGATGAAACAGCAATAAGAACTGGCAAAGCAAAGGAATTATTGAGGAGCCTTGAGGTTTCTTGGAGGTGGCCAATTGAGAACTTGCTGGACTTTTGCTTGGTCCATCTTGAGGCCTTCAGAAGAAACAACATAACCTAAATACTCTACACTAGAAACATCAGATAGGCAGTTGGAGGCCTCAGTAAAGAGGTTATTGGCTCTGAGTCTTGCAAGAACAGTGGACACATGAGTGACATATTCTTTCTCAGATTTGGAAAAGACCATAATTTTATGAAAATTAACCACAACATAAACATCAAGAAGATAATAAAAAATATCATTGACAAGGTCTTGAAAAGAGGCAGGAGCATTGGTGAACCCAAATGGCATAACCAAATACTCATAAATTCCAAATTTACATCACCTTCCTTGATTCTGAGCAGGTTACATGCACCACAAAAATCAATCTTGGAGAAGACAGATGAACCATTCACCAGGGAGAATATTGCGTCAATCGTTGGCAATTGACTTCACGTTGCACCGCTGTCAGTATAAAATCTTGCTTCAGTCGCGTTAGTGTCACTTTATAGTCACTGGATTTAGTGGGTCACGTCACGTCAGCGTCAAGACAACATCAATCGTCACATGTGTCACATGAGAATGTCACTCAAAGCCCAAACCCATTTCAACACTATTCACAATGTTCG
This sequence comes from Austropuccinia psidii, assembly GCA_023105745.1. Lineage (NCBI taxonomy): Eukaryota > Fungi > Basidiomycota > Pucciniomycetes > Pucciniales > Sphaerophragmiaceae > Austropuccinia > Austropuccinia psidii. Next base: position 46,518,063 of record JALGQZ010000009.1, read on the forward strand.
GGTAATTTCACCTCATTGGCTTCCGCATCCCCACCTAATCTGCCCCAATGCTTTGCATGCTTACAAGCCCACACCACCCTCCAGATGAGACTCTGACACTGCCCCCCCATCTCCGTCCTCACCACTCCTTATGCTTTCACACCCCTGCCCATACCATCTTTATGCTCACGTGGTGCACTCCCGACATGCTCCCGACATCACTTATCCTTACGCTCGCTCAAGTGCCCTCCCGATATGCTCCCGACACTGCTTACGATCATTATGCTTGCGGAGTGCACTCCAGAGATGCTCCTGACACCAATTATCCTTACGCTCGCGGAGTGCACTCCCGACATGCTCCCGACACCAATTATCCTTACGCTTGTGTAGTGCCCTCCCGACACTGCTTACCATCCTTACGCTCGCGGAGTGCACTCCCAACACCACTTATCCTTACGCTTGTGTAGTGCCCTCCCGACACCACTTATCCTTACACTTGTGTGGTGCCCTCCCAAAATGCTCCCGACACCACTTATCCTTACGCTTGCGGAGTGCCTCTCAACATGCTCCCAACACGACTTATCCTTACGCTTCCGTACTACATCCATAGTGTACGGTGGCTTGTTGGCGTACACGATGAAGGCAATCGCCGAAATATGCTGAGTGGCCTTCTCTGCCAACAGGACCTAAGGGGAAATTGGTCAGTATATTCACAATGTTGTGGTTAGGGTTTAAATCATGAGACTCACAAATTAAAACCTAATAAGTGGACTATTTAAGACAAGAGAATTGTGTCTCCTGTTTCGCCAACAAACCATTTTGTTTCATATCATTCAAATGGAACACTTTGCTTAGTCCTTACCTCATGAGCATTGAATAGTTCAAAAGTTGACTTTAGTAGGTTTCTCACTAGTCAACTTTATTCAATGTCTCACAGGGAAGTGATTTCATTTGCATGATATGAAATAATTTGCAAAACATCGCCTCCTTCAATTTCCCAACAAATTGCATTTTGCAAATGCAATTATTTTACTTGCACCTTTTTTCTTGAATTTGGATCTTTTTATTCAAAAATTTTCAAACAAGTTATCAATCAACTCGTCACCATCCTTTTGCTTAATAAACTACCTCCGCTATGGCCTAAACCCCGGGAAATTCAACTGAATTCAATGAACGACCAACTTCAGCCCCAGAGAGTGGAAGTGAAATCTCTGATATCGCCAGTAGTTGTGAATTAGGCATTGAAGTAGAGAGCCAGTCACATGAAGATAATCAAGATCCACCAGTTCTTCCAGAATGTGAGTATGCATCCATATTGAATATTTCTAATCTCCCAAAACCTGATATTGTGTCATAGCCTTTATTTCAGGTCAGCCTCCAAGCTCTCAGAAACCGATTTTTAAAAGTTATGAGAAGGAAAAGACTGTCGAACCTTGTGCACCGACAGAAGATGATGGGCAAGATGATGTAATTTTCAGTGGGGAGGTGGAAATTATATCCAAGGAACAATTCGTCTCCAACATTGCTAAAAAAATCCAAAGGCTCGAAAAAATCCAAAATGATAGTAAAATTCCTGATTATGTGCGTCAAAAGATTGCTGAAGCCATGAGCCTGCTCAAAATGGATTTGAACCATAAGTCCATTACTAATTCAAAACAAAGTTGATAAAAACAGCTGCTTACAATCTATGGGCAGGTGTGGAGGTGGGAGAATCTATACCTGAAAAATCTCGAGTCGTAATTGGATTTCCAGGCAAAGGATTAGGAAAAAGACCAAATATACATGCGACCAAAAAAACAAACAAAAAAAGCCGTACCTTTGAAGCCGCAAACGATTCTTGCGATCAAGGTCATGAAATTATCAATGTTGAAGGGGACCATATTGATAATCAACCTCCGCATACTGAACCCCCCCAATACTCAATGAAACAATCCATTATGAAGCTCCACATACTGAAAGCCCCCGATACCCAATGAAACAATGCATGATGTAACCCCTCCCGCCTCTCCTTGGAATATTCAAGCCTTCCAAGAAAGGGAAACAATTAAACATGATACAATGGGACGAGATATGACTGATATAGTTCCTGACCCTGAGCCCGAAGTGTCATTGTCTGCTAATTTTCAAGGAATTTTTTATCCCGCATGGAAGAGTTTGCAGGCGTTTTGAATTATCATTCCAATATTACTCAACAATCATGGAAAAGGGGGCTTGATAATATCAATAGTATTTACAAAAATCAATGGGACAATTTACCAACAAAAGATGCTCATACATTCCTGCCTGTTGGTATTAAGGTGATCAGTAACCGAGAGCTTAAAATGTCGGCCTGGCTGGAGGACCTTGAGATGGCAGGTGAGTTTTATCTTTGTGCATGATACATGATTATTGGCTGTTGACTGGTGATATAAATGGCAATATACAGGGTTAGATTTTTTTAAGCCAACCGAAACAGAAGCGTTTTTTGATCACAACATTTGGAATCAGCTAAACCTCCAGAGAATCTCCCAAAATCTGAACACTCCTTCTTCAAAATGGTTCAGAGCCTTCTTTAACCCGCCAATCCAGTTAAACATTTTTGGGCAAATGTTATGTTTGAATCCATTAGTTTAGTCTCATACGATGTGGTTGCATCCAACCCATATGTTGCACCAATATCAAATTCGACCGATCCTCTTGGACTCAAACGGGGAGCAGTTGAATACCTTGCCTCCTGCTTGAGTAAATCGAAGCAACGTGCAACCCAACTTAGCATTGAAGGTGGCGGGGCTGACAATGAGATATCCACAAAGCCGCACAAGAACCTGGAGGATCTAATGGATACAGTTATCCATTTGATGATTGCGTACAACATGGTACGTGCACATACAAAGGTCAAAGTTAATGGCATCAAAGGGAAACTCACGAACTCAAAAAAAAAGGGGCCATCAAAGATCTTTTGGCGTGTCACAAGAATCTTGGAATAAATCAAATTTGCTATGGTATATTAGCGGCATTCTGTGCGGTGGGGGTTTGGGGTTTGATGGTATGCTCAGATGACTGGAGAACAAGCTCAGTTAAAGGGGCTTTATCACTAATTGAAATTTCCGCAAAACTTTCAGAGGGTAAAAATATAGTGGAGCCAGTGTGGCTACGTACTAATAAGTATATATGTAATTTACTGAATAAAAGTTTCTTCTCATCAGAGTCTTTTAACCCCACTGTACCTCTTAGATTTGAATTTGCACAATGCTTAGTATTAAAATTTGGTGATGCCTGGGTGGCAAAACGAGGTCTTGGTTCAAGTGATGAGGTCACCTTGACGGTACCCAGGTCAGCTAAACTCACAACCAGGATTGACCCGTTTTAGATTAGCTTTGTACTAGATAGATTGTAATTTAATTTTGCAAAGTGATTTATGAATTTGATAATCATGACTTGCTATCGTACTACTGCCCGGATGCCATAGTCTGAGTACCAATAGTAATTGTACGGCGGCATGCCTCCGTACATCATTGCAAAGACTCCGACAAGACGCAAGCTGAGTCAGGCGTTGTGCCCGCAAGTAGCACACGCGGGGGCATTGCGGGAAGTTGCGTTTATCACTTCCCGCCAGCCCATAATAGGCCAAATGTTCCTGTGTCTTTCAAGAGGACTAGGATAGCTAGGGATCCGCAGCAGGATGCATATTGCATTTGCGTGTGCTTGCAATATTCCAAATGGTTGGATCGGAAAGTGATTGCATGGGAACATCAATGTGTAAAATTGAATAATGCACTATCCACTGCAATTTTTAGGTTCAGGTATTTGAGATCGCAAATTTGCCAAGGTCAGGTGTGATCTTTCTTTTTAGCCGCAATCAAAAAAGATTCATCAACCACAATTCAATTTAGGTGATATTAATAAATCAGTAATCATTCGGTTTCATTTCATTTTCTGCTGAAAGCATGTAATTCACGACGAAATGAAAAGAGCGTAAAAGGGAACTCGCAAGAAAGCGTTGGGCTGAGGAAGGAAAGTGTGAGTTGCTCGCTTAATCTCAGTGTATATATGCTTCCACATTTATGTGGCACCCTCATTGGGCCCCACGGAAGAACATTGGCTTTAGTAGGTTCAGATTGTGCCAATGTCATGTGGGCTCCAACAGGGAAGTCAAAGGATGTGTGCCAAAGAAAGCTCCTTGGCAGTATCTGATATCTTGTGTGCTTCAACACATAGTGATCCCTCAACAACTCGGGAATAGTAGCAGATCCCAAAAGACAAATGAGCACAAAACCACCCCAATGAATAGGTTGTTTTCCTCCTCTCGCCCAACAGCACAAATATCACCCCAAGTGAAATTCAGAGGGTTGTGGATGTCAATCAGATCAAACGCATTCACTTTGGCCATGTGGCAATTTTCTCTTAAACCGGATTACTCATTGCCCTTGTCGAATTCCGACCATTCACAACAATGAGTGAAGTCGAGGTCAATCAATAGGATGAATTATCACAATTCTTATTTCGCGAAAAGAGATTCACCGACCCGATTGCAACCAATGGAGCATTACTGGAGGGATTTATGCTCGCGATTGGGTGGCGCAAATGCAGCACCAAGAATGAACAATTTGGTCTGTATGGAAGTGTTGGGAAAATTGAAAACGCAAAAGATGAATGGCAGAACCGAGGTCCCAATCTTAGCTCGGTGGGTTGCATTCTAGGTCAATCCTTACAATATGTTGGGGATAATTTATTTGAGAAGATTCAAAATTTCTACAATTCATTGGGGGTTCCATCTTTTGATAAAGTCAACTATGAAGGCAATATTCCGGCAAATCAGGGTGCATTCAAGTTCGCTTCCGCACTCACTTTCACCATGAATGGATTCAAAAACGCACCTCATGTTGATAAGGATGCATCGCTGTATGCTTTGGGATGGTGGTTTCAAGCTGATAAGCGGACCGGCCAAATTCAAAGAGATGCGTCAAAGCGGTGTACAGGTGGAAAATTGATTTTCCCAAATGAGCATTTTTGGATTGTTCTATCCGCATGTCATGGGCTCATTCAGGTAGTGTGGGCCAGTAGTACATTTGTTCATTATACTGATCCAGCACAGGACAACGAAAGCACGACACTAGTGGGTATGTCCGCACAATGCTCAAGCCGGTTAGCAAAAACAATGCGGCAAAAAAACCATGGCTATTATGAGATTGCTGAGAGAGCGGGCTATCAAATCAGGGATGGTAATACAATCTCATGCCGATTCAAAGAATGAGGAGATTTGCATGTGTGTTGGGTAAGTAATGGTGGGGTAAGGCAGAGGACAATATACACCAGGATTGGATGGATTCGAGTGCGGGAGATGGGGTGTCTCACATGAAAAAGGGGTGAAGTGGATTATGTACGGTGGCATGCCATCGTACATCTGTCCTGGTTTGTTGCTATTGTCCAGGATGCCAATGCTTCACACGCGAATCCTTATGCTTGTGCAGGTTCTGACAATGCTGAAAGTTCCTGACGCCTATGCGGGCTGCCAACACTACACACACCAATCCTTACGCCTGTGCAGGCTCCCAAAAATTTACATGCAAATCCTGACGCTTGTGAAGGTTCCCAAAAATGCTAAAAATTCCTTACGCCTGTACAGGCTTCCAGCGATTCACACGCCAATCCTTACGCTTGTGAAGGTTCCCCACAATGCTGAAAATTTCTTGGCCTGTGCAGGATCCCGAGAATTCACACGCCAATTCTTACGCCTGTGCAGGCTGCCAACAATTCACACGCCAATCCTTATGCTTGTGAAGGGTCCCAAAAATGCTAAAAATTCCTTACGCCTGTACAGGCTTCCGATGATTCACACGCCAATCCTTACGCTTGGGAAGGTTGCCAACAATGCTGACAAATTCTTACGCCTGTGCAGGCTCCTGACAATTCACACGCCAATCCTTATGCCTGTGCAGGCTGCCAACAATTCACACGCCAATCCTTACGCCTGTGCAGCCTCCCAACAAGTCACACGCCAATCCTTACGCTTGTGAAGGTTCCAGACAATTTAAACAATTCAATACATGAGTAAGATTAATAGCATGTGACCATAGGAAAGGCCATGTTTCACAAATCTGGAGTGGATTGCTCACATGCGGGAAGCTCCTGCTTTTTTACAGTTAAGAATGGATATGGCTCTAAACCATGGAAGAAGAAAATATAGGAGACGGTAACGGCAACCATTGGCACATTTTGGGAAAAAGAGGTTCATGAAAACAAATACTCACTCAAAATTTTGGTGGGGCACTTATAAAAATTTTTCTCACGCAATAGGATATTTGAACCATTGAGGAAAATATAATTTCATGTAAGCAAAGAATGTAATAGAAATTGAACATAACAATAATTGAAGACAAATAATTTGTTTAAAAGAAAGTATTACAAATAATAAAAAGAGGAAATCATGACATTTTTTTTAAATTTTTATTTTTCTAAGAATTTCAAGACTATCCCGGTGATGTCCTCCTTTGGATAAGCCTCCAGTGCCTGGGCAAGGAGGGAGTTTGGTTCCTCCCGGAATTCCTGGTGCATCTCATTTTGATGAGTTGCATCCACAAAAGGAATCATGTGGAGCAAGCGGCAATGCTCCAACAAGATTCGGTTGATCGATTTGTGGACGATGGCTCGAGGAATCATTAGGGTTGGTCGTAGGTCAGTGAATTCCTGGCGAGCGTCATCGTGGGAATGAGAGGAGCTTGGCACCGGGGGGGAGGAGGAGGTTGGGTTCTCGGGGGCAATGGGAGGGAGATCCTGGGAAGGAACCGGGGTAGGAGTGGAGGGAGGGGGAACAGGAGGGGAAGATGGTGGAGTCGGTGAAGAAGAAGGGGGATCCGACGGGCGTATCGTCAATGATGATTATCAAGCAAGGAGTGGCGGCACGATCTGGAGATGGTCGAAGAAAAAATGAGGAAAAGTGGATATGGATCGAAGAGAAAGAAGGGGTGACTTACCATAAGGTTCCTCCGTGGATTGCGTAGGAGCCACCTCAGGTTCTGGCTCACGAGTTGTATCGTCCTCAGGTGGTTGGGACGATGGACTTGGGCCAGGAATAGGTGGCTCTTTGGTTTGGGAGGGTTCTAAAAAGGGAGTAAGAGTCAGTTCACTCGACTCAAAAGTGAAAGTGAAAATGAAATGAAACTTTGGCTGCTTACCACGGAATAATTCCTCAGACCATTGGGTGCCACTCGGGCCTGGAGTGGGCTGCCGGGGGGTTTGCTCGCGAGGCAAACTAGTAACGTGAGAGTCATGTCGGGGGGGACTTGGGGGGTTTTGTTCTATGAGTAATGGAAAAAAGTCAGTATTATTGCATGAAAAGAAATGAGATAAGGAGGAGAAAGAAAACTTACTTTGGCGTTTGAATCCCATTGGTGACAATCAGCCCAGCTCGAATGTCCTCTTGCCATCGCCATCCTTCATCGGCCGGATAATCACTTCGCTCCGGTCAAGGAGTGAAGTGACCATCGGATGGTGGCCTAGGAGGGGGAGTGGACAAATCGATACTGGAGGGGACAGGGCTAATCGTCCGGAATCGTTCCCGTTGGCCTGTTTGGGGGCCCGGCGTCCATTCATGCTTGGAAATGGTTTCATCATTGTCGACCACAAAGGAGTCCTTGCGGGGGCGTCTTGGGCGGGAACTCCTCTGGCCTTGTGGTCGGAAGGGGCGGACAACAAAAAAACATTTCTTGTGTGCTTGTCGGCAAGCATCACAAGCGTTGTTTGTTGTCGAGGAACAAATGCAGGGGATACCCCGCTTGGTGCATAAAGTGCACGACATCTAAAAACAAAACAATTGAGGTTAGTAACTGCATACAAAGTAAACAATCAAGAGAAAAAATGAAGACGTACGATGAATTATAAATTTAAAACGGAAACAAAATAAGAACGCTCTAGTCCGAAGCTTTTAAAAGTCTGGAAAAGAGTCGTGAAGAAAAATAAGTATTAATATTGGTACATAATGTTGACAAAAGTTAAAAAAAGAGGTAACGCACGAGGTGGATAGAAGGGAGGTTCTGAAAGGATCAGCAGAAGAAACAAACAGGCAAAAGTAAGGGGAGTGGGTTTAGTGGAGTGCGAAAGACAAAAGTAGAAAGGCAGGAAGACCAAGGGGAATACGCACAAGAAGGACAAACGCGGGTGAGGTTGAACGAAGTGGAGGGGGTGAGAAAGAAAGTGAAGGGCGTGTTGTGTGAAGATGGTCTTTTATACCATGGTGAAGCTGAGACAATCTCAAAAGTTTCAGCACCCGCAAAAGGCTCAGCTTCAAGGCGTGTGGGAAAAATTGAATCTGAGTCTCAGCGAATGCTGCAACTGAGAAATGAAATGCTCGCGTGAGGCAGAAGAACAATGGGGGTCTGGCTGAGTATTGCAATTTATTGAATTGTCAAGCTGAGTCAAATCCCCTTTGTTTCCTTAAATAGCCACCCGATCACCCAGGAGGGTGGTTGTGAGGCCCTTGTTGAATGTGCATTGTGGGTGCAATGCACAAGCAACCCATGCAGAAATGCACCCGGTGCATTTGGTCACAAGTGACCGCGGCAAGATCACCGGCCGTATGGCCTGGTGATAGTCTTTGAACAAAGGGGGGGGGCTGTAAGACAAGTGAATACAGTGTGAGCTTGCCTCAACCCATTGCTCAGGTTTGCTTTTGGGTCATAATTGAAATGCTCAGTGGCTGAACATTTTAATTGCACAGTAATTGAACAATTGATATAACAATATCAAATGCACCGCTGAGTATTGCAATTTATTGAATTGTCAAGCTGAGTCAAATCCCCTTTGTTTCCTTAAATAGCCACCCAATCACCCAGGAGAGTGGTCGTGAGGCCCTTGTTGAATGTGCATTGTGGGTGCAATGCACAAGTGACCCATGCAGAAATGCACCCGGTGCATTTGGTCACAAGTGACCGCGGCGAGATTACCGGCCGTATGGCCTGGTAATAGTGTTTGAACAAAGGGGGGGGATGTAAGACAAGTGAATACAGCGTGAGCTTGCCTCAATTCATTGCTGAGGTTTGCTTTTGGGTCATAATTGAAATGCTCAGTGGCTGAACATTTTAATTGCACAGTAATTGAACTATTGATATAACAATATGAAATGCACCATGCTGAGCCATTGCTCAGTCGCTTTTGTATGCACACAATCTGAGCATTTGGCACAGCATTGGGTGGCATTTCAGCCAGGTGCAGCATTTCACACGCTTTGGTGAAGTGCTCCAAACTGAGCCTTCCAATGAACTATTGCAAAAAAAGTTCATTCCATGGCTTTACTGAACACTTCCACACGGTGCGTTTGACCATGACATGCTCAGCTTGCATGTGAAAATCGGGTGAAACCCAATGCTGAGCATGTGGCACATGAGCCTAGTATATGCAAACAATCGGAAGGTGCATGCAGGCTTAAGTAGTATTACACCTTCCTGATCTGTAAATCCAACACTGTAGTACGCAGTACACCTTTGTAAAAGTATGCTGCAGGGCAGAGCAAAAGCTGTTCAACAATGTAACGTGCAATCACGTCAAGCCATCAAGTCATATATCTCAACTGCATCCCTTTGATGCACCTTGCTGGACAGCTCTGCCTAACTACGGCACAGATGCACATGTAACGCAAGTTAATGTAAGTGGGTCATAATGGGATGACTTATTATTTGGGTCATACACAAACAGTGGATTCACTCCGGTGGCATTGTCAGGGCAAACTTTGACTGGCCGCACTTGTTCATCCCGCGTTCTCATTGTCAGGCAGCCACACGCTTTCATATGCACCCCCAACGGGTCATACACAGGTAACTTTCACACGCCTGGAAGACATTTTACTGCCAGTGTTCCGACCGGCTAGTTTCTTGGTCAGGTGGTCAGCTTTACTGCAGACGCTCACCTGCTTGCGCATGGAAACCTGAGGCCAATCATTGTGGATTTGCTTCAGCCTCATCCACATTAGAATAATCCCAGCCTATGTTTGTGTGGGTATCTCCCACCGCGGGTCATTTTCTGCACGTTCTCACGCGCCCCGCACAAGCTGTGGGGCCTGGCTTGCAGCCGTAAATTCCCTTGGGCTTGTGGCCTCTTTCTCCGGAGTTTCGTACACGTGTGAGGCAAAGACCGTGATCCCAATGTTGGGGATTAGTAGCCGCCTCAAACGCAATAGGGGTGAATGTATATGTGGATCATGCCTCACGGCTGGCGCCCCCTTTGATCATCCCACACATTCCACCCTGGAAGCCCAGTAGGCATCAGTCAGCAAAAAACTTCAGGCAAAACCAAAGTCATGTTTGGTGGCATGCCACCGAACATATCTCACCCGCCCACACACAAACATCCCCACAGTGAGATTGCCCTTTGAAACGGCCAACATTGCCCAGTAGGTCCCTGTGCGACAATTAACCTGGGGAAGATATGCATCCATGTTCGCTGTCACGCCAGCGAACATGACTGCATGCCTCTAATATGCCCTCCACAATAAGTTGCTACAACCCACCCAATTTTGGATATGCTAATGTCAACCTTGTTCCACCAAGGGTTTTGTACCTTGCTGCAGATCCAGCAGTCATATCGGTGCACCCACATTTTGGCCACCTTGCCTTGATATATGCCCCAAATCGGATATGAAAATTATGAGCCCAAGAGGCCCACCCCCATCAAGACCATGCACGTAACCACAGGCCACCCCCCCTTGACCCCATTGCTGCCTCTCATATAAGTTCCCCACCTGCGCCTATTTGTCTTCATTCCGTTTAGCTAACCCCTCCTGATCATATAATTTCCAACTGTCCCCAAATAATTTAAAATACCATCATGTCAACCCCTTCACAACCACTTTGCATTGGGATGATTAATATTTGTATTTAAATAAATAGTGATATAGCCTTAAATCCTGAGGATTCCCACTTAGCTTCTTAGATTATCATATGGCACAATCAACACAACATATATGTTTATCTCCCCAATCACCAGCATGCTATTGGCTCTCTACCTGAAACCCTTTCCAAAACGTTGATACCATTCCTTGGGGCACCAAAAACGTTCATGCACTGTGGACCTGGTGGGGCATGGATTGAAAATTGCCAATCCAATCCTACTCAAATATTATTTGTTGAGGGAGTATTTATGACTGATGCAAATGATCCCTCCTCATCTCAGAAACCCAATCTAGCATTGATGTTCTTCACATGGTATCCAAACATTTTATTCATAATGGAAAGCTTTCGAACACAAGATTTCAAGCTTAAAATGCCCAAAGAATATGACTGTAATACTCATAGTCAATGTCAACTCTTGTCTCCGACATTTCCCGCTTCAAGCACGATGCCAGTTTCATATCCTGCTGTTTCATCATTGATTTCCAAGCAAAAACTGATACAATTACCCAGTGGATCAGACCTCCCCATGATGACCCCGCCCCATGCCATTATTCAAACCCCCCTGCTCCCTCATCAAAGTACCAGACTAGCTTTTCTCTGGGATCGAGAAATCCCCAATGGCCAATCAGCCCGTGACCTTTGGGCCACCTCACCCCCAGGATCCACTTTCAATGCCAGGCACATCATTACAAACAAGGTTGCTAGCTCATTTGAATCCCTTTTGACCAATACCCCTCTTGGAGGACTGCTCGCGGATGATATGGGATTAGGTAAAACCATTCAGGCCATTGCTCTAATTGGTACCTCCAAGGAGCGGATGATTGCAAACCCCCATCACTCCACGCCCACCATGATAATCTGCCCCCCTTCCTTAATTAACAACTGGCAATTAGAAATATCCAAGCATGCTCAGGCTGGAGCGCTGCATTCCAAAATCTACCATGGTCCCACTTGTCACTCATTATCCAAAGACGACATCTTAAAATATGATATAATCATCACTTCTTACAATACTATCACCCAAGAATTTAAGCAAACCAATACCTCTACATCATTTATTTTTCAAATCAATTGGCATTGTATAATTTTGGATGAAGCACAGTGAGTGTCTGATCTTAAATGATTCAAATTACCTTTTATATCGAATAACCCTTGCCCCATCTTATAGCTATATTTGCTCTCAATACACTGCCACTCACCATGCCATTGATAGCCTCCTTTCATCCCGTCGAATATGTTTAACGGGCACACCTATTCACAACACCATTTATGACCTTTTGGGCATAATATCATTCATCACTCAACCCCAGAGCGCCGATCAAGATAACTGGTCACCATTCATCCTGAGTAGTATTTCCAAAGGTCGCAATGATATCTTGCATTTAAGTTTGAGCAGCACCAAAACCACACATCTCGAATCCCTCCCCACTATTAGCCATCATTATGAGCTGCTCCCACTCAACCCAACCATGCAGCAAGAATATTCCATATTATATGAAGAATTCCTATCATCCAAAAGCAAAGGACCAGGAGAATTTTTCAGAAATATTAATAAGCTGCGAATATGTTGTAACCATCACATCATGCTTAACACAATTGCGGAGGCGGATTTGGAAGACCCCGAGGGCAGGAGCACTCAGGATAACTCGCCAACAATCACACAAACTATTGTGGATGTGGAAACATGCATGATGAGTAGTAAAATTGCACACCTCCTACAAAGCTTAATGAAGAACAAACAAACAAGGTGTGGTCCAACCAAATCAGTGGTTTATACCCAATGGACCCAATTTCTAGATTTGTGCATTAATTCTAATATGCATCCATTACCAATTGAATCCATCTGGCTTTTTCATATTGTAGAATTGGTATTGCACTTGCCCATCACTCTATCCTTTCAGCACGAATTGATGGAACAAATCCAGCACGAGCACAGGAGAAGGCACTGGAGAATTTCTTCAATAATCCTGAATGTGAAGTACTGATTGCATCAATTGCCGCAGCTGGAACTGGCCTCAATATAACTTGTGCTAATACGGTCTATTTAATGGTGAGGGGACCCCCAAAATATTGCCCTGATTTGCGGCCCCTGACATCCACATTTCCAGGAGCCCAATTGGAACCCAGCCATTGAGGCTCAGGCTGTTGATTGACTCCATCGTATTGGCCAACAACAACCTGTAAAGGTCATCCACTATATCACTCCTCATTCAGTTGAGGTCAACATGCGGAAGGTACCTTTCAAGATCATCTTTGACCCTAATTGTATTGCTATTCTAAAATCCTTCCTTATGGAAATGCCATTTTCCAAACACCAATAGGTCCAAGAAAAGAAAAAATCATTAACTGCGTGAGCCTTACTGATATTATATACTTTGTGTTTGACCAAGTTGATAACTCTTGTTTACCCTGGCATAGGTCCACAATTATGAACACCATGAGTTGGATCGAACTCCTTCAATATTTTCTCAATGAAAATGAGCAATAGAGTCTTATTTCTAAGGGAGACGGTGATAAATTCCAACTCATATTGTCTATATTCTGACATATTTAGCAAGTTGCATCTTTAAGGATTAATACTCAGATTGTATTACACCTGCACAAATAATTCACAAAATGTTAATTTGTAACGGTGCTATACATTTATATTACTAAGTTATTGCAGAGCATCACCATTCGGCCTAATAACTGGCATGTCAAGTATCTTGAGGGCGCTAGTCTGCATCTCACTACAGCCTTTGAGCCAATCTTGATCAAATACCTGAAATGATAAGCCTTCCGGAATATCACCATCATCTGTTGATTGTAATTCTGGCAATCTATCAATAGTCTTTTTACCCTTTTTTTTAATGCAATTACAAAACTCTATGTCTCAATCCATTTTTAATACCAATTCATTAAATAACTGGGAGCGCCAGCGTAATCCCACTTTGCGGTAAACTTGACGGCCATTTTCCAGTACCTCCTCAGTATCTGAACATACTCAAGGGTCATTGAATTGTGATGCTAGAATGGGAAATTTAGCTGTATCACACCATTCACGACGGCGCTCACAGGTCTGCACATAATGAAGTAGATTTATATCAGTCTTTGCTCACAATGAAGAAGAGATACATTAACTAACCCTTTGACAAATCTTCGCGAGCTTTTGATTCTCCTTCTTTTTAACCAAATACTTGGCATCCTTTTGAATAGACTTCCATTCTCTTTTCAAATAAGTGAAATATTGCTCCATTAAAGCTACCACGACCCCATAGTTATTATGATCCTTGTTCCAACAGTAATGATGATACTTGTTGCTGACCAGTGCAAGACGGAATGTACAGTAAAACACCATAGACATCAGCTCATTGAACGGATGTTGCCATGAGCTCTCCCAGTCCCAAGTGAATTGCTTTAGTCCTAGCTTGTGGAGCTCATTTTTGCAGTAGCTTTGGAAACCCTGAGACTGAACCTGTGTTGATGGCTCATTGAAAACATCCTTGGGGACATATCCGAGATGACCAGCCACTTGAATTGTGTGAGCCTTAGAGGTAATTTCATATACCCAAAAGACCACAAATATAAAAAATAACATATTAATATAAATAAAATAAATTTATTTATATTATTAAAATAAAAATAAAAAATATAAATATAAAATTATATTAAAAATAAAAAATTAATTATAATTTAAAAATAAAATTACTTTAAATTTTGTAAATATAAAATTACATTTATACTTGAAAAATTTAAGTAAAAATGAAATTTTAACAAAATTGTGAAAAAATAAATAAATTTGGAAAAAATTTAAATAAAATTTATTATAACTTTTTATCCAATAAATAAACATATAAATTTTATTTCACCATTGGATTCCTCATAAAAAATCAGGTGGGGTCACCTCTGAGTGAAATTTTTGTAACTCAACTCTAAATAAGCTTAAATTAAGTTTTTAGTATTTTCAATACAAAAGTTGAAAATCCTCAAAACCTTAATTTAATTCACACCACATGTGGTGTTAACCATCAATTTTTGTGTTAAAATTGAGGTGTTGTGTTTAGTTTAGAAGTTATGAGGAATTAAAGTATTTTCAATTGAATTCAATTGAAATGTCAAAATGTGCGCGTGTATTACATAAGTGAACTTTGATTTACATATGAGGTGTCAATTATTACTGTATTGTACTGTACAATTGAATTGAATTACATGTGTAAATTATAAGTATAATACATGATGAGGAATTAAAGGAAAAATAAATTGGAAAGATTAAATTTGGGGGGGAAAAGGAACTCCAGCTCTAAGGGGGAGCTAGACCCCCAAAATCCTTGCTGACAGGCGTGGGATGTCAAAATTCACGCAAAAGTTCATCACTTTTGGCCTGGAATTGAGTTACAGGGTCTGTGGACTCAATTGATGATGAGGTTTTGATACCAACTGGGGTAGTTTTAGCTGTTGCCAAGAGGGTAAAACTACCCTTAAGATAAAACAATCATAATAAAAACAGTTTTAACTGGTTTCTACGCCTCTGACACACATTCTGACGTGTTTTGAAGGCTCTAGGCCTGGTATTGCTATAGTAATGGCTGATTTAAGGGTCTAAAATGGCTAAAAACGGCTAAAAATGGCCTAAACCAGCCTTTTTTGGTCTAAACCAGGGTTCAATGATGCCATAATTGGCTTTTCTGTTGTCAGACTGTTTTTCACGACTGACAAGAGTAAAATTTACTTTTGGAGCAAGAGAATTGGTGGCTATAAAAGAATGTCTTCTTTGCCCCACTTTTCTCTTCATGTTAGAATCTTTTCCTTTTATTAATTAGTTTAAAACTGTTAAACCAATCAATCAAAGATTCCAACCACCACTTTTAAATCATTTTAATCCTTTTAACCACGTGAAAAAATCATTATAATCATTGTTTGTAACTCTTATAATCATTTTTACCCCTGAACCACCCCAAAAGTGAATTAAAGCATCTTTCATCACTGTTAACTTTGTCACTTTGTTTCCAAATTCACTCTGGTCACTTTTGGGCGTGTTTTCTCTTTAATATTCTTTTTAAAGACTTTGTTCTTTAATTAATTGGTTGCAGTTCTTTGCTCAATTAATTCCAATTGAAATTGCTCTTGAAGAAATTTCTTTTGTAGCCTTAAAATATCTCTTGTAGAGTATTTTTTGGATAAATTTTTATTGTTGGTAAAACAATAAATTTTTATAATATTATTGTTTTATACTAATAAAGTTATAAACAATAAAATTGGCGTGTTTTCTCTTAAAAATAATATTTCATACTATTTTTAACTGAATTTTACCTTATAAAAATTTTGAGGACAGGAAAAGTACTTGATTTTTAATCAAAGTTTCATATCCACACCTTACAAATTGCAATTTTACGCTCTTCTGTGCTTGGTGGTGCTGGTAGTGAGGAAAAATCCTTATCCCTAACTTTGAGTAGGAACAGGCAATGTGCATGTACTGCTGATCGCATTCCATGGACATTCTCTGGAAGTTCTTCTTTCAGCAATTTTTGTTGCTCCTTCTGGCTTGCATGTTTTGCCACATTGTGAGCTTTACAAGCCTGGTTCCTTTGCTGTCTGACCTCGGATTGTTCAAGCATACTCTGGGCAAGGGGCATTTGAGGATGGGTGAACTCATTATTTGACTGAGTGCCATGCTCATGCACCGTGAAATTGTCACTCCTTGGTTCATCATTTGTTTCCATTTGAGTCGGAGACATGTTCTCATCCTCATCATCCACCATTTTTTCTCTTGATGAACTGGCATGAGCTGTTCTTGGTTTGGAGGCATATGGATGATGACGTCCAGTGACTTTCTCTTTATGGACCAGAGGTGAAGATGCATAAAGTTCATCACCTGCCATGCACATCATCAGTTAACACATCAAAAAATTAATGAAGACTGGTCATACTCACAATCTTCAATTGGCTCCTGAGACCGGACTGACTTGCCTTTAGGTGCCATATCTAACCCATGAAACAAACATATCAAATTGTGAAAAAGGTTATACTCCAAAATTAAAATGACTTACTTTGATGAAGCGTCAATCCTGGATTTCCCTCTGAAAGACCACTCCAAGCTACATTCTCCAATGGTCTTTTTCATTGCCCCCCATCCACGCGCCTTTCATCACCCACATGAACCTGAGATCCTGATGGAATATTGAGGGTTGGCTGTTTACTTTGGCCAAAGGGATCCTGGGATGCGACTGGATTCCGACCGGGATTAAGGAGGAACTCACGTGGAAATTTTGATTGGGGATTAGCGTGTGATGAGATTTGAGGTGTGCCTTCTGGCCCCTGAGACACATGCGTTTGTGTATTAGTGGGATTTGGGGGAATTGGAGTGACGGAAATATTTGGGATCGACCAAGTGCTTGAAGTTGGAGCCTTTGGATTGCCCACATCAATGTTAAGACCTGATACATTCATTGAGGATGCGATAGGGGTTGTGAGAGGAATGTTGGGACTCAATGGTGACTGTGTTTGAACATATTCTATGCTAGATTCACTATTTGAGTCATGAACAGAACCTGAACGGGATTTATGTGACTTGAAAGATGACATAAGGGCCGAAAAAGTACAGTAATATTCTTAACTAGATAAAACACCTCAGTATTATGATAAAATAGAGTGATATGAGATGAAATCTTTTCAAATTTAGTATATAGAAATTCTATGAATAGTTGGAACTAAGTGTTGCGTGAAAGTCCAATAAGCCTCTTTTTAGGAGAATCCTCCCTGCCTCCTTTTGAGCTCCTCTGCTTCTATCGGAAACCACCCGGCACGGCCTACCACCATATAATGTAATATTTCCTTGATCTCAAAGGGGACCCATCATCCATAAGTAATCATATTTGGTAACATTTCCGCCTCCCCATTGTCACATTTTGTGAATTATCCAAACTGCCAATATATGCATTGAAATTCCACAGCATTGTACATCTGTAAAGGGGTATATTCATGAAGGATTTACCCACAAAAGAGACATCAACTTTTCAAGAAAGGCAAGACAATCCAAATCAAATTCCAACCGATTAAAAGCCTGCTGCACTCAAACCAAATACCAAGACTTTAGCTGCACTCCAACCCCTTATGTAATAGAGTTATATCGTTATGTCTGTAATAAGGTTTAAGCCATGTACGATGGCGTGCCAGCGTACATGGTTTGAATGTCAATCCCCTCAAATCAATTATGACACATCCCTATTGGAACACCCCTCAAGGGTCAAAACCGCAGTATCGCCATGTGTAAATATAATAGAAAATGTATGAGCATTGAGAAGCATGGCATTTTACCCAATTAAACTCCTAACCAATTCTGCCATCCAGATGAGACATATTACACTCCATCAGCTGCAGCTCACGCACCATTAAAAATGGGATAAAATTCTCAGATGGCTCAAATCATCTCCCCCTTCATAAATAATCACTCAATTTTTTTGCCAATTAATAACACTCCTAAACACTTTCACATCAGCCATAGATATTTATACACAAACCAACCGTACTCCCAATTCCTGCAACAATGACAACCCACCGCTATTCCTCAATGCGTATATGCATGTGTCAACACTGCTCAACTCAAACACACTCTTCCCCTGAGGGTGATAGGCCTGGAGTTGCCTTCACACCTTTCCAATATAAACAGCACATTAAAAAGCTCAAATCAACCATTGCACCCAAATCTCTTCCAAACATCCCTACTTCTGCATCAGGATCTGAGTGCCACAACTTATTTTGGATCAAATATTGCCAGCTGATTATTCACCATTGACCCAAAGCACCTTCTCCACAGCACCGGGTCTCAATTCAATTGCGCAGAAACCATACAGCAGCAGTCAAACCCTTCCTCCACAAGACCTTGGAATGATAATATCTGCCATTCTATCATTAAGGTATAATATACCCTGCAGGGCTTCACGCATTCTCAACCCCACCCTAAACCTACTGATCAAGTCCAGAATCTCAAGCTCGGGTGGTCCCCCCATTCCTGCATTCCATATACCTCAAGATCTGAGTACCATATTTGAACATCTCCAATTGGAGCCAGTGATTCAAAACTATATATGTTGTCCTCAATGTTTCTCTCTTAATGGCCTTACTGAATCAGTCACAACTGACCAACCCCACTGTCAATGCCATAATGACCCAAATGATCATGACCCCCCTTTCACACAATCATTAGGCAAATTCATCCATTCATTTGAAGCCCACACCCAAACCACCACCAACATGAAGCAAAAATTTATACCAACAAAACATTTCATTTATCAACCATTCAAAAATTGGCTTGCCAGATTTCTCCAGCGGGCAGGAATTATGGACATTCTGCATCAACATCAACAATACCAAACTCCTGAAGATTCCCCAAAACGTGACGTCTGGGATGGATTGGTCTGGAGACGCTTCACTGGCACTAGAAATATCCATGACCCCCCATTCATGTCCATTCCTGGTGCATTGGCCTTCTCCATTTATGTGGACTGGTTTAATGCACATGGAAAGTCCACCCGGTGTGGGAACTCCTTTTGTTGTGGGATAAATAATAGGCAGTACCTTGAGGGGGAAATTATTGGTGAGTCTGTTTTGAATTTCAGAATGAGCCAATAACCATGGGTGCTAAGGTGTATTAGCTGCCCCTCTAAATATACTGAAAAAGATACCCTTTTTTGATGAGATCACAAATCAATTATTTAGTTTTGTGGCTTTTCAATTAGAGAATTTTCTTCAGCAGTCTCTATCAGTCTGTCAATAAAAGATCACTATGATAATAATGGTAATAGTTAATATTTTTTTAATAATAATTTAGTTTTGCTTAACTTTCTTGTTATTGATTATAATTCTTTTTAATTAATTCTTCTAGTATTCCTTCTTTTAATACCTGAGATATTTAAAGAATATTGCTTAAGATCACTAATAATATTAATAATAATCTTGAGAGCTAGCTATGCTTTTAAAGGTGATTTAATAATACTATAAATATAGCTATAATAATTTAAGGGTAAGATAATTCTTTAAGGGTGGTTTTGTTTAATATAAGGGTAAGATATAAATAGTAATATAATACTATTAGGATCAATATAAATATAATCCAATATACCTAAAAGGCTTATGATATAAGGTATAAGGGTAAGATGATATCCCTTCTATAAATAAGGGTTATTGATAAATTAGATAAGATCACTAATGATAATATCTTCAAACACTACTTCAACACTACTACTATAATGGTAAGACTATTAAATAATATTAAACTCTTTCATTAATACTATAAATATCTTTCATTAATTAATCATAAATAATACTATAAGATACTGAGCCTTGCTACTGATCTTTTTCAATATAAATACTAGATTATCCTACTAGAGAAGGGATGGATTGATCCTCAAGATTATTGTCTGAATCAGAAGCATGGGGGAAAAACAGGGAGAGAGGCCCTTTATTTATACCTTTTGGGCCCTCCATAGAGCCTTCCAAAAACAAGGGACTTAGAAAAAATTCCACCTTGAGACATTTTTGCGGGTGGGTAAATTAAAAATGGTGTCATTTGATCAAGATATTGCACCATATGTTTGGTTGATTGCACCATTCTGAACCTTATTATTGTCAGTGCACAGCCTTGAGACATTTTTGCTAGTGGTTAAATTTGGAATGGTGTCATTTGTTCAGGATATTGCACCATATGTTTGGTTGATTGCACCATACTTTTTGAATTATACTCTTATTTTGACTAAAATTTATTCTTATTATGCACAGCCTTGAGACATTTTTGCTAGTGGTTAACTTTGGAATGGTGTCATTTGATACAGATATTGCACCATATGTTTGGTTGATTGCACCATTTTAAAAAACTGTATTCTTATCTCTGCTAACCTTATTTTTCTTCTTCACAGCCTTGAGACATTTTTGCTGGTGGTTAAATTTGAAATGGTGTCATTTGATACAGATATTGCACCATATGTTTGGTTGATTGCACCATTTTCTTAAAACTGTATTCTTATCTCTACTAACCTTATTTTTCTTCTTCACAGCCTTGATCTGTATTTAGTTGAGTATTTCTATATGTAAAATTTAATTTGTAAATAATACCTGTAATGTTTGGTTATGGGAGTTTAAGTGGGGATTGAGTGATGTAACATTATGTTAACTTATATGTAAGTGTTTTTTTTATATCAAGACATGTAACACTTGATGTTGTAAGAGTAATGGTATCACTTATGTAATATTACACAGGTTTATTCATATTGAATATTCAGACAAGCTGCATTATCTTTAAGCATATTCTTGTACCTAGTATAGAGTGTATAGTATCATTTCTCTTCTTTAATCCATGATATCTAGAAAGTTATTGACATTATGGGGTTGAGGCAATATGTGACTATAGGTAAAATTTGATGTAGATTCCAGTGGAATACTTATTTTTGTTATTTTAATATAATTCTCTTCCTTTTTCTTGCAATTTTTTACTTTTATCTTTCACTTTTTATCTCTATTTTCTTTATATATATATATATATTATTATTATTGATCAAAGTTTTAGCTTTAAAATTGTGGATTTGAACCTTGGAAGAACTGGTATGGAATACCACATCCCCCTCTCCATTTAATGCTGTCCCCAGCATTCAAGGTGATAATCCACTTACTTTTTTTAAAAAACAATCAAACATTTCCCCCCTCTTTTTTTTGAATAAAAGGCTTTTTATTCATCAAAGTCCTCTTCATCTTCAAATTGAGATTCATCTTCAACTTCCTCTTCTTCTTATTTTAATAATTTCTTAAATCAATTAAATCTTCACTTCTTTTATCTTTTCTGTCCATATATTTGAGGTTGCAGTTTTAGGTCATACAGGACCCTACAACTCAGGTGTGCAAACCCTGTATATTAGGTATACAAAATCCTGCTTTTTTATGTCATGCAAGGACAATAAGACCCCTTGTCCATTTCTTCACAAGGGAGCAGTTTCATGTCATGCTGAGGACCTCCTGGTCTTCAATTTGACTTGATCCAAGGGCAGTTTATTTTTTTATTTTTATTTATATATTTTTTTTTTTGTTAAGTTGAAATATTCCTTATTCTAAAATCAACTTGAGCTACCTTGAGGCTTAATAATTAATAAAATGTTTGGGTTGATAGATATTTATTTCTTCTTTTCAGTCATTAAAAATCTCCTTGCATATTTCAATTCTACATTTTTGTCCTTCTTTCTTCAATACTTTATTCTTTGGCCAATTTATCACATATATTTGAGGATTTTATTTGAACCATTTCAAACCTGACCTCTTCTTTCTTCACATTATTTCTTTAATACCACTACTCCCTTCATGGACTAAGATGAATAAATAGATTATAGGCCCTCAGGTGTGCCACCCCTGTAGTTTTAAGTCATACAAGGACTTAACATTCCACTACTCCCTTCATGGATTCATTAAATTGCCAATTTTATATATTGAAAGAAATTCTCATAATTTTAGAGTTTAATATGCCTTCAGGATGCTTTGATGATGAGTTTAAAAGAAAATCATTATATATTTATCATCTTCCAAAAAAAATCATCATATCATGAGTGAGCTTTCAAGATACTATTAAGATATCTTTTTTTCTTTCTTCTTTCTTTCTGTAACATTAATCTTCAGGTTTGGGATAAGACCCCCTCTTCATTTAAATTTCTGTGGTTGGTTTTCTACTTTATTTGTATTTTGTTTTTCATTCTTGCAATATGTTCTTGCCAAATTTTGAATTTTCAGATTAATTATTATTATTATTTTGAGTCTTATTCATACTAAGAAGAGGGTTTTAATTTTTGTGGTGGCCTGGCACTATATAGTGGCAGTCTACAAGGCTATAGCTCTAATCAACTCAGAGATATTTCCCCTCATCAGACCAGGTCTGACCTTGGCTGCTCAGTGTATATGTATTTTTTTTTGAAGTACATACAGACCAGTTGTCCAAGTGCCACCTAGAGCAGGAAGACCATTAAAGCCTTTCTTTTCAGAATGAGATTTTCTTAATAATAATATTAATAATAAACATCATATTTATAATTTTTTAAGGTATTGATAGTTGTTATTGTTTTCTTGTTTTTCCTTTTTTTTTGAGCATTTATATATTTGACTTTTTCATATATAATCTTATATAGTATTAAGATTTTGATATTTTCAGTTTAAGGTCATGGTGGACTTATATGATTGAACATTAATTTATTTAAAAATGATAAATTGAAAGTTTCAGTTTATAGTCTTTGTGGACTTTGAATATTTATTGAGTGAAAAAATAATAATAAAAAGAAATTCCAGTTTATAGTCTTGGTGGACTTATAATATTTATATTAATATCATTTTATAATTAATAGAAGGAAATTTCAATTTTATTTTCCAGTTTAGGGTCATAGAGGACCATTGCTATTAAATAAATATTGAAAAAGATACTAGATTGATTAATGATAATCTAATATAAGAAATAAGTCCAGTCTAAGGTCATAGAGGACCCAATTGACACTAATGAATATATATATTTTTTATAAGTAAAAAAAATGAATTAAAAAAAATTAAAAATTAAAAGACCAAAGAAAAATCTAATTATTTCCATAATTTTCCAGTTTAAAGTCATGGAGGACTTGATTGAAATTAATGAATTTTTTTTTATAAAAAACAATGAATTAAAAAAAATATAAAAATAATTAGCTCAAAGATAAATCTAATAATTTAACTAATTTTCCAGTTTAAAGTCATGGAGGACTTTACATTTATAATTAATTTCATTCTTTTTATTTCTAATATACCTGATATCTTCAGTTCATCTCATGTTATTAATATTCATATATATTCATATATTTTTTATTATATAATATTTATAACTACATTTTTTTTAATATCTAATGGTATAATATCAACTAAATAATGATTAAATTTGAGTTTCAATTATAATCAAATGATCAGTTTTACATTTTAGTTTTTTTCTTTTTTTTTTGTTATTATTATTTTCTTTTCACTATTACTATATGATTTATCTTGAATAATCTTCTTTTTTTTTAAAAAGAAAACCTATGAAGAAGTATTTAATCATTTTTCTTATTGATTATATTATTAATATACTTCTATAAGCTTTTATTTTCCTATTTAATTTTGTCTATGACATTACATATATATATATGTATTTTATCTAGCATATATTGTGTTTTTTTTTTTTTTGACAACAATAATATAGAATGATAATTATTATTTTTTTGTTTTATTTGATTTCATTTTATTGATTTCTATTTTTTTTAAAAAAAAAACTTTTATAATGCACTTTTATTCTTTCTGAATAATTGAAATTTCTTTATTTTTTATTTTTTTTTTATTTCTTCATTTTATTTATTTTATAGTTTAGTTGATTGTTTTAGAACTTGGTGTAAATTACAGTACAGTACATAATGGTAATTTTTTTAATTTTGATTTTTTTTTTTTTTTTTTGTTTTTTAAATTCCAATAAAAAAAACTGAATTTTGTTTTGATTATTATTGGATTTAATTTATTTAATACAGTCTGTTAGTTTTAAAATGCTGTACTGGACTTATTTTTTTATTGCAATTTTTTTTTTTATATATATATGTATATTTTTTTAGCTATATAATTATAATGATAACTTTTTTTTTTTTTTTTTTCAATCGCTCATGTGTTTTTTCGAATTATCTTTTTTTTTATAGTAGAGTGTACTGTACAGTTCAACAGTACAACAACAGCTGTACTGTACTGTTTGCTATACAGTGGAGGAGCATTACAGTACAGTACACATGATAGTACTGTACTGTAATTTAATGTAGTGTACTGTACAGCAAGTACAGTACATGTATTTTTTAAATATATCACGATTGTGATTTTTTTTTTTTTTTTTATATTATTTTTTTTAATATGATGATGATTTTTTTTTTTGACAGGTATCAGTGAATAACTCTATAGTACAGTAACACACTGTACTCTTTTTTTTAATCATGAACGTTGTTGTTTTTTTTTTTTTTTTAATGTTCATTTTATTTATTTTGTTCTTTTTTTTTTTTTTTTTTTAAAGACAAAATACATTACTGATTTCTACTTTGAGTCGCGTCTCTCCTTCTTTTTTTTATTATAATTTTTTTTAATATTAATTTATTTATTTATTTATTTTTTTTATTTTTATGATATTATTATTATTTTATTTGATCGCATGAGCGATCTTTCTTTTTTTTCTTTATTAGAGTACTGTACAGTACATGTGTACTGTAAAAAAGTATATTTATTTATTTTTTGGTACAGTACAGTAATTCTCCGTACTGTACTCTTTTTCTTTTTTAATCGTGTTTTAGTCTTTTTTTTTATTATTAATTTCTTTTAAATTTGATCGCTTGAGCGATCTTGTTTTTTTTTTTTTTTTTTATTATTTCCTGTAATTTTTATTATTATTTTTTATATATTTATTCATCTTTATATATATTTACATATATTTATATTAATTTTTTTAATTGAATTTTTTATCCATTTGTATTTATATATATTTGTATATATTTATTTAAATAAATTTATATATATTTGTATTTGTATTTATTTATTTATATTTATATATACATATTAATTTATTTATTTAGTTGAGTTTTTATTTATATTTATTTAGATTTATTTATATATATTTTCATTTATTTAGATTTATTTGTATTTATATATAGTTATTTATATAAACTTATATTTGTTTATATTCATTTATATAAATTTGTTCATATAGATTTTTATTTATTTGTATTTATATTTATTTATTTAATTATATTTGTTAATATTTATTTATATATATTTTTATATACTTATATTTATTTATATTTATTTATATTAATTTATATTAATTTATATTCATATTTGTATATATTTATTTATTTAAATTTACATTTATTTATAGTTATTTGTATTTATTTTTTGTATATATTTACATTTATATATATTAATTTTTATTTGTATTTAATTATATTTATTTGTATTTATTTATATTTATATTTATATATATTTATCTTTGTATATATTTATTTATATTTGTGTTTAAATATATTCATTTAGATATATATATCAATTTATTTATATTTAATTATAATTATTTGTATTTATTTATCTTTATATATCTTTATTTATATATATTTATATTTATTTAGAAGAAATAAAGAAAGATAAATTAAACCTTAAAATTAATTAAAAATATGAATTAAACTAAAAAACTTGAAAAGAACCAGCAAGTTTATTTTATTTCTAGTGTTATTATGGTCAAGTTGTGGGTGAGAAAAAAGCTCTTCTCTTCAATATAAAAGCAGCTACATTTTCAAGCTACTCTCCCATGTTTTTATAATTATACTTTTCAGTGTAATTCTTTATTTATATATTTAGAGAAAAATATTCTAAATTCTTGTTATGCTTTAAACCCAGTGAGGTTAAAAAATAAATTATGCAGGGTCAACCTGGCCAGTTGCCTCTGTGTATTTATCTTTTGAATAACCTGAATAATATCTATCAATATATATATTCAAGGTGATAATATTATTCTGAATATTATAGTCTTTAATCAATAATATTATTTATATTTATTCATCATTCAGGGACATATCCCTTTTAGTATAGCTGTTTTTTCATTTATTGAATTTAAAATTATATCATTTTCACAAAATCACTTAAGGATATCCATATAACATTATTTTATTTATCAAATAATAATGTTACTAAATTAAAACAATAGTTGTTTCTTAAATATAAGATGTTATTGGGATTATATATCATCCCTTAGAATATTATAGTATTATGATATTATTCTTATTTTAATATTATTTTATTTTCAATATTATAATATTATGATACTTATATTATTATAATATTATCTTATTCAATATAGCTCTATATTGATGTGCTATATTTATTCCTCCTTCCACATGATTTGGTTTTATTTTTGTTTATTTTTGCTTCTTTTGATTTCTTTTTAAAGCAAGGGGGGGTGGCCAGTTTTTTTTTTATTAATTTTTTTTTAAAAAAAAAAAAAAAAAAATTAAAAAAATTAAAAAAAATTAAAAATTGAAAAAAGAGAAAAATTAAATTAAAAAATCTGGTCATCCCTCCTTGTGAGTTGGATTCTTTGTATGTGCTATGTGTGTATGCATGCTGTGTGTATGTGTGTAGCATGTATTTGTATTGAGTAGTTCAGCTCAATAATTTCCATTTTGGCTTCCTGATTGATTCAGTTCTAGAATATTAAGATAAGTTTCTTTATAATTTCTTTTTGAGGATTGATACTGCACACAACTGATGAGTTTTTTTTTTTTTTTTTTTTTCCTTCTAAAATGTCTAGTCTTCTTGTAGTGAAAAAATCTTGCAGTATTTTTGATTCAAGATATCCTCTTGTATTAGTAAGTTCATAGAACCTATTTTTTTATTTATTTTCAATTTCAACATAATACTGATTGAATCTTCCTTTTTTTTTTAGATTATTTTGTTGAATTATATTTTGAAATTATTTTCTTTTGAAATTGAAACTTGATTTTTTTTTAACAAACAATGATCTTCTTTTGAAGAAGTGCAATGATAAGTGATTTTTTTTTGACCTTATGAAAGGTAATTATTTATGAAATTTATAATTAAAGAGATATCTAAGTACTTCATTAATGGAAAATAAGCTATTATTTAATGGTAAATTGATAATTCTTTATTAAGGTAAAATAACTGAAATTGATTTTCATTGATTAAAGCTATAAGCTGATCTTTAATTAATAAAGTCCCACTTTCCCCAAAACTTATAGCCACTTGTGCTTTGGGTGGTATATGAAATAGTTAACCACCCCTATTTTTTAAATATGAAAACTACTGATACTATTACAGAATAAAAAAACTAAAACATTCTTTCTAAATGAATTTTATAACCAGCTCTCTTTTTTTTCTTCTTTTTTATTTTTTATTTTTTTATACTAATTGATATATCTTTACCACAACTATCACTTCTGATCTCCATATCAATTATTAATTTTTATTGTTTTATTAGTTATATATAGATTTTTTTTCTTCATTGATTTATTGATTATCAATAGATTTTTTTTTATATATTTTTTTTTATGTTTCTTTTTGATACTATTACAGAAAATTCAGAAATTAAATTTGCAGTTTAAGGCCATGCTGGGCCATAATGTATCATTGGTCCTTGCATTTGTTGATATATTCTTTCTTTTTTTTTTTTTTGATGAACTGACTTAAAATAGAGTAAGAGAAACAGTAACCAAATAGTTGAATTGCAGTTTAAGGCCATGCTGGGCCTTTAATTTTCTGAAGAATAATTTTCTTGAAATAATCTTGATTCTTCTTCATTTTCATTTCAATATTGCTGCTGACAATTTCTTTCCATAAATTATTCCATTCTTCTTTTCTCAAACAAAACTGGTGATTTTTCATTATAATTATTAATTGTAAGACTTTATCCTCTAAATCAAAATCCAATCCCTTTTCAATAATATAGCAATCCCCTCTCCATTTAACACTTCTACCCTCAATTTGATATTCTTCAAGACAAAACCATCTCTGAGCTTGTATTGTTCCCCAGTAAAGACTACTCCTTATATCTGAATCCATATAGAAAATTCCATTCCAATAGTCATTATTGAGATTTCCTTTAATTCCATCATAATTAAGTATATCCAAAAATTCTAGTTTTGAAAGGTTTGATCCAGGAAGTTGGCTTAAATAGGCTTCTGCAGGGGTTTCTTGAGTAATATCTTCATTTCCAAATAGGTCTTCAAATTCAATAAAGGGGATACTTTGAATAATTGGTATCTTGAAGTATTCAATAATTGGTAAGCCCCATCTTTGGTCTTCATTGTTAAGTCCTTGAAAGTGATGATTAATCCAGAGGTCTTGGCTTTCTTCATTTGTTTCTGAGTGTGGCCAATAGATACAGATGGTATTGTCTGCTTCATTAGTTTCAGACATGATGATTATAAAATATAAAATATGATAAAAAAATTTCTAATGGTTTCTTGATGTTAAAAAAAATATGATTAATTATAATAGCTTCTTGGTAAAGGTTAATGAAATAAATAATCTAAGTAAAATATTTCTTAAAGAATTAATCCTCTTTGATAAGGCAGGAAGTCACTGCCAAAAACTTGAATCAATTGAAGTTTTAAGTATAAGGTGAGAAATATTTTGTTCTTCTTTGATAAGGCAGGAAGTCACTGCCAAAAATACTGAACTTGATTGTTTAAATTGAATCTTACTGATTTTCTTCTCTTCTTTGTTTTTGAACTATGTAAGCTGGAGGTTTTTAGAATTGGCTTCAGCTGTACTTTACTCATTGATGGTAAGTAATTTCTATAATAAGCTAATTTTTCATTCAAAACTCTAAGTTCCTCCAATAAAAACCTTATTTCTTCCAATTTTTCCTTTTCTTCTCTTGATTGGTGACTTGATGACTGACATTCTTGAAATTCATCTTCATACTCAAAAATGAATTCTTCATATTGCTTCTTCAATTGCCTTTGATCCAAAATTTCTTCATCCTCCAACAATTCATCCCCATAACATCCAAGCTTTGGCATCTTGATTTTTTGTTAATTTTATTAAAGATTATGATCTTATCAATTTTTTTCTGTTTTTCAAAAGGTCTTGAAATTAATGATATTGATATTTAAATTGAATAGAAATTGATATTGAAATTCCCAAGGATTTCATCCCAAAAACTTAAACCATTAGAGGTGGAATAAGAAACAGACACCCACCCCCATTTTTTTAATTGAAACATAGCCTTATAATACTTTTACAGTTAAAACTCTTGCATACCCAAATCATCATTCATATATATTTTTTAATTTTTTTTTTTTTTTTTTTTTTTTTTTTTTTTTTAAGTTTTTTTTTTTTAAGTTTTTTTTTTTTGTTCTTTTTTTTTTTTTTTTTACATGTGCAGAAAAATATATTCAATTCATGAAACCCATTTTCCTTTTTCTTTTTGTTGAAGAACTCTATTCACACATATATCCTTGGCTATTTCTCCCAGTATTTTCCTTCCTTTCTTCCTTTCTTCTAGGGTATTACCTTTCCAATTTCTGATGAATCCTTCTTCTTTGTGTATAAAGAGGTATCCATACTCTTCCCAGAAAAGATTTCCACCAAGAAGCTCCATATTATGCAAATTGAAGTCTTCTTGTGGCCAAATTCTACCATCATAAAGAGCCTTCCTTGTTTGTTCATCAAAGTAAAATACTTCCTCCCAATATTGGTTTTCCAAATTACCCTTAATTCCTTCCTCATTCAAGAGCTCCATGAAGTCTAATTTTGACAGGTCATATCCTGGAAGATTCTTCAACCATTTTCCTCCTTTTATTCTTGATGGACCCTCAAAGTATATATCTTTGAATTCAATGTAGGGAAGAATTATGAAATCTGGCTCTTCTTCAGGTGTTGGAAGTTGCCAGTGAGACATTTCATCATAATGCTTCAAGAAACTTTCTTTATCCAAGTCCATTTCCTTGTCTTTATCAATTCTCCATGGGTTTTTTGGGTTTAAATCATATGACAGAATAGTGTTCATGAGATCTTTCTGCAATGGTGAGACTTCAACTTCTATCAAATTTGCTTCTGGCTTTGAATCTGAAGATAATCTTGGTTTAATTTCTTGTAAAGAGTCATGATTATTGTAGGCCTCCCAAAGATTTTCATAAGCATGAGAGTGCTTTAGTTTCTTCTTTGGAGGATCTTGAGAAATTTCATGTATTTGGAAATCATCAGTTTGATTAGATTCTTCTTTATTGTATTCCTTAATAAATTCTTCATCTTTGAAACAGTCATTAATTTTACTTCTAAGATCTTCCAATGAGTCTTCACAGTATTGATCACTGTTCATTTCTGCCTTCATTTCAATTTCCATATCTTGTGGGTATTTTTTCTTGGAAAATATGTCAAACAGATTCTTTCTACTATGTATTGGTGGTCCTTCTATTATTTCTGAGCCATTAACCAAAACCTGATATAACATACCATTGGTGTCAATTGGTTTATAAGTAATTTTATTTTCCTTTTTCTCTGCTTCATTGACTTCTTCCATATACCAATTTGATTTTTCATCTTGTTTCCATATATAACTTTTATTGTTTTCAGGTTCATCATCAATTTTCCAGAAGTCAGGGCATGGGCTTAAGCTTAAGTTGTTTACTTGAGGGTTTTTATTTTTAACATAATCTTCATATTCACTTGAAGGTGGTAGATTTCTGTTGATCCATTCCTCCCACTTTTTGGGATCAAATGTAGCCCATTCCTTGTTTTCTTTTATTGCCTTGTCTAAGTACCAGGCTAATGACTTTGTCTCTTCTGGTTTAATTTGGTTTGATTGTGCTTCTGTTGATGGTCCCTGTTCTGGCTCTTGTGTTTCCACCCCTTGGTCTCTTTCCACTTCCTTCTGAGGTTCATTCTCTATTCCCCTATCCATTATGGATAATCTTCCATCTAAATTACATTCCATAGACTTTATCTTTTGATAATCTTTGTTTTTTGTTGATTTGAAAATACTTTTTATTTTTGATTTAGATTTATCTTCAGCTTCTTTTAATTGAACTTTGCTAAACCAATCCTTTATTTTTCCCATTGAACAAAGCTCCATTCCTCTTGGTGGTCCTGTTTGCCATCCTAACATATGGGGTTTGCATATTGGCATACATAATCTTCTACCATCTGCTTCTTGATAGCTAAATATTTCTCCTTGTTTCTGTGAAAAGTCCAATCTAATGTTATTGTCTGCCAAGAAGGGCCTTCCAAGGACTGTATGTACTGCTCCCTTGGCAATGAAGAAATGAATTTCTTTTTCTTCTCCAGAAGGTAAAAGTACTTGTGTGAATTCAGCCAATCCAATTAATGATGTTGTATGTCCTCCAATTCCTCTTAAATTCATGTTGAGCTTTCTGTTTGGAAGAGAGGCTTTTATTGCTGCATCTTCAGTTATTATGTTGAGCTCTGATCCTGTATCTACCAGTGCCATTACTGGATATTCTTCTTTTCCAACAAATACTTGCATAAACCCAAGTGGACAGGCATAATGAAGTCTTGGTTTTTCAAAGTCTTTAATTTTTATAGAAATAACATCTTCTTTAATGTCCAAAGTGTTAACTGATTTGATAGCTTCCTTTTCTTCAAGAGAAATCCCTTGAAGCCTGTGAATGAAGGTTGGTGAAACTGATAATATTTCTTCCAAGGTTAAGTTAATTTTCTGTTCCAAGATTTTCTTTATTACATTTTCAATTGCTAATTTTGGTTTTAATTCTTTCTTATCCTTTATGAATTCTTTCTTTTCAGTTTTGTGGTGAACCATCTTTTTATTTAGCTTGTCACTTTCCTCCTCAACATTCTCTTTTTCTTTACTTTCACTTCCTTCAAATGTTTCATCTCTTTTTGTATGTTTATCTTTATATTTGGTTGGAACAATCATCTTCATCTCCTCTTCAGCCTCATCCTCATGATAGGTTCCTGGTAGTATAGGCTTTTTACTTTGAGAATCTTCTCTATTTTGGCTTTCTTGCTTAGCCAATCTTTGCTTTGTCTGTCTGAGAGTTGCATGTGTTTCCAACATCTCAGTGGGTGAAGATACTGTTGGTGGTTCCCAATTACCCCAGTCTTCTACTTGAGCAATTGAAACTTCTTTTTCTTCCTTTTTCAGCTCAACTATCTTTTGATCTTCTGGTCTTGCTAAAGGATTTTCCTTTTCAATTATCTTGTTTGAAATTTCTTTTTGTTCCTTATCAAATTCCCTGACTAAATCCTTTGGAGATTTGGTTCCTTCTGAGGGTACTCTTTGGAAATTAGGGTAAAGGAAATTTAATCCTTGCCTACTGACAATTCTTTTTTCCATATCTTCTGCCAGGTAGCTGCATCTTGTCAATGAATGACCATTTTAAAAACAGTAATAGCACCTTAAGGGTGGTCTTGGATACAGTTGTGCTGGAACATAAGGTTGATAATTTGCAGGTAAAGGTGCCTGGGTATTTCTTGGTCTGAATGGCTGTGCATTTGGTGCTAAGCCTGATCCTTGTGTATTTGATTTATCCTTCCAGACCTTCTTTGGTGGATTAACAGCCTCTGATAGTTCTTTAAGATGGTCCAAAACATCCTTCATTGGATTTACTTCTTTTGGTGCTTCATTAACATGAGCCTCTTGAGCTGGTGGATTCTTTATTTTCTTTGTAATATCTTTCATTTGTTTGATAACCTCCTCCCAGCTTTCATCTTCAAATCTGGTTTTCTTTTTGCTTTTGATTTCATCTGACTTTGATAATTGTGATTTCCCTTTAATAACTACTGCTGCCTCCAATTCTGCCTCAATATAATTTCTGAGGATATCCATCTCAGGTAAGATATATCCTCCATCTCTTGCTTGAACCATGGTCCTGTCTTTGATCATTTCTTTAGTAACACTACTTCTAATTTCTGGTGATAAAGAATCAAATACATCTTCATGATAATCATTTTCCTTTTTGATATACCCATACTTCAGCAGATATTTTGAAATTATGTCATATTCCCCAATGAACTTTCTGTATTGGGACAAACTTTTGACTCCTCCTTCCTGTTGAGTTTGATTAAATAGTCTTGTTAATGAATCTTTTCTGTGTCTTCTTTCTGGTTCCACCTTTCCCCATTTACTGATCATTTCCTTTTTCAATTGATCCCAATCCTCCATTTCATATCCTGGCATTCCTTCAATTTCATATCTGATATCCTTATCTTCACTCCAGAATGCTATTTGCATGGCCAAATCCCTTTCATTGGCTCCTTCAATTGATGCTATCCTTTCAGCTCTTTTTATAAAATCCTCAACATCACTTCCATCAAAGTTGAGGTTATAATCTTTTGCCTTTATTTTAACAATCTTTCTTGTAGGTATTGTAACTCTTTCAGGTTGCTGAGTTGGTGTTGTAATATGTACCCTTTTTGCAAATCTTGCAGTTCTTGGCAATGTTCCTGGTGTGGATGTTGCAAATGTCTTTGGGGTTGGTGATGGTGATGGTTGCTGGGGTCTGAGCATTCTTTCAATAGTTGCATCCCCAGTAGTTTCAGGTGAGAATTGACTTGATTTTGTCTTCTTTCCATGTCTTCTTGCAGCTCTTTCCATAGCCTTCTGTAATTCTAATCTTTTCTTCTGAAATTCTTCATCATTTTCTAAATAAGAAAAATCCTCTTCTTCACTTTCTTCCTGACCTAATTCCTCAATTCTGGACTGCTCTTTTTCCAATTCCTCCTCCAAGGTTAGAGCCTTCTTTGAGGATGATGATTCCTCCATTATAGTTGTGATCTAAACAATGATTTAATTTTTATTTATTTTTTTTTTTGATTGATTTTTTTTTTTTTTTTGATTTTTTTTATGATTTTTAAGATTGATACTGTGATCTTATTAATGATACTTGAGATTTGAAGGCCACTGTTGGGACACCAGATGTGGGAACTCCTTTTGTTGTGGGATAAATAATAGGCAGTACCTTGAGGGGGAAATTATTGGTGAGTCTGTTTTGAATTTCAGAATGAGCCAATAACCATGGGTGCTAAGGTGTATTAGCTGCCCCTCTAAATATACTGAAAAAGATACCCTTTTTTGATGAGATCACAAATCAATTATTTAGTTTTGTGGCTTTTCAATTAGAGAATTTTCTTCAGCAGTCTCTATCAGTCTGTCAATAAAAGATCACTATGATAATAATGGTAATAGTTAATATTTTTTTAATAATAATTTAGTTTTGCTTAACTTTCTTGTTATTGATTATAATTCTTTTTAATTAATTCTTCTAGTATTCCTTCTTTTAATACCTGAGATATTTAAAGAATATTGTTTAAGATCACTAATAATATTAATAATAATCTTGAGAGCTAGCTATGCTTTTAAAGGTGATTTAATAATACTATAAATATAGCTATAATAATTTAAGGGTAAGATAATTCTTTAAGGGTGGTTTTGTTTAATATAAGGGTAAGATATAAATAGTAATATAATACTATTAGGATCAATATAAATATAATCCAATATACCTAAAAGGCTTATGATATAAGGTATAAGGGTAAGATGATATCCCTTCTATAAATAAGGGTTATTGATAAATTAGATAAGATCACTAATGATAATATCTTCAAACACTACTTCAACACTACTACTATAATGGTAAGACTATTAAATAATATTAAACTCTTTCATTAATACTATAAATATCTTTCATTAATTAATCATAAATAATACTATAAGATACTGAGCCTTGCTACTGATCTTTTTCAATATAAATACTAGATTATCCTACTAGAGAAGGGATGGATTGATCCTCAAGATTATTGTCTGAATCAGAAGCATGGGGGAAAAACAGGGAGAGAGGCCCTTTATTTATACCTTTTGGGCCCTCCATAGAGCCTTCCAAAAACAAGGGACTTAGAAAAAATTCCACCTTGAGACATTTTTGCTGGTGGGTAAATTAAAAATGGTGTCATTTGATCAAGATATTGCACCATATGTTTGGTTGATTGCACCATTCTGAACCTTATTATTGTCAGTGCACAGCCTTGAGACATTTTTGCTAGTGGTTAAATTTGGAATGGTGTCATTTGTTCAGGATATTGCACCATATGTTTGGTTGATTGCACCATACTTTTTGAATTATACTCTTATTTTGACTAAAATTTATTCTTATTATGCACAGCCTTGAGACATTTTTGCTAGTGGTTAACTTTGGAATGGTGTCATTTGATACAGATATTGCACCATATGTTTGGTTGATTGCACCATTTTAAAAAACTGTATTCTTATCTCTGCTAACCTTATTTTTCTTCTTCACAGCCTTGAGACATTTTTGCTGGTGGTTAAATTTGAAATGGTGTCATTTGATACAGATATTGCACCATATGTTTGGTTGATTGCACCATTTTCTTAAAACTGTATTCTTATCTCTACTAACCTTATTTTTCTTCTTCACAGCCTTGATCTGTATTTAGTTGAGTATTTCTATATGTAAAATTTAATTTGTAAATAATACCTGTAATGTTTGGTTATGGGAGTTTAAGTGGGGATTGAGTGATGTAACATTATGTTAACTTATATGTAAGTGTTTTTTTTATATCAAGACATGTAACACTTGATGTTGTAAGAGTAATGGTATCACTTATGTAATATTACACAGGTTTATTCATATTGAATATTCAGACAAGCTGCATTATCTTTAAGCATATTCTTGTACCTAGTATAGAGTGTATAGTATCATTTCTCTTCTTTAATCCATGATATCTAGAAAGTTATTGACATTATGGGGTTGAGGCAATATGTGACTATAGGTAAAATTTGATGTAGATTCCAGTGGAATACTTATTTTTGTTATTTTAATATAATTCTCTTCCTTTTTCTTGCAATTTTTTACTTTTATCTTTCACTTTTTATCTCTATTTTCTTTATATATATATATATATTATTATTATTGATCAAAGTTTTAGCTTTAAAATTGTGGATTTGAACCTTGGAAGAACTGGTATGGAATACCACACCGGTTGGCCAGCATTGGACCTATCATTCTTATTTGTCTTAATCTCCACACAAGTGAAAGATGAAAGCCAGAGAATGTCTATGTTTCAGGAATCATCCCTGGTCCGAAGGAGCCAACTTCCCTTCAATTGAATTATTTATTAATGCCACTCATCAACAAGCTCAAAGAGCTATGGCAAGGTTACCATTTTTCACCCACCTCAACAGGTCCTTCAGGATCCTTTATCTGTGTTGCCATTCTCACAGCCATTGTGGATGTGGTTGCCATGCGCAAGCTTACTGGATTTATTTCCCATTCAGCCAACCACTTTTCTAATTTTTGCACCATTCACAAAGCTCAAATTGAAGAAATTGGTCCTCAATTTCACTACACACGCTCATATCAAAATCATAAATCAACCATTGCCAAATGGCTTCGGGCAACCCCACAACAAAGACAAGCAATTTTGCGAGTATGGAGTGCGATATTCAATTTTAGAAGACCTTCCGTATTGGGATGCAACCAGAATTGTTAATCTTGACATAATGCATAATTTAATACTTGGAATTTTGAAGGATCATGCAACTTTCAAATTGTGCATTCCATAGTCCAAATCAGAAATTTACCTCAGGTCCCGCAGGAAATCCAATGACACCAACATTTCAGACTCAGATTCCATGACCTCCAACAGCTCTCTTGATAAAATCACATTGAGAGAGGCCCGCTCCCTGAGAAGAGACGCAGCAAAAATAATAAATGAGCCACTCCCCACTACTTCCCAATGCCCACCCCTCACACGGAACATCCATCTAGTGGTTCTGCGGATATTCCTTTATTTGATGCCGATTAAATCCCCATTTCTGAAATCGCCTCTGAGTTGGATATCACTGCACTGAGTGATCACCAGATCAAGGGTGAGGCTCTGGAGCATCTCCGACAAATCATATCTGAGACAATAATTCCCTCATCATGGACAAGAGTACCTTGCAACATGGGTTCCCCCTCTCATGGTAGCTTAAAAGCCGCTGAATGGGCTCTCTTATATAAGGTCTATATTCCATTTTTAATGCTCAGTAAACAGATGTCATTAGATGTACACCAATCCGCGAACATTCAAAGAAAAATGGGTCAGTCAGAAGAACTTGCAAATGAACTAACCAAGAATACATTCCATTTGATTAGTGCTATCAACATTGCCACAAGTTGGACTGTTTCAATAGGAGATGCGACTGCATTTTCTGAACATTGGAAAAAATTCCGCCTTTCCAATCAACTCCTGTTCCCAAAACAGAAAAGTAAACCAAATCATCATTTTGCTGATCATATTCCCGAACTCTTCCAATGTTGGGGCCCAGCACAAGCCTCAGCCACATGGGGTTATGAGCGCTTGATTGGAGTATTTGCAAAAATGCCAACAAATAACAAAATATGTACGTCAATTAATAAGATCAATATATTCACATTGATTAAACACCTGAACTGAATAAGATTAACTTCTTGCAACTCTGAATAGATGATATAGATAAAACCTTACTTCAACATATCTGTCGATGTTCCAACCTTTCCGTTCTCCTGAAATACCCATCCGTGCCATGTGAAATAAAACAGCTTTTCAAATCACAGCCACCTGCCCTATTCAATGACCATAAATATAACAAACCATCCCACCATGACCAAGAAAATTATGATTGCCTGGTTGAGTACTTACAGAATTTTCATGAAACAAGGGAAATAGTTGATTGGATCAGCTTAGAAACTACCATGCAATCCACAAGTCCTCCCACTTCAAGGATTGTCTCACCTTGGTATTTTCCAGTTTCAAACATTAATATTGGGAACAATATATTTTCAACTGAATCCAAAAATGTCAGCAACAGTGTGATATGTTTTCTGAGGGGAACTCACGACGATTTAGTATTATTAATAGCATTTTTAAAGTCTCTGAGCCATCTAGCATACTGAACAATAACTTTCTGATCTTAAAAACTTTGAAGATTGATGTGAATTTCTTACCAGATTGGCCGCATCTGAATATTTATAAAGCTGTTGGTTTTGATGATGGACACTTGATTATATCTGAAGAAGAAATAGAAGGTAACTGTGGATTGTATGATAACAAAGTTCTGTCATGTGGACCGCTTGTAATGATAAAGCCGTTATTTCATGAAATTTAGTCTACAGAAATGCAAATCTCTCAGATTCATTAGCAAATTTTGCTAGTGAAATAACTGCCTCAAAATTTAGTGACAGAGACATGCCATTGTGACAAGCAAAGCCCATTATTTCACATTGCCACAAAGAACTTACTATTTTGACATTGGGTACAGTGTGAATAAGCCAAGTTCAATGATCAAATAACCCACACACTCACCTTTCACAGCATCCAAAATTTCTAACTGCGCCATCATCATGTTGGAAGGGGAAGCGGCCCTTGCGCACTCGCCAATGCACACGCAAGCACACCCGCACCCGCACCCGCGGTATTGTGCGGCGGGCTCTACCAGTGTCACCTGCAAAACAACAATCCCACTCAAGCGGAGTCCTTTTATGGATGACCTGGTGAAGTCAAACCCCCCGCCTACATCAAGACTGGCTGAAGGACCTCTTTGATGTGTGTTTGTGCAAACAGGCGGGTCTTGTGTAATTTTTACCAACCATCAGACGGTTGCGGGATGATCAGGTGGTGAGGAATCTGAGTTGAAGGCACAGCAGAACCAATATTGGTGGATGTCACAGGATTTGGTGTAAGACAAGAGTAGGACGTGTGCTCGACATTCACTTGATTTTTGCTTGACATGGGCTCGACTTTTATCCTGCTTGACGTTTGCTTGACATGAAGTCAATTGCCAACGATTGACACGCGATTCGCCCTGGTGATTGAAAACAGTGAGAATATGATTCATAGGAGGAACAGGATACTTGTTCTTCCTAGTAAAAGAATTGAATTTGCGGTAATCAATGAACAAACGGAGGCCACCATCCTTCTTTTTGACAAAGAGGACATGTGTTCCTGTTGAAGAGGAGCTTGGCCAGATGAAAACTTTCTCTACATTACGTGAAATTTAGGCCCTGAGTGTATCTGAATCTTGGTTTGACAAAGAGTATATCACCTCAGCTGGGGGTAGAGACCTCTCCAGCTCAATATGATGATCACTGGCATGGTGAGGAGGAGGTTTCTCTGATTTCAACTTGGAAAATACATCCAAATACTGGTGATAAGCAGAAGGAACAACCTTCATCACAGTTTCTATTTCTTCTGGCTCTTCTTCTTCATCCCACAACTCCTCCAGGGAGTCATAATATGATATAGGAGGAAGGTCCATATTCCCAAAAAAGAGATGAATCGGGCATGCCTACTTCTCTCACGAGTTATGGTATCTTGGGAAGTGGATTTATTCAGAAGGAGCGGGTGCTTGCACCTGTAGTCCCGCCCAAAAGGGTTTTCCTGTGGGATTTGCCAGGGCTCTTAGCGTAGCCCAAAAAAAAAGGAAGGAATATGGACAGAAGAGGGAATTGATGGTGTTCTCAAATCACCAACCAGAGCTGCACATGATTTGGCAGAATAAAAGTCATTACTCAAAGATTGAGAAGTATCATAACAGTCCTTATGATCAGCTTTAAAGGTGATCAGCCCTTGCCTCCAATAAATAGATGGATCAAAATGATCAAGAAAGTTAAAGGCCAATGTGAGGTCTTATCCCTTGGGAGTATCAATGAACCAAAAGTCCCATTAAAAGCTTGGGAAGGAAGGGAACTCAACAATATATTTAGTATGGTGAGTCACAAATAAGGAAGGGGACTCAGAGGAGTCCAAGATGATAGGATGAATCTTCTCTGGGAGTTCTAACATGGTCAAAGAATACTTGTGAGCAAACCTATTTGCAATAAATGAGTTGGTAGCACCAGAATCAATGAGAATAATTTAAAACATATCAGAGAGAGAAGAAAAAACAAAAGATTTAAGAGAATTTTTGACACCAGTATTCAGAATGCACAATTGTGCTCTGGATGGAAAACAGTGAATACCATTGAACACTAAGTGATTTTTAGTCAGGCCTTTACCTGGCTGGAAAACTTTCCTGATGGTTGGGCAAGCTGGTTTTGAGGTGTTTTGAAACAAGACTCAAGACTATGCTTTCCACCACAATAGGTACATAAGCACTCCTTGATTCTTCTTTCCTTTTAAGAATTCATCAGCTTGAAATCTTTATTCGGGAAAGAAGAATTGGGCTTGTCCCTCTTTTGAAAAGCCTTCTTCTTTTTTTGTGCGGAGCTTTAAGAGTTTTGAGGATGAGAACAATTTAAATTTGAGGCTTCAGGCTTCTTCTATTGATAATTACTCTTCTCCATTTGCCTCTCATGGTACCTGGTATCAAGCTCCAGGTTAATATCCATTGATTCTTTAAGAGAGTAAATTCTTGAAGGATGGGAGGCCAATTTATCCAGAATCCTGGATGGAAATCCCTTCCTGAGATGATGGATGAGAGCTCTTTTAACCCAATATCCAATTCTTGAGACCAAACTTCTGGAATAAGCAATGTATAATGAAATGTGTCCACCTTCTTTCATTCTTAAGGAATCCAGCTCTGCTTCAGCTTTTCTGACTTCATTTGGGTCCCCAAACAAATTAAAGAGTTGAGAAGGTAGCTTGGGCCTTGATTGGTGAGATTGGAAATATAAGTCTCAATCCATTTTGCAGCCCTTTAAATGAGAAATGAAGTGGAATAAACAACTCCCTTTTTGTCTTGAGAGGAATTTGCTGGATCATTATGGAAAATCAATTGAAAAGACTTAATAAAGCTTCTGACTTTGTATGGCTGAGTCCCATCAAAGCATTTGGGTGCCTTCATAGATGGAGTCTTGAATGCTGGTGGTCTTGATGCTTCATAAGATGAAGCTGCTTGAAGATTGGCCATAATCTGAGTCATCTGCTTCATAATGGCCAATAAGGATGGTTCAGACCAATGAGAGGAAGGCTGATTAGACTGGGCTAGAGTTGGCCCTCAAGTACCTTGGGATGCCCCCACAGGTGCAGGAACACCTTCAGTACAATCAGACACTGAATTTTCCTCCTCCTCTTCACCATCTTCACCAGGAACTTTGAAAATTGTCCTTGAAGTTCCTGGAAAACTGCCAACTACTCCTGAAAATGAACTTGATCTTCTTGGAACTCTTCCTCCCTTCTAAATTGGGTCCTCCATCTAAGTGGGCCCTCAGTTGAGGAACTTCTGGGGTGCTGTCAAGAGGAGCTCTTGGAGTTGAAGTGAGAACAGCTTGAGCTTGTCACAACCATGGCAATTCACCTCCTTGGATCTCTGTATGGAATATCAAGCCACAGCCCTTTTATGTCCAATTGGCCATATCCATCACCAGTGGCCAATATGGCCATGTCATCATCTTATGGACCATTTAGGGCCATTTGTCTTTTGGCACCTTCATGGCCCTTCACCTCAATCTAGAAGCCATAGTGGCAATTTATGCCCAATTGGGTATTTCTGGTCATTTCCCTCATAACCAGGGGAAATGGCCCAAATGGCTGTTTTGGCCATTTGGGCTCATAATGCGCATTTGTGCACCTTTTGCACACTTTGACGCAAAGTGTCTAAAAGACACTTTCCTGCCCTTTGGGCCAGGTTTTGGCTCAGAACCCAAAGGTGGCCAAAAACCCCAAAGGACCCAGAA
This sequence comes from Austropuccinia psidii, assembly GCA_023105745.1. NCBI lineage: Eukaryota > Fungi > Basidiomycota > Pucciniomycetes > Pucciniales > Sphaerophragmiaceae > Austropuccinia > Austropuccinia psidii. The sequence goes on from JALGQZ010000009.1 coordinate 46,560,076, forward strand.
GCACCTTTCCAAGCTCTGAAGCAATCACATCAATCTTTTTCCCCTCTGTCTTTCCATCTCAAGACCTTTGGACGTAATCTTCTTTCCAATGAACCAATATGCCAGTAATGATGTTATATATTATTATGCATCATTTTTCAACAGAAATTCAATGGTGGCAATATAAAATGGTCATTTCAATATTCCAACATATCATCAAGTCATCAAGGTACCCAATCATTTAGAGGACTCATCAAGGCTCAAGAGCAAGTCTTTCAGCGTCAAAGACCAATCATGCCATCAAGAAATCATTGGATAATTCCATTCACAGTATTCCTCCAAGGAAATACTGTTCAACCATTCTAAAGGGATTCAAGAGGCAGTTCATTCATTCATTTGCCAAGTGTCAAAGCTCCACTCAATCCATCTTGCAACCACCTTCATTTCAATACAGTCTGGATCCATCAAGAACTGTATTTCATTTTCAAGTATGGGAAATTCATTCAACCCATTTCAATTTTAATATTAGCCAGCTGTATCAATTCCCAAAACAATCAATACAGCCTCAAGGATCAATACAGATCAGTTTTCAGCCTGAAGAACTCAAGCTCCCAACTTTTCACATATACTGGCTACCCTTTCCACCCTGGGGGGTTTTTCCCCAGTTAATTAATATATTTTGATTTTATTTTATCTTTATTTATCTTATCATTTTTGTTAAGTGAATACTGATATTATCAAGTCAGTCATTTAGCACCTTTCCTCTTTTCTTTCTTTGCGTGTCAATGGATATTTGGTGGTCATATCCTTACCAATTCCATTGTTCATTTTGGCAGGTTGAAACAGTGATTAAGGACTTACTTGGTTGGCTCTTTGGCCATTTGGCTTCTCTTTCCTCTTATTGCATCTCATCTTGTACCTGCATATTTCTTAGAGGAATTCAATTCTTTATTTTATTTTCTTTATTCTTTTGGAGTCTTCCAAGTGATTTCCCTGATTGCTGAGTGCCAGGACACTCTTGCTTTTCTGTCCAAGAGCCCCTGTGACAGAGCTCTGGCTTGAGATCTTGTCTGTCTGACAGGAGGTGAGTGTCAAAAAGTCATGATTTCAGGATAAGAATGAAAATGAAATGAATACAAAATCAAAATTTGAAGATGAAAGATTGAGGAAATTTAAAAGAAAGCTTGGATTCATGATCAAAATCAAAATCAATTTCTTGAAGAAAAATCAATGAATCAAAGTGAAAGCTTGAGGTAAATCAATCAATAAAATGTCAAAATGAAAACTTCAGGTCAATAAATCAATATGTCAAATCAATCAAAATCAAAATCATGCAGAAAATCACTCAATCACATGAATTATTGAGGCAAAATTAATTTATGTCAAAATTCCTGATGTGAAGAATCAGCAAAATCAATGATATATTCCTGTCAATCAATTTTCTTGACGTCAATGTCAATTTTATGTCAAATAAAGTGAGTTCTTATTAGAAAATCAAAATCCTTGAAGAATGAATCAATATGAATCTTGAGGTGAAGAATGTTTCTAAATAATCATCAAAGCCAATTTGAAAAGTAATCAAAAATGAAATGAAACTTAAATTATGAATGAAATGAATTTGATTATTTGAATAAAGCTTAAAAAAGAGAAAACAAAAATAAAAATGGGTCAGCGTTCAATTTTCAAAATGAAGAATGATTGAAAGAAAATTGGGAGATGACAATTAATGATTAAGTTTATAAACATTAAAGAGTCATGATTTCAATGAAATGAGTGAGTGAAATTATAAATAAAGAATGAATAGAATGGAAAGAAATTCCAAGTTAATTAATACAATGTCACAGGGGCTCTCCTGGAAGACAAGACTGACCTGGAACTCACTTGGAAGACTCCAAATAACAAAGAAAATAAAATGAAAGAAATAAATTTCTATAAGAAATATGAAAGTACAAAAATGAGATGCAATAAGAGAAATAAGAAGCCAAATGGCCACAGAGCCAACCAGGTATTTCCTTAATCCCTGTTTCAACCTGCCAAAATGAAAAATGGAATTAGTAAGCATATGACCACCAAATATCCATTGACAAGCAAAGAAAGAAAAAAGAAAGAGGTGCCAAATGACTGACTTGATAATATTAGTATTCACTTGACCAAAAGGGTAAGATAAATAGAGATAAAATAAAATCAACATAAATTAATTAACAGGGAGGAAAATCCCCCAGGGTAACAGGAGGCTGGTATATTTGGACCGTTTGGAGCTTGACTCCATCAGGCTGGCAGCTGGTCTGTATTAAATACAGAAGGATGTATTGATTGTCTGATTGAATTTATACCTTTCCAAATTGAGAAATGAACTGGGTTGAATGATCATCCAATGGTGTATGATTGAAATAAGGGTCTTGATGAATCTAGACTGTATTTAATGGATGTGGTTGCCAAGGTGGATTGATGGAGAATTCACACTTGGAAAATTATCTTGGAACTGCCTCTTGAATATACCTTGAGAATGAATTTCCAGTATTCACTTGGAGGAATACTGTGCATGAGAACAACCAATTATTGCTTGATGGGGTCATTGGTATTTGAAATTGACACTCGTCCTTGCATATTGATGAATACTCTGGATGATGTGACTTGATGACCTAATGAAAAGTTGAGTAACCTTTTGATATTGGTGCCATTGGATTTCTGGCAAAAACAGATGCATAATGGTGTATAACACCATTTGTGACACTTTTGGTTATTGAAGGCTGGAAATGGCCAAAGGTTGTTTGGAAGGATGCCAGGAGAATATAGGTGAAAATTGGGCTTGGGTGGCTTCAGAGGTGACAAAGTGGTTTTTGGGTATTTGGCCAAATATAGCCAATACAGCTTTAAAACTTTATTTGCGCAAAACTGGCAATTAATCCCCAAATGGCCTAATATAGCCATTTGGGCATATTTCCCATATTAAATGGGAAAATGGAATAAATGGCTGAATACAGCAAAATGGGTATAAATTCACAAAAATGCACAAATCTGTATTAAAAGCTTAAAAAGCCAAATAGAGGCTTTTGTGCTGTAACAACCACTAGTCAGGGGTAAGGATATTCAATTTTACAACCACTCAAACACCTCAAATCAGCAATCCACTGTGTGTATCAGCAATCAGTTTCAGCAATCTTCCTTGCTGAAACATGCATACAGTCTGGTGAATCAATACATCCTGTCAATACTTGTACAGATTGGAATTACCCAATACAGTTTGGATACACCATCCTGAAACTGTATGATTACTCAATACTACGACTCCTCCTATACAGAACCTGTACAGATTGTATAGGACCTGTCTTGGCCAGATTCATTTCAATAATCAATGCCTCTCATGAAAACTCTCTGTCTGGATCAGGGCTGGTGATTCTCACATATACCAGCCCCTCTTTCTCTCCCCTGGGGACTTTTCCCAGTTAATTAATTTAGTTAATTTATTGTTTTATAAATATTCTTACTCTTATTCTTGGGTATTATCTTTATTTGGTATCAAGTTAGTCTTTGCATTGCTCTTGCCTGTTCAGTATGAGGTGTGATCGCCATATCCTTATTACCCTCCTCTTTCTTTCTGACAGGTTGAAACAGTGGACTTGGACTTGTTTGTGGTTGGCTCTTTTATTTCTTACTCTTATTCTTTGTTGCTGCTTTTTCTTATATTAGTATTTCTTAGCAATCTCACTCTCATTACACTCATAAGTATTTTTCCTTATCTTATCCTTGAGCCATCTGCAGTGAGCCCCAGTTTACTGAGTGCCAGGCCCTCTTCACTGAGGAGAGCCCCTGTGACACTCTGGTTCTGAGGGTGACACTGGTGTGTTGGCCTGTGACTGGGTATCAAGTGGGATTATATTTTCTTACACTGAATCAAACAGGAGAAAGATGGCTTAATGTCAGTTAAGACTTCTTAAAAGGCTGTTTGCATGTCTAAGAATGGCCTCTAAGCAATATATTTCTATAATATGCCCTTGTATTATGACAGTGCAATTAAAATTAATAGATATACATCAGAAATACAGCCTATGGATATCTGGTAAAATTTGGTTGTTCCATCATGGACAATTCCTTCTACCTTGCATACCTTTCATTTCTGTGTACCAAATACTAGCATGACCTTTCAATGCTATATTTAATATAGCAGTGATCCAGTAATCTGGAATGCTTGGTACATCTATGAAGAGTCCATCAATATAGTCAATAAGTCCCATGTTATCATATTCTCCTGTGCCAGCTTGCGCCCTCTGGAAGCTGTTTTAAGGCTTCCTTCTCAGAATAAGACATATTATCTCTGTTTTGGTATTTAGATGGAGATTTTTCCTTCTTCACCAATAGGGCATCTGGTTTGATGTCTACTTTATATTGGGGTCTCATATTTTGGTATAAATTAAACAATTGGTTTATGTCTTGATCCAAAAAATACCCATTGCTTTTGCAGTGGTGTTGATCTTCAAAGACTTGGTTCAGTCTTTTATTAGCTTATTAAGAGGGTTTTCTCAATTGGGCACAGCTCCCTTGGATGGCTTTAATGGTCACCTCTTGTAATACTGCATTTCTTTGCAGTGTTTCATTTAATATCTTGAAGTAATAAAGCTGCTCTTGAGTTTGCACTGCAAATTGGGACATTTTCAACCACAGCTTATCACTGTTCAAGTTACTCTCAGGTGTAAAAACATTATGTTTGGTCTGAGTGGGGGTAATATTTCTATTAGTGGGGCTATTGATTAAAGAAGTATTTAAAGCTATTTCTGGCTCCTGTGTACTTCCTCACCAAGCCCAACAGCTTCTGGATCAATGGCTCTGACTCTCCATGCCTTTTGTTGAAAGAGGTATTGTTTTTTCCTTTGTCTCCTTGTCTCCTTCTGGAAACTACCTTGGATTGTGAAGAATGGTAAATCTTGGCCACTGATCTTCTGGTGCCTGAATGGTGTGGAGCCACCAGAGAGTGGGTTTGTCTACTACTTGTGAGCCTGAAGGAATCAGAGGAGGCCTTGTCTTGTTAATCTGTTCTTCTATAGCTTGTATAGTGGCTTGATTCTCCCTTATCTGTTTTCCCTCACCTCCAGGAGTCTAAACTGCCTTGTGGGATTCCAGCTTTGGTGATTACCATAAGGTCTCTAAAGTCTATCTCTTTGAGACAAATCTTCCAGAAACTTGCTCCAAGTTCTTCCCAGTGGGATGCCAGGTTGGACCTCTTGTTGTCCATGCTCCATTGAAATAAATCTTTGAGGAGTTGGTGGAGCTGAAGGACTTGATCCATATCTTTACAGTCCTCTGGTTTGAGGTTCCTGTTGAATTGGAAAGTGAATGGCAGAGTGGGTATGATTTCCCTCAGTGTCTTGCCATCCACCACTTTGTGCAAGGTGTCCTCTTCCAGGTCTTCTGGTTCTGGAAGATCCTTCTCTGCCCTCTGGTTGGTTCCTTTGGAAGCCAAGGTTTCTGAGGTGTACAGGTGACATATCAGTGTTTGCAAGCAGTCAAAAACTTTATGTTCTTAGGGTATTTACCTTTGACTGTTCCTTTTACAAATTTGTTTTCTTCTGATTTTGGCACTTTACTTTTAGAGGTTAAAACTGGGTTAATTATGGTAATATTCCCTGTACAGGTGGTTAAGTTTGGTTTAACTTGTATTGAAGCAGAGTGTTGTGGTTTTCTATTCCTCTGAGTGGCAATGGGTGTCCACATTTTTCCTGTTATGAGGCCTTCACTATGCCTCTTGCCTTTTCCCTTTCTGCCCTCTGGTTCTGAGGGTGTCACTGGTGTGTTGGCCTGTGACTGGCTTTCAAGTGGTATGAAGCTATCTTCCACTGAATCAAACAGGAAAAGAGGGCTTGATGTCAGTTAAGACTTCTTAAAATGCTTTTTTCATGTCTAAGAATGGCATCTGGGCTTGTATATTACTACAATATTCCCTTGTATAATGACAGTGTAATTGAATTAACACTTTGACGTCAGAAATACAGCTCACTGATATTTGGTATACTGTTTGTATACCAATATCACACAGAATAACTTGTAATTAGCAAGTATAAGCTGATAAAAGTGGTATGTAAGAGGGTAATTGAACTAACAATATGCCCAAACACGCCTCAACTGTTGGTTTTACAGTAGGAGGTGGCTTTATTTAATTAAAAAAGGACTGTATTAGTGGCTTAAAGTGTTTTTATATGCAAAACACGCCAAAAATAAGGGTCCTGTGGCTATTAGCCATGTGACAGGCACTCTTTTTAATATGATTTGAAGACATATAGAATATATATATATATTTAAGAAACAATTACGCCTAAAAACATGAAACAAAATGTCAGAAATAGAGAGAATAAGTGAAAAAACTCACTTTTAAGGTCCAAAAAAGGTTAAAACATGGCCAGGCACCCAAAATGTCAGGTTGAGTCAATATAGAAGTAGTAATTAGGCTATTTACAACTTCAACTGTGACTGTGACACGTGATAACAGGTTTAAAAATAAAGGTATTGATTGATAATAAGGATTTAAAATCAGATTCAAACGGCTTTACCATTATAAAATAGTGGTTGTGAGCGCTGTTGAAATCCCTGGGTGCAGCTTTACCTGTTAGATGAAAATAATAAAGACTACAATAATTAATATTATAATCATACCTGTTTCTTTTCCAAGGGTATAACTGTTTTTGACAGTTGTACTACATAGGAATTTAAGAGCAGGATGTGGAAAGCTTATCTGGCTGTGAAAAGCCCTCCTTTTATCCTGAAATGGGGGGGAAAGGCTGCTAGACCTTTCCACATGGAGGAAGTGAAGATTTTTTCACTCTCTGAGACAGGCTTGTGGTTTGCAAAGGCCTGTATAGCCTGTATTGGGCTCAGATGTGGTTTTGAAACCACATCTGGGCAGGTTTCACCAATACAGGGTGAAAATGTTCATCTGGGGACCACATAGCCTTCTTCTGACGTGTATGACACATAGAATGCTGTACAGAAACTGTATGGGAACCCAGTATTGACTGACTTATGAGGTATTTAAGTATAAACATGCTTCTTTGTCTGTTTGACACCTCATAATCATGGTTATGGGATATTATCCCATGGTAAGGCTGTATTGGCCAGAATGTGGGATTTTGACGTTAAAAAAGCCATAGCTTTGTCAGTTCTTGAGATATCAAACTCAAAATTGGTTCCAAGTGTAGCACTGTATGTTCTCTACACAATGGTACCTTATTTGATATGGCAAAGTTATCCCATGTACAAGATATTTTGTACATATGCATCTTTTAGGGAAAAGCTGTATTGGGTTTGTTTGGTCCATAACGTTTGTTCTGGTTGAGACATGAGGAAATGGATGACAAAATCAGATATCCCTGATTGTTACCTTCCCAAAAAGACCCCACTTTAGGTATCTCACACTAAAACTGCAGAAGTTAGATGAGAGGTGAATGTTTTGTTCACCCTTATTTGGCCTGAATTTGACCATAACTTCTGTAATACTAGTGCTAGCTCAGTTTGGTTGGTACCATTGGATATTCCTGAATTAGAGCTTCATTTTTCATACCAATTTGATGGGGTTAAGCCTCTTACTCTGTATTTCAGATGAGAGGTGAAAATTAAGGTTTATGCTTGGCAACAACTTTGAGCAGGAATAACTTTGTTATTCTTTGTCCTATGGTGATGGGACTTGTATATTTGGAAAGGGGTCAGTTTCCCCTTTATTTTGATCTTTATTTTGATACCTTTTGAGCCAATTTGGCTCAGCTCCATATTTTGGTGGTATCTTGGCTATACCATGTGTTTATGGTATTTTGGCTGTCATGCTTGTGCTCTGGTTTTGAGTCACAGGCTGAAATACCCTCCCTCTAAAAAATGCTCATCATTGATGAGACCTTTAAGTCTTCCTAGAGGCTCTGAATCTCCTTGAATGAAGGCTCCCATCTGGTATGGCATCTTCTGCAAACCATTTGTCCTTATCAGCTGTTTGGTTCCTGAATCTGACTAAGTATTGTCTTTGATCCTTCCCATTCAGTCTGATATCTGTGGCCCTGATGATTTTACTCACAGGTCCAGGGGAATCCTCCACTTCCACTATCTCTGGTGGTGTGGGGTTCCTCCTCCTGGAGGGGAATTTGTCCTCCTCTGTTTGGAAGTATGGTTTGACTAGACTGACTGGAAAGACTGGGTGCTTCCTGGGAAATTCCTCTGTAAGTTTGACTTCCACTGCATTCTTTCCTATCAGCTTAATGATAGTGAAGGTCCCTACAAAGGAGTCTCTCATCTTCTTGGGTCCTTTAAGATTATTAAAGTTTAGTGTAGACACTAGCAGCTGGTCCCCTTCCTTAAAGTCAGGATCCATGTGTGTCTTGTCCCACCTCTGCTTATTATATTCTTTTGCCTCAGCTATGCATTTGGCAGCTGTGTAACAAGACCTGTTCCACATGTCATGGAAGTCCTTGGATGTGGGGTGGATGGTCAGAAGAATCTTCTTCAAGTGATCCACAGGCAACAGGGGATTACACCCTTTCTCTGACAGTGCAGGTGTTTGTCCTCTGGTAGAGTGCTTACTTGTAGTATAAGCCAGTTGGACAGCTGGTAGAAGGGTAGCCCAGGCATTGGTGTATCCCTCATGGTCCTTGTATTCCATGCCATAGGCACAGAACCTTCTAAGGATATCCTCCATTGTCTGGATCATCCTTTCAGCTAGGCCCTCTTTTTGTGGATGGTAAGCTGTGGAAATTGCAAACTTGGTGCCAAGCATGTCAAACAAGTTGGTCCAAAATTCATATGTGAATTTTGGGTCCCTATGACTAATGATGATTTTGGGGACTCCACAGGTAGATATGATGTTATTCCAGAATAAGAGAGCAGTGTCCATGGCAGTGTCTTCTTTATGGCATGGTAGACACCTCATAATGTGAGCCTTGAGGTATATTTTACATACCCAAATAGGCCACAAATATCTTAAAAAGAAATTTTGAATTATACATAACTCATAAATCATGCATATATTCAAAATTCATCATTTTTGATTTCAGAAAAGATGAATAACTTTTTATTGAGTAAGTAAATCCATGGATTTGAGGCCAAATTTGGATTCTACACAAAAATTCACCTAGGGTAGCTCTATAGAGTGAATAAGCTCAAATTAACTCTTTGAGGTGGTAATATGGAAAATACTTCCACACCACATCATTAATACCACATAAAAGATCCATGAAAATTTTTGTTTTTCTTGATTTTACGCCAAAATAATGGGAAAGTGGGAAATTCCATGTTACATATACCCTAAGAATAGTGATATTCATGTTTTGAGCACTTGATATTATGGTATTCTTACATGCACCTTTGGTACACCCATAGTGGATATCTCACAGCTTAAAATTCTATTTTGACGTGAAAAATAAGCAAGGGGGACAAAAGACCTCAAAGAGAGCCAGGGTACCCAACTTCTGAAGCCCCAGAGGCGTGGATAGCTCCAAAGCTTGGTTCCATGGCTTATCTTGACCCAATTGGTAAACTAAACTGTTTGGGAACTTGGTTACCAAGTTACAACTACTGTAAAACACCAGAAAATAGCAAATAACCTGCTATTTTGACGTGCCAAGGAGGTAAAGAGCTACTTACACTCCTGTAACCATGTCAATTACTAATGAATTTCCATGGATAAACCCCAAAAGAGTAATCAAAATCCTTTTTGGACTTGTATCCATTGATTTACCTCATAGCAACCAGTCAAACACTGATATTTGCAATTCTATGTAGAAATGAGGTAAACACTTCAAAAATTCATTAAAAATACAATTCTTGATGAATCTTTCTGAAACTTTCAGGACCAATTGAGAACTGTATTATCTATGGTACAATCAAAAATAATTCTAGTTTTACTAGTAAAATTCAAAGCTTTACTTACAGTCCATTTTTGGTTATTCTACATGAAACACTGAATCTTCAAAAATTCACAGTAAATACAACCTGTGATGAAATTGTCAATAACATTGAGAACTTTGGGAAATAAATGATTACTTTGGAATAAAAGAAGATTTACAAATGTTACTCCTTTTAATTCTTAACCATATTGCGGTTGGTAGTCACGTAAAAGCATCAATTAAGCAATTATGACAATTTTACGTGACAACAGATGATGTAAGTACTAATCCAAAAGGGTTTAATGCTTTCTCACTCGCTGGATTTTCAGTTTGCTCCATGGCACGCCTCAGTGAGCTGTTGTTGACTTAAAAGAGACCTTCTCTTGCTGTTTTTTCCGTATCATCATCTTATTATCTTATTATATCATTATTACCAACAAGTAAGTATTAGTTAAAACTATTCTTAAGTGTTTCAGATCTTTCAGAATCAATCAGAAAGACGTGAAATCATAGAATCCAACTATATATTGTTGTAATCCTGCTCTAAATCATTTTGATGTCTCAAATCCACAATTCTACGTCAAATTTCTCTACTTTTATCTATCAATAGGTTCTTTGGAGTATCAGTGAGTCATTTATCTTTAATTCTTAAATTTTTTCTCTAGTAATAGTTTTCTTCAAGGATTAGCTTTATAATTATTCTTGTAAAAAATAATTATATATTAAAATAATTTTATTATTTAAATAAAAGAAGTTTTTATTATTAAATTCTTCTTGTAATTGATTCTTGTAGACAATTACTTGCTCACTGTTAAAAGCACTAGTAGTGCTTAACACGTGAAAGAAATAATTCTTTAATTATTTAGTTGTGGTTATAATAATATTTTATTATTATATTTAATAAGAACAGACATAGTACTGTTGATTAATAGTAATATTATCATCAGTTTCATAGTCACATCTTACACATACTCTTGCTGAACCTATCAACTATGATTAAGCAGGCATTGTAGTTTTCTTTGCCTCCTGGGACAAGTCCTGTGACCCAGTCCATATTGATGGTTTCCCATGGGTGTTTGGGTTCCTCTATATGTTGAAGTAACTCATCCTTGTTCCCATGTTTCCTATTTGCCCTTTGGCATCTTTCACAAGTGTTGATGTATTCACTCAACTCTTGTTCCCACTTGGGCCACCAAGCTGTGCTTGTTACCCTCTCTTTGGTCCTGTCCTCACTCATGTGTCCCATATAGGGGCAGTCATGGCATTCCTGACGGATCAGGGAGATGTGGTCTCTGCCTACCACTGTGAGTGAGCTTGTGTGCTTCTCTCTGTGGTAAAGGAGGCCATCTACAAGGAAGAAATTGTTATCCTTATACGCCCTCAACCAGGGTTCTTCCAGCTGGGATTCCAGTTTTGGACTGCTGTATTTTTGTTGAAGGAGTTGTAGTAATGTGTCACACTGATTGTGTTTGGCATAAGACTTCAGTACTGCACTGAAAAACTCATTGTGCAGTTCTGAGGAACTTATTCCCAGTATGACAGTTTCTGCTCCTTCTGAATCAGTGTTTCCACTGTCAAGAGTACCACTTCCTGGTGCCCATTCAGAGAATCTGAAGTTCTTCCTCCTATCTATTTCCATGAAATGGACAGGGATCTTGGCTGCAACTTCAGGGTCATAAGCTAGATTACTCCTGACATTATCCAGTGGCCATCTGCATTGGTATGACTTTTCCCTTCTTTGTATATGATGTTCATATTCCCTATATACTCCTGGATGGCTATTTTCCATCTCAGCATGTGTCGTTTTTTAGTCTTCATGTTCAGTAAAGACTTCAAGGCTGTGCAATCTGTGTAAACTTCAAAGACTGCACCCTCCAGATAATAATGGAGTTTTTCCACAGCCCAGACTAGACATAGAAATTCAGTCTGGGTGGCCCCATACATGGCTTCTGAATCTTTCAGCTGCCTAGAGATGTAACATATTACTCCCTCTCTTGGTTCACCATCTACAATTTATCATTGGTGAAGGGCTGGTCCTAAGCCTTGGCTACATCCTGCATCTATCTATAATTTGAATGGTAGTTCAAAGTCAGGAAAGATAAGCACAGGTGCATTTGTGAGTTCATATTTGATCCTCTCATATGCATCCCTTCTTTCCTTGGTAATTTCAAAAACTACATATTTTGAACATAGCTTGTATAAGCTACTAGTTATGTGGGCACAATTCTTGGTGTGGTTTCTATAGTAGCTAGCAAACCCAAGGAAAGATTGCATCTCTTTGATGCTCTTTGGTACTGGCTTATGCAGTACTGCTGTTACTTTATTCTGGTAAATTGCCAGACTCAGACCTGAGACTTTATGTCCTAGAGCTAGTAGCTCTTGTTGGCCAAAACTACACTTTTTCAGTGAAATTTTCAGATTGATGGGTGTAGATTTACTTAGCACTCTATCTATTTATTGAATATGGTCTTCCCATGTCTCTGAGTATATAATGATATCATCAATATATACCACCATCCAGCCTTCCAACATTTCTGCTTGAAATATTGTGTCCATAATCATTTGGAAGTGGGCTGGTGCATTTTTGATGCCACATGGCATCCAGCTATACTCATATATGCCCATGTGGCATATCATTCTGAGAATTTTCATGGAGTTTGGTTTAACTCCATTCTGGTGGAAACCTTTCATACAATCCATTTTTATTATGTATTTAGCTTTTGGCAGTTTATCCAAGGCATGAGGTATCCTAGGTATAGGGTACCTGTCTGTTTTTGTGTAGTTGTTCAGAGCTCTGATATACCCACACAGTCTAGACTTGCCATCATTTCAGGTGATTAGGACAGGAGTGGTTATTTCCACTATTTCATTATGTCCAATTTTTCTGATGACATCCATGTCCAGGAGTTCATTGACATGTTCTTCAATTTCTTTCCTGGTCTCCAGAATTGCTGGATAAGGAGGTCTCCTGTGAATAGGTGGATAAGGTCTTTCCACATCCAGATATAGTTCTATATCATGGCGTTTGATCTTCCATAGTGGTTCTTCACCAATGGCAAATGCTGGTCTGTTCTTCGTCAGCATCTTCAGTGAACTTAGTTTTTGTTTACTGGTGAGGGTAGTGCTAAACTGGCCCTCTCTGAATTCATTCAGTAACTCCTCCAATGGATCATGGGTAGATATTTGGTATATATCAAGTAAAAATTTCTTCTCCTTGTTAGTACCTATGGTAATGTGCCTGTTTTTACTATTGTAAATATCTATTCCATACATCCTTTGGTAATCTGTTCCCAGTAAGAAGCCTTGGATGTCAGCATCATCAAGCACTACAAACTCTGGGTTGAGTCTGATATTACCCTTCCTGTGGTGTATAATTATCTCTTTGATAATTGTCCCAATAGAAGTCAGCTTCCCTGAAGCACTTTTAAAGCTCCTAGCATTGGTGGGCAAGAGCTGTTTTTCCCAATTGGGGAAGTGGTTATCCAGATAATTTCTGGCCACTATGGAGCAGTGTGCCCCACTATCAATGATCAGTCAATGTTGAGCATTGTCAATACAGACAGTCATTTTTGTGGCTGTTCCATGTATATGTGCCATTCCTCTGGTTGGTGTGACCAGGAATGTTTGTGCATCTTGTGTATTTTTGCCCAAGTTTTTGTTGGCAGTGCCCTGTGGCATCCCAGCTTCCAACTATATGTCCTAAATTTCTAGTGGGGTTTCCTCTTGGTATTCCACTAGAAATTCTTCTCTTGGGTCTTGGTCATCATTAGATGGTTCTTTGATGGCATCACCCATGGAGTCTGATTCAGAATCCTCTGTTGGGGATTCCTCCTCTGGGAATTTCTCAATGGCATAGACTTTTTTTCTTTGCCTTTGGACAGTTGTTGGCATAGTGGTCTGTTGAGCCACAATTGTGAAAAGAATTGTTCCTCTTTGCCACTTCTGCCACCCTTTCTTTGGGTTTGTCTTTAAATTCTACGTTGAAAGGTTGTTTCTCTTTGGAGCCACTGCTCTTATATGGGGTAAATTTCCTTATATTAGCTCTTTTACTTATGTCTTGTAAGGTATTAGCAATGTCATCTAGAGTGCAATTTTGGTTGCATCTGCATTTTACTGCATGCTCTAGTTATCCCAGCAGTTGTGTTAGAAGGTTGTGATTCTTCATTTGGATGTTCATCTGAGGATCATTGGCTTTGAGTCTTTTAGAATGTCTGAGGCACCACTCATATGGATCTTTGTCCACAGAGTATTTGTCATTGTCAAATTACATGGTCTTTTGCCATATCCAAGTACCATTACTGTACTTTTGGATGATTTGACTCTTCCACCATGGCCAGTTTCTTCTGCCATTTATTTCTTTCATTTCTGTGTACCATATACTAGCATGACCTTTAAATGCTGTATTTAGTCTAGCAGTAATCCAGTAATCTGGTATGCTTGGTACATCAATGAAGAGTCCATCAATATAATTTATGAGTTCCATATGATCATATTCTCCTGTTCCAGAGAATTTGGGCCAGCTTGAGGCCTCAGAAAGTTGTTTCACGGCTTCCTTCTCTGAATAGGACATATTATCTTCATCCTGGTATTGTGATGGAGATCTTGCCTTATTCATAAGCATGGCATCTGGTTTGATTTCATCTTGGTGATATGGATTATCCATAACATGGCCTTGTTGTTGGGGCTTCATGCTATGGTAGACATTGAAAAGTTTGTTTATGTCTTGATCCAGACAATCCCTGTCCCTTTTGCTGTGGTGTTGTTCTTCAATGACTACATTCAGTCTTTTGTTGGTTTCTTAAGAGGCTTTGCTCAATTCAGCATGTTCTTCTTGAAGAGGTTTAACAATTTTATCCATGGAGGCTGTTAATTTTTTCATCCTCTCATGGCTTGCTTCAAGTTCTGCAAACTGCTTTTGAGTTTGCTCAGCATATTGGGACATTTCTAACCACAGGGCATCACTTTTTAGCTTACTCTCAGGTGTGACAAAATTATGTTCAATCTGAGTGGGGGTAATATTTCTATTAATGGGACTACTGATTATAGAGTTATTTACAACTACTTCTGGTTCTTGTGCACTTCTTTCACCAAATCAAACAGCTTCTGGATCATGGGGTCTGACTCTCTCTTCCTCTGGTTGAAGGGGGTCTTGTTTTTGCCCTTGTTTCCTTGTCCTCTCCTGGAAACTTCCTGGAATTGTGAAGAATGGTGACTCTTGGCCACTGATCTGCTGGTTTCTGAATGGTGTGAAGCCACTGGAGATCTGATTTTGCCTGCTCATTGTGAGCCTGAAGGAATCTGAGTATGCCCTGTCTGGGTCAGCTGTTCTTCTATAGCTTGGATAATGGCTTGATTATCCCTTATCCTGGCTGCCCTTTCCTCCAGGAGTCTGAACTTCCTGGTAGAATTCCAACCTTTGGTGATTACCATAACGTCCTTGAAGTCTATCTCTTTGAGACAGATCTTCTGGCAACTTGCTCCAAGTTCTGCCCAGTGAGTTGCCAGGTTGAACCTCTTGTTGTCCATGCTCCATTGAAATAAATCTTTGAGGAGTTGGTGGACCTGAAGAACTTGATCCATGTCTTTCCAGTCCTCTGGTTTGAGGTTCCTGTTGAAATGAAGTGTGAATGGCAAGGTTGATATTATCTCCCTCATTGTTTTGCCATCCGCCACTGTGTCCAAGATGTCCTCTTCCAGGCCTTCTGGTTCTGGACAATCATTCTCTGTCCTCTGGTTGGTTCCTTTGGAAGCCAAGGTCTCTGAGGTATACAGGTGACATGTCAGTGTTTGCAGGTAGTCAAAAACTTTATGTTCTTAGGTTATTTACCTTTGACTGTGCCTTGGGCAAATTTGTTGTCTGCTTATTTGGAAAGCTTACCTTTAGAGGCTACAACTGGTTTAATTATAGTAATTTTCTCTGTACAAGCTGTTAAGGTTGTTTTACCTTGTATTTATGCAGAATTTTGTGGTTTTCTACTCTTCCGAGTGGCAATAGGTGTCCACTTCTTTGCTGTCATCAGGCCTTCACTGTACCTCTTTCCTTTTCCCTTGCTCCCTTCTGGTTCTGAGGGTGTCACTGGTTTGTTGGCCGGTGTGGTATTCCATACCATTAGTACCAGTTTCAAGCTTACCAATAAAACAAAAAAAAATAATAATAATAATAAAACAAATTACGCAAAACATATTTACACATTACAACTACAGATTTCAAACAGAAATATATAATACACAGCCTCAAGATATTATCAAAACAGTATAGTATCAAAGGATTTATCCACCTTATTGCATCATCAATAGCAAATTATGCAATTAAAAGCAGTTAATATAAACAACGGTATATGAAGACAGACCACAGAATCAGCGCTGTATTTTCCCCACCTTGATTCAATTGAAAGAAGAAATACCTCAAGGCTATGCATAAAATTACAATATATTTTCCAAGAACAAATGTTTGCTTAGTAATAATGACACGCATCAAACTTGATAGAAATGATGCAATCTCCATATGAAATTATACAATACTAAAACAGAAACACCAGCATAATTATCTCAGAAAACACATAACAAAGTCACCAAAAATGAAAGTGTCACTAGCAAAATTATCCCAAAGACATCACATGATTTTGATAAGAAACAGAAACACCAGCATAATTTTCTCATATATATCATATGACTAGAAGAAAGTTCAATCGTCAGGAGCTGTATTTTCTCCACTTTCTTGGCAAAAAAAAAAACTCACCAGCCAAATTATCTCAAATACATCACATGATTTGGATAAGGAAAAGAACCACCAGCATACTTCTCTCATAACATATGTAGAAATAGAAACAAAAAAATACTTTCCCCACCTTCAAGAAAACATCACCAGACATATTATCTCAATGACCTCACATGACCCTGATAAAAAGAAAATCTCACCAGCCAAATTATCTCAAAAATATCACATGATTTTGATAAGGAAAAGCACCACCAGCATAATTCTCTCAGAAAACACGCTGCTACACCAAAACTACACGTCTCACTAGCTAAAACCTCTCAACTATGATTTTTTCTAAGTACCCTATTTTGAGAAGCTCTATGGAGGCCCAAAAGCTATAAATAGAGGTCCTCTCTTCCTCATTTTCCCCAGGATCATGGAACAAGTTCCCACTATCCAGGATCACAACCATCCCTGAACTAGCAGGATATCTAGAGTAGTAGTAGTAGTGTTTTAGTAGTAAAAAGCTCGGTAGCCTTGCTCAGTAGCTTAGTATTGTCGAAGAATAAGTGGTATTAATATAGTAAAAAGCTCAGTAGCCTTGCTCAGTAGCTTAGTGTTTTCAAATAATAGTAGTATAACAATAGTGAAAAAGCTCAGAACTTAGTATTATTAAAAGAAAAGAAGTAGTGATATCAACTTAACATTAAAGATATAAAAAAAATAATATCTAGTAGTCTTTTTATTAGTATAATATATATAAAATCATTATAATCAAAATAAAACCAAAAAAAAAATATCCTTATTAATTTTATTAAATAACAAAAAAAAATATTATCATTACTTTTATCAAAATAATAAAAAAATCTTAGCTTTTACTGTATCAGAAATTTTAGTTTTTTTTTAAAATCAGAGTTTTACTGAAGTGTTATCGATAGGTCTGATTTAGAGACTGCTGATAGGTCTTCTCTATCTGTTTAAGCCACAAATCTTATTTTGTGATTCTCTGTAGGCTGACTATTCAGTATTATTTAGAGGGGCAGCTAATACACCTTAGCACCCATGGTTATTGGACAATTCTGAAATTCGAAACAGACTTACCAATAATTTCCCCCTCAAGGTACTGCCTTATTTCATCCCACACCAAAACGAGTGCCCACATCTGGTGCCCCAACAGTGGCCAACAGCTTCAACCATCAATAATCCATCAATTATCAAAAAAAAACATTCAAATTTAGTCCATAAAAAAAAAGCCTTTTATCAGTAAAAAATTTTAAGCACCTATCAAGTCAATCTGGAATCAGGAAAACCACAAAATTCTAAATCATCATCACCATCAAGTGCTTCAACCAAATCATTTCACTATTATTATCCAAAAAGAGGAGAAACACCACCTGGAGAAGAATCACCTATAGATTATAGTATACCAGTTGGTACACCCAGAACCAAGAAGAAAGATCAAAAGATAGTTACAGATTATTTTCAGAAATTACTCAAGGAACTATTTGAAATTAAAAAGAAAAGTGAAAAAGAGAAAATCAACAAAGAATATATCAATATGGATTCAGCATCATCATCAAAGATACCACACAATCCAGATGAATCCAAAGAAGAAATAATAAATGAAGAGACTATGCAAGGACAAGAAGATATTTCTGATGTAGAAAGACTTCATCAAAGAATGTTGGAAATGCAACAAGAATTAATTGAACTCCTTAAAAAAGAAGGGAAAAGGAAAGAGTCAAGTTTTACCACAGAGAACAGCCCAATGGAAGAAACTACAAGCATGCCAAGAATCTTTAGACAAGAAGGGCCACCATCACCATTTTCAAGGCCTATGGCCTCATAAACTCCATTCACTTCACAAAGGCCAAATACTCTACCAAAGCGGGTTAATATTCATGCACAGGCTTCAAGCCCATTGCAACAAGAAATCCCATGAAACAATACACCCATTGTCAAGATCAGACCAAAGGATTATAATTTATGGTTTGATGGAAAGGAAGTGGAAAGATTTATTAAAAGAGTAGAAAATATAGCAGAAATTGAAGGAGCAAGTGGAAGGGATATAGCAAGACAGGTATCCTTTTGGACTAAAGATCAAGAAATTAGCTACCATATTGAAGGAATGCCTGGATATGAAGCTGGCGATTGGGAGCAATTAAAATTGGATATGAAAAGGAGATGGGGAACAGTGTCACCTGAAAGAAGATACAAGCTGTCCTCAATTACTCAATTATTTACAAAGATTCAACAAGAAGGAGGAATTGGAAATATGACCCAATATAAAAAGTTCATTGGTGAATATGAATCTATTATTAATTATCTCAAAAGGTATCAATATATACAAGGAGATATCAATCACAATCAAGAAATTTTGGCAAGTCTTTCCTCAAGTGTTCAAGAATCTATTTACAAAGAAATGATTAAAGATAAGGCCATGGTGCAAGCTTTGGATGGTGGTTATATCATTCCAAGATTGGAAATCTTAAAGTTGTATATTGAACAAGATCTAGAAGCCAAAGTCTTAATTAAACAGAAGGAATTTTCACAACCAAAGTCACAAGAGAAGAAAGCTAGGTTTGAAGACAAAAGCTGGGAAGAAGTCTTAAAGCAAATGAAAGATCTTACCAAAACAATTAAAAATCCTCAGCCACAAGAAAATCCATCAAAGGATACTGGGAATGAAGCAGTTAAGGAAGTATTGAATCAGCTCAAACACCTCTCTGAAGTAGTTGAATCTCCCAAGAAACCTCAACCAAACAATAATCAAGATCATAGAACTATACAAAACTCCCAGCCATTCAGGACAAGATATCCTTCACCACCCATATCTTCTGGTTTTCAACCATATGTTCCAGCTCAAATGGCTCCAAGACAGCCATTGAAGTGTTATTACTGCCTAGAAGAAGGACATTCCGCAATAAGATGTAATCATCTCGCAGAAGACTTGGAGAAAAGAATTGTCTTGAAGCGTGGAGGAACATATCTTTTTCCAAATTTTCAAAGAGTACCCACAGAAGGCCCTAAATCTGCAAAAGAATTAGTCAGAAATTTTTCCAAAGAGCAGGAGGATTTTACAAAGAAAATGATGGAACAATCAAATCCATCCCCAAAGAAGCAAGAAACAACAGTAACTGAGGAAAGGAAAGGTGAGAAGGTGACCGCTATAGCTCAAATAGAAGAGTGGGGAAACTGGAAACCTCCTCAAATATCACCAGCAAATGAAAATCTTCAAATAAATGTTGGGCTTAGACAGACAAGGCAAAGAGCTGTAAGACAGGAAAGTCAAAGCCAAACTCAACAAGAGGATAAAAATGAAACACAAAAACCCTTTAAAAAAAGATACCAGGTGCCTACCACGAGGAAGATGAGGCAGAAGAAGAAATAAGAGTTCTAATTCCAACAAAATACAAGAAAACACAAGAAGGAAAGGAAGTAGATAATGATGATATCAAAATCATTTCTAGGAACGAGAATAAGGAGGGACTAAGACAGGAGTCGCAAAAGATGGAATTAAAAGACAAGGTAAAATCTACAGCCAATAACCCAAAGCTAATAATTGAACATGTGATAAAGAAAATACTTGAACAAAAGATAAATCTTACTCTTGAAGAAATATTATCAATGTCACCAACCTTTATTGATAAATTACAAAATTTAACTACCCAGGAAAAAGAAGTGATAAAATCAGTCAATACGTCAAATATTCAAGAAAGACTACTTTCAGTAAAGCTACGGGACTATGATACCCCAAGATTACATTATGCATGCCCACTTGGCTTTATGGAAGTATTTATTGGAAGAGAAGAATATCCTACAATGGCATTGGTGGATACTGGATCAGAAATTAATATAATACCAGAGGAAATTGCAATTCAAGCCTCACTTACAAGTAGAAAGCTCAATATGAATCTCAGAGGAATTGGTGGACATACCACATCTTTGGTTGGACTCTCAGAATTTACACCAATTACTATGATAACAGGAGAAGAAAAAGAAATTCATTTATTCATAGCAAAAGGAGCAGTACACACCATACTTGGAAGACCATTTTTAGCAGATAATAATGTTAAATTGGAATTTTCACACAAGCAAGGGGAGATATTTAGTTATCCAGAGCAAGATGGACGTTAATTATGTTTACCAATATGTAACCCTCAAGCTATGGGCTGGCAAATTTCTCCACCAAGAGGTATGGAGCTTTGTGCATCTTCAGAGATTGGAAAATGGTCAATACATGGAGCAGAATCATCCAAAAGAAAAGAAACCGAGGAAACAGAAAGTCAATCTTCAACAAGAGTGAAGACAGTATTTCTTGGACCAAACAAAATACCCTTCTCAGCTATTTTTGATGCAAAAAATGATTTGAATGTAATAACTCAGGAAATAGCCCTAAAAGCAGAATTAAAAATTGGCCCTTACACATCAAAATCAACAGATGACTTTTCGAAACCAATTGGTCAAATTAAAAATCTTGAAGTCACTACTGGTAATGAGGAGAAAACCTACCAGGACTTCTTAGTATTTGAAAATTTCAACCAGATAATAGATGAAGAAAATATTAGCATATTATCTTCCTCTAAAGAAAGTAATCCACCTCAAACTGAAGGAAAATCCAAAGCGAAGGATCCAGAAGAGGAAGAAGTGAAGGTAGAAGATAGTGAAGCAATTGTAAAAATAAAAATGGAACTGAAGAAGATGAGAAGAAATTTGGACATGGCCATAGAAGACCCAGAGAAATGGCTAGCACTTGAGTTAAGTGGTATGAATGAAGAAGATGAAGTAGAAATCCCACAGAAGAAATTTAAAATGGATCTGAAGACACCTGAATCAAATTCCTCAGGAATGGCAGCAGATTATTCCAATTTATTTAAGGAGGAAGCTTGGTACATTAGTGATGCTGAAAAAATAAAAGACAACATAATCAATCCATTGGCAAAAAGAAAATTTGAAGAATTGGCAAAGCAAAGTGCCATAATTACTGGAGACAGAATGGATCAAGTTTGGGAAAGAAATATTCAAAAAAGGATTGAACAAAAAACGGAAACAGCAGAATCAGAAGATGGCTTGAAGCTATACCAACAAAATAATGGAGATCTGGAAGATAAATATAAGCAAGGAGGAATATTTGAAGACCTAGAAGAAGGAGAGTTATCAGAAAATACACAAAGGCTAGCTGGACTTAGCATTCTAGAAGAACTTAATGATGCCTATGATCAAATATGCTGCCTTTCAAGCTCAACTGATTTATTTAATCAAAATCAAAGAATTACATTTGGATTACCAAATGACGCCCAGAATCAAAATGGCATACAAAAAGACATACCAGAATATGAAGGACTGGAAGATTATGTAATACTTCCAATAATAACATTTAAGGAGCTGTATGATTATGAGCTAGATTCACCAATAATTCAAACCAAATATCTTTCCGAACTACCTGGATCAAATCTTACAAATGCTGATTTTCTGGAATTACTAACCACTATTGGAATCAAAGGAAATTTAGGGAATCCTTACTGGAAGAAGCCTTATGGATATTATCAAATGACAATAGAAGGACTGTATCACAAAATGTTATGGGCTCAAGAAGACATGAATCTAGATGGTTTGGAAATCTTGGGAGGAACTCTTTGCTGGTGTGATTTAGGGTACATGTTTATTCATGAAGTCAAAGGTTTTGTTTCAGAATGGAAAGGAAATACACAAAGAAAACAACGCAACAACATATTTGGAGAAATATTGAAGGACATATGTCTTTCAGTAATTCACAACAGAAGGGTGAATATTTCTCAATAATAACTGAAGTAATCCAATTTCAATTGCCAATTAAAAAAACAAAAAAAAAACCCACCATAAAAAATAGCAAAATAATAAAAGAAATAACCTAAAAAAAAAAGAGAATTATTTTCATATCTGTATTAGTATCAGGGCAGTGACCTCCTGCCTTATCAAAGAGGAATTTCAAATCATTCAAACTACCTTATAGAAAAAAATCTTTTTTAAACACTCTTATTACTCAGTGGAAGTGACCTCCTGCCTTATCAAAGAGGAATTAGTCTTTTATCTCAAAACTCAATAATCTCACCAAACCTCAGAAAGGATCTAGACAGTCATGGATGCCAAACTTACACATGAAAATGAGGTGGAATGGAATCTTGGTTGGAATGAAGAAGGCTGGACAGACGTAAATTGCAAAATTGTAGGAAATACAGAAGAAGTCAATTACTGGGAAACACCATTTGTTGAAGAAGGAGAGGATTTATTTCAGATATGGATTCCATACTTAGAATTTGAAGAATTGTTCAATTTTCCAGAGCTGCATCAACAAATTCAAGAATCTAAAGATTGGCAAGAGCTTCCAGGATTCTCTCTTTCAAGACTGGAATTTCTAGAATTACTTACATATGATGGTATCAAGGGAAATTTAGGAAGCATATATTGGGAAGAGGATACATTAACAGATTCAGAATGGAGAAGAAAAATATATTTTGGGGATGTGGAAGCCTCAAGAGGACTGTTTCTGGATTTACTGGAGATACCAGAAGGAAGAATCTTATGGAAGCGTGGAAATTATGTAATTGAAAAGGCCAATTGGGATGTTTTGTGGGAAGAGGTGTTTATACTTGGAATTATTAGTCTCAAGACACATAATTATAATATCAACAAGGATGATTGGAAATTGATTTGGGAAGACTTATTTGTTAAAAAAATTAAAGAAGAAAATGGAAGATTTATATCAAGACTCAAGAAAAAGATCATAAAAATGATTCAGACAACTATTACAAAAAATTAAAAAAAAAACAAAAAAACACTCATGTTATGAATTTAAATTTTACATCATAATAAAAAAAAAAA
Organism: Austropuccinia psidii; assembly: GCA_023105745.1. Classification (NCBI taxonomy): domain Eukaryota; kingdom Fungi; phylum Basidiomycota; class Pucciniomycetes; order Pucciniales; family Sphaerophragmiaceae; genus Austropuccinia; species Austropuccinia psidii. The sequence goes on from JALGQZ010000009.1 coordinate 46,583,467, forward strand.
CAAAAAAAAAAAACACTCATGTTATGAATTTAAATTTTACATCATAATAAAAAAAAAAAAAAAAAAAAAAAAAAAAAATAGGCTATTTATCAGTATTCAAGACAATAGTACAAATTTAGAAGTATTCAAAAATTATTTTTTTGTAGAAGTATCACAATTTAATTCAAAATATATATACAAAAACAGGGGTGGTTATCTGTTCTTATGCCACCACAAATTAAATCAAAATGGCACAAGTTTGGGGTAGTGTGGGCCTATTAATTTTGTCTTTAAAAAAAAAAAAAACACTTGCTTCCAACAAAAAATTTCTTCCGACAAGAAATTTTCTCCCGACAAAACAAAAAAAAAAAAAAACATTTGCTTCCGACAAAAAATTTTCTTCCAAAAAAAAAAAAATAATTTTCTCCCGACAAAATTTGCTTCCGACAAAAAACACTTGCTTCCGACAAAAAAATTTCTTCCGACAAGAAATTTTCTCCCAACAAAACAAAAAAAAAAAAAAAACATTTGCTTCCGACAAAAAATTTTCTTCCAAAAAAAAAAAAAATTTTCTCCTGACAAAATTTGCTTCCAACAAAAAACACTTGCTTCCAACAAAAAATTTTCTTCCGACAAAATTTTCTCCCGACAAAAAACTTTCTTCCAAAAAAAAAAACTTGCTTCCGACAAAAAAAAAAAAAAAAAACACTTGCTTCCGACAAAAAACTTTCTTCTGAAAAAAAAAACATTTGCTTCTGACAAAAAATTTTCTTCCGACAAAAAAAATTTTCTCCCAACAAAATTTTCTCCTGACAAAATTTGCTTCCGACAAAAAAACACTTGCTTCCGACAAAAAATTTCTTCCGACAAAAAAAAATTTTTATTACAAAAAAAAAAAAAAAAAAAAAAAAAAAAAAAAAAAAGAGATTGAATTAATAACTAATAAATAAAAAAAAAAAACTGAACTGACATTCAACTTTTATCTACTTATAACAAATTGGTCTTTGGGGGCGTAGAGAATATTTTTTCTTGAAGATTTTTTTATTTTGTTTTTTTAGAGATTTAGGAGGGGATGGAGAGGAGCAGCAAGTCTTATTAGATGTGGATGGAGCTAATTCAGGTTGATTGATAGAAGTAGTTAATCCTGATTCATCAATTTCGTCCAATCTGGGTTCCTCCTTTACAATCCTTCCAGGAGAGGATGATGATTCAAATTCAGGATCCAATGAAAATGTAGGTGATGAAGGTAAGAATAATGGTGGAGAAGCTAATTTAAGATCAGGACTGGAAGTAAAAGCCACAGGGAGGTTAAAAGGAGAGTCTGGTCGATTTAAACTATTTTCTACGTTAACATTAAATGTTTCAAGTGAATCTTGATCAAGATATTCTAAAGAAGAATCAGATCCATTAAACATATGTAAAGTGGACGTAGAGAAGCTATCTAGACTTTTCAAAGTAACAGACTCATCAATACTAGAAACTAGTGAAGGAGAAGACTGTTTTTCAAGAGAAACAAATGAATCATCATCATCTAAATATTTGAGAGTAGGAGAAGGCTTTTGTTCAATAATCTCTACAGAAGATACATCATCGTCTTGTGGAATCAAAGCAGGAGGGGATTGAAAAAATGGACTTTGGCAATCTGGAGGAGTATCAAGAGGAGTAGTAGATGCAAGAGCCGGAGGGGAAGCAGGAAGTGGAGCTACTGGAAAATTCTTTTCAATCCAATCATCAATCACGGTAGCAGCAGTATTATCAAAGAATGATGAGGATGAAGGATCCATTAGTAACCAACACTTAGGAATTAAAATTGAAACAGAAGTTTGGAAGATATTTTTGATAAAACTCATGGAGCAAACATAGCTCTTATATCTCAAAAGTCAGCTTCAGGAATTAACCACCAAGACTAGGAAAAGGTAAATCATTCAGGATCTGCAAGTACAAAAGCTCTGCAAAATGATGGCGTCAAATTCAAGCCACTAATTTCCATATTAAAAGCCAAACAAAAAAGAAAAAGCCTAATAATAAGTAATTAGCATTACCAACACAAATAATAAAGCCACAATTAGCAACACAGAACTCAGGATAAATGTATATCCTTATCAGAAAAGTCAAAATCCTACTCAAAAAAAAAAAAAAAAAAAAAAAAAAAAAAACAGAAAGAAAAGAAGGCAAAATCAATACAATGTTCTCAGTGGAATTAGGCAGGAGAAACTCAATTACAAATACAAATGGCACAAAACTAAAAAAAAAAAAAAAAAAAAAAAAGAGAAGAGAACAATTCGGCACACATCTTTGACTTTCCTGTTGAAACCCACATGGCATTGACTAGTGTGAAACCAACTAAAGTCAATGTTCTTCCAGAGGGCCCAATGAGGCATGAGTGGGACTAACAAGTCTTTCAAATGAAATCACAATCGAGGTTGAGCAGGCTTAATCACAACAACATTTGAAACACCAGTTAGGTTTGTCAGACTTCAGGAACACAACGATACCAAGTTGCATCACCAAGCTTGCTCAAGGCTCAGAATATGCTACCCAGCATGGTTACCCTATTCCCGAAACTGACAGGTCTGGCAGCAGAATTACTGCCAGAGGGGGGAATTGAACCCATTTCAAATTTGATGAAAGTTGAAAGCAACGCGGACTCACTAACCACTACACCATTTGAAAATATAACATCACTCCTCAAATTGGGACCTCATTAATTTAATCACTCCATAAAAAAAAATATATTGACAAAAAAAAAAAAAATTTCCAACAAAAAAAAAAAAAAAAAAAAAAAAATTTTCTGACAAAAAAAAAATTTTCCGCCAAAAAAGAAAAAAAAAAAAAAATTTAACAATAATAATAATGAAAACAAATAAAATAAGAAGTATTGATTAAAATAAAGGATAAAAGAACAGATACAATAAAGGCTAAAAATTTGGTCCTTGTATGACCTTAAACTACAGGGTAGCAACCTGAAGGCTAAAATTTGGTCCTTGTATGACTTTAAACTACAGGGTAGCAACCTGGCGGCTAAAATTTGGTCCTTGTATGACCTTAAACTACAGGGTAGCAACCTGAAGGCTAAAATTTGGTCCTTGTATGACTTTAAACTACAGGGTAGCAACCTGACGGCTAAAATTTGGTCCTTGTATGACTTTAAACTACAGGGTAGCAACCTGAAGGCTAAAATTTGGTCCTTGTATGACTTTAAACTACAGGGTAGCAACCTGAAGGCTAAATTTAGTCCTTGTACGACATTAAACTGCAGGATTTGGTATACCTAATATACTGGGTTTTATCCACCTAGAGGTAAAGTCCTTGCATGACTTAAAACTACAACTCAAATGCAATTATGAACAAAAAGAAAAGCAAAAACTGAAAAGCCTGTTTTTTATTTCAACTAAAAAAAAAATATTATAAGAATAAAAATAAAATATTATCAATTTATACTTTAATCCAGACTAATAATCATGGAAGCTCAAGCCAATGCCGCAAAATATAAGTCAGTACTCAAAAAGGTTAGACCAGTCAATGAAGCTATGCCTCAAGATCTGAATCCACCTTTGGAAAGACCTGAATTATCAAGAGATCCATATGAAACACCCCTATCACCTAGCCCACCTCCATTTTTTGTAACATCAAAGGTTACAGAAGAAAGGATTTCAATGATAAGCTTTGGACCATCTGGATGGCTATCAGAAGAAGAGATTAATTTATTAAAGAATGTTATATTACTAAGGCAAAAGGCTATAGCATTTTGTGAAGAAGAAAGAGGCGTACTAAAACATTCTTATGGAAAACCTTATAAAATACCAGTTATACCACATGAACCATGGCAAAAGAAACCAATACCAATACCAAAATCAATTTTACCTCAATTTATTGAGCTAGTCAGAGAAAGAATACGTACAGGACTCTATGAACAATCAACATCAAGCTATAACAGCCCAGTATTTTGTGTGGCAAAGCCCAACGGGAAACTTAGAATAGTTCATGATCTTCAAGACCTCAATAAGGTAACAATAAAAGATGCAGGATTGCCACCAAATGTTGATGAGTTTGTAGGATCATTTTCAGGAAGAGCATGTTATGGATTGGGAGATATTATGGGAGGATATGATGAAAGAGAATTGGATATTTCTACAAGACCCCTTACAACATTTGAAACACCACTTGGAAGACTTCAGCTTACAAGACTACCTCAAGGAGCAACAAACTCTGTGGCAGTTTATCAAGCACAAATGACTTGGATACTTCAGGAGGAAATACCAGAGAACCTTGGAATATTTATAGATGATGGAGGAATTAAAGGACCCAGATCAACATATCAGCACGAAACATTGAAGGAGAATCAACTCATAAGAAGATTTATTTGGGAATATGCAGTAGCATTAGAAAGAATACTATTCAGGATAGAAGAGGCAGGACTCACAATTTCAGGATCAAAATTTGCATGTTGTCTTCCAGCACTTGATATTGTGGGGCATGTTGTGTCTTTGGGAGGAAGAAAGATTTCAAAACAGAAGATAAACAAGATACAAAACTGGCCTAGACCAACAACAAAGAAGGAAGTTAGAGGATTCTTAGGACTATGTGCATATGTCAGAATGTTTATCAAGGACTTTTCACAAGTTGCAGCACCATTGAGAAGATTGACAAGGGAGGATGTATTGTGGAAATGGGATGAAAAATGTGAAGAAGCATTTATAAAACTCAGGAAAATAGTAGGAGAAGAGATTACTTTGAAGACATTAAATTATGATAAAGATTCGGGAAAAATCAAATTAGCAATAGATTCAAGTTATATTGCAGCAGGTGCAGTTCTTATGCAAGAGGATGAAAACGGAAAGGATAGGCCAGTACTATATGAATCAGTAACATTTTCCAGACTAGAATCTAAATACTCTCAGCCAAAATTAGAGCTTTGCGGTGTAGCAAGAATACTCAAAAAACTTCAAACAATATTATGGGGGCAACACTTTGAACTTCAAGTAGATGCTATAGCTTTAATAGAAATGATCAACACACCTTGCTTACCAAATGCACCCATGACAAGATGGGTGGCATACATTCAACTTTTTTTATTTGATCTTGTACACAAACCAGGAAAAACATTTACTATGCCAGATGGGTTATCAAGAAGACCAAAAAGGAGAAGATGAAGAAGAAAGTGAAAGGAATGATTTTGATGAAGAGGAAGATTGGATTAAACCACATCCAGGATTTGGCCTAAAAGAAGTAAATACAAGCAAAATGGGAAAATTATCAAGGAATAAAACAAACAATATTGAAATTCCAATTAAACAGGAAGGATTTGGAAAACATATGCAGGAATATTTGAATAGTTTGAAAAAGCCACAAAATATTGGGGAAGAATACTTCAAGAAAATTAAGAGAAGATCAGTAAATTTCTATTTAGAAGGAGGACAGCTGAAAAGAAGAAATCAAGCACAGCCACAAATAGTTGTATACAATGAAAAGGCTCAGAAACAGATACTAAAAAAAATGCATGAAGAGCTGGGGCATAGAGGGGAAAATGAAACATACAGGAGAATCAAGAAAAGATATTGGTGGGAAGGAATGAAAAAGATAGTCAAGAAATGGGTCAAATCATGTCAATAATGTCAAAAGAGGAGTCATTTGCAGCAAAAAGAAGAAGCAAAGATATCTGTAACATCTACTTTATTTGAAAGAGTTAGCATGGATGCGGTTCACATTAAGGCAGGAAGATGGAAATATTTAGTTGTAGCAAGAGACGACTTCTCAGGATGGCCAGAAACTGTGGCATTAACAAGGCTAACTGTAAAATCAGTCTCAAAATGGTTTATGTCAGAATGTATTTGTAGGTATGGAGCTCCAAAAGAAGTGACACTTGACGGAGGAGCAGAATTTGGAAACAAACTACAAGAAGCAGTGAAAAGAGCAGGATCAAAAATCAGAATAACTACACCTTACTACCCAGAATCACAAGGAATGGTTGAAAGAGGACATAAGAAATTGAAAGATGCCCTTGTAAAAATGTGTGGTGAGAATGGAACCAAATGGAAAGAATACTTCCCAATTGTGACTTTGGCAGATAGGATATCAACAAAACGAACAACAGGATACTCACCATTTGAGCTTCAATTTGGTCAGCAAGCAGTTTTGCCAATTGATATGGAAACAAATACATATCTAGCCATTGAATGGAATAAAATATCAACAAGAGAAGAACTATTGGAAGCAAGAACTATACAGATTGCAGCAAAAGAGGAAACAAGATTAGCAGCAGCAAAGAAATTAAGAGATTCAAGACACAAATCAGTTCAATATTTGGACAAAAAGATGGCACATAGACTGAGAAATCCACTTGAACAAGAGGACTTGGTATTAGTTTATAATAAACCACTTGAGTCACAGTGGGGTTTACTCTTCAAGAACCGTTGGAATGGACCTTATAGAGTCATAAATCAAACTAATAATGGACCTTATGAGCTTGAAGAATTGGATGGCACTAAACTTACAAGAAAATTTGCAGCAAGTCACATCAAAAGGTTTTATCCCAGAGGAAAGAATGTTCAATCAAGTTCAGAGTCAGAAAATGAAAGCAGTGAAGAAATAGAAAATGAAGAGTCAATCTTGGAGGGAGAAGAAATTGAACAAAATGAATATGATTGATACTGGAAAGCTTTTCAACTGGAATGCTGGGGACAGCATTAAATGGAGAGGGGGATGTGGTATTCCATACCATTAGTACCAGTTTCAAGCTTACCAATAAAACAAAAAAAAATAATAATAATAATAAAACAAATTACGCAAAACATATTTACACATTACAACTACAGATTTCAAACAGAAATATATAATACACAGCCTCAAGATATTATCAAAACAGTATAGTATCAAAGGATTTATCCACCTTATTGCATCATCAATAGAAAATTATGCAATTAAAAGCAGTTAATATAAACAACGGTATATGAAGACGGACTACAGAATCAGCGCTGTATTTTCCCCACCTTGATTCAATTGAAAGAAGAAATACCTCAAGGCTATGCATAAAATTACAATATATTTTCCAAGAACAAATGTTTGCTTAGTAATAATGACATGCATCAAACTTGATAGAAATGATGCAATCTCCATATGAAATTATACAATACTAAAACAGAAACACCAGCATAATTATCTCAGAAAACACGTAACAAAGTCACCAAAAATGAAAGTGCCACTAGCAAAATTATCTCGAAGACATCACATGATTTTGATAAGAAACAGAAACACCAGCATAATTTTCTCATATATATCATATGACTAGAAGAAAGTTCAATCATCAGGAGCTGTATTTTCTCCACTTTCTTGGCAAAAAAAGAAAAACTCACCAGCCAAATTATCTCAAATACATCACATGATTTGGATAAGGAAAAGAACCACCAGCATAATTCTCTCATAACATATGTAGAAATAGAAACAAAAAAATACTTTCCCCACCTTCAAGAAAACATCACCAGCCATATTATCTCAATGACCTCACATGACCCTGATAAAAAGAAAATCTCACCAGCCAAATTATCTCAAATACATCACATGATTTTGATAAGAAAAAGCACCACCAGCATAATTCTCTCAGAAAACACGCTGCTACACCAAAACTACACGTCTCACTAGCTAAAACCTCTCAACTATGATTTTTTCTAAGTACCCTATTTTGAGAAGCTCTATGGAGGCCCAAAAGCTATAAAAAGAGGTCCTCTCTCCCTCATTTTCCCCAGGATCATGGAACAAGTTCCCACTATCCAGGATCACAACCATCCCTGAACTAGCAGGATATCTAGAGTAGTAGTAGTAGTGTTTTAGTAGTAAACAGCTCGGTAGCCTTGCTCAGTAGCTTAGTATTGTCGAAGAATAAGTGGTATTAATATAGTAAAAAGCTCAGTAGCCTTGCTCAGTAGCTTAGTGTTTTCAAATAATAGTAGTATAACAATAGTGAAAAAGCTCAGAACTTAGTATTATTGAAAGAAAAGAAGTAGTGATATCAACTTAACATTACAGATATAAAAAAAATAATATCCAGTAGTCTTTTTATTAGTATAATATATATAAAATCATTATAATCAAAATAAAACCAAAAAAAAAAAAATATTCTTATTAATTTTATTAAATAACAAAAAAAAATATTATCATTACTTTTATCAAAATAGTATAAAAATCTTAGCTTTTACTGTATCAGAAATTTTAGTTTTTTTTAAAATCAGAGTTTTACTGAAGTGTTATCAATAGGCCTGATTTAGAGACTGCTGATAGGTCTTCTCTATCTGTTTAAGCCACAAATCTTATTTTGTGATTCTCTGTAGTCTGACTATTCAGTATTATTTAGAGGGGCAGCTAATACACCTTAGCACCCATGGTTATTGGACAATTCTGAAATTCAAAACAGACTTACCAAAAATTTCCCCCTCAAGGTACTGCCTTATTTCATCCCACACCAAAAGGAGTTCCCACACCGGTGACTGGCTTTCAAGTGCTATGAAGCTATCTTCCACTGAATCAAACAGGAAAAGAGGGCTTAATGTCAGTTAAGACTTCTTAAAATGCTGTTTGCACGTCTAAGAATGGCCTCTGGGCTTGTATATTACTAAAATATTCCCTTGTATAATTAAAGTGTAATTGAATTAACAATATCACGTCAGAAATACAGCTTACTGATATTTGGTATACTGTTTGTATACCAATATCTCACAGAATAACTTGTAATTAGCAAGTATAAACTGATAAAAGTGGTATGTATGAGGGTAATTGAATTAAGAATAAGCCCAACCACGCTTCAACTGTTGGTTTTACAGTAAGAGGTGTCTTTATTCAATTTAAAAAAAGACTGTATCAGGGGCTTAAAGTGTTTTTATATGCAAAAGACGCCATAAAGAAGGGTCCTGTGGTTATTAGCCACGTGACAGGTACTCTTTTTATTATGAGTATAAAGAAATAAATAATATATATATATTTTAAAGGAAAAAGTTACACCTAAAAACATAAAACAAAAGGTCAGAAATAGAGAAAATAAGTGAAAAAACTCACTTTTAAGGTCCAAAAAAGGTTAAAACACGGCCAGGCCCCCAAAATGTCAGGTTGGGTCTATGTAGAAGTAGTAATTAGGCTATTTAAAACTTTAACTGTGACTGTGAAACGTGATAAAAGGTTTAAAAATAAAGATATTGATTGATAATAAGGTTTAAAGAGCTTTACTATTATAAAATAGTGGTTGTGAGCGCTGTTGAAAGCCCTGGGTGCAGCTTTACCTGTTGGATGTCAATAATAAAGACTATAATAATTAATATCATAATCATACCTTTTTTTTCCAAGGTTATAGCTGTTTTTGACAGTTGTACTATGTAGGAATTTAAGAGCAGGATGTGGAAAGCTTTTCTGGCTGTGAAAAGCCCTCCTTTTATCCTGAAATGGGGGCCAAGGCTGCTAGACCTTTCCATGTGGAGGAAGTGAAGATTTTTTCACTCTCTGGGACAGGCTTGTGGTTTGCAAAGGCCTGTATAGCCTGTATTGGCCTCAGATGTGGTTTTGAAACCACATCTGGGAAGTTTTAAGCAATACAGGGTGAAAATGTTCATCTGGGGACCACATAGCCTTCTTCTGATGTGTATGACACATAGAATGCGGTACAGAAACTGTATGGGACCCCAGTATTGACTGACTTATGAGGTATTTAAGTATAAACATGCTTCTTTGTCTGTTTGACACCTCATAATCATGGTTATGGGATATTATCCCATGGTAAGGCTGTATTGGCCAGAATGTGGGATTTTGACGTTAAAAAAGCCATAGCTTTGTCAGTTCTTGAGATATCAACCTCAAAATTGGTTCCATGTGTAGCACTGTATGTTCTCTACACAATGGTACCTTATTTGATATGGCTATCATTACAGATGGCAAAGTTATCCCATGTATAAGATATTTTGTACATATGCATCTTTTAGGCAAAAGCTGTATTGGGTTTGTTTGGTCCATAACTTCTGTTCTGGTTGTGACATGAGGAAATGGATGATACAATCAGATAGCCCTGATTGTTACCTTCCCAAAAAGAACCCACTTTAGGTATCTCACACTAAAACTGTAGAAGTTAGATGAGAGGTGAATGTTTTGTTCACCCTTATTTGGCCTGAATTTGACCATAAATTCTGTAATACTGGTGCTAGCTCAATTTGGTTGGTACCATTAGATAGCCCTGAGTTAGAGATTCATCTTGCATACCCATTGCATGGGGTTAAGCCTCTTACTCTGTATTTCAGATGAGAGGTGAAATATAAGGTTTATGCTCAGCAACAACTTTGAGCAGGAATAACTTTGTTATTCTCTGTCCTATCCTGATGGGACTTGTATATTTGGAAAGGGGTGAGTTTCCCCTTTCTTTTGATTCTATTTGAGATAATTTGGCTCAGATCCATGTTTTGGTGGTATCTTGGCTATAACATTGGTTTATGGTATTTTGGCTGTCATGCTTGTGCTCTGGTTTTTAGTCACAGGCTGACAGTGCTAGCTCAATTTGGCTAGTACCATTGGATAGCCCGGATGTAGAGCTTCATTTTTAATAGCCCGTTGATGGGGTTAATCCTCTTCCTCTGGATTTCAGATGAGAGGTGAAAATCAAGGTTTATGCTCAGCAACAACTTTGTTATTCTTTGTCCTATAATGGTGGGACTTGTGTATTTAGAGAGTGGTGGGTTTCCACATTCTTTTGATACCTTTGGAGCATATTTGGCTCAGCTCCATGTTTTGGTAGTATCTTGGCTTTACCTTTGGTTTATGGTATTCGGCTTTCATTCTTGTGCTCTGGTTTTGAATCAAAGCCTGACAAATGGACTCCTTTTATCCTAACAGGGGGTGGAAGGGCCCTCTAGACCATCAACGTAGAAGAAGTGAAGGATTTTTCACTTCAGAGTACTGACTTGTGGTTTCCACAAACCCTGTACACTGTATTAGGCTAGGATGTGTGTGAGCCTTGAGGTATATTTTACATACCCAAATAGGCCACAATTATCTTAAAAAGAGATTTTGAATTATGCACAACTCATAAGTCATGCATATATCCAAAATTCATCATTTTTGATTTCAGAAAAGATGAATAACTTTTTATTGAGTAAGTAAATCCATGGATTTAAGACCAGATTTGGATTTTACACAAAAATTCACCTAGGGTAGCTCCATAGAGTGAATAAGCTCAATTTAAGTATTTGAGGTGGTAAAATGGAAAATACTTCAATACCACATCATTAATACCACATAAAAGATCCGTGAAAATTTTTGTTTTTCTTGATTTTTAGCCAAAATAATGGGAAAGTGAGAAATCCCATGTTACATATACACTAAGAATAGTGTTATGCATGTTTTGAGCACTTAATATCATGGTATTCTTACATGGACTTTTGGTACACCCATAGTGGATATCTCACTTTAAGCTTAAATTACTATTTTGACGTAAAAAATAGGCAAGGGGGACAAAAGACATCAAAGAGAGCCAGGGTACCCAACTTCTGAGGCCTCAGAGGCGTGGATAGCTCCAGAGCATGGATCCATGGCTCATCTTGGCCCAATTGGTAAATTAAAACTCTTTGGGAACTTGGTTACCAAGTTACAACTACTGTAAAACATCAGAAAATAGCAAATAACCTGCTATTTTGACGTGCCAAGGAGGTAATGAGCTACTTACACTCCTGTAACCATGTCAATTACTAATGACTTTCCATGGATAAACCCCAAAAGAGTAATTAAAACCCTTTTGGGACCCATATTCATTGATTTACCTCATAGCAACCAGCAAAACACTGCTATTTGCAATTCTACGTAGAAATGAGGTAAAACCTTCAAAAATTCATTAAAAATACAATTCTTAATGAATCTTTCTGAAACTTTCAGGACTAAAGGAGAACTGTATTATCTATGGTACAACCAAAAGGAATTACAGTTTTTACTAGTAAAATTAAAAGTTTTACTTACAGTCCATTTTTGGATATTCTACGTGAAACACTGAATCTTCAAAAATTCACAGTAATTACAACCTGTGATGAAATTGGCAATAACATTGATAACTTTGAGAAATCAATGATTATTTTAGAATAAAAGAAGATTTACAAGTGTTACTCCTTTTATTCTTAACCATATTGGGGTTGGTAGTCACGTAAAAGCATCAATTAAGTAATTATGATAATCTTACATGACAACAGATGATGCAATCAATAATCCAAAAAGGTTTATTGTTTTCTCACTCACTGGTTTTTCAGTTTGCTCCATGGCACGCCTCTGTGAGCTGTTATTGACTTAAAAGAAGCCTCTTCTTGCTGTTTTTTCCGTATCATCATCTTATAAAATTTATTAAACCATTATTACCAACAAGTAAGTATTAGTTCAAGCTATTCTTAAGTGTTTTAAATCTTTCAGAATCAATCAGAAAGACGTGAAATCATAGAATCCAACTATATATTGTTGAAATACTGTTATAAATCATCTTGATCCCTTAAATCCACAATTCTACGTCAAATTTCTCTACTCTTATCTTTCAATAAGTTCTTTGGAGTATTAGTGAGTCATTTATCTTTAATTCTTAAAGTTTTTCTCTAGTAATAGTTTTCTTCAAGAATTATCTTTATAATTATTCTTGTAAAAGATAATTATATATTAAAATAATTTTATTATTTTAATAAAAGAAGTTTTTTATTATTAAATTCTTCTTGTAATTGATTCTTGTAGACAATTACTGCTCACTGTTATAATCACTAGTAGTGTATAACACGTGAAAGAAATAATTTTATAATTATTTAATTGTGGTTATAATAATTTTTATTATTATATTTCATAAGAACAGACATAGTACTGTTGATTAATAGTAATATTATCATCAGTTTCATAGTCACATCTTACAATGTGGCTTTGAAACCCCATCTGGACAGTTTTCACCAATACAATGTGAAGGATTTCATTTCGGGCCCCACAGCCCTCTTCTGACCTGCATGGCGTATGGAATTCAGTAAAAAACCTTTATAAAACACAAGCATTGAAGTATAAAAATGCTTCTTCATCTGTTTGAAACCTCATAATCATGGTTATGGGAAATTATCCCACAGTCAGGCTGTATTGGTCTAACTGTGGGATTTTGTCCTTTAAACTGCCATAACATTGTTATCACAGGGGCTCTTCTAAATGAAGAGGGCCTGGGCCTCAGTGAACAGAATTACTCATGGAGGGCTCAGAATAAATACTCAATTGATAAGAGTAATGAAATAAGAGAATAAATTCCGAGTCATAGAATAATAAGCATTAAAAGATGTGAGAGAAAACAAAAGCAATAATAAAGACCCAACCACAAATTATCCTGTATCACTGTTTCAACCTGTTCAGAAAAGAGAAAAGGATTAATAAAGGATATGGCCACCAGGACTCTACTGAACAGGTGAGGGAAGGCAAAGACTAACTTAATAATTAATAAAATAATATTTCTTTAATGAGAAATAAAATAATATTAAATAATAAATCCAATATTTTAATTAACTGGGGCAAAAACCCCCAGGTGGGTGAAAGGGGGCTGGTATATGTGAAAAAGTGCCAGCCTGGAGTTTGAGTGTTGAGAAACCATGATTGTTGGCTTGAGAAACCTGTATTTGAGATGTGAAAATGTATTGTTGTATCCAATACAGATATTTGAATCAATACAGTTGTTTGCACCTGGATTGAAGGCAGGCCTGTGTTTGGTGAATCCTGTATTTGGGGTTTTCCTGTATTGAGCTGTATTGAGGTTTGGAACTGTATTTGGTGAATCTTCCATGAAACCCCTTGCTGATTAGGTTTTGGAAGATTTTCCATTAGTACTGAGTTGTAATCCCCTGCCTGTGACATTACCCCCCTCTTGAAAGTGGTGAGCTCTGAGCACCATAAGAGTAGTGACTCTTGATAAGATCAACGGAGGTTCCTTTCCCCCAACTACCCAATTCTCATCCATCATAATTCCTCTTCATAAATCATAATTTCCAACCCTTTAAGCTTCACAACTTGTAGGCCTTCGTCTTTGACTTGAGTCTGATTCTTCTCCCCTTTTTTGAACTTTCTTCACTTCCTCCTTTTCTTATATTTTTGATCTTCTGCTCATTGCAGAGTTCTTCACTCAATTTGTCTTGAGTCCTCATGGCTCATGATAAAAAGTGATTTCAGGTCGATGTCCTAAGAACCCACTGCTTTTTTTCATCAAATTGTCTTCATTTTGAGGTTGGGCCATAATTGGCCTTTTTCTTGCTTCGCACTATTTCAGAATTCCTTGAAGTTTACGCCAAATTGTTGTTTTATGGGGTTTTTGGCCAAAAGAGCCATAATGTGCAAAATGCACAAATATGCCAATATGATTAAAATGGCATATTTTGGTGAATAACTGAATAAAACAAGGTTTTTGAAGGAGACTGAAGCCAAAATGCGTCAAAGTGCGCAAATATGCCAATATGATTAAAATGGCATATTTTGGTGAATAATTGAAAAGAACAAAGTTTTTGAAGGTTTTGAAGAAGAATGAAGCCAGATGCGTCAAAGTGCACAAATATGCCAATATGATCAAAATGGCATATTTTGGTGAATAATTGAATAAAACAAATTTTTTGAAGGAGAGTGAACCCAGATGTGTCAAAGTGTGCAAATGCATCAAAATGGCCAATTTGGCCTATGAACAGTTCTTTCTCATGATTTTCTTTTGTTTTTCTTGTGCTTAAACCCATTTTTGCAGTTCAAATTGCCGTAATTGACTTGCTGACTTGCAATTGTCCATAAATTTCTTGGTCTTGACTTTGAAATTTGACTTGAAGATCAGTTCAAGGCTGACTTCCCTTTGTGATTCCAACTACTCTGATTCCGCACCTTCTGTACTTTATGGTGCTGGGGTTCTTGATAACTTGAGGGAGCTTTCTGAAGAGAGTATGGCCCCTACAGAGATTTATGACATAACTAGAAATTGCAATGGTTTCAATTCTGTCAGAGTTATTGAGCCACCCTGCACCAATTGTCAGAGGACAGGGATTCCTTGTGTTGAATCTGCTACTTCTAGGTCCACCAGGTGTCAATTCTGCAATATTGGAAAAAGAAATTGTTCTCAAGCCCACTATAGCTTTCCTGAAAATCCCAGGAGATTATGGAGCAGCATCAAGAAGGGTGGAAGATTTGGATTGGAAGCTCCTGTTGATGAACCTCCCACCTTTGATGCCACCTCTGGTCACTCCAATTGTGAGTTGATTGGTCATAAAACCGATGTGTTACTGACCTCTATGGTTTCTTTCTTTCTTCTTCAGTGACTGGCTCCAGGATGAGAGTGTCACAACCATGAAGATTGACCCTCCTCCATGGGTGTTGTGGCAATTCTAACCTGGAACCAAGTTGGGGACAATTGGCCACACCATATCCTTTATGACCGATTGGTCCCCTCTGGTGCTCTATGGCCCCTGGCCATATCCTGCCATAATTGGCCTCCTTGGCCAATTTCCATATCACCAACCATGTCAGCCTGTGACTCAAAACCAGAGCACAAGCATGACAGCCAAAATACCATAAACCAATGGTATAGCCAAAATACCACCAAAACATGGAACTGAGCCAAATTAGCCCAAAAGGTATCAAAAGAAAGAGGAAACTCACCTCTTCCTGAAAATATAAGTCCCATCACCATAGGACAAGAAATAACAAAGTTATTCCTACTCAAAGTTATTGCTGAGCATAAACCTTAATTTTCACCTCTCATCTAAAATCTAGAAGGAGAGGCTTAACCCCATCAAATGGGTATTCAAAATGAAGCTCTAAGCCAGGGCTATCCAATGGTACTAGCCAAACTGAGCTAGCACCAGTATTACTTGAGTTATGGTCAAATTCAGACCAAATAAGGGTGAATAAAACATTCACCTCTCATCTAACTTTTACAGTTTTAGTGTGAGATACTTAAAGTGGGGTCTTTTTGGAAAGAGCACAATCAGGGCTATCTGATGGTGTCATCCATTTCCTCCTAGCTCAACTACAACAGAAGGTATTGGCCAAACAAGCTTAATACAGCTTTTGCCCAAACCACGCCAATGTACAAAAATACTTGTACATGGGATAACTTTGTCATATTTAATGATAACCATGTCAAGTTGTGTACCATTGTGTAGATCTCATATAGAGCTATTCAATGAACTAATTTTGAGCTTGATATCTTAAAAACTGACAGAGTTATGACCATCTTAAAGTCAAAATCCCACCTGCTGTCATATACAGCCTTACCATGGGATAATATCCCATAACCATGAATATGAGGTGTCAAATAGACGAAGAAGCATGTTTTTACTTCAATACCTCATATGTCAGTCAATACTGGGGTCCCATACAGTTTCTGTACAGCATTCTACGCGTCATACACGTCAGAATCAGGCTGTGAGGTCCCCAGATGAAAATTTTCGCCCTATATTGGTGAAAACTGCCCAGATGTGGTTTCAAAACCACATCTGAGCCCAATACAGGGTATACAGGCTGTTTGCAAACCACAAGCCTGTCATGAGGAGTGAAAAATCTTCACTTCCTCTACGTGAAAAGGTCTAATAACCTTTTCACCTCAATTTCAGGATAAAAGGAGGGCTTTTCACTGCCAAAACCCTTTCCTCATCCTGCTCTTGAATAACCTACGTAGTAAACTGTCAAAAACAGTTTTACTCTTGGTTAAATAATCAGGTATACTCTTAATTTAAAGTATTGTAGTCTTTATTATTGTAATCCAACAGGTAAAGCTGCACCCAGGGCTTTCAACAGCGCTCACCACCACTATATCTCTATAGTAAAGCCCTTTAAATCTTAAATTAAATCATTTATTATCAATCTTATCATCTTTTAAAACCATTCTTACCGTGTCACAGTCATAGTTAAAGCTTGTAAATACTCATATACACCTTTATCATAGACTCAGCCTGACATTTTGGGGGCCTGGCCGTGTTTTTTTTGACTTTTTGGACCTTACAAGTAAGTTTTTTCTCTTTTTTATGACTTATTAACCATTGTTTTTATCTTTTTTAGGCGTAATTTCTTTATTTAAATATATATATTATATATATGTATCCTTTTTTTACATACTCATATATTAAAGAGTATTATTCATGTGGCTAATACCCACTGAATTTAATTATTTTTGGCGTGTTTTGTATATAAAAACACATAAGCCATCAATAAAGTCCTGTATTCTTGACTGAATAAGGACACCTCTGACTGAAAAACCATCAGTTGAGGCGTGGTCAAGTGTATTGTTAATTCAATAACACTTGTATACAAACCACTTTTACAGAGTACACTTGCAAACCACAAGTGTATCTGTGGGATACTGGCACACAAACAGTGTGACAGGGCACCATAAGCTGTATTTTTGACGTGAAATTGTTAATTCAATTACACTGTCATTATACAAGGGCATATTGTAATAATATACAAGCCCAGAGGCCATTCTTAGACGTGCAAAACCAGCCATTTAAGAAGTCTTAACTGACATAAGCCCTCTTTTTTCCTGTTTTGATTCAGTGGAAGAAAACTATATCCCACTTGAGACCCAGTCACAGGCCAACACACCAGTGACACCCTCAGAACCAGAGGGCAGCAAGGGTGAAGGAAAAAGGCTTAGTGAAGGCCTCATTACAGCCAAGAAGTGGACACCAATAGCCACTCAGAGGAGTAGAAAACCACGAAACTCTGCTTCAATACAAGGTAAACCAACCTTAACCACTTGTACAGGGAAGATTACAATTATTAACCCAGTTGTAAACTCCAAAGGCAAACTGCCCAAATCAGCAGATAACAAATTTGTACAAGGCACAGTCAAAGGTAAATACCCTAAGAACATAAAGTTTTTGACTGCTTGCAAACACTGATATGTCCCCTGCATGCCTCAGAGACCTTGGCTTCCAAAGGAACCAGCCAGAGGATAGAGCAGGAATGTCTAGAACCAGAAGACCTGAAAGAAGACACATTGGACACAGTGGTGGATGGCAAAACAATGAGGGAGATAATATCAACCTTGCCATTCAGACTCCAATTCAACAGAAACCTCAAACCAGAGGACTGGAAGGATATGGATCAAGTTCTTCAAATCCACCAACTCCTCAAAGATTTATTTCAATGGAGCATGGACAACAAGAGGTTCAACCTAGCAACTCACTGGGCAGAACTGGGATCAAGTTGCCAGAAGATCTGTCTCAAAGAGATAGACTTCAAAGACCTTATGGTAATCACCAAGGGTTGGAATCCTACCAGGCAGCACAGACTCCTGGAGGCAAGGGCACAGAGGATAAGGGAGAATCAAGCCACTATCCAAGCTATAGAAGAACAGTTAACCCAGACAGGGCCTACTCAGATTCCTTCAGGTTCACAAGGAGCAAGCCAAATCAGCTCTCCAGTGGCTTCACACCATTCAGAAACCAGCAGATCAGTGGCCAAGAGTCACCATTCTTCACAATTCCAGGAAGTTTCCAGGAGAAGACAGGGCAACAAGGGCAAGAACAAAGCCTCCTTCAACCAGAGGAGGAAAGAGTCAGACCCCATGATCCAGAAGCTGTTAGATTTGGTAAAAGAAGTACACAAGAACCAGAAGTAGTTGTAAACCACTCTAGAATCAGTAGTCCTAGTAATAGAAACATTACCCCCACTCAGACTGAAAATAACATTATCACATCTGAGAGTAACATCAACAGTGACACACTGTGGTTACAAATGTCCCAATATGCTGAGCAATCTGCAAAGCAGGCTACAGAATTTGCAGCTGCCCAAGAGAGGATGAGAAAAACTCAAGCCTCATTGGAGCAGATAGTTAAAAACCTTAAGGAAGGATATGCTCAACTGAGCAAAGCCTCTGAAGAAACCAACAAGAGACTGAATCAAGTCTCTGAAGAACAACACCATAGTAGCAGGGACAGGGAGTGTCTGAACCAAGACATCAACAAATTGTTTGATGCCTACCATAGCTTGAAGCCCCAACCACAAGGCCAAGCTATAGAGAATCCATATCAACCAGATGACATCAAACCAGATGCCATGTTGTTGAATAAGGCAAGATCTCCATCACAATACCAGGATGGAGATGGCATGTCTTATTCAGAGAAGGAAGCCTTGAAACAGCTTCCTGAGGCCTCAAGCTGGCCCAAATTCTCTGGATCAGGAGAATATGATCATATGGACCTCATAGATTATATTGATGGACTCTTCATTGATGTACCAAGCATACCAGATTACTGGATTACTGGTAGACTGAATACTGCATTTAAAGGTCATGCAAGTATATGGTACACTGAAATGAAAGAAATCCATGGCAGAAGAAATTGGCCATGGTGGAAGAGTCAAATAATCCAAAAGTACAGTAATGGAACTTGGATATGGCAAAAGACCATGTCATTTGAAAATGACAAATACTCTGTGGATAAAGATCCATATGAGTGGTGTCTTAGACAGTCTAAAAGACTTAAAGCCATTGATCATCAAATGAACATTCAAATGAGGAATCATAAACTTCTGACACAACTGCCAGGAGAACTAGAGCATGCAGTAAAGTGCAGATGCAACCAAAATTGCACTCTAGATGATATAGCCAATACCTTACAAGACATAAGGAAAAGGACTAATATAGGGAAATTCACCCCATATAGAAGCAATAGTTTCAAAGAGAAACAACCTTTCAGGGTAGAGTTTAAAGACAAACCCAGAGAAAGAGTGGAAGAAGTGGCAAAGAAGAAGAATTCTTGTCACAATTGTGGTTCAACAGATCACTATGCCAACAACTGCCCAAAAGCAAAGAAGAAAGTCTATGCTATAGAAAAAGTCCCTGAAGAAGAACCTCCAACAGAGGATTCTGAATCAGACTCTATGGGTGATGCCATCAGAGAACCATCTGATGAGGATCAAGACCCAAGAGAGGAATTTCTAGTGGAATACCAAGAGGAAACCCCACTAGGAATCCAGGATATACAGTTGGAAGCAGGCATGCCACAAGACACTACCAACAAGAACTTGTGTAAACACACACAAGATGCACAAACATTCCTGGTTACACCAACCAAAGGAATGGCATATATACATGGAACAGCCACAAAAATGACTGTATGTATTGACAATGCTCAGCACCCACTGATCATTGACAGTGGAGCACACTGCTCCATAGTGGCCAGAAATTATCTGGATAACCACTTCCCAAACTGGGAAAAAGAACTCTTGCCCACCAGGGCAAAAAACTTTAAGAGTGCATCTGGAAAGATGACCTCTATTGGGACAATTATCAAAGAGATAATTATACCCCACAGAAAAGGTAATATCAGACTCAACCCAGAGTTTGTAGTGCTTGAAGATGCCCATATCCAAGGGATTTTACTGGGAACAGATTACCAGAGGATGTATGGCATAGATATTTACAATAGTAAAAATAGGCATATTACCATTGGTACTAACAAGGAAAAGAAATTTTCTCTTGATATATACCAGATATCTTCTCAGGACCCACTGGAAGAACTTATGAAAGAATTCAGAGAGGGGCAGTTTAGCACTACCCTCACCAGTAAACAAAAGCTAAGTTTACTGAAGATGCGGAGGAAGAATAGACCAGCATTTTCCATTGGTGAAGAACCATTAGGCAAGATCAAAGGCCATGATATAGAACTATATCTGGATGTAGAAAGGCCTTATCCACCCATGTTAAGGAGACCTCCTTACCCAGAAAGTCTGGAGACCAGGAAAGAGATTGAGAAACATATCAATGAACTCCTGGACATGGATGTCATTAGGAAGATTGGACATAATGAAATAGTGGAAATCACCACTCCTGTCCTAATCACCTGGCATGATGGCAAGTCTAGACTGTGTGGAGACTTCAGAGCCCTGAACAACTACACAAAAGCAGACAGGTATCCTATACCAAGGATACCTCATGCCTTGGATAAATTGGGCAAAGCCAAATACATAACCAAGATGGATTGTATGAAGGGCTTCCACCAAAATGGAGTTAAACCAAACTCCATGAAATTACTCAGAATTATATGCCATATGGGCATATATGAGTACACCAGGATGCCATTTGGCATCAAGAATGCACCAGCCCACTTCCAAAGGATGATGGACACCATCTTTCAAGAAGAAATAATGGAAGGCTGGATGGTAGTATACATTGATGATATCATTATATACTCAGAGACATGGGAAGACCATGTACAATACATAGACAGAGTGCTAAGTAAATGTACACCCATCAATCTGAAAATTTCACTCAAAAAGTGTAATTTTGGCCAACAAGAGCTGCTAGCTCTAGGACACAACATCTCAGGCCTTAGTCTGGCAATTGACCAGAACAAAGTAGCAGCAGTACTGCAAAAGCCAGTACCAAAGAACATCAAAGAGATGCAATCTTTCCTTGGGTTTGCTAGCTACTATAGAAACCACATTAAGAACTTTGCACACATAACCAGTAGTTTATACAAGTTATGCTCAAAGGATGTAGTTTTTGAAATAACCAAGGAAAGGAGGGATGCATATGAGAGGATCAAATATGAACTCACTAATGCACCTGTGCTCATCTTGCCTGACTTTGAACTACCATTCAAGTTATATATAGATGCAGCATGCAGCCAAGGCTTAGGAGCAGCCCTTCACCAAAGACAAATTGTGGATGGTGAACCAAGAGAAGGTGTAATATGTTACATCTCCAGGCAGCTGAAAGATTCAGAAGCCAGGTATGGGGCCACCCAGACAGAATGTTTATGTCTAGTCTGGGCTCTAGAAAAACTCCATTACTATTTGGAGGGTGCAGTCTTTGAAGTCTACACAGACTGCAAAGCCTTGAAGTCTTTAATAAACATGAAGACTACTAATAGACACATGCTGAGATGGCAAATAGCCATCCAGGAGTATAGAGGGAACATGACCATCATATACAAGGAAGGTAAAAGCCATACCAATGCAGATGGCCTTAGCAGATGGCCACTGGATAATGTCAGAAGCAATCCAGCTTATGACCCTGAAGTTGCTGCAAAAATTCCTATCCATTTTATGGAAATAGATAGGAAGAAGAACTTCAGATTCTCTGAATGGGCACCAGGGAGTGGTACCCTTGACAGTGGAAACACTGATTCAGAAGGGACAGAAACCCCCATACTGGGGATAAGTTCCTCAGAACTGCACAATGAATTCTTCAATGCAGTACTGAAATCTTATGCTAAACACAAACAGTGTAGCATACTACTCCAACTCCTTCAACAAAAATACAGGAGCCCAGAACTGGAAAACCAGCTGGAGGAACCCTGGTTGAGGGCCTATAAGGACAATAAATTCTTCCTTATAGATGGCCTGATTTATCACAGAGAAAAGCACACCAGTGCACTTACAGTGATAGACAGAGACCACATCTCTTTAATCCTGCAGGAATGCCATGACTTCCCCTACATGGGACACATGAGTGAGGACAGGACTAAGGAGAGGGTAGCAAGCACAGCTTGGTGGCCCAAGTGGGAGCAAGAGTTGAGTGAATACATCAACACTTGTGAAAGATGCCAAAAGGCAAATAGAAAACATGGGAAGAAATATGGGTTGCTTCAACACATAGAAGAACCCAAACACCCATGGGAAACCATCAACATGGACTGGGTCACAGGAATTGTCCCAGGAGGCAAAGAAAACTACAATGCCTGCTTAATCATAGTTGATAGGTTCAGCAAGAGCATGAGATGTCTACCACGCCATAAAGAGGACACAGCCATGGACACTGCTCTGTTATTTTGGAATAACATCATATCCACCTGTGGAGTCCCTAAGATCATAATTAGTGACAGGGACCCAAAATTTACATCTGAATTTTGGACCAATTTATATGACATGCTTGGCACCAAGCTTGCTTTTTCCACAGCTTACCATCCACAAACAGATGGCCTAGCTGAGAGGATGATCCAAACAATGGAGGACATCCTCAGGAGGTTCTGTGCCTATGGCATGGAATACAAGGACCATGAGGGATATACCCATGATTGGGTCACCCTCTTACCAGCAGTCCAACTGGCTTATAATACAAGCCAGCACTCTACCACAGGAAAAACACCTGCACTGGTAGAGAAAGGGTGGAATCCCCTGTTACCTGTAGATCACTTGAAGAAAAATCTTCTGACCATCCACCCCACAGCCAAAGACTTCCATGATATGTGGAAGAAAGCCTGTGATACTGCTGCCAAATGCATAGCTGAGGCCAAAGAGTACAACAAGCAAAGGTGGGACAAGTCACATATGGAACCTGACTTCAAGGAAGGGGACCAGGTGTTAGTGTCTACACTGAACTTTAACAACCTCAAAGGACGTAAGAAAATGAGAGACTCATTTTTAGGGCCCTTCACTATCATTAAGTTGATAGGGAGGAATGCAGTAGAGGTCAAGCTCACTGAGGAGTTTTCTAGGAAACACCCAGTCTTTCCAGTGAGCCTGGTCAAACCATACTTCCAAACAGAGGAGGATAAATTCCCCTCCAGGAAGAAAAACATTACTCCACCAGAAATAGTGGAAGTAGAAGACTCTCCTGGACCTGTGAGTAAAATCATCAGGGCCAGAAAAATCAGACTTAATGGGAAGGA
This sequence comes from Austropuccinia psidii, assembly GCA_023105745.1. Classification (NCBI taxonomy): domain Eukaryota; kingdom Fungi; phylum Basidiomycota; class Pucciniomycetes; order Pucciniales; family Sphaerophragmiaceae; genus Austropuccinia; species Austropuccinia psidii. Next base: position 46,607,049 of record JALGQZ010000009.1, read on the forward strand.
TCAGAGACAATATCTAGTCAGATTCAAGAACCAGACAGCTGACAAAGACAAATGGTTGGCAGAGGATGCCATACCAGATGGGAACCTTCATTTAAGGAGATTCAGAGCCTCTAGGAGGACTGAACAGTCTCATCAATGATGAGCCTTTTTTAGAGGGAGGGTATGTCAGCCTGTGACTCAAAACCAGAGCACAAGCATGACAGCCAAAATACCATAAACCAATGGTATAGCCAAAATACCACCAAAACATGGAACTGAGCCAAATTAGCCCAAAAGGTATCAAAAGAAAGAGGAAACGCACCTCTTCCTGAAAATATAAGTCCCATCACCATAGGACAAGAAATAACAAAGTTATTCCTGCTCAAAGTTATTGCTGAGCATAAACCTTAATTTTCACCTCTCATCTAAAATCTAGAAGGAGAGGCTTAACCCCATCAAATGGGTATTCAAAATGAAGCTCTAAGCCAGGGCTATCCAATGGTACTAGCCAAACTGAGCTAGCACCAGTATTACTTGAGTTATGGTCAAATTCAGACCAAATAAGGGTGAATAAAACATTCACCTCTCATATAACTTTTACAGTTTTAGTGTGAGATACTTAAAGTGGGGTCTTTTGGGAAAGAGCACAATCAGGGCTATCTGATGGTGTCATCCATTTCCCCATATCTCAACTAGAACAGAAGTTATTGGCCAAACAAGCTTAATACAGCTTTTGCCCAAAACACGCCAATGTATAAAAACACTTGTACATGGGATAACTTTGCCATATTTAAGAATAACCTTGTCAAGTTGGGTACAATTGTATAGAGCTCATACAGGGCTATTCAATGAACCAACTTTGAGCTTGATATCTCAAAAACTGACAGAGTTATGACAATTTTAAGGTAAAAATCCCACCTGCTGTCATATACAGCCTTACCATGGGATAATATCCCATAACCATGAATATGAGGTGTCAAATAGACGAAGAAGCATGTTTTTACTTCAATACCTCGTATGTCAGTCAATACTGGGGTCCCATACAGTTTCTGTACAGCATTTTACGCGTCATACACGTCAGAATCAGGCTGTGAGGTCCCCAGATGAAAATTTTCACCCTGTATTGGTGAAAACTGCCCAGATGTGGTTTCAAAACCACATCTGAGCCCAATACAGGGTATAAAGGCTGTTTGCAAACCACAAGCCTGTCATGAGGAGTGAAAAATCTTCACTTCCTCTACGTGAAAAGGTCTAATAACCTTTTCACCTCAATTTCAGGATAAAAGGAGGGCTTTTCACTGCCAAAACCCTTTCCTCATCCTGCTCTTGAATAACCTACGTAGTAAACTGTCAAAAAAAGTTTTACTCTTGGTTAAATAATCAGGTATACTCTTAATTTAAAGTATTGTAGTCTTTATTATTGTAATCCAACAGGTAAAGCTGCACCCAGGGCTTTCAACAGCGCTCACCACCACTATATCTCTATAGTAAAGCCCTTTAAATCTTAAATTAAATCATTTATTATCAATCTTATCATCTTTTAAAACCATTCTTACCGTGTCACAGTCATAGTTAAAGCTTGTAAATACTCATATACACCTTTATCATAGACTCAGCCTGACAAACCACCAGGCCTTTATGTTTGATTTTGGGCCTGGGGGGTCCTGGGCCCCCTATCCATCATCTTTGGTTTTGGGCCACCCCCTTTCATTAGGGGGTTGAGGTCTAAATGGCCTTTTTGGGCCATTTAGGCCCCCTACAGTTTCTACCGCCTGTGGGCCGTAATTCATGGTCTGTACGGTCTGTAGTACGCAGTCCATACGCCACGGTCCGTAGGCTAATTAGGCCCCTTTTGGCCTAATTTAATGAGGCCAAAAGGAGCCAAAGGGGGCAACCATCTAGCCCCCAAGTCCAGGTGGGTCCCAAACCACAATTGGACCCACCTGAGCCAATTTTGGCCACAAATTTGCCCAAAAACCCTTTGGACACCAAAATGGTCATAGAACCCGTAGGAACCATTTTTGGCCATGGACCATTGATCCAGCCATGGCCTCTGGAAACCACTAGAGGCCACCAGACCAGCTCAGAAAGCACTCTTCTCAACTTAAGGGGAATTCTTTCATTCCCCCATGCACTCCGTACTCAACGTTGCAGCAGTGGTGCATATATGGTATTATATACCATTATGCACCATTTTTGCTCAGCAATTCAATGGTGACATTTTCAGGACCAAATCCCACAATCCCAAATTAAGGTCCCAAGATACAACACCCATTTTGAAGGAGGATTCTTTAACTCATCAGTATGGCAACCCATGGCGGCAATCATAAGACCATTCAAGGATCCCAATCACCTGGCCCTGCAGGAGTTGGGTTGGCAATTTCATTCAGGATCATTTCAAGGACATTCTCAGGGGTTATAAAGTCTTTCAATCAGTTTTCAAGGCATCAAGTATTTCAATACTCCTTGGACAACTGAATTGGTCCATACAGGCGTCAATCAATCACCCTGTATGTCCTTGGCCCAATTGGGCCAATTCAATCTTCCACTGTGGGCATTCAATCACACAGTTCATTTTAAAGATGGCCACAACTGTATTGGCCCAATTCAGACAATACAGCCGGTGATCCACCTTCCAGGATCAGTCTTTCAGTTTTTCACATATACTGGCCACCTTTCAACACCTGGGGACTTTTTCCCCAGTTAATTAGTATATTGGATTTATATTTATCTTTATCAAAGTTAATACTGATAATCTTAAGTCAGTCATTCAGAACCTTTTCTCTTTTCTTCCTCGCCTGTCAGTGGATATTGGTGGTCATATCCTTTGCTAATTCCATTCCCTTTTCTGGAAGGTTGAAACAGTGAATTGAGGATTCACTTGGTTGGCTTCTTGGCCTTTGGCTTCTTTATTATCTTTGGCCTTTGGCTTCTTATCTTTTCTTTTATCTTTGGCATACTTGTCTTTTCCCTTTCTTCCTCTTTAAAGAAATCAATCTTTATTATTCCTTATATCTGTTGGAGCCCTCCAAGTGAGCTCTTGATTCCTGAATGCCAGGCCCTCTTGCGTCTATAAGAGCCCCTGTCACATTATATTAATTAACTCATAATTTCTTTCATTCTATTCATTCATTATTCATCATTCTATTCATTCATTCTTCATAATTTCATTCATTCATTCTTCATCAATTTCATTCATTCATTCATTGGAATTATGACTTTTTAACGCTTATGAATTTAATGATTCTTTGTCACCTCTCAATTTTCCCTCTTTCATTCTTAATTCTTAAAATTGAAAGCTGACCCAATTCTTACTTTTGTTTATCTTTTTCAATATTAATCTCAATCATCCATCTCATTTAATCCTTAATTCAGGCGTCTTATCATTTTGATTTTCAGATTATTCATCAGATTATTCAGACACGTTCTTCATATCAGGATTCAATTTGACTTATTCCTCAAGGATTTTGATTTTCAGGAAGAATTCACATGATAATGGATTTGATTGACTGATTTGATACAATTGACATTGACCTCAAGAAAATTGACCGACCTGAAGATTTTCATTGATTTTGCTGAATTACAAATCAAGAATTGACATAAATTGATTTTGACTCAAGAATTCATTTGACTGATTGATTTTCTCTGCAAGACTTGATTTTTATTGATTTTGATTGATTTATGTTATTGACTTCAAGACTTTCATTGATATTGATTTTGACTTCAAGACTCATTTGATTTTGCTTGATTGACATACCTGAAGATTTTAATTGGTTCATTGATTTCCTCAAGATTTGATTGTTCATTCTGCACTTCAAGAAAGTTTTGATTTTATTCATTTATTTTAATTTTTTATTCCTGAAATCATGCCCACCAAACATTCACCTCCTGCAAGACAAGCCAGATCTCAGCCAAGAGCTCAAGCTGCTCTTTCTCCAACTCCAAGAGTTCCTCTTGATGGCACCCCAGCAGTTCCTCAACTGAGGGCCCAATTGGATACAGGACCCCACATGGAAGGAGCAGCACCATCCAGGAAGTAAGGAAGAGGGCCAAGAAGATCAATTTCATTATCAGGAGTGGTTGGCAGCTTTCCAGGATTTTCAAGAACCAGTCTCAAGGTTCAAGGTGAAGATGATGATGATGAGGAGGAGAGTTTTTTGGAAGAGGAAGAGTTTTGTCAGCCTGTGACTCAAAACCAGAGCACAAGCATGACAACCAAAATACCATAAACCAATGTTATAGCCAAGATACCATCAAAACATGGATCTGAGCCAAATCAGCTCAAAGGGTATCAAAGGAAAGAGGAAAATCACCTCTTTCTGAAAATATAAGTCCATCACCATAGGACAAAGAATAACAAAGTTATTCCTGCTCAAAGTTATTGCTGAGCATAAACCTTAATATTCACCTCTCATCTAAAAAACAAGAAGGAGAAGCTTAACCCCATCAAATGGGTATTCAAAATAAAGCTCTAAGTCAGGGCTATCCAATGGTCCCAGTCAAGCTGAGCTAGCACCAATATTACTGGAGTTATGGTCAATTTCAGGCCAAATAAGGGTGAACAAAACATTCACCTCTCATCTAACTTCTACAGTTTTAGTGTGAGATACTTGACGTGGGGTCTTTTTGGAAAGAGAAAAATCAGGGCTATCTGATGGTGACATCCATATTCCCATATCTCAACTATAACAGAATTTTTGGGGCAAATAAGCTCAATACAGCTTTTTGGCTATACCATGCAAATGTACAAAACTCTTGTACGTGGCATAAAGTTGCCATATTTAATGATACCCATATCAAATGAGGTACCATTGTGTAGAGCCCATACAGGGCTACACACTGAAAATTTTTTGAGGTTGATATCTCAATAATTGACAAAGATATGGCTGTTTTAAGGTCAGATTCCCACCTGCTGTCATATACAGCCTTACCATGGGATAATATCTCATAACCATGAATATGAGGTGTCAAATAGACAAAGTAGCTTGTTTTTACTTCAATAACTCATATGGCAGTCAATACCAGGGTCCCATACAGGTTCTGTACAGCATTCTACACGTCATACACATCAGAATCAGGCTGTGAGGTCCCCAGATGAAAACATTCACCTCTAATCTAACATTTGCAGTTTGAGTGTGAGATAAATAAAGTGGGGTCTTTTTGGAAAAAGAACAATCAGGGCTATCTGATGGTGTCATCCATTTCCCCATAGCTCAACTAGAAGAAAGGTTATGGGGAAAATAAGCTCAATACAGCTTTTTGCCTATACCACGCAAATGTACAAAAATGTTGTACATGGGATAACTTTGCCATATTTAATGATACCCATATCAAATGAGCTACCATTGTGTAGAGCACATACAGGGCTACACACCGAACCAATTTTGAGGTTCATATCTCAAGAATTGACAAAGGTATGGCTGTTTTAAGGTCAGATTCCCAACTGTTGTCATATACAGCCTTACCATGGGATAATATCCCATAACCATGAATATGAGATGTCAAATAGATGAATAAGCTTGTTTTTGCTTCAATAACTCATATGTCAGTCAATACTGGGGTCCCATACAGGTTCTGTACAGCATTCTACACATCATACACGTCAGAATCAGGCTGTGACGTCCCCAGATGAAAGTTTTCACCCTGTATTGGTGAAAACTGCCCAGATGTGGTTTCAAAACCACATCTGAGCCCAATACAGGTTATACAGGCTGCTTGCAAACCACAAGCCAGTCCTAGAGAGTGAAAAATCTTCACTTCCTCTACGTGGAAAGGTCTAGCACCCTTTCCACCCCAATTCAGGATAAAAAGGAGCCTTTTCACAGCCAGAATTGTTTCCTCATCCTGCTCTTGAATACCCTACGTAGTAAACTGTCCAAAAAAGTTTTACTCTTGGGTAATAAATCAGGTATAATTATAATTTTAATTATTGTAGCTCTTATTATAGTAATCCAACTTGTCAGCCTGTGACTCAAAACCAGAGCACAAGCATGACAGCCGAAATACCATAAACCAATGGTATAGCCAAAATACCACCAAAACATGGAACTGAGCCAAATTAGCTCAAAAGGTATCAAACGAAATAGGAAACTCACCTCTTTCTGAAAACATAAGTCCCATCACCATAGGACAAGAAATAACAAAGTTATTCCTGCTCAAAGTTATTGCTGAGCATAAACCTTAATTTTCACCTCTCATATAAAATCTATAAGGAGAGGCTTAACCCCATCAAATGGGTATTCAAAATGAAGCTCTAAGCCAGGGCTATCTAATGGTGCTAGCCAAACTGAGCTAGCACCAGTATTACTTGAGTTATGGTCAAATTCAGACCAAATAAGGGTGAACAAAACATTCACCTCTCATCTAACTTTTACAGTTTTAGTGTGAGATACTTAAAGTGGGGTCTTTTTGGAAAGAGAACATTCAGGGCTATCTGATGGTGCCATCCAATTCCTCCTAGCTCAACTACAACAGAAGGTATTGGCCAAACAAGCTTAATACAGCTTTTGCCCAAACCATGCCAATGTACAAAAATACTTGTACATGGGATAACTTTGTCATATTTAATGATAACCATGTCAAGTTGGGTACCATTGTGTAGATCTCATATAGAGCTATTCAATGAACTATTTTTGAGCTTGATATCTTAAAAACTGACAGAGGTATGACCATCTTAAAGTCAAAATCCCACCTGCTGTCATATACAGCCTTACCATGGGATAATATCCCATAACCATGAATATGAGGTGTGAAATAGACAAAGAAGCATGTTTTTACTTCAATACCTCATATTTCAGTCAGTACTGGGGTCCCATACAGTTTCTGTACAGCATTCTACGCGTCATACATGTCAGAATCAGGCTGTGAGGTCCCCAGATGAAACTTTTCACCCTGTATTGGTGAAAACCACATCTGAGCCCAATACAGAGTATACAGGCTGTTTGCAAACCACAAGCCTGTCATAGAGAGTGAAAAATATTCACTTCCTCTACGTGGAAAGGTCAGGCAGCCTTTCCACCTCAATTTCAGGATAAAAGGACGGTTTTTCACAGCCAAAAGCCTTCCTTCATCCTGCTCTTGAATAACCTACGTAGTAAACTGTCAAAAACAGTTTTACTCTTGGTTAATAATCAGGTATAATTATAAGTTTAATTATTGTAGTCTTTTATTATTGTAACCCAACAGATAAAGCTGCACCCAGGGCTTTCAACAGCGCTCACCACCACTATAACCACTATAGTAAAGCCCTTAAATTTATTCTTAATCATTTCAAAACCTTCTTAAAGCATTTTTTACTGTGTCACAAACATGGTTTGAGTTGTAAATAGCCTACATTACCACTCTTTCATAGTTTCATCCTGACATTTTGGGGGCCTGGCGGTGTTTGTAACCTTTTTGGGACCTTATAAAGTAAGTCTTTTCTCTTTTTTATGACTTATTGATAAGTGTTTTATCTTTTTTAGGCGTAATTTCTCTATTGAAATATATATTTTATATATATTTATCCTTTTTTATATATATACTCATATTATAAGAGTATTATTCACGTGGTTAATACCCACTGAATATAGCTGTTTTTGGCGTGTTTTGTATATAAAAACACATAAGCCATCAATAAGTCCTGTATTCTTGACTGAATAAGGACACCTCTGACTTAAAAACCATCAGTTGAGGCGTGGTTAAGTGTATTGTTAACTCAATAACACTTATACAAAGCCACTTGTACAGAATACACTTGAAAACCACAAGTGTATCTGTGGGATACTGGCACACAAACAGTGTGACAGAGTACCAAAAGCTGAAATTCTGACGTGGAATTGTTGATTCAATTACACTGTCATTATACAGGGAACATTGTAGTAACATACAAGCCCAGAGGCCAATCTTAGACGTGCAAAACCAGCATCTTTAAGAAGTCTTAACTGACATAAGCCCTCCTTTTTTCCTGCCTTGATTCAGTGGAAGAAAATTACATCCCACTTGAGACCCAGTCACAAGCCAACACACCAGTGACACCCTCAGAACCAGAGGGCAGCAAAGGCAAGGGAAAGAGGCACAGTGAAGGTCTCATTACAGCAAAGAAGTGGACACCCATAGCCACTCAGAGGAGTAGAAAACCACAAAACTCTGCTTCAATACAAGGTAAACCAACCTTAACCACTTGTACAGGGAAGATTACAATCATTAACCCAGTTGTAACTTCCAAAGGCAAACTGCCCAAGTCAGCAGACAATAAATTTGTACAAGGCACAGTCAAAGGTAAATACCCTAAGAACATAAAGTTTTTGACTGCTTGCAAACACTGATATGTCCCCTGCATACCTCAGAGACCTTGGCTTCCAAAGGAACCAGCCACAGGATAGAGGAGGATTGTCCAGAACCAGAAGACCTGAAAGAGGACACCCTGGACACAGTGGTGGATGGCAAAACGATAAGGGAGATAATATCAACCTTGCCATTAACACTCCAATTCAACAGAAACCTCAAACCAGAGGACTGGAAGGATATGGATCAAGTTCTTCAGATCCACCAACTCCTCAAAGATTTATTTCAATGGAGCATGGACAACAAGAGGTTCAACCTAGCAACTCACTGGGCAGAACTGGGATCAAGTTTCCAGAAGATCTGTCTCAAAGAGATAGACTTCAAAGACCTTATGGTAATCACCAAAGGTTGGAATCCTACCAGGCAGCACAGACTCCTGAAGGCAAGGGCACAGAGGATAAGGGAGAATCAAGCCACTATCGTAGCTATAGAAGAACAGTTGACCCATACAGGGCCTACTCAGATTCCTTCAGGTTCACAAGGAGCAGGCCAAATCAGCTCTCCAGTGGCTTCACACCATTCAGAAACCAGCAGATCAGTGGCCAAGAGTCACCATTCTTCACAATTCCAGGAAGTTTCCAGGAGAAGACAGGGCAACAAGGGCAAGAACAAAGCCTCCTTCAACCAGAGGAGGAAAGAGTCAGACCCCATGATCCAGAAGCTGTTAGATTTGGTAAAGGAAGTACACAAGAACCAGAAGTAGTTGTAAACCACTCTAGAATCAGTAGTCCTAGTAATAGAAACATTATCCCCACACAGACTGAAAATAACATTGTCACATCTGAGAGTAACATCAACAGTGATACACTGTGGTTACAAGTGTCACAATATGCTGAACAATCTGCAAAGCAATTTGCAGAAATTAAAGCTAGCCAACAGAGGATGAGACAAACTCAAGCCTCCTTGGAACAAATAGTTAAGAATCTTCAAGAAGGATATGCTCAACTGAGCAAAGCCTCTGAATAATCCAACAAAAGACTGAACCAAGTCTTTGAAGAACAACACCACAGCACAAGGGACAGGGAGTGTCTGGATCAAGACATTAACAAATTGTTTAATGCCTATCATAGCTTGAAGCCCCAACCACAAGGCCAAGCTATGGAGAATCCATATCCACCAGATGACATCAAACCAGATGCCATGTTGTTGAATAAGACAAGATCTCCATCACAATACCAGGATGGAGATGGAATGTCTTATTCAGAGAAGGAAGCCTTGCAACAGCTTCCTGAGGCCTCAAACTGCCCCAAATTCTCTGGATCAGGAGAATATGATCATATGGAACTCATAGATTATATTTATGGACTCTTCATTGATGTACCAAGCATACCAGACTACTGGATCACTGCTAGATTGAATACTGCATTTAAAGGTCATGCTAGTATATGGTACACAGAAATGAAAGAAATCCATGGCAGGAGAAACTGGCCATGGTGGAAGAGTCAAATCATCCAAAAGTACAGTAATGGAACTTGGATATGGAAAAAGACCATGTCATTTGAAAATGACAAGTACTCTGTGGATAAAGATCCATATGAGTGGTGTCTCAGACAGTCTAAAAGACTTAAAGCCATTGATCCTCAGATGAACATCCAAATGAGGAATCACAAGCTTCTGACACAACTGCCAGGAGAACTAGAGCATGCAGTAAAATGCAGATGCAACCAAAATTTCACTCTAGATGACATAGCCAACACCTTACAAGACATAAGGAAGAGGACTAATATAGGGAAATTCACCCCATATAGAAGCAGCAGTTTCAAAGAGAAAAAACCACTCAGGGTAGTGTTTAAAGACTAACCCAGAGAAAGAGTGGCAGAAGTGGCAAAGAAGAAAAATTCTTGCCACAATTGTGGTTCAACAGACCACTATGCTAACAACTGTCCAAAGGCAAAGAAAAAAGTCTATGCCATAGAGAAAGTCCCTGAGGAAGAATCTCCAACAGAGGATTCTGAATCAGACTCCATGGGTGATGCCATCAGAGAACCATCTGATGATGACCAAGACCCAAGAGAGGAATTTTTAGTGGAATACCAAGAGGAAACCCTACTAGAAATCCAGGACATACAGTTGGAAGCAGGTATGCCACAAGACACTGCTAATAAAAACTTGTGCAAACATACACAAGATTCACAAACATTCCTGGTTACACCAACCAAAGGAATGCCATATATACATGGAACAGCCACAAAAATGACTGTTTGTATTGACAATGCTCAGCATCCACTGATCATTGATAGTGGAGCACACTGCTCCATAGTGGCCAGAAACTATCTGGATACCCACTTCCCAAACTGGGAAAAACAGCTCTTGCCCACTAAGGCAAAGAACTTTAAAAGTGCATCAGGGAAGATGACTTCCATTGGGACAATTATCAAAGAAATAATTATACCCCACAGGAAGGGTAATATCAGACTCAACCCAGATTTTGTAGTGCTTAATGATGCCCACATCCAAGGGTTTTTACTGGGAACAGATTACCAGAGGATGTATGGCATAGACATTTACAACAGTAAAAATAGGCACATCACCATTGGTACTAACAAGGAAAAGAAATTTTCACTTGACATATACCAGATATCTTCTCATGATCCACTAGAAGAACTTCTGAAGGAATTCAGAGAGGGACAGTTTAGCACTACCCTCACCAGTAAACAAAAACTAAGTTTACTGAAGATGCTGAGAAAGAACAGACCAGCATTTGCCATTGGTGAAGAGCCATTAGGCAAAATCAAAGGCCATGATATAGAACTATATCTGGATGTGGAAAGGCCTTATCCACCCATGCTGAGGAGACCTTCTTATCCAGCAAGCCTGGAAACCAGGAAAGAAATTGAGAAACATATCAATGAACTCCTGGATATGGATGTTATCAGAAAGATTGGACACAATGAAATAGTGGAAGTCACCACTCCTGTCCTTATCACCTGGCATGATGGCAAGTCTAGATTGTGTGGAGACTTCAGAGCCCTGAACAACTACACAAAAGCAGACAGGTACCCTATACCAAGGATACCTCATGCCTTAGATAAGCTGGCCAAAGCCAAATACATAACCAAGATGGATTGTATGAAAGGCTTCCACCAAAATGGAGTTAAACCAAACTCCATGAAATTACTCAGAATAATATGCCATATGGGCATATATGAGTACACCAGAATGCCATTTGGCATCAAGAATGCACCAGCCCACTTCCAAAGGATGATGGACACCATATTTCAAGAAGAAATAATGGAAGGCTGGATGGTAGTATATATTGATGATATCATTATATACTCAGAGACATGGGAAGACCATATACAATACATAGACAGAGTGCTAAGTAAATGTACACCCATCAATCTGAAAATTTCACTTAAAAAGTGTAATTTTGGCCAACAAGAGCTACTAGCTCTAGGACACAAAGTCTCAGGCCTTAGTCTGGCAATTTACCAGAACAAAGTAGCAGCAGTACTGCAAAAGCCAGTACCAAGGAACATCAAAGAGATGCAATCTTTCCTTGGATTTACTAGCTACTATAGAAACCACATCAAAAACTTTGCCCACATAACTAGTAGTTTATACAAGTTATGCTCTAAGGATGTAGTTTTTGAAATAACCAAGGAAAGGAGGGATGCATATGAGAGGATCAAATATGAACTCACAAATGCACCTGTGCTCATCTTGCCTGACTTTGAACTACCATTCAAGTTATATATAGATGCAGCATGCAGCCAAGGCTTGGGAGCAGCCCTTCAACAAAGACAAATTGTGGATGGTGAACCAAAAGAAGGTCTAGTATGTTACATCTCCAGGCAGCTGAAAGATTCAGAAGCCAGGTATGGGGCCACCCAGACAGAATGTCCATGTCTAGTCTGGGCTCTAGAAAAACTCCATTATTATTTGGAGGGTACAGTCTTTGAAGTCTACACAGACTGCACAGCCTTGAAGTCTTTACTAAACCTGAAGACTACTAATAGACACATGCTGAGATGGCAAATAGCCATCCAGGAGTATAGAGGGAACATGACCATCATATACAAGGAAGGTAAAAGCCATACCAATGCAGATGGCCTCAGCAGATGGCCACTAGACAATGTCAAGAGCAATCCAGCTTATGACCCAGAAGTTGCAGCCAAAATCCCTATCCATTTCATGGAAATAGATAGGAGGAAGAACTTCAGATTCTCTGAATGGGCACCAGGGAGTGGTACCCTTGACAGTGGAAACACTGATTCAGAAGGGACAGAAACCCTCATACTGGGAATAAGTTCCTCAGAACTGCACAATGAATTTTTCCATGCAGTACTGAAATCTTATGCTAAACACAAACAGTGTAGTATACTACTCCAACTCCTTCAACAAAAATACAGGAGCCCAGAACTGGAAACCCAGCTGGAGGAACCCTGGTTGAGGGCCTATAAGGACAATAAATTCTTCCTTATAGATGGCCTGATTTATCACAGAGAAAAGCACACCAGTGCACTCACAGTGATAGAAAGAGACCACATCTCTTGAATCCTTCAGGAATGCCATGACTGCCCCTATATGGGACACATGAGTGAGGACAGGACTAAAGAGAGGGTAGCAAGTACAGCTTGGTGGCCCAAGTGGGAGCAAGAGTTGAGTGAATACATCAACACTTGTGAAAGATGCCAAAAGGCAAATAGAAAACATGGGAAGAAATATGGGTTGTTTCAACACATAGAAAAGCCCAAACACCCATGGGAAACCATCAACATGGACTGGGTCACAGGACTTGTCCCAGGAGGCAAAGAAAACTACAATGCCTGCTTGATCATAGTTGATAGGTTCAGCAAGAGCATGAGATGTCTACCATGCCATAAAGAGGACACAGCCATGGACACTGCTCTGTTATTTTGGAATAACATCATATCCACCTGTGGAGTCCCTAAGATCATAATTAGTGACAGGGACCCAAAATTCACATCTGAATTTTGGACCAATTTATATGACATGCTTGGCACCAAGCTTGCTTTTTCCACAGCTTACCATCCACAAACAGATGGCCTAGCTGAGAGGATGATCCAAACAATGGAGGAAATCCTCAGGAGGTTCTGTGCCTATGGCATGGAATACAAGGACCATGAGGGATACACACATGATTGGGTCACCCTCTTACCAGCAGTCCAACTGGCTTATAATACAAGCCAGCACTCTACCACAGGAAAAACACCTGCACTGGTAGAGAAAGGGTGGAATCCGCTGTTACCTGTGGATCACTTGAAAAAAAATCTTCTGACCATCCACCCCGCAGCCAAAGACTTCCATGATATGGGGAATAAAGCCTGTGATACTGCCGCCAAATATATAGCTGAGTCCAAAGAGTATAACAAGCAAAGGTGGGACAAATCACATATGGAACCCAACTTCAAGGAAGGGGACCAGGTGTTAGTGTCTACACTAAACTTCAACAATCTCAAAGGACCTAAGAAAATGAGAGACTCATTCATAGGGCCCATCACTATCATTAAGTTGATAGGGAAGAATGCAATAGAGGTCAAGCTCACTGAGGAGTTTTCTAGGAAACACCCAGTCTTTCCAGTGAGCCTGGTCAAACCATACTTCCAGACAGAGGAAGATAAATTCCCCTCCAGGAAGAAAAATATCACTCCACCAGAAATAGTGGAAGTAGAAGACTCTCCTGGACCTGTGAGTAAAATCATCAGGCCCAGAAAAATCAGACTTAATGGGAAGGATCAGAGACAATATCTAGTCAGATTCAAGAACCAGACAGCTGACAAAGACAAATGGTTGGCAGACGATACCATACCAGATGGAAACCTTCCTTTCAGGAGATTCAGAGCCTCTAGGAGGACTGAACAGTCTCATCTATGATGAGCCTTTTTTAGAGGGAGGGTATGTCAGCCTGTGACTCAAAACCAGAGCCCAAGCATGACAGCCAAAATACCATAAACCAATGGTATAGCCAAAATACCACCAAAAGATGGAACTGAGCCAAATTAGCTCAAAAGGTATCAAAAGAAAGAGGAAACTCACCTCTTTCTGAAAACAAAAGTCCCATCACCATAGGAGAAGAAATAACAAAGTTATTGCTGAGCATAAACCTTAATTTTCACCTCTCATCTAATATCTAGAAGGAGAGGCTTAACCCCATAAAATAGGTATTCAAAATGAAGCTCTAAGCCAGGGCTATCTAATGGTGCTAGCCAAACTGAGCTAGCACCAGTATTACTTGAGTTATGGTCAAATTCAGACAAAATAAGGGTGAACAAAACATTCACCTCTCATCTAACTTTTACAGTTTTAGTGTGAGATACTTAAAGTGGGGTCTTTTTGGAAAGAGCACAATCAGGGCTATCTGATGGTGCCATCCATTTCCTCATAGCCCAACTACAACAGAAGTTATTTGCCAAACAAGCTTAATACAGCTTTTGCCCAAACCACACCAATGTACAAACATACTTGTACATGGGATAACTTTGTCATATTTAATGATAACGATGTCAAGTTGGGTACCATTGTGTAGAGCTCATATAGAGCTATTCAATGAACTAATTTTGAGCTTGATATCTCAAAGACTGACAGAGTTATGACCATTTTAAGGTCAAAATCCCACCTGCTGTCATATACAGCCTTACCATGGGATAATATCCCATAACCATGAATATGAGGTGTCAAATAGACGAAGAAGCATGTTTTTACTTCAATACCTCATATGTCAGTCAATACTGGGGTCCCATACAGTTTCTGTACAGCATTCTACGCGTCATACACGTCAGAATCAGGCTGTGAGGTCCCCAGATGAAAATATTCACCCTGTATTGGTGAAAACCACCAAGATGTGGTTTCAAAACCACATCTGAGCCCAATACAGAGTATACAGGCTGTTTGCAAACCACAAGCCTGTCATAGAGAGTTAAAAATCTTCACTTCCTCTACGTGGAAAGGTCAGGCAGCCTTTCCACCTCAATTTCAGGATAAAAGGAGGGTTTTTCACAGCCAAAAGCCTTCCTTCATCCTGCTCTTGAATAACCTACGTAGTAAACTGTCAAAAACAGTTTTACTCTTGGTTAATAATCAGGTATAATTATAAGTTTAATTATTGTAGTCTTTTATTATTGTAACCCAACAGATAAAGCTGCACCCAGGGCTTTCAACAGCGCTCACCACCACTATAACCACTATAGTAAAGCCCTTAAACTTATTCTTAATTATTTCAAAACCTTCTTAAAGCATTTTTCACCATGTCACAAACATAGTTTGAGTTGTAAATAGCCTACATTACCACTCTTTCATAGTTTCATCCTGACACAACTGGTAAGACTGCACACAGTGTTCTCAATAGCACTCCCCACCACTATTCTTCAATCATTATTTTACTCAAACACCCTTATTTTAAATCATTTTCTACGTGTCACAGTCAAAGTTCTAGTTGTAAATAGCCTAATTATTGCTTCAACATAGACTCTATCTGACAGGTCTGATGGTACTGAAGGTGTTCCTGCTCCTGTGGGGGAATCTCAAAGTTCTGGAGGACCAACTCTAGCCCAGTCTGATCAGCCCATCTCTCATTAATCTGAACCATCTTTATTGGCCATTATGCAGCAGATGACTCAAATTATGGCCAATATTCAAGCAGCTTCATCTTATGAAGCATCAAGACCACCAGCCTGAAAGACTCAATCTATGAAGGCACCAGAATGCTTTGATGGGACTCAGCGCTTCAAAGTCAGAAGCTTCCTTCAGTCATGCCGATTAAGCTTTCATAATGATCTGGCAAACTTCTCTCAAGACAGAAATAAGGTCCTTTATGCCACTTCATTTCTCATTGGCAGGGCTGCAAGATGGATTGAGCCTTATCTTTCCAATCTCACCAATCAAGACTCCAATTACCTCCTCAGCTCTTGGGCTTTATTTGAATCTCAACTCTTCACTCTATTTGGTGACCCAAATGAAGTCAGAAAAGCTGAAGCAGAATTGGATTCACTAAGAATGAAGGAAGGTGGCCATGTTTCACTATACATAGCCAATTTCAGGAGTGTGGATTCAAGAATTAGAAATTGGGGTGAAAGGGCTCTCATTCATCATTTCAGGAAGGGATTGCCATCCAGGATATTGGATCAATTGGCCTCCCATCCTTCAAGAATTGATTCTTTTCAAGACTTAATGGACGTTACCCTGGAACTTGATACCAGGTACCATGAAAGGCAAAAGGAGAAGAATCACTATCAAGAGAAGAAACTTGAAGCCCCAAAATCAAGTACTTCTCATCCTCAAAATTCTTCAAGTTCAAGTCATAAGAAGAAGAAGAATTTTCAGAAGAGGGACAAACCCCATTCTTTTTTGTTGAAGAAGGACTTCAAGCTCATGAACTCTGAAAAAGAAAGAACAATCAAAGAGGGTCTTTGTACCTATTGTGGTGGGAAGCATAGTCTTGAGTCTTGTTCCAAAAGGCCTCAAAACAAGATTACCCAACCATCAGGCCAATTTCCCAGCCAGGGAAAAGCCTGAGTGGAGACCATGTTGTGTTCAATGGTCTTCACAGTTTTCCTTCCAGAGCACAATTGTGCATTCTGAATAATGGTGTCAAGAATTCTCTTAAATTCTTTGTTTTTCCTTCTCCTTCTGATGTTTTTTATAGTATTCCCATTGATTCTGGTGCTACACACTCATTTATTGCAAAGCAGTTTGTTCACAAGTACTCATTGACTACGTCAGAACTTCCAGAGAAGATTCCTCTCATTACTTTGGACTCCTCTAAGTCCCCTTCCTTATTTGTGACTAACCATACTAAATATATGGTTGAGCTCCCTTCCTACCCAAGCCTTGAATGGGACTTTTTAGTCATTGATACTCCCAAGGGAGAAGACCTCATATTGGGCTTTGACTTTCTAAATAATTTTAATCCTGATATTTATTGAAGGCAAGGGCTGATCACCTCTAATTCTGATCATAAGGACTATTCTGATCCTTTCAATTCTTTCTGTAATGACTTTTCTTCGGCCAAATCATGTGAAGCTCTGGTTGGTGATTCTAGAACACCATCATTTCCATCTTCTGTCCATATTCCTTCCATAAATTCCCCTCAGTCATTACCATTATCTGGAGATTAAGTCTTCAAAGAGATTCAAGATGTTGGAGAAGATAATTCTGTATCTTCACTTCATCTCTTCTTTGGGAATATGGACCTTCCTCCTTCATCTTATAATGAGTCCCTGGAGGAGTTGTGGGATGAACAGGAAGAGCCAGAAGAAGTAGAAACTGTGATGAAGGTTGTTCCTTCTACTTATCACCACTAATTCAATGTATTCTCAAAGGTGAAAGCAGAGAAACTTCCCCTCACCGCGCCTGTGATCATGATATCAAGCTGGAGGGGTCTCTACCTCTAGTTGGGGTGATCTACTCTTTATCCAAAAAAGAGTCAGATACACTCAGGGCCTACATTTTGAAGAATGTAGAGAAAGGTTTCATCTGGCCAAGCTCCTCCTCAACAGGAGCACCTGTCCTCTTTGTCAAAAAGAAAGATGGTGGACTCCGTTTGTGTGTTGATTACCGCAAACTCAATGCTGTTACTAGGAATAACAAGTATCCTGTTCCTCCTATGAATAAGCTTCTCAATGTTTTCAATGGTTCTTCTATCTTCTCCAATATTTATTCACATGGTGCATATAACCTGCTCAGAATCAAGGAGGGTGATGAACATTTGACATGCTTTAGAGCTAAATATGGCAGTTTTGAGTACTTGGTTATGCTATTTGGGCTCACCAATGCTCCTGCCTCTTTTCAGAATCTTTTAAATGATATCTTTCAAGATCTTCTCAATGCTTATGTTGTGGTCTATTTGGATGACATTATGGTCTTTTCCAAATCTGAGGAAGAACATGTCACTCATGTGTCCACTGTTCTTTCCAGACTTAGAGCCAATAATCTTTTTGCTAAGGCTTCCAAGTGCCTATTTTATGTTTCTAGTTTAGAGAATCTTGTTTATGCTGTTTCTTCTGAAGGCCTCAAGATGTACCAAGCACAGGTCCAGCAGATTCTCAATTGGCCACCTCCAAGAAACCTCAAGGCTCTTCAATCTTTCCTTGGCTTTGCCAATTTCTACCGCTGTTTCAACAAGAATTATTCAAAGAAGATCAGTTCACTCACTAGTTTCCCCAAGAAAGATTCCTGTTTCCCCTTCAATGAGGAAGCCCTTAGTCAATTTCACCAGCTCAAAGAGGCTTTCACCACCACTCCAATCCTTCTCTACCCATCATTGTAGAGATCAATGCATCCAATTATGCCTTGGGTACTGTACTGAGTCAGGTCTCTGACTCAGGAAAACATCCCATTGCATTTGACAGCCGCAAGCTTATCCCAGCAGAGCTCAACTATGAGATTCATGACAAGGAGCTCCTTGGCATAGTCTGGGCTCTCAAGCTCTGGAGGGCTTTCCTCCTGTCTCTTTCTTCCCCTTTTGAATTTCTAACCAATAACTCTTCCCTTCAATACTTCATTTCCTCCAAAGTACTCACTTGCTGTCAAGCCCACTGGGCTGAATTCTATTTCTTCATCACTTACCACCCTGGCCGCTTAGCTACTCTGTCAGATGCCCTATCACGTCGGGATGACGTCTATCCGGAGAGGGGGGAGGATTTCATCAGCAAGAATCCAATGAATTTTCAACAGCTCATCAAGCAGGATGAATTTCAACCTTCAAGATATTTTGCAGTCAAGGTGGAATATTTTTCAAATTTGATTGATTCAATTCAGAAGGCTTTATGGCAAGATCCTCAGTACAGAAGTATCCTTCAAGAATTGGGCAAAGGTAAATCCATTCAGGAACATTCTCTTGATTCCTCTTCCCAATTTCTCCTCTTCAAATATTGGGTGGTGGTCCCAAATGACCCCACAATTCAACTCAGAATTCTTCAAAAGTGTAATGATTCTCCTCTAGCTGGACAGCCTGGCTAAGAGAAGACTCTCAAACTTGTCAAGCGGGATTTCCACTGGTCCAGCATGACTCAATTCATCAAGGATTATGTCTCATCCTGTCAACAGTGTTCAAGAATCAAGAATATCCATCATAAGACGTTTAGACTCCTCAAACCTCTTCTAATTCCAAATGGTCCTTGGATTTGTCTTTCAATGGACTTCATCACTCAACCGCCACTGTCCAACTCATTTGACTTACTCCCTAGCATAGTGGACAGATTCTCAAAAATGGCGGTTTTTATTCCAACAATGTCTTCAATCACTTCACTGGATTTGTAACATCTTTCAATCAAGAATATCTTTTCAAAGCATGGCCTTCCTTCAAGCATTGTCAGTGATAGAGGTTCTGTTTTTGTTTCTTCTTTTTGGACCAATCTTTGTCAGCAGCTCAAGATTTCAAGAGATCTGTCAACTGCTTACCATCCAGAAACTGATGGACAGACAGAGAGGGTAAATCAGATACTAGAACAGTATCTTTGGATGTATTCCAGTTATCATCAAGATGATTGGAACACCTGGCTCCCTCTGGCTAAATTTGCCTACAATAATTCTTATCACTCTTCAACCAAGCAATCCCCTTTTTCACTGCTTATGGAAGAGATCCACAATTTGACTCAGTTAACATCACTCAAGATACTCCAGCTGGAGAGTTATCAACAGAAATCCAATCAGTACAGAAAGATGTCAAGAGAGAACTTGAAGTTGCCATAAACCAGTTTAAGAGGTATGCAGATAAAAGTAGAGCAAGTCCACCCATTTGAAATCCTGGTGACATGGTATGGCTTTATTCCAAGAACATCAAATCAGCCAGACCCACCAAAAAACTGTTTGAAAGATGGCTGGGTCCTTTTCCAATCTTGAAGAGAGTCAGTACTCATGCTTATCACCTCAAGCTTCCATCTCAATGGAAATCCATCCACCCAGTCTTCCATATTTCACTCCTGGAACCAGTCAAGACATCAACAATCCCAAATCTGCATCAACAGCCTCCTCCTCCAATCATCATTGAAGAAGAATAGGAATGGGAAGTCTCTCAAATACTGGATTCAAAGCTCAAAAGAAGAAAGCTATGGTATCTGGTGGAATGGAAAGGTTTTAGTCAAGACTCAGAAAGATCCGCATGGGAACAAGCTGAAAACCTCAGGAATTGTCCTGAACTTGTCAAAGATTTCTGTTCTTTGTATCCTGACAAGCCAGGACCCAATTCTTCAAAAGCTTGATCTTTTATGGTGCTTAGTGGGGAGAGGAATTACCAAAGGTAAGTCCCGCTCCTGGTATGCACCTTTAGGGGTATTCTACTCCTCTCTGAGGTAAGCATCACCTTGGCCACTCTGTGAGTACTTTGCAATTTGGACACAGATCTTCTGGCCTGGCTTTCAACATCAGTTCCAATTCATGGCCATTTCCACTTGGGGAAACTGGACCATTCCTTTCTTATTTTCCTTCTCAAGATATTATCCTTTCAACACATTCATTTATCTAGATTTTTTATTATTCATAGCACTGGCGGGAGTGGTAACTACCAAACCTAAGCTCCTCTCCTGGTGTGCACTTCCCTGAGGGGTCTACAATCTTTCAAAACATCATCTTGGCCACTCTGTGAGCATCTGGAATCAAATTCTGCTATCCAGGTCCTTGGCCACTTTCAAAATCAACAGTCAAAATCTGTGATGAAGATTGGACTCCCCCTCAAAATTCATTTTTTCTTTTTATTTTATTTTTCTCTCTTTATATTTTATTCTTTTACTTTCTTATTCTTTATATTTTCTTTTATTATGACTCTTCATGCCAAAATATTTACGCCAAATCATGTCTTCAAAATTTTCAAAACCAAATGTCAAGAGAAGACCAAGTCAACCTCAATTCATATGCCAACACTTTATCAGTTCAAAGATTTTCTTTTCAAGATTCAAATACCTCTGGAATCCCTACGCCCAATCTGTCTCAATAGCCTCACCTTGCTCCTACCTTATCTTGGTGCTCAGGAGCTCACCATTCAAGGTAGCGGGGTACTGTCACAACCACAAACATTGGCCCTCCTCCATGGGTGTTGCGGCAATTCTAACCTGGAACCAAGTTAGGGAAAATTGGCCACACCATACCTTTTATGGCCAATTGGTCCCCTCTGGTGCTCTATGGCCAAATGGCCATCTCCTGCCATCATTGGCCTCCTTGGCCAATTTCCATATCACCAACACCCAGGCCTTTATCTTTGATTTTGGGCCTGGGGGTCCTTTAGTCTTCCAGGGGGTTCTGGGCCCCCTAGCCATCATCTTTGGTTTTGGGCCACCCCCTTTCATTAGGGGGGTTTAGGCCGAAATGGCCTTTTTGGGCCATTTAGGCCCCCTACGGTTTCTACGGCCCATAGGCCAATTAGGCCCCTTTTGGACTAATCCAATGAGGCCAAAAGGGGCCAAAGGGGGAAACCATATAGTGCCCAAACCACAATCGGACCCACATGAGCCAATTTTGGCCACCAATCCCTTGGACCCAAATTTGGCCAAAAACCCTTTGGACAACAAAATGGCCATAGAACCTGTAGGACCCATTTTTGGCCATGGACCACCATGGACCATTATTCCAGCCTTGGCCTCTGGCAGCCACCAGAGGCCACCAGACCAGCTTAGAAAGCACTCCCCTCAACTTAAGGGGAATTCTTTCATTCCTCCATGCACTCTGTACTCAAGGTTGCAGGAGTGGTGCATATATGGTATTATATACCATTATGCACCATTTTTGCTGAGTAATTCAATCCCACAATTCCAAATCAAGGTCCCAAAATCCAACACCCATTTATAATGAGGATTCTTTAACTCATCAGTCTGGCAACCCATGGCGGCAATCAGAAGACCATCCAAGGATCCCAATCACCTGGCCCTGCAGGAGTTGGGTTGGCGATTTCATTCAGGATTATTCCAAGGGCATTCTCAGAGGTTATACAGTCTTTCAATCAGCTGTAAAGGCATCAAGAATTTTAATACTCCTTGGACAACTCAATTGGTCCATACAGGCGTCAATCAATCAACCTGTACATCCTTGGCCCAATTGGGCCAATTCAATCTTCCACTGTGGGCATTCAATCACGCAGTTCATTTTAAAGATGGCCACAACTGTATTGGCCCAATTCAGACAATACAGCCGGTGATCCACCTTCCAGGATCAGTCTTTCAGTTTTTCACATATACTGGCCACCTTTCAACACCTGGCGACTTTATTCCCAGTTAATGAATATATTGGATTTATTATTATCTTTATTCTCTTTTACTTTTTTAAAGTTAATACTGATAATCTTAAGTCAGTCATTCAGCACCTTTTCTCTTTTCTTCCTTGCCTGTCAGTGGATATTGGTGGTCATATCCTTTGCTAATTCCATTCCCTTTTCTGGCAGGTTGAAACAGTGAATTGAGGATTCACTTGGTTGGCTTATTTATTATCTTTGGCCTTTGGCTTCTTATCTTTTCTTTTATCTTTGGCATAGCTGTCTTTTCTGTTTCTTCTTCTTTAAAGAAATCAATCTTTATTATTCCTTATATCTGTTGGAGCCCTCCAAGTGAGTTCTTGATTCCTGAGTGCCAGGCGCTCTTGCATCCATAAGAGCCCCTGTGACAGAGAGGTGTCCAACAATGGAATAATACCAGCAGTTCCTGGGCCAACATTGAAGGATCCATTCACCCCAAAGGAAATCCCATTGGAGTAGCCCCAGAGGTGCCCATTTTGGTCACTAGAAAAGATGAAAAACTTGGAAACCTGAAGAGAAATTTGGTGGTTCAAGATGAAATGGATACTGATGCTGAAGGCAGTGATGAGATTTATCAATAAAAGCTTGAAATGACTACCCCAATCCAGAAAAGAAGAATTCAATCCCCTTCACAATTACCAGTCCAAGCCAGTACCACCAATAATGAATTGATCAGGTCCCCCCAACCAGGCCATCCACACTTGCCTCTACCTCTACCAGTATCAAACCACCTGTGGCCAGCACTTCCAGAGACCCAATGTCTCCAGAACCTGAAGCAATCTTTGAAACCCATCGCCGCTGGAATATAACTGGGAACTTCACTGATCAGAAAAGGATAAAAAAAAAGGTGGTCACATCCTTATTTTCTGAAGTTGATGCTTTGACTGAGGTGTTTGTTGATAAGGCTATGAAGAGTGCTATTCCAGGGGAACCTACTATTTCTTTGGCCAAGGAGGCAGTTGCTTATGAAGAAGCCATGGTTGTTAAGCTTAGAGAAGCCTTGAAAATATTTTGATGAAGATTCTCTGTAGCTGGTCTTTAACATTACTAGTGTTTTTCTCTTTTATTATTAGATACATTGACTCCCCAAACTTCATATGGAAGTGTTGATACTGCTTTTGAAACAAGAAATAAAAAATAAACCATACAAGTAAAGCAAAATAAAATGAAATAAAAATAAAGAAAGAATTAAGAGAAAAATAGTATAAAGAAATAGAATAAAGAAAAACTTCTGAGGATTGATCTTCTTGTGGTGAGCTGCTTGATTTTGGCCATAATTTTCCCAAAAGAGATAAAACCAAACAGTTGATGCTCACAGAGTGGCCAAGGTGTTGTTTTACAAGAAGTAGAACCCTCAGAGATGCATACCAGGAGATGGAACTTGCTTTCATAACTTCCACTCCCCACCAAACATCATAAAGCAAACTCTTGAGGCATTTTGGCCAGGCTGGTCTGGATACAAGGTGTGAAAATACTTGACAAGGTCTGGGAAGTTAGTAAGGCTGGAAGATGGTTCCCAAGTTGTTCTTTCTGGGTCTTCATTGAATCCTTTCCACTCCACTAGATACCATAATGTACCTCTCTTGAGGTTTGAGTCCAGAACCTGAGCCACTTCCCATTCTTCTTGCTCTTCCACCATTACTGGTGGTTGTGGCAATTGATGTTGATTTGGGATAGTTGATTGCTTCACTGATTCTAACAAAGACACATGGAAGACAGGTTTAACAGGCTTCCATTGTTGAGGCAAATTGAGGTGACATGCATGGCTGACAATCTTCTTGAGAACTTCAAAGGTTCCCAACCATCTTTCTGAAAGTTTCTTGGTGGGTCTTTTTATCTTGATGTTCTTGGAAGCTAGCCATACTTTGTCCCCAGGTTGGAAATCAGGTGGAATTGCTCTTTTTCTATCTGCATACTTCTTAAAACCCTTTATTGCTGACTCTAATTATTCTTTGACAACTTGCTGTACTGATTGGAGCTTTGGTGATATCTTTTCAGCAGGTGTATCTTGAGAAATGTGAATTGAGTCAAAGCTGGGATTTCTTCCATAAATGGTGAAGAATGGTGACTGTTTTTTTGATGAAATACATCCAAAGATACTGATCTAGAATCTGATTTACCCTCTCTTTCTGTCTATCTGTTTCAGGGTGAAAGGCAATTGAAAGATCTCTTGATATCTTGAGCTGCTGACACAATTGAGTTCAAAATGATGAAACAAATAATGAACCTCTATCACTAACAATACTGATTGGAAGACCATGTTTGGAAAATACATGACCAATAAAGAGTTGAGCTAAGTCCAAAGCAGTGATTTTTCAATAAGTTGGAATAAATATTGACATTTTTGTGAATCTGTCTAAAACTACTAAAATTTAATCAAAGTTTCTTGACAGAGGCAATTGAGTGATAAAGTCCTTTGATAGTGAATTCCAAGGACCAGATGGAATTTGAAGAGGCTTGAGTAATCCAAACTTCTTATGATGAATATTCTTGTTTCTTGAACATTGCTGACATGAGGACACACAGTCCTTGATAATTTGATTCATGCCAGACCAATAAAAGTCCCTCTTGATGAGCTTGAGGGTCTTCTCCTGGCCAGGATGGCCAGCCAACGGTGAGTCATGAAGCTTTTGAAGGATATCCAATTGAAGTTCATGACTGCTTGGGATGACTACTCTATCTTTTAAGAATAACAATTTGGCTTGAGGTTCAAGAGTATAATCTGAGACTGATTCACCACTTGCAAATTTCTTGAGAATTTCCTTATAATCTTTGTCTTGCCATACTGCCTTCTGAATTTGATCAACTAAATCTGAGAAAACTTCAAATTTGATTGAGAAAAATCATGACTCTTTAATTTCATTCTTCTTGGGAGCTTGATGAACCGTTTGAGGATTCTTGCTGATGAAGTCCACCCCCCTCTCTGGGTACATGTCTTCCCAATGTGACAAGGCATCTGGTAAAGTGGCCTGTCTGTCTGAGGGTAAGTGATAGAGAAGTGAAAGTCAGAGAGAAACTCAGCCCAATGGGCTTGATGGTGAGTAAGGACTTTGGAGGACATAAAATATTGAAGGGAAGAGTGGTCTGTCAAGACTTCAAAAGAATCAGAAAGAGAAAGAAGAAAGGCTCCCCAGCGCTTGAGATCCCAAACTAGGCCAAGGAGTTCCTTGTCATGAATTTCATAGTTGAGCTCAGCTTGGAGGAGCTTGCGACTATCAAATGCAATGGGATGCTTTCCTGAGTCATTCACCTGACTCAGTAAAGCACCCAGGGCATAATCAGAAGCATCAGTCTCTACAATAGTTGGTAGAGAAGGATTGAAATGGGATAGGATAGGGGCAGTGGTGAGAGCTTCTTTGCGTATGTGAAACTGACTAAGAGCTTCTTCATTGAAGATGAAAGGAGAATCTTTTTTAAGGAGGGAAGTGAGAGCAGAGATTGTTTTGGAATAATTTTTAATGAAACAATGATAAAAGCTGGCAAAGCCAAGGCAAGATTGGAGTGCTTTGATGTTCTTTGGCTGAGGCCTTTGCTGAACTTTGGAAGAATCCATCTTGAGGCCTTCACTTGAAACAACATAGCCCAAGTATTCCACACTTGAGGCATGGAATACACACTTTGAGGCTTTTGCAAACAAATTATTGTCCCTCAGTATTTGGAGGACAGAGGCCACATGTTTGACATGTTCCTCCTCATAACTAGAGAAGACCATAACATCATCTAAGTAGACTAAAACAAAAATATCTAAGAAATCTGCAAAGATATCATTCAAAATATTCTGGAATGAAGCAGGAGCATTGCTCAAGCCAAATTGCATAACCAAATACTCATAAGTACCATTTTTAATTTGAAGGCAGTTAAGTGCTCATCTGTGAGCCTTAGAGGTAATTTCATATACCCAAAAGACCACAAATATAAAAAATAACATATTAATATAAATAAAATAAATTTATTTATATTATTAAAAATAAAAATAAAAAATATAAATGGAAAATTATATTAAAAATAAAAAATTAATTATAATTTAAAAATAAAATTACTTTAAATTTTGTAAATATAAAATTACATTTATACTTGAAAAATTTAAGTAAAAATGAAATTTTAACAAAATTGTGAAAAAATAAATAAATTTGGAAAAAAGTTAAATAAAATTTATTATAACTTTTTATCCAATAAATAAACATATAAATTTTATTTCACCATTGGATTCCTCATAAAAAATCAGGTGGGGTCACCTCTGAGTGAAATTTTTGTAACTCAACTCTAAATAAGCTTAAATTAAGTTTTTAGTATTTTCAATACAAAAGTTGAAAATCCTCAAAACCTTAATTTAATTCACACCACATGTGGTGTTAACCATCAATTTTTGTGTTAAAATTGAGGTGTTGTGTTTAGTTTAGAAGTTATGAGGAATTAAAGTATTTTCAATTGAATTCAATTGAAATGTCAAAATGTGCGCGTGTATTACATAAGTGAACTTTGATTTACATATGAGGTGTCAATTATTACTGTATTGTACTGTACAATTGAATTGAATTACATGTGTAAATTATAAGTATAATACATGATGAGGAATTAAAGGAAAAATAAATTGGAAAGATTAAATTTGGGGGGGAAAAGGAACTCCAGCTCTAAGGGGGAGCTAGACCCCCAAAATCCTTGCTGACAGGCGTGGGATGTCAAAATTCACGCAAAAGTTCATCACTTTTGGCCTGGAATTGAGTTACAGGGTCTGTGGACTCAATTGATGATGAGGTTTTGATACCAACTGGGGTAGTTTTAGCTGTTGCCAAGAGGGTAAAACTACCCTTAAGATAAAACCATCATAATAAAAACAGTTTTAACTGGTTTCTACGCCTCTGACACACATTCTGACGTGTTTTGAAGGCTCTAGGCCTGGTATTGCTATAGTAATGGCTGATTTAAGGGTCTAAAATGGCTAAAAATGGCTAAAAATGGCTTAAACCAGCCCTTTTTGGTCTAAACCAGGGTTCAATGATGCCATAATTGGCTTTTCTGTTGTCAGACTGTTTTTCACGACTGACAAGAGTAAATTTTACTTTTGGAGTAAGAGAATTGATGGCTATAAAAGAATGTCTTCTTTGCCCCACTTTTCTCTTCATGTTAGAATCTTTTCCTTTTATTAATTAGTTTAAAACTGTTAAACCAATCAATCAAAGATTCCAACCACCACTTTTAAATCATTTTAATCCTTTTAACCACGTGAAAAAATCATTATAATCATTGTTTGTAACTCTTATAATCATTTTTACCCCTGAACCACCCCAAAAGTGAATTAAAGCATCTTTCATCACTGTTAACTTTGTCACTTTGTTTCCAAATTCACTCTGGTCACTTTTGGGCGTGTTTTCTCTTTAATATTCTTTTTAAAGACTTTGTTCTTTAATTAATTGCTTGCAGTTCTTTGCTCAATTAATTCCAATTGAAATTGCTCTTGAAGAAATTTCTTTTGTAGCCTTAAAATATCTCTTGTAGAGTATTTTTTGGATAAATCTTTATTGTTGGTAAAACAATAAATTTTTATATTATTGTTTTATACTAATAAAGTTATAAACAATAAAATTGGCGTGTTTTCTCTTAAAAATAATATTTCATACTATTTTTAATAGAATTTTACCTTATACAAATTTTGAGGACAGGAAAAGTACTTGATTTTTAATCAAAGTTTCATATCCACACCTTACATTTGGGGGCCCAGCCGTGATATTTTACCTGTGACATATTTTTTTTACTCTTTTTAAATCTTTTTTCTTATATTGAAAAATTTAAAAACATATAAAAAATACTTATAATTCAAAAAAAACCCATAAAAAATGATTTTTTTCATATTATAAGTGAGGCTTAAATTTTTATTTCTTTTTTTGAAATATCCTTTTTTTACTTAATTAATTGGCTTTTTTCATTAATTTTAGTGTCTGACAACGTGGTAAGACAAGAAAACATTGAAACAGCCTCAACAGTAACCAGCATTATCCCTGCCAGTACTGTTAATTCTGATCATAATAGCACTGTTATTGTGACTCAAAATAACCAGCCTGAACCAATATCTTCTGAATTAATTAACTTGGACATAAGTAATACTCTTCAGAAGGCTAAGAATTTGGCCAATAGTAAGTTTTTGACGTAAAAATACTATTTTAAGCCTTTTTTAACCATAATTATGCCTTCAACCAGGTCAGGAGCCAGCTACAACCCCTCAAGCAGCTCCCAAAAAGGTAATAGACGTGATTATGGCAGAGGCCAACCAGGTACAGAAGGAAAAGGGTCAGTTGATGACTTCCAAACAACTAAAATGGGTCATTCTGAAGCTGATAATACCATTTTACCTTCAAAAAGAGCTGACACCGCCACAACAAGCCTCTGTGGACATATACAAAGCCAGCCACAGTGCATACAACAATGCACTTCAATTCAAAGAGTACCAGATCCTTGCAGACCTGTGGAAGAATTGCATGAATTCTTACCTGACAGTGAGAAAATTCCTGGGCCATCCCAATACTTGCAAATTGCTCAATGGATGGCATCCATTGATGGAGAAGAAAAACATGATGCTTTTGACACTAGAATGGAGGAAAAACAACCCTCCACCACCCAAACCAGTGCCAAAAACAGCCCCAGTGGCCAGCAGCAGCAATTCCAACGTGAAAAAGCAGCCACAACCTCCAAACAAAGGCAAAGGGAAGGCACCAGCTCCAAAACCTTACAGCCAGGGCTACAGAATCCCAAGGATTCAGCAGGATGCCATGGAAAATGTATTTCAGATGGCCAGAACCATGATGGAATTACAGAAGAAGGAGGAAGCCAGATTAAGGTTCCAGAAATGATTTCTGACATATTTGATTCCATCCCAGAGTTGTATAATGCTATAAATGACGTGAAAAAACATCTTTCTGATAAAAATGACACCATTTGTAACAACATTAAAACAAACAACCTGAGTCTGTGCCAAATTAATGAAACACTTATGTGTTTTGAAAAAGTTTTGAGAACAATTAAAAATTCCAATAATGATAATTCTTCTAACAATAAAATAAATGAACAATCTGCCATTATTAAAGAATTAACAGATAAATATTCTAAATTCAATATTGATGACATAATTGAAACAAGAATTAAACAAGCCATAAATATTATCAAGACAGATAACAAGAAAGTCCTTGATGACATTTCAAATTCATTTACTGAAGTAAAGACATATACCATTGCCTTGAAAAAGTGTTTTGATGCTTCACAAGAAGAAGTATCAAAATTATCAATGAAATTGAATCAAGTCACTGCTGATAATACAAGACAGACAGAGTTATGGCAAGAACTTACACATAAAGAAGACATGTATAAAATTGAAGTAATAAATTTAATACAAAGCTTCCAACATGAATACAGAAATTCCCAAAGGTGTAGCAACAGTAAAATGAATGACATTGAACAATTACTGAACACCTTACCAAGAATGTCTACACCTCTAAATCAAAATGAGGGCACAAGAATTTCAAATCCACAAGTATTGGATCCTGATAATTCACAATTAAAAAATGAATTATCCACTTCTTTTCATAACTTGGAACCATCAATGGGCCAAGCACTCTTGAAAGAAGTTCCAAAACTTAAAGAATGGCCTCACTTCAGTGGTGAAGGAGAGTATGACCATATGGAATTCATTAGAGGTATTGACATGATCAAAGAGGATTTTGAATTACCAGACAGATTGGTAACAGCCAGGTTTAACACCTTGTTTACCAGATCAGCTCACAGATGGTACATCAAAATAAGACAAGCACATGGACACCAGAGTTGGACTTGGTGGAAAACCCAAATCATCAACAAATGGGCAAATGATGCTTGGAGGTTTAAAGTTGAAACAGCCTTTGAATCTGCCAAATTTAATGCTGATAAAGACAAAGCTTTACCATGGTTTTGCCAACAAAAGGACAGATTAACAGCATTATATCCTGACATGTCAGAATTTATGATCCATAGAAAAATTCTGAGACAATGTGGAGGTGACTTAGAGCATGCTGTCAAAAGCAGGACTACTGAACAATCTTCAGCAGAGGATATTATCAATATACTAGAAGAAGTAACCACCAGAACCAAAATTGGTTCTAGTAGGGTGAATCTTAAAACAAGGTTTAATACACCTTGGAAAGATTCTGTGGACAAAAACCCCAAAGAAAATTCTAGTAATATTAAATATAAATCTGCAGATACAGTCAGAAAATGCCATATTTGCCAAAGCACCACCCATTTAGCCAATACATGTCCAAAAAGGGGGAAAATCAATGAAATTGACATTGAAAAAGAACCAGATGTTGAAAAAGAAGACATAATTGAAGACAATTCAGATGATAAGTCATCCATATTCTCTGAATCTTCAAAAGATATAGAAAATATCAATGCCACTTTTGACATCATGGAATCTTATTCCCACTTACCACAATTGAGCAATGGTCAAGTTGATTTATCAAAAGTTCAAGATGCACAACTTATGAAGACAAAACCAAACAGAGGAAAAGGTTATACAGCTGGTAACTCCTGTATAACAGAAGTGGTGATTGACAACAAACCCACCAAACTTTTGCTTGACCCAGGAGCCTTCTGCTCTTGTGTTGGAAAATCTTTTCTTAAGACTTGTGTACCAAATTTTGAAGACCAATTGTTACCAATTGATGGTATAAAATTCAACAGTGCAAGTAACCCAATGAAAGCATTAGGAATCTTTGAGACCAATGTCATATTCCCACACATAAATGGGAATTTAAGGATCACAGTTGAATTTGTTGTTATGGAAAATTGCTCTAGTACCCATTTTATATTGGGAAATGACTATTTAATCATGTATGGAATAGATTTACATAATAACAAAGACAGATACTTTACAATTGGAGACAATAAGCGCCAGAAATTTGCCTTTTTACCCTTTAAAAGACAAATTACAGTAAACAAAGTATCACCAGTCAACTTAGAGTTAGAGAAATTCAAGTCTGAACAGTTAAGTGAGGCTGAAATAAGCCTTCATCTGACTGATAAGCAAGAAAATGAACTTTCTTCCCTTTTGTATGACCACAGAGGAGCATTTGCTACAGACAAAGAACCCCTGGGAGCAATTATTGGTCATGAAGTTGACATCATTCTTAACATTGAGAGACCTTATCCACCACTCTTAAGAAGACCTGCTTATCCAGCAAGTCCAAAATCAAGAGAAGCTCTAGAAATTCATATCAAAGAACTTCTAGACCTTGGTGTAATAAGAAAAGTAGGCCACAATGAGGAAGTAGAAATAACTACACCAGTCATAGTGGCGTGGCATAATGGAAAATCCAGAATGGTTGGGGACTTTAGAGCTCTGAACACTTACACTGTTCCAGACAGATACCCAATACCAAAAATCCAAATTGCCCTTACTCAAATATCTAAAGCAGTGTATATAACCACTATGGATGCCCTTAAAGGATTCCATCAAAATGTAGTAACACCAAGAGCAAGAAAATATTTGAGAATTATTGTTCATTGTGGAGTGTATGAATACTTAAGGATGCCCTTTGGTATCAAAAATGCACCTTCACACTTCCAAAGAATGATGAATGAAATCTTCCCTGAAGAACTCTCAGAGGGATGGTTAATCATTTACATTGATGACATTATTATCTGTTCAAAGACTTGGGAGGAGCACATGTACAGATTATCAAGAGTTTTGACAAAAATCCAATCAGTAAACATGAAAATCTCCTTGAAGAAATGTCATTTTGGATTTAAAGAACTTAAGGCACTAGGACATGTTGTATCTGGTTTGTCCCTTGGAATTGATAAAAACAAAGTTGCAGCAGTATTGTTAAAACCCATGCCTCAGAATAAGAAGGAAATTCAGTCATTCTTAGGTTTTGCAGGATATTACAGGCAGCACATTAAAGACTTTGCATCCATAGCAAGACCACTTTATAAGTTGTGTGACAAAGACACAGTATTTGAGATGACTGTTGACAGAGTCAAAGCTTTTGAGTCTCTAAGAGAAGCATTGACCACTGCTCCACTCTTACTGATGCCAGACTTTAAATTGCCTTTCAAACTGTATATTGATGCATCAGGGGATGGACTAGGTGCTGCACTTCACCAAGTTCAGATCATAAATGACAAACCTGTAGAAGGACCAATATGTTTCATATCCAGGCAAATCAAACCAACTGAAGCCAGATATGGAGCAAGTCAAATGGAATGTCTATGCCTTGTCTGGGCCTTAGAGAAATTGAACTATTTCTTAGAGGGATGTGTTTTTGAAGTAATAACAGATTGTACAGCTGTGAAATCACTTTTGAACATGAAAACACCTAACAGACACATGCTCAGATGGCAAATAGCCATACAAGAATACAGAGGCAATATGACTATTGTTCATAAGGATGGGAATATTCATAAGAATGCAGATGGACTAAGCAGATGGCCATTACCAAATAACATTGATAATCCTGCTTATGTTCCAGAAGAAGCTTCACCACAAATTCCAATAGAAGGAATAAGTGTTACAGACTTGAACACCACCTTCTTTGAAGAAGTCAGAAATAGCTACACTCAAGATAAGAATTGTAGCATCTTATGCCAATTACTTAACAAAGACTGTAAAGACAACTCTCTAATACATGCCTTGGATGAAGTATGGAGAAAATCTTATAATGAAGGGAGATTTCACCTACTGGATGGTATAATTTACCACAGAACCAAGCACACATGTGTCATGACAGTTGTAGACAGGTCATTAATCAATCTTGTACTGAAAGAATGCCATGATAGTCCCTTTTCAGGACATCTTTCTGAGGACAGAACAAGAGAGAAAGTAAAGACCTGCATATGGTGGCCAATGTGGCAAAAAGATGTTGCAGAATATTGCAAAACCTGTGACAGATGCCAAAAGGCAAATAAATCCACTGGCAAAAGACTTGGAAATATGATGAAAATCCAAGAACCAAACAGACCTTGGGAAATTGTCCATATGGATTGGGTAA
The DNA here is from genome assembly GCA_023105745.1 of Austropuccinia psidii. Taxonomy (NCBI): domain Eukaryota; kingdom Fungi; phylum Basidiomycota; class Pucciniomycetes; order Pucciniales; family Sphaerophragmiaceae; genus Austropuccinia; species Austropuccinia psidii. Next base: position 46,640,547 of record JALGQZ010000009.1, read on the forward strand.
CTGGCCTACCACCAGGAGGTGACAGGAGCTATAATGCTTGCCTAGTAATTGTGGACAGATTCAGTAAAACTCCAATCTTTTTCCATGTCACAAAGATGATACAGCCATGGATACAGCTCTTCTGATATGGAATAGAGTAGTGTCATGGACTGGGATATTTACAAATATCATCAGTGATAGAGATCCCAAATTCACTTCAGCTCTATGGACAAATCTTCACCAATTATTTGGCACAAAACTGTCTTTCTCTACAGCCTACCACCCACAAACTGATGGTCTGGCTGAAAGAATGATCCAAACCTTAGAGGACATGGTGAGAAGATTTTGTGCATATGGCCTTGAATTCAAAGATTGTGATGGATTTACCCATGATTGGTGTACTCTGTTACCAGCACTGGAATTAGCATATAAAACATCAATCCATTCCAGTACCAATCAGACTCCTGCTATTCTAGAAAAAGGATGGAACCCCAAGTTACCCCAAGATTCCTTGAGGAAAGACTTAATTGAAATACATCCCACAGCTGCTAGCTTCAAAGGAATGCTAGACAAAGGTAGAAAGCATGCAGTGAGATGCATGGAGGACTCTTTTGCATATGCTAAAGACAAATGGGATAAATATCATGCAACTCCAGATTTCAAAGTGGGGGACCTAGTTCTTGTATCCACCACTAACTTCAATAACATCAAAGGATGTAAAAAGTTAAAAGAATCCTTTGCAGGACCTTTTGTGATTAAGGCCCTCCATGGAGAAAATGCTGTTGAAGTGGAGTTATCTGAAGAACTTAGCAATAAGCACCCTACATTTCCAGTAAGCTTGATAAAGCCATACAAATCTAGTGATGCTGAGAAATTTCCCTTGAGGAATAAGATTCCCCAAGTTATACCTCCTATTGAGACATCTGGTACTAAGAAAATAACCAAAGTTCTTAAAGAAAGGAAATTAAGAACCAAGAAAGTAAGGGAATACCTTGTTAGGTACAGTGACCCAACTTGTGAAGATGAATGGTTAGAAGAGAAAGATATACCAGAAGCCACCAAACTCCTGAGGAGATTCAGACACACTAGAAACACCAATATTACAAAGTAATATTCTTTTTTAGGGGGAGGGAATGTGAGCCTTAGAGGTAATTTCATATACCCAAAAGACCACAAATATAAAAAATAACATATTAATATAAATAAAATAAATTTATTTATATTATTAAAATAAAAATAAAAAATATAAATATAAAATTATATTAAAAATAAAAAATTAATTATAATTTAAAAATAAAATTACTTTAAATTTTGTAAATATAAAATTACATTTATACTTGAAAAATTTAAGTAAAAATGAAATTTTAACAAAATTGTGAAAAAATAAATAAATTTGGAAAAAAGTTAAATAAAATTTATTATAACTTTTTATCCAATAAATAAACATATAAATTTTATTTCACCATTGGATTCCTCATAAAAAATCAGGTGGGGTCACCTCTGAGTGAAATTTTTGTAACTCAACTCTAAATAAGCTTAAATTAAGTTTTTAGTATTTTCAATACAAAAGTTGAAAATCCTCAAAACCTTAATTTAATTCACACCACATGTGGTGTTAACCATCAATTTTTGTGTTAAAATTGAGGTGTTGTGTTTAGTTTAGAAGTTATGAGGAATTAAAGTATTTTCAATTGAATTCAATTGAAATGTCAAAATGTGCGCATGTATTACATAAGTGAACTTTGATTTACATATGAGGTGTCAATTATTACTGTATTGTACTGTACAATTGAATTGAATTACATGTGTAAATTATAAGTATAATACATGATGAGGAATTAAAGGAAAAAATAAATTGGAAAGATTAAATTTGGGGGGGAAAAGGAACTCCAGCTCTAAGGGGGAGCTAGACCCCCAAAATCCTTGCTGACAGGCGTGGGATGTCAAAATTCACGCAAAAGTTCATCACTTTTGGCCTGGAATTGAGTTACAGGGTCTGTGGACTCAATTGATGATGAGGTTTTGATACCAACTGGGGTAGTTTTAGCTGTTGCCAAGAAGGTAAAACTACCCTTAAGATAAAACAATCATAATAAAAACAGTTTTAAATGGTTTCTACGCCTCTGACACACATTCTGACGTGTTTTGAAGGCTCTAGGCCTGGTATTGCTATAGTAATGGCTGATTTAAGGGTCTAAAATGGCTAAAAATGGCTAAAAATGGCTAAAAATGGCTTAAACCAGCCCTTTTTGGTCTAAACCAGGGTTCAATGATGCCATAATTGGCTTTTCTGTTGTCAGACTGTTTTTCACGACTGACAAGAGTAAATTTTACTTTTGGAGTAAGAGAATTGATGGCTATAAAAGAATGTCTTCTTTGCCCCACTTTTCTCTTCATGTTAGAATCTTTTTCCTTTTATTAATTAGTTTAAACACTGTTAAACCAATCAATAAAAGATTCCAACCACCACTTTTAAATCATTTTAATCCTTTTAACCACGTGAAAAAATCATTATAATCATTGTTTGTAACTCTTATAATCATTTTTACCCCTGAACCACCCCAAAAGTGAATTAAAGCATCTTTCATCACTGTTAACTTTGTCACTTTGTTTCCAAATTCACTCTGGTCACTTTTGGGCGTGTTTTCTCTTTAATATTCTTTTTAAAAGACTTTGTTCTTTAATTAATTGCTTGCAGTTCTTTGCTCAATTAATTCCAATTGAAATTGCTCTTGAAGAAATTTCTTTTGTAGCCTTAAAATATCTCTTGTAGAGTATTTTTTGGATAAATCTTTATTGTTGGTAAAACAATAAATTTTTATATTATTGTTTTATACTAATAAAGTTATAAACAATAAAATTGGCGTGTTTTCTCTTAAAAATAATATTTCATACTATTTTTAATTGATTTTTACCTTATACAAATTTTGAGGACAGGAAAAGTACTTGATTTTTAATCAAAGTTTCATATCCACACCTTACAGTTTCCAAGTAGGTAAAACTACCCTTAAGCTAAAATAATCTTAGTAAAAACAGCTTTAACTAGTTTCTAGGTCTCCTACACTCATTATGACGTGTTTTCAAGGCTCTAGACCAGGTATTACTATAGTAATGGCTGATTTAAGTGTCTAAAATGGCTAAAACCAGCCCTTTTTTGCTTTAAACCACAGTTCAATGATGCCATAATTTGCTTTTCTGTTGTCAGAGTGTTTTTCACGACTGAAAAGAGTAAATTCTCTTTTTGGAGTAAGAAAATTGATGGCTATAAAAAAATGTCTTCTTTGCCCCACTTTTCTCTTCATGTTAGAATCTTTTCCTTTTATAATTAGTTTAAACACTGTTAAACCAATCAATAAAAAATTTCAGCCACCCTTTTTAGATCATTATAAGCCTTTTAACCACGTGAAAAAATCATTATAATCATTTTTACCCCTTGAACGACCCCATAAGGGAATTAAAGGATCTTTCATCACTATTAACTATGTCACTTTGTTTCCCAATTCACTCTGGTCACTTTTGGGCATGTTTTCTCTTTATATATCTATGTAAAGACTTTGTTCTTTAATTGATTGTTTGTAGTTCTTTTCTCAATTAATTCCAATTGAAATTCCTCTTGAAGAGATTTCTTTTGTAGCCTTGAATATCCCTTGTAGAGTATTTTTGGATAAATATTTATTGTTGGTAACACAATAAATCTTTATAATACTATTGTTTTATACTTATAAAAGTTGAAAAAGAGAAAATTGGTGTGTTTTCTCTTGAGAATAGTATTTAATACTATTTTTAATCATTTTCTTACCTTATAAAAATTTTGAGGACAGCAAAAGTACTTGATTTTGAATCAAAGTTTCTTATCCATACCTTACAATAAAAGAATAAAAACTTTGCCCTAAACAAATTTGGAGTTAAGGAATGTCTTGAATAATATTGAATGGCATAATTTGGAATAATTCAATATGAAAGAAAGAGATGGAATCAAAAGAAAAGAGGGAATTTGGCCATATCTTGATGAAAAGTCCAAATTCAAGGGTATTGATGTTGCAAGGCCATCTAGACCTGTCCAAAGAAATTGAAAAGCGCTTAAAAAGTGGCCAAGGTGATGCTTACAACATATTTGGGTAGAATACCCCCTTAAAGGTGCATGCCAGGAGAGGAACTTACTTTAATCAACTCCAATCCCCACCAAGCACCATAAATCAAACTCTTGAGGCATTTTGGCCAGGCTGGTCTGGATACAAGGTGTGAAAATACTTGACAAGGTCTGGGAAGTTGGTAAGGCTGGAAGATGGTTCCCAAGTTGTTCTTTCTGGGTCTTCATTGAATCCTTTCCACTCCACTAGATACCATAATGTACCTCTCTTGAGTTTTGAGTCCAGAGCCCGAGCCACTTCCCATTCATCTTGCTCTTCCACTATTACTGGTGGTGGTGGAAATTGATGTCAATTTTGGATAGTCGACTGCTTCACTGGTTCTAATAGGGACACATGAAAGACAGGGTGAACTTACTTCCATTGTTGAGGCAACTTGAGGTTATATGCATGGCTGCCATTCTTCTTCCAAACTTCAAAGCGTCCCAACCATTTTTCTGAAAGTTTCTTGGTGGGCCTTGTGGTCTTGATTTTCTTGGAAGCTAGCCATACTTTGTCCCCAGGCTGGAAATCAGGTGGAATTTCTCTATTTCTATCTGCATACTTCTTAAAATGCTTTAAAGCTGACTCTAATTCTTCTTTGAAAATTTGCTGTACTGATTCAGGTTTTGTTGATAAATTTCCAGCAGGTGTATCTTGAGAAATGTGAATTGACTCAAAGCTGGGATTTCTTCCATAAATGGTCAAAAATGGTGACTGTTTTGTTGATGAATGTTCTGCTTTATTATAGGAAAACTCAGCAAGAGGAAGCCAGGTGTGCCATTCATCTTGATGTTAACTGACATACATGCGAAGATACTGTTCTTGAATCTGATTTACCCTTTCTGTCTGTCCATATGCTTCAGGGTGAAAGGCAGTTGAAAGATCTCTTGATATCTTGAGCTGCTGACAAAATTGAGACCAAAATGATGAAACAAATAATGAACCTCTATCACTAACACCAGGGCGAATCTCGCGTCAATTGTTGGCGATTGACTTCACGTCGCACCGCGGTCAGTATAAAATCTTGCTTCAGTCGCGTTAGTGTCACTTTATAGTCACTGGATTTAGTGGGTCACGTCACGTCAGCGTCAAGACAACGTCAATCGTCACATGTGTCACATGAGAATGTCACTCAAAGCCCAAACCCATTTCAACACTATGCGCAACGTTTGTGTAATTTCACCTCATTGGCTTCCGCCTCCCCGACGCTTAGCATGCTTACGCACCCGCACCGCCCTCCATCCAGATGAGACTCCGCCACTGCCCGCCCCTCTCCGTCCTCACCACTCCTTACGCTTTCACACCCCCGCCCCTACCATCCTTAGGCTTGTGTAGTACCCTCCCGACATGCCTCCGACAACGCTTACCATCCTTACACTCATGTAGTGGCCTCCCGACATGCCCCCGACAACGCTTACCCTCCCTCCCGACATTCTCCCGACACTGCTTACCATCCTTACGCTCATGTAGTGCCCTCCCGACATGCCTCCGACAACGCTCACCCTCCCTCCCGACATTCTCCCGACACTGCTTACCATCCTTACGCTCATGTAGTGCCCTCCCGACATGCCTCCGACAACGCTTACCCTCCCTCCCGACATTCTCCCGACACTGCTTACCATCCTTACGCTCATGTAGTGCCCTCCCGACATGCCTCCGACAACGCTTACCCTCCCTCCCGACATTCTCCCGACACTGCTTACCATCCTTACGCTCATGTACAGTAGTGCCCTCCCGACATGCCTCCGACAACGCTTACCCTCCTCACGCTTCCGTATTACATCCATAGTGTACAGTACGGTGGCTTGTTGGCGTACACGATGAACGCAATTGCTGAAATATGCTGAGTGGCCTTCTCTGCCAACAGGACCTAAGGGGATATTGGTCAGTATATTCACCATGTTGTGGTTAGGGTTTAAATCATGAGACTCACAAATTAAAACCTAATAAGTGGACTATTTAAGACAAGAATTGTGTCTCCTGTTTCGCCGACAAAACCATTTTATTTCATATCAATCAAATGAACACTTTGCTTAGTCCTTACCTCATGAGCGTTGAATAGTTCAAAAGTTGACTTTAGTAGGTTTCTCACTAGTCAACTTTATTCAATGTCTCACAGGGAAGTGATTTTATTTGCATGATATGAAATAATTTGCAAAACATCGCCTCCTTCAATTTCCCGACAAATCGCATTTTGAAAATGCGATTATTTTACTTGCACCTTTTTTCTTGAATTTGGATCTTTTTATTCAAAAATTTTCAAACAAGTTATCAATCAACTCGTCACCATCTATTTGCTTACTAAACTACCTCCGCTATGGCCCGAACCCCGGGAAATTCAACTCAATTCAATGAACGACCAACTTCAGCCCCAGAGAGTGGAAGTGAAATCTCTGATATCGCCAGTAGTCGTGAATTAGGCATTGAAGTAGAGAGCCAGTCACATGAAGATAATCAAGATCCACCAGTTCTTCCGGAAAGTGAGTATGCATCCATCTTGAATATTTCAAATCTCTCAAAACCTGATATTGTGTCATAGCCTTTATTTCAGGGCAGCCTCCAAGCTCTCAGAAACCGAATTTTAAAACTTATGAGAAGGAAAAGACTGTTGAACCTTGTTCACCGACAGAAGATGATGGGCAAGATGATGTAATTTTCAGTGGGGAGGTGGAAATTATATCCAAGGAACAATTTGTCTCCAACATTGCTCAAACAATCCCAAGGCTCGAAAAAATTCAAAATGATAGTAAAATTCCTGATTATGTGCGTCAAAAGATTGCTGAAGCCATGAGCCTGCTCAAAATGGATTTGAACCGTAAGTCCATTAATAATTCAAAACAAAATTGATAAAAATAGCTGCTTACAATATTTGGGCAGGTGTGGAGGTGGGAGAATCTCTACCTGAAGGATCTCGAGTCGTAATTGGATTTCCAGGCAAAGGGTTAGGAAAAAGACCAAATATACATGCAACCAAAAAAACAAACAAAAAACGCCGTACCTTTGAAGCCGCAAACGATTCTTGCGATCAAGGTCATGAAATTATCAATGTTGAAGGGGACCATATTGATAATCAACCTCCGCATACTGAACCCCCCCCCAATACTCAATGAAACAATCCATGATGAAGCTCCACATACTGAAAGCCCCCCGATACCCAATGAAACAATGCATGATGCAACCCCTCCCGCCTCTCCTCGGAATATTAAAGCCTCTCAAGAAAGGGAAACAATTAAACATGATACAATGGGACGAGATATGACTGATATAATTCCCGACGCTGAGCCCGAAGTGTCATCCGCTGCGAATTTTCAAGGAATATTTTTATCCCGCATGGAAGAGTTTGCAGGCATTTTGAATTATCATTCCAATATTTCTCAACAATCATGGAAAAGGGGGCTTGATAATATCAATAGGATTTACAAAAATAGATGGGACAATTTACCAACAAAGGATGCTCATACATTCCTGCCCGTTGGTATTAAGGTGATCAGTAACCGAGAGCTTAAAATGTCGGCTTGGCTGGAGGACCTTGAGATGGCAGGTGAGTTTTTTTTAATCTTTGTGCATGATACTTGATTATTGGCTTTTGACTGGTGATATAAATTGCAATATACAGGGTTAGATTTTTTTAAGCCAACAGAAACAGAAGCGTTTTTTGATCACAACATTTGGAATCTCAAATTGATGAAGGAATCAGCTAAACCTCCAGATAATCTCCCAAAATCTGAACACTCCTTCTTCAAAATGGTTCAGAGCCTTTTTTACCCCGCGAATCCAGTTAAACATTTTTGGGCAAATGTTATGTTTGAATCCATTAGTTTAGTCTCATACAATGTGATTGCACCAACATCAAATTCGACCGATCCTCTTGGACTCGAACGCGGAGCAGTTGAATACCTTGCCTCCTGCTTGAGTAAATTGAAGCAACGTGCAACCCAACTCAGCATTGAAGGTGGCGGCGCTGACAATGAGATATCCACAAAGCCGCACAAGAACCTGGAGGATCTAATGGATACAGTTATCCATTTGATGATTGCGTACAACATGGTACGTGCACATACAAAGGTCGAAGTTAATGGCATCAAAGGCAAACTCACAAACTCAAAAAAAAATGAGGCCATCAAAGATCTTTTGACGTGTCACAAGAATCTCGGAATAAATCGAATTTGCTATGGTATATTAGCGGCATTCTGTGCGGCGGGGGTTCGTGGTTTGATGGTATGCTCAGATGACTGGAGAACAAGCTCAGTTAAAGGGGCTTTATCACTAATTGACATTTCCGCAAAACTTTCAGAAAGTAAAAATCTAGTGGAGCCAGTGTGGCTACGTACTAATAAGTATATATGTGATTTACTGAATAAAAGTTTCTTCTCATCAGAGTCTTTTAACCCCGCTGTACCTCTTAGATTTGAATTTGCACGATGCTTAGTATTAGACTTTGGTGATGCCTGGGTGGCGAAACGCGGGCTTGGTTCAAGTGATGAGGTCACCTTGACGGTACCCAGGTCAGCTAAACTCACAACCAGGATTGACCCGTTTTAGATTAGCTTTGTACTAGATAGATTGTAATTGAATTTTGCAAAGTTATTTATGAATTTAATAATCATGACTTCCTATCCTACTACTGCCCGGATGCCACAGTCTGAGTACCAATAGTAATTGTACGGCGGCATGCCTCCGTACATCATTGCAAAGACTCCGACAAGACGCAAGCTGAGTCAGGCAATGTGCCCGCGAGTAGCACACGCGGGTGCATTGCGGGAAGTCGCGTTTATCACTTCCCGCCAGCCCATAATAGGCCAAATGTTCCTGTGTCTTTCAAGAGGACTAGGATAGCTAGGGATCCGCAGCAGGATGCATATTGCATTTCCGTGTGCTTGCAATATTCCAAATGGTTGGATTGGAAAGTGATTGCATGGGAACATCAATGTGTAAAATTGAATAATGCACTATCCACTGCAATTTTCAGGTTCACGTATTTGAGATCGTGAATTTGCCAAGGTCAGGCGTGAGCTTTCTTTTTAGCCGCAATTAAAAAAGATTCATCCACCGCAATCCAATTTAGGTGATATTAAGAAATCAGTAATCATTTGGTTTCATTTCAATTTCTGCTGAAAGCATGCCATTCACCAAAAAAGGAAAAGAGCGTAAAAGGGAACTCGCGAGAAAGCGTCGGGCTGAGGAAGGAAAGTGTGAGTTACTCGCTTAATCTCAGTGTATATATGCTTCCACATTTATGTGGCACCCTCATTGGGCCCCACGGAAGAACATTGGCTTTAGTCGGTTCAGATTGTGCCAATGTCATGTGGGCTCCAACAGGGAAGTTCAAGGATGTGTGCCAAAGAAAGCTCCTTGGCAGTATCTGATATCTTGTGTGCTTCAACACATAGTGATCCCTCAACCACTCGGGAATAGTAGCAGATCCCAAAAGACAAATGAGCGCAAAACGAGCCGAATGAATAGGTTGTTTTCCTCCTCTCGCCCAACAGCACAAATATCAATGCCAGTATCAGCAAATATGACCCCAAGTGAAATTCGGAGGGTTGTGGATGTCAATCAGATCAAACGCATTCACTTTGGCCGTGTGGCAATTTTCTCTTCAACCGGATTACTCATTGCCCTTGTTGAATTCCGACCATTCACAACAATGAGTGAAGTCGAGGTCAATAAATGGGATGAATTATCACAATTCTTATTTCGCGAAAAGAGGTTCACTGACCCTATTGCAACAAATGGAGCATTACTGGAGGGATTTATGTTCGCGATTGGGTGGCGCAAATGCACCACAAAGAATGAACAATTTGGTCTGTATGGAAGTGCTGGCAAAATTGAAAATGCAAAAGATGAATGGCGGAACCGAGGTGCCAATCTTAGCTTGGTGGGTTGCATTCTAGGTCAATCCTTACAATATGTTGGGGATAATTTATTTGAGAAGATTCAAAATTCCTACAATTCATTGGGGGTTCCGTCTTTTGATCAAGTCAACTATGAAGGCAATATTCTGGCAAATCAGGGTGCATTCGAGTTCGCTTCCGCACTCACTTTCACCATGAATGGATTCAAAAACGCACCTCATGTTGATAAGGATGCATCGCTGTATGCTTCGGGATGGTGGTTTCAAGCTGATAAGCGGACCGGCCAAATTCAAAGAGATGCGTCAAAGCGGTGTACAGGGGGAAAATTGATTTTCCCAAATGAGCATTTTTGGATTGATCTATCCGCATGTCATGGGCTCATTCAGGTAGTGTGGGCCAGTAGTACATTTGTTCATTATACTGATCCAGCACAGGACAACGAAAGCACGACACTAGTGGGTATGTCCGCACAATGCTCAAGCAGGTTAGCAAAAACAATGCGGCAAAAAAGCCATGGCTATTATGAGATTGGTGAGAGAGCGGGCTATCAAATCAGGGATGGTAATACAATCTCATGCCGATTCAAAGATTGAGGAGATTTGCATGTGTGTTGGGTAAGTAATGGTGGGGTAAGGCAGAGGACAATATACACAAGGATTGGATGGATTCTAGTGCGGGAGATGGGGTGTCTGACATGAAAAAGGTGTGAAGTGGATTATGTACGGTGGCATGCCATCGTACATCTGTCCTGGTTTGTTGCTATTGTCCAGGATGCCAATGCTTCACACGCAAATCCTCATGCTTGTGCAGGTTCTGACAATGCTAAAAGTTCCTTACGCCTATGCGGGGTGCCAACGCTACACACGCCAATCCTTGGGCCTGTGCAGGCTCCCAAAAATTTACATGCCAATCCTTACGCCTTTACAGGCTTTCGACGATTCACACGCCAATTCTTACGCTTGTGAAGCTTCCCCACAATGCTGAAAATTTCTTGGCCTGTGCAGGATCCCAAGAATTCACACGCCAATTCTTACGCCTGTGCAGGCTCCCAACAATTCACACGCCAATCCTTATGCTTGTGAAGGGTCCCAAAAGTGCTAAAATTCCTTACGCCTGTACAGGCTTCCGACGATTCACACGCCAATCCTTACGCATGGGAGGGTTGCCAACAATGCTGACAAATTCTTACGCCTGTGCAGGCTCCCAACAATTCACACGCCAATCCTTATGCCTGTGCAGGCTCCCAACAATTCACACGCCAATCCTTACGCCTGTGCAGCGTCCCGACAAGTCACACGCCAATCCTTACGCTTTTTAAGGTTCGAGACAATTTAAACAATTCGATACATGAGTAAGATTAATAGCGTGTGACCATAGGAAAGGCCATGTTTCACGAATCTGGACTGGATTGCTCACATACGGGAACCTGCCGCTTTTTTACAGTTAAGAATGGGGATGGCTCTAAACCATGGAAGAAGAAAATATAGGAGAGGATAACGGCAACTATTGGCGCATTTTGAGAAAAAGAGGTTCACGAAAACAAATACTCACTCAAACTCTTGGTGGGGCATTTACAAAAATAATTCTCACGCAATCAGGGTTTTTCTCTAAGGAGGAAATAAGTAATTTTTACGTGAACAAAGAATGTAATAGAATTTGAACATAACAATAATTGATTACAAATGATAATTTATTTAAAAGAAAGTATTACAAATGATAAAAAGTTGAAATAATGGGATTATTTTTTTTTTAATTTTTTATTTTTCGAGGAATTTGGAGACTATCCTGGTTATGTCCTCCTTTGGATAAGCCTCCAGTGCCTGGGCAAGGAGGCGGTTTAGTTCGTCCCGGAATTCCCGGTACATCTCATTTCGATGAGTTGCATCCACGAAAGGAATCATGTGGAGCAAGCGACGATGCTCCAACAAGATTCGGTTGATCGAATCGTGGACAATAGCTCGAGGAATCATTAGGGTTGGTCGCAGGTCGGTGAATTCCTGGCGAGCGTCATTGTGGGAATGAGACGAGCTTGGCACCGGGGGGGAGGAGGCGTTGGGGTTCTCGGGGGCACTGGAAGGGATATCTGGGGAGGGAACTGGGGTTGGAGTGGAGGGGGGGGGAATGGAAGGGGAAGGTGGGCGAGTCGGGTAAGAAGAAGGGGGAGGGGGAAGGGGATTGGGAATTGGGGATCCCACGGGCGTATCGTCGATGATGATGATTGAGCGAGGAGTGGCGGGAAGATCTGGAGACGGTCAAAGAAAAGCTGAGGAAAAGTTGAGAGGAGTGAAGAAAGAGAAGTGGTGACTTACCATTAGGTTCCTCCGTGGATTGCGTAGGAGCCACCTCAGGTTCTGGCTCACGAGTCGTATCGTCCTCAGGTGGTTGGGACGATGGACTTGGGCCAGGAATAGGTGGCTCTTCGGTTCGGGAGGGTTCTAAAAAAGTAGTAAGAGTCAGTTCACTCGACTCAAAAGTGAAAGTGAAAATGAAATGAAACTTTGGCTGCTTACCGCGGAATAATTCCTCAGACCATCAGGTGCCACTCGGGCCTGGAGTTGGTTGCCGGGGGGTTTGCTCGCGAGGCAAACTAGCAACGGGAGAGTCTTGTTGGGGGGGATTTGGGGGGTTTTGTTCTATGAGAAATGGAAAAAAGTCAATATTATTGTGTGAAGAGAAATGAGATAAGGAGGAGAAAGAAAACTTACTTTGGCGTTTGAATCCCATCGGTGACAAGACATGGTGACAATCAGCCCAAGCTCGAATGTCCTCTCGCCATCGCCATCCTTCATCGGCTGGATAATCACTTCGCTCCGGTCGAGGAGTGAAGTGACCATCGGATGGTGGCCTAGGAGGGGGAGTGGACAAATCGATACTGGAGGGGACAGGGCTAATCCTCCGGAATCGTTCCCATTGGCCTGTTTGGGGGCCCGGCGTCCATTCACTCTCGGAAATGGTTTCATCATCGTTGACCACAAAGGAGTCCTCGCAAGGGCGTCTTGGGCGAGAACTCCTCTGGCCTCGTGGTCGGAAGGGGCGGACAACAAACGAACATTTCTTGTGTGCTTGTCGGCAAGCATCACAAGCGTCGTTCGTCGTCGAGGAACGAATGCAGGGGATACCCCGCTTGGTGCATAAAGTGCACGACATCTAAAAAGAAAACAAGCGAGGTTAGTAACTGCATACAAAGTAAACAATCAAGAAAGAAAATGAAGGCATACAATGAATTATATAAATTTAAAACGGAATCAAATTAAAAACGCTCGAGTCGGAAGTTTTTAAAAGTCTGGAAGGAAGTCGTGAAGAAAGAAAAATATTAATATCGGTACATAATGTTGACAAAAGTTAAAAAAGAGGTAACGCACGAGGTGGATAGAAGGGAGCTTCTGAGCGGATCAGAAGAATAAACAAAAAGCGAGCAGGAAGGGGAGTGGGTTAGTCGAGTGCAAAAGAAAAGACTGGAAAGGCAGGAAGACGAGGGGGAATACGCACAAGGACAAACGCGGGTGAGGTTGAACGAAGTGGAGCGGGTGAGAAAGAAAGTGAAGTGCGTGTCGTGTGAAGATGGTCTTTTATAGCATGGTGAAGCTGAGACAATCTCAGCAGTTTCAGCACCCGCAAAAGTCTCAGCTTCAAGGCGTGTGGGCAAAATTGAAGCTGAGTCTCAGCGAATGCTGCAACTGAGAAGTGAAATGCTCGCGTGAGGCAGAAGAACAATGGGGGTCTGGCTGAGTATTGCAATTTATTGAATTTTCAAGCTGAGTCAAATCCCCTTTGTTTCCTTAAATTGCCACCCGATCACCCAGGAGGGTGGTCGTGAGGCCCTTGTTGAATGTGCATTCAACGTGCAAAGCACAAGTGACTCATGCAGAAATGCACCCGGTGCATTTGGTCACAAGTGACCGCGGCAAGATCACCAGCCGTATGGCCTGGTGATAGTCTTTGAACAAAGGGGGGGGCTGTAAGACAAGTGAATACAGCGTGAGCTTGCCTCGACCCATTTCTCAGGTTTGCTTTTGGGTCATAATTGAAATGCTCAGTGGCTGAACATTTTAATTGCACAGTAATTGAACGATTGATATAACAATATCAAATGCACCGCTGAGTATTGCAATTTATTAAATTGTCAAGCTGAGTCAAATCCCCTTTCTTTCCTTAAATAGCCACCCAATCACCCAGGAGGGTGGTCGTGAGGCCCTTGTTGAATGTGCATTGTGGGTGGAATGCACAAGTGACCCATGCAGAAATGCACCCGGTGCATTTGGTCACAAGTGACCGCGGCAATATTACCAGCCGTATGGCTTGGTAATAGTATGTGAACAAAGGGGGGGCTGTAACACAAGTGAATACAGCGTGAGCTTGCCTAGACCCATTGCTCAGGTTTGCTTTCGGGTCATAATTGAAATGCTCAGTGGCTGAACATTTTAATGGCACAGTGATTGAACTATTGATATAAAAATGTCAAATGCACCATGCTGAGCCATTGCTCAGTCGTCTTTGTATGCCCACAATCTGAGCATTTGGCACAGCATCGGGTGACATTTCAGCCAGCTGCAGCATTTCACACGCTTTGGTGAAGTGCTCCAAACTGAGCCTTCCAATGAACTATTGCAAAAATAGTTCATTCCATGGCTTTACTGAGCACTTTCACACGGTGCTTTTGACCATGAGATGCTCAGCTTGCGTGTGCAAATCGGGTGAAACGCAATGCTGAGCATGTGGCACATGAGCTACGTATATGCAAACAATTGGAAGGTGAATACCCATTGGCTATACGCATGCAGGCTCAAGTAGTATAACACCTTCCTGATCTGTACAGCCAACACTGTAGTACGCAGTACACCTGTGTAAATGTATGCTGCGGGGCAGAGCAAAAGCTGTTCAGCAATGTAACATGCAATCACGTCAAGCCATTGAGTCATATATCTCAACTGCATCCCTTTGATGCACCTTGTTAGAGAGCTCTGGCTAACTACAGCACAGATGTGGGTGTAATCCAAGTTAATGAATGTAGGTAATAATGGGATGACTTATTATTTGGGTCATACACAAACAGTGGTTTCACTCCGGTGCCATTGTCGGGGCCAACAATGACTGGCCCTGCTTGTTCATTGGCGGGCATCCACACACTTTCATACGCACACCCAATGGGTCATACGCAGGCAACTTTCACACGCCTGGAAGAAATTTGACTGCCAGTCTTCCAGCTGCCTATTTTCTTGGTCGGGTTGTCAGCGTGACTGCAGATGCTCACCCGCTTGCGCGTGGAAACCTGAGGCCAATCAGTGTGGATTTGCTTCAGCCTCATCCACATTAGAATAACAATCCCAGCCTATGTTTGCTAAAACATGTTTGCGTGGGTATCTCCCACCGCGGGTCATTTTCTTCACGTTCTCACACGCCCCGCCCAAGTTGTGGCACCTGGCTTGCAGCCAAAAAATCCCTGGGGCGTGTGGCCTCTTTCCTCCGGAGTTCTGTACGCGCGTGAGGCAAAGACCCGGATGCCAATCTCGGTAGATTAGTACTCGCCTCAAACGCCATAGGGGTGAATGTATATGTGGATCACGGCTCACGGCTGGCGCCCCCTTTGATCATCCCACACATTCCCCCCTGAAAGCCCAGTATGCATCAGTCAGCAAAAAACTTCAGGCAAAACCAAAGTCATGTTCGGTGGCATGCCACCGAACATATCTCACCCACCCACACACAAACATCCCTACAGTGAGATTGCCCTTTGAAACTGCCAACATTGCCCAGTAGGTCCCTGTGCAACAATTAACCTGGGGAGGATACGCTCATTGTTCGCTGTCACACCAGCGAACATGACTGCATGCCTCTAATATGCCCTCCACAATAACTTGCTCCAACCCACCCAATTTCGGATATGCTAATGTCAACGTTGTTCCACCAAAGGTTTTGTACCTTGCTACAGATCCAGCAAAATATCGGTGCACCCACATTTTGGCCACCTTGCCTTGATATATGCCCCAAATTGGATATGAAAATTGTCAGCCCAAGACGCCCACCCCCATCAAGACCATGCACGTAACCACAGGCCATCCCCCTTTTGGCCTGTTGATGCCACTCATATAAGTTCCCCACCTGCGCTTATTCCTCTTCATTCCCTTTAGCTAACCCTTCCTGATCATATAATTCTCAACTGTCCCCAAATAATTGAACATAGCCATAATGTCAACCCCTTCACAACCACTTTGCATTGGGATGATTAATATTTGTATTCAAATAAATAGTGATATAACCTTAAAGCCTGAGAATTCCCACTTCGGTTCTTGGATTATCCTATGGCACAATCAACACAACATATTTGTATATCTCCCCAATCACCAGCATGCTATTGGCTCTCTCCCGGGAACCCTTTCCCAAACGTTGATACCATTCCTTGGGGCACCAAAAACGTTCATGCACTGTGGTCCTGGTGGGGCATGGATTGAAAATTGCCAAACCAATCCTACTCAAATATTATTTGTTGAGGGAGTATTTATGACTGATGCCAATGATCCCTCCTCATCTCAGAAACCCAATCTAGCATTGATGTTCTTTACATGGTATCCAAACATTCTATTCATAATGGAAAGCTTTCGAACGCAAGATTTCAAGCTTAAAATGCCCAAAGAATATGACTGTACTACTCATTGTCAATGTCAACTCTTTACTCCGACATTTCCCGCTTCAAACTCGACGCCTGCTTCATATCCTGCTGTTTCATCATTGATTTCCAAGCAAAAACTGATACAATTACCCAGTGGATCAGACCTCCCCATGATGACCCCGCCCCATGCCATTATTCAAACCCCCCTCCTCCCTCATCAAAAGACCGGACTAGCTTTTCTCTGGGATCGAGAAATCCCCAATGGCCAATCAGCCCGTAACCTTTGGGCCACCTCACCCCCAGGATCCACTTTCAATGCCAGGCACATCATTACAAACAGGGTCGTTAGCTCATTTGAATCCCTTTCGACCAATACCCCTCTTGGGGGACTGCTCGCGGATGATATGGGATTAGGTAAAACCATTCAGGCCATTGCTCTAATTGGTACCTCCAAGGAGCGGATGATTGCAAACCCCCATCGCTCCACGCCCACCATGATCATCTGCCCCCCTCGCTTAATTACCAACTGGAAATCAGAAATATCCAAGCATGCTCAGGCTGGAGCGCTGCATTCCAAAATCTACCATGGTCCCACTCGTCACTCATTATCCAAAGACGACATCTTAAAATATGATATCATCATCACTTCTTACAATACTATCACCCAAGAATTTAAGCAAACCAATCCCTCTACATCATTCATTTTTCAAATCAATTGGCATTGTATAATTTTGGATGAAGCACAGTGAGTGGCTGAGCTTAAATGATTCAAATTACCTTTTATATCCAATAACCCTTGCCCCATCTTATAGCTATATTCGCTCTCAATACACTGCCACTCACCGTGCCATTAATAGCCTCCTTTCATCCCGTCGAATATGTTTAACGGGCACACCTATTCACAACACCATTTATGACCTTTTGGGCATAATATCATTCATCACTCAACCCCAGAGCGCCGATCAAGATAACTGGTCACCATTCATCCTGAGTAGTCTTTCCAAAGGTTGCAATGATATTTTGCATTTGGCATTGCGGAATTTAAGTTTGCGCCGCACCAAAACCACACATCTCGAATCCCTCCCCACTATTAGCCATCATTATGAGCTGCTCCCACTCAACCCGACCATGCAGCAAGAATATTCCATATTATATGAAGAATTCCTATCATCCAAAAGCAAAGCACCAGGAGAATTTTTCAGAAATATTAATAAGCTGCGAATATGTTGTAACCATCACATCATGCTTAACACAATTGCGGAGGCGGATTTGGAAGACCCCGAGGGCAGGAGCACTCAGGATAAATCGCCAACAATCACACGAACTATTGTGGATGTCGAAACATGCATGATGAGTAGTAAAATTGCCCACCTCCTACAAAGCTTAATGAAGAACAAACAAACAAGGTGTGGTCCAACCAAATCGGTGGTTTACTCCCAATGGACCCAATTTCTAGATTTGTGCGTTAATTCTAATATGCATCCATTACCAATTGAATCCATCTGACTTTTTTATATTGTAGAATTGGTATTGCCCTTGCCCATCACTCTATCCTTTCAGCACGAATTGATGGAACAATTACAGCACGAGCACAGGAGAAGGCACTGAATACTTTCTTCAATAATCCTGAATGTGAAGTACTGATTGCATCCATTGCCGCAGCTGGAACTGGCCTCAATATAACTTGTGCTAATACGGTCTA
The DNA here is from genome assembly GCA_023105745.1 of Austropuccinia psidii. Classification (NCBI taxonomy): domain Eukaryota; kingdom Fungi; phylum Basidiomycota; class Pucciniomycetes; order Pucciniales; family Sphaerophragmiaceae; genus Austropuccinia; species Austropuccinia psidii. The sequence goes on from JALGQZ010000009.1 coordinate 46,658,820, forward strand.
TTTAATGGTGAGGGGACCCCCAAAATTCTGCCCTGATTTGCGGCCCCTGACATCCACATTTCCAGGAGCCCAATTGGAACCCAGCCATTGAGGCTCAGGCTGTTGATCGACTCCATCGTATTGGCCAACAACAACCTGTAAAGGTCATCCACTATATAACTCCTCATTCAGTTGAGGTCAACATGCGGAAGGTACCTTTCAAGATCATCTTTGACCCTAATTGTATTGCTATTCTAAAATCCTTCCTTATGGAAATGCCATTTTCCAAACACCAATAGGTCCAAGAAAAGAAAAAATCATTAACTGTGTGAGCCTTACTGATATTATATAATTTGTGTTTGACCAAGTTGATAACTCTTGTTTACCCTGGCATAGGTCCACAATTATGAACACCATGAGTTGGATCGAACTCCTTCAATATTTTCTCAATGAAAATGAGCAATAGAGTATTATTTCTAAGGGAGACGGTGATACAGTCCAACTCATATTGTCTATATTCTGACATATTTAGCAAGTTGCATCTTTAAGGATTAATACTCAGATTGTATTACACCTGCACAAATAATTCACAAAATGTTAATTTGTAACGGTGCTATACATTTATATTACTAAGTTATTGCAGAGCATCACCATTCGGCCTAATAACTGGCATGTCAAGTATTTTGAGGGCGCTAGTCTGCATCTTACTACAGCCTTTGAGCCAATCTTGATCAAATACCTGAAATGATAAGCCTTCCGGAATATCACCATCATCTGTCGAGCGTAATTCTGGCAATCTATCAATAGTTTTCTTACCCTTTTTTTTAATGCGATTACAAAACTCTATGTCTCGATCCATTTTTAATACCAATTCATTAAATAACTGGGAGCGCCAGCGTAATCCCACTTTGCGGTAAACTTGACGGCCATTTTCCAGTACCTCCTCAGTATCTGAACATACTCGAGGGTCATTGAATTGTGATGCTAGAATGGGAAATTTAGCCGTATCACACCATTCACAACGGCGCTCACAGGTCTGCACATAATGAAGTAGATCATCATCAGTCTTTGCTCACAATGAAGAAGAGAGACATTAACTAACCCTTTGACGAATCTTCGCAAGCTTTTGATTCTCCTTCTTTTTAACCAAATACTCGGCATCCTTTTGAATAGACTTCCATTCTCTTTTCAAATAAGTGAAATATCGCTCCATTAAAGCCGCTACGACCCCATAGTTATTATGATCCTTGTTCCAACAGTAATGATGATACTCGGTGCTGACCAGTGCAAGACGGAATGTACGGTAAAACACCATAGACATCAGCTCATTGAACGGATGTTACCATGAGCTCTCCCAGTCCCAAGTGAATCGCTTTAGTCCTAGCTTGTGGAGCTCATTTTCACAGTAGCTTTGGAAACCCTGAGACTGAACCTGTGTTGATGGCTCATTGAAAACATCCTCGGGGACATATCCAAGATGACCAGCCACTTGAATTGCAATCTCACGCTCTTCTGTGCTTGGTGGTGCTGGTAGTGAGGAAAAATCCTTATCCCTAACTTTGAGTAGGAACAGGCAATGTGCGTGTACTGCTGATCTCATTCCATGGACATTCTCTGGAAGTTCTGCTTTCAGCCATTTTTGTTGCTCCTTCTGGCTTGCACGTTTCGCCACATTGTGAGCTTTACGAGCCTGGTTCCTTTGCTGTCTGACCTCGGATTGTTCAAGCATACTCTGGGCAAGGGGCATTTGAGGATGGGTGAACTCATTATTTGACTGAGTGCCATGATCATGCGCCGTGAAATTGTCACTCCTTGCTTCATCATTTGTTTCCATTTGAGTCGGAGACATGTTCTCATCCTCATCATCCACCATTTTTTCTCTTGATGAACTGGCATGAGCTGTTCTTGGTTTGGAGGAATATGGATGATGATGTCCAGTGACTTTCTCTTTATGGACCAGAGGTGAAGATGCATAAAGTTCATCACCTGCCATGCACATCATCAGTTAACACATCAAAAAATGAATGAAGACTTGTCATACTCACAATCTTCAATTGGCTCCTGAGATCGGACTGACTTGCCTTTAGGTGCCATATCTAACCCATGAAACAAACATATCAAATTGTGAAAAAGGTTATACACCGAAATTAAAATGACTTACTTTGATGAAGCGTCAATCCTGGATTTCCCTCCGACAGACCACTCCAAGTTACATTCTCCAATGGTCTTTTTCGTCGTCCCCCATCCACGTGCCTTTCATGAACCACATGAACCTGAGATCCTGATGGAATATTGAGGGTTGGCTGTTTACTTTGGCCAAAGGGATCCTGGGATGCGACTGGATTCCGACCGGGATTAAGGAGGAACTCACGTGGATATTTTGATTGGGGATTAGCGTGTGATGACATTTGAGGTGTGCCTTCCGGCCCCTCAGACACATGCATTTGTGTATTAGTGGGATTTGGGGGAAATGGAGTGACGGAAATATTTGGGATCGACCAAGTGCTTGAAGTTGGAGCCTTTGGATTGCCCACATCAATGTTAAGACCTGATACATTCATTGAGGATGCAATAGGGGTTGTGAGAGGAATGTTGGGGCTCAATGGTGACTGTGTTTGAACATATTCTATGCTAGATTCACTATTTGAGTCATGAACAGAACCTGAACGGGATTTATGTGACTTGAAAGATGACATAAGGGCCGAAAAAGTACAGTAATATTTTTAACTAGATAAAACACCTCAGTATTATGATAAAATAGAGTGATATGAGATGAAATCTTTTCAAATTTAGAATAGAGAAATTCTATGAATAGTTGGAACTAAGTGTTGCGTGAAAGTCCAATAAGCCTCTTTTTAGGAGAATCCTCCCTGCCTCCTCTTGAGCTCCTCCGCTTTTATCGGAAACCACCCGGCACGGCCTACCACCATATAATGTAATATTTCCTTGATCTCAAAGGGGACCCATCATCCATAAGTAAACATATTTGGTAACATTTCTGCCTCCCCATTGTCACATTTTGTGAATTATCCAAACTGCCAATATATGCATTGAAATTCCACAGCATTGTACATCTGTAAAGGGGTATATTCATGAAGGATTTACCCACAAAAGAGACATCACCTTTACAAGAAAGGCAAAACAATCCAAATCACACTCCAACCGATTAAAAGCCTGCTGCACTCAAACCAAATACCAAGACTTTAGGTACACTCCAACCTTTTATGTAATAGAGTTATATCGTTATGTCTGTAATAAGGTTTAAGCCATGTACAATGGTGTGCCAGCGTACATGGTTTGAATGTCAATCCCCTCAAATCAATGTTGACACATCCCTATTGGAACACCCCTCAAGGGTCAAAACCGCAGTATCGCCATGTGTAAATAAAATAGTATATGTATGAGCATTGAGCAGCATGGCATTTTACCCAATTAAACTCCTAACCAATTCCGCCATCCAGATGAGACATGTTACACTCCATCAGCTGCAGCTCACACACCATTACAAATGGGATAAAACTCCCAGCTGGCTCAAATCATCTCCCCCTTCATAAAGAATCACTCAATTTTTTTGCCAATTAATAACATTCCTAAACACTTTCACATCAGCCATAGATATTTATACACTAACCAACCGTACTCCCAATTCCTGCAACAATGACAACCCGCCGCTATTCCTCAATGCGTATATGCATGTGTCAACACTGCTCAACTCAAACACACTCTTCCCCTGAGGGTGATAGGCCTGGAGTTGCCTTCACACCTTTCCAATATAAACAGCACATTAAAAAGCTCAAATCAACCATTGCACCCAAATCTCTTCCAAACATCCCTACTTCTGCATCAGGATCTGAGTGCCCACAACTTCTATTGGATCAAACATTCCCAGCTGATTATTCACCACCATGGGCCCAAAGCATCTTCTCCACAGCACCGGGGCTCAATTCAATTGCACAGAAACCATACAGCAGCAGTCAAACCCTTCCTCCACAAGACCTTGGAATGATAATATCTGCCATTCTATCATTAAGGTATAATATACCCCGCAGGGCTTCACGCATTCTCCACCCCTCCCTAAACCTGCTGATCAAGTCCAGCATCTCCAGCTCCGGTGGTCCCCCCATTCCTGCATTCCATATACCTCAAGATCTGAGTACCATATTTGAACATCTCCAATTGGAGCCAGTGATTCAAAACTATATATGTTGTCCTCAATGTTTCTCTCTTAATGGCCTTACTGAATCAGTCACAACTGACCAACCCCACTGTCAACGCCATAATGACCCAAATGATCATGATCCCCCTTGCACACAATCATTAGGCAAATTCATCTATTCATTTGAAGCCCACACCCAAAACACCACCAACATGAAGCAAAAATTTATACCAACAAAACATTTCATTTATCAACCATTCAAAAATTGGCTTTCCAGATTTCTCCAGCGGGCTGGAATTATGGAAATTCTGCATCAACATCAACAATCCCAAACTCCCGAAGATTCCCCAAAATGTGACGTATGGGATGGATTGGTCTGGAGACGCTTCACTGGCACTAGAAATATCCATGACCCCCCATTCATGTCCATTCCTGGTGCATTGGCCTTCTCCATTTATGTGGACTGGTTTAATGCACATGGAAAGTCCACCCGGTTGGCCAGCATTGGACCAATCATGCTTATGTGTCTTAATCTCCCCCCAAGTGAAAGATTGAAGCCAGAGAATGTCTATGTTGCAGGAATAATCCCTGGTCCGAAGGAGCCAACTTCCCTTCAATTGAATTATTTATTAATGCCACTCATCAAGGAGCTCAAAGAGCTATGGCAAGGTTACCATTTTTCACCCACCTCAACAGGTCCATCAGGATCCTTTATCCGTGTTGCCATCCTCACAGCCATTGCGGATGTGGTTGCCATGCGCAAGCTTACTGGATTTATTTCCCATTCAGGCAACCACTTTTGTAATTTTTGCACCATTCACAAAGCTCAAATTGATGAAATTGGTCCTCGATTTCACTACACACGCTCATATCAAAATCATAAATCAACCATTGCCAAATGGCTTCGGGCAACCCCGCAACAAAGACAAGCAATTTTCTCTGAGTATGGAGTGCGATATTCAATTTTAGAAGACCTTCCGTATTGGGATGCCACCAGAATGGTTAATCTTGACATAATGCATAATTTAATACTTGTAATTTTGAAGGATCATGCAACTTTCAAATTGTGCATTCCAGAGTCCAAATCAAAAATTTACCTCAGGTCCCGCAGGAAATCCAATTACACCAACAGTTCAGACTCAGATTCCATGACCTCCAACAGCTCTCTTGATAAAATCACATTGAGAGAGGCCCGCTCCCTGAGAAGAGACGCAGCAAAAATAATAAATGAGCCACTCCCCACTACTTCCCAATGCCCACCCCTAACACAGAACATCCATCTAGTGGTTCTGCGGAGATTCCTTCATTTGATGCCGATTACATCCCCACTTCTGAAATCCCCTCTGAATTGGATATCACTGCACTGAGTGATCACCAGATCAAGGGTGAGGCTCTGGCGCATGTCCGACAAATCATATCTGAGACAATAATTCCCTCATCATGGACAAGAGTACCTCGCAACATGGGTTCCCCCTCTCATGGTAGCTTAAAAGCCGCTGAATGGGCTCTCTTATATAAGGTCTAGATTCCATTTTTCATGCTCAGTCAACAGATGTCATTAGATGTACACCAATCCGCCAACATTCAAAGGCAAATGGGTCAGTCAGAAGAACTTGGAAATGAACTAACCAAGAATACATTCCATTTGATTAGTGCTATCAACATTGCCACAAGTTGGACTGTTTCAATAGGAGATGCGACTGCATTTGCTGAACATTGGAAAAAATTCTGCCTTTCCAATCAACTCCTGTTCCCAAAACAGAAAAGTAAACCAAATCATCATTTTGCTGACCATATTCCCGAACTCTTTCAACGTTGGGGCCCAGCACAAGCCTCAGCCACATGGGGTTATGAGCGCTTGATTGGAGTATTTGCAAAAATGCCAACAAATAACAAAATATGTACGTCAATTAATAAGATCAATATGTTCACATTGATTAAACACCTGAACTGAATAAGATTAACTTCTTACAACTCTAAATAGATGATATAGATAAAACCTTACTTCAACATATCTGTCGATGTTCCAACCTTTCCGTTCTCCTGAAATCCCCATCCGTGCCATGTGAAATAAAACAGCTTTTCGAATCACAGCCACCTGCCCTGTTCAATGACCATAAATATAACAAACCATCCCGCCATGACCAAGAAAATTATGATTGCCTGGTTGAGTACTTACAGAATTTTCATGCAACAAGGGAAATAGTTGATTGGATCAGCTTAGACACTACCATGCAATCCACAAGTCATCTCACTTCAAGGATTGTCTCACCTTGGTATTTTCCAGTTTCAAACATTAATATTGGGAACAATATATTTTCAACTGAATCCAAAAATGTCAGCAACAGTGTGATATGTTTTCTGAGGGGCAACTCACGACGCTTTGGTATTATTAATAGCATTTTTAAAGTCTCTGAGCCATCTAGCATACTGAAGAATAACTTTCTGATCTTAAAAACTTTGAAGATTGATGTGAATTTCTTACCAGATTGGCCGCATCTGAATATTTATAAAGCTGTTGGTTTTGATGATGGACACTTGATTATATCTGAAGAAGAAATAGAAGGTAACTGTGGATTGTATGATAACAAAGTTCTGTCATGTGGACTGCTTGTAATGATAAAGCCATTATTTCATGAAATTTAGTCTACAGAAATGCAAATATCTCAGATTCATTAGCAATTTTGCTAGTGAAATAACTGCCTCAAAATTTATTGACAGAGACATGCCATTGTGACAAGCAAAGCCCATTATTTCACATTGCCACAAAGAACTTACTATTTTGACATTGGGTACAGTGTGAATAAGCCAAGTTCAATGATCAAATGACCCACACACTCACCTTTCACAGCATCCAAAATTTCTAACTGCGCCATCATCATGTTGGAAGGGGAAGCGGCCCTTGCACACGCAAGCGCACCCGCACACGCCAATGCACACGCAAGCGCAACCGCACCCACACACGCGGTATTGTGCGGCGGGCTCTACCAGTGTCACCTGCAAAACGACAATCCCGCTCAGGCGGAGTCCTTTCATGGACGACCTGGTGAAGTCAAACCCCCCGCCAAAATTGCTAACGGCGCCATCATCATGTAGGAAGGGGAAGCGACCCTTGCGCACCCGCACCCGCACGCGCCAATGCACACGCAAGCGCAAGCGCACCCGCACACGCACACGCGGTATTGTGCGGCGGGCCCTACCAGTGTCACCTGCAAAACGACAATCCCGCTCAGGCGGAGTCCTTTTATGGATGACCTGGTGAAGTCAAACCCCCGGCCTACATCAAGACTGGCTGAAGGACCTCTTTGATGTGTGTGTTTGCAAACAGGCGGGTCTTGGGTAATTTTTACCAACCATTGGACGGTTGCGGGATGATCAGGTGGTGAGGAATCTGAGTTGAAGGCACAGCGGAACCAATATTGGTGGATGTCACAGGATTAGGTGTAAGACAAGAGTAGGACGTGTGCTCGACGTTCGCTTGATTTTTGCTTGACGTGAGCTCGACTTTTATCCTGCTTGACGTTTGCTTGACGTGAAGTCAATCGCCAACGATTGACACGAGATTCGCCCTGGTGTAACAATACTGATTGGAACACCATGTTTGGAAAAGCCATAACTAACAAAGATTTGAGCTAAGTACGAAGCAAGGATTGTTGAATAAGCTGGAATAAATATTGCCATCTTTTGAAATCTGTCTACAACTACTAAATTAAATCAAAGTTGCTTGACAGAGGCAATTGAGTGATAAAGTCCATTGATAAGGAATTCCAAGGACCAGATGTACTTTGAAGAGGCTTGAGTAATCCAAACTTATTATGAGTTCTCTTGTTTCTTGAACATTTCTGACATGAGGACACATAGTCCTTGATAATTTGATTCATGCCAGCCCAATCAAAGTACCTCTTGATGAGCATGAGGGTCTTTTCCTGGCCAGGGTGACCAGCCAATGGTGAGTCATGATGCTTTTGAAGGATATCCAATTGAAGTTCATTATTTCTTGGGATGACTACTGTATCTTTGAAAATGATATGGCTTGAGGTTCAAGAGTATACTCTGAGACTGATTCACCTCTTTCTAATTGCTTGATAATTTCCTTATAATCTTTGTCTTGCCATAATGCCTTCTGAATTTGATTAACTAAATATGAGAAAACTTCAACTTTGATTGAGAAAGGTTTTGACTCTTTAATTTCATTTTGCTTGAGAACTTGATGAAAGGTTTGAGGGTTATTGCTGATGAAGTCCACCCCCTCTCTGGGTACACGTTGTCCAGACATGAGAAGGGATCTGGTAAAGTGGGCAGTAAGTGATAGAAAAGTGACATTCAGAGAGAAACTCTGCCCAAAGGGCTTGACAGCAAGTAAGGACTTTGGGAGAAATGAAATATTGAAGGGAAGAATGGTCTGTCAAGACTTTGAAGGAATAAGAATGTAAGGCTTGACTATGAAACAATAAGTAAGAATTACTAATATTTTACTTATTGTACTATGAATGTCCTTATAAATGAAATAAATAAGATAAAAATAATTTTAATAATAAAGAATTATTATAATTATGGCGTAAAAATAATTATATTCTCAATTAAATATGATAATATAATTTATATTATAAAAAAATGATATAATAAATAAATACATTAATATAAGATAATTAATATATTTAAAGGCACTTTATTATTGTTACCAACAAAGAATAAAGGGGTAAAAGATTGTTTTTTATTGATAAGAAACAGTTAATAATGATAATATTAACAATATTAAGGTTATATATTAATATGCATACTATTTATATTAATGGAATAATTATTAATAGTAATAATAGAAAGAAATTATTTAAATAAGAGAAAATAACCTACTTTTGATGCTTAATTTAATAATTTTGGATGAATTTATGCCAAATGATGTAGATACAACTTATTTAAATTTTATTTACAAATGAAAATAAGAGAGATTATAAAGTTTCTTGATTTTTACGTGGAAATGAGATTTTGAAGAGAATTATAGCAAAACAGCAGAACAATTGAATAAATAATGTCAAAAATGATGATTATGATAAATATTATCTTAGGTATTTGATGATACAAAAGATTTATATATAAAGAATAAATATTTTACCTTTTGCTTTAATTTTTTTAATGTTTTGATGTGTCTGAAGGGAAAATAGAGTCAAAAGAGCTCTATTTATAGTAAATACCTCCCTTCTGGAGTCCAGTAGGCTTCTAGTAGACGTGTACTGATGTTATCCACTAGAAATGATCAGTAATTTAAGGTTTAGTGATGATTACATCATGATCAAACCATCTTATCTCATTATCACACCATGGTTTAGAGCTATCACTATAACTCTAAATTTGATGACATAATAGGCTTGGAAGAAGCCAAAAATTTGTCGATTTTCTTAGTATTAATCATAATCTAATAGTATTCACCAGTTTTATCACTTATATAACTGTTAAACTTAAAATAGGATTACAGTGAGTGATCATAAATGATCAAACTTAAGCTTAAGCTTTGATCATTAATAATCTTTACATTATACATGCTAAAGCTATTCTGGGAGTGGATTCTGATAGCCTGCCATGTCCCTATTAAACTGCCCAGAGCATTTCATTACATCACAAAATTCTATTTTTGATGATTTGTTTTGTAACTCATCTTTTCTGTCAAACTTCAATATTTTAAACTTCAAACCATGATTTCAAGGGGTTATACCTTTAATTTTATAATATAAATTACATATTTCTTCACATATGCACTAGTATAATCTTACTGTCTACTTCTTTTTAAGTTTGACCACTTTCACAACAAAGTGGTGAACAGCTCCATTGATTTTAATCAATAATCCATTACAAGTTTCAGCCTTATTTATAGCTTGTAGAATTAAGTTCATATCTGTGCCCCTACAGTAGCTACGTGGTGACTTCATTTTTGGTTCATCTCTCTATCTTGTATATTTCAACAGATATTAGCTAAAAACCATGAATATATGCATTGACCAAAAAAGTGCATATATTCAGCTTAATTCCTGAAGTATTGACTTTGGAGAATAGCCTTATAATTGCTCTATGTGTAGTACTTTATGGAGAATCCAATGGTACAATTTAATTCACATGTTGTTTTGTTGGCCTCTGAGTTAAATAGGGTTTTATACCTTTTTTAAGGTATTATTACTTCTTTTTCAGTAATTATTGAGTTTTCAGATATGCCGTAAAAATTACATATGTGTATTTTACCATGAGGGATCTAATGGTGTAACTTATTTCACATGCTTACTCATTAGATTATGAGTTAAATCAGATTTTGTACTCATTTATGGTATTCTTACTAGTCTTTGAGATAATTATTATAAGTATAATTATTACAGAAATTTGGTTGTGACATTTTTGGATATGTGGTCATATCTCAAAGGCTCAAATTCCCTACCACCAAAATGATTGTACCACAATCTGTGACAGATAGAGTCTATGTTGAAGCAGTAAGTAGGCTATTCACAACTAGAACTTTGACTGTGACATGTGAAAAATGATTTAAAATAAGAGTGTTTTGAGTAAGATAAAGATTTATAATGTAATTAAAGGGTTCTACTATCAAATAATAGTGGTGGTGAGCGCTATTGAGAACCCTGGGTGCAGTCTTGCCAGTTGGATTACTATAATAAGAGCTACAATAATTAAAATTAAAATTATACCTGATTATTACCCAAGAGTAAAACTGTTTTTGACAGTTTACTACACAGGGTATTCAAGAGCAGGATGAGGAAACAATTCTGGCTGTGAAAAGCCTCCTTTTTATCCTGAAATGGGGTGGAAAGGGCGCTAGACCTTTCCACATAGAGGAAGTGAAGATTTTTCACTCTCTAGGACTGGCTTGTGGTTTGCAAGCAGCCTGTATAGCCTGTATTGGGCTCAGATGTGGTTTTGAAACCACATCTGGGCGGCTTTCACCAATACAGGGTGAAGATTTTCATCTGGGGACCTCACAGCCTGATTCTGACGTGTATGACGCGTAGAATGCTGTACAGAAACTGTATGGGACCCCAGTATTGGCTGAAATATGAGGTATTGAAGTAAAAACAAGCTTCTTCATCTATTTGACACCTCATATTCATGGTTATGGGATATTATCCCATGGTAAGGCTGTATATGACAGCAGGTGAGAATCTGACCTTAAAACAGCCATACCTTTGGCAATTATTGAGATATCAACCTCAAAATTTGTTCAGTGTGTAGCCCTGTATGGGCTCTAAACAAGGGTACCTCATATGATATGGGTATCATTAAATATGGCAAACTTATCCCATGTACAAGAGTTTTGTACATTTGCGTGGTATACGCAAAAAGCTGTATTGAGCTTATTTTCCCCATAAATTCTGTTATAGTTGAGATATGGGAATATGGATGTCACCATCAGATAGCCCTGATTGTTCTCTTTCCAAAAAGACCCCACTTCAATTATCTCACACTGAAACTGTAGAAATTAGATGGGAGGTGAATATTTTATTCACCCTTATTTGGCCTGAACTCGACCATACCTTTTGTAATACTGGTGCTAGCTCAGTTTGGTTGGTACCATTGGATAGCCCTGGATTAGAGCTTCATTTTGAATACCCATTTGATGGGGTTAGGCCTCTTACTCTGTATTTCAGCTGAGAGGTGAAAATTAAGGTTTATGCTTAGAAACAACTTTGAGCAGAAATAACTTTGTTATTCTTTGTCCTATGATGATGGGACTTGTATATTTGGAAAGGGGTGATCTTCCTCTTTCTTTTGATACCTTTTAAGAATATCTGGCTCATCTCCATGTTTTGGCGATATCTTGGCTATACCATTGGTTTATGGTATTTGGCTATCATGCTTGTGCTCTGGTTTTGAGTCACAGTCTGACAAAAAAGTGCATATATTCAGCTCATTTCCTTAAGTATTGAATTTAGAGAATAGCTTTATTATTGTTTTATGTGTGGTCCTTTATGGAGAATCGAAAGTTACAATTTATTGCACATGTTGTTTCATTGGCCTCTGAGTTAAATAAGGTTTTATACCTTTTTTAATGTATTATTACTTATTCTTCAGTAATTAGTGACTTTTCAGATATTCCATAAAAATGAAATACGTGTATTTTACCATGGGGAATCTAATGGTGTAACCTATTTCACATTTTTACTCATTAGATTGTGAGTTAATTCAGATTTTGTACTTATTTATGGTATTTTTACTAGTCTTTGAGATAATTATTATAAATTTAATTATTACAGAAATTTTGTTGTGACCTTTTTTCACATGGGGTCATATATCAAAGGCTCAAAAAGAAAGAGAAATAATAAAGGCTCTCCAGTGCTTGCAAGCCCAAAATATCTCAAGGAGTTCCTTGTCATGAATTTCATAGTTGAGCTCAGCTGGGAGAAGCTTGCATCTATCAAATACAATGGGTTTCTTTCCTGCGTCATTCACCTGACTCAGTACAGCACCCAAGGCATAATCAGAAGCATCAGTCTCTAAAATAGCTGGTGGAGAAGGATAGGAGCAGTGGTGGAAGATTCTTTGAGTATTTGAAACTGACTAAGAGCTTCCTCATTGAAGATGAAATGAAAATCTTTTTTAAGGAGGCAAGTGAGAGCAGAGATTTTTTTGGAAGAATTTTTAATGAAACAACAATAGAATTTTGCAAAGCCAACAAAAGATTGGAGTGCTTTGATGTTCTTTGGCTTAGGCCAATTTAGGATATGCTAAAATTTGGAAGAATCCATCTTGAGTCCTTCACTTGAAACAACATAGCCCAAGTATTCCACACTCGAGGCATGGAATACACCCTTTGAGGCTTTAGCAAACAAATTATTGTCCCTCAGTCTTTGGAGGACAGAGGCCACATGTTTGACATGTTCCTCCTCATAACTAGAGAAGACCATAACATCATCTAAGTAGACTAAAACAAAAATATCTAAGAAATCTGCAAAGATATCATTCAAAATATTCTGGAATGAAGCAGGAGCATTGCTCAAGCCAAATTGCATAACCAAATACTCATAAGTACCATTTTTAATTTGAAGGCAGTTAAGTGCTCATCCCCCTCTTTGATTCTCAAGAGATTATAAGCACAATGCAAATCGATCTTGGAGAAGATAGTAGAACTGTTAAAGACGGTAAGGAGCTTACTCATTGGAGGAACAGGATACCTGTTCTTCTTAGTTACAGCATTAAGTTTGCGGTAGTCAACACACAAATGAAGGCCAACATCCTTTTTCTTAACAAAAAGGACAGGTGCCCCTGTTGAAGAGGACCTTGGCCTTATGAAACCTTCCTCTAAATTCTCTGAAATGTAGGCCTGCATTGTTTCTGACTTTTGATCTTATAATGAGTAGATAGCACCAACTGGAGGTAGAAGACCCTCCAGTTCAATATGATGACCACAGGCACGGTGTGGAGGAAGTTTCTCTGCCTTCACCTTCGAGAATATATCCAAATATTTCTTATAAGCAGGAGGGACTACGTTCAAGACAATTTCAATTTCTCCTGGCTCTTCCTCCTCATCCCACTGCTTCTCCAGGGAGGCATGAAAAGATAAAGGAGGAAGTTCCATATCCCCTTGAAAGAGATGAAGTGAGGATAGAGCAACATCTTCTCCAATATCTTTTATCTCTTTGAAGACCTCATCTCTTGATTAAATTAATGACTTATATGGAATGATGGAAGGGATATGGCCAGAAGAAGGAAGGGAAGGTGTCTTAAGTTCACCAACTAGAGAAACACTGTTGACAGCAGTGGCTAAGGCATTATTAGCAGAATATTTAATACCACTACAATCCTTATGACTATAATCATGGGTGATCAATCCATTTTTCCAATTCATAATAGGATTAAAATGGTGAAGAAAATCATAGCCCAATATTAGTTCTGCTCCCTTGGGTGAATCTATGATAAAGAGATCCCATAAAAGCTTGGGAATGAAGGCAACTCAACACCCCACTTGGTATAATGGGTGATGAACATGGAAGTGAATTCATTAGAATCTAAAATGAAAAGAGGAATACTTTCAGGGAGCTCTGACATGGTCAATGAGTACTTGAGAATAGAATTCTTTGCAATAAAAGAGTTTTAAGAACCAGAATCAATTAGAATAATATAAAAAATATCAGAGAGAGAAGAGAAAATGAGAAATTTGAAATATTTCTTGACACTAGTATTCAGAGTGCACACTTGTGCTCTTGAAGGAAATAAGGGAGAACCATTGCACACATCATGATTCCCACTCAGACTTTTCCATGCTTGTTACGGAAGCCTTTTGATGAACCCTGCCTATTTTCAGGCCTCTTGAAGCATTTTTCAAATGGGTGCTTTCCACCACAATAGTTGCACAAGCCTTCTTTAATCCTCCTCTCCTTTTCAGAACCAATCAATTTGTTGTCCTTAGTGAGGAGAGCAGCATTAGGTTTGTCTTTGGCCACTTGAAAATTCTTCCCCTTCTTATTCTTCCTGTGGTAAGGCTTCTTTGATGAAGAACTTTGAGGAGGCTTGGAGGAATTGGATCCACTGATTGGAGGCTTCTTCTCTTGATGGCTACCCTTTTCCTTCTGCCCCTCAAGGTACCTGGTATCTAATTCCAAAGTGATGTCCATGAGTTCTTGAAGGCTGTCAAAGTTTCCAGGGTGAGAACCCAATAGGTCCAACAATCTTGATTCCCAGCCTCTTCTATACACATGAATATAGGCCCTTTCCCCCAAGTCTCCAATTCTTGACATTAGGCTTCTTAAATCTGCTATGCACAAGGAAACTTGACCACTTTGTTTCAACCTGAGATTTTATAACTCTTGTTCAGCTTTCCTGACTTCATTGGGGTCACCAAATAGAGTGAATAACTGAGCTTCAAATAACTGCCAGTTATTGAGGAGATAAGAAGGGTCTTCATTGGTGATATTTGATAGGTAAGGTTCAACCCATTTTCCAGCTCTACCAGTGAGAAATGAAGTTGAGTACAAAACCTTCTTCCTGTCAGAGAAAAAGTTTGCTGGGTCATTATGGAAAATCAATTGACAATATTAAATAAATACTCTCAATTTATAAGCTTTAGTACCATCGAAGGAATCAAGTGCCTTCATTGATGTTGTCTTGAATTCTGGGGCTTTTGAAGTGTCCTTGGGGAAACTGCTTGAGTTAGTTTTCCCATGAATTGAGTCATCTGCTCTATCATTTTGAGAAAATTTGG
Source organism: Austropuccinia psidii (assembly GCA_023105745.1). Taxonomy (NCBI): domain Eukaryota; kingdom Fungi; phylum Basidiomycota; class Pucciniomycetes; order Pucciniales; family Sphaerophragmiaceae; genus Austropuccinia; species Austropuccinia psidii. The sequence continues at coordinate 46,674,149 of JALGQZ010000009.1, forward strand.
TTCAGCTTTATAGACAAGAGGTTGATTAGCATGGGCTAGATTCGGAGCTTCAGAAGCCTCAGTGGCACCTTCCAAGGCAGCTGCTACTTCAATTTCTTCAGACTCCTCCCCCTCTTCATCTTCAGCTTCCCCTGATCTGCTTCTAGGCCCTTGAGAAATGCTTGGATAGCCACCCAACAAGCCGGAGAATGATCTTGATCTTCTTGACTTCACACCTCCTCTTCTGGAGGGTTCTGCTACTTCCATTGGTTGTCCTCTGTCCAAATTTGCACTCAGTTGATCAACTGATGGTGTGTGGTCAAGAGGAGCCCTTGCTGTATGAGTGAGAACATCTTGATTTATTTGAGATCTTGTATTCTTGGTTGGAAGGCTATGCTGAACTGGCATTATTGAAGAAAGAAAATAAACTTTTATGATGCTTGAGAATAGAACAAGGCTCAACCAAATCAATCAAATGAGAATATTGATGAACTTGAGAAGTTAATCAATAGTCTTGAAGTGAATCAATATGAATAAATATTGAAGAATGAAGATGACAAATTCAAATTCTTATGAATAAGAATTTTCAATTAATAAGTCAACTCAACTCAATCAATAAATAAAATCAAATCAATCAAGTCAATTCAAAATCAAATCAATTATTTCTTGAGTAATTCAATCAATATCTTCAAAAATCAATTCAATTTCTTGAGTAATCAACTTCAAATCAATCTTGAGTATAAGTCAGCTATCTTGAGGAATCAAATCAGATTAACAAATTAAATCATATCAGAATCTGGAGGTAAAGTCAATTTCTTGAATAATCAAATAAATCAATAAATAAATCTTGAGAAATTTCAAAATCAACCAATGATAACCCCAATTCAATGAAAACTCCTGAAAGAATGAATCAATTAACCCCAAATTCCAATCAATTAAACCTGATAAAGAACCTGAATTCAGACAGAAAAGGGAAACAAAATTTGATTGAGAATTAAGAAAATGAAATGGTCAGCAAAATTTAAGAAATGAGAAAGAGAATCAATTTTCATTTGAAGGAAATGAATGAGATGAAAATTGATGAGAGAGAATCAAATAATGAAAATCATAAGATCATAAAAATCATGATTGATAATGAGAGAAATGAATAAGAATTAATGAAACAAAAGAAGCAATTATGAGTTAATTAAAATAATGTCACATGGGCTCTTATAAATGAAGAGGGCCTGGGACTCAGTGAACAGACTTACTTATGGAGGGCTCAGAATAAATACTCAATTTATAATAGTAATGAGATAAGAGAAATAAATTTCTAGTCATAAAACAATAAGCATTAAAAGATATGAGAGAAAAACAAAAGCAACAATAAAGAGCCAACCACAAATAATCCTGTATCACTGTTTCAACCGGTTCAGAAAAGAGAAAAGGATTTATAAGGGATCTGGCCACCAGGACTCTACTGAAAAGGTGAGGGAAGGCAAAGACTAACTTAATAATTAATAAAATAATATTTCTTAATGAGAAATAAAATAATATTAAATAATAAATCCAATATTTTAATTAACTGGGGGAAAAACCCCCAGGTGGGTTGATGGGGGCTGGTATATGTGAAAAAGTGCCAGCCTGGAGTTTTGAGTGTTGAGAAACCATGATTGTATGATTGAAGAACCTGTATTTGAGATGTGAAGCTGTATTGGTGTATCCAATACAGTTATTTGAATCAATACAGGTGTTTGCACCTGTATTGAGGGCAGGCCTGTATTTGGGTCCTGCCTGTATTGAGCTGTATTGAGGTTTGAAACTGTGTTTGGTGAATCTTCCATGAAACCCCTTTCTGGTTGGGTGTTGGAATATTTCCCATTAGTAATGAATGGTAATGCCCTGCCTGTCTCCATGGCTGTGACACCCTGATCCTGCAGGAATGTCATGACTTCCTCTATATGGGACACATGACTGAAGACAGTACCAAGGAAAGGGTGGCAAGCACAGCTTGGTGGCCCAACTGGGAACAGGAGTTTAGTGAATATATCAACACTTTTTGGAATATTACAGAAGGCAAACAGAAAACATGGGAAAAGGTATGGCCTACTTTAACACATAGAAGAATCCAAACAACCAAGGGAAGCAATTATGGTGGACTGGGTAACAGGACCTGTCCCAGAAGGTCAAGAAAATTTCAATGCCTGCCTAGTAATAGTTGATAGGTATAGCAAAAGTTTGAGGTGCTTGCAATTTGATAAGTAAGACACTTCCATGGATACAGCTTTGCTAATTTAAAATAGTATCATAGCCACATGTAGAGTCCCAAAAAACATCATTAGTGACAGGGACCCAAAATTCACATCAGAATTTTGGACCGACTTCTATGACATTCTGGGTACAAAACCTTCATTTTCTACAGCTTACCATCCACAGACAGATGGTTTAGCTGAAAGGATGATCCAAACAATGGAGGACATCATTAGAAGGTTCTGTGCATATGGCAGGAATATAAGCAACATGAAGGGTATACCCATGACTGGGTTAAACCTCTTCCAGAAGTCCAGCTGGCTTACAAAACAAGCCAGACCTCTACCACAGATAAATACTCCTCACTGGTAGAAAAAGGGTGGAACCCCTCATTTACGGTGGATCACCTGAAGAAAAATCTTCTAAATATCCACCCCACAGCCAAGGGGTTCCATTATATGTGGAACAAAGCTTGTGACACTGCTTCCCAGTACATAGATGAGGCTAAAGAATATAACAAGGGGTATGACAAGACACATGTGGAACCAGACTTCAAAGAAGGGGACCAGGGGTTAGTGTCTACACTTAACTTCAATGCTCTTAAGGGACCAAAAAAATGAAAGATTTACTTTTTGGGCCCTTCTGTAAGGTTTGACTATGATACAATAAGTAAAAATTACCAATATTTTACTTATTGTACTATGAATGTCCTTATAAATGTAATAAATAAGATAAAAATAATTTTAATAATAAAGAATTATTATAATTATGGCGTAAAAATAATCATATTCTCAATTAAATATGATAATATAATTTATATTATAAAAAAATAATATAATAAATAAATACATTAATATAAGATAATTAATATATTTAAAGGCACTTTATTATTGTTACCAACAAAGAATAAAGGGGTAAAAGATTGTTTTTTATTGATAAGAAACAGTTAATAATGATAATATTAACAATATTAAGGTTATATATTAATATGCATACTATTGATATTAATTTAATGAGTTATTAAAAGAATAATAAAGAGAAAATTATTATAATAAGAGAAAATAACCTACTTTTAATACTTAATATAATAATTTTGAGATATTCTACGCCAAATAATGTAAATACAACTTATCCAAATTGTATTTACAATACAAATAGAGAAAATTACAAATATTCTTGATTTTTACGTGGAAATGAGATTTTAGAGAGATTTTTAACAAAAACAATTAAATAAATGATTTAATAACGTCAAAATTGATGATTATGATAAGATGATCTTTGGTCTTTGATAATATAAAAGTTTTATATATAAAGAATAAAGATGTTAACTTTTTAATTGTATTGATTCAATGTTTTTGATGCGTCTGGGGGGAAAACAGAGTGAAAAGAGCTCTATTTATAGTAATTACCTCCCTCTTAGGATCCAACAGGCTTCTAGTAGACGTTTACTGATCATATCCACTGGAATTGATCAATATTTTAAGGTTTGGTGATGATTACATCATGATCAAACCATATTACATCATTATTACGCCATTATTTAGATTCATCACTATAACTCTAAGTTTGATGATGTCAAAGGCTTGGAAGAACCCCAAAATTCGTGGATTTTATTAGTTTTAATCAACAACTAATAGTATTCACCAATTTTATCACTCATATTGTGGTATTCCATACCATTTTGTTTCACCAGGCTCAAGCTCATAGTACCCCATAACAGCAGTAAATCCAGCCTACAGGCAGACTTACACTCAAATTTTACACCAAAAGGTCAATTTTACAGCAAGAAACTGGATTTAACTCATAAACCATGGCACAGGCACCAAAGGGAAGTGTATGTGTTTAAATAAATTATTCAATTTCATTATGCATATCCAAAAAAATCAAGTTACATATAGCAAACTAGTTACAACAAATAAGGTACCACCCTTTAAATTACACACCCCACCCAGCTTTACACCCCCTTACAGCCACAGGACTCATGCAGGAAGAAAATGACACATGCATTAGTTACACAGCCAACTTGCATTCAAAGTCATATGATGCAAAGCCAAAACCCATGGAATTCCTGAAAGTCAATTACAACACAGCCACAGGAGTACCTTATCTTATATCCACAGTAACCCCACTTAAAACCTTAAAACATAATTATTTACACCACTCATCACCTCATGCAAACCAAAGCTAGTTACAACAGGCTGCATGCAGTACATAATTCCAATTAAATCTCAACCACATGACTATGCACAGCATGTGTCAAAATCAAAAATCACATCATCTCATAAAAAAACAGTAAATTCACCAATGCAAGAAGTTATCACCTGACTTCATTTTAAAGTTCAAAAAGAAGAAAAACAAACATGACACCTGCATAAATTACACAGCCATTTCTACCCAACCTAAAATAGGACATATGCGAAGGAATTACAAGGACATCATGTGATACTGCATCCACCAACAGAATGTCATGTGACAGGAAAGAGGCTGTGCACAACAAAAAATCCCCAGCCAAAATTGAATCACCTCATGTATGCAAGGAAAATTCAAGAATATCACATCATAATTAGTTCACCAAAAGGCAATCATGTGATAAATGGAGGCTGTACAGAGAGAAAATTATCACCAAACCTTAAATCACCTGACCCATGCAAGAAAGGTCCTCACCAAAAATGGAGTCACATGATGAAATCAAGAGGAATTAAAGTGGAAAAAGACAGCTCCCATGGAGGGCCCCCTGGGCTCCCAAAAGGTATAAATAGAGGGGCTCTCTCCCCCCAAATTTCAAAATCCCCCCCATGTAAATTATATCCCATGCACAATATATCCTCTGCAGATTACAAGCACAGGAATAAGTCATCCCTCATCTGGGAGGTAGTCCAGAAAATTATAGTGAATTTACTTACCCAGTAGCTAAAGCTCAGTGGAAGTATAGTGTTTAAGATTGCCCAGTAGCTAAGCTCAGTGGAATCTTATTATTATTAAAATAAAATAAAAAATTACCCAGTACCCAAGATTAGGGTTACTACTCTATCAAAATACTTTATCCAGTAAAATTAACACCATTATCAAGACTTAAAAATAACTTAACCTTTAAAAAATTCAATATCAAAGAACCTTACCTCTTAAATTCAACAAATAAAATTTTAACTTATTATTAAACACTCTTAAAAAAAATAACAAACCTTTCAAAAATTCTTTTACTCTATTATAACTATACCTTAACAAAATTACCTATATCAACACCAATCAAATTTTTCTGAACACCTTAAATAACTCATCTTACCAAAATTGTATCACCAAGAAGAAACCACTCACCTCAATTTAACCAAAATATTAAAATTAAACAGACAAGTATTCCATTAAAATCTCAAATTTAACCAAAATAACTGACATTATTTTTTATATTATTGAATAGGTCTGATCTGAGACTGCTGAATTTTGTCTTCTGCAGTTGTAAAGCCACTTACTAATTTTATTTTGGTTTGTGAGCTCCAAGGAAGATTTTGTTCAGTATTTTAGGAGGGGCAGGCAATACACCCTTGCCACCCTTGGTTACAGGAGTTATTAGCAATTCAAAACTAGTTACCTGTGATTTCCCCCTCCAGGTACTGCCTCATTTTAATCCCACACAAGAGGAGTTCCCACATCTGGTGTCCCAACAGTGGCTTGATAACCTCAACTTCAATAAAAATTAAATTAAAATCAAAAAAAAAAATCTTAGCTACTCCAAGAATATCTTTTATAACAAAAAACTGGATTCAAATAATCAAAATAAGAAAGAACAATCATCTCAAGAATCTGAATCATCAACTCACTCTGATCATTACTATTATCCACCAAAGCAAGAAACAGAATTAGGAGAGGAATCAGAAAAATATTCTAATTTTCCTATTGCAACACCAAGAACCAATAAAAGGGACTTGAAGGTTGTGGAGAAATTTTTCCTTGATCTCCTTGAAAGAAATAAAATCAATAACTCAATACCAAAATCAAAGGAAGAAATAAATAAATCAAAAATGGATAAACCTTCATCATCAAAATTACCTGGTAGTATTGAAGAAATCCAGGAAGAAAACCTTAATGAAGAAACTATTGAAGGACAGGAAGAAATGTCTTCAACAGAGAGACTTCAGCAGAAGATGCTAGAAATGCAAGCAGAATTACTAGCACTAATAAAAAAGGAAGTCAAAAATAAATCATCAAGTTATACTCCACAAGATAGTCCACTGGAAGAACAGACCACCCTTCCAAGATCATTCAGGCAACATGGATCACCTTCACCTTATCCTAGACCCATGGCCACATCAACACCTTATACAGAACAAAGACAAAGTACCTTACCAAGAAGAGTCAACATTTCTTCCCAAATGCCAACTCCATTACATCAAGAAATTCCAAGAAACACTACTCCAATAGTGAAAATCAGAGCCAAGGACTATAACTTGTGGTTTGATGGAAAGGATGTTGAAAGATTCATCAAGAAAGTTGAAAATATTGCAGAAATTGAAGGAGCAAGTGGAAGAGACATTGCAAGACAAATAGCATTTTGGACAAAAGATGAAGAAATCAGTTATCATATTGAAGGAATGCCAGGATATGAAACAGCTGATTGGGATCAATTGAAAGTGGATATGAAAAGAAGATGGGGAACAGTCTCACCTGAAAGAAGATACAGATTATCCTCAATCACTGAATTATTCACAAAAACTCAACAAGAAGGTGGAATAAGAAACATGACTCAATACAGAAAATTCATTGGGGAATATGAAGCAATCCTCACTTACCTCAAAAGATACCAATATATCCAAGGTGATATCAATCATAACCAGGAAATATTGGCCAGCCTTTCCACTAGTGTTCAAGAATCAATTTACAAAGAAATGATTAAAGACAGAGCTATGGTTCAAGCCTTGGATGGAGGTTATATCATTCCAAGATTGGATATTTTGAAATTATACATTGAACAAGACTTGGAGGCCAAGGTACTTATTCAACAAAAAGAATTCTCTAAACCAAAACCTCCAGAAAAGAAAACAAGATTTGAGGATGAAAGCTGGGATGAAGTTTTAAAACAAGTAAAAGAACTCACCCAAAAGATCAAAAATCCTCCACAACCAGAACCTCAGCCAAGAAATGAGGGAAAAGAATCAGTTAAAGAAGTTTTAAATCAACTTAAAAGCCTTTCAGAAGCAGTGAATCCACCAAGAAGGAATTGGAACAACAATCAAGAGCAAAGATTCCCTCAAAATAACCAGCCATATAGGCCAAGAAATCCTTTACCACCATTTTCATCCAGTTACCAACCATACATACCAGCCCAAATGGCTCCAAGACCACCATTGAAGTGTGCTTACTGCAAGGAAGAAGGTCATACAGCAACTAGATGCACTCACCTTGCTGAAGATCTGGACAGAAGAATTGTCAGAACCCAAGGAGCATCTTACCTCTTCCCCAATTATCAGAGAGTACCTATGGAAGGAAATGAAAGTGCCAAAAACATAGTCAGGGCTTTTGCAAAAGAACAATCAGAGCTCAACAAGAAATTTATGGAAGAACCTACTGTCAAACCAAAACCAGAAGAAGAGGTTAAGCCCACTGAAAAGAAACAAGAGGATAAATCAACCTCAATTGCACATGTTGAAGATTGGTCAAATTGGAAACCACCTACCATTTCCTCAGCCAATGACCCTTTTGAATCACACATTGGATTAAGGCAGACCAAGCAAAGAATGGAAAGACAATCTCAAATTCAAGAGCCAAAGAAGAAAGCTGCTATCCCAGGAACTTATATTGAAGAAGAAAAGGAAGAAGAAAGAGTAATAATTCCCACCAAATTTCAAAATTCAAATATTCCAAAACCAGACCAACCTGAGGAGGAAATTGAAAATATTGCCAATAAGAATGAAGAAGATGAAATTCCCAAACAAGAAAAGAAAGTCAGCAAGCCTCAAAAGAAACAAGTTGAAACTAAATTAGAAATTGACAAAATTATCAAGAAAATTATGCAACAAAAGATCAACCTCACCATTGAAGAAATCTTGAGGATGTCACCCAATTTTGTCCATAAATTACAAGAATTATCAGAAAAAGACAAGGAAAAGATTAAATCACTCAACTCAATGGATCTTCAAGAAAGACTATTAACATTTGGATTCAAAGAAATACCAAAGCCCAAGATTCATTATGCTTGTCCTTTGGGATTCATGGAAATCTTCATTGGAAAGGAAGAATATCCTATCAGAGCATTAGTGGACACTGGTGCAGAACTCAACATTATACCAGAAGAAATAGCAATCAAAGCCTCACTCACAACAAGAAATCTTAACATGAACCTTAGGGGAATTGGAGGTCATACCACTTCATTGGTTGCACTATCAGAATTTACTCCAATCATTTTGGCTTCAGGTGAAGAAACTCTAATTCACTTCTTCATTGCAAAAGGATCTGTCCATACAGTACTTGGAAGACCTTTCTTGGCAGACAACAATATCAGACTAGAATTCTCCCATAAACAAGGAGAAATACTGAGCTATCAAGAACCTGATGGAAGAAGATTATGCATGCCAATATGCAAACCTCAAGCACTTGGATGGCAAACTGGTCCACCTAGAGGAATGGATTTATGCAATATGGCAACATTGGTCAGAAATACCCCAGGAAAGAAGCATAAAAATGCAAAAAGAGACAATACCATAATCAATTTAACCCAGAAGACCCAAGAGTTATCCATATCTCCAAAAAGTGATGAATTTGGCCAAGATTTACAAAATCAAAAATGGCCAAACAACCTCAAAAGACAACTTGAAGACTCAATCTCTGAAGATGAATTACCCAACATAAGTTACAAGCCAATTTACAATAATAAAGAAATCTTCCAGATTTTAGTGGATGGAAATGAAAAAATAAATGGAAATCCTTTCAAACCTAAACCCAAAAAGAAGAAAGTCAGACTTAGTGAACATCATGAGCTCTCAGATGAAGAAATTATAAATGAAATTGAAGAAGACCTCAAAATTATGGAAGAAAGAGACAAAAAATTAAAAGACACATACCATATCAACTTCTTGGACAGACCATTGAACAACCAAGAAGAGCCTTATGAATGGCAACTGGAAAATCCTGAATTCATCCAGCAACCTCTCAATGAAGATGAAGAAACAGAATCCATCCTAGAAAATGAATACAACTACATTTACTTGCCATATATCACTTTTGAAGATATTTATGGAGATGAAGCTCAAGAAAGTTTCTGTGAAGATAAATACTTATGTCACCTTCCAGGAGCAAACTTGAACAATGTTCAATTCCTAGAATTATTAACTGAAGAGGGAATTAAAGGTAACCTTGAAAACAAATTTTGGGATGAAATATTTGAAATGGCCACACTACCAAGAAGAGGACTTTACTTCAATCAAATTTGGGCCCAGTGGTACCTTGGATTAAATGGATCAACATATCAAACTGGAAGACTGAAATGGGTTGGAGATGGATATATATTCATTGATGAAGACCTATGGTGGTCAGAATTTCCAGCAGAACCAGAAATTGAGGAAAGAAATAACTTTGTGGAAGCCCTCAAAGACCTTATTTTGGCCAGATTGCTCAACAGACACTCACCTTTCCCACTTGGGGGAGCTCAACTTTGAATAACATCAAAAAAAAAAAAAATCAAGAAATTTTCTCTAAAATGTACTAGTATCACCCATAAAATGTATCAATAGTTTTTTTATTATTTCATTTTTTTTTTCTATAAGGCAGTGACTTCTTGCCTTAACAAAGAAGAAACTTATCAGTAAAGTATTTCTTAAAAAAAAAAAAAAAAAAAAAAAAAAAACTTACAAAAATATATCAATCACCTCCACCATGGCCAATTCACCAATTTGTGGATCCTATGGGGAAGAATGAATAAAAAAAGACCAAATTATCAATGAAGAACTTCATTGGTCACCAGAAGATGAAGATTTCAATAAAGAGAACCTTTGGCACTTTAAGGATACTTCATCAATATCAAGAAACCAAGAAATTGAAGAAATCAAGGAATTGCTGAAAATTTTGGAGGTTTCTGACAAAACCAATGATCAAATTACTCAAGAATTAATGGACCAATTCAATTTCAAACCATCAAGGCCCATCTTGAAGACACATAACAGCTCTAAAAATGAAAAATCAAACAAAAAAGTCAGATTTAAATTCAATTAATCACTAGGCAGTGACCTCCTGCCTTATCAAAGAGGAAATTCAATTTTCAACCAAAAATAACCATTTCACTCACCCAAATCAAAAATCATTAGGCAGTGACCTCCTGCCTTATCAAAGAGGAATATCCAGATTCTTACCCAAAATTACCATCCAAAAACCCATTAAACCTACTCTTAAACTATTTTTATAAATAAAATTGATAAAATTTTCAAATCTTATTACCTTTTGACACTTTCAAACCCACCAAATCCTACAAAATGCAATCATGGCCATCAACTGAAGAAAATGCCTGGTCAATGGACACAGATATCAACTGGATAGAAGACAAAGAAGCTTGGGCCAATTACATTAATCAACAAGAAATAGAGGAAAATCCTGACTGGTTCTTGAAAATAAAACCAGAACCCTGTCCTGATATTTCCACCATTTTCCTTCCATATATTGAGTTTGAGGACATCTTTGAAATAGAAAAATCACCATCAGAAACTGTCATATCTCATCCATGGAAAGAATTACCTGGATTCAACCTTACAAAGTCTGAATTCTTGGAATTACTGAACTGGGATGGAGTTGAAGGCAGCCTTGGAAACAATTACTGGAATGAAATATTTTCCATGGATGAATACCTCAGGAAATCACTGTTTTGGAGAACCTGGGAATGCCAAGGTTGGTTCAACCTCCAGGATTTCAAAATTAAAAATGGGAAAATAAGCAAGATCTCAAGAGGGTATATTATTCATAATTACACTTGGGATTTTCACTGGGAAGAAACACTTATACCAGCAATATTTAGCCTTAGAGGTGGTGCAACTCAATTGAATACAGAAGAATGGAACTCTCTCTGTCAAGAGTACTTGTTTAAAAGTTTAAAAAGAGAGAAATGGAGGGGAGGGAATTTTATCAAGAAGGAATTAGTAAATAAAATACTTGGTAAAAGGAGCTAATCAAAAGAAATCTCACCTGCTAAGGCCCTATTTCTTTGTTTTTTCTTAATCCATCTTCATTCCATTAATATCATTATTATTTATTTCTTCTATTTATTTTATTTTATTCTTATTTCATTTCATTTCATATTATTTAATTTTGTTTTAAGAATCAACCAAAAAAATAATATATATATAATATATATATAAAATATATAAAAAGATAAAATAAACAAAAAAAAATAAAAATAAAAAAAAAAAAAAAAAAAAAAAAAATAAATAAATAAGAAATTATGATTAGCGCTAAAAAACATAAAATATATAAAACAAGAACTAAAAACACAATTAGTTTAAATTATATTTTAGAAATATGACATATACTTATAGAAATATCATAAAAATTCAATTACGGACCGTAAATTCAGTTTTTACCTTAGTTCATCTTTTTTTCTTTGGTCTTATTCTTTATCATCATTTTATTTTTATTTTTTTCCTTTTTTTTATTTATTTTATTATTTTATTACATTTACTATTTTATTCTTATGCTTTATTATTTTATTATTGTAGTGTGTTTATCTTAGTATTATAGTAATTCTCTCGATTTGATAATTGTTTTGTCTCTCTCTTCAACGTTCCATTGGAACCTGCGTCTTATTAGTGTTTCTTTTTTTAAATATATAAAAATTGCCTCTGATTTTCTTTCGTTTCTTTTAATTCGCACACCTTACATCAAAATTAGGAGTGTGAGCAGCCACCACTCCCTAAAACAATGGCCTACTGTGACAAAATAATAATGCGCAAGTGCTACGCTTCAAAATAAACATAGACAAATACAAAGAACAACAATAATTATATATATATATAAAAAAGAAAATAAAAATAAAAGTAAAAATAATAATAAAAATAACAATATAAATAAAAAGAGAAGAGGCATGACCGAAGATTAGTTACATCTACATAGGAAGAAATAAAAGAGGGTACCAGAGCTAACCTAGTTTAGTTTGTGTGCTGTAATAGCCCGTCCGTTAGAATCGCGGGGGCGTAAGTAGTAGGGGTGCCCTTTTTTACGCTGAAGGTGTTGCTTGGGCTTAATAGCAGAGGAGGTTCCCCCCTTCAAAAAATAGTTGAAGGGGTCAGGAACAAAAAGGCAAGGGTCATACTCGCCTTCGATAAACGCGTAGAAAGCCATCGCGGCTTCTGGGACTCCCTCTGAGTAGGAGAATGGGGAGGAGGCGTTCAAAAGTGGTGCCAGAGCTGGAGAAGATGGCAGGGTGGAGTTGGGAGTGTTAACCCAATCCCAGAAAGTTGTGCCGTTTGAAGGAGAAGATGGATAGCCGAAAAGCAACTCCTCCAATTCTTCAGTACCAATAGTGTTAATAATATCCGAGTATCCATACCCATAGGATTGAGCTCTAGGGCTCATTATAACAGTAACTACAAACAAATACGGGATCAAATTTGTCAGCGTTAGAATAGGAAACCAAAACAGTAAAATCAAAAGTAAGCGAGGCAAGTCTCACCACCTACCAAGCCAAAATATACGTAAAAAAAATAAAAAATGAAACTTGAATCGATTCAAATGATTCAACAGAAGGGTTTGGGGAAGGAACAGTGGATGGCGACAATGAGAAAGGATACCAGCTATTTATAGTCGGAGGGTCTGTTCATAACAAAGCCATAAGGTCCACCAAAACTCCGAAATTGATAGGCTCGAGTACTGTCAGTGACGAAGGAGAATGATTTAAAAAGGGAGGCTAAGGCTTAAGCTACAAAGGCAAGCATAAGGAGGAAAGGTTACCAAGACCGACGATAAGTTGGACCCGGAGTTTCCTCCTAGACCAACTCACCGATCAGAATCGTGATAGCTTAACGATTCCCTGCTGGAAAGACGATCAACAACCGCATGCAAGCTTGTAAAATTTAGCTTCGAAGAAAAAAAAAAAAAAAGAAAGAAAGACTTGCTGCTTATCAACATGGACCGATCCCATTATATCACATCATAAGTTCGTTAAAATCTTAGAACGTTGCACTTAATGCATGGAATGGTGGTGAAGAATTAGTATCCATTTTAAAAAAAAAAAAAAAAAAAAAAACAACTAAGACCCGTCTGCTCACCCACCAAGCTGACTCTACCTAAAAAAAATAATAAGACGGGCATTAGAAGTATAAACTCACCAAGGACTATTCATTAGAAACCGGTAAATGCCGCCACAATATATAAGATGCTCCTGCGCAAGAACCAGAGAAGCAGTAGATCGGTTAGATAAAAATCAGAAACTAAGGGATAAAGGAAAAGGGAATGCGGAGTAAAGAAAGGACCGCTAGAAATCAATATTATACAGAAATGCAAGGTGTCGGCATAGTTGGCTAAACCAGAAAACAGGGGAAAAGGAGATTACAATTGCAGTATCCTATTAAGCCGAATGGCGTTTTTTTTAATGGCATAAGTCAAATCAGCACGTTAATTTCAGCTCTTGGTTCTGCAGTGGCTTGTCTTGGTGACTTGCAGGCAGCATTTCAGGAAATGATAGCTGTATATTGGCCTGCATAGAAATCACTTACTAACTCCCCTAAGACAGCAAGCGACGGGGTCTTTTGTTGTGATGGATTTAGCTTGGAGGTGGTATTCGGCAGCTGTAATTACCCCTGAAGTCGGTTATGATCACATACGAGCCTTGTGAATACTTGTAAGGCGACAGAAACACCATCCAAAGTACCTAACCCGGCTGAGTCACGGCTTTAAGGTATCAAAAGAATCAAAACAACCAAATAAACAAATAAATACATAAGAATTATATAAAAAAGAATAGGCTTACAATGACAGCTGCATATTGCGCTAGATAAGAAGTCACTTAATAGCTCCCCCTGAGACAGCAAGTGACATGACCCTTAGTCATAACGGATTTAGATCAGAGGGAGGCTTACACAACAGCCACGACCAGTCGATGTGGTTAGGATCACATTCAAAGACATCTTGAAGGTCAGTAAGCGGCGAAAACCTCACCAAGAGGCATTCAACTATCGTCCGATGCAAACAACCATTTCCCATGAGCCTAGCAACTGTACCCAAAGCACCCAGCCAATTGAAAATCAAACTGCAGTACTGTACAATGAGGTACAACGGAAGCTAGGAATACCCAGCACTTCAGTCCACTTTGATTTGAATATAGATGTCAAAGAAGAACACTCACCTAGGCCCAAAATAAACCAACCCGAAGCTCTCTAAAGAGTAGTGGAGGATATATACACTGAAAAGAGAAGCCAACCTAAGGAAACTAGCAGCCAAAACCAGCTCACCCGATCCATTTCTAGTAATCAAAACCACCACAACCGACGTAATTCTAATCAGTAATAAGGGTAAGATCACCCTTGATAAGCCCAAAATACTCCACCCGTTCTACTTAAAAGGTAAAAAAAAAGAGGGGGTTTAAAACACCTACACATCAAAGTACAAACCACGCAAAGTGGTTAAAAGTAGAATAAAAGTGCTTTGAAAAGAATTAGAAACAAGGAAAAGGAAAATAAATTAATAATTAAAAAAATAAAAAAGATTAAAAAAAAAAAAAAAAAGCTCACCCAATTTTTTTCCACACTGGGTAGGGAGTGAGTAGTACGACCCATCCAGGTGTCTCTGAAAGAAAGAAACAGTCACCCGAGCTGTTTTAAAGTTGCAATTGGGGTTCGATAACACCCACCAGGGCTAAAATAACTCATCCAATGAGGCTATGAAGCCTCTAGTGCTCAGCAATCAATTGCAAGACAGATTCAGGGTTTAGCCGCGCTTAATTAGCAAAATAAACTGCACCAAGGCAGTATTCAGGAATTCTAAGTAGAAAAGAACTAACCACCCGAAGTGGTTGAAAGCACCATAAAGTGCTTTGTAAAATTAATTTATTTTCTAAAAAATATATAAAAAAAAGAAAAAAAAAAAAAACAAAAACAAAAACAAATAATAATAACAAATTGAGCCAAAGGTCCTTAACAAGACTTTAAACTGTTAAATTTATTTTCCTGTTTTAATGTTATTTATGACTAATTAGTTTTCTATATATAAAACAAAATGATGATATTGATTACAATATATATATATATGAATACAAATAAAATACTTATTTATTTTTAATTTTACTCAATAATTTATTTAAATTTACTGATGATTTTTTTTACAAAGGCCTTAAAAGGAATAATAAAAAAAAAAATAAATAAAAAAAAAATAAAAAAAAAAAAAAGCCCTCATCAAGGCTTTAAACTGATGGGTTATTTTTTATGATTTTGGGCTAAAGTTTCTCATTATTAATTAATAAAGGGCTTTTAAAAAAAAGGGAAACAAATACCACAAGAGTCCTGAACAAGACTTAAAACTGTTTAATTTCTTTTTTTTATTATTAAAGCTCAATATTACTAATTTTTTTTCTTTTGATTAATGTATTATAAATTACTAAAAAGCCCTCAGCATGGCTTAAAACTGCTTAGTTATTTTATAAATTATAATTTTGAGTCTTTAATTTGCTAATGAATTTTTATTTTATTTTTGGATATACTACAGGTTTAAAAAAAATAAAAAAAATAAAAAATAAATAAAAAAGATAATAAAAAATATAAAAAACCAAAAAAAAAAGAGTCCTGAACAAGACTTGAAACTGTTTATTTTCTTTTTTTTTTTTTTTTTTTTTTTATTATTTATTAAAGCTCAATATTACTGATGTTTTTCTTTTTGATTGATTTCTTTTCTAAGTTAAAAATAAACAATATAAAAAAAACACAAATAAAAAGCCCTCATATTGGCTTTAAACTGCTGGTTTTCTTATTCATCTTACTTAATTTAGCTTATTAATGATTATTTTTTTCATTCTGCAGGGCTACAAAAAATAAAAAGCCCTCAGCATGGCTTAAAACTGCTTGGTTTTATATTTAATTCTTGGTTCTTTTTTTTAACTCTAACATTATTTTTCTATTTTTCATACAGGGATATTCAAAAACAAAACAAAAATAGTGTATATATATATATATTTAATGACTTAAAAAAAAAAAAAAAAAAACAACAATAAAAAGTCCTCAGCAAGACTTAAAACTGCTTATTTCTTTTTTTTCACCTTACAATATAATAACTGATCTTGTTTTATTTCACTATAGTTTCATGGACAACTATTTTCAGCTTTGACTATAGGGGATATAAGCAACAAGGCTATAAAGGACAATGCAAAGCCATCAGCATGGCTTTAATCTGCTTCTTTTATTCTTTGTTTGAATTGTATTATCATTTATGAGCTTATTCAAATTACTGAAAAAATATTGATTTAAATTTACCAGGGTTTGAAAAAATAAAAATGACAAAAAAGCCCTCAGTATGGCTTTAAACTAAAAAAAATAAATATATATAACAGAAGGAGGGATTAAAAAGGGAAAAGCCCTCAGGATACAAAAAAAAAACAAAAATGTCCTCAGCAAGAAATTAAACTGCTGGACTTTTTTTTAATTTTCCTTTTAATAGTAAATGTAGCTTACCTATTTCTTTTGATGTGCTACAGGGCTGCAAATAACAATACATGTCCTCAGCGAGACATTAAAATTCTAATTTTATTCTTTTATTTAAATCAACTGACAATAACTCTTTACATTTTAACAGGGCTCTAAAAAATAAAAGCCCTAAGCAAGGCTTTAAACTGCCATTTTATCTTTCATGATTCTTTTATGTTTAATAACAACTATACTGACATATTTGATTTGGATTTTACAGGTACTCAACATTAAAAAATACTTTCAGGATCTTATAAGCTTAAGAAAATTCTTTTAAAATGAAAATAAAGTCCTAAATAAGACTATAAACTGTTTAACTCAATTTTCAACTTGACTTTGAAGATAAATAAAAGTATCAACATGAAATCAAGTCAATATCAAAAAAAAAAAAAAAAAAAAAAAAAAAAAAAAAAAAAAACAAAAAAAACAAAAAGAAAACAAAAAAAAGAAAACCAATGGTCCTTGGCAAGACCATAAACTGTCCACTAATCAAATCAACAAGGACCAAAGAAAAGAAACCAATGGTCCTTGGCAAGACCATAACTGCATATTTAAAATATTCAAAAAGATTGAACAAGGACTATCAAAGGAGGATAAGTCCTAGGCAAGACTATAAACTACCTGAGGTTTTATTTTACTTTATTTTTTTTTTACTTTATAATTTTATGTCATTATAAAAAAAATAATTGGAAAGATATACTGACTTAAGCTTTTGAACATATTTTTTTTATTTTTATTTTTATCTTATTTTTTATCCCAAAATTCAACTATTTATTTATTTTGCCTGAGAATGAGGGGCATATCCCAGTCAAGTTCTCAAAAATATTATTTTTTATCTTCATCATATTTTTTCTTCTAGTATTACTTTAAGAGCCATTAAGTTGGCTCAATATTTTTTCCACTCAAAAAAAAATAAAAAAAAATAAAAATAATTAATTAAAAAAAAAAAGAGCAATTTATTTGAAATATTTCTTCAATTACAAGAAAGTGATTGGAACTTGTTTGAAAAGAAGAAGTATTTGTGCCTTGAAGGCATTAATTGAACTCTAATGGAGCTATTTATATTAAAAAACTCATAAATTGATGACATAATTTGGGGAATTTACATATTAATAACACCTCAATGTGCTATTTATTCAAAAAAAAGAATTTAAAAGCCCCCCAAAAATCAAACAAGAGTTTTTTAACTGTACAAATTTTTAATTTCACTGTTTATATTTTTTTAACAACTCAAATGCATTTATGGGTAACAGAAAATCTGAACCATAAAGGGGATGGACTTGAAATAAAGTCTGAGTCACAATGATGATTCCAACAGCAAGAGTTGTGGCATCATAAGGGTCATTATATGAACAAAGGACTCAAATTATGATCTTTCAATTATGTCATATTAATTATAAATACTCTCAAGAGCACCAATTTTTGCTCAATGGCACAAATTACCACCTTCAACCAAACAGTTCCATGATCTTAATTGTGCTTAAGGTTTATTTCTTTTAAATTGTGATTTCTACTCAGATATCTCACTTAAAGGTTATTTTATACTTACATTAAAAAAAAGAAAACAAAAAAAAAAAAAAATTATTATTGAAGCATCATCAAATAGAAAAACTATGTAAATTTTATGTATCATTATTAATCCTCATCAAAATCACTATAAAAAATAAGGGGTGGGTAAACTTGTTTCTTACACTATACCTTATAGTGGAAGTTTTGGGGGAATGAGAACATATCCTCTTCAAAATTTGAAAACCAACTCAAGATTTTTAAATGGAGAGGGGGGCCCCTCATCCAAACAAATATTATTATTAAAAAAAAAAAATATCAATAAATTAATATTAAAATAAATTTTAAATCACCTTATGATTACAATTTTTTATGTTTCATTTCTTTATAGCAGGTATAATTCAGGATTACAAAAAGAACAAAAAGACATAAATTATTTTGAAGAACTAGCAAGAGAGTTGGGAAACAACTTATCATAGGACAACTATTCAGAATACTTAAAATGAAGAAGATTATTTATGAATAAAAAGCAAGAGTTCCTTATGGATTGACCTTTGGACAACACAAGACCTTGAACATTTCTTTGATTCTGGATTGAAAACCATTTGGAATTCAAGAATCAGTGGTCAGGATTTATGGACTGTGGGATTACTCACTGGATTTATTATGGACTCAAGACTCACTCAACAGGATGGACTAACAAGATAATGTACAAAACTCAACTCAAATTGCCCTTGGGATTTTAAAGAAGCTTGAAGACTCAAGAGGTCCTCAGCATGACACTAAACTGCTTCCCCTGTAGACTTGGGCAGGGAAACTTATAAAAGAAAATATTAGCCAAGAAGCTGGGGGGGATTGTCCTAGTCAGGAGAAGTGCTGAAGGACCACTTTTGTCCTTAGCATGACAATAAACTGCTCCCTTTGTGTGACAGGAACAAGGGGTTTCACAGGTGTTTAGCATTATCAAATTGGCCAAAATGAACAAAGTGGAGTCCCAAGCCATCAATCAAGACAAGAAAATTCCTCATCAAGAAATAAAACAACCAGAAGAATCTTGCATCAAGTGGGAATCATGAAGATTGAAGAATAAAACAAGAGTCAAGTGGAATCCAAAATCAAGCCCAAAGGAGCTCAAGAAGGAAGATAAGCCCTTGGATTAGGCCAGGAGGTCCTTGCATGACTTAAACTGCAGGACTTGTATACCTAATATACAGGGGTTACACACCTAGTTGTAGGTCCTGTATGACCTTAAACTACATTTTTTTTTATGGAAGAAAGAAGAATTGTGAAGACCTCAATATTTCAGGACACTGGCAAATTCTTAGAAATAATTAAAAGCAAGAAGAAATAAAAAAAATAACTAATTGAAGATGGATCATCAAATTTTAGCAGCCAAATATAAATCAGTCCTGAAGAAGGTGAGACCAGTCAATGAGCCAATGCCTCAAGACCTTAACCCACCTTTGGAAAGACCACCTTTGTCAAGAGATCCTTATGAAACACCTTTATCACCCAACCCACCTATATTTCAAGAAACCTTCAAGGTCACCCATGAAAGACTGCAACCAGTAAACTTTGGCCCACCAGGATGGTTATCAAATGAAGAAATCAATTTACTCAAAAATGTTATTACCTTAAGGGAAAAAGCAATAGCTTTCTGTGGAGAAGAAAGAGGATTACTCAAACACTCATATGGAAAACCTTACAAGATACCAGTAATACCTCATGAACCTTGGCAGAAGAAACCAATTCCCATTCCCAAATCAATTTTACCTCAGTTTACTGAATTAATCAGAGAAAGAATCAGGACTGGACTCTATGAGCAATCCACCTCAAGCTACACAAGCCCAATCTTTTGTGTGGCCAAATCAAATGGGAAACTCAGAATTGTCCATGACCTCCAAGAACTCAACAAAGTCACCATCAAGGATGCTGGCTTACCACCTCACATTGAAGAATTTGTAGATGCATTTGCAGGAAGAGCATGTTATGGACTAGGAGACATCATGGGAGGATATGATGAAAGAGAATTAGATGTAACTACAAGACCCCTCACTACTTTTGAAACACCCCTTGGAAGGATGCAACTCACAAGACTACCCCAAGGAGCCACCAACTCAGTAGCAGTATACCAAGCCCAAATGACCTGGATACTTCAAGAAGAAATACCAGAAAGTGTAGGAATATTTATTGATGATGGAGGAATAAAAGGACCAAGATCACTTTACAACCAAGAAACACTACCAGAAAACCCCTCAATAAGAAGATTTATATGGGAATATGCCATAACCTTAGAAAGAATTTTATTCAGGATTGAAGAAGCAGGACTTACTATCTCAGGATCAAAGTTTGCATGCTGTGTTCCAGCTTTGGACATAGTAGGGCATGTTGTATCATTCAAAGGAAGAACAATCTCAAAACAAAAGATCAACAAGATTCAAAATTGGCCAACACCTCTCAACAAAAAGGAAATAAGAGGATTTCTTGGTCTTTGTGCTTATGTAAGGATGTTTATTGAAAACTTCTCACAAGTTGCATCACCACTCAGGAGGCTCACCAGAGAAGATGTTGACTGGGATTGGGATCAAAAATGTGAAGAAGCTTTCCATAAGCTCAGAGGAATAGTTGGAGAAGAAATAACCCTCAAGAAATTAGATTATGACAAAGGAGCAGGAAAAATCAAGCTAGCAGTAGATTCAAG
Organism: Austropuccinia psidii; assembly: GCA_023105745.1. NCBI lineage: Eukaryota > Fungi > Basidiomycota > Pucciniomycetes > Pucciniales > Sphaerophragmiaceae > Austropuccinia > Austropuccinia psidii. Next base: position 46,695,203 of record JALGQZ010000009.1, read on the forward strand.
CTACATTGCTGCAGGAGCAGTACTCACTCAAGAAGACAAAGAAGGAAAGGACAGACCAGTGTTATATAAATCAATAACTTTTTCAAAATTGGAATCAAAATACTCACAACCCAAATTGGAACTCTGTGGAGTTGCAAGAATTCTCAAGAAGCTACAAACCATACTTTGTGGACAACATTTTGAATTACAGGTTGATGCCAAGGCTTTAATTGCAATGATCAACACCCCTTGCTTACCCAATGCCCCCATGACAAGATGGGTGGCTTTCATTCAGCTATTTTCCTTTGATTTGGTACACAAACCAGGGAAGACCTTCACTATGCCAGATGGGCTATCCAGAAGACCAAAAAACTCAGAAGAAGAAGATGAAGATGCACCAGAGTTTGATGAAGAAGAAGATTGGATCAAGCCACACCCTGGATTTGGGGCTAAGAATGTAAATTCACTCCATTTTTCAGGAGTACAAGTACCAACCAAACAAGAAGGATTTTGGAAGAGAATGCAAGAATACTTAAGTACAATGAAAAAACCACAATCAAGCAAAGATGAAGAGTTTAGAAGGATAAAAAGAAGGTCATCCAACTTTTTCTTGGAACATGGTCAACTCAAAAGAAGAAATAACCCAAACCCTCAATTGGTGATATCAAGTCAAGAAGTTCAAAGATACATTCTGAAGTCACTTCATGAAGACATGGGCCACAGAGGGGAAAATGAAACTTACAGAAGAATTAAAGCAAGATATTGGTGGGAAGGAATGAAGAAATCAGTCAAGAAATGGGTTCAATCTTGCCTAGCCTGCCAAAAGAGAAGTCAAAACTTACAAAGGGAACAAGGAAGGCCTACAGCAACATCAACAATCTTTGAAAGGGTAAGCATGGATGCAGTCCATATCAAATCTGGAAGATGGAAATATATGGTTGTGGCCAGAGATGATTTTTCAGGATGGCCAGAAACAGTTGGACTAGTCAAATTAACAGCAAAAGTAGTTGCAGAATGGTTCACCTCAGAATGGATATGCAGGTATGGCTCACCAAAAGAAGTAACTGTTGATGGGGGGCCAGAGTTTGGAAAAGAACTTCAAGATGCAGTAAAGAAAGCGGGATCAAGGATCAGAGTCACCACACCTTATTACCCAGAGTCTCAAGGAATGGTTGAAAGGGGCCATAAACAACTTAAAGATGCATTAGTCAAGATGTGTGGAGAAAATGGAGGAAAATGGAAAAAATATCTACCTTTGGTTACCTTGGCTGACAGAATCTCCACTAAAAGGACAACTGGTTTCTCACCATATGAACTCCAATTTGGACAACTACCAGTATTACCAATTGACATTGAAACAAAAACCTTTTTAGCAGTAGAATGGCACAAAATATCCACAACTGAGGAATTATTGGAAGCCAGAGCCAAGCAGTTGGAAGGAAAAGAAGAGATGAGAAGAAAAGCAGCAGAAAAACTCAAAAAATCAAGGGAAGACTCAATGAAATATTGGGATAGAAGAATGGCACACCAACTAAGATCACCACTCAATCCAGGAGATTTGGTCCTGGTTTACAACAAAGCAATAGAAACTAATTGGGGACTACTTTTCAAAAACAAATGGAATGGACCCTACAGAGTAATCAAACAAATAAACAATGGACCATATGAACTTGAGGAACTTGATGGAACAGAATTAGCAAGAAGATTTGCAGCATCTCAAGTCAAGAGGTTCTACCCAAGAGGAAAATTGATAAACACAAAAGAAGACACAGAAGAAGAACAAAGTGAAGAAGATGAATCAATAAATGAGGAAGAGGTATTGGAGGAAACCACAGAATCAGATGAAGAATAGGGAGCTCTCACCTGGAATGCTGGGGACAGCATTAAATGGAGAGGGGGATGTGGTATTCCATACCATTTTTTTTCACCAGGCTCAAGCTCATAGTACCCCATAACAGCAGTAAATCCAGCCTACAGGCAGACTTACACTCAAATTTTACACCAAAAGGTCAATTTTACAGCAAGAAACTGGATTTAACTCATAAAACCATGGCACAGGCACCAAAGGGAAGTGTATGTCTTTAAATAAATTATTCAATTTCATTATGCATATCCAAAAACATCAAGTTACATATAGCAAACTAGTTACAACAAATAAGGTACCACCCTTTAAATTACACACCCCACCCAGCTTTACACCCCCTTACAGCCACAGGACTCATGCAGGAAGAAAATGACACATGCATTAGTTACACAGCCAACTTGCATTCAAAGTCATATGATGCAAAGCCAAAACCCATGGAATTCCTGAAAGTCAATTACAACACAGCCACAGGAGTACCTTATCTTATATCCACAGTAACCCCACTTAAAACCTTAAAACATAATTATTTACACCACTCATCACCTCATGCAAACCAAAGCTAGTTACAACAGGCTGCATGCAGTACATAATTCCAATTAAATCTCAACCACATGACTATGCACAGCATGTGTCAAAATCAAAAATCACATCATCTCATAAAAAAACAGTAAATTCACCAATGCAAGAAGTTATCACCTGACTTCATTTTAAAGTTCAAAAAGAAGAAAAACAAACATGACACCTGCATAAATTACACAGCCATTTCTACCCAACCTAAAATAGGACATATGCGAAGGAATTACAAGGACATCATGTGATACTGCATCCACCAACAGAATGTCATGTGACAGGAAAGAGGCTGTGCACAACAAAAAATCCCCAGCCAAAATTGAATCACCTCATGTATGCAAGGAAAATTCAAGAATATCACATCATAATTAGTTCACCAAAAGGCAATCATGTGATAAATGGAGGCTGTGCAGAGAGAAAATTATCACCAAACCTTAAATCACCTGACCCATGCAAGAAAGGTCCTCACCAAAAATGGAGTAACATGATGAAATCAAGAGGAATTAAAGTGGAAAAAGACAGCTCCCATGGAGGGCCCCCTGGGCTCCCAAAAGGTATAGATAGAGGGGCTCTCTCCCCCCAAATTTCAAAATCCCCCCCATGTAAATTATATCCCATGCACAATATATCCTCTGCAGATTACAAGCACAGGAATAAGTCATCCCTCATCTGGGAGGTAGTCCAGAAAATTATAGTGAATTTACTTACCCAGTAGCTAAAGCTCAGTGGAAGTATAGTGTTTAAGATTGCCCAGTAGCTAAGCTCAGTGGAATCTTATTATTATTAAAATAAAATAAAAAATTACCCAGTACCCAAGATTAAGGTTACTACTCTATCAAAATACTTTATCCAGTAAAATTAACACCATTATCAAGACTTAAAAATAACTTAACCTTTAAAAAATTCAATATCAAAGAACCTTACCTCTTAAATTCAACAAATAAAATTTTATCTTATTATTAAACAGTCTTAAAAAACATAACAAACCTTTCAAAAATTATTTTACTCTATTATAACTATACCTTAACAAAATTACCTATATCAACACCAATCAAATTTTTCTGAACACCTTAAATAACTCATCTTACCAAAATTGTATCACCAAGAAGAAACCACTCACCTCAATTTAACCAAAATATTAAAATTAAACAGACAAGTATTCCATTAAAATCTCAAATTTAACCAAAATAACTGACATTATTTTTTATATTATTGAATAGGTCTGATCTGAGACTGCTGAATTTTGTCTTCTGCAGTTGTAAAGCCACTTACTAATTTTATTTTGGTTTGTGAGCTCCAAGGAAGATTTTGTTCAGTATTTTAGGAGGGGCAGGCAATACACCCTTGCCACCCTTGGTTACAGGAGTTATTAGCAATTCAAAACTAGTTACCTGTGAGTTCCCCCTCCAGGTACTGCCTCATTTTAATCCCACACAAGAGGAGTTCCCACAATATGACTGTTTAACTTAATTTAAGGTTACAGTGAGTGATCATAAATGATCAAATTAAGCTCAAACTTTGATCCTTAATACCTTTTAAGATTTACACGCTACATTAATTCAGAGAGTGAATTATAATAGCTTGACATAACCGTATTATTCTGCCAAGAGAATTTTATTACATCATCAAAACTCTATTTTTGATGATTTTTCTTGTAACTCATCTTTTCTGTTGAAATTTAATATTTTAAACTTCAAACTATAATTTCAAGGGGTTATACCTTGAATATTATAATAAAAAATACATCATTCTTCACGAATGAACTAGTAGAATCCAACTGTCTACTTTTTTTGAGTGTGGACCACTTTCACAACAAAGTGGTCAACAGCTCTGTTGATTTTAATCAATAATTCCTTACAGGTTTTAACCTTATTTATAACTTGTGAAATAAGCTTCATTTCTGTATTCCTACAATAATTACGTGTTGACTTTTTTTTTGGCTCATCACTCTATCATGCATAATTCAAGACATATTAGCTAAAATCCTTGAATATATGCATTGACCAAAAAAGTGCATATATTCAGGTTAATTCCTTAAGTATTGATTTTGAACCTTAGTTCTTGATTGTTTTATATGTGTAATTTTATGGATATTCCAATGGTACTATTTATTTCACATGTTGGCTCATTGGGTTTTGAAATGAATAAGGATTTGTGTTTTTTATAAGGTATTATTACTTATAACTTATTAAATGTTGACTTTACAGATATGCCATAAAAATGGTATATGTGTATTTTACCATGGGGAATCCAATGGCATAATTTATTTCACATGTTTATTCATTGGTATTTAAGTTAAACCAAGTTTTCTGCCAATTTATGGTATTTTTGTAGTTTTAAGGTAATTATTTTTAATGTATAATTATATTAAATATTTTTTGTGACCTTTTTGGGTATGTGGTCATATCTCAAAGGTTCACATTCCCTACCATCAAAAAAGATTGTAACACAATCTGATATGTGTAATTAGGGTATCATCCACTGTCCTACTGCTTCAATAGGCTTTGTTAGTCTTGAAGCTCAATAACGCTTAACTTTTCTATTTTTCAGGCTTTCTTTTATGTCTGAACCTTCTTAGTATTTTATCAGCATTTTTTATATCTTTCTCAAGTAGCCATTAATCTTCTTGAGTTGATTTTCTATACTTTACAAGGTATTCCCTTTCTTTTTTGTATCTTGTCCTTCTTTCTTTAAGGACTTTTACTATTTTCTTTTCCTCTCCTTCTTCCAAGGGGGGAATTTCAAGTGGGGGTTTATTTCTTAGTGGAAATAACTTCTTGTCACTTGAGCTATAAGGTTTTATCAGACTTACAGGGAAAGTTGGGTGTTTGTTCATTAGTTCACCTGTGAGTTCCAATTGCACAGCATTGGGTCCATGAAGTGCTTTTATCATAAATGGTCCTGCAAAGGAATCTTTTAATTTCTTTAGGCCTTTTATGTTATTGAAATTAAGGGTTGATACTATGACCAAGTCTCCTATTCTGAAATCAGGTGGCTTATGACTTTTATCCCATCTTTCTTTTGCATATTTGAAAGAATCTTGCATACATCTGTTTGCATGGTGTCTTGCCTTGTCAAGCATTATCTTAAACCTGCTTGCTGTTGGGTGTATATCTACTAAGTCCTTTTTGAGGGTATCATAAGGAAGTCTTGGATTCCAACCTTTGTCTAGCATTGCTTGTGTTTTGCCAGTAGGAGAATGAATTGATGTTTTATATTCCAGTTCAAGAGCTGGTATTAGTGTACACCAATCATGGGTAAAACCATCAGAATCTTTGCATTCTAGGCCATAAGCACAGAATCTTCTGATCATGTCCTCTAAGGTCTGTATCATTCTTTCTGCTAAACCATCAGTTTGAGGATGGTAAGCTGTTGAGAATGATAGCTTTGTCCCAAACAAGTTATGGAGATTTGTCCATAATGCTGAAGTGAACTTTGGGTCTCTGTCACTTATAATATTCTGGAATAAGCCTGTATGGCTAATAACTTTATTCCATATCATTATGGCTGTGTCCATAGCTGTGTCATCTTTATGACATGGTAGGAACATGGGAGTTTTGCTATTCCTGTCAACCAATACTAGGCATGCATTATAGCTTTTGTCTCCCCCTGGAGTTAATGCTGTTACCCAATCCATATGAACTATTTCCCAATGGGATTTTGGTTCTTGGATTTGGATCATCATTCCAAATTTCTTTCCTGTGGCTCTGTTGCCCTTTTGACATCTGTCACAGGTTTGGCAGTATTCTATAACATCTTTCTTCCAATTTGGCCACCAAGAGAAGGTTTTCACCCTCTCTAGTGTCCTGTCTTCTGAAAGGTGTCCAGCTGCAACACTATCATGACACTCATGTAAAATAGTGTTTATCAGGGTTCTATCTGTTAAGGACATAACACATGTGTGTTTTGTTCTATGGTAAAGGATTCCATCAAGGATGTGGAATCTTCCTTCATCATATGCCTTTTTCCATGTTTTATCTAGTTTTGATGAAAGTGATGGGTCTTTGCAGTCTTTCATTAGAAGTTGGCTTAAGATATGGCAATTTTTGTCTATCTTATTGCTTTCTTTAACTTGGTTAAAGAATTCTGTGCCAATGTCTGTATCACATATTCCTTCTATATGGTGTTCTTCTTTTGGTACCCATGCTGGATTGTCAGGGGTATTTGCTAGAGCCCATCTGCGAAGACCATCTGCATTTTTATGAATATTTCCAGATTTATGAACAATAGTCATATTTCCTCTATATTCTTGGATAGCAATTTGCCATCTCAGCATATTTCTATTTGGAGTTTTCATATTTAATAGAGATTTTAGAGCATTACAGTCTGTAATCACATCAAATACTGTTCCATCCAAGTAGTAAGGTAATTTGTCTAAAGCCCACACTAAGCAGAGGAATTCCATTTGGCTTGCTCCATATCTTGCTTCTGTTGGCTTTATCTGTCTTGAAATAAAACAAATTGGTCCTTCCACTGGTTTATCATTGATAATTTGTGTCTGTTGAAGGGTAGTTTCCAATCTGGCATTAGAAGAAATGGGGCATTTGTTAAGGAATTTTTTAATTCTTCATATGCCTTGACTCTTTCTTCTGTCGTTTCATAGACTGTTTGTTGGTCACATAGCTTATATAAGGATTTAGCAATTTTTGAAAAGTCCTTTATATGCTGTCTATAGTAACCAGCAAATCCTAGAAATGATTGCATTTCTTTTTTGGTTTGGATCATTGGTTTAAGTAGTACTGCTGCTACTTTATTCTTTTCTATGCCTGGAATAAGTCCAGATACAACATGTCCTAGTGCTTTCAATTCACTGTATGCAAAATGACACTTTTTCAAGGAAATTTTCATATTCACTTGGACTATTTTTTGTAGTACCCTTTCTAGTCTTGTAAGGTGATTTTCCCAAGTTTCTGAGCAAACTATGATATCATCAATATAGATAATTAACCATCCTTGTGATAATTCTTCAGGAAATATGGTATTCATCATACTTTGATAATGGGAAGGTACATTTTTTATGCCAAATGGCATTCTTAAGTATTCAAAAATTCCACAGTGGACTATTATCCTCAGTAGTTTTTTGGAATTGTATGTTAAGACATTTTGTTGAAAACCCTTTAAGGCATCCATGGCTGTGATGAACTTAGCTTGTGACAATTGTGTCAATTTCTCATGGATCCTGGGTATTGGATACCTGTCTGGAATGGTATAGATGTTCAGGGCTCTGAAGTCTCCTACCATCCTTGATTTTCCATTGTGCCAAGTTATAATGACAGGTGTAGTGACTTCTACCTGTTCATTAAGTCCTACCTTTCTTAATACTCCAAGGTCCATTAATTCTTTAATGTGTACCTCTAAGGCTTCTCTAGCCCTTAGACTAGCTGGGTAAGCAGGTCTCCTTAGTAAAGGTGGGTAAGGTTTTTCCACATTAAGAATTATATCCACTTCATGTCCAATTATGGCACCTAGTGGCTCTTTGTCAGTTTCAAAGGCATTTTTGTACTTAAATAAGAGGTTAATCAATTTTTGCTACATTTTTTCTGTTAATTTTTGATTGAATTCTGCCTCTTTAAGTTGTTCAGATATAAAAAGTTCCTTTTCTGGAATTTTTTCTTCATTCTTAATAACTGTGATTTGTTTTTTGTTATTTAAGAAGCCAAACTTTTGTCTTTTGTTGTCTCCTATGGTAAAATATCTATCCTTTTGGTTAGAGATATCTATACCATAAATTGATAAGTAGTTATTCCCAAGTATGAAGTGATTACTAGTACAGTTTTCCATTACTAAAAACTATAGTTGAATTCTGACACATTTTGAGGGATGAGGAAAAATCAGTGTTAAATCAATTATTCCAAGGGGCTTCATGCTCTCACTTGAACTACCAAATTTGACACCTTGTATTGGCATAAGTTTTTCTTGCCAGTCTGGGAAAATTGTTTTTAAATAACTTTTACCAACACAGGTGCAATATGCTCCTGTATCTAAGTTAACTTTTCCTTCTTGGTTATCAACCATACCAATACTTATACTTGATTTTCCAGCTGTATATCCCATTCCTCTTGCAGGTTTGGTCCTATACATTTTGGCATATTGTATGTTTGTCAGGTTTGTGTCAGATGTCCCAACTTGTGGTAAGTTTGAGTTAACATCCAGTACTTCATAAATTATATCAATATTATTAATTTGTGCATTAATTATATTGATTTCATCACTTTCAGAACTTTCTGATTCTTCTGTCTCTTTCTCAGAGTCAGATTCCTCTTCTTTGTCATTGTGGTTTTCTGTTTCCATAATTTCATTAATCTTTGCTTTTTTAAGGCAATTATTGGCTAAGTGTCCAATACCTCCACATTTATGGCATTTTTTTTGCTCATTATTGTTGGATGTATTGGGCTTGAAGGATTCTTTTGATTTATCTTTTTTGATAAATGGTTTATTTGGGATTTTAATGTCCAATTTCTTCCAAGTCCTGCCAATTGTTTGTTCTTGTCACTATGTCTTCTAGTGCATTGATGTACTCTTCTGTGGAGCATGGTTCTATACACCTGCTTCTTAGGGCATGTTCTAGCTCTCCTCCACATTTCTTGAGTATTTTCATATGCACCATTTTTTGTGACATTTCTGGGTACAATGCATTAAGTATTTCAACTTGTTTCAAGAACCAAGTTAAAGGTTTGTCTTTGTCTGGGTCAAAGAAAGAATTTTCAAATGCATTCTCTATTTTGTACCTCCAGGCATCATTAGCCCACTTGGTGATTATTTCTTGTTTCCACCAAGACCAGGTATTTTTGCCATTTGTTTTCCTTATGCCATAATACCATCTTTTTGCAGATTTCTCAGACAATGAATGTAATCTTGCAGTGATTAATTCATCTGGTGTCAGGGTGAGTCTATGATAAAGGTGTATATAAGTATTTAGAAGCTTTAACTATGACTGTGACACTATAAAAATGGTTTAAAAAGATGATAAAGTTGATAATAAATGATTTAAATTAAGATTTTAAGGGCTTTACTATAGAGGTATAGTGGTGGTGAGCGCTGTTGAAAGCCCTGGGTGCAGCTTTACCTGTTGGGTTACAATAATAAAGACTACAATACTTTGAATTTAAGAGTATACCTGATTATTAACCAAGAGTAAAACTGTTTTTGACAGTTTACTACGTAGGTTACTCAAGAGCAGGATGAGGAGACAATTCTGGCTGTGAAAAGCCTCCTTTTTGTCCTGAAATGGGGTGGAAAGGGTGCTAGACCTTTCCACGTAGAGGAAGTGAAGATTTTTTCACTTTCTAGTACTGGCTTGTGGTTTGAAAACAGCCTGTATAACCTGTATTGGGCTCAGATGCGGTTTTGAAACCACATCTGGGCAGTTTTCACCAATACAGGGTGAAAATTTTCATCTGGTGACCTCACAGCCTGATTCTGACGTGTATGACATGTAGAATGCTGTACAGAAACTGTATGGGACCCCAGTATTGACTGAAATATGAGGTATTGAAGTAAAAACATGCTTCTTTGTCTATTTGACACCTCATATTCATGATTATGGGATATTATCCCATGGTAAGGCTGTATATGACAGCAGGTGGGATTTTAACGTTACAACAGCCATACCTTTGTCAATTCTTGAAATATCAACCTAAAAATTGGTTCAGTGTGTAGCCCTGTATGTGCTCTACACAATGGTACCTAATTTGATATGGGTATCATTAAATATGGCAAAGTTATCCCATGTACAAGATTTTGTACATTTGCGTGTTTTAGGCAAAAAGCTGTATTGAGCCTGTTTGCCCCATACCTTTGGCAGTAGTTGAGATATGGGGAAATGGATGACACCATCAGATATCCCTGATTGTGCTCTTTCCAAAAAGACCCCACTTCAGGTATCCCACACTAAAACTGTAGAAGTTAGATGAGAGGTGAATGTTTTTTTCACCCTTATTTGGCCCGAAATTGACCATAACTCCAGTAATATTGGTGCTAGCTCAGTTTGGCTTGTACCATTGGATAGCCCTGGCTTAGAGCTTCATTTTGAGTACCCATTTGATGGGGTTAAGCCTCTCCTTCTAGAGCTTAGATGAGAGGTGAAAATTAAGGTTTATGCTCAGGAATAAGTTTGAGCACGAATAACTTTGTTATTTCTAGTCCTATGGTGATGGGAACTATATCTTCAGGAAGATGTGAGTTTCCTCTTTTATTTGATACATTTTGAGCTGATTTGGCTCAGATCCATGTTTTGGTGGTATCTTGGCTGTACCATTGGTTTATGGTATTTTGGCTGTCATGCTTGTGCTCTGGTTTTGAGTCACAGGCTGACATACCCTCCCTTTAAAAAAGGCTCATCATTGATGAGACTGTTCAGTCCTCCTAGAGGCTCTGAATCTCCTTAAATGAAGGTTCCCATCTGGTATGGCATCCTCTGCCAACCATTTGTTGTTATCTGCTGTCTGGTTCTTGAATCTGACTAGGTATTGTCTTTGATCCTTCCCATTGAGTCTGATCTTCCTGGCCCTGATGATCTTACTCACAGGTCCGGGGGAGTCATCCACTTCCACTATCTCTTATGGTGTGGGGTTCTTCCTCCTGGAGGGGAATTTATCCTCCCCTGTCTGGAAGTATGGTTTGACCAAACTTACTGGAAAGACTGGATGTTTCCTTGAGAACTCCTCAGTAAGTTTGACTTCCACTTCATTTTTTCCTATCAACTGAATGATAGTAAAGGGTCCTACAAATGAGTCCCTCATTTCTTTAGGTCCTTTGAGATTGTTGAAGTTCAGTGTAGACACTAACACCTGGTCCCCTTCCTTGAAGTCAGGTTCCATATGTGATTTGTCCCACCTCTTCTTATTGTATTCTTTTGCCTCAGCTATGCGTTTGGCATCTGTATCACAGGCTCTCTTCCACATATCATGGAAGTCTTTGGCTGTGGGGTGGATAGTCAGGAGATTTTTCTTCAAGTGATCCACAGGCAACAGGGGGTTCCACCCTTTCTCCACCAGTGCAGGTGTTTTACCTGTGGTGGAGTGCTGGCTTGTATTATAAGCCAGTTGGACTGCTGGTAAGAGGGTAACCCAATCATGGGTGTATCCCTCATGGTCCTTGTATTCCATGCCATATGCACAGAATCTTCTGAGGATGTCCTCCATTGTTTGGATCATCCTTTCAGCTAGGCCATCTGTTTGTGGATGGTAAGCTGTGGAAAAAGCAATTTGAGTACCAAGCATGTCATATAAGGTAGTCCAAAATTCAGATGTGAATTTTGGGTCCCTATCACTAATGATGATCTTAGGGACTCCACAGGTAGATATGATGTTATTCCAAAACAACAGAGCAGTCTCCATGGCTGTGTCTTCTTTATGGCATGGTAGACACCTCATGCTCTTGCTGAACCTATCAACTATGATCAAACAGGCATTATAGTCTTCTTTGCCTCCTGGGACAAGTCCTGTAGCCCAGTCCATGTTGAGGGTTTCCCATGGGTGCTTGGGTTCTTCTATGTGTTGAAGTAACCCATACTTCTTCCCATGTTTCCTATTTGCCTTTTGGCATCTTTCACAAGTGTTGATGTATTCACTAAACTCTTGTTCCCACTTGGGCCACCAAGCTGTGCTTGCTACCCTCTCTTTGGTCCTGTCTTCACTCATGTGTCCCATATAGGGGCAATCATGGCATTCTTGTAGGATCAATGAGATGTGGTCTCTGTCTACCATTGTGAGTGCACTTGTGTGCTTTTCTCTGTGATAAATCAGGCCATCTATAAGAAAAAACCTATTGTCCTTATATGCCCTGAACCAGGGTTCTTCCAGCTGGGTTTCCAGTTCTGGACTCCTGTACTTTTGTTGAAGGAGTTGTAGTAGTATGCCACACTGTTTGTGTTTGGCATAAGACTTCAGTACTGCACTGAAAAATTCATTGTGCAGTTCAGAGGAACCTATTCCCAATATTGGAGTTGTTGTCTCCTCTGAATCAGTGTTTCCACCGTCAAGGGTACCACTTTCTGGTGCCCATTCAGATAATCTGAAGTTTTTCCTCCTATTTATTTTCATGAAATGGATACGGATTTTCGCTGCAACTTCTGGGTCATAAGCTGGATTGCTTTTGACATTGTCCAGTGGCCATCTGCTGAGGCCATCTGCATTGGTATGGCTTTCACCTTCCTTTTATATGATGGTCATGTTCCCTCTATACTCCTGGATGGCTATTTGCCATCTCAGCATATGTCTATTTGTAGTCTTCATGTTTAGTAAAGGCTTCAAGGCTGTTCAGTCTGTGTAGACTTCAAAGACTGCACCCCCCAGATAATAATGGAGTTTTTCTAGAGCCCAGACTAGACATAGACATTCAGTCTGGGTGGCCCCATTCCTGGCTTCTGAATCTTTCAGCTGCCTTGAGATGTAGCAAATTACTCCTTCTCTTGGTTCACCATCCACAATTTGTCTTTGGTGAAGGGCTTCTCCTAGGCCTTGACTGCATGCTGCATCTATATATAACTTGAATGGTAGTTCAAAGTCAGGTAAGATGAGCACAGGTGCATTTGTGAGTTCATATTTCATCCTCTCATATGCATCCCTCCTCTCCTTGGTATTTCAAAAACTACATCTTTTGAACATAACTTGCATAAGCTACTAGTTATGTGTGCAAAGCTCTTAATGTGGCTTCTATAGTAGCTAGCAAACCCAAGGAAAGATTGCATCTATTTGATGCTTTTTGGTACTGGCTTCTGCAGTACTGCTGCTACTTTATTCTGGTCAATTTCCAGACTAAGACCTGAGACTTTATGTCCTAGAGCCAGTGACCCTTGTTGGCCAAAATTGCACTTTTTAAGTGAAATTTTGAGATTTATGGGTGTGCATTTACTTAGTACTCTGTCTATGTATTGCACATGGTCTTCCCATGTCTCTAAGTATATAATGATATCATCAATATATACTACCATCCAGCCTTCCAATATTTCATCTTGAAATATTGTGTCCATCATCCTTTGGAAGTGGGCTGGTGCATTTTTGATGCCAAATGGCATTCTGGTGTACTCATATATGCCCATATGGCATATTATCCTGAGTAATTTCATGGAGTTTGGTTTAACTCCATTTTGGTGGAAGCCTTTCATACAATCCATTTTGGTTATGTATTTTGCTTTAGCCAGTTTATCTAAGGCATGAGGTATCCTGGGTATGGGGTACCTGTCTGCATTTGTGTAGTTTTTCAGAGCTCTGAAATCTCCACACAGTCTAGACTTGCCATCATGCCAGGTGATTAGAACAGGGGTGGTGATTTCCACTATTTTATTATGTCCAATCTTCCTGATGACATCCATATCCAGGAGTTCATTGATATGTTTCTCAATTTCTTTCCTGGTTTCCAGGCTTTCTGGATAAGGAGGTCTCCTCAGAATGGGTGGATAAGGCCTTTCCACATCCAGATATAGTTCTATATTATGGCCTTTGATCTTGCCTAATGGTTCTTCACCAATGGCAAATGCTGGTATGTTCTTTCTCAGCATCTTCAGTAAACTTAGTTTTTGTTTACTGGTGAGGGTAGTGATAAACTGTCCCTCTCTGAATTCCTTCAGAAGTTCTTCTAGTGGATCTTGAGAAGATATCTGGTATATGTCAAGTGAAAATTTCTTTTCTTTGTTAGTACCAATGGTGATGTGCCTATTTTTACTGTTGTAAATGTCTATGCCATACATCCTCTGGTAATCTGTTCCCAGTAAAAACCCTTGGATGTGGGCATCATTAAGCACTACAAACTCTGGGTTGAGTCTGATATTACCCTTCCTGTGGGGTATAATTATCTCTTTGATAATTGTCCCAATGGAAGTCATCTTCCCTGATGCACTTTTAAAGCTCTTTGCCTTAGTGGGCAAGAGCTGTTTTTCCCAGTTTGGGAAGTGGGTATCCAGATAGTTTCTGGCCACTATGGAGCAGTGTGCTCCACTATCAATGATCAGTGGATGCTGAGTATTGTCAATACAAACAGTCATTTTTGTGGCTGTTCTATGTATGTATGCCATTCCTTTGGTTGGTGTAACCAGAAATTTTTGTGCATCTTGTGTATGTTTGCACAAGTTTTTATTAGAAGTGTCTTGTGGCATGCCTGCTTCCAACTGTATGTCCTGAATTTCTAGTGGGGTTTCCTCTTGGTATTCCACTAAAAATTCCTCTCTAGGGTCTTTGTCATCATCAGATGGTTCTCTGATGGCATCACCCATAGAATCTGATTCAGAATCCTCTGTTGGAGGTTCTTCCTCAGGGACTTTCTCCATGGCATAGACTTTTTTCTTTGCCTTTGGACAGTTGTTGGCATAGTGGTCTGTTGAACCACAGTTGTGACAAGAACTCCTCTTCTTTGCCACTTCTGCCACTCTTTCTTTGGGTTTGTCTTTAAACTCTACCCTGAAAGGTTGTTTCTCTTTGAAACTACTGCTCTTATATGGGGTGAATTTCCCTATATTAGTCCTTTTCCTTATGTCTTGTAAGGTGTTGGCAATGTCATCTAGAGTGAAATTCTGGTTGCAGCTGCATTTTACTGCATTCTCTAGCTCTCCTGGCAATTGTGTCAGGAGTTTTTGATTCCTCATTTGGATGTTCATCTGAGGATCAATTGATTTAAGTCTTTTAGACTGTCTAAGACACCACTCATATGGATCTTTGTCCACAGAGTACTTGTCATTTCCAAATGACATGGTCTTTTGCCATATCCAAGTTCCATTACTGTACTTTTGGATGATTTGACTCTTCCACCATGGCCAGTTTCTTGGGCCATGGATTTCTTTCATTTCTGTGTACCATATACTAGCATGACCTTTAAATGCAGTATTCAATCTAGCAGTGATCCAGTAGTCTGGTATGCTTGGTACATCAATGAAGAGTCCATCAATATAATTTATGAGTTCCATATGATCATATTCTCCTGATCCAGAGAATTTGGGCCAGTTTGAGGCCTCAGGAAGCTGTTTCAAGGCTTCCTTCTCTGAATAAGACATGCCATCTCCATCTTGGTATTGTGATGGGGATCTTGCCTTATTCATCAAAATGGCATCTGGTTTGATGTCATCTGGTTGATATGGATTATCCATAACTAGGCCTTGTGGTTGGGGCTTCAAGTTATGGTAGGCATTAAACAATTTGTTAATGTCTTGGTCCAGACACTCCCTGTCCCTTGTTCTGTGGTGTTGTTCTTCAAAGACTATATTCAGTCTTTTGTTGGTTTCTTCAGAGGCTTTGCTCAGTTGAGCATACCCTTCTTAAAGATTTTTAATTATCTGTTCCAAGGAGGCTTGAGTTTGTCTCATCCTCTCTTGGCCAGCTTTAATTTCTGCAAACTGCTTTGCAGATTGTTCAGCATATTGGGACATTTGTAACCACAGTGTATCACTGTTGATGTTACTCTCAGATGTGACAATTTTATTTTCATTCTGAGTGGGGGTAATGTTTCTATTACTAGGACTACTGATTCTAGAGTGGTTTACAACTACTTCTGGTTCTTGGGTACTTCTTTTACCAAACCTAACAGCTTCTGGATCATGGTGTCTGACTCGTTCCTCCTCTGGTTGAAGGAGGCTTTGTTCTTGCCCTTGTTTCCTTGTCTTCTCCTGGAAACTTCCTGTAATTGTGACGAATGGTGACTCTTGGCCACTGATCTGCTGGTTTCTGAATGGTGTGAAACCACTGGAGAGCTTATTTGGCCTGCTCCTTGTGAACCTGAAGGAATCTGAGTAGGCCCTGTCTGGGTTAACTGTTCTTCTATTGCTTGGATATTGGCTTGATTCTCCCTTATCCTCTGTGCCCTTGCCTCCAGGAGTCTGTGCTTCCTGGTAGGATTCCAACCTTGGGTGATTACCATAAGGTCTTTGAAGTCTATCTCTTTGAGACAGATCTTCTGGCAACTTGATCCCAGACCTGCCCAGTGAGTTGCTAGGTTGAACCTCTTGTTGTCCATGCTCCATTGAAATAAGTCTTTGAGGAGTTGGTGGATCTGAGGAACTTGATCCCTATCCTTCCAGTCCTCTGTTTTGAGGTTTCTGTTGAATTGGAGTGTGAATGGCAAGGTTGATAGTATCTCCCTCATTGTTTTGCGATCCACCACTGTGTCCAAGGTGTCCTCTTGTTGGTCTTCTGGTTCTGGACAATCCTTCTCTGTCCTCTGGCTGGTTCCTTTGGAAGCCAAGATCTCTGAGGTATGCAGGGGACATATCAGTGTTTGCAAGCACTCAAAAACTTTATGCTCTTAGGGTTTTTACCTTTGACTGTGCCTTGTACAAATTCATTGTCTGCTGACTTGAGCAGTTTGCCTTTGGAAGTTTCAACTGGGTTAATTGTTGTAATCTTTCCTGTACAAGTGGTTAAGGTTGGTTTACCTTGTATTGATGCAGAGTTTCGTGGTTTTCTACTCCTCTGAGTTGCTATTGGTGTCCACTTCTTGGCTGTAATTTGGCCTTCACTAAGCCTCTTCCGTTTGCCCTTGTTGCCCTCTGGTTCTGAGGGTGTCACTGATGTGTTGGCCTGTGACTGGGTCTCAAGTGGTATGAAATTTTCTTTCACTGAATCAAACAGGAAAAAAGAGGGCTTAGTCAGTTAAGACTTCTTAAAAGGCTGGTTTTGCACATGTAAGAATGGCCTCTGGGCTTGTATATTATTACAATATGCCCTTGTATTATGACAATGTAATTGAATTAACAATTCCACCTCAAAAATACAGCTTACTGATATGTGGTATACTGTTTGTATACCAATATCTCACAGAATACTTGTAGTTAGCAAGTATGACCTGTCAAAAGATGGTGTATTACAGGCAAATTGAGTTAACAAGTAGACCAAGCACGCCTCAACTGTTGATTTATCAGTATGAGCTGTCTTAATTCACTTAATAATTAAGGCTGTATTAGTGGCTTAAAGTGTTTTTATATAGAAAACACGCCAAAAAGACTAGTCTTGTGGTTATTAGCCACGTGACAGATACTCTATAATATATGAGTATTTATGAAAGATTTAAAAAATATATATAAAATATATATTTATAGAGAAAATGAAGCCTAAAAAAAAGTAAAACAGGTGTCAATAAATGATAAAAAAGAGAAAAACTTACTTGTGGGGTCCAAGAATAAGTAAAAAACATGGCCAGGACCCCAAAATGTCAGGGTGAGTCTATGATAAAGGTGTATATAAGTATTTACAAGCTTTAACTATGACTGTGACATGGTAAAAATAGTTTTAAAAGATGATAAAGTTGATAATAAATGATTTAAATTAAGATTTTAAGGGCTTTAATATAGAGGTATAGTGGTGGTGAGCGCTGTTGAAAGCCCTGGGTGCAGCTTTACCTGTTGGGTTACAATAATAAAGACTACAATACTTTTAATTTAAGAGTATACCTGATTATTAACCAAGAGTAAAACTTTTTTTGACAGTTTACTATGTAGGTTATTCAAGAGCAGGATGAGGAGACAACTCTGGCTGTGAAAAGCCTCCTTTTTATCCTGAAATGGGGTGGAAAGGGTGCTAGACCTTTCCATGTAGAGGAAGTGAAGATTTTTTCACTTTCTAGTACTGGCTTGTGGTTTGAAAACAGCCTGTATAACCTGTATTGGGCTCAGATGCGGTTTTGAAACCACATCTGGGCAGTTTTCACCAATACAGGGTGAAAATTTTCATCTGGTGACCTCACAGCCTGATTCTGACGTGTATGACGTGTAGAATGCTGTACAGAAACTGTAGGGGACCCCAGTATTGACTGATATATGAGGTATTGAAGTAAAAACATGCTTCCTTGTCTATTTGACACCTCATATTCATGATTATGGGATATTATCCCATGGTAAGGCTGTATATGACAGCAGGTGGGATTTTAACCTTAAAACAGCCATAACTTTGTCAATTCTTGAGATATCAACCTCAAAATTGGTTGGGTGTGTAGCCCGGTATGTGCTCTACACAATGGTACCTCATTTGATATGGGTATCATTAAATATGGCAACTTTATCTCATGTACAAGATTTTGTACATTTGCGTGTGTTAGGCAAAAAGCTGTATTGAGCTTGTTTGCCCCATGACTTCTGCAGTAGTTGAGATATGGGGAGATGGCTGACACCATCCGATAGCCCTGATTGTGCTCCTTCGAAAAAGACCCCACTTAAGGTATCCCACACTAAAACCGGAGAAGTTAGATGAGAGGTGAATGTTTTGTTCACCCTTATTTGGCCTGAAATTGACCATAACTCCAGTAATATTGGTGCTAGCTCAGTTTGGCTGGTACCATTGGATAGCCCTGGCTTAGAGCTTCATTGTAAGTACCCATTTGATGTGGTTAAGCCTTTCCTTCTAGATTTTAGATGAGAGGTGAAAATTAAGGTTTATGCTCAGCAATACCTTTGAGTAGGAATAACTTTGTTATTTCTAGTCCTATGGTGATGGGACTTATATTTTCAGGAAGAGGTGAGTTTCCTCTTTCTTTTGATACCTTTTGAGCTGATTTGGCTCAGCTCCATGTTTTGGTGGTATCTTGGCTGTACCATTGGTTTATGGTATTTTGGCTGTCATGCTTGTGCTCTGGTTTTGAGTCACAGGCTGACATCTGGTATGGCATAATCTTCTTGTAGCATGTCAATTGTCTTGATAAATGACATTTGTTCATATTCACCTTCTCCTGTGAATGTTGGCCATTCTTTCAATTGAGGTGCTTCCTTCATTAAGACTTGGTTATTGTCTTGGTGACTCAAGTGTGTTATGAATGGATTTGTTAATTCCTCTTTTGGTTTAACAGGCCTTCTTATGTGATAAAATGGTGTTGATAACTTTGGCATATTTAAATTAGCCTCATTAATTTTATCCATTTTTTCAGTAATAAGCCTTATTTCACTTTGAATGTCATTTTTCAGATGCATTTTTGCTTCATTACTCTTTTCCACATGGTCCAAAAGTAATTTTTGGTGTGATGAAGTCTTTTCTTCAAATCTTTCTACAGAAATACTTAATTTGTTTAATTTTTCTGTAAGATTGTCAATGCTCACATCATAATTGATTGTCAAAGTTTTTTCTTTGATATCACTTATGTATTTGTACAACTCTTGTTGTCCTTGTATTAATTTCTGAGTATTGTCAATTAATACTTTTGGTTTATTATTTTCAATCATAAATTTTATGTTATCAATTTCTTTCTTATTCTGTGCAACAAGTTTTGTTAAAGATGCTAAGCTATTATTTATTTCTTGCAAAGATAATAAACTATTTTTAATGTCTTTAAGAGGTAAAATACTATTTTTGAGTTCTGTTAAAGTATTCACAACATCAGGAGACAAGGTTATTTCCTTGGGAAATGGGGTTTTCTCATTCTTTGTTCCTCTTTGTCTTTGAATTCCATCAAAGTTCTGGCCATGTTGAAGACATTGTCCATGGCATCTTTTTGGATTTTGGGAATCCCGTAGCTTGGGGAATATGGTTTTCTCCAATTCTTTTTCTTGTTCTTCTTCCCTTCTTGGGGAAGTGGGTTGACTTGGGGCTTGCTGGTAGAAGCTACTGAGGCTTCTTCCTTGGTTTCCTCCTTCTTTTTGGCATGATACTCCTTGATCTTTTTGATTTGAGGTTTGGATGATAGTGGATTCCATCCATTGGAGTATCTCACTATTTCCTCCTCTTTGAGGAACTTTTTCAGGATGTGCCAGGATTTCATCACTCCTTGGTGTATTTGGGGCAGCATTCCCCAATCTGTGTCCTTGTACACTGTGTAGTACTGTTTTTATTGGCTCATGTAAATGTCTATTTGAGCCCTCTGAATGTGATTTGTACCTATTTGAGTTACTCATACTTAGTTCCAATTCAGGTTCAGATATCATGGGCATTTCTGGGACTTGCCTTTGGTATAAGACACTTCATTGTGTGGATTCTGTTCCACTGGGGATATTGCCCTTCCTTTTCCCTTTTGCGGAATCAATTCTACCTCTGAGTCCAGCTCCATCTGATTGGATGGAGTATTGGGAGCCTCTTCTGGTAGTCATATTATCAGAAAAATAATGAATAAGAGGATTTCAGAACAGGAATACACTTATGGAAATTTATAAATGAGGTACCCACCTTCAGAGTCCCGAATATTGGGTCCTGGAAAGTCCAATTTCTTGGCTTTCTTTTTATTAGTGATTATTGGTGTTGGAGAACTTTGACAAGTTTCTTCCACCAATCTTTCAACAGTGGCTTGGTGGTCCTCTGTTGGGTTGTCTTCAAACACTAAAAAAGACAAATAAGTAGAAGTCTTTTATATAAAAGTGTTATTTTTTGGTAAGATATGGCAATTTTCCACGTACAAATTGCTTTTATATCTTTTTAAAATGAAAATAATTGAAGAAATGAAATCATAATGAATAAAATAACTTTTTTGTTGGTTTTTAATATTTTTATTATTTTTATGTTTTTATTTTTAAAGAATAAAATAAAAATGAATATGATTCTTTTATCAAGTTAATTTATAATATAAAATTATTTTTAACTTATAAAATATCTTTTTCAATCACTAGAGTCACTCAAAGAACGTTTTTGCAAGTCTAAGGATGTGAAAAACCACGTGTAAGACAGTAAAATTGCTTTCCAAATGCCTCAATAGCTTTTAAAATCAATAAATATAAAGTTATTATATAATTTTATGATTATAAGTATAATTTATTTTTGGATAAGCCCAATTAAAATCTTTTTAAAGGTCTTTTAGAGTAAATATCATGGCCAGGCCCCCAAATGTAAGGTTTGACTATGAAACAATAAGTAAAAATTACCAATATTTTACTTATTGTACTATGAATGTCCTTATAAATGAAATAAATAAGATAAAAATAATTATAATAATAAAGAATTATTATAATTATGGCGTAAAAATAATTATATTATCAATTAAATATGATAATATAATTTATATTATAAAATATAATACAATAAAATAAATATATTAATATAAGATAATTAATATATTTAATGGCACTTTATTATTGTTACAAACAAATAATAAAGGCGTAAAAAAATTTTCTTTATTAATAAAAAACAATTAATAACAATAATATTACCAATATTAAAGTTATAAATTAATATAAATACTATTTATATTAATTCAAAGAATTATTAAAAGAATAATAAAGAGAAAATTATTATAATAAGAGAAAATAACCTACTTTTAATACTTAATATAATAATTTTGAGATATTTTACGCCAAATAATGTAAATACAACTTATCCAAATTGTATTTACAATAAAAATAGAGAAAATTACAAATATTCTTGATTTTTACGTGGAAATGAGATTTTAGAGAGATTTTTAACAAAAACAATTAAATAAATCATTTAATAACGTCAAAATTGATGATTATTATAAGATGATCTTTGGTCTTTGATAATATAAAAGTTTTCTATATAAAGAATGAAGATGTTACCTTTTTAATTGTATTGATTTAATGTTTTTGATGCGTCTGGGGGGAAAACAGAGTGAAAAGCGCTCTATTTATAGTAAATAACTCCCTCTTGGAGTCCAACAGGCTTCTATTAGACATGTACTGATCATATCCACTGGAACCGATCAATATTTTAAGGTTTGGTGATGATTACATCATGATCAAACCATATTACATCATTATTACGCCATTATTTAGATTCATCACTATAACTCTAAGTTTGATGACGTCAAAGGCTTGGAAGAACCCCAAAATTGGTGGATTTTATTAGTTTTAATCAACAACTAATAGTATTCACCAATTTTATCACTCATATGACTGTTTAACTTAATTTAAGGTTACAGTGAGTGATCATAAATGATCAAATTAAGTTCAAACTTTGATCCTTGATAACTTTAAAGACTTAAACGCTACATTAATTCAGAGAGTGAATTCTAATAGCTTGACATAACCTTATTATTCTGCCAAGAGCATTTCATTACATCATCAAAACTCTATTTTTGATGATTTTTCTTGTAACTCATCTTTTCTGTTGAAATTTAATATTTTAAACTTCAAACTATAATTTCAGGGGGTTATACCTTGAATATTATAATAAAAAATACATCATTATTCACAAATGAAGTAGTAAAATTCAACTGTCTACTTTTTTTTAAGTTTGGACCACTTTCACAACAAAGTGGTCAACAGCGCTGTTGATTTTAATCAATAATTCCTTACAGGTTTTAACCTTGTTTATAACTTGTGAAATAAACTTCATTTCTGTATTTCTACAGTAATTACGTGATGACTTTATTTTTGGTTCATCACTCTATCATGCATAATTCAAGACATATTAGCTAAAATCCTTGAATATATGCATTGACCAAAAAAGTGCATATATTCAGGTTAATTCCTTAAGTATTGATTTTGAAGCTTAGCTTCTTAATTGTTTTATATGTGGAATTTTATAGAGATTCCAATGGTACTATTTATTTCAGATGTTGGTTCATTGGGTTTTGAAATAAATAAGGATTTGTGTTTTTTATAAGGTATTATTACTTATAACTTATTAAATATTGACTTTACAGATATGCCATAAAAATGGTATATGTGTATTTTACCATGGGGAATCCAATGGCATAACTTATTTCACATGTTTATTCATTGGTATTTAAGTTAAACCAAGTTTTATGCCAATTTATGGTATTTTTGTAGTTTTAAGGTAATTATTTTTAATGTATAATTATATTAAATATTTTTTGTGACCTTTTTGGGTATGTGGTCATATCTCAAAGGTTCACACCTTCGCTATCATAAAATTGATAGGGAAGAATGCAGTAAAGGTTAGAATCACCAAGGAATTCTCCAGGAATCACCCAGTATTCCCAGTGAGTCTGGTAAAACCATAATTCCAGACAGGAGAAGACAACCTCCCCTCCAAAAGCAAGACAACTACCCTACCAGACATAGTGGAAGTAGAAGACTCCCTGCGACCTATGAAGAAAATCATCAAAGCCAGGAAAGCTATACTGAATGGTAAACACCACAGTCATTATTTTTTCAGATTTAAAAACCAGACAGCAGACAAAGACAAATGGTTGGAAGAGGTTTTCATACCAGATGAGAGTCTTCATCTAATGATATTGAGGGCCTCTAGGAGGACTGAACAGTCTCATCAATGATGACCTTTTTTTGAAGGGAGGGTATGTCAGCCTGTGACTCAAAACCAGAGCACAAGCATGACAGACAAATACCATAAACCAATGGTAAAGCCAAGATACCACCAAAACACAGAGCTGAGCCAAACCAGCTCAAAAAGTATCAAAAGAAATAGGAAATCACCTCTTTCCAAATATACAAGTCCCATAACCATAGGACAAAGAATAACAAAGTTATTCCCGCTCGAAGTTGTTGCTGAGCATAAACCTTAGTTTTCACCTCTCATTTTAAATCCAGAGGGAGAGGATTAAACAAAGAAAATGGGTATTCAAAATAAATCTCTAAATAAGAGCTATCCAATGGTAATAGCCAACTGATCTAACACCAGAACTACAAAAGCTATGGCCAAATATGGCCAAATAATGGTGAATAAAATATTCACCTCTCATCTAACTTCCACAGTTTTAGTGTGAGATACTTAGAGTGGGGTATTTTTGGAAAAAGCACAATTGGTCCTATCTGATGGTGCCATTCATTTCCCCATATTTCATCTGGGATAAAATTCATGGGGCAAACAAGCTCCATACAGATTTTGAGAAAATCATACATATGGATAACTAAACTTGTACATGGCATAACATTTCCATATTTAATTTTACCCATACCTAATGATATACCATTGTGTAGAGCTTATCCAGGCCTACACAATTAACCAAATTTGATCTCAATATGTTGAAAACTGACAAAGGTATGGCAGTTTCAAAGTCAAACTCCCACAGTTAGACCAATACAGCCTTACTGTGGGATAATATACCACAACCATGATTATGAGGTGTCAAACAGACAAAGAAGCATGTTTATACTTCAATATCTCACTATTCACTCAATACAGGGGTCCCATACAGGTTCTGTACACCATTCTACGCGTCATACACATTAGAAGAGGGCTATGTGGTCTCCAGTTGAAAATATTCACCCTATATTGGTTAAAACTTCCCAGATGTGGTTTTTAAACCACATCTGAACCCATTACAGTGTGTACAGGCTTTGTGGAAACCACAAGCCAGTACTCTGAAGTGAAAAAGTCTTTGCTTCCTCTACATGGATGGTCTAGAGGGCCATTCCACCCCATTTCAGGATAAAAGGAAGCCTTTTCTCCACCAGAGAAGGTTTTCCTCATCCTGTGCTTAAATTCCCAAATAGCACAACTGTCAAAAACAGTTATACTCTTTGAAAACAAGTCAGGTATACTTTGAATCTAAGTATTGTAGCTCTTATTATAGTAATCCAAGTGGTAAGACTGCAACCTGGGCTTTCAGCAGTGCTCACTACCAGTATTTCTTAATCGTAAAGCCCTCATTATTTTATTCTAAAACCCTTATCATCCATATCAAAACTTTTTCAATTAATTTTACCATGTCATAGTCATAGTTAAGGTTTTAAATAGTATTACTACAACTTCATCATATACTTGGCCTGACAGTATTATATTATCTTTAAGCCAAGTTATTGTACAAAATAAGGAAGAAATAGACAATATTAAATTTATGGTTAAAGATAATAAAAAATAATTTAATTGACAATACTCAAAAATTGATACAAGGACAACACGAATTGTATAAATACATAAAATATATCAAAGGAAAGACTTTGACAATCAATTATGAACAGAGTGTTTACAAACTAACAGAAAAATCAAACAAATGGACCGTTTCTGTTGAAATATTCAAAGAAAAGACTTCATCACACCAAAAACTACTTCTAGACCATTTAGAAAAGAGTTATGAAGCAAGAATGAGTCTTTAATATGATATTTGAAATTGAATCACACTTATCACTGAGAAGATCAATAAAACAATTGAGGCTAGCTTAAAAATGCCAAAGTTATCAACCCCATTTTCCCACATAAGAAGTCCTGTTGAATCACAGGAGTAAATAAAGCATCCCTTCATAAAAGACTTCAGTCATCAAACAAATGAACAAGTCTCAATGAAAGAATAACCTCAGCTTAAAGAATGGCCAACACTCACAGGGGAAGGTGAATATGACCACATGTCATTTATTAAGACAATTGACCTTTTGCAAGAATATTATGCCATAAAAGATGAATTAATCACTGAAAGATTAAATTCATTATTTGAAAAACCTACAGAAGGATGTTACTATGGCATAAGACAAGCAAATGGAAAAAATAACTAGTCTTGGTGGGAAAATGAAATAATCATCAAGTGGGAAAATGATGCCTAGAGGTATAAGATATAGAATGCATTTGAAGACTCATTCTTTGACCCAGAGCAGTAAAAATTGTTTACTTGGTTCTTGAAGCAAGTTAACATATTAAACTCATTATATCCAAACATTTCACAAAGAATGGTGCATATGAAAACACTCAAAAGGTGTGGAGGACAACCAGAACATGCCCTTAGGAGGAGGTGCATAAAGACATGCTCCACTGAAGAATACATCAATGCACTATAAGACAATGGTGAATCAAGGATGGTAGGGTATTTTGGAGCTTTGAATACCTATACCATCCCTGAAAGATATCCAATACCCAGAATCCATGAAACATTGACATAATTGACACAAGCTAAGTTTATTACAGCCATGGACACTCTAAGAAGTTTCAATCAAAATGTCTTTACAGAAAATTCCAGAAAAATACTTAGAACAATAGTCCACTGTGGCATATATAAATACCTAAGAATGCCTTTTGGTACAAATGATTTCCCTTCCCACTATCAAAGAATGATGAATACTATATTTCCTGAAGAACTATTGGAAGTATGGCTAATAATCTGCATTAATTGTATTATACTTTTCTCAGAAACTTGGGAAAACCATCTTACAAGACTTTAAAGAGTCTTACAAAAAAAAGTACAAGTATATATGAAACTTTTCTTCGAAAAGGATCAGGTTTTAGATTTTGAACTAAAAGCACTAGGACATGTTTTGTCTGGACTAAGTCTGGGAATAGACAAGAATAAGGTAGAAGCGGTACTACTGAAACCAATGCCCTAAACCAAAAAAGAAATGTAAGCATTCTTTGAATCTGCAGGATATTACAGAAAACATATCAAATACTTAGAACAGATTGCAAAATCTGTGTATAAACTCTGTCACCAGCAAACAGTATATGAAATGACTGAAGAAAGAGTTACATCATCTGAGGAACTGAAAAAAGCCCTCACAAATGACCCTTTTCTCTTAATTCCAGATTGGAAATCACCTTTCAAACTGTAAATTGATGCTTGTGGAGAAGGATTGGGTGCTTCACTCCACCAAACACAAATTATTAATGATACACCTGTTGAAGGGCCAATTTGCTTCATTTCAAGACAAATTAAGCCAATGGAAGAAATTTATGGAGGAATACAAATGAAATGCCTTTGCTTAGGGTGAGCTTTATGAAATTTACACTATTAATTATATTAAACAGTCTTTGATGTTATTACAGACTGTAATTCTGTTGAATCATTATTAAAAATGATGTGAGCCTTAGAGGTATTTTCATATACCCAAAAGACCACAAATAACAAAATAAGATACAAATATAAACAAAATGAAATTCTTTATATTATTGAAATAAAAATGAAAATATAAATGCAAATTTATATACAAAAGTAAAAACTCAATTATAATCTCAAATCAAAATTACATTAAATTATAAAATTATGAAAATGCATTTTTAATTGAAAAGATGAAGTAAAAATGAATTTGTAATAAAACTAATGAAATCAAGATATTTTTGGTAAAAGGTTACATAAAATATATTATAATCTTTTAGCCAATAAGTAAAAATAAGAAAATTATCTCATCATTGGATTCCTCATAAAAAATAAGGTGGGGTCACCTCTGGGTAAAGTTTCTGTAACTCAACTCTAAATAAGCTTGAGTTACGTTTCTAGTATTTTCTGTACAAAAGTTGAAAATCCTCAAAACCTTAATTTAATTCAAATCCCATATGGTGTTAACAATCAAATTTTGTGTTAACATTGAGGTGTTGTGTGTAGCTTAGAAGCTATGAGGAATTGAAGTATTTTCAATTGAAATGTCAAAATGTGTGTGTGTATTACATAAGTGAGCTGTAATTCACATATGAGGTATCAATCATTACAGTTGTGTACTGTAAAAACTCAATTGAATTGCATGTGTAAATTACAAGTGTATTATATGATGAGAAATTAAAGAAAAAATTAATTGGAAAGATTAATTGTGGGGGGAGGAACTCTAGCTCTAAGGCAGAGCCAGACACCCAAATTTGTTTTTGACTGGCATCGGGTATTAAAATTAATGCAAATTTTCATCACTTTTGGCTTGGAATTGAGTCACAGGGCCTGTGTCTCCATTGATGATGAGGTTTTAATACCAACCAGGGAAGTTTTAATTGTTTCCAAGAGGGTAAAACTACTGTTAAGTTAAAACAGTTTTAACTGGCTTCTCAGTCTTGTACACACATTCTGAAATGCTTAGAAGGCTCTTGACCAGGTATTATTATAGTAATGGCTGATTTAAGGGTCTAAAATGGCTAAAACCAGCCCTTTTTTGGTCTAAACCAGGCTTCAATAATTCCAAAATTGGCTTTTCTGTTGTCCAAATTTTTTCCACAACTGAATTGAGTAAATTTTACTTTTGGAGTAAGAAAATTGATGGCTATAAAAGAATGTCTTCTTTGACCCACTTTTCTCTTCATGTTAGAATCTTTTCCTTTTATAATTAGTTTAAACATTGTTAAACCAATAAATAAAAGATTCCAACCACCTTTTTCATATCATTTAAAACCTTTCAACAACGTGAAAAAACTATTATAGACATTTTTTGTAACTCTCATAATCATTTTTACCCCTTGAACCACCCCATAAGTGAATTCAAGCATCTTCCATCACTGTTAACTTTGTCACCTTGTTTCCAAATTCACTCTGGTCACTTTTGGGTGTGTTTTCTCTTTAAATATCTTCTTAAAGACTTTGTTCTTTAATAAATTGCTTGAAGTTCTTTGCTCAATTAATTCTAATTGAAATTGCTCTTGAAGAAATTTCTTCTGTAGCCTTAATTATCTCTTGTACAGTATTTTTTGATAAATTTTTATTGTGGGTAAAACAATAAATCTTTATAATATTGTGGTTTTATACTTATAAAGCTAGAAAAAATAAACTTGGCGTGTTTTCTCTTAAACATATTATTTTATACTATCTTTGATCATTTTTTACCTTATACAAATTTTGAGGACAGGAAAGGTACTTGATTTTTAATCAAAAGTTTCATATCCACAACTTACATTTGGGGGCCCAGCCATGATGATTTACCTTTGATATAATTTTTTACTCTTTTTAATTTTTTTTCTTTTATTCAAAAATTTGAAAAGATATAAAAAATACTTATAATTCAAAAAATACATAAAAGATATTTTTTTCATGTTATAAGTGAAGCTTTGTTTTTCATTTCTCTTTTGAAAAAATTTTTTGTCACTTAATCAATTGGCTTTTTCATTGATTTTAGTTTCTGAAAACATGGGGAGACAAGAAAATATTGGAGAGGCCTCAACAGGAACAAGAATTATTCCTGCAAGTACTGTGAATTCTGACCATAATATTACAATCATTATCACTCAAAATGCTCAACCAGAACCAATTTCTTCTGAATTAATTAACTTGGATATATGTAATACCGTTCAGAAGACAAAGAATTTGGCCAATATTAAGTTTTTTGATGTAAAATTACTATTTTAAGCTTTTTCATCATAAAATATTCCATAAACCAGATCAGGAGCCAGATATAACCCCTCAAGCAGCTCCCAAAAGTGTCATAGACGTGATTATGGCAGAAGACAATCAGTTACAGAAGGACAAGGGTCAGTTGATGACTTCCAAATCAATGAGCTATGTCATTCTGAAGCTGATGATACTGTTTTACCTTCAAACAGAGCTGATTTCACCACAAGAAGCCTCAGTGGACATATACAGAGCCAGACAGAAGGCCTACAACAATGCATTTCAGCACAAAGAGTACCAGATCCTTGCAGATCTGTGGAAAAACTGCATGAACTCTTACCTGACTTTGAGAAAGTTCCTGGGCCATCTCAACACTTGCAAGTTACTCAATTGATGGCATCCATTGATAGAAAAGAAGAACATGCTGCTTTTAACAGCAGAATGGAGGAAAACAACCCTCCACCACCCAAGCAAGCACCAAAAACAGCCCCAGTAGCCAGCAGCAGCAATTCCAATTTGAAAACACAGCCACAAGCTCAGAACAAGGGCAAAGGGAAAGCACAAGCCGCAAAGACTTACAGCCAGGGTTACCGGATGCCATGGAGATGTATTCCAGATGGCCAGAACAATTATTGTAAGATGTGTCTATGAAACTGTTGATAATATTACTATTAATCAACAGTACTATGACTGTTCTTATGAAATATGATAATGAAAATTATTATAACCACAATTAAAGAATTAAAGAATTATTTCTTTTATGTGTTATACACTACTAGTGAATATAA
Source organism: Austropuccinia psidii (assembly GCA_023105745.1). Classification (NCBI taxonomy): domain Eukaryota; kingdom Fungi; phylum Basidiomycota; class Pucciniomycetes; order Pucciniales; family Sphaerophragmiaceae; genus Austropuccinia; species Austropuccinia psidii. Next base: position 46,725,179 of record JALGQZ010000009.1, read on the forward strand.
TAGTAAGCAGTAATTGTCCACAAGAATCAATTACTAGGTGAATTTAACAATAAAAACTTCTTTTATTAAAATAATAAAATTATTTGAATATATAATTATATTTTACAAGAATAATTTTCAAGATAATTCTTGAAGAAAACTATTAATAGAGAAAAAATTTAAGAATTGAGATAAATTACTCACTATTAATCCAATGAACCTTTTAGATGATAATAGTAGAGAAATTTGACGTGGAATTGTGGATTTAATGGATCAAAATTGATTTATAACAGTATTAAAACAAATTTTAGTTTATTTCTATGATTTCACGTCTTTCTGATTTCTTTCTGAAAGAATTAAACATCTAAGAAAGAGTTTTAACTAAGACTTACTTGTTTGCTAATAAAGGTATAATATAATAATGTGATGATATGGGAAAAACAGCAAGAGGAGGCCTCTTTTAAGTCTAAGACAGTTCATAGAGGCGTGCCATGAAGAAAACTGAAAAACAAGTGAGTGAGAAAACAATAAACCTCTTTGGATTATTGATTGCATCATTTGTTGTCACATAAGATTATCATAATTACTTAATTGAGGCTTTTACATGACTACCAACCCATTTATGGTTAAGAATAAAAGGAGTAACAACTGTAAATCTTCTATTATTCCAAAATGATCATTGATTTCTCAAAGGTATCAATGTTATTGAAAATTTTATCACAGAATGTATCTTCTCTAAATTTTTAAGGATTCTGTGTTTCACATGGAATCATCAAAAATGGACTGTAAGTAAAATGTTTCATTTTACATATAAAAGTATAATTATTTTTGGTTTTTATATGAATTATACAGTTCTTCATTGTTCCTGACAGGTTCAGAAAGATTCATTGAGAATTGTATTTTTAATGAATTTTTTAAGTTTTTGCCTCAATTCTACATAGAATCGCAAATAGCAGTGTATGGCTGCTTGCTATGAGGTAAATCAATGGATAATAGTCCAAAGAGGGTTTTAATTACTCTTTTGGGGTTTATCCATGGTAAGTCATTAAGAATTGACATGGTTACAGGAGTCTAAGGTGTTCTTTGCCTCCTTGGCACGTCAAAATAGCAGGTTATTTGCTATTTTCTTATAATTTACTGTAGCTGTAACATGGTAAACAAGTTCCTAAAGGATTTAAGTTTACTAATTGGGCCAAGATCAGCCATGGATCCAAGCTTTGGAGCTGGCCAAGCCTCAGAGGCCTCAGAAGTTGGGTACCCTGGCTCTCTTTGATGTCTTTTGTCCCCCTTGCCTATTTTTTACGTCAAAATAGAATTTTAAGCTTAGTGAGATATCCACTATGGGTGTACCAAAAAGTGCATGTAAGAATACCATAATATCAAGTGCTCAAAACATGAATAACACTCTGCTCAGTGTGTATGGAACATGGGATTTCTCACATTCCCATTATTTTGTGGTGAAATAGAGAAAAAAAAAACATGGATCTTTTATGTGGTATGGAAGTATTTTCCATATTACCACCTCAAAGAGCTTATTTGAGCTTATTCACTCTATGGAGCTACCCTAGATGAATTTTTCTGTAGAATCCAAATCTGGCCTTAAATCCATGGATTTACTTACTCCATAAAACGTTATTCATCTTTTCTGAAATCAAAGATGATCAATTTTGAATATATGCATGACTTATGGGTTATGCATAGTTCAGAATTTATTTTTAAGATAATTGTGGCCTATTTGGGTATGTAAAATATACCTCAAGTCTCACAATGATGGAACTACGTAAAAGGGAGGAAGCCAGATTTAAATATCAGAAATGATTTCAGACATTTTTGAAGCTATCCCAGAGTTGTATGAAGCTATAAATGATGTAAAAATTCATGTTTCTGATAAATATACATGCATTCGTAACAATCTTAAAACAAACAAACCAAGTATGAGCCAAATGAATGAAACACTTATGTGTTTTGAGAAAGTTTTAAGAACAATTTAAGCTTCTAATAATGACAATTTTTTTGGAAATAAGATAAATGAACAATATTTTATTATCAAAGAATTAACAGACAAATATTGTAAATTCAATAATGATGACATAATTGAAACAATACTTAAACAATGCGTAAATATTATCAAGACAGATAACAAGAAAGTCTTTTATGAAATTTCAAATACATTTACTGAAGTAAATACATATACGATTGCCTTGAAAAAGTGTTTTGATGCTTCACAAGAAGAAGTATAAAAATTAACAATGAAAATTGATCAAGTCACTGCTGATAATACAAGACAAACAGAGTTATTTCAAGAACTGACCCATAAAGAAGACATGTATAAAATTGGAGTAATAAATTTAATACAAGCCTTCCAAAATGAATTCAGAACTTCCCAAAGGTGTAGCAACAGTAAAATAAACGATATTGAACAGATAATGAACACCTTAACAAGAATGTCTACACCTCTTAATTAAAATGTGGATACAGAAATTCCCAATACACAAGTATTGGATGCTGAAAATTCACAGTTAAAAAATTGATTTTCCACTTCTTTTCATAACTTGGAACCACCAATGGGCCAAGCAATTTTAAAAGAAGTACCAAAACTCAAAGAATGGCCTCACTTCAGTGGTGAAGGAGAATATGACCATATGGAATTCACCAGAGGTATTGAAATGATCAAAGAAAACTTCAAATTACCAGACAGATTGGTAACAGAAAGATTTAAAACCTTGTTTACTAGATCAGCCCACAGATTTTATATCAAATTAAGACAAGCACATGGACACAAAAGCCCGACTTGGTGGAAAGCCCAAATTCTCAAAAAATGGGCCAATGATGCTTGGAGGTTTGAAGTAGAAACAGCTTTTGAATCTGCCAAATTCAATGCTGATAAAGACAAAGCTTTCCCATGGTTTTGCCAATAAAAGGACATATTAACAGCATTGTATCCTGACATGTCAGAATTTATGATTCATAGAAGAATTCTGAGACAATGTGGAGGTGACTTAGAGCATGCTTTCAAAAGAAGGACTACTGAACAGTATTCAGAATAAGATATTATTAATCTATTAGAAGAAGTAAACACCAGAACAAGAATTGTTTCTAGTAGGGTGAATCTCAAAACAAGGTTTGATACATCTTGGAAAGATTCTGTGGACAAAACCCCAAAGAAAATTCTAATAATATGAAGCATAAGTCTGCAGATATAATCATAAATTGCCACATTTGCCAAAGCACCATACACTTAGCCAATACATATCCAAAAAGGGGAGAGCTCAATGGAATTGTCATTGAAAAAGAAGCTGTTATTAAAAAAGATGATAATATAATTGAAAAAAATTAAGATGATAAGCCATCAATATTTTCTGAATCTTCAAAATATATAGGAAATATAAATTCCACCGTTGAAATCATGGACTCTTATTACCCCTTGCCACATATAAGCAATGGCCAACTAGATTTGTCAAAAATTCAAGATGCACAACCCATGAAGACCAAACCAAACAGGGGAAAGTTTATACAGCTGGTAACTCCTGTATAACAGAAGTAGTAATTGACAACAAACCCACTAAACCTTTACTTTATGCAGGAGCCTTCTGCTCTTGTGTTGGCAAATCCTTTTTTAAAATGTGTGCACCAAATTTTGAAGACCCATTGTTACCAATTGATGGCACAAAACTCAATAGTGAAAGTAAGCCAGTGAAGCATTGGGAATCTTTGAGACCACTGTCATATTTCCACATATTAATGGAAATTTAAGAATCACTGCTGAATTTGTTGTTATGGAAAATTTCTCTAATACCCATTTTATATTGGGAAGTGACTATTTGATCATGTATGGCATAGACCTACATAACAAAAAGGACAGATACTTTACTATTTGAGACAATAAGCCTCAAAAATTTCCCTTTTTACCATTTAAAAGACAAATTACAGTAAGAAAAATAGCACCATTCAACTTAGAGTTGGAGAAATTCAAATATGAGCAGCTAAATGAAGCTGAAATAAGCCTTCATCTGACTGATAAACAGGAAAATGAACTTTCTACCCTTTTATATGACCACAGAGAATCCTTTGTATCAGACAAAGAACATTCAGGGGAGATTATTGGTCATGAAGTTGACATCATCCTTAATATTGAGAGGCCTAATCCACCACTCTTAAGAAGACCTGAATATCCAGCAAGTCCTAAATCAAGAGAAGCTCTGGAAATTCATATCAAAGAGCTTCTAGACCTTGGTGTAATAAGCAAGGCTGGTAATAACAAGGAAGTAGAAATATCTACACCAGTCATAGTGGCATGGCATAATGGAAAATCCAGAATGGTTGGGGAATTTGGAGCTCTGAACACTTACACTGTTCCAGACAGATACCCAATACCAAAAATACAAATTGCCCTTACCCAGATATCTCAAGCAGTGTATATAACCCGTATGGATTCCTTTAAAGGATTTCATCAGAATGTGGTGACACCAAGAGCAAGAAAATACTTGAGAATTATTGTTCATTGTGGCATGTATGAATACTTGAGGATGCCCTTTGGTATCAAAAATGCACCTTCATGCTTCCAAAGAATGATGAAGGAAATCTTTGTTGAAAAAATTTCAGAACAATGGTTAATCATTTACATTGATGAAATAATTGTCTGTGCCAAGACTTGGGAAGAACATATATACAGATTATCCAGAGGTTTGACAGAAATCCAATCTGTGCACATGCAAATTTCTTTGAAGAAATGCTATTTTGGATTTAAAGAACTCAAAGCACTGGGACATGTAGTATCTGGTTTATCCCTTGTAATTGACAAAAGAAAAGTTGAAGCAGTATTTCTGAAGCCCATGCCTCAGCAAAAAAAGAAATTCAATCATTTATGGGGTTTGTAGGATATTATAGGCAACATATTATATATTGTGCATTCATAGAAAGACCTCTCTATACATTATTTGACAAAGACACAGTATTTAAAATTACTGTTTAAAGAGTCAAAGCCTTTAAATATTTGATACAATCCTTTACTACTGATCCACTCTTACTGATTCCAGACTTTAAACTGCCCTTTAAGCGGTATATTGATGCATCAGGGGATGGGCTGGGTACTGCACTTCATCAAGTCCATATTATAAATGATAAACCTGTGTAGGGACACATATGTTTCATATCCAGGAAAATCAAACCAACTGAAGCCAGATATGGAGAAAGTCAGATGGAATGTTTATGCCTTGTCTGGGCCTTGGAAAACTTAAATTACTTCCTGTAGGGATGTGTTTTTGGAGTTATAACATATTGGACCGCTGTTAAGTCACTTTTAAACATGAAGACACCTAACAGACATATGCTCAGAAGGCAAATAGCCATACAAATAGTATATGGTCAATATGACTATTGTTCACAAATATGGAAATATTCATAAAAATGAAGATGTACTAAGCAGATGGCCACTACCAAATAATATTGATAATCATGCTTATGTGCCAGAAGAAGCTTCCCCACAGATCCCCATAGAAGGGATCAGTGTTAAAGACCTTAACACCGCTTTCTTTGAAGAGCTAAGAAACATTTATACTCAGGATAGGAATTGTATCATTTTATGCCAATTACTTACTAAGGACTGTAAAGACAGTTCTTTAATACATGCCTTAGATGAGATATGGAAAAATCATATTATGAAGGATGATTCCACTTACTGGATGGTATAATGTACCACAGAAATACACCTACATGTGTCATTACAGTTGTGGACAGGTCCTTGATTGATCTTGTACTTAAAGAATGCCATGATAGCCCTTTCTCAGGACATCTGTCTGAAGACAGAACAAGAGAAAAAGTAAAAACCTGCATATGGTGGCCAATAATGCATAACAATATTTCAGAGTATTGCAAAACTGGTGACAGATGTCAAAAGGCACATGAATCCACTGGAAAAAGACTTGTAAATATTATCAAGATCCAAGAACCCAGCAGACCTTGGGAAACTGTCCATATGGATTGGGTAACTGGGCTACCACCAGGAGGTGATAGGATCTATAATGCTTGCCTAGTGATTGTTGACAGATTTAGTAAGACCCAAATCTTTCTAACATGTCACAAATATAATACAGCTATGGATACAGCTCTTCTGATATGGAATAGAGTATTATGATGGACTGGCATATTCACAAACGTAATTAGTGACAGAGATCCCAGATTCACCTCATCACTATGAACAAATCTTCACCAACTATTAGGGACAAAATCATCCTTCTCTACAACCTAAAACCCACAAACTGATGGTCTGGCTGAAAGGATGATCCAAACCTTGGAAGACATGGTAAGAAGATTTTGTGCATATGGCCTTGAATTTAAAGATTGCGATGGATTTACCCATGATTTGTGTGCTCTTTGAGCTGCACTGGAATTGGCATATAAGACATCCATTACTGCCAGTACCAATCAAACTTCTGCTATTCTAGAAAAAGGGTGGAATCCCAAATTACCTCAAGATTCCTTGAGGGAAGATTTGGTTAAGATACATCCTACAGCTGCTAGCTTCAAAGGAATGCTAGAAAAAACTAGAAAGCATGCAGTGAGGTGCATAGAACACTCTTTTGAATAAAATAAAGGAAAATGAAACAAATCACATGCCACTCCAGATTTCAAAGTGGGGGAATTAGTACTTGTATCCACCACTAACATCACTAACATCAAAGGATGTAAAAATCTCAAAGATTCCTTTGCAGGACCTTTTGTTATTAAAGCCCTCCATTGAGGAAATTCTTTTGAAGTAGAATTGTCTGAAGAACTTAGAAATAAGCATCCTACATTTCCAGTGAGCTAGATAAAACCATATAAATCTAGTGATTCCAAAAGATTTCCCTTGAGAAATGAAGTTCACCAAGTTATATGTCCTATTGAATCATCTGGTATCAAGAAAATTACCAAAGTTCTCAAAGAAAGAAAGTTGAGAACCAATAAATTAAGGGAAGACCTTGTTAGGTACAGTGACCCAACTTGTGAATATGAATGGTTAGCAGAAAAGAAGATATCAGAAGCTAATAAACTTCTGAGAAGGTTCAAACACACTAGAAATAACAATATTACAAAGTAATATTCTTTTGTTAGGGGCAGGGGATATGAGCCTTAGAGGTATTTACATATACCCAAAAGACCACAAATAACAAAATAAGATACAAATAGAAATCAAAGAAACTATTTATATTATCAAAAGAAAAAGTAAAATATAAATAAAAATTTATATACAAATATAAAAATTTAATTATGATTTTGAATAAAAATTACATTAAATCCTAAAATTATGAAAATGCATTTTTACTTGAAAAAATTAAGTAAAAATGAATTTTTAACAAAATTACTAAAATTGAAATATTTTGGAAAGAAGTTAAATAAAAATTATCATAACTTTTATCAAAAAAGAAACATTTTAAAATTATTTCACCATTGGACTCCTCATAAAAAGTAAGGTGGGGTCACCTGTAAGGTTTGTCTATGAAACTCTTGATAATGGTAGCAATAACAAGAGTACTATTACTGTCCTCAGTAGAAATATATAACATAATGAAGTATTATAACCACAAAATTCAATATAATTACTAAAAAACAATTATATAAAAAAATAAATCTAATTATTATTATAAAATATAATAATAATAATAATATAATGATTATAATAAACTATAATTATTCTATTATTGTTATAGTCACTGACAGTTATAACAATCATAAGTGTAAAGCTCTGAATGAGACAATTACACATGGGAAATATGAATATTAACCACTTATAAATAATATAAATATTATTTATAAAAGAATTAAAACACACACTGTGCAGAAATAATTCTTATAGAATAAAATGCTATATAAAAAAACTAGTACTAGATAAAAAAGATATAGAACTTTAGAGAAAACTTACTTATACTATTTATTTAATACAACAAGTCAAACCGCAACAGTTATTATATTAAATAATAATTATAAGTTAAAAATGCGCCAAAAATCAATATTTTTAAAGATAAAACAGCTTTTTCTAATAGAAATTATGATTAAAGAGTTTTTAAGAGGAATTTGTGGATTTTCAAAAGATATTTAAGATGATGATTTTATATAATAAAATGTATTATTGGTGATTACAACAATAATCTGAATTCTATGATTTCAATTCTTTAATTTTAATTAATAAAGAATAAAATAACTTAAGAATTACTTCAATAATGAGATCTTATATTTAATAAAACTTTACTGGGGTTTGACTTTCTAATATGATTGGATTGATAATGAATGATGGAAAAAAAAAGTGATGAAAAGACTCTTTTTATGTCTTCAGAGAAGCTCTCAGGATTCATAATGAATATAGAGGGCTTTCTCAAGTCAAAACTGAAAAACCTTGCTTAAAAATAAAGTTCTTACCTTAAGGTAACTTATTTTTAATTCCAATTTAAAGTTACCAGTGTTATTCTTAACTCCATGTAACTTTAATCCTCATTTAAACTAATTATTTTAAGTTTTTAATATGAATTAACTTATTTATATTAAAGCTCATCACATGAACAACTTAAAAATAGAGTTTCAGGCAGAAATCTCTTGAGCTCAATTTTTAATTAATTTTTAAAGAAATTATAATTTTCTTTGAGCTTTAATTAAAAGAGTACATTTCCAGCCTAAATACCCAGGAGATTTATTTATAAAAGATACTTAAAATTTAATTTATAGTTGAAAGCTGTGTGAAATTTTCAAGCAAATCCATTAAGAATTGGATTTTTAATGAATTTTTTCAGTTATTGCTATTTTTCCACGTAAAATCACAATACTTACCAAACCTTAACTTTTGATAAGGTTTTAATGCTTGTAACCTTACATTTTGAAGCTTAATTAAGTTTTGAAAGTTCTTAAAACCTCAAATTCAAGCCTGCATATTGGGATTTACCCTTTGGCAGCTTGAAATTCCTGTCTAAATTGGGATAAAACCAGTTTAAACTTTAATGTTGAATCAAAATCTAATCATAAAGCTTAAATAAGGTTGAAAATACTCCAATACAGGTGGACAACCTTAATTGAATACTTGCAGATCCAAAAAGCTGGGTACCCCAGCTCTATTTGGTTTTTTTCCTTTGTCCCACCTTTCAGTGTGAATTTTTCCCTTTTATTTATTTAAAGCAATACTATGGCCTTAAACCCTTTTAAATTGAGCTCACGCAGGATTTACATTCTGTATGGCAAATCCTTAGCCAATTCAGTAAATATACACAACACCTCAATTTGAACTAAAATTTTGGTAAGTTTGCATAAACTTTATGCAGCTTTAAATTTCAGCTTATTTAAGCTTAAATTTAACAATTTTTCAAAAATGTTAAAAAAGTTACATTAGTACTGTGAGATTCTTAAATCTTCCAATAACATAAGAAATAAGTGTTTTTGGGTGTAACACCTTATGGATGTACCCTAGGTTATTTTTGGTGTAGAATCCAAAAATGACATAATATTTATAACTTTGTTTATCCAAAAAAAAGTTATACTTATTTTTTGTTATTTTTTATTTTAAATTCAATTAAAAATTCTGTTGAAGACAAAATTAACTGTGCATAAAGTTATTTGTGGCTTTATGGGTATGTTATACATACCTCACAGGCTCACATTCCCTACCACCAAAAAAATATTGTACAACAATTTTTCCTTTGTAGTATACCCCCAAGTTATTTGGGGGGGTGTAATCCACTGTCCAACCTCTCTACTTATACTCTTTTAAGTATGTAAAGCACACAATTCAAAATTTTCATTGAGCAATTGGTCTTCTCTCATGTCTGAATCTTCTGAGAAACTTTTGGGAATCAGGTATTTTGCTTTCTACAATCCATTCATCTTCATGTTGTGGATTTTTATACCTGACTAAGTATTCTCTTTCATTTTTTCCCCTAAGTCTTCTTTCTTTCAAGACTTTTAGTACCTTTTTATCCTCACTTTCATCTAGCAGGGGTACTTCTAGGGTGTTTCATTTCTCAAAGGAAATAATTCCTTATCACTTGAAGTGTAATGCTTTGCTAGACTGAAAGGGAAAGTTGGATGTTTGTTTTCTAGTTCTCCTGTCAGTTCTACTTTTACTGCATTTGTCCCATGAGGGCTTTAATAATAAATGGTCCTGCAAAGGAATCTTTCAATTTCTTTGGACCTTTAATATTATTAAAGTTCAAGGTTGAAACTACTATTAAGTCCCCTACTTTGAATTCTGGGGTCTTATGACTGCAGTTGGATGAATATCAATCAGATCCTTTTTCAAAGTATCAGCTGGAAGTTTGGGGTTCCACCTTTTCTCCAACATTGCAGGAGTTTTTCCTGTTGAAGCATGGATGGAGGTCTTGTAGGCTAATTCCAATGCTAGTATAAGAGTGCACCAATCATGGGTAAAGCCATCAAAATCTTGAAACTCCAGGCCATAAGCACAAAATCTTCTGATCATGTCCTCAAAGGTTTGAATCATTCTTTCTGCCAGCCCATCTGTTTGTGGACGGTTGGCTGTTGAGAATGATAGTTTTGTACCCAAAAGCTTATGTAAATTAGTCCATAAGGCTGATGTAAATTTTGGGTCTCTGTCACTAATGATGTTTTTAAAGAGACCTGTATGGGATATTACTCTATTCCAGATCAAAAGAGCTGTATCCATAGCTGTGTCATCTTTGTGATATGGTAAAAAGAGTGGTGTTTTCTATATCTGTCAACAATAACAAGACATGCATTGTAACTCTCATCACCTCCAGGTGGTAAGGCAGTTACCCAATCGATGTTAACCACTTCCCATGGGGTACTTGGTTCTTGAATATGTATCATTAAACCAAATCTTTTACCAGTAGCTTTATTGGCTTTCTGGCATCTATCACAACTGTGACAGTACTCAATGACATCTTTTCTCCAAGATGGCCACCAGGTACATGTCTTATATCTTTCCATAGTTCTGTCTTCAGACAGATGTCCAGAATATATGTTATCATGGCATTCTAGCACTATGGTGTCAATTAACATTCTACTACATAGGAGCATGACACATGTGAGCCTTAGAGGTACTTTAATATACCCAAAAGACCACAAATACAAAATTAACATATAAATATAAATAAAATAAATTTATTTATATTATTAAAATGAAAATCCAAATATAAATATAAAATTATATTCACAATTAAAAATTTAATTAAAATTTAAAAATAAAATTACATTAAATTTTGAAATTACAAAATTACATTTATACTTGAAAAAATTAAGTAAAAATGAATCTTTAACAAAATTGTTAAAAATAAATAAATTTGGAAAAAAGTTAAATAAAAATTATTATAACTTTTTATCCAATAAATAAACATATAAAAATTATTTCACCATTGGATTCCTCATAAAAAATCAGGTGGGGTCACCTCTAAGTGGAAGTTTTATAATTCAACTCTAAATAAGCTTAAATTAAGTCTTTAGTTTTTCTGTATGAAAATTGAAAGTCCTCAAAAATTTAATTTAATTCACATCACATGTGGTGTTAATCACCAAAATTTGTGTTAAAATTGAGGTGTTGTGTATATTTTAGAAGTTATGAGGAATTAAAGTATATTCAATTGAATTTGATTGAAATGTCAAAATGTGCGCATGTATTACATAAATGAACTTTGATTTACATATGAGGTATCAATTATTACTGTATTGAACTGTACAACTCAATTGAATTACATATGTGAATTATAAGTATAATACATGATGAGGAATTAAAGGAAAAAAATTGGAAAGATTAAAATTTGGGGGGGTAAAAGGAACTCCAGCTCTAACCGGGAGCTAGACCCCCAAATTCCTTGCTGACAGGTGTGGGGTGTCAAAATTCACGCAAAGGTTCATCACTTTTGGCGTGGAATTGAGTTACAGGGTCTGTGGACTCAATTGATGATGAGGTTTTGATACCAACTGGGGTAGTTTTAGCTGTTGACAAGAGGGTAAAACTACCCTTAAGATAAAACAATCATACTAAATACAGCTTTAGTTGTTTCTACGTCTCTTACACACATTCTCACATTTTTTGAAGGATCTAGACCAGGTATTGCTATAGTAATGGCTGATTTAAGGGTCTAAAATGGCTAAAAATGGCTTAAACCAGCCCTTTTTGGTCCAAACCAGGGTTCAACAATTCCATAATTAAATTTTCTGTTGTCAGACTGTTTTTCACGACTGACAAGAGTAAATTTTACTTTTGGAGTAAGAAAATTGATTGCTATAAAAGAATGTCTTCTTTGCCCCACTTTTCTCTTCATGTTAGAATCTTTTCCTTTTATAATCAGTTTAAACATTGTTAAACCAATCATAAAAGATTCCAACAACCTTTCTTAAATCATTTTAAACCTTTTAACAAAGTGAAAAAATCATTATAATCATTGTTTGTAACTCTTATAATCATTTTTACCCCTGAACCACCCCAAAAGTGAATTAAAGCATGTTTCATCACTGTAAACTTTGTCACTTTGTTTCCAGATTCACTCTGGTCACTTTTGGGTGTGTTTTCTCTTTAATATTCTTTTTAAAGACTCTGTTCTTTAATTAATTGCTTGCAGTTCTTTGCTCAATGAATTCCAATTCAAATTTCTCTTGAAGAAATTTCTTTTGTAGCCTTAAATATCTCTTGTAGAGTATTTTTAGATAAATCTTTAGTGTTGGTAAAACAATAAATCTTTAAAATATTATTGTTTTATACTAATAAAGTTATAAACAATAAGATTGGCGTGTTTTCTCTTAAAAACAATATTTCTGTCTATTTTTAATTGATCTTTACCTTATACAAATTTTGAGGACAGGAAAAGTACTTGATTTTTAATCAAAGTTTCATATCCACACCTTACATTTGGGGGGCCAGCCGTGATATTTTACCTGTGACATATTTTTTTTACTCTTTTTGAATTGTTTTTCTTATATTGAAAAATTTAAAAACATATAAAAAATACTTATAATTGAAAAAATCAATAAAAAAAAGATAATTTGTTTAATATTATAAGTGAGGCTTATATTTTAATTTCTTTTTTGAAATATCTTTTTTTACTTAATTAATTGGTTTTTTCATTAATTTTAGTGTCTCAAAACGTGGTAAGACAAGAAAACATTGAAACAGCCTCAACAGTAACCAGCATTATTCCTGCCAGTACTGTTAATTCTGATCATAATAGTACTATTATTGTGACTCAGAATATCCAAGCAGAGCCAATTTCTTCTGAATTGGTCGACTTGGAAATAAGTAATACTCTTCAGAAAGCCAGTAGTAAGTTTTTTGACGTAAAATTGCTATTTTAAGCCTTTTTAACCATAATTATGCCTTCAACCAGGTCAGGAGCCAGCTATAACCCCTCAAGCAGCTCCCAGAAAGGTGATAGACGTGATTATGGCAAAGGCCAATCAGGTACAGAAGGAAAAGGGTCAGTTGATGACTTCCAAACAACTAAAATGGGTCATTCTGAATCTGATAATACCATTTTACCTTCAAAAAGAGCTGACACCTCCACAACAAGCCTCAGTGGACATATACAAAGCCAGCCACAGTGCATACAACAATGCACTTCAGTTCAAGGAGTACTGGATCCTTGCAGACCTGTGGAAGAATTGCATGAATTCTTACCTGACTGTGAGAAAATTTCTGGGCCATCCCAATACTTGCAAATTGCTCAATGGATGCCATCCATTGATGGAGAAGAAAAACATGATGCTTTTGACACTAGAATGGAGGAAAAACAACCCTCCATCACCCAAACCAGTGCCAAAAACAGCCCCAGTGGCCAGCAGCAGCAATTTGAAGGTAAAAAAGCAGCCACAAGCTCCAAACAAGGGCAAAGGGAAGGCACCAGCCCCAAACCCTTACAGGCAGGGCTACAGAATCCCAAAGATTCAACAGGATGCCATGGAAAATGTATTTCAGATGGCCAGAACCATGATGGAATTAGAAAAGAAGGAGGAAGCCAGATTGAAATATCAAAAATGATTTCTGATACTTCTGATTGTATTCCAGAGTTGTATAAAGCTATTTCTGATGTAAAAAGCCATCTTTCTGATAGAAATACATCAATTTGTGACAATCTTAAAAGAAATAACTTGAGTCTGAGCCAAATAAATGATACACTTAGATGCTTTGAAAGAGTTTCAAGAACAATCATGACTTCCAATAATGATAATTCTTTTGGCATTAAGATAAATGAACAATCTGCCATTATTAAAGAATTAACAGACAAATATTCTCAATTCAATATTGATGACATAATTGAAACAAGAATAAAACAAGCCATAAGCACTATCAAAGAAGATAATAAAAAAGCTCTTGATGATATTTCAAAATCATTTGCTGAAGTAAAGACAAATATAGTTTCCCTGAAAAAGCATTTTGATACCTCAAGAGAGGAAATATCAAAATTAACAATAAAGTTAAATGAAGTTATATCTGATAATACTAAACAAACAGAATTATGGAATGAGCTACCATATAAAGAGGATGATCATAAAAAGAATGTCATAAGCTCTATACAAAACTTGCAAGATGAATTAAGAAATTCACAAAGGTGTAACAACAGTAAAATGAATGATATCGAACAACTGCTAAACACCCTGCCAAGAATGTCTACACCTCTGAATCAAAATGAAGATGCAAGAATTCCCAATCCACAATTATTGGATATTGAGAATTTACAGTTAAAAAATGAATTTTCTACTTCTTTTCATAACTTAGAACCATCAATTGGCCAAGCACTCTTGAAAGAAGTTCCAAAACTTAAATAATGGCCTCACTTCAGTGGTGAAGGAGAATATGACCATATGGAATTCATCAGAGGTATTCAAATGATTGAAGAGAACTTCAAATTACCAGACAGATTGGTAACAGCAAGATTTGAAACCTTTTTTAATAGATCAGCTCACATATGGTACATTAAAATAAGACAAGCACATGGACACCAGAGTTGGACTTGGTGGAAAACCCAAATAATTGACAATTGGCCAAATGATGCTTGGAGGTTTAAAGTTGAAACAGCCTTTGAATCTGTCAAATTTAATGCTGATAAAGACAAAGCTTTACCATGCTTTTGCCAACAAAAAGACAGATTATCAGCATTATATCCTGACATGTCAGAATTTATGATCAATAGAAAAATTCTGAGACAATGTGGAGGTGACTTAGAGCATGCTATCAAAAGCAGGACTACTGAAAAATCTTCAGCAGAGGATATTATCAATATATTAGAAGAAGTAACCACCAGAACCAAAATTGGTTCTAGTAGGGTGAATCTCAAAACAAGGTTTAATACACCTTGGAACGATTCTGTGGACAAAAACCCCAAAGAAAATTCTAATAATATTAAGTATAAATCTGCAGATACAGTCATAAAGTGCCATATTTGCCAAAGCACCACCCATTTAGCCAATACATGTCCAAACAAGATCAATGGAATTGATATTGAAAAGGAAACTGATGTTGAAAAAGATGACATAACTGAAGACAATCCTGATGATAAGTAATCAATATTTTCTGAATCTTCAAAAGATATAGTAAATATCAATGCCACTTTTGACATCATGGAATCTTATTCCCACTTGCCACAAAAAACAAAACCAAACATGGGGAAAGGTTATACAGCTGGTAACTCCTGTATAACAGAAGTGGTGATTGACAACAAGCCCACCAAACGTTTGCTTTCAGCAAGGTCCATGTGATGTCACATCACAAAATTCTGGTTAATTTCAAATCACATGTATGTGTTTATCTATTCCCCATGTGATTTTTAATCAGCCTATATTTGTGATGGAATAATTTCTATTACATAAACAGTGGAATGGTTCATTTTACATTAACCTCAGGTTGTTTATGTAAAATAAACCATAGGTTGATGTAAAATCAACCATAGGTTGATGTAAAATCAACCATAGGTTGATGTAAAATCAACCATAGGTTTATGTAAAATCAATCATGGGTTGATGTAAAATCAATCATGGGTTGATGTAAAATCAATCATGGGTTGATGTAAAATCAATCATGGGTTGATGTAAAATCAATCATGGGTTGATGTAAAATCAACCATAGGTTGATGTAAAATCAACCATAGGTTGATGTAAAATCAACCATAGGTTGATGTAAAATCAACCATAGGTTGATGTAAAATCAACCATAGGTTGATGTAAAATCAACCATAGGTTTATTTGATATCAACCAAAGTTTGATGTATTCTCAATAAACGTTTGAATTGATATATCAATTCCTCATCATTAGGGGTCAAATTTCCATATTGGGCTGTGAATTCCCAACCCTGGGTTATCAACTGAGAATTATGTGGAATAAATTCCTCATCATTGGGAAGAAATTCCTCATCATGTGGAATAAATTCCTCATCATGTGGAAACAATTCTTAATAATGTGGAATCAATTACTCATCATGTGAAATCAAATCCTCATCATGTGGAATCAATTCCTAATCATGTGGAATCAATTACTCATCATGTGAAATCAATTCCTCATCATGTGGAATCAATTTCTCATCATGTGGAATAAATTCCACATCATTTGGAATAAATTCCTCATCATGTGGAATAAATTCGACATCATTTGGAATAAATTCCTCATCATGTGGAATCAATTCCTCATGATGTGAAATCAATGCCACATGATGAGGAATTGATTTCAAATCATGAGGAATTGATTCCACATGATGAGGAATTTATTCCAAATGATGTGGAATTTATTCCACATGATGAGGAATTTATTCCACATGATGAGGAATTTATTCCACATGATGAGGAATTTATTCCAAATGATGTGGAATTTATTCCAAATGATGTGGAATTTATTCCTCATGATGAGAAATTGATTCCACATTGTGTGGAATTGACTTCACACGATGAGTAATTGATTCCACATGATTGGGAATTGATTCCACATGATGAGGAATTTATTCCACATGATTGATTTTACATAAACCTATGGTTGATTTTACATCAACCAATGGTTGATTTTACATCAACCTATGGTTGATTTTACATCAACCCATGGTTAATTTTACATCAACCTATGGTTGATTTTACATCAACCTATGATTGATTTTACATCAACCCATGGTTGATTTTACATCAACCCATGGTTGATTTTACATCAACCCATGGTTGATTTTACATCAACCCATGGTTGATTTTACATCAACCCATGGTTGATTTTACATCAACCCATGGTTGATTTTACATCAACCTATGGTTGATTTTACATCAACCTATGGTTGATTTTATATCAACCTATTGTTTCTTTTACATCAACCTATGGTTTATTTTATATCAACCTATGGTTGCTTTTACATCAACCTATGGTTGATTTTACATCAACAACCTGAGGTTCATGTAAAATGAACCATTCCACTGTTTATGTAATCAAAATCATTCCATCACATCTATATAGGCTGCTTAAAAATCACATGGGGAACAGATAAAAACATACATGTGATTTAAAATGAACCAAAATTTTGTGATGTGTCATCACATGGACCTTGGTGATGGAATCATGCAGGCAGTGAGGAGCCTTCTGCTCTTGTGTTGGAAAATCTTTGCTTAAGAGTTTTGTACCAAATTTTGAAGACCAATTGTTACCAATTGATGGTATAAAATTCAATAGTGCAAGTAATCCAACGACAGCATTAGGAACTTTTGAGACCAATGTCATATTCCCACACATAAATGGGAATATAAGAATCACAGTTGAATTTGTTGTTATGGAAAATTGCTCTAGTACCCATTTTAAATTGGGAATCAACTATTTAGTCATGTATGGGATAGACTTGCATAACAACAAAGACAGATGCTTTACTATTGGAAACAATAAGCGCCAAAAATTTGCCTTTTTACCATTTAAAAGACAAATTACAGTAAAGAAAGTATCACCAGTCAAGACTTTATTCCAAATGATGTGGAATTAATTCCACATGATGAGCAATTGATTTCACATGATGAGGAATTGATTTCACATGATGAGTAATTGATTCCACATGATTAGGAATTTATTCCACATGATTGATTTTACATCAACCTATGCTTGATTTTACATCAACCCATGGTTGATTTTACATCAACCCATGGTTGATTTTACATCAACCCATGGTTGATTTTACATCAACCCATGGTTGATTTTACATCAACCCATGGTTGATTTTACATCAACCCATGGTTGATTTTACATCAACCCATGGTTGATTTTACATCAACCCATGGTTGATTTTACATCAACCCATGGTTGATTTTACATCAACCCATCTTTGATTTTACATCAACCTATGGTTGATTTTACATCAACCTATGGTTGATTTTACATCAACCTATGGTTGATTTTACATCAACCTATGGTTGATTTTACATCAACCTATGGTTGATTTTACATCAACCTATGGTTGATTTTATATCAACCTATGGTTGCTTTTACATCAACCTATGGTTGCTTTTACATCAACCTATGGTTTATTTTATATCAACCTATGGTTGATTTTACATCAACAACCTGAGGTTCATGTAAAATGAACCATTCCACTGTTTATGTAATCAAAATCATTCCATCACATCTATATAGGCTGCTTAAAAATCACACGGGGAACAGATAAAAACATACATGTCATTTAAAATGAACCAAAATTTTGTGATGTGTCATCACATGGACCTTGGTGATGGAATCATGCAGGCAGTGAGGAGCCTTCTGCTCTTGTGTTGGAAAATCTTTGCTTAAGAGTTTTGTACCAAATTTTGAAGACCAATTGTTACCAATTGATGGTATAAAATTCAATAGTGCAAGTAATCCAACGACAGCATTAGGAACTTTTGAGACCAATGTCATATTCCCACACATAAATGGGAATATAAGAATCACAGTTGAATTTGTTGTTATGGAAAATTGCTCTAGTACCCATTTTAAATTGGGAATCAACTATTTAGTCATGTATGGGATAGACTTGCATAACAACAAAGACAGATGCTTTACTATTGGAAACAATAAGCGCCAAAAATTTGCCTTTTTACCATTTAAAAGACAAATTACAGTAAAGAAAGTATCACCAGTCAAGACTTTATTCCAAATGATGTGGAATTAATTCCACATGATGAGCAATCGATTTCACATGATGAGGAATTGATTCCACATGATTAGGAATTAATTCCACATGATGAGGAATTTATTCCACATGATTGATTTTACATCAACCTATGGTTGATTTTACATCAACCCATGGTTGATTTTACATCAACCCATGGTTGATTTTACATCAACCTATGGTTGATTTTATATCAACCTATGGTTGCTTTTACATCAACCTATGGTTGCTTTTACATCAACCTATGGTTTATTTTATATCAACCTATGGTTGATTTTACATCAACAACCTGAGGTTCATGTAAAATGAACCATTCCACTGTTTATGTAATCAAAATCATTCCATCACATCTATATAGGCTGCTTAAAAATCACACGGGGAACAGATAAAAACATACATGTCATTTAAAATGAACCAAAATTTTGTGATGTGTCATCACATGGACCTTGGTGATGGAATCATGCAGGCAGTGAGGAGCCTTCTGCTCTTGTGTTGGAAAATCTTTGCTTAAGAGTTTTGTACCAAATTTTGAAGACCAATTGTTACCAATTGATGGTATAAAATTCAATAGTGCAAGTAATCCAATGACAGCATTAGGAACGTTGGAGACCAATGTCATATTCCCACACATAAATGGGAATATAAGAATCACAGTTGAATTTGTTGTTATGGAAAATTGCTCTAGTACCCATTTTAAATTGGGAAGCAACTATTTAGTCAAGTATGGGATAGACTTGCATAACAAAAAAGACAGATGCTTTACTATTGGAAACAATAAGCGCCAAAAATTTGCCTTTTTACCATTTAAAAGACAAATTACAGTAAACAAAGTATCACCAGTCAACTTAGTGTTAGAAAAATCCAAGTCTGAACATTTAAATGACGCTGAAATAAGCCTCAATATGACTGATAAACAAGAAAATGAACTTTCTTCCCTTTTGTATGACCACAGAGGAGCATTTGCTTCAGACAAAGAACCTCTAGGAGCAATTATTGGTCATTAAGTTGACATCATTCTTAACATTGAGAGACCTTATCCACCACTCTTAAGAAGACCTGCATATCCAGCAAGTCCAAAATCAAGAGAAGCTTCAGAAATTCATATCAAAGAACTTCTGGACCTTGGTGTAATAAGAAAAGTAGGCCACAATGAAGAAGTAGAAATAACTACACCAGTCATAGTGGCATGGCATAATGGAAAATCTGGAATGGTTGGGCACCTTAGAGCTCTGAACACTTACACTGTTCCAGACAGATACTCAATACCAAAAATCCAAATTGCCCTTACTCAAATATCTCAAGCAGTGTATATAACCACTATGGATTCCATCAAAATGTGGTGACAGCAAGGGCAAGAAAATACTTGAGAATTATTGTTCATTGTGGAGTGTATGAATACTTGAGGTTGCTCTTTGGTATCAAAAATGCACCTTTACACTTTCAAAGAATGATGAATGAAATCTTCCCTGAAAAACTCTGATAGTGATGGTTAATCATTTACATTGATGACATTATTGTCTGTTCCAAAACTTGGGAGGAGCACATGTAGAGATTTTCCAGAGTTTTGACAAAAATTCAATCAGTAAACATGAAAATCTCCTTGAAGAAATGTCATTTTGGATTTTAAGAACTTAAAGCACTAGGACATGTTGTATCTGGTTTGTCCCTTGGAATTGACAAAAATAAAGTTGCAGCAGTATTGCTAAAACCCATGCCTCAGAACAAGAAGGAAATTCAGTCATTCTTAGGTTTTGTAGGATATTACAGGCAACACATTAAATCTTTTGCATCCATAGCAAGACCATGTCACAGGGGCTCTTATGGAAGCAAGAGGGCCTGGCACTCAGGAATCAAGAACTCACTTGGAGGGCTCCAAAGATGATAAGAAATACTACAGAATATATTTCTTAAACAGGGATAAGAGATAGGACAAATATGCCAGAGATAACAAAGAAAATAATAATAAGAATGAAGCCAGAGGCCAAAGATAAAAGGAAGCCAAAGGCCAAGAAACCAACCAAGTGAATCCCCAATTCACTGTTTCAACCTGCCAGAAAGAACAATGGAATTAGTAAAGGATATGACCACCAATATCCACTGACAGGCAAGGAAGGAAAAGAGAAAAGGGTGCTAATGACTGACTTAAGATTATCCGTATTAACTTTAATAATGTAAAAGAAAATAAGGATAAAAATAAATCCAGTATATTAACTAACTGGGGAAAAAGTCCCCAGGTGCTGAAAGGTGGCCAGTATATGTGAAAAAACTGAAAGATTGATCCTGAAGGTGGATCACCAGCTGTATTGTCCGAATCAGGCCAATACAGCTCTGGCCATCTTGAAATTGAACTGTGTGATTGAATTCCCACAGTGGAATATGAATCGGCCCAGTTGGGCCAAGTACATACAGGTTGATTGATTGCCACCTGTATGAACCAATTGAGTTGTCCAAGGAGTATGGAAATACTTGATGCCTTGAAAACTGATTGAAATGATGGAATACCTCTGAGAATGAACCTTGGAAGAATCCTGAATGAGAGTACCAACCCAACTCCTGCATAGCCAGGTGGTTGGAGTCCTTGAATGGTCTTCTGCTTACCGCCATGGATTACCAAACTGATGAGTCCAAAAGTCCTCCTTTGAAATGGGCGTTGCATTTTGGTGCCTTAAGTTGAGAAGGTGGAATTGATTCCTGAAAACGTCACCATTGAATTGCTGAGAAAAAATGGTGCATAATGGTATATAACACCATATGTGCACCACTCCTGCAACCTTGAGTACAGGGTGCATGGAGGAATGGAAGAATTTTCCTTAAGTTGAGGGAAAAGCTTGATGAACTGATTTGGTGGCCCCTGGTGGTTGCCAGAGGCCATGAAGGAGATATTTGGTCCATGGCCAAAAATGAGTCCTACATGATTTATGGCCAAAAAGGTGTCCATGGCGTTTTTGGCCAATTTTGGGTCCAAGGGAAGTATAGCCAATTTTGGCTCAGGTGGGCCCAGATGTGGTTTTTGGACCCACCTGACCTTGGGGGCTAGGTGGTTGCCCCCTTTTGGCCTCATTGGATTAGGCCAAAAGGGGCCTAAAAGGCCTGCGGACCGCGGTATGTGACCTATGGACCGTAGGGGGCCTAGATGGCCCAAAAGGACCATTTAGGCCCAAGACCCCCTAATGAAAAGGGGGGTCCTGGATCCAATGGTGGTGGCTAGGGGGCCTGGAGACCCCTAGAAGACAAAGAGGACCCCCAGGCCCAAAATCAATGATGAAGGCCTGGGGGTTGGTGAGGTGTGAATTGGCCAAGAGGGCCAATGACGGCAGGATATGGCCTGAGGCCATAAATGGCCATTGGGATGGGTTGTGGTGTAAGAGCCCTTGAACACCCAAAGGGGGCCAATGGGCCATAAATGATGTGACGTGGCCGATTGGCCCCAATTTGGCTCCAGGTTGGATTGCCGCAACCATCAAAGAGGAGGGTCCAAATCGTGGTTGTGACAGACCACTTTATAAATTGTGTGACAAAGACACAGTGTTTGAAATGATTGTTGACAGATTCAAAGCTTTTGAGTCTCTAAGAGAAGCCTTTACCACTGCTCCACTATTACTGATGCCAGACTTTAAATTTCCTTTCAAATTGTATATTGATGCATCAGGAGATGGACTGGGTCCTTCACTTCACCAAGTTCATATCATAAATGATAAACCTGTAAAAGGACCCATATTTTTCATATCCAGGCAAATCAAACCAACCAAAGCCAGATATGGGGCAAGTCAAATGGAATGTCTATGCCTTGTCTGGGCCTTGGAGAAATTGAACTATCTCTTAGAGGGATGTGTTTGTGAGGTGATAACAGATTGTACAGCTGTCAAATCACTTTTAAACATGGAAACACCCAACAGACATATGCTCAGATGGCAAATAGCCATACAAGAATACAGAGGCAATATGACTATTGTTCATAAGGATGGGAATATTCATAAGAATTCAGATGTACTGAGCAGATGGCCATTACCAAATAATATTGATAATCCTGCTTATGTTCCAGATGAAGCTCCACCATAGATCCCAATAGAAGGAATAAGTGTTAAAGACTTGAACACCACCTTCTTTGAAGAAGTCAGAAATAGCTACACTCAAGATATGAATTGTAGCATCTTATGCCAATTACTTAACAAAGACAGTAAAGACAACTCTCTAATACATGCCTTGGATGAAGTATGGAAAAAACCTTATAATAAAGGAAGATTTCATCTACTGGATGGCATAATTTACCACAGGACCAAGCACACATGTGTCATGACAGTTGTGGACAGGTCATTAATCAATCTTGTACTAAACGAATGCCATGATAGCCCGTTTTCAGGACCTCTTTCTGAAGACAGAACATGAGAGAAAGTAAAGACCTGTATATGGTAGCCAATGTGGCAAAAAGATGTTGCAGAGTATTGCAAGACCTGTGACAGATGCCAAAAGGCAAATAAATCCACTGGCAAGAGACTTGGAAATATGATAAAAAATCCAAGAACCAAGCAGACCTTGGGAAATTGTCCATATGGATTTGATAACTTGCCTACCACCAGGAGGTGACAGAAGCTATAACGCTTTCCTAGTAATTGTGGAAAGATTCAGTAAAACTCCAATCTTTTTACCATGTCACAAGGATGATACAGCCATGGATATAGCTCTTCTGATATGGAATAGAGTAGTGTCATGGACTGGGATATTTACAAATATCATTAGTGACAGGGATCCCAAATCCACTTCAGCACTATGGACAAATCTTCACCAATTATTTGGCACTAAACTGTCTTTCTCTACAGCCTAACACCCACAAACTGATGGCCTGGCTGAAAGGATGATCCAAACCTTAGAGGACATGGTAAGAATATTTTTTGCATAGGGCCTTGAATTTAAAGCTAGTGATGGTTTCACCCATGATTGGTGTACTGTTCTACCTGCCCTGGAACTGGCATACAAAACCTCCATTCATGCCAGTACCAATGATACTCCTGCTATTTTGGAAAAAGGATGGAATCCCAAATTACCCCAACATTCTTTGAGGAAAGATTTAGTTGAAATACATCCTACAGCTGCCAGCTTCAAAGGAATGCTAGACAGAGCCAGAAAGCATGCATTAAAATGCATGGAAGACTCATTTGCATATGCTAAAGATAAATGGGCCGAATCTCATGCCACTCCATATTTCAAGGTAGGGGATTTAGTACTAGTATCCACCACCAACTTCAATAACATCAAAGGATATAAAAAGCTCAAAGACTCCTTTGCAGGATCTTTTGTTATTAAAACCCTCCATGGAGCAAATGCTGTTGAAGTAGAATTATCTGAAGAACTTAGTAATAAGCATCCTACATTTCTAGTGAGCTTGGCAAAACCATTTAAATCTAGTGATGCTGAGAAATTTCCCTTTAGGAATAAAGTTCCCCAAGTTATACCTCCTATTGAGACATCTGGTACTAAGAAAATTACCAAAGTTCTTAAAGAAAGAAAATTAAGAACCAAGAAAGTGAGGGAATACCTTGTTAGGTACAGTGACCCAACTTATGAAGATGAATGGTTAGAAGAAAAAGATATACCAGAAGATACCAAACTCCTCAGGAGATTCAGACACACTAGAAATACCAATATTACAAAGTAATATTCTTTTTTTAGGGGGAGGGAATGTGAGCCTTAGAGGTAATTTCACATACCCAAAAGACCACAAATACAAAATTAACATATAAATATAAATAAAATAAATTTATTTATATTATAAAAATGAAACTCAAAATATAAATATTAAATTATATTCACAATTAAAAATTTAATTAAAATTTAAAAATAAAATTACATGTAATTTTGAAATTGTAAAATTACATTTATCCTTGAAAAAATTAAATAAAAATGAATCTTTAACAAGATTGTAAAAAAATAAATAAATGTGAAAAAAAGTTAAATAAAAATTATTATAACTTTTTATCCAATAAATAAACATATAAAAATTATTTCACCATTGGATTCCTCATAGAAAATCAGGTGGGGTCACCTCTGAGTGAAACTTTTGTAACTCAACTCTAAATAAGCTTAAATTAAGTTTTTAGTATTTTCAATACAAAAGTTGAAAATCCTCAAAACCTTAATTTAATTCACACCACATGTGGTGTTAACCATCAATTTTTGTGTTAAAATTGAGGTGTTGTGTTTAGTTTAGAAGTTATGAGGAATTAAAGTATTTTCAATTGAATTCAATTGAAATGTCAAAATGGTGACATGTATTACATAAATGAACTTTGATTTACATATGAGGTATAAATTATTAATGTATTGAACTGTAAAACTCAATTTAATTGCGTATGTGAATTATAAGTATAATACATGATGAGGAATTAAAGGAAAAATAAATTGGAAAGATTAAATTTGGGGGTAAAAGGAACTCCAGCTCTAACGGGGAGCTAGACCCCCAAAATCCTTGCTGACAGGCGTGTGGTGTCAAAATTCACGCAAAGGTTCATCACTTTTGGCCTGGAATTGAGTTACAGGGTCTGTGGACTCAAGTGATGATGAGGGTTTGATACCAACTGGGGTAGTTTTAGCTGTTGCCAAGAGGGTAAAACTACCCTTAAGATAAAACAATCATAGTAAAAACAGTTTTAACTGGTTTCTACGTCTCTTACACACATTCTGACGTGTTTTGAAGGCTCTATACCAGGTATTGCTATAGTAATGGCTGATTTAAGGGTCTAAAATGGCTAAAAATGGCTTAAACCAGGCTTTTTTGGTCTAAACCAGGGTTCAACAATGCCATAATTGGCTTTTCTGTTGTCAGACTGTTTTTCACGACTGACAAGAGTAAATTTTACTTTTGGAGTAAGAAAATTGATGCCTATAAAAGAATGTCTTCTTTGCCCCACTTTTCTCTTCATGTTAAAATCTTTTCCTTTTATAATTAGTTTAAACATTGTTAAACCAATCAATAAAAGATTCCAACCACCTTTCTTAAATCATTTTAAAGCTTTTAGCCACGTGAAAAAATTATTATAATCATTGTTTGTAACTCTTATAACCATTTTTACCCCTGAACCACCCCAAAAGTGAATTAAAGCATCTTTCATCACTGTAAGCTTTGTCACTTTGTTTCCAAATTCACTCTGGTCACTTTTGGGCGTGTTTTCTCTTCAATATTCTTTTTGAAGACTTTTTTCTTTAATTAATTGCTTGCAGTTATTTGCTCAATTAATTCCAATTTAAATTTCTCTTGAAGAAATTTCTTTTGTAGCCTTAAATATCTCTTGTAGAGTATTTTTGGATAAATCTTTATTGTCGGTAAAACAATAAATCTTTATAATATTATTGTTTTATACTAATAAGGTTATAAACAAATTGGTGTGTTTTCTCTTAAAAATAATATTTCTTACCATTTTTAATTGATCTTTACCTTATGCAAATTTTGAGGACAGGGAAAGTACTTAATTTTTAATCAAAGTTTCATATCCACACCTTATGACACATGTGTGTTTAGATCTATGATATAGTATACCATCAGACAAATGGAATCTTCCATTATCATAAGATTTTTTTCAAATATCATCCAGAGAATCAGCCAAGGCTACATCTTTGCAATCTTTGTTAAGTAGAGCAGTAAGAATATGACCATTTTGATCTTGCTTATAGCTTTCTCTAACTTCTTCAAAGAAATGTGTTCCAACATCTGTTATATTAATTCCTTCAATTAAAATTTGAGCTTCTGAACTTGTAGGAGCATAGGAAGGGTTATCAGGTGTATCTGGTAATGCCCATCTACTTAAGCCATCAGCATTCTTATGAATGTTTCCAGCTTTATGTACTATGGTCATATTTCCTCTATACTCTTGTATAGCAATCTGCTATCTTAACATGTGTCTGTTTGGAGTTTTCATGTTAAGAAGTGATTTTACTGCATTACAATCAGTAATTACTTCAAACACACTACCATCAAGATAGTAATGAAGTTTTTCCAGATCCCAAAGAAGGCAAAGGCACTCCATTTGGCTAGCTCCATATCTGGCCTCAGTAGGTTTAATTTGTCTTGAAATAAAACAAATTGGACCTTCATAAGGTTTGTTATTGACAATTTAAACTTGATGAAGAGCAGCTCCTAAACCGTCACCACATTCTTCAATATACAGCTCAAAAGGAAGTTCTCAGTCTGGAATCAATAATAATGGTGCATTGGTCAAGGCATACTTGCTTTTATCATATGCTTGAATTCTCTCCTGTGTCATTTCAAAAACATTTTGCTGATCACAAATTCTGTATAATGATCTGGAATGGATTGCAAAATCTTCAAGGTGTTGCCTCTAGTAACTGGAAAACCCTAAAAAA
Source organism: Austropuccinia psidii (assembly GCA_023105745.1). Lineage (NCBI taxonomy): Eukaryota > Fungi > Basidiomycota > Pucciniomycetes > Pucciniales > Sphaerophragmiaceae > Austropuccinia > Austropuccinia psidii. The sequence goes on from JALGQZ010000009.1 coordinate 46,752,598, forward strand.
GACATCATTTCCTTTTTGTTCTAGGGCATTTGTTTCAGTAAAACTGCAGCCACTTTGTTTTTTTCAACACCAAGGCTCAGTCCTGAGACTACATGTCCTAGAGCTTTTAACTCATGAAACCCAAAATTACATTTCTTAAGCAATATTTTCATGTTCACTTGAAGACATTTCTTAAGTACTAATGAAAGTCTCTCTTAATGTAATTGCCAGGTTTCTGAACAAATGATACTGTCATCAATATAAATGATTAACTATCCTTCTGACAATTCATGTGGGAAGATGGGATTCATCATCCTCTGATAATGAGAGGGTGCATTTTTAATACCAAAAGGCATTCTCAAATACTAATAAATCCCACAATGAGCAATTATTCTCAATACTTTCCTAGCATGAGTTGTCAAAACATTCTGACGAAAGCCTTTCAGAGAATCCATGGAAGTAATGAATCTTGCTTTGGATAATTTGAGTCAAAGTCTCATGAATTCTAGGAATTGGATACCTGTCTGAAATACTATAGGTATTCAGTGCTCTAAAATCACCATCCATTCTTGACTTATCATTATGCCAAGTAATGATTACTGGATTTGTGACTTCTACTGTAAGGTGTGGATATGAAACTTTGATTAAAAATCAAGTACTTTTCCTGTCCTCAAAATTTGTATAAGGTAAAATTCAGTTAAAAATAGTATGAAATATTATTTTTAAGAGAAAACACGCCAATTTTATTGTTTATAACTTTATTAGTATAAAACAATAATATAAAAATTTATTGTTTTACCAACAATAAAGATTTATCCAAAAAATACTCTACAAGAGATATTTTAAGGCTACAAAAGAAATTTCTTCAAGAGCAATTTCAATTGGAATTAATTGAGCAAAGAACTGCAAGCAATTAATTAAAGAACAAAGTCTTTAAAAACAATATGAAAGAGAAAACACGCCCAAAAGTGACCAGAGTGAATTTGGAAACAAAGTGACAAAGTTAACAGTGATGAAAGATGCTTTAATTCACTTTTGGGGTGGTTCAGGGGTAAAAATGATTATAAGAGTTACAAACAATGATTATAATGATTTTTTCACGTGGTTAAAAGGATTAAAATGATTTAAAAGTGGTGGTTGGAATCTTTGATTGATTGGTTTAATAGTTTTAAACTAATTAATAAAAGGAAAAGATTCTAACATGAAGAGAAAAGTGGGGCAAAGAAGACATTCTTTTATAGCCATCAATTCTCTTACTCCAAAAGTAAAATTTACTCTTGTCAGTCGTGAAAAACAGTCTGACAACAGAAAAGCCAATTATGGCATCATTGAACCCTGGTTTAGACCAAAAAGGGCTGGTTTAAGCCATTTTTAGCCTTTTTTAGCCATTTTAGACCCTTAAATCAGCCATTACTATAGCAATACCAGGCCTAGAGCCTTCAAAACACGTCAGAATGTGTGTCAGAGGCGTAGAAACCAGTTAAAACTGTTTTTATTATGATTGTTTTATCTTAAGGGTAGTTTTACCTTCTTGGCAACAGCTAAAACTACCCCAGTTGGTATCAAAACCTCATCATCAATTGAGTCCACAGACCCTGTAACTCAATTCCAGGCCAAAAGTGATGAACTTTTGCGTGAATTTTGACATCCCACGCCTGTCAGCAAGGATTTTGGGGGTCTAGCTCCCCCTTAGAGCTGGAGTTCCTTTTCCCCCCCAAATTTAATCTTTCCAATTTATTTTTCCTTTAATTCCTCATCATGTATTATACTTATAATTTACACATGTAATTCAATTCAATTGTACAGTACAATACAGTAATAATTGACACCTCATATGTAAATCAAAGTTCACTCATGTAATACACGCGCACATTTTGACATTTCAATTGAATTCAATTGAAAATACTTTAATTCCTCATAACTTCTAAACTAAACACAACACCTCAATTTTAACACAAAAATTGATGGTTAACACCACATGTGGTGTGAATTAAATTAAGGTTTTGAGGATTTTCAACTTTTGTATTGAAAATACTAAAAACTTAATTTAAGCTTATTTAGAGTTGAGTTACAAAAATTTCACTCAGAGGTGACCCCACCTGATTTTTTATGAGGAATCCAATGGTGAAATAAAATTTATATGTTTATTTATTTGATAAAAAGTTATAATAAATTTTATTTAACTTTTTCCCAAATTTATTTATTTTTTCACAATTTTGTTAAAATTTCATTTTTACTTAAATTTTTCAAGTATAAATGTAATTTTATATTTACAAAATTTAAAGTAATTTTATTTTTAAATTATAATTAATTTTTTATTTTTAATATAATTTTATATTTATATTTTTTATTTTTATTTTAATAATATAAATAAATTTATTTTATTTATATTAATATGTTATTTTTTATATTTGTGGTCTTTTGGGTATATGAAATTACCTCTAAGGCTCACATTCCCTCCCCCTAAAAAAGAATATTACTTTGTAATATTGGTGTTTCTAGTGTGTCTGAATCTCCTCAGGAGTTTGGTGGCTTCTGGTATATCTTTCTCTTCTAACCATTCATCTTCACAAGTTGGGTCACTGTACCTAACAAGGTATTCCCTTACTTTCTTGGTTCTTAATTTCCTTTCTTTAAGAACTTTGGTTATTTTCTTAGTACCAGATGTCTCAATAGGAGGTATAACTTGGGGAATCTTATTCCTCAAGGGAAATTTCTCAGCATCACTAGATTTGTATGGCTTTATCAAGCTTACTGGAAATGTAGGGTGCTTATTGCTAAGTTCTTCAGATAACTCTACTTCAACAGCATTTTCTCCATGGAGGGCCTTAATCACAAAAGGTCCTGCAAAGGAGTCTTTTAACTTTTTACATCCTTTGATGTTTTTGAAGTTAGTGGTGGATACAAGAACTAGGTCCCCCACTTTGAAATCTGGAGTTGCATGAGATTTATCCCATTTGTCTTTAGCATATGCAAAAGAGTCCTCCATGCATCTCACTGCATGCTTTCTAGCTTTGTCTAGCATTCCTTTGAAGCTAGCAGCTGTGGGATGTATTTCAATTAAGTCTTTCCTCGAGGAATCTTGGGGTAACTTGGGGTTCCATCCTTTTTCTAGAATAGCAGGAGTCTGATTGGTACTGGAATGGATTGATGTTTTATATGCTAATTCCAGTGCTGGTAACAGAGTACACCAATCATGGGTAAATCCATCACAATCTTTGAATTCAAGGCCATATGCACAAAATCTTCTCACCATGTCCTCTAAGGTTTGGATCATTCTTTCAGCCAGACCATCAGTTTGTGGGTGGTAGGCTGTAGAGAAAGACAGTTTTGTGCCAAATAATTGGTGAAGATTTGTCCATAGAGCTGAAGTGAATTTGGGATCTCTATCACTGATGATATTTGTAAATATCCCAGTCCATGACACTACTCTATTCCATATCAGAAGAGCTGTATCCATGGCTGTATCATCTTTGTGACATGGTAAAAAGATTGGAGTTTTACTGAATCTGTCCACAATTACTAGGCAAGCATTATAGCTCCTGTCACCTCCTGGTGGTAGGCCAGTTACCCAATCCATATGGACAATTTCCCAAGGTCTGTTTGGTTCTTGGATTTTCATCATATTTCCAAGTCTTTTGCCAGTGGATTTATTTGCCTTTTGGCATCTGTCACAGGTTTTGCAATATTCTGCAACATCTTTTTGCCACATTGGCCACCATATGCAGGTCTTTACTTTCTCTCTTGTTCTGTCCTCAGAAAGATGTCCTGAAAAGGGACTATCATGGCATTCTTTCAGTACAAGATTGATTAATGACCTGTCTACAACTGTCATGACACATGTGTGCTTGGTTCTGTGGTAAATTATACCATCCAGTAGGTGAAATCTCCCTTCATTATAAGATTTTCTCCATACTTCATCCAAGGCATGTATTAGAGAGTTGTCTTTACAGTATTTGTTAAGTAATTGGCATAAGATGCTACAATTCTTATCTTGAGTGTAACTATTTCTGACTTCTTCAAAGAAGGTGGTGTTCAAGTCTGTAACACTTATTCCTTCTATTGGAATTTGTGGTGAAGCTTCTTCTGGAACATAAGCAGGATTATCAATGTTATTTGGTAATGGCCATCTGCTTAGTCCATCTGCATTCTTATGAATATTCCCATCCTTATGAACAATAGTCATATTGCCTCTGTATTCTTGTATGGCTATTTGCCATCTGAGCATGTGTCTGTTAGGTGTTTTCATGTTCAAAAGTGATTTCACAGCTGTACAATCTGTTATTACTTCAAAAACACATCCCTCTAAGAAATAGTTCAATTTCTCTAAGGCCCAGACAAGGCATAGACATTCCATTTGACTTGCTCCATATCTGGCTTCAGTTGGTTTGATTTGCCTGGATATGAAACATATTGGTCCTTCTACAGGTTTGTCATTTATGATCTGAACTTGGTGAAGTGCAGCACCTAGTCCATCCCCTGATGCATCAATATACAGTTTGAAAGGTAATTTAAAGTCTGGCATCAGTAAGAGTGGAGCAGTGGTCAATGCTTCTCTTAGAGACTCAAAAGCTTTGACTCTGTCAACAGTCATCTCAAATACTGTGTCTTTGTCACACAACTTATAAAGTGGTCTTGCTATGGATGCAAAGTCTTTAATGTGTTGCCTGTAATATCCTGCAAAACCTAAGAATGACTGAATTTCCTTCTTATTCTGAGGCATGGGTTTTAAAAATACTGCTGCAACTTTGTTTTTATCAATTCCAAGGGACAAACCAGATACAACATGTCCTAGTGCCTTAAGTTCTTTAAATCCAAGATGACATTTCTTCAAGGAGATTTTCATGTTTACTGATTGGATTTTTGTCAAAACTCTTGATAATCTGTACATGTGCTCCTCCCAAGTCTTTGAACAGATAATAATGTCATCAATGTAAATGATTAACCATCCCTCTGAGAGTTCTTCAGGGAAGATTTCATTCATCATTCTTTGGAAGTGTGAAGGTGCATTTTTGATACCAAAGGGCATCCTTAAGTATTCATACCATCCACAATGAACAATAATTCTCAAGTATTTTCTTGCTCTTGGTGTTACTACATTTTGATGGAATCCTTTAAGGGCATCCATAGTGGTTATATACACTGCTTGAGATATTTGAGTAAGGGCAATTTGGACTTTTGGTATTGGGTATCTGTCTGGAACAGTGTAAGTGTTCAGAGCTCTAAAGTCCCCAACCATTCTGGATTTTCCATTATGCCACGCCACTATGACTGGTGTAGTTATTTCTACTTCCTCATTGTGGCCTACTTTTCTTATTACACCAAGGTCTAGAAGTTCTTTGATATGAATTTCTAGAGCTTCTCTTGATTTTGGACTTGCTGGATAAGCAGGTCTTCTTAAGAGTGGTGGATAAGGCCTCTCAATGTTAAGAATGATGTCAACTTCATGACCAATAATTGCTCCCAGGGGTTCTTTGTCTGTAGCAAATGCTCCTCTGTGGTCATACAAAAGGGAAGAAAGTTCATTTTCTTGCTTATCAGTCAGATGAAGGCTTATTTCAGCCTCATTTAACTGTTCAGACTTGAATTTCTCTAACTCTAAGTTGACTGGTGATACTTTGTTTACTGTAATTTGTCTTTGAAAGGGTAAAAAGGCAAATTTTTGGCGCTTATTGTCTCCAATTGTAAAGTATCTGTCTTTGTTATTATGTAAATCTATCCCATACATGATTAAATAGTCATTTCCCAATATAAAATGGGTACTAGAGCAATTTTCCATAACAACAAATTCAACTGTGATCCTTAAATTCCCATTTATGTGTGGGAATATGACATTGGTCTCAAAGATTCCTAATGCTTTCATTGGGTTACTTGCACTGTTGAATTTTATACCATCAATTGGTAACAATTGGTCTTCAAAATTTGGTACACAAGTCTTAAGAAAAGATTTTCCAACACAAGAGCAGAAGGCTCCTGGGTCAAGCAAAAGTTTGGTGGGTTTGTTGTCAATCACCACTTCTGTTATACAGGAGTTACCAGCTGTATAACCTTTTCCTCTGTTTGGTTTTGTCTTCATAAGTTGTGCATCTTGAACTTTTGATAAATCAACTTGACCATTGCTCAATTGTGGTAAGTGGGAATAAGATTCCATGATGTCAAAAGTGGCATTGATATTTTCTATATCTTTTGAAGATTCAGAGAATATGGATGACTTATCATCTGAATTGTCTTCAATTATGTCTTCCTTTTCAACATCTGGTTCTTTTTCAATGTCAATTTCATTGATTTTCCCCCTTTTTGGACATGTATTGGCTAAATGGGTGGTGCTTTGGCAAATATGGCATTTTCTGACTGTATCTGCAGATTTATATTTAATATTACTAGAATTTTCTTTGGGGTTTTTGTCCACAGAATCTTTCCAAGGTGTATTAAACCTTGTTTTAAGATTCACCCTACTAGAACCAATTTTGGTTCTGGTGGTTACTTCTTCTAGTATATTGATAATATCCTCTGCTGAAGATTGTTCAGTAGTCCTGCTTTTGACAGCATGCTCTAAGTCACCTCCACATTGTCTCAGAATTTTTCTATGGATCATAAATTCTGACATGTCAGGATATAATGCTGTTAATCTGTCCTTTTGTTGGCAAAACCATGGTAAAGCTTTGTCTTTATCAGCATTAAATTTGGCAGATTCAAAGGCTGTTTCAACTTTAAACCTCCAAGCATCATTTGCCCATTTGTTGATGATTTGGGTTTTCCACCAAGTCCAACTCTGGTGTCCATGTGCTTGTCTTATTTTGATGTACCATCTGTGAGCTGATCTGGTAAACAAGGTGTTAAACCTGGCTGTTACCAATCTGTCTGGTAATTCAAAATCCTCTTTGATCATGTCAATACCTCTAATGAATTCCATATGGTCATACTCTCCTTCACCACTGAAGTGAGGCCATTCTTTAAGTTTTGGAACTTCTTTCAAGAGTGCTTGGCCCATTGATGGTTCCAAGTTATGAAAAGAAGTGGATAATTCATTTTTTATTTGTGAATTATCAGGATCCAATACTTGTGGATTTGAAATTCCTGTGCCCTCATTTTGATTTAGAGGTGTAGACATTCTTGGTAAGGTGTTCAGTAATTGTTCAATGTCATTCATTTTACTGTTGCTACACCTTTGGGAATTTCTGTATTCATGTTGGAAGCTTTGTATTAAATTTATTACTTCAATTTTATACATGTCTTCTTTATGTGTAAGTTCTTGCCATAACTCTGTCTGTCTTGTATTATCAGCAGTGACTTGATTCAATTTCATTGATAATTTTGATACTTCTTTTTGTGAAGCATCAAAACACTTTTTCAAGGCAATGGTATATGTCTTTACTTCAGTAAATGAATTTGAAATGTCATCAAGGACTTTCTTGTTATCTGTCTTGATAATATTTATGGCTTGTTTAATTCTTGTTTCAATTATGTCATCAATATTGAATTTAGAATATTTATCTGTTAATTCTTTAATAATGGCAGATTGTTCATTTATTTTATTGTTAGAAGAATTATCATTATTGGAATTTTTAATTGTTCTCAAAACTTTTTCAAAACACATAAGTGTTTCATTAATTTGGCACAGACTCAGGTTGTTTGTTTTAATGTTGTTACAAATGGTGTCATTTTTATCAGAAAGATGTTTTTTCACGTCATTTATAGCATTATACAACTCTGGGATGGAATCAAATATGTCAGAAATCATTTCTGGAACCTTAATCTGGCTTCCTCCTTCTTCTGTAATTCCATCATGGTTCTGGCCATCTGAAATACATTTTCCATGGCATCCTGCTGAATCTTTGGGATTCTGTAGCCCTGGCTGTAAGGTTTTGGGGCTGGTGCCTTCCCTTTGCCCTTGTTTGGAGTTTGTGGCTGCTTTTTCACGTTGGAATTGCTGCTGCTGGCCACTGGGGCTGTTTTTGGCACTGGTTTGGCTGGTGGAGGGTTGTTTTTCCTCCATTCTAGTGTCAAAAGCATCATGTTTTTCTTCTCCATCAATGGATGCCATCCATTGAGCAATTTGCAAGTGTTGGGATGGCCCAAGAATTTTCTTACTGTCAGGTAAGAATTCATGCAATTCTTCCACAGGTCTGCAAGGATCTGGTACTCCTTGAATTGGAGTGCATTGTTGTATGCACTGTGGCTGGCTTTGTATATGTCCACAGAGGCTTGTTGTGGCGGTGTCAGCTCTTTTTGAAGGTAAAATGGTATTATCAGCTTCAGAATGACCCATTTTAGTTGTTTGGAAGTCATCAACTGACCCTTTTCCTTCTGTACCTGGTTGGCCTCTGCCATAATCACGTCTATTACCTTTTTGGGAGCTGCTTGAGGGGTTGTAGCTGGCTCCTGACCTGGTTGAAGGCATAATTATGGTTAAAAAAAAAGCTGAAAATAGTATTTTTACGTCAAAAACTTACTATTGGCCAAATTTTTGGCTTTCTGAAGTGTATTACTTATATCTAAGTTAATTAATTCAGAAGATATTGGTTCAGGTTGATTATTTTGAGTCACAATAACAGTACTATTATGATCAGAATTAACAGTACTGGCAGGGATAATGCTGGTGACTGTTGAGGCTGTTTCAATGTTTTCTTGTCTTACCACGTTGTCAGACACTAAAATTAATGAAAAAGCCAATTAATTAAGTAAAAAAAAGGTTATTTCAAAAAAGAAATAAAAATATAAGCCTCACTTATAATATGAAAAAAATTATTTTTTAAGGATTTTTTTGGATTATAAGTATTTTTTATATGTTTTTAAATTTTTCAATATAAGAAAAAAGATTTAAAAAGAGTAAAAAAAATATGTCACAGGTAAAATATCACGGCTGGGCCCCCAAATGTAAGGTGTGGATATGAAACTTTGATTAAAAATCAAGTACTTTTCCTGTCCTCAAAATTTGTATAAGGTAAAATTCAGTTAAAAATAGTATGAAATATTATTTTTAAGAGAAAACACGCCAATTTTATTGTTTATAACTTTATTAGTATAAAACAATAATATAAAAATTTATTGTTTTACCAACAATAAAGATTTATCCAAAAAATACTCTACAAGAGATATTTTAAGGCTACAAAAGAAATTTCTTCAAGAGCAATTTCAATTGGAATTAATTGAGCAAAGAACTGCAAGCAATTAATTAAAGAACAAAGTCTTTAAAAACAATATGAAAGAGAAAACACGCCCAAAAGTGACCAGAGTGAATTTGGAAACAAAGTGACAAAGTTAACAGTGATGAAAGATGCTTTAATTCACTTTTGGGGTGGTTCAGGGGTAAAAATGATTATAAGAGTTACAAACAATGATTATAATGATTTTTTCACGTGGTTAAAAGGATTAAAATGATTTAAAAGTGGTGGTTGGAATCTTTGATTGATTGGTTTAATAGTTTTAAACTAATTAATAAAAGGAAAAGATTCTAACATGAAGAGAAAAGTGGGGCAAAGAAGACATTCTTTTATAGCCATCAATTCTCTTACTCCAAAAGTAAAATTTACTCTTGTCAGTCGTGAAAAACAGTCTGACAACAGAAAAGCCAATTATGGCATCATTGAACCCTGGTTTAGACCAAAAAGGGCTGGTTTAAGCCATTTCTAGCCTTTTTTAGCCATTTTAGACCCTTAAATCAGCCATTACTATAGCAATACCAGGCCTAGAGCCTTCAAAACACGTCAGAATGTGTGTCAGAGGCGTAGAAACCAGTTAAAACTGTTTTTATTATGATTGTTTTATCTTAAGGGTAGTTTTACCTTCTTGGCAACAGCTAAAACTACCCCAGTTGGTATCAAAACCTCATCATCAATTGAGTCCACAGACCCTGTAACTCAATTCCAGGCCAAAAGTGATGAACTTTTGCGTGAATTTTGACATCCCACGCCTGTCAGCAAGGATTTTGGGGGTCTAGCTCCCCCTTAGAGCTGGAGTTCCTTTTCCCCCCCAAATTTAATCTTTCCAATTTATTTTTCCTTTAATTCCTCATCATGTATTATACTTATAATTTACACATGTAATTCAATTCAATTGTACAGTACAATACAGTAATAATTGACACCTCATATGTAAATCAAAGTTCACTTATGTAATACACGCGCACATTTTGACATTTCAATTGAATTCAATTGAAAATACTTTAATTCCTCATAACTTCAAAACTAAACACAACACCTCAATTTTAACACAAAAATTGATGGTTAACACCACATGTGGTGTGAATTAAATTAAGGTTTTGAGGATTTTCAACTTTTGTATTGAAAATACTAAAAACTTAATTTAAGCTTATTTAGAGTTGAGTTACAAAAATTTCACTCAGAGGTGACCCCACCTGATTTTTTATGAGGAATCCAATGGTGAAATAAAATTTATATGTTTATTTATTTGATAAAAAGTTATAATAAATTTTATTTAACTTTTTCCCAAATTTATTTATTTTTTCACAATTTTGTTAAAATTTCATTTTTACTTAAATTTTTCAAGTATAAATGTAATTTTATATGTACAAAATTTAAAGTAATTTTATTTTTAAATTATAATTAATTTTTTATTTTTAATATAATTTTATATTTATATTTTTTATTTTTATTTTAATAATATAAATAAATTTATTTTATTTATATTAATATGTTATTTTTTATATTTGTGGTCTTTTGGGTATATGAAATTACCTCTAAGGCTCACATCTACCTCCTCATTGTGTCCAACCTTTCTAAGAACTCCCAGTTTCATTAGTTCATTAATATGACTTTCTGATGCTTCTCTAGCCCTAGGGCTAGCTGGGTAAGCTGGTCTTCTTAATAGTGGCGTATAAGGCCTTTCCACATTAAGCATAATGTCCACTTCATGGCCTTTTATAGCTCCAAGTGGTTCATTATCTGAAGCAAAGGCTTCCCTGTATTGAAATAAAATTTCAATAAGCTCTTCCCTCATTTCTAGTGTTAATTTGGGACCAATTTGTGCTTCACTTAATTGACCTGACACAGATTTTTCCTTATTAACATTTTTCACTTTTTTAATGACAGTAATTTCTTCTTTTTCTATATGAAAAGCAAATTTTTGTCTTTTATTTTCCCCTATAGTGAAATACCTGCCTTTATGATTATTAATATCAATACCATAAATATTGAGATAATCATTTCCAAGTATAAAGTGTTGTGAAGTACAATTATTCATGACAACAATTTTAACTTCCAATATTATACTTCCTGTAGGATGAGGAAATATTATTGCTGCTTCAAATATACCCAAGGGGTGCATATTTTGGCTAGCCCTGCTGAATTTTATACCTTCAATTGGCATTAACTTGTCTTGCCAATTGGTACAAACGTTTTCAAGATAATATTGTCCAACACCAGTGCAAAAAGCACCTGAGTCAAGGTGTAAGGTGTGGATATGAAACTTTGATTAAAAATAAAGTACTTTTCCTGTCCTCAAAATTTGTATATGGTAAAAATCAATGAAAAATAGTGAGAAATATTATTTTTAAGAGAAAACACACCAATTTTATTGTTTATAGCTTTATTAGTATGAAACAATAATATTATAAAGATTTATTGTTTTACCGACAATACACATTTATCCAAAAAATACTCTACAAGAGATGTTTTAAGGCTACAAAAGAAATTTCTTCAAGAGCAAGTTCAATTGGAATCAATTGAGCAAAGAACTGCAAGCAATTAATTAAAGAACAAAGTCTTTAAAAAGAATATGAAAGAGAAAACACGCCCAAAAGTGACCAGAGTGAATTTGGAAACAAAGTGACAAAGTTTACAGTGATGAAAGATGCTTTAATTCACTTTTGGGGTGGTTCAGGGGTAAAAATGATTATACGAGTTACAAACAATGATTAAAATGATTTTTTCACGTGGTTAAAAGGTTCAAAATTCTTTAAAAAAGGTGGTTGGAATCTCTTATTGATTGGTTTAACAGTGTTTAAACTAATTATAAAAGGAAAAGATTCTAACATGAAGAGAAAAAAATGGGGCAAAGAAGAAATTCTTTTATAGCCATCAATTTTCTTACTCCAAAAGTGAAATTTACTCTTGTCAGTCGTGAAAAATAGTCTGACAACAGAAAATCCAATTATGGCATCATTGAACCCTGGTTTGGACCAAAAAAGGGCTGGTTTATGCCATATTTAGCCATTTTTAGCCATTTTAGACCCTTAAATCAGCCATTACTATAGCAATACCTGGTCTAGAGCCTTCAAAACACGTCAGAATGTGTGTGAGAGCCGTAGAAACCAGTTAAAACTGTTTTTACTATGGTTGTTCTATCTTAAGGGTAGTTTTACCCTCTTGGCAACAGCTAAAACTACCCCAGTTGGTATCAAAACCTCATCATCAATTGAGTTCCCAGACCCTGTAACTCAATTCCAGGCCAAAAGTGATGAACCTTTGCGTGAATTTTGACATTCCACGCCTGTCAGAAAGGATTTTGGTGGTCTGGCTCCCCCTTAGAGCTAGAGTTCCTTTTCCCCCCCAATTTTAATCTTTCCAATTTATTTTTTCCTTTAATTTCTCATCATGTATTATACTTATAATTTACATATGTAATTCAATTGAATTGTACATTACAATACAGTAATAATTGAAACCTCATATTTAAATCAAACTTCACTTATGTAATATACACGCACATTTTGACATTTCAATTGAATTCAATTGAAAATACTTCAATTTCTCATAACTTCTAAACTAAACACAACACCTCAATTTTAACACAAAATAACATGATTAACACCACATGTGGTGTGAATTAAATTAAAGTTTTGACAATTTTCAACTTTTGTATTGAAAATACTCAAAACTTAATTTAAGCTTATTTAGAGTTGAGTTACAAAAATTTCACTCAGAGGTGACCCCACCTAATTGTTTATGAGGAATCAAATGGTGAAATAATTCTTATATGTTTATTTATTGGATAAAAAGTTATAATAATTTTTGTATAACTTTTTTCCAAATTTATTTAATTTTTTACAATTTTATTAAAAATTCATTTTTACTTTAATTTTTTCAAGTATAAATGTAATTTTACAATTTAATGTAATTTTATTTTTAAATTGTAATTAAATTTTTAAGTTATATTTATATTTTGATTTTTATTTTAATAATATAAATGAATTTATTTTATTTATATTTATATATCAATTTTGTATTTTGTGGTCTTTTGGGTATATGAAATTATCTCTAAGGCTCACATTCCCTCCCCCTAAAAAAAGAATATTACTTTGTAATATTTTTGTTTCTAGTGTGTCTGAATCTTCTGAGAAGTTTCAGTAGCTTCAGGTATGTCTTTTTCTCTTGTTCTGTCTTCAGACAGATGTCCTGAGAAGGGGCTGTCATGGCATTTTTTTAGTACAATATTGATTAATGACCTGTCCAGAACTGTCATGACACACGTGTGGTTTGTCCTGTGATAAATTATACAATCCAGTAGGTGAAATCTTCCTTCATCATAAGATCCTTTCCATACTTCATCCAAGGCATGTATTAGAGAGTTTTCCTTACAGTCTTTGTTCACTAATTGGCATAAGATGCTACAATTCTTATCTTCAATGTAACTATTTCTGAAATCTTCAAAGAAGGTGGTGTTCAAGTCTGTAACACTTATTCCTTCTATTGGGATTTGGTTTTCATAACTTGTGCATCTTGAACTTTTGATGAATCAAGTTGACCATTGCTCAATTGTGGCAAGTGGGAATAAGATTCCATGATGTCAAAAGTGGCATTGATATTTTCTATATCTTTTGAAGATTCAGAAAATATGGATGACTTATCATCTGAATTGTCTTCAATTATGTCTTCTTTTTCAACATCTGGTTCTTTTTCAATGTCAATTTCATTGATTTTCCCCCTTTTTGGACATGCATTGGCTAGATGGGTGGTGCTTTAGCAAATATGGCACTTTCTGATTGTATCTGCAGATTTATACTTAATATTACTAGAATTTTCTTTGGGGTGTTTGTCCACAGAATCTTTCCAAGGTGTATTAAACCTTTTTTTGAGATTCACCCTACTAGAACCAATTTTGGTTCTGGTGGTTACTTCTTCTAATATATTGATAATATCTTCTTCTGAAGATTGTTCAGTAGTCCTGCTTTTGACAGCATGCTCTAAGTCACCTCCACATTGTCTTAGAATTTTTCTATGAATCATAAATTCTGACATGTCTGGATATAATGCTGTTAATCTGTCTTTTTGTTGGTAAAGCTTTGGCTTTATCAGCATTAAATTTGGCATATTCAAAGGCTGTTTCAGCTTTAAACCTCCAAGCATCATTTGCCCATTTGTTCATGATTTGGGCTTTCCACCAAGTCCAACTCTGGTGTCCATGTACTTGTCTTATTTTGATGTACCATCTGTGAGCTGATTTGGTAAACAAGGTGTTAAATATTTCTGTTACTAATCTGTCTGGTAATTCAAAATCCTCTTTGATCATGTCAATACCTCTAATGAATTCCATATGGTCATACTCTCCTTCACCACTCAAGTGAGGCCATTCTTTAAGTTTTGGAACTTCTTTCAAGAGTGCTTGGCCCATTGATGGTTCCAAGTTATGAAAAGAAGTATAAAATTCCTCTTTTAACTGTGAATTTTCAATATCCAATACTTGTGGATTAGGAATTCTTGCTCCCTCATTTTGGTTTAGAGGTGTAGACATTCTTGGCAGGGTGTTTGGCAGTTGTTCAATATCATTCATTTTACTGTTGTTACACCTTTGGGAATTTCTTAATTCATGTTTTAAGCTTTGTATAGAGTCTATGACATTTTTTTTATGATCATCCTCTTTATATGTAAGCTCATTCCATAATTCTGTTTGTTTAGTATTATCAGATATAACTTCATTTAACTTCATTGTTAATTTTGATATTTCCTCTTTTGAGGTATCAAAATGCTTTTTCAAGGCAATTTTATTTGTCTTTACTTCAGCAAATGATTTTGAAATATCATCAAGAGCTTTTTTAATATCTTCTTTGATAGTGTTTATGGCTTGTTTTATTCTTGTTTCAACTATGTCATCAATATTGAATTTAGAATATTTACCTGTTAATTCTTTAATGATGGCAGATTGTTCATTTATTTTATTGCCAAAATAATTATCATTATTGGAAGTATTTATTGATCTTAAAACTCTTTCAAAGCATTTAAGTGTATCATTTATTTGGCTCAGACTCAAGTTATTTGTTTTAATATTGTCACAAATTGATGTACTTTTATCAGAAAGATGACTTTTTATGTCAGGAATAGCTTTATACAACTCTGGAATACAAGTAAAAGTATCAGAAATCATTTTTGATATTTTAATCTGGCTTCCTCCTTCTTCTGTAATTCCATCATGGTTCTGGCCATCTGAAATACATTTTCCATGGCATCCTGTTGAATGTTTGGGATTCTGTAGCCCTGGCTGTAAGGGTTTGGGGCTGGTGCCTTCCCTTTGCCCTTGTTTGGAGCTTGTGGTTGCTTTTGCACGTTGGAATTGCTGTTGCTGGCCACTGAGGCTCTTTTTGGCACTGGTTTGGGTGGAGGGTTGTTTTTCCTCCATTCTAGTGTCAAAAGCATCATGTTTTTCTTCTCCATCAATGGATGGCATCCATTGAGCAATTTGCAAGTATTGGGATGGCCCAGAAATTTTCTCACAGTCAGGTAAGAATTCATGCAATTCTTCCACAGGTCTGCAAGGATCCAGTACTCCTTGAACTGAAGTGCATTGTTGTATGCACTGTGGCTGGCTTTGTATATGTCCACTGAGGCTTTTTGTGGAGGTGTCAGCTCTTTTTGAAGGTAAAATGGTATTATCAGCTTCAGAATGACCCATTTTAGTTGTTTGGAAGTCATCAACTGACCCTTTTCCTTCTGTACATGATTGGCCTTTGCCATAATCACGTCTATCACCTTTCTGGGAGCTGCTTGAGGGGTTATAGCTGGCTCCTGACCTGGTTGAAGGCATAATTATGGTTAAAAAGGCTTAAAATAGTAGTTTTACGTCAAAAAACTTACTATTGGCCAAATCTTTGGCTTTCTGGAGAGTATTACTTATTTCTAAGTTGACTAATTCAGAAGAAATTGGCTCTGGTTGAATATTCTGAGTCACAATAATAGTACTATTATGATCAGAATTAACAGTACTGGCAGGAATAATGCTGGTTACTGTTGAGGCTGTTTCAATGTTTTCTTGTCTTACCACGTTGTCAGACATTAAAATTAATGAAAAAAACAATTAATTAAGTAAAAAAAGAATATTTTCAAAAAGAAATGAAAATATAAGCCTCACTTATAATATGAAAAAAAAAATATTTTTTATGGATTTTTTGATTATAAGTATTTTTTATATGTTTTTAAATTTTTCAATATAAGAAAAAAGATTTAAAAATAGTAAAAAAAATATGTCACCGGAAAAATATCACGGCTGGGCCCCCAAATGTAAGGTGTGGATATGAAACTTTGATTAAAAATCAAGTACTTTTCCTGTCCTCAAAATTTGTATAAGGTAAAAATCAATTAAAAATAGTAAGAAATATTATTTTTAAGAGAAAACACGCCAATTTCATTGTTTAGAACTTTATTAGTATAAAACAATAATATAATAAAAAATTTATTGTTTCACCAACAATAAAAATTTATCCAAAATATACTCTACAAGAGATATTTTAAGGCTACAAAAGAAATTTCTTCAAGAGCAATTTCAATTGGAATTAATTGAGCAAAGAACTGCAAGCAATTAATTAAAGAACAAAGTCTTTAAAAAGAATATTAAAGAGAAAACACGCCCAAAAGTGACCAGAGTGAATTTGGAAACAAAGTGACAAAGTTTACAGTGATGAAAGATGCTTTAATTCACTTTTGGGGTGGTTCAGGGGTAAAAATGATTATAAGAGTTGCAAACAATGATTATAATTATTTTTTCACGTGGTTAAAAGGTTCAAAATGATTTAAATAAGGTGTTTGGAATCTTTTATTGATTGGTTTAACAGTGTTTAAACTAATTAATAAAAGGAAAAGATTCTAACATGAAGAGAAAAATGGGGCCAAGAAGACATTCTTTTATAGCCATCAATTTTCTTACTCTAAAAGTAAAATTGACTCTTGTCAGTCGTGAAAAACAGTCTGACAAAAGAAAAGCCAATTATGGAATCATTGAACCCTGGTTTGGACCAAAAAAGGGCTGGTTTAAGCCATTTTTAGCCATTTCTTGCCATTTTAGACCCTTAAATCAGCCATTACTATAGCAATACCTGGTCTAGAGCCTTCAAAACACGTAAGAATTTGTGTAAGAGTCGTAGAAACCAGTTAAAACTGTTTTTACTATGATTGATCTATCTTAAGGGTAGTTTTACCCTCTTGGCAACAGCTAAAACTACTCCAGTTGGTATCAAAACCTCATCATCAATTGAGCTCACAGACCCTGTAACTCAATTCCAGGCCAAAAGTGATGAACCTTTGCATGAATTTTGACATCCCACGCCTGTCAGCAAGGATTTTGGGGTTCTGACTCCCCCTTAGAGCTAGAGTTCCTTTTCCCCCCCAATTTTAATCTTTCCAATTTATTTTTTCCTTTAATTCCTCATCATGTATTATACTTATAATTTACATATGTAATTCAATTGAATTGTACAGTACAATACAGTAATAATTGACACCTCATATGTAAATCAAAATTCACTTATGTAATACACGCGCACATTTTGACATTTCAATTGAATTTAATTGAAAATACTTCAATTCCTCATAACTTCTGAACTAAACACCACACCTCAATTTTAACACAAAATTTGATGATTAACACCACATGTGGTGTGAATTAAATTAGAGTTTTGAGGATTTTCAACTTTTGTATTGAAAATACTAAAAACTTAATTTAAGCTTATTTAGAGTTGAGTTACAAAAATTTCACTCAGAGGTGACCCCACCTAATTGTTTGTCAGGAATCAAATGGTGAAATAATTTTTATATGTTTATTTATTGGATAAAGAGTTATAATAATTTTTATTTAACTTTTTTCCAAATTTATTTAATTTTTTACAATTTTATTAAAAATTCATTTTTACTTTAATTTTTTCAAGTATAAATGTAATTTTACAATTTAATGTAATTTTATTTTTAAATTGTAATTAAATCTTTAATTTATATTTATATTTTGATTTTTATCTTAATAATGTAAATAAATTCCTTTTATTTATATTTATATGTTAATTTTGTATTTTGTGGTCTTTTGGGTATATGAAATTACCTCTAAGGCTCACACAAGGTGTATCTTGGCTTCTGTGTTGTTTATCACAATATTAGTGATACAAGATGAACTAGCTGTATAGCCTTTACCTCTGGCAGGTTTGGTTTTCTGCATTTTAGCATCTTTCACATGCATGAGATCCATACATTCATCACTATACTGTGGTAAATGAGTGTGTACCTCAGTGACTTCAAAAGAAACATTAATGTTTTCTATACTAAGCTCTTCTGGTACTTCTTCTTCTTCTGAAGGCTCAGAAACGCTTTCATGTAAAGATACATCAGTTGTTTCTTTTGTGTCTTCCACTTTTTCAACATTTATCCCATTGATTCTTGTCTTTTTTGGGCAAGTGTTTGCTAAATGAGATGTACTTCCACGTTTGTGACATTTCAAAGGAAGTCTGTCTTGTGGCATATTTGGCTTTGAAATTGGTTTCACATTAGTCTTGTTGTCTATTGGGGATTTGGACCAATTTCTTCCAATTTTTTTTTCTAGTAGTGATGTCCTCCATAGCATTGATATAATCTTCTGTAGAGAAATCCCCAATACATCTGCTTCTTATAGCATCCTCAAGGTCACCACCACACTTTCTTAATATCCTTTTATGTATCATTGTTTCAGACATACCAGGATGAAGGGCAGTTAATCTGTCCTTCTGTTTAAGAAACCAAGACATGGGCCTGTCTTTCTCAATATTAAAAATGGCTTCTTCAAAATAATTTTCCATTCTAAATCTCCAGGAATCATTTGCCCATTTGGAAATAATTTGTTCTTTCCACCAAGGCCAAGAATGTTTACCATGGTCTTATCTCATTTTGTAATACCATTTCTTTGCTGATCTGGTAAATAATGAGTGTAATCTGGCACTTATGTATTAATCTGGTATGTTAAAGTCTTCTTTGAACATATCAGTTGCTTTCATAAATTCCATATGATTATATTCTCCTCCACCATTGAAGGTTGGCCATTCCTCTAATTTTGGAATGTCTTTGAAATTGCAAGCAGTTTCCACATCATTACTTGAAATGGTATGATGTAAATCATTATTCAAGTTAAGCACATTTCTGTCAAGAATTGGTGTGGATTGCCTTGGCAATTCATTTTTTCAGTGATATATTATTAATACTTGATTGAATGTCTTCTTTCAATTCAAGTCTTGCGTTATCAGTTTTTTCCAATTGTTCTTGGAAAAGAGCTGCATTGTGACCAGTTGAGTTTTCCAAGTTTTGAACTTGTAATTTCAATTCTCTTAACTGTTCAGTTATAAAACAAATTTAATTGTCATCTGGTTGATTGAGAAAAGTAACTTTAGACTCAACTCTTGCACAAATTTGCGTCAAAGACACAATATTGTCTTTATTAACATTTTCAAGGCCAATAATGGTTTTTGTTGGTCTTTCACTTGCAATATCTCATTACCCATCTTTTGTTGGATATACTCAAATGTTTTAAACTTTGTCATAATTTCTTTATTACAAGATTCAAATGGAGTTACAAGCTTAAAAAGATCTATTTCTTTGGGAAAGATTGGCTCAATCTTTCCTCCTCCTTGTTTTTGAATTCCATCAGAGTTCTTTCCATACTGAAAGCATTGTCCATGGCTGTCTTTTCTTTCTTTGGGATTCTGTAATTCTGTGGGTAGGGCTTGTTCCATTTGGGCTTTGCCTTTCACTTTGCCTTTTGCTTGCCCTTCTGATTAGTCTTTGGGGCTTTCTTGGGCTTGTTTGGCACTTGTTGAGGCGGATTTTTGCTGGTGGATGCTTGGGGAGCTTCCACAGGGCTTTTTTTCCGTGCCTTGGGAAAACTTCTTCCTCTGATGCTCTGATAACATGCTTTGGGTTTTCAACCAACCCTTTATCTGTTGGACTTGTCCTTTTCAAGACATTGGTGTCCAACCCTTCAGAAGTTCTTCTGTCTTTTCTGGCCCCATGACCTTCTTCACTTGCAGATACGAGTTCATTGTACCTATCCAAAGACTTGGGAGAAGTTCTCACTCTTTCTTTTTTGCGGCCATAAACCAGTTCTTGTACTGAGACTGGTAAATCTCCACTGCTGCCTGTTGGAAATGATTCAGGTCTAACAGCAATAGCAGTTATGTCAGCTTTTGGACTCTCAATAAGAGTTTCAATGGTGCTGGCAAACCTTTGGGAATGGGTGGAAGCTCTGGCATCCTCCATTTGTGCCTCTCCTCTGGGCTGACATTCTTGTCTTTTTCATTTGTGGCTGGAATGTCCTGGTCCAGATCCATTTGATTTGATGGAGTAATTACTTCCACTTCTAGTAGGAGTCATTTCACGTCAATTTTAAGAAAAAATAGACTAAGAATGAATTGTATTCACCTGCTGGACCTTTGAAGGGTTCTTTGGTTATCAAACCCCTTGGTGCTGGGCTAGTTTGAATTTCAATACTAGACTCTGAGGCTTCAGAGTCTGAAGAGCTGTCTCTAATTGATGACACTAGAGAAAAAATAAAAATATAAGTTATTTTATCAAACAATAAAAATAACTTATAAACTCAACTTATTGAATAAAGTTGTTTTAATGTAATTTATGGCAAATTATGTCAAAAATAAAGAAAAATGTCTAAGATAAAAGAAAAAAATATTCTTAGTAAAGATTTTTAATTTTTTAATTTTTTATTTGATTTTTTTATTTTCTTCAAAGAGATAATAACTATGCAATTAACAAGTTTATTAATCAAAATTGTATTATTATTCACTTTATACTAGAATAACTCAAAGAATAAATTTCAAGTCTGTGATGTGAAAAAGCCACTAGTTAGACAAAAGAAATTTATTCCAAGTCACTTAATAGTATATTTTTTCAAACAATATTCTGAAGAAAAATAACTTTATTAATATTATAAAGATTATTTATAAGGGATAAGTCCCAAAAAATCCAATATTAAGATAAATTTGGAAATTTTAGGTCAAAAACAGTAAAATAAGGTCTAGAATATGATTGATGTCCCAAACATTGGTTAAAACCACGGCCAGGCCCCCAAATGTAAGGTTTGTCTATGAAACTCTTGATAATAGTAGCAATATCAAGAGTACTATGACTGTCCTCAGTAGAAATATATAATATAATGAAATATTATAACCACAAAATTAAATATAATTATTAAAAAATAATTATATAAGAAAAGAAATCTAATTATTATTACAAAATATTATAATTATTCTATTATTGCTATAGTCACTGACAGTTATAGCAATAAGAAGTGTAAAGCTCTTAATGAGACAATTACACATGGAAAATATGAATATTAACCACTTATAAAGAATACAAATATTATTTAAGAATTAAGACACACACTGTGCAGAAATAATTCTTATAGAATGAAATTCTATATAAAAAAACTAATACTAGATAAAAAAGATATAGAACCTTAGAGAAAACTTACTTATAATATTTATTTAATACAACAAGTCAAACAACAACAGTTATTATATTAAATAATAATTATAAGTTAAAAACACACCAAAAATCAATATTTTCACACATAAAACAACTTTTTATAATGAAAATTATGATTCAAGAGTTTTTAAGAGGAATTTGTGGATTTTCAAAAGATATTTAAGATGATAATTTTATATAATAAAATGTATTATTGGTGATTACAACAATAATCTGAATTCTATGATTTCAATTCTTCAATTTTAATTAATAAAGAATAAAATAACTTAATAATTCCTTTAATAATAAGATTTTATATTTAATAAAGCTTTACCTGTTTAAATTTCTAATATGATTGGATTGAGAATGAATGATGGACAAAAACAGTGATGAAAAGACTCTTTTTATGTCTACAGAGCAGCTCTCAGGATTCATAATGAATATAGAGTGCGTGATCACGTCAAAATTGAAAAACCATGCTTAAAAATAAAGTTCTTAACTTAAGGTAGCTTATTTTTAATTCCAATTTAAAGTTACGAGTGTTATTCTTAACTCCATGTAGCTTTAATCCTCATTTAAACTAATTATTTTAATTTTTTGATATAAATAAACTTGTTTATATTAAAGTTCATCACATGGAAAACTTAAAAATAGAGTTTCAAGCAGAAATCTCTTAGACTCAATTTTTAATTAATTTTTAAAGAAATTATAATTTTCTTTGAGCTTTAATCAAAAGAGTAAATTTCCAGGCTAAATACCCAGGAGATTTATTTATAAAAGATAATTAAAATGTAACTTATATATGGATAATATTCAATTGTAAGCTATGTGAAATTTTCAAGCGTATCCATTAAGAATTGGATTTTTAATGAATTTTTGAAGTTATTGCTATTTTTCCACGTAAAATAGAAATACACACCAAACCTTAACTTTTGATAAGGTTTTAATGCTTGTAAACTTAAAGTTTTAAGCTTAATTAAGTTTTGACAGTTCTTAAAATCTCAAACTCAAGCCTGCATATTGAGATTTACCCTTTGGCAGCTTGCAATTCCTGTCTAAATTGGGATAAAACCAGTTTTAACTTTAATGTTGGATCAAAGTCTAATCATAAAGTTTAAATAAGGTTGAAAATCCTCCAATACAGGTGGAAAACCTTAATTGAATCCTTGCAGATCCAAAAAGTTGGGTACCCCAGCTCCATTTGGTCTTTTTCCTTTTTCCCACCTTTCTGTGTGGAATTTCCCCTTTTGTTTATTTAAATCAATACTATGGCCTTAAACCCTTTTAAATTGAGCTCATGCAGGATTTACATTCTGTATGGCAAATCCTTAGCCAATTCATTAAATATACACAACACCTCAGTTTTAACTAAAATTTTGGTAAGTTTGCATAAGCTTTATGCAGCTTTAAGTTTCATCTTATTTAAGCTTAAATCTAACAATTATTAAAAAATGTTAAAAAAGTTACATTAGTACTGTGAGATTCTTAAATTTTCCAATAACATAAGCAATAAGTGTTTTTGGGTATAACACCTTATGGATGTACCCTAGGTTATTTTTGGTGTAGAATCAAAAAATGACATAATATTTATAACTTTGTTTATCCAAAAAAAGTTATACTTATTTTTTGTTATTTTTTATTTTAAACTCAATTAAAAATTCTGTTGAAGACAAATTTAACTTTGTATAAAGTTATTTTTGGCCTTATGGGTATGTTATACATATCTCACAGGCTCATATCACCTCTGGGTAAAATTTCTGTAACTCAACTCTAAATAAGCTTACGTTAAGTTTTTTAGTATTTTCTGTACAAAATTTAAAAATACTCAAAGAATTAACTTAATTCACATCACATGTGGTGTTTACCAGAAATTCTTGGGTTAAAATTGAGGTTATATGTGTAGTTTAGAAGTTATGAGGAACTGAAGTATTTTCAATTGAAATGTCAAAATGTGCACATGTATTACGTAAGTGAACTGTAATTCACATATGAGGTATCAATTATTACAGTTGTGTACTGTAAAAACTCAATTGAATTTCATGTGTGAGTTACAACTGTATTACATGCTGAGGAATCAAAGAAAAAATAAATTTCAAAGATTAATTCTGGGGGGAAGTAACTCTAGCTCTAAAGGGGAGCCAGACCCACAGAATCCTTTCTGAATGAAATGGGGTGTCAAAATCAACATGAACATTCATCACTTTTGGCCTGTAATTGAGTCACAGGGTCTGTGTCTCAATTGATGATGGGGTTTTAATACCAACCAGGGAAGATTCAACTGTTGGCAAGAGGGTAAAACTCCCCTTAAGTTAAAAACATTTTATTAAAAACAGTTTTAACTGGTTTCTAAGTCTTTTACACACATTATTACTTGTTTTGAAGGCTCTAGACCAGGTATTATCATAGTAGTGGCTGGTTTAAGGGTCTATAATGGCTAAACCCAGCCCTTTTTTAGTCTAAACCAGGGTTCAATGATTCCATAATTGGCTTTTCTGTTTTTAGAGTGTTTTCCACGACGGACAAGAGTAAATTTGACTTTTGGAGTAAGAAAATTGATGGCTAGAAAAGAATGTTTTCTTTGCCCCACTTTTCTCTTCATGTTAAAATCTTTTCCTTTTATAATTAGTTTAAACACTGTCAAACCAATCAATAAAAGATTCCAACTACCCTTTTATAAAAATTTTGAACCTTTTAACCACATGAAAAAATCATTATAATCATTTTTTGTAACTCTTATAATCATTTTTACCCCTTGAACTACCCCATAGGTGAATTATAGCATCTTTCATCACTGTTAACTTTGTTACTTTGTTTCCAAATTCACTCTGGTCACTTTTGGGTGTGTTTTCTCTTTAAGTATATTTTTAAAGACTTCATTCTTTAATTAATTTCCTGCAGTTCTTTGCTCAATCAATTCCAATTGACATTGCTCTTGAAGAAATTGCTTTTGTAGCCTTAAATATATCTTGTAAAATATTTTTGGGTAAATTTTTATTGTTGGTAAAACATTAAACTTTTATAATATTATTTCTTTATACTTATAAAGTTATAAGCATCAAAATTGGAATGCTTTCTCTCAAAAATACTATCTAATACTATTTTTACTCATTTTTTACCTTATACAAATTTTCAGGACAGGAAAAGTACTTGATTTTTAATCAAAAGTTTCATATCCACACCTTGCACATGAAGACACCAAATAGACACATGATAAGATGGCAGCTTCCTATTCAATAATTTGGAGGAAATATGACTATAGTCCATAAACCTGGAAATATTCATAAACATTCAGATGGTCTTAGCATATGGTATTTAGCAAATACACCTGCATAACCAGCATGGGTACCACAGGAATAAAATCATATGGAAGGAATATGTGTCCCAGACTGTGAGCCTTAGAGGTAATTTCATATACCCAAAAGACCACAAATATAAAAAATAACATATTAATATAAATAAAATAAATTTATTTATATTATTAAAATAAAAATCAAAATATAAATATAAAATTATATTAAAAATAAAAAATTAATTACAATTTAAAAATAAAAAATACATTAAATTTTGTAAGTATAAAATTACTTTTATACTTGAAAAAATTAAGTAAAAATAAAATTTTAACAAAATTGTGAAAAAAATAAATAAATTTGGAAAAAAGTTATATAAAAAGTATCATAACTTTTTATCCAATAAATAAACACATAAATTTTATTTCACCATTGGATTCCTCATAAAAAATCAGGTGGGGTCACCTCTGAGTGAAATTCTTGTAACTCAACTCTAAATAAGCTTAAATTAAGTTTTTAGTATTTTCAATACAAAAGTTGAAAATCCTCAAAACTTTAATTTAATTCACACCACATGTGGTGTTAACCATCAAATTTTGTGTTAAAATTGAGGTGTTGTAATTAGTTTAGAAGCTATGAGGAATTGAAGTATTTTCAATTGAATTCAATTGAAATGTCAAAATGTGCGCGTGTATTACATAAGTGAACTTTGATTTACATATGAGGTGTCAATTATTACTGTATTGTACTGTACAATTGAATTGAATTACATATGTAAATTATAAGTATAATACATGATGAGGAATTAAAGGAAAAATAAATTGGAAAGATTAAATTTGGGGGGGAAAAGGAACTCCAGCTCTAAGGGGGAGCTAGACCCCCAAATTCCTTGCTGACAGGCGTGAGATGTCAAAATTCACGCAAAAGTTCATCACTTTTGGCCTGGAATTGAGTTACAGGGTCTGTGAACTCAATTGATGATGAGGTTTTGATACCAACTGGGGTAGTTTTAACTGTTGCCAAGAGGGTAAAACTACCCTTAAGATAAAACAATCATAGTAAAAACAGTTTTAACTGGTTTCTACGCCTCTGACACACATTCTGACGTGTTTTGAAGGCTCTAGGCCTGGTATTGCTATAGTAATGGCTGATTTAAGGGTCTAAAATGGCTTAAACCAGCCCTTTTTTGGTCTAAACCAGGGTTCAATGATGCCATAATTGGCTTTTCTGTTGTCAGACTGTTTTTCACGACTGACAAGAGTAAATTTTACTTTTGGAGTAAGAGAATTGATGGCTATAAAAGAATGTCTTCTTTGCCCCACTTTTCTCTTCATGTTAGAATCTTTTTCCTTTTATTAATTAGTTTAAACACTGTTAAACCAATCAATCAAAGATTCCAACCACCATTTTTAAATCATTTTAATCCTTTTAACCACGTGAAAAAATCATTATAATCATTGTTTGTAACTTTTATAATCATTTTTACCCCTGAACCACCCCAAAAGTGAATTAAAGCATCTTTCATCACTGTAAACTTTGTCACTTTGTTTCCAAATTCACTCTGGTCACTTTTGGGCGTGTTTTTTCTTTAATATTCTTTTTAAAGACTTTGTTCTTTAATTAATTGCTTGCAGTTCTTTGCTCAATTAATTCCAATTGAAATTTCTCTTGAAGAAATTTCTTTTGTAGCCTTAAAATATCTCTTGTAGAGTATTTTTTGGATAAATCTTTATTGTTGGTAAAACAATAAATTTTTATAATATTATTGTTTTATACTAATAAAGTTATAAACAATAAAATTGGCGTGTTTTCTCTTAAAAATAATATTTCATACTATTTTTAACTGAATTTTACCTTATACAAATTTTGAGGACAGGAAAAGTACTTGATTTTTAATCAAAGTTTCATATCCACACCTTACATTTGGGGGCCCAGCCGTGATATTTTACCTGTGACATATTTTTTTACTCTTTTTTAATCTTTTTCTTATATTGAAAAATTTAAAAAAACATATAAAAAATACTTATAATTCAAAAAATCAATAAAAAATATTTTTTTTTCATATTATAAGTGAGGCTTTAATTTTTATTTCTTTTTTTGAAATAACCTTTTTTTTACTTAATTAATTGGCTTTTTCATTAATTTTAGTGTCTGACAACGTGGTAAGACAAGAAAACATTGAAACAGCCTCAACAGTAACCAGCATTATCCCTGCCAGTACTGTTAATTCTGATCATAATAGTACTGTTATTGTGACTCAAAATAATCAACCTGAACCAATATCTTCTGAATTAATTAACTTGGATATAAGTAATACACTTCAGAAAGCTAAAAATTTGGCCAATAGTAAGTTTTTGACGTAAAAATACTATTTTAAGCCTTTTTTAACCATAATTATGCCTTCAACCAGGTCAGGAGCCAGCTACAACCCCTCAAGCAGCTCCCAAAAAGGTAATAGACGTGATTATGGCAGAGGCCAATCAGGTACAGCAGGAAAAGGGTCAGTTGATGACTTCCAAACAACTAAATTGGGTCATTCTGAAGCTGATAATACTATTTTACCTTCAAAAAGAGCTGACACCGCCACAACAAGCCTCTGTGGACATATACAAAGCCAGCCACAGTGCATACAACAATGCACTTCAATTCAAAGAGTACCAGATCCTTGCAGACCTGTGGAAGAATTGCATGAATTCTTACCTGACAGTAAGAAAATTCTTGGGCCATCCCAACACTTGCAAATTGCTCAATGGATGGCATCCATTGATGGAGGAGAAAAACATGATGCTTTTGACACTGGAATGGAGGAAAAACAACCCTCCACCACCAAAACCAGTGCCAAAAACAGCCCCAGTGGCCAGCAGCAGCATTTCCAACGTGAAAAAGCAGCCACAACCTCCAAACAAGGGCAAAGGGAAGGCACAAGCTCCAAAACCTTACAGCCAGGGCTACAGGATCCCAAAGATTCAGCAGGATGCCATGGAAAATGTATTTCAGATGGCCAGAACCATGATGGAATTACAAAAGAAGGAGGAAGCCAGATTAAAGTTCCAGAAATGATTTCTGATATATTTGATTCCATCCCAGAGTTGTATGATGCTATAAAGGACGTGAAAAAACATCTTTCTGATAAAAATGAATCCATTTGTAACAACATTAAAACAAACAACTTGAGCCTGTGCCAAATCAATGAAACACTTATGTGTTTTGAAAAGGTTTTAAGAACAATTAAAACTTCCAATAATGATACTTCTTTTGGCACTAAGATAAATGAACAATCTGCAATTATTAAAGAATTAACAGAAAAATATTCTAAACTCAATATTGATGACATAATTGAGACAAGAATAAAACATGCCATTAGTACTATCAAAGAGGACAATAAAAAGACTCTGGATTATGTTTCAAAAGCATTTGCTGAAGTAAAGACAAATACAATTGCCTTGAAAAAGGATTTTGATACCTCAAAAGAGGAAATATCAAAATTAACAATGAAATTGAATGAAGTTATATCTGATAATACTAGACAAACAGAGTTATGGAGTGAGCTTACATATAAAGAGGATGAACATAAAAAGAATGTCATAAACTCTATACAAAGCTTACAACATGAGTTAAAAAATTCTCAAAGGTGTAACAACAGTAAAATGAATGATATTGAACAACTGCTAAACACCTTACCAAGGATGTCTACACCTCTGAACCAGAATGAGGGTGCAAGAATTCCCAATCCACAAGTATTGGATGGAGAAAATTCACAGTTAAAAGATGAATTTTCTACCTCTTTTCATAACTTGGAACCATCAATGGGCCAAGCACTATTAAAAGAAGTTCCAAAACTTAAGGAATGGCCTCACTTCAGTGGTGAAGGAGAATATGACCATATGGAATTTATCAGAGGTATTGACATGATCAAAGAAGATTTTGAATTACCAGACAGATTGGTAACAGCCAGGTTTAACACCTTGTTTACCAAATCAGCTCACAGATGGTATATCAAATTGAGACAAGCACATGGACACCAGAGTTGGACTTGGTGGAAAACCCAAATTGTCAACAAATGGGCCAATGATGCATGGAGGTTTAAAGTTGAAACAGCCTTTGAATCTGCCAAATTTAATGCTGATAAAGACAAAGCCTTACCATGGTTTTGTCAACAAAAGGACAGGTTAACAGCATTATACCCTGACATGTCAGAATTTATGATTCATAGAAAAATTCTAAGACAATGTGGAGGTGACTTAGAGCATGCTGTCAAAAGCAGGACTACTGAACAATCTTCAGCAGAAGACATTATCAATATATTAGAGGAAGTAACCACAAGAACCAGGATTGGTTCCAGTAGGGTGAATCTCAAAACAAGGTTCAATACACCTTGGAAGGATTCTGTGGACAAAAACCCCAAAGAAAGCTCTAATAATATTAAAAATAAATCTGCAGATACAGTCAGAAAGTGCCATATTTGTCAAAGCACCACTCATTTAGCCAATACATGTCCAAAGAGAGGGAAAATCAATGAAATTGATGTGGAGAAAGAACCTGATGTTGAAAAAGATGACATAATTGAAGAAAATTCAGATGACAGGTCATCCATATTTTCTGAATCTTCAAAAGATATAGAAAATATCAATGCCACTTTTGACATCATGGAATCTTATTCCCACTTGCCACAATTAAGCAATGGTCAACTTGATTTATCAAAAATCCAAGATGCACAACTCATGAAAACCAAACCAAACAGAGGAAAAGGTTATACAGCTGGTAACTCCTGTATAACAGAAGTGGTGATTGACAACAAACCCACTAAACTTCTGCTTGACCCAGGAGCCTTCTGCTCTTGTGTTGGTAAATCTTTTCTTAAAACTTGTGTACCAAACTTTGAAGATCAATTATTGCCAATTGATGGCATAAAATTCAATAGTGCAAGTAGCCCCAATGAAAGCATTGGGAATATTTGAGACTAGTGTCATATTTCCACATATCAATGGAAATTTAAGAATCACTGTTGAATTTGTTGTTATGGAAAATTGCTCTAGTACCCATTTCATATTGGGAAATGATTATTTAATCATGTATGGCATAGATTTACACAACAACAAAGACAGATACTTTACTATTGGAGACAATAAGCGCCAAAAATTTGCCTTTTTACCATTTAAAAGACAAATTACAGTAAACAAAGTATCACCAGTCAACTTAGAGTTAGAGAAATTCAAGTCTGAACACTTAAATGAAGCTGAAATAAGCCTTCATTTGAGTGATAAACAAGAAAATGAACTCTTTTCTCTTTTATATGACCATAAAGAAGCATTTGCCTCAGATAAAGAACCCCTAGGGGCAATTTTATCCACCACTCTTAAGAAGACCTGCATATCCAGCAAGTCCAAAGTCAAGAGAAGCACTAGAAAGCCATATTACAGAACTTTTAGACCTTGGTTTAATAAGAAAGGTAGGCCACAATGAAGAAGTAGAAATAACTACACCAGTCATAGTGGCTTGGCATAATGGAAAATCTAGAATGGTTGGGGATTTTAGAGCTCTGAACACTTATACTGTTCCAGACAGATACCCAATTCCAAAGATCCAGATTGCCCTCACTCAAATATCTCAAGCAGTATATATAAGCACTATGGATGCTCTTAAGGGATTTCATCAGAATACGGTAACACCAAGAGCAAGGAAGTATTTGAGAATCATTGTTCATTGTGGAGTTTATGAATATTTAAGAATGCCTTTTGGTATCAAAAATGCACCTTCACACTTCCAAAGAATGATGAATGAAATCTTCCCTGAAGAACTTTCAGAAGGATGGTTAATCATTTACATTGATGACATTATAGTCTGCTCCAAAACTTGGGAAGAACATATGTACAGATTGTCCAGGGTTTTGACAAAAATTCAATCTGTCAATATGAAAATTTCTTTGAAGAAATGCCATTTTGGATTTAAAGAGCTTAAAGCACTAGGGCATGTAGTATCTGGTTTATCTCTTGGAATTGACAAAAACAAAGTTGCAGCAGTACTGCTTAAACCCATGCCTCAAAACAAAAAAGAAATTCAATCATTTTTGGGTTTTGCAGGGTATTACAGGCAACACATTAAAGATTTTGCATCCATAGCAAGACCTCTTTATAAGCTATGTGACAAAGACACAGTCTTTGAAATGACAGTTGACAGAGTAAAAGCCTTTGAATCTTTGAGACAAGCCTTGACCACTGCTCCACTCTTACTGATGCCAGACTTTAAGCTGCCCTTTAAGCTTTATATTGATGCATCAGGAGATGGGCTAGGTGCTGCACTTCACCAAGTTCAGATTATAAATGATAAACCTGTAGAAGGACCCATATGTTTCATATATAGGCAAATCAAACCAACTGAAGCCAGATATGGAGCAAGTCAGATGGAGTGTTTATGCCTTGTTTGGGCTCTGGAAAAGCTAAATTACTTTCTAGAAGGATGTGTCTTTGAAGTAATAACAGATTGTACCGCTGTTAAATCACTTCTGAACATGAAAACACCCAACAGACATATGCTTAGATGGCAAATAGCCATACAAGAATATAGGAGCAATATGACTATTGTTCACAAAGATGGCAATATTCATAAAAATGCAGATGGACTGTGAGCCTGTGAGGTATGTTTAACATACCCATAAGGCCACAAATGATTTTATAAACAATTAAATTTGTCTTAAACAGACTTTTTAGTTGAATTTAAAATAAAAAATAATAAAAAATAAGTATAACTTTTTTTTGGATAAACAAAGTTATAATTATTATGTCATTTTTGGATTCTACACCAAAAATAACCTAGGGTACACCCATAAGGTGTTATACCCAAAAACACTTATTTCTTGTGTTATTAGAAGATTTAAGAATCTCACAGTACTAATGTAACTTTTTTAACATTTTTTTAAATTGTTAAATTTAAGCTTAATTAAGCTTAAATTTAAAGTTACATAAGGTTTATGCAACTTTACCAAAATTTTAGTTAAAATTAAGGTGTGGTGTATATTTACTGAATTGGCTAAGGATTTGCCATACAGAATGTAAATCCTGCGTGAGCTCAATTTAAAAGGGTTTAAGGCCATAGTATGGCTTTAAATAAATAAAAGGGCAAAATCCACGCAAAAAGGTGGGACAAAGGAAAAAGACCAAATAGAGCTGGGGTACCCAACTTTTTGGATCTGCAATGATTCAATTAAGGTTGTCCACCTGTATTGGAGGATTTTCAACCTTATTTAAACTTTAAGATTAGACTTTGATCCAACCTTAAGGTTTAAACTGGTTTTATCCTAAATTGGACAGGAATTTCAAGCTGCCAAGAGGGTAAATCCCAATAAGCAGGCTTGGAATCAAGGTTTTAAGAACTGTCAGAGCTTAATCAAGCTTAAAAAGCTTAAATAAGCTTAAAACTTTAAGGTTTCAATCATCAAAACCTTATCAAAACTTAAGGTTTTGTGTGTATTGCTATTTTACGTGGAAAAATAGTAATAACTTCAAAAATTCATTAAAAATCCAAATCTTAATGGATTTGCTTGAAAATTTCACACAGCTTAGAATTTAATATTATCAATATATAAATTAAATTTTAAGTATCTTTTATTAATAAGTTTCCTGGGTAATTAGCCTGGAAAATTACTTTTTAATTAAGCTTAAAGAAAATTATGATTTCTTTAAAAATTAATTAAAAATTGAGTTTAAAAGATTTCTGCTTGAAACTCTAATTTTAAGTTGTTCATATGATGAACTTTAATATAAATAAACTTATTTTATATTAAAACTTAAAATAATTAAACTAAATGAGGATTAAAGTTACTTGGAGTTAAGAATAACACTGGTAACTTTAAATTGGAAGTAAAAATAAGTTGCCTTAAGTTAAGAACTTAATTTTTAAGCATGGTTTTTCAGTTTTGACCTGAGCACGCCCTCTACATCCATTATGAATCATGAGAGCTGCTCTGTAGACATAAAAAGAGTCTTTTCATCACTGTTTTTGTCCATAATTCATAATCAATCCAATCATATTAGACATTTAAACAGGTAAAGTTTTATTAAATATAAAATCTTATTATTAAAAGTAATTCTTAAGTTATTTTTATTCTTTATTTATTAAATTAAAGAATTGAAGTCATAGAATTCAGATTATTGTTGTAATCATCTATAATAACTTTTATTATATAAAATTTTCATCTTAAATATCTTTTAAAATCCACAAATTCCTCTCAAAAACTCTTTAATCATAAATTTTAGTATAAAAAGTTGTTTTATCTTTGATTTTATTGATTTTTGGCGTGTTTTTAACTTATAATCATTATTTAATATAATAACTGTTGTTTTATAACTTGTTGTATTAAATAAATATTATAAGTAAGTTTTCTTTAAAGTTCTATATTTTTTTATCTATTATTAGTTTTTTTTTATATAGAATTTTATTCTATAAAGAATTATTTCTGCACAGTGTGTGTTTAATTCTTTTTATAAATAATATTTATATTATTTATAAGTGGTTAAATATTTATATTTTCCACGTGTAATTGTCTCATTAAGAGCTTTACACTTCTTATTGTTATAACTGTCAGTGACTATAACAATAATAGAATAATTATAATTTATTATAATTATTATATTTTTTTTTATTATTATATTATTATAATAATAATTAAATTTATTTTTTTATATAATTATTTTTAATAATTATATTTAAATTTGTGGTTATAATATTTCATTATATTATATTTTTCTACTGAGGACAGTCATAGTACTCTTGATATTGTTACTATTATCAAGAGTTTCATAGACAAACCTTACATTTGGGGGCCTGGCCGTGATTTTAAACCAATTTTTGGGACATAAATCATATTCTAGACCTTATTTTACTGTTTTTTGACGTACAATTGCCATATTTGTATTAATATTGGCTTTTTTGGGACTTAACCCTTATAAATAATCTTTATAATATTAATAAAGTTATTTTTTCTTAAGAATATTGTTTGAAACAATATACTATTGAGTGACTTGGAATAAATTTCTTTTGTCTAACTAGTGGCTTTTTCACATCACAGACTTGAAATTTATTCTTTGAGTTATTCTAGTATAAAGTGAATAATAATATAATTTTGATTAATAACTTATTGATTGCATAATTATTATTTCTTTAAAGAAAATAATAAATCAAATAAAAAATCTTTAAAAATAAAAATCTTTACTAAAAACATTTTTTCTTTTTTTCTTAGACATTTTTCTTTATTTTTGACGTAATTTGCCATAAATTACATAAAAACAACTTTATTCAATAAGTTGAGTTTATAAGTTATTTTTATTATTTGATAAAATAACTTATATTTTTAAATTTTCTCTAGTGTCTTCCATCAGAGAAAGTTCTTCAGACTCTGAAGCCTCAGAGTCCAGTATTGAAATTAAAACCAGCCCAGCACCAAGGGGTTTAATAACCAAAGAGCCCTTTAAAGGTCCTGCAGGTGAATTCAATCCACTTTTTACTCTAATTTTTATTAAAATTGACGTGAAATGACTCCTACTAGAAGTGGAAGCAACTACTCCATCCAATCAAATGGATCTGGACCAGGACATTCCAGCCATAAATCCAAAAGGCAAGAATGTCCTCCCAGAGGAGAGGCACAAATGGAGGATGCCAGAACTTCCACCAGTTCCCAAAGGTTAGCCAGCACCTTTGAACCTCTTATTGAGAGTCCAGAAGCTGACATAACTGCTATTGCTGTTAGACCTGAACCATTTCCAACAGGCAACTGTGGAAATTTATCAATCCCAATGGAAAAACTGGTTCCTGGCGTCAAAACAACAAGAGTGGGAACTCCTTCCAAGTCTTTGGATAGGCACCATGAACTCTTATCTTCAAGTGAAGAAGTTCATGGGACCAGAAAAGACAGAAGATCTTCTATTGGGTTGGACACCAATGTCTGTCAAAGGACAAGTCCAACAGATAAAAGCTTGGTTGAAAAACCAAAGCATGTTATCAGAAGACCAGAAGAAGAAGTTGGCCCAGGGCAAGGACAACAGCCAAGTGGAAGCTCCTCAAGCATCCACCAGCAAAAATCCGCCTCAACAAGTGCCAAATAAGCCCAAGCAAGCCCCAAAGACCAACCAGAAGGGCAAGCAAAAGGCAAAGGGAAAGGCAAAGCCCAAGTGGAACAAGCCCTACCCTCAGAATTACAGAATTCCAAAGAAGGAAAAGACAGCCATGGACAATGTGTTCAATATGGCAAGAACTTTGATGGAATTCAAAAACAAGGAGGAGGAAAGATTGAACCAATCCTTTCCAAAGAAATAGACCCTGTAAAGCTTGTAACTTACTTTGAATCTTGTAATAAAGAAATTATGGCAAAATTTAAAGCATTTGATCATGTCCAACAAAAGCTGGGCAATGAGATAGTACAAGTTAAAGACCAACAAAAGACCATTATTGGCCTTGAAAATGTTAATAAGGCAAATATTTTGTCTTTGACGCAAATTTGTGAAAGACTTGAGCATAAAGTTACCTTACTCAATCAACCAGATGAGAATTCAATTTCTTTTATAACTGGACAGTTAAGAGAATTGAAAATACAAGTTCAAAACTTGGAAAATTCAACTGGCCACAATGCAGCTCTTTTTCAAGAACAATTGGAAAAAAGTGATAAAGCAAGACTTGAATTGAAAGAAGATATTCAATCAAGTATTAATAATATATCACTAAAAAATGAATTGCCAAGGCAATCCACACCATTTCTTGACAGAAATGATCTTAACTTGAATAATGATTTACATCATACAATTTCAAGTAATGATGTGGAAACTGCTTGCAATTACAAAGACATTCCAAGATTAGAGGAATGGCCAACCTTCAGTGGTGAAGGAGAATATAATCATATGGAATTTATGAAAACAATTGATATGTTCAAAGAAGACTTTAACATACCAGATGAATACATAAGTGCCAGATTACACTCATTATTTACCAAATCAGCTAAGAAATGGTATTATAAAATGAGACAAGACCATGGAAAACATTCCTGGCCTTGGTGGAAAGAACAAGTTATTTCCAAATGGGCAAATGATTCCTGGAGATTTAGAATGGAAAATTCTTTTGAGGAAGCCATTTTTAATATTGAGAGGGACAGGCCCATGACTTGGTTTCTTAAACAGAAGGACAGATTAACTGCCCTTCATCCTGATATGTCTGAACCAATGGTACATAAAAGGATATTAAGAAAGTGTGGTGGTGACCTTGAGCATGCTATAAGAAGCAGATGTATTGAGCCTTGCTCTACAGAAGATTATATCAATGCTATGGAGGATATCACTACTAGAACAAAAATTGGAAGAAATTGGTATAAACCCCCAATAGACAACAAGACTAGTGGGAAACCAATTTCAAAACCAAATAAACCACATGACAGACCTCCTTTGAAATGTCATAAATGTTGAAGCACATCTCATTTAGCAAACACTTGTCCAAAAAAGACAAGAGTCAATGAGATAAGTGTAGAAAAAGCGGAAGACACAAAAGAAACTGATGTAGCTTTACATGAAAGTGATTCTGAACCTTCAGAAGAAGAAGAAACATCAGAAGAACTTAGTATAGAGAATATTAATGTTTCTTTTGAGGTCACTGAAGTACATACTCACTTACCACAGTACAGTGATGATTGTATGGATCTCATACATGTGCAAGATGCCAGAATGCAAAAAACCAAACCTGCCAGAGGTAAAGGTTATACAGCTGGGTCATCTTGTATCACTAATATTGTGATAAATAACACAGAAGCCAAGATACATCTTGACTCAGGTGCTTTTTGCACTTGTGTTGGGAAAGATTATCTTGACCAAATTCATACCAATTGGCAAGACAAGTTGATGCCAATTGAAGGTGTAAAATTTAGCAGTGCTAGCCAGAATATGCATCCTTTGGGTATATTTGAAGCTACAATAATATTTCCTCACTGTAAGATGTGACTATGAAACTGATGATAATATTACTATTAATCAACAGTACTATGTCTGTTCTTATGAAATATAATAATAAAATATTATTATAACCACAATTAAATAATTAAAAATTATTTCTTTCACGTGTTAAGCACTACTAGTGATTTTAACAGTGAGCAAGTAATTGTCTACAAGAATCAATTACAAGAAGAATTTAATAATAAAAACTTCTTTATTAAAATAATAAAATTATTTTAATATATAATTATCTTTTGCAAGAATAATTATAAAGATAATTCTTGAAGAAAACTATTACTAGAGAAAAACTTTAAGAATTAAAGATAAATGACTCACTAATACTCCAAAGAACTTATTGATAATAAAAGTAGAGAAATTTGACGTGGAATTGTGGATTTAAGGGATCAAAAGGATTTATAACAGTATTACAACAATATATAGTTGGATTCTATGATTTCACGTCTTTCTGATTGATTCTGAAAGAATTAAAACACTTAAGAATAGTTGAACTAATACTTACTTGTTGGTAATAAAGATTTAATAAATTGATAAGATGATGATGAAAAAACAGCAAGAAGAGGCTTCTTTTAAGTCAACAACAGCTCACAGAGGCGTGCCATGGAGCAAACTGAAAAACCAGTGAGTGAGAAAACAATAAACCTTTTTGGATTATTGATTGCATCATCTGTTGTCATGTAAGATTATCATAATTACTTAATTGATGCTTTTACGTGACTACCAACCCCAATATGGTTAAGAATAAAAGGAGTAACACTTGTAAATCTTCTTTTATTCTAAAATAATCATTGATTTCTCAAAGTTATCAATGTTATTGCCAATTTCATCACAGGTTGTAATTACTGTGAATTTTTGAAGATTCAGTGTTTCACGTAGAATATCCAAAAATGGACTGTAAGTAAAACTTTTAATTTTACTAGTAAAACTGTAATTCTTTTTGGTTGTACCATAGATAATACAGTTCTCCTTTAGTCCTGAAAGTTTCAGAAAGATTCATTAAGAATTGTATTTTTAATGAATTTTTGAAGGTTTTACCTCATTTCTACGTAGAATTGCAAATAGCAGTGTTTTGCTGGTTGCTATGAGGTAAATCAATGAATATGGGTCCCAAAAGGGTTTTAATTACTCTTTTGGGGTTTATCCATGGAAAGTCATTAGTAATTGACATGGTTACAGGAGTGTAAGTAGCTCATTACCTCCTTGGCACGTCAAAATAGCAGGTTATTTGCTATTTTCTGATGTTTTACAGTAGTTGTAACTTGGTAACCAAGTTCCCAAAGAGTTTTAGTTTACCAATTGGGCCAAGATGAGCCATGGATCCATGCTCTGGAGCTATCCACGCCTCTGAGGCCTCAGAAGTTGGGTACCCTGGCTCTCTTTGATGTCTTTTGTCCCCCTTGCCTATTTTTTACGTCAAAATAGTAATTTAAGCTTAAAGTGAGATATCCACTATGGGTGTACCAAAAGTCCATGTAAGAATACCATGATATTAAGTGCTCAAAACATGCATAACACTATTCTTAGTGTATATGTAACATGGGATTTCTCACTTTCCCATTATTTTGGCTAAAAATCAAGAAAAACAAAAATTTTCACGGATCTTTTATGTGGTATTAATGATGTGGTATTGAAGTATTTTCCATTTTACCACCTCAAATACTTAAATTGAGCTTATTCACTCTATGGAGCTACCCTAGGTGAATTTTTGTGTAGAATCCAAATCTGGTCTTAAATCCATGGATTTACTTACTCAATAAAAAGTTATTCATCTTTTCTGAAATTGAAAATGATGAATTTTGGATATATGCATGACTTATGAGTTTTGCATAATTCAAAATTTCTTTTTAAGATAATTGTGGCCTATTTGGGTATGTAAAATATACCTCAAGGCTCACATTCCCTCCCACCAAAAAATAAAATTGTACTACAATTTTATTAGTGATAAAAAGAATAAGGCCCCAAAAGGGGGTTAATGTCCACTGTCCAACCTCTTCACATTACTCAGATCAAGTAATTTAAAGCACATT
The DNA here is from genome assembly GCA_023105745.1 of Austropuccinia psidii. Classification (NCBI taxonomy): domain Eukaryota; kingdom Fungi; phylum Basidiomycota; class Pucciniomycetes; order Pucciniales; family Sphaerophragmiaceae; genus Austropuccinia; species Austropuccinia psidii. Next base: position 46,791,528 of record JALGQZ010000009.1, read on the forward strand.
TATAGACATATTCAGGCTTGTGGCCTTCTTTCATGTCTAAATCTTCTTAAGAGTTTATCTGAGTCAGGTATTTCTGATTCTGCCATCCATTCATCTTCATGTACTGGATTTCTATATCTGACAAGATATTCTCTTTGATTTTTACCCCTAAGTCTCCTTTCTTTAATGACTTTCTTTATCTTTCTGTCTTCATTCTGTTCCACAGGGGGGACAGTTAAAGGAGTTGGGTTCCTTAAAGGAAACAATTCTTTGTCAGCTGGTTGATAAGGTTTTATCAGGCTGACTGGAAATGTGGGGTGTTTATTTTCCAATTCACCACTCAATTCCACTTGAACTGCATTGGTTCCATGTAAGGCAACAATAACAAAAGGTCCTACATAAGAATCTTTAAGTTTCTTTGGGCCTTTGATATTATTAAAATTCAAGGTTGAAACTAGAACTAAGTCCCCTACTTTGAAGTCTGGTACTTTATGACTCTTGTCCCACTTCTGTTTTGCATAATCAAAAGCATCATCCATACTTTGTTTTGCATGGTGTTTTACTTTATCAAGCATTAATTTGAAGCTGGAAGCTGTAGGATGAATGTCAATCAAGTCTTTCCTCAGTGTGTCTGCTGGGAGTCTTGGATTCCATCCTTTTTCTAACATAGCAGGAGTTTGTCCTGTGGAAGAATGGACTGATGTCTTGTATGCCAATTCTAATGCAGGTATCAGAGTGCACCAGTCATGGGTAAAGCCATCTGAGTCTTTAAATTCTAATCCATAAGCACAAAATCTCCTGATCATGTCTTCTAAAGTTTGAATCATCCTCTCTGCTAGCCCATCTGTTTGAGGGTGATATGCTGTAGAGAATGATAACTTAGTCCCAAACAATCTATGAAGATTGGTCCAAAGTGCAGATGTGAACTTGGGGTCTCTGTCACTTATGATATTCTTAAATAACCCTGTATGAGAAATAACTCTACTCCATAAAAGAAGAGCTGTATCCATAGCAGTGTCATCTTTATGACATGGTAAGAATATGGGAGTTTTGCTATATCTGTCTACAATGACTAAACAAGCATTATAACTTTTGTCACCACTTGGAGGAAGTGCTGTGACCCAATCCATGTGAACAACTTCCCAAGGGGATTTTGGTTCTTGAATATGGATCATTAATCCAAATTTCTTGCCTGTACTCCTGTTTGCTTTTTGGCATCTATCACAGGTATGGCAATATTCAATGGTTTCTTTTCTCCAAGATGGCCACCATGCACAGTTCTTCACCTTTTCAAGTGTTCTGTCTTCTGATAGGTGTCCAGAGTAAATGCTATCATGGCATTCATGAAGAATGGTATTGATGAGCAATCTACTACACAATGTCATCACACAAGAATGTTTTGTTCTATGGTAAATAATCCCATCAAACAAGTGAAATCTTCCTTCAGAATAGGAATTTTTCCAAACTTCATCTAGTGTATTAACCAAAGATGTGTCTTTGCAGTCTTTATCCAATAAAGAAGTCAAGATATGGCAATTCTTGTCTTGTTTATAAGACTCTCTGACTTCTTCAAAGAATTCAGTCCCAATATCAGTTATGTTAATCCCTTCAATTGGAATCTGTGGTTCAGCTTCCAAAGGTACATAAGCTGGGTTATCAGGAGTGTTGGCTAAAGCCCATCTACTAAGTCCATCAGCATTTTTGTGAATGTTTCCTGCTTTATGAACTATAGTCATGTTTCCTCTATATTCTTGAATGGCTATTTGCCATCTCAACATATGTCTGTTGGGAGTTTTCATGTTAAGAAGTGATTTCACGGCATTACAGTCAGTTATCACTTCAAAAACACTGCCATCAAGGTAATAGTGTAATTTCTCAAGTGCCCATACCAAACATAAGCACTCCATTTGGCTTGCACCATATCTGGCTTCTGTTGGTTTGATTTGTCTTGAGATATAACAAACTGGTCCTTCTGTAGGTTTGTCATCAATAATTTGGACTTGGTGTAGGGCTGCCCCTAATCCATCCCCACATGCATCAATGTACAATTTAAAAGGAATATTCCAGTCAGGCATGAGGAGTAAAGGTGCTTCTGTAAGGGCTTTCTTTATCTTCTCATAAGCTTTAATTCTTTCCTGTGTCATTTCAAATACAGTCTGTTGATCACAGATTCTATAAAGTGACTTGGCTAGAATTGCAAAATCTTTCAAGTGTTGCCTATAGTAACTAGCAAATCCAAGAAAAGACATCATTTCTTTTTTATTCTGGGGTATTGGCTTAAGTAACACTGCTGCTACTTTATTCTTGTCAATACCCAAGCTCAAACCAGAAACAACATGTCCTAATGCTTTGAGTTCTTCAAAACCAAAATTGCATTTCTTAAGTGAAATTTTCATGTTCACTTCTGCAACTTTATGAAGTACTCTTGCAAGTCTTTCAAGGTGCAAAGACCATGAGTCAGAACATATAATAATATCATCAATATAAATGATAAGCCATCCTTCAGACAATTCTGTGGGGAAGATGGTATTCATCATTCTTTGATAATGAGATGGAGCATTTTTAATGCCAAATGGCATTCTAAGATACTCATAAATACCACAGTGAGTGATAATTCTAAGTAATTTCCTAGCTTTAGGCGTCAAAACATTTTGATGGAAGCCTTTTAATGCATCCATTGATGTTATATACTTGGCTTTAGACAATTGAGTCAAGGTTTCTTGGATCCTAGGGATTGGATACCTATCTGGAACTGTGTAGGTATTCAAAGCTCTAAAATCTCCAACCATTCTTGACTTATCATTATGCCATGCAATAATAACAGGTGTTGTCACTTCAACTTCCTCATTATGGCCTACTTTCCTTAGCACACCAAGTTGGATCAACTCTTGGATATGTTTTTCCAAGGCCTCTCTAGCTCTGGGACTGGCTGGATAAGCTGGTCTTCTAAGTACTGGAGGATATGGTCTATCAATATTAAGAGTAATATCAATTTCATGTCCTTTTATAGCGCCTAATGGTTCATTATCAGATGCAAATGCATTATTGTATGTATATAATACATCAATAAGTTCATTCCTCATCTTTGGTGACAATGATGGATTAATTTGTGCTTCAACAAGTTGTTTAGACACAAATTCATCTTTGTAAGTATCTTTGACAGAAGATACTACAGATATCTGTTTTGGCATATTGGAGAAAGCAAATTTTTGCCTTTTGTTATCTCCAATTGTGAAATATCTGTCTTTATGGTTATTTATATCAATACCATAAATATTCAAGTAATCATTTCCAAGAATGATATGCTGAGATGTACAATTATCCATTACTACAATCTCAGTTTTCATTCTTACACTTCCTGCTGGATGTGGGAATACAATATTAGTATCCAATATGCCCAAGGGGTACATATTGTTACTGGCACTACTGAACTGTACACCTTCTATTGGTAATAGATGGTTTTTCCATTCAGGAAGTATAATTTGGAGATAATCCTTGCCAATACAAGTGCAAAATGCCCCTGTATCCAGATTTACTTTGGCTTCAATATCACCCATTAGAACTGATGTGATACAGGATGCTCCAGCAGTATAACCCTTTCCTCTAGCAGGTTTTGTTTTACACATTCTGGCATCTTGGATATTGATCAGGTTGTAGCAATCCTCACTGTACTGTGGTAAGTGGGTATGGACTTCTGTGACCTCAAAGAAAGCTGAAATGTTTTCAATGGGATAGTCCTCTACTGGTGTATCTTCAGAGACTGCAGAATCTTGATCAGACTCTTCTTTCTCTTCAGTACACTGAATGTCTTCAATGATTTGAACTTCATTGATCTTTGTCTTCTTAGGGCAAGTGTTGGCTAAATGTGAAGTACTTCCACATTTATGACACTTCAAGACAGGTCTTTCTGGTCTTCTTTCCTCTCTAGGAATCTTTGAGACTATTTTGGACTCTATTGGGTTTCTAACCCAAGTTTTACCAATTCTTGTTCTGGTAATGATATCTTCCATAGCATTAATGTAGTCCTCTGTTGAACAGGGTTCCATACATCTGCTTTTGATAGCATGTTCCAGTTCTCCTCCACACTTTCTTAATATTTTCATATTAATCATAGTGTCAGACATATCTGGGTGTAAAGCAGATAATCTGTCTTTTTGTTTGAAGAACCAAGTAAGTGGTTTGTCTTTTTCTGAGTTAAAAATGGCACTTTCAAAAGCATTCTCCATTTTAAACCTCCAAGAATTATTGGCCCATTTGGTAATCACTTCAGATTTCCACCAAGACCAGTCATGTCTTCCATGATCTATTCTCATCTTGTAATACCATTTCTTTGCAGTCTTGGTAAACAAACAATGTAATTTTCCTACTATGATTTCATCAGGTATATTAAAGTCTTCTTGCAACATATCAATAGTCCTGATGAATTCAATATGGTTGTATTCTCCTTCACCAGAGAATGTTGGCCATTCTTCTAATTTGGGAATATCCTTTGCAGAAATAACATTCTCTCCTAAGAATGGAGTCAAACTTTCTTTGACAGAAAGTTTTTCTTCAGTCAAAGGTGTAGAATGTCTTGGCATATGTGGTTCATGATTCTTATGAATTTGCTCCACACTTGCAATTATTTCATTCTTCAATTTCTGCCTTTCACTGTCACTTTTTGCTAAATGTATAGCAAATTGATTGGTGTTCTTAACTATTTGTAAGACATGTTCTTCAAGAGTTTTAAGTCTATCATTTACTTTAAAGATGGAAAGATCCTCTGTGTCATTATTTTGACATTGGTTCTCAATTCTTTCACAAGCATTGCTAACTGACTCAAGGGTGACAGTTGTCAATTTATGCCAATCAGAATGTTGCTTGTCATTTTTCTTTAAATCATTGATGTCTAATGTAATTTGCTTCAACTTTGACTCAAGTTTGCCAATTTCTACACTAATACTTCTATGTACATCATTTATTTGCGTGGAAAAGTCCTGTTCATCCTTTCCTGCTCTTTGGCTGTGAATTCCATAAGAGTTCTGGCCATATTGAAGACACTGTCCACGGCTGAAGGCTCCAATCTGGGGATCCTGTACCCTTGTGGGTAAGGTCTGTGCCAATTGGCTTTGCCTTTGCCCTTGCCTTGATGGTTCTTGGGACCTCTCTGTTTCTTTTGAGGTCCTTTGGGCTTGTCCTTGGATGCTTCTGGAGCTGGTTTGGAGCTGGTAGATGCCACTGGTGCCTCTGTCTCCAAAGTTGGAGTCATTTCCAATTCTTTCTTCTGGTCTATGGATAAAAGACTCTGGTTCTTCAACCAATTCTTTATCTTTTTGACCTTGTCTTTGCAAGACAGGGGGCTCCAACCTCCTAAGAGTTCTATGGTCTTCTCCTGACCCAGAAAGCTCTTGATGTGTAAGTAGGAGTTCATGGCCCCCTGCCAAAGGCTTGGGCAGATTTCCCACTCCTCTTCTTTGGCTGCTCTGAACCAATTTCTGTACTGGCTCTGATATATTTCTATTGCTGCCACTTGAAAATGGTTCAGCCCTGGAAATATTATCATAAATTAGTTCAGGCTCAGAATTCACGTCAAAATCTGTTGGTACAGACCTTGGGGAATGGGGGGCAACTCTGGCATCCTCCAGATGTGCCTTTCTTGTGGAAGATTTGGCACTTCTGGATTTGGTCTTGCCTCTTCCTTGTCCACATCCATCTGGTTGGACTGAATAGTTGCTTCCATTTCTGGTATGCACCATTTTTACGTCAATTTAAGGATAAAGAGTAAAAATAAAGATAAAAACACACCTTTTGGTGGTAATTTATTCTTTTCAGAATTAAATAAGGTGCCTCTTTTAGCAATTTGCACCTCAATACTGTCTTCAGATTCTGCTTCTGAAGATTCTGGACTAGTGATATATCTTTTACTGAGTCTGTTGCCAGCTGCACAGTATTTGATTAAAGACACTAAAAGAAATTATAAAAGAGAAAAAATTATTTTTTTATACTTTTTAAAATATTTTTTTAAAGATTTTTTATAAGTTTTATATTTTTTAATATCAAAAAAAATTATTCTTTTTAAAGAAAAAAAATTAAAATTTAAGATTTTGAATGAAAATTAATTCAGAGTAACTCAAAGAATAATTTTATAAGTTTTTGGATGTGAAAAAGCCACGTGTAAAAACAATATAAAATTAAACCAAATTCCTCAATGAAAAAGATTTTAAAACAATTTCAAAAATAAAAATATTTTAACTCCAAATTGAAAGAAAAAAAATTAAATTAATATATTTTAGAGCTTAAAAATATATTAATTAAGGGTACAAGGTTCAAAAAACACGGCCAGGCCCCCAAATGTAAGATGTGGTAGGTATGGTGGTTTTTTGAACACAAAAAATGAAGTCTAGAATATGATTAAAGCCAAGTCTATGGATAAAATCACGGCCAGGCCCCCAAATGTAAGATGTGACTATGAAACTGATGATAATATTACTATTAATCAACAGTACTATGTCTGTTCTTATGAAATATAATAATAAAATATTATTATAACCACAATTAAATAATTAAGAATTATTTCTTTCACGTGTTAAGCACTACTAGTGATTTTAACAGTGAGCAAGTAATTGTCTACAAGAATCAATTACAAGAAGAATTTAATAATAAAAACTTCTTTATTAAAATAATAAAATTATTTTAATATATAATTATCTTTTGCAAGAATAATTATAAAGATAATTCTTGAAGAAAACTATTACTAGAGAAAAACTTTAAGAATTAAAGATAAATGACTCACTAATACTCCAAAGAACTTATTGATAATAAAAGTAGAGAAATTTGACGTGGAATTGTGGATTTAAGGGATCAAAAGGATTTATAACAGTATTACAACAATATATAGTTGGATTCTATGATTTCACGTCTTTCTGATTGATTCTGAAAGAATTAAAACACTTAAGAATAGTTGAACTAATACTTACTTGTTGGTAATAAAGATTTAATAAATTGATAAGATGATGATGAAAAAACAGCAAGAAGAGGCTTCTTTTAAGTCAACAACAGCTCACAGAGGCGTGCCATGGAGCAAACTGAAAAACCAGTGAGTGAGAAAACAATAAACCTTTTTGGATTATTGATTGCATCATCTGTTGTCATGTAAGATTATCATAATTACTTAATTGATGCTTTTACGTGACTACCAACCCCAATATGGTTAAGAATAAAAGGAGTAACACTTGTAAATCTTCTTTTATTCTAAAATAATCATTGATTTCTCAAAGTTATCAATGTTATTGCCAATTTCATCACAGGTTGTAATTACTGTGAATTTTTGAAGATTCAGTGTTTCACGTAGAATATCCAAAAATGGACTGTAAGTAAAACTTTTAATTTTACTAGTAAAACTGTAATTCTTTTTGGTTGTACCATAGATAATACAGTTCTCCTTTAGTCCTGAAAGTTTCAGAAAGATTCATCAAGAATTGTATTTTTAATGAATTTTTGAAGGTTTTACCTCATTTCTACGTAGAATTGCAAATAGCAGTGTTTTGCTGGTTGCTATGAGGTAAATCAATGAATATGGGTCCCAAAAGGGTTTTAATTACTCTTTTGGGGTTTATCCATGGAAAGTCATTAGTAATTGACATGGTTACAGGAGTGTAAGTAGCTCATTACCTCCTTGGCACGTCAAAATAGCAGGTTATTTGCTATTTTCTGATGTTTTACAGTAGTTGTAACTTGGTAACCAAGTTCCCAAAGAGTTTTAGTTTACCAATTGGGCCAAGATGAGCCATGGATCCATGCTCTGGAGCTATCCACGCCTCTGAGGCCTCAGAAGTTGGGTACCCTGGCTCTCTTTGATGTCTTTTGTCCCCCTTGCCTATTTTTTACGTCAAAATAGTAATTTAAGCTTAAAGTGAGATATCCACTATGGGTGTACCAAAAGTCCATGTAAGAATACCATGATATTAAGTGCTCAAAACATGCATAACACTATTCTTAGTGTATATGTAACATGGGATTTCTCACTTTCCCATTATTTTGGCTAAAAATCAAGAAAAACAAAAATTTTCACGGATCTTTTATGTGGTATTAATGATGTGGTATTGAAGTATTTTCCATTTTACCACCTCAAATACTTAAATTGAGCTTATTCACTCTATGGAGCTACCCTAGCTGAAATTTTGTGTAGAATCCAAATCTGGTCTTAAATCCATGGATTTACTTACTCAATAAAAAGTTATTCATCTTTTCTGAAATTGAAAATGATGAATTTTGGATATATGCATGACTTATGAGTTTTGCATAATTCAAAATTTCTTTTTAAGATAATTGTGGCCTATTTGGGTATGTAAAATATACCTCAAGGCTCACACTCACCCTGCAGGAAGTATGAGATTGAAAGCTGAATTTGTTGTTATGAATAATTGTACTTCACAACACTTTATACTTGGGAATGATTATCTCAATATCTATGGTATTGATATTAATAATTATAAGGACAGATATTTCACTATAGGGGAAAATAAAAGGCAAAAATTTGCTTTTTCTCCAGAAAGAAAAGAAATTACTGTCATTCAACAAGTAAAAAATGTTAATAAAGAAAAATTTGTGTCAGATCAATTAAGTGAAGCACAAATTAGTCCTGAATTAACACCAGAAATGAAGGAAGAACTTATTGAAATTTTATTTCAATTTCAAAAAGCCTTTGCTTCTGATGATGAACCACTTGGGGCTATAAAAGGCCATGAAGTGGATATCATGCTTAACGTGGAGAGACCTTATCCCCCACTATTAAGAAGACCAGCTTACCCAGCTAGCCCTAGGGCTAGAGAAGCATTAGAAAGTCATATTCATGAACTAATGAAACTGGGAGTTCTTAGAAAAGTTGGACACAATGAGGAAGTGGAAGTCACAACTCCAGTAATCATTACTTGGCATAATGATAAGTCAAGGATGGTTGGGGATTTTAGGGCATTGAACACCTATACTATTCCAGACAGGTATCCAATCCCTAGAATCCATGAGACTTTGACTCAATTATCCAAAGCAAAGTTTATTACTTCCATGGATGCTCTTAAAGGCTTCCATCAGAATGTTTTAACACCTCATGCAAGGAAATTATTGAGAATAATAGCTCATTGTGGTATTTATGAATATTTGAGGATGCCTTTTGGTATTAAAAATGCACCCTCTCATTATCAAAGAATGATGAATACCATATTCCCACATGAATTATCAGAGGGATGGTTAATCATTTATATTGATGACATTATCATTTGTTCAGAAACCTGGCAATCACATTTAGAGAGACTTTCATTAGTACTTAAGAAAATTCTACAAGTGAACATGAAAATTTCTCTTAAAAAATGTAATTTTGGGTTTCATGAGTTGAAAGCTCTGGGACATGTAGTATCAGGACTAAGCCTTGGTGTTGACAAAAACAAAGTGGCTGCAGTTTTACTGAAACAAATGCCCCAGAACAAAAAAGAGATGATGTCTTTCTTAGGATTTGCCAGTTATTACAGGCAACACCTTAAAGATTTTGCAATCCATGCCAGATCATTATACAGAATTTGTGATCAACAGACTGTTTTTGAAATGACACAGGAGAGAATTCAAGCATATGATAAAATCAAGTATGCCTTGACCAATGCACCATTATTATTGATGCCAGACTGGAAACTTCCTTTTAAGCTGTATATTGATGCATGTGGTGATGGGTTAGGAGCTGCTCTTCATCAAGTTCAAATTGTCAATGACAAACCTTATGAAGGTCCAGTTTGTTTTATTTCAAGACAAATTAAACCTACTGAGGCAAGATATGGAGCTAGCCAAATGGAGTGCCTTTGCCTTGTTTGGGCTCTGGAAAAACTTCATTATTATCTTGATGGTAGTGTGTTTGAAGTAATTACTGATTGTAATGCAGTAAAATCACTTCTTAACATGAAGACTCCAAACAGACACATGTTAAGATGGCAGATTGCTATACAGGAGTATAGAGGCAATATGAACATAGTACATAAAGCTGGAAATATTCATAAGAATGCTGATGGCTTAAGTAGATGGGCATTACCCAATACACCTGATAATCCTGCCTATGTTCCTACAAGTGCAGAACCTCAAATCCCAATTGAAGGAATCAATATCACAGATGTTGGAACAGAATTCTTTGAAGAGGTTAGAGAAAGCTACAGGCAAGATAAGAATTGTCATATTCTTACTGCTCTACTCGACAAAGATTGTAAAGATGTAGCCTTGGCTAATTCTCTGGATGATATTTGGAAAACATCTTATGATAATGGAAGATTTCATTTGTTTGATGGTATACTATATCATAGATCTAAACACACATGTGTCATGGTCCTATGTAGTAGAATGTTGATTAACACAATACTACTAGAATGCCATGATAACATTTATTCTGGACATCTGTCTGAAGACAGAACAATGGAAAGAATTAAGACATGTGCCTGGTGGCCATCTTGGAGAAAAGATGTCATTGAGTACTGTCATAGTTGTGATAGATGCCAGAAAGCCAATAAAGCTACTGGTAAAAGATTTGGTTTAATGATCCATATTCAAGAACCAAGTACCCCATGGGAAGTGGTTCACATGGATTGGGTAACTGCTTTACCACCTGGAGGTGATAAAAGTTACAATGCATGTCTTGTTATTGTGGACAGATATAGCAAAACACCAATCTTTTTACCATGTCATAAAGATGACACAGCTATGGATACAGCTCTTCTAATTTGGAACAGAGTCATATCCCATACTGGTCTCTTTAAAAATATCATTAGTGATAGAGACCCAAAATTCACATCAGCCTTATGGACTAATTTACATAAGCTTTTGGGTACAAAATTATCATTTTCAACAGCCTACCATCCACAAACAGATGGACTGGCAGAAAGAATGATTCAAACCCTTGAGGACATGATCAGAAGATTTTGTGCTTATGGCCTGGAGTTTAAAGATTCTGATGGCTTTACCCATGATTGGTGTACTCTTATACCAGCATTGGAATTAGCCTACAAGACCTCCATCCATGCTTCAACAGGCAAGACTCCTGCAATGTTGGAAAAAGGATGGAACCCCAAACTTCCAGTTGATACTTTGAAAAAAGATTTGGTTGACATTCATCCAACTGCTTCAAGCTTTAAGCTGCTGCTTGATAAAGTGAGACATCATGCAAATCAAAGCATGAATGATGCCTTTGAATATGCTAAGCAGAAATGGGATAAAAGTCATAAGACACCAGAATTCAAAGTAGGGGACTTAATACTAGTTTCAACCTTGAACTTTAATAATATTAAAGGTCCAAAGAAATTGAAAGATTCCTTTGCAGGACCATTTATTATTAAAGCCCTCCATGGGACAAATGCAGTACAAGTAGAACTGTCAGGAGAGTTAGGAAACAAACACCCAACTTTCCCCGTCAGTCTTGTAAAGCATTACACATCAAGTGATAAGGAATTATTTCCTTTGAGAAATGAAACACCCTTAGAAGTACCCCCACTTGAACCAAGTGAGGAAAAGAAAGTACTGAAAGTCTTAAAAGAAAGAAGACTTAGGGGTAAAAATGAAAGAGAATACTTAGTCAGGTACAGAAATCCACAACATGAAGATGAGTGGGTTGAAGAAAGTAAGATACCTGATTCCCAAAAGTTTCTCAGAAGATTCAGACATGAGAGAAGACCAATTCCTCAATAAAGTTTGAATTGTGTGCTTTACATACTTGAACAGTATAAGTAGAGAGGTTGGACAGTGGATTATACCCCCCCCAAATAACTTGGGGGTATACTACAAAAGAAAATTGTGGTACAATTTTTTTTTTGGTGGTAGGGAATGTGAGCCTGTGAGGTATGTTTAACATACCCATAAGGCCACAAATGATTTTATAAACAATTAAATTTGTCTTAAACAGACTTTTTAGTTGAATTTCAAATAAAAAATAATAAAAAATAAGTATAACTTTTTTTTGGATAAACAAAGTTATAATTATTATGTCATTTTTGGATTCTACACCAAAAATAACCTAGGGTACACCCATAAGGTGTTATACCCAAAAACACTTATTTCTTGTGTTATTAGAAGATTTAAGAATCTCACAGTACTAATGTAACTTTTTTAACATTTTTTTAAATTGTTAAATTTAAGCTTAATTAAGCTTAAATTTAAAGTTACATAAGGTTTATGCAACTTTACCAAAATTTTAGTTAAAATTAAGGTGTGGTGTATATTTACTGAATTGGCTAAGGATTTGCCATACAGAATGTAAATCCTGCGTGAGCTCAATTTAAAAGGGTTTAAGGCCATAGTATGGCTTTAAATAAATAAAAGGGCAAAATCCACGCAAAAAGGTGGGACAAAGGAAAAAGACCAAATAGAGCTGGGGTACCCAACTTTTTGGATCTGCAATGATTCAATTAAGGTTGTCCACCTGTATTGGAGGATTTTCAACCTTATTTAAACTTTAAGATTAGACTTTGATCCAACCTTAAGGTTTAAACTGGTTTTATCCTAAATTGGACAGGAATTTCAAGCTGCCAAGAGGGTAAATCCCAATAAGCAGGCTTGGAATCAAGGTTTTAAGAACTGTCAAAGCTTAATCAAGCTTAAAAAGCTTAAATAAGCTTAAAACTTTAAGGTTTCAATCATCAAAACCTTATCAAAACTTAAGGTTTTGTGTGTATTGCTATTTTACGTGGAAAAATAGTAATAACTTCAAAAATTCATTAAAAATCCAAATCTTAATGGATTTGCTTGAAAATTTCACACAGCTTAGAATTTAATATTATCAATATATAAATTAAATTTTAAGTATCTTTTATTAATAAGTTTCCTGGGTAATTAGCCTGGAAAATTACTTTTTAATTAAGCTTAAAGAAAATTATGATTTCTTTAAAAATTAATTAAAAATTGAGTTTAAAAGATTTCTGCTTGAAACTCTAATTTTAAGTTGTTCATATGATGTACTTTAATATAAATAAACTTATTTTATATTAAAACTTAAAATAATTAAACTAAATGAGGATTAAAGTTACTTGGAGTTAAGAATAACACTGGTAACTTTAAATTGGAAGTAAAAATAAGTTGCCTTAAGTTAAGAACTTAATTTTTAAGCATGGTTTTTCAGTTTTGACCTGAGCACGCCCTCTACATCCATTATGAATCATGAGAGCTGCTCTGTAGAGATAAAAAGAGTCTTTTCATCACTGTTTTTGTCCATAATTCATAATCAATCCAATCATATTAGACATTTAAACAGGTAAAGTTTTATTAAATATAAAATCTTATTATTAAAAGTAATTCTTAAGTTATTTTTATTCTTTATTTATTAAATTAAAGAATTGAAGTCATAGAATTCAGATTATTGTTGTAATCATCTATAATAACTTTTATTATATAAAATTTTCATCTTAAATATCTTTTAAAATCCACAAATTCCTCTCAAAAACTCTTTAATCATAAATTTTAGTATAAAAAGTTGTTTTATCTTTGATTTTATTGATTTTTGGCGTGTTTTTAACTTATAATCATTATTTAATATAATAACTGTTGTTTTATAACTTGTTGTATTAAATAAATATTATAAGTAAGTTTTCTTTAAAGTTCTATATTTTTTTTTATCTATTATTAGTTTTTTTTTATATAGAATTTTATTCTATAAAGAATTATTTCTGCACAGTGTGTGTTTAATTCTTTTTATAAATAATATTTATATTATTTATAAGTGGTTAAATATTTATATTTTCCACGTGTAATTGTCTCATTAAGAGCTTTACACTTCTTATTGTTATAACTGTCAGTGACTATAACAATAATAGAATAATTATAATTTATTATAATTATTATATTTTTTTTATTATTATATTATTATAATAATAATTAAATTTATTTTTTTTATATAATTATTTTTAATAATTATATTTAAATTTGTGGTTATAATATTTCATTATATTATATTTTTCTACTGAGGACAGTCATAGTACTCTTGATATTGTTACTATTATCAAGAGTTTCATAGACAAACCTTACATGGACTAAGCAGATGGCCATTACCAAATGATATTGATAATCCTGCTTATGTACCAGAAGAAGCCTCCCCACAAATTCCAATAGAAGGGATAAGTGTTACAGACTTAAACACCACCTTCTTTGAAGAAGTCAGAAACAGTTACACTCAAAATAAGAATTGTAGCATCTTATGCCAATTACTTAACAAGGACTGTAAGGACAACTCTCTTACACATGCCTTGGATGAAGTATGGAAAAAATCTTATGATGAAGGAAGATTTCACCTACTAGATGGTATAATTTACCACAGAACAAAACACACATGTGTTATGACAGTTGTGGACAGGTCACTAATCAATCTTGTACTGAAAGAATGCCATGATAGTCCCTTTTCAGGACATCTTTCTGAAGACAGAACAAGAGAGAAAGTGAAGACCTGCATATGGTGGCCAATGTGGCAGAAAGATGTTGCAGAGTATTGCAAAACCTGTGACAGGTGCCAAAAGGCAAATAAATCCACTGGCAAAAGACTTGGAAATATGATGAAAATCCAAGAACCAAGCAGACCTTGGGAAATTATCCATATGGGTTGGGTAACTGGCCTACCACCAGGAGGTGACAGAAGCTATAATGCTTGCCTAGTAATTGTGGACAGATTCAGTAAAACTCCAATCTTTTTACCATGTCACAAAGATGATACAGCCATGGATACAGCTCTTCTGATATGGAATAGAGTAGTGTCATGGCCTGGGATATTTACAAATATCATCAGTGATAGAGATCCCAAATTCACTTCAGCACTATGGACAAATCTTCACCAATTATTTGGCACTAAACTGTCTTTTTCTACAGCCTACCACCCACAAACTGATGGCCTGGCTGAAAGAATGATCCAAACCTTAGAGGACATGGTAAGAAGATTTTGTGCATATGGCCTTGAATTCAAAGATTGTGATGGATTTACCCATGATTGGTGTACTCTGTTGCCAGCACTGGAATTGGCATATAAAACATCAATCCATGCCAGTACCAATCAGACTCCTGCTATTCTAGAAAAAGGATGGAACCCCAAGTTACCCCAAGATTCCTTGAGGAAAGACTTAATTGAAATACATCCCACAGCTGCTAGCTTCAAAGGAATGCTAGACAAAGCTAGAAGGCATGCAGTGAAATGCATGGAGGACTCTTTTGCATATGCTAAAGACAAATGGGATAAATCACATGCAACTCCAGATTTCAAAGTGGGGGACCTAGTTCTTGTATCCACCACTAACTTCAACAACATCAAAGGATGTAAAAAGCTGAAAGACTCCTTTGCAGGACCTTTTGTGATTAAGGCCCTCCATGGAGAAAATGCTGTTGAAGTAGAGTTATCTGAAGAACTTAGCAATAAGCACCCTACATTTCCAGTGAGCTTGATAAAACCATATAAATCTAGTGATGCTGAGAAATTTCCCTTGAGGAATAAGGTTCCCCAAGTTATACCTCCTATTGAGAAATCTGGTACTAAGAAAATAACCAAAGTTCTTAAAGAAAGGAAATTAAGAACCAAGAAAGTAAGGGAATACCTTGTTAGGTACAGTGACCCAACTTGTGAAGATGAATGGTTAGAAGAAAAAGATATACCAGAAGCTACCAAACTCCTGAGGAGATTCAGACACACTAGAGACACCAATATTACAAAGTAATATTCTTTTTTAGGGGGAGGGAATGTGAGCCTTAGAGGTAATTTCATATACCCAAAAGACCACAAATATAAAAAAATAACATATTAATATAAATAAAATAAATTTATTTATATTATTAAAATAAAAATCAAAATATAAATATAAAATTATATTAAAAATAAAAAATTAATTACAATTTAAAAATAAAAAATACATTAAATTTTGTAAGTATAAAATTACTTTTATACTTGAAAAAATTAAGTAAAAATAAAATTTTAACAAAATTGTGAAAAAAATAAATAAATTTGGAAAAAAGTTATATAAAAATTATCATAACTTTTTATCCAATAAATAAACACATAAAATTTATTTCACCATTGGATTCCTCATAAAAAATCAGGTGGGGTCACCTCTGAGTGAAATTCTTGTAACTCAACTCTAAATAAGCTTAAATTAAGTTTTTAGTATTTTCAATACAAAAGTTGAAAATCCTCAAAACTTTAATTTAATTCACACCACATGTGGTGTTAACCATCAAATTTTGTGTTAAAATTGAGGTGTTGTGTTTAGTTTAGAAGCTATGAGGAATTGAAGTATTTTCAATTGAATTCAATTGAAATGTCAAAATGTGCGCGTGTATTACATAAGTGAACTTTGATTTACATATGAGGTGTCAATTATTACTGTATTGTACTGTACAATTGAATTGAATTACATATGTAAATTATAAGTATAATACATGATGAGGAATTAAAGGAAAAATAAATTGGAAAGATTAAATTTGGGGGGGAAAAGGAACTCCAGCTCTAAGGGGGAGCTAGACCCCCAAATTCCTTGCTGACAGGCGTGGGATGTCAAAATTCACGCAAAAGTTCATCACTTTTGGCCTGGAATTGAGTTACAGGGTCTGTGAACTCAATTGATGATGAGGTTTTGATACCAACTGGGGTAGTTTTAACTGTTGCCAAGAGGGTAAAACTACCCTTAAGATAAAACAATCATAGTAAAAACCGTTTTAACTGGTTTCTACGCCTCTGACACACATTCTGACGTGTTTTGAAGGCTCTAGGCCTGGTATTGCTATAGTAATGGCTGATTTAAGGGTCTAAAATGGCTAAAAATGGCTTAAACCAGCCCTTTTTTGGTCTAAACCAGGGTTCAATGATGCCATAATTGGCTTTTCTGTTGTCAGACTGTTTTTCACGACTGACAAGAGTAAATTTTACTTTTGGAGTAAGAGAATTGATGGCTATAAAAGAATGTCTTCTTTGCCCCACTTTTCTCTTCATGTTAGAATCTTTTTCCTTTTATTAATTAGTTTAAACACTGTTAAACCAATCAATCAAAGATTCCAACCACCATTTTTAAATCATTTTAATCCTTTTAACCACGTGAAAAAATCATTATAATCATTGTTTGTAACTCTTATAATCATTTTTACCCCTGAACCACCCCAAAAGTGAATTAAAGCATCTTTCATCACTGTAAACTTTGTCACTTTGTTTCCAAATTCACTCTGGTCACTTTTGGGCGTGTTTTTTCTTTAATATTCTTTTTAAAGACTTTGTTCTTTAATTAATTGCTTGCAGTTCTTTGCTCAATTAATTCCAATTGAAATTGCTCTTGAAGAAATTTCTTTTGTAGCCTTAAAATATCTCTTGTAGAGTATTTTTTGGATAAATCTTTATTGTTGGTAAAACAATAAATTTTTATAATATTATTGTTTTATACTAATAAAGTTATAGAAAATAAAATTGGCGTGTTTTCTCTTAAAAATAATATTTCATACTATTTTTAACTGAATTTTACCTTATACAAATTTTGAGGACAGGAAAAGTACTTGATTTTTAATCAAAGTTTCATATCCACACCTTACACAGACATTGATACAGAATTTTTTAAGCAAGTCAAATAAAACTATAATGTTGACAGGAATTTTCATATTTTATTCCAAGTATTAATTAAACATTGCAAAGACCCATAAATATCTTCCAAAATAGATGAAGTATGGAAAAAACCATATGATTAATGGAGATTCCACCTCCTTGATGGAATTTTTCATCATAGGACTAAACACACATGTGTTATGACCTTGGTAGACAGAGTTCTAATAAGAACAATACTACATGAATGCCATGATGGTGTTTTATCTGAACATCTATCAAAAGATAGGACACTAGAAGTAGTAAAAGCCTGCCCTTAGTGGCCAAACTGGAGAATATATGTTGCAGAATATTTCCAAAATTGTGAGAAAAATCCAAAAGGAAAACACAGTAACTGGTAAGAAATTTGGAATGATTACCCAGATCCAGGAACCAAAATTGTAAGGTGTGGATATGAAACTTTTATTGAAAATCAAGTACTTTTCCTGTCCTCAAAATGTGTATAAGGTAAAAATTGATGAAAAGTAGTATTAAATGAGGTTTTTAAGAGAAACCACGCCAGCTTTATTGCTTTTAACTTTATAAATATAAAACCACAATATTATAAAGATTTATTATTTTACCAACAATAGAAATTTATCCAAAAATACTGTACAAGACATCATTAAGGCTACTGAAGAAATTTCTTCAAGAGCAATTTCAATTTGAATTAATTGAGCAAGGAACTGCAAGAAATTAATTAAAGAATGAAGTCTTTAAAAATATACTTAAAGAGAAAACACACCCAAAAGTTACCAGAGTTAATTTGGAAACAAAGTGACAAAGTTAACAGTGATGAAAGATGCTTTAATTCACTTATGGGGTGGTTCAGGGGTAAAAATGACTATAATGATTTTTTTACATTTCTAAGAGGTTTCAAATAAAAAAAGTCTGTTGGAATCTTTTATGGATTAGTTTCACAGTGTTTAAACAAATTATAAAAGGAAAAGATTCTAACATGAAGAGAAAAGTGTGGCAAAGAAGACATTCTTTTATAGCCACCAATCTTCTTACTCCAAAAGTCAAATTTGCTCGTGTCAGTCGTGGAAAAAATTCTGAAAACAGAAAAACCAATCATGGAATCATTGAACTCTGGTTTAGACCAAACAATGGCTGGGTTTTGGCCATTTTGGACCCTTAAATCAGCCATTGGTATAGTAGTACCTGGTTTTAAGCCTTCAGAAAGCGTCAGAGTGTGTGTAAGAGAGATAGAAGCAAGTTAAAGCTGTTTTTCTAATATTGGTTTAACTTAAGGGTAGTTTTACCCTCTTGAAAATGGACAAACCTGCCCTGGTTGCTATCAAAACCTCATCATCAATTGAGAAACAGACCCTGTGACTCCATTCCAGGCCAAAAGTAATGAAATTTTGCTTTGATTTTGACATCTCATTCCTTTCAGGAAGGAATTTGGGGGCTTAGCTCCCCCTTAGAGGTAAAGTTTCTTTTCCCCCAGAATTAATCTTTCTAGCTTATTATCTCTTTAATTCTTCATCATGTATTATAATTACAGTTTAAATATGTGATTCAAATGAATTTTTACAGTACAAAACTGTAAGAATACGTACCTCATATCTATATTAAAGTTCACTTATGTAATACATGTGCACATTTTGACATTTACATTTAAAATACTTCAATTCCTCATAACTTCCAAACTACACACAACACCTCAATTTTAACCAATGAATGATGGTTAACACCAAACTTCATTTGCATTAAGTTAAGGCTTTGAGCATTTTCAACTTTTGTACATAAAATAATAAAAAACTTAATTTAAGCTTACTTAGAGTTGAGTTACAGAAATATTACCCAGAGGTGACCCCACCTTACTTTTTATGAGGAGTCCAATGGTGAAATAATTTTCATATATATTTTTTTGATAAACGTTTATGATGATTTTTATTGAACCTTTTCCAAAAATATTTTAATTTTAGTAATTTTCTTAAAAATTCATTTTTACTTAATTTTTTCAAGTAAAAGTGTGTTTTCACAATTTTAATTTTCAATGTAATTTTCTTTTTAAATTGTACTTAAAATTTCATTTTTCTGTATAAATTTGTATTTATACTCCAATTTTCTTTTTGATAACATAAGTAAATTTATTCATGATTGTATCTTGTTTTGTTCTTTGTCGTCTTTTCGGTATAAGAAAATACCTCTAAGGCTCACATTGCCTCCCCCTAAAAAAGAATATTACTTTGTAATATTGTTATTTCTAATGTTTCTGAATCTTCTGAGAAGTTTAGTAGCTTCAGGTATGTCCTTTTCTGATAACCATCCATCCTCAAAAGTTGGGTCACTGTACCTCACAAGGTATTCCCTTACTTTCTTACTCCTCAATTTCCATTCTTTGAGTACTTTGGTAGTTTTCTTAGTACCAGATGACTCAACAGGAGGTATATGGTGGGGAGCTTTATTCTTTAAAGGGATTTTTCAGCATCACCAGATTGATAAGTCTCTATTAAGCTTACTGGAAATGTAAGATGCTTCTTACTAAGTTCCTCAGATAGTTCTACTTGTACAGAATTTTCTCCATGAAGGGCCTTAATAACAAAAGATCCTGAAAAGGAGTCTTTAATATTTTTAAATCCTTTGATTTTATTGAAGTTAGTGGTATATACAAGTACTAAATCTCCCACTTTGAATTCTGGGGTTGTATGTGATTTGTCCCACTTGTCTTTGGAATATGCAGATGAGTCCTCCATGCACCTTACTGCATGTTTCCTAGCTTTTTTTAACATTCCTTTGAAGCTAGTAGCTGTGGGATGTAACTCAACCAAATCCTTCCTCAAGGAATTTTGGGGTAATTTGGGTTTTCATCCTTTCTCTAGAATAGTGTGCATTTGATTGGTACTGGCATGAATGGATGTCTTATATGCCAATTCCAGTGAAGCTCAAAGAGTACACCAATTATGGGTAAATCCATAAAATTTTTTAAATTCAAGGCAATATGCACAAAGTCTTCTTACCATATCTTCCAAGGTTTGGATCATCCTTTCAGCCATACCATCAGCTTATGGGTTGTAGGCTGTAGAGAAGGATAATTTTGTCCCAAATAATTGGGGAAGATTTTTTCATAGTGCTGAGGTGAATTTGGCATCTCTATCACTAATGATATTTGTGAATATTCCAGTCCATGATATTACTCTATTCCATATCATAAGAGCTGTATCCATGGCTGTATCATCCTTCTGATGTGGTAGAAAGATTGCAGTTTTACTTAATCTGTCAACAATAGCTAGGCATGCATTATAGCTTCTATCACCTCCTGGTGGTAGGCCAGTTACCCAATCCATATGGACAATTTCCCAAGGTCTGCTGGGTTCTTGAATATTGATCATATTTCCCAGTCTTTTGCCAATGGATTTATTTGCCTTTTGACATCTGGAACAGGTTTTTGTCACAGGGGCTCTAGTGGAAATACAAGAGGGGCCTGGCACTCAGCAATCAGGGAACTCACTTGGAAGACTCCAAAAGAATAAAGAATAAAAATAATAAGAATGAATTCCTCTAAAAGATATGCAGGTACAAGATGAGATGCAAAAGAGGAGAGGGAAGCCAAATGGCCAAAGAGCCAACCAAGTAAGTCCTTAATCACTGCTTCAACCTGCCAAAAATGAATAATGGAATTAGTAAGGATATGACCACCAAATATCCATTGACAGGCAAAGAAAGATAAAGAGAAAAGTGCTAAATGACTTACTTAATAATATCATTATTTGCTTAACTAAAATGAAAAGAAAATAAAGATAAAAATAAATCAAAGTATATTAATTAACTGGGGAAAAACCCCCCAGGGTGGAAAGGGTAGCCAGTATATGTGAAAAGTTGGGAGCTTGAGTTCTTCAGGCTGAAAACTGATCTGTATTGATCCTTGAGGCTGTATTGATTGTTTTGGGAACTGATAAAGCTGCCTAATATTGAAATTGAATTGGGTTGAATGAACTTCCCATGCTTGAAAATGGAATACAGTTCTTGATGGATCCAGACTGTATTGAAATTAATATGGTTGCCAAGGTGGATTTAGTGTGGCTTTGACACTTGACAACTTCTTTTGGCACTGCCTCTTGAATACACTTTGAGAATGAATTGACAGTATTCCCTTGGAAGGAATACTTGGAGTGAGAATAACCAATGACTGCTTGATGGCATCATTGGTCTTTGACGCTGAAACACTTGCTCTTGAGCCTTGATAATTCCTCTGAATGATTGGGTGCCTTGATGATGTGATGAGATGTTGGAATGTTGAAATGACCATTTGATATTGCCACCATTGAATTGCTGTTTAAAAATGATGCATAATGATATATAACATCATTTATGGCATATTGGTTCATTGGCAAGAAGATTACATCCAAAGGTCTTGAGATGGCAAGGCAGAGGGGAAAAGGATGGATGTGATGGCTTCAGAGATCGGAAAGGTGTTTCTGGGCCCTTTGGGGTTTTTGGCCACTTTTGGGTTCTGAGCCAAAAACTGGCCCAAAAGGCGGGAAAGTGTCTTTTGGACACTTTGCGTCAAAGTGCGCAAAAGTGCGCAAAAAGTGCGCAAATGCGCATTATGAGCCCAAATGGCCAAAAACAGCCATTTGGGCCATTTCCCCTGGTTTTGAGGGAAATGACCAGAAATACCCGTTTGGGCATAAATTGCCGCTATGGGTTCTGGATTGAGGTGAAGGGCCATGAAGGCCCCAAAACACAAATGGCCATAAATGTTCCATGAGATGATGACATGGCCATATTGCCCACTGGTGATGGATATGGCCAATTGGCCATAAACAAACTGTGGCTTGATATGCTATATGGGGATCCAAGGAGGTGAATTGCCATGGTTGTGACAGTTTTTCAATACTCTGCAACATCTTTCTGCCACATTGGCCACCACATACAGGTCTTTATCTTCTCTCTTTTCCCATCTTCAGACAGATCTCCTGAGAAAGGGCGTTCATGGTATGCTTTTAGTACAAGATTGATTAAGGACCTATCCACAACTGTCATGACACATATATGCTTAGTTCTGTGGTAAATTATACCATCCAGTAAGTGAAATATTCCTTAATCATATGTTTCTTCCATATTTCATCTAAGGCATGTATCAATTAGTTGTCTTTACAGTCTTTAGTAAGTAATTGGAATAAGATACTACAATATTTATCCTGAGTATAACTGTCTCTTACTTCTTCAAATAAAGTGGTGTTCAGATCTGTAACACTTATTCCCTCTACTGGAATCTGTGGGGAAGCTTCTTCTTGCACATAAGCAGTATTATCAATATTATTTGGTAATTGCCATCTGATCAGTCCATCTGCATTTTTATGAGTATTCCAATCTTTGTGAACAATATTCATATTACCTCTACACCCATGTATGGCTATTTGCCATCTGAGCATATGTCTGTTAGGTGTTTTCATTTTTAATAGTGATTTAACAGTGGTAAAATCTGTTATTACTTCAGGAGCACATTTTTCCCAGAAGTAATTGAGCTTTTGTAAGGCCCATACAAGTAATAAACTTTCCATCTGACATGCCCCATATAAAGCTTCAGTTGGTTTCATTTGTCTGGATATAAAACATATGGGCCCTTCCACAGGTTTATCATTTATAATCTGTACCTGATGAAGTTCAGAACCTAGCCCATCCCCTGATGCATAAATATAAAGCTTAAAGCGTAGCTTAAAGTCTGGCATCAGCAAGGGTGGAGCAGATGTCAAGGCTTGTCTTAAATATTGGAAGTCTTTGACTCTGTCAACAGTCATTTTCAAATACTGTGTCCTTTTCACATAATTTATAGAGAGGTCTTGCTATGGATTTATAATCTTCAATATTCTCTCTTTAATATCCTGTGAAACCCAAAAATTACTGAACTTTTTTTTTGTTCTAAGGCATAGGTTTCATTAGTACTGCTGAAGCTTTGTTTTTGTCAGTTCCAAGGGATAAACCAGATACTACATTTCCAGGTTCTTGGAGTTCTTTGACTCTAAAATGGAATTTCTTCAAAGAAATTTTCATGTTCACACATTGGATTTTTTTCAAAACTCTGGATAATCTGTATATATGTTCTTCCCAGGTCTTGGCACAGACAATGATGTCATAAATGTTAATGATTAACCATCCTTCTGAAAGTTCTTCAGCAAAGATTTCATTCCTCATTCTTTGGAAGTGTGAAGGTGCATTATCGATACCAAAAGGCATGCTCAAATATTCAAATACTCCACAATGAAGAATAATTGCCAAGTATTTTATTTCCCTTGGTGTCACCACATTCTGACTGAATCCTTTAAGGGCATCCATAGTGGTTATATACACTGCTTGAGATATTTGGGTAAGGGCAATTTGGATTTTTGGTATTCGGTACCTGTCTGGGACAGTGTAAGTGTTCAGATCTCTAAAGTTTCCAACTATCCTAAATTTTTGCATTATGCCATGCCACTATGACAGGTATAGTTATTTTTACTTCCTCATTGTGGCCAACCTTTCTTATTACACCAAGGTCTAGAAGTTCTTTAATATGGATTTCTAGATCTTCTCTTGATTTAGGAATTTCTTGATATGCAGGTCTTCTCAAGGGTGGTGGGTAAGGTCTTTCAATATTAAGTATGATGTCAAATTCATTACCAACAATTCTTCCTAGTGGTGCTTTATCTTATGCAAAGGCGTCTTTGTGGTCATATGAAAGAGAAGAAAGTTCACTTTCCTGTTTATCAGTGAAATGAAGACTTATTTCCGCTTCATTCAACTGTTCATAATTGTGTTTTTCTAACTCTAAGTTGACTGGTGATACTTTATTTACAGTAATTTGCCTCTTAAAAGTTAAGAAGGAAAATTTTGACGCTTATTGTCTCCAATAGTAAAGTATCTGTCTGTCTTGTTATGTACGTGTATGCCATACATGATTAAATTGTCATTTCAAAATATAAAATGGGTACTAGAGCAACTTTCCATAACAACAAGTAGAACAGTTATTCTTAAGTTTCCATTTATGTGCAGAAATATGACAGTAGTCTCAAATATTCCCAATGCTTGATTGGATTACTTGCACTATTAAATTTTATGCCATCAATTTGAAACAATTTATCTTCGAAATTTGGCACACAAGTCTTAAGAAAGGATTTTCCAACACAAGAGCAGAAGGCTCCTGGGTCAAGTAACAGTTTAGTGGGTTTTTGTCAATTATCACTTCTATTATACAGGAGCTACCAGCTATATAACCTTTTCCTCTGTTTGGTTTGGTTTTCATTTTTTGCGCATCTTGAATTTTTGATAAATCAAGTTGACCATTACTCAATTATGGCAAATGGGAATAAGATTCCATTATGTCAAATGTGACATTGATATTTTATATATCTTTTGAAGATTCAGAGAATATTGGTGATTTATCATCTGAATTATCTTCAATTACATCATCCTTTTCAACATCAGGTTCCCTTTAAATGTCAATTTCATTTATTTTTCCCTTCTTGGGACATTCATTAGCTAAATCTGCGGTGCTTTGGCAAATATGCCACTTTCTGATAACATCTACAGCTTTATACTTCATATTATTAGAAATTTCTTTGGGGTTTTTGTCCACAGAATATTTCCAAGGTGTATTAAACCTTTTTTTGAGATTCCCCCTACTAGAGCCGATTCTGTTTCTGGTGGGTCTTTCTTTCAACATATTAGTAATATCTTCTGCTGAAGATTTTTCAGTAGTCCTCCTTTTGACAGCATGCTCTAAGTCACCCCCACATTGTCTTAGAATTTGTCTGTGAATCATAAATTCTGACATGTCAGGATATAATGCTTTTAATCTATCTTTTTGTTGGCAAAACCATGGTAAATCTTTCTCTTTGTCAGCATTAAATTTAGAATATCTGAAGGCTGTTTCAACTTTAAATCTCCAAGCATCATTGGCTCATTTGTTGATAATTTGGGTTTTTCACCAAGTCCAACTTTGGTGTCCATGTGCTTGTCTCAATTTTATATACCATCTGCAGGCTGATCTGGTAAACAAGGTGCTAAATATTGGTGTTACCAATCTTTCAGGTAATTCAAAATCTTCTTTAATCATATCAATACCTATGATGAATTTCATATGGTCATATTCTCCTTCACCACTGAAGTGAGGCCATTCTTTAAGTTTTGGTACTTCTTTAAAGAGTGCTTGGCCCATTGTTGGTTCCAAGTTATGAGAGGAAGTGGAATATTCATTTTTTAACTGTGAATTTTCAACATCCAGCACTTTTTGATTGGGAATTTCTTCACCCTCATTTTGATTCAGAGGTGTAGACACTCTGGGTAAGTTATGTAGTAATTGTTCAATATCATTCAGTTTACCATTGTCATACCTATGAGAATTTCTGAACTCATGTTGGAAGCTTTGTATTAAATATATTACTTAAGTTTTATACATATCTTCCTTATGTGTTGATGGTTTCCATAATTCTGTTTGTATAGTATTATCAGAACTGACTTGATTCCATTTCATTGTTAATTTTCATACTTCTTGTTGTGAGGTGTCAAAACACTTTTTCAAGGCAGTTTTACATGTCTTTACTTCAGTAAATGAATTTGCAATATCATCAAGGACTTTCTTATTATCTTCTTTGATAATTTTTATGGCTTGTCTTAACTTTTTTTCAATTATGTCACCAATATTGAATTTGGAATATTTGTCTGTTAATTCTTTAATAATCGCAATTTGTTCATTTAACTTATTTCCAAATGAATTGTCATTATTGGAAATTTTGATTGCTCTTAAAGCTTTTTCAAAACACATAAGTTTCTCATTGTTTTGGCTCAGAGTTAGGTTATTGGTCTTAAGATTGTTACAAATTGATGATTTTTTATCAGAAATATGACTTTTCACGTCATTTATAGCTAGATACAAGTTTGGAATGCCATCCAGAATATCAAAAATCATTTTGATATTTTAGTCTGGCTGTGAGCCTTGAGGTATATTTGACATACCCAAATAGGCCAAAATTATCTTAAAAAGTTTTTTTGAATTATGCATAACTCATAAGTCATGCATATATCCAAAATTCATCATTTTTGATTTCAGAAAAGATGAATAGCTTTTTATTGAATAAGTAAATCCATGGATTTAAGGCCAGATTTGGATTCTACACAAAGATCCACCTAGGGTAGCTCCATAGAGTTAATAAGCTCAAATTAACTCTTTGAGGTGGTAAAATGGAAAATATTTCAATACCACATCATCAATACCACATAAAAGATCCGTGAAATTTTTTGTTTTTCTTAATTTCACACCAAAAGAATGGGAATGTGAGAAATCCTGTGTTACATATACACTAAGAATAGTGTTATGCATGTTTTGAGCACTTAATATCATGGTATTCTTACATGGACTTTTGGTACACCCATATTGGATATCTCACTTGAAGCTTAATTTTCTATTTTGACGTGAAAAATAGGCAAGGGGGACAAAAGACATCAAAGAGAGCCAGGATACCCAACTTCTGAGGCCTCAGAGGCATGGACAGCTCCAAAGCTTGGATCCATGGCTGATCTTGGCCTAATTAGTAAGCTAAAACCCTTTGGGAACTTGGTTACCATGTTACAACTACTGTAAATCTTAAGAAAATAGCAAATAACCTGCTATTTTGACATGCCAAGGAGGTAAAGAGCTACTTAGACTCCTGTAACCATGTCAATTATTAATGATTTTCCATGGATACACCCCAAAAGAGTAATTAAAACCCTTTTTGGACTTGTATCCATTGATTTACCTCATAGCAACCAGTGGAACACTGATATTTGCAATTATACATAGAAATGAGGTAAAAACTTCAAAAATTCATTAAAAATACAATTCTTAATTAATCTTTCTGAATCTTTCAGGACTAATGGAGAACTGTATTATCTGTGGTACAGCCAAAAATAATTATGGTTTTACTAGTAAAATTAAAAGCTTTACTTACAGTCCATTTCTGACTATTCTAGGTGAAACACTGAATCTGCAAAAATTCACAGTAATTACAACCTGTGATGAAATTGCCAATAACATTGATAACTTTTAGAAATCAATGATTTTCTTGGAATAAAAGAAGATTTACAGATGTTACTCCTTTTATTCTTAACCATATTGGGGTTGGTAGTCACATAAAAGCATCAATTAAGTAATTATGATAATCTTACATGACAACAGATGATGCAATCAATAATCCAAAAGGTTTTAGTGTTTTCTCACTCTCTGGTTTTTCAGTTTGCTCCATGGCTATCACAGCCATGGCAATTCATCCCCTTGGACTTTAATATGGCATATCCATGCCACGTCCAATATATGGCAATTTGGCCATATCCATAAATCATTGGCCAAATTGGCCATCTCATCTCATTTGGCCTTTTATTGCTATTTCATCATCTGGGCCAAACTTGGTCCCTTCACTGTCATCAGGCCTTTCCTGGCCTTTCTCTACTTTTGGTCAATTTTGGTATTTCCCAGTCAACAGGGGAAATACAGCCCAAGAAGCTGTATTGGCTTTAAATACAGTTTCTGCGTATTTGCGCACTTTTGCGCATTTTGCGCACTTTGCGCCAATACAGTTTTAAGGCTGTATGAGCTGTATTTGGCCAAAAACCCAAAAATGGCCAAATACCTCAAAAGACACTCTGACACCTCTGAAGCCCTCCAAAACCAAATTTCACCAATATCCTCCTGGCCTCATATGCCATATATG
This sequence comes from Austropuccinia psidii, assembly GCA_023105745.1. NCBI lineage: Eukaryota > Fungi > Basidiomycota > Pucciniomycetes > Pucciniales > Sphaerophragmiaceae > Austropuccinia > Austropuccinia psidii. The sequence goes on from JALGQZ010000009.1 coordinate 46,819,773, forward strand.
GTGTTATACACCATTATGCATCTGTTTTCAGCAGCAATCCACTGGCAGCAATATCATCTGGTTATTTCAACTTTCCAACAGGCCATCCAGTCACATCATCAAGAGGATTCATCAAGGCTCAAGGGCAAGTGTCAAAACCTCAAATACCAATGACGCCATCAAGCAGTCATTGGGTATTCTCACTCCAAGTATTCCTTCCAAGGGAATACTGTCAATTCATTCTCAAGGTGTATTCAAGAGGCAGTGCCAAAAGGAGTTGTCAAGTGTCAAAGCTCCACTCAATCCATCTTGGCAACCACCTTCATTTCAATACAGTGTGGATCCATCAAGAACTGTATTTAATTTTCAAGTGTGGGAAATTCATTCAACCCATTTCAATTTCAATATTAGCCAGCTGTATCAATTCCCAAAACAATCAATACAACCTCAAGGATCAATACAGATCAGTTTTAAGCCTTAAGAACTCAAGCTCCCAACTTTTCACATTTACCGGCTACCCTTTGACCCTGGGGGGTTTTTCCCTCAGTTAATTAATATACTTTGATTTATTTTTATCTTTATTTTCTTTTCATTTTAGTTAAGCAAATACTGATATTATTAAGTCAGTCATTTAGCACCTTTCTCTTTCTCTTTCTTTGCCTGTCAATGGATATTTGGTGGTCATATCCTTACTAATTCCATTATTCATTTTTGGAAGGTTGAAACAGTGATTAAGGACTTACTTGGTTGGCTCTTTGGCCATTTGGCTTCCCCTTCCTCTTTTGCATCTCATCTTATACCTGCATATCTTTTAGAGGAATTCATTCTTATTATTTTAATTCTTTATTCCTTTGGAGACTTCCAAGTGAGTTCCCTGATTGCTGAGTGCCAGGCCACTCTTGTATTTCCACTAGAGCCCCTGTGACATTATATCAGTTAACTCATAAGTTCTTTTTCATTTTGTTCATTCTTTCTCTATAATTTCATTCACTCATTTCATCGCAATTATGATTGTTTTACGCTTATGAACTTAATGATTCATTGTCACCTCTCAATTTTCTTTCCTTAATTCTTCATTTTGAAAATTGAAAGCTGACCCATTTTTATTTTGTTATTCTTTTTAAAATCTTTTTCAAATCATCAAATTTTCATTTCATTCATAATTCAGGCGTCATCTTGATTTTCTTTGATTTTCAAATTTTTTCATCAAGATATTCAGACACATTCTTCACATCAAGATTCATAATTGATTCATTCTTCAAGAATTTTGGTTTTTAAAGAAGAATTCACTTGATTTTCATTGATTGATTGATTTGAAATATTGATATTGACCTCAAGAAAATTGATTGACCTGAAGATTCCATTGATTTTGCTGATTTTTCACATCAAGAATTTTGACATAAATTGATTTTTCTTCAAGATTTCATTTTATTGATTGATTTTTTGCAAGATTTTGATTTGACTAATCTGATCCATTGATTTATTGACTTGAAGATTTCATTTGATTTTTGATTGATTCATTTACCTCAAGATCTTATTTTTATTCATTGATTCTTCAAGACATTGATTTGATTTTGACTTCAAGACTTCATTTGATTTTGATTTATTGACGTACTTGAAGATTTTCATTTGATTCATTTATTTTCCTCAAGATTTGATTGTTGACTCTTTTCACTTCAAGCAAATTTTGATTTTAATTCATCTATTTCAATTTTATTCCTGACATCATGCCTGTTCAACATTTACCTCCGGCAAGACAGACAAGATCTCAGTCCAGAGCTCAAGCTGTTCTCACTCCAACTCCAAGAGCTCCTCTAGATGGCACCCCAGCAGTTCCTCAACTGAGGGCCCAATTAGATAGAGGACCCCGCATGGAAGGAGCAGCACCATTCAGGAAGGAAGGAAGAGGGCCAAGAAGATCATGTTAATTCTCAGGAGTAGTTGGCATATTTTCAGGACTTTCAAGGACCATTTCCAAAGGTCCAGGTGAAGATGGTGAAGAGGAGGAGGAGAATTCTGTGGAAGAGGAGGAGTCTGATGGTACTGGAGGTGCTCCTGCTCCGGTGGAAGCATTCCGAGGTACTTGAGGACCAACTCTAGCCCAGTATAATCAGTCTGAACCATCTTTATTGGCCATCATGCAGCAAATGACTCAAATTATGGCCAATCTTCAAGAAGCTTCATCTTCTGAAGCATCAAGACCACCAGCCTTCAAGACTCCATCTATGAAGGCACCAGAATGCTTTGATGGGACTCAGCCTTTCAAAATTAGAAGTTTCATTCAGTCTTGTCAATTGATATGTCATAATGATCCGGAAAGTTTCTCTCAAGACAGAAAGAAAGTTCTCTATGCCACATCATTTCTTATTGGCAGGGCTGCAAAATGGATTGAGCCTTATCTTTCCAATCTCACCAATCATGATTCAAATTACCTTCTCAACTCGTGGAAACTGTTTGAATCCCAACTTCTCACTTTGTTTGGGGATCTGAATGAAGTCAGAAAAGCAGAAGCTGAGTTGGATTCTTTAAGAATGGAAGAAGGTGGGCATGTATCCTTATACATTTCTGATTTCAGAAGTTAAGTCTCAAGAATTGGGGATTGGGGTGAAAGAGCTCTTATCCATCATTTCAGGAAGGGATTGCCATCCAGGATTTTGGATCAATTGGCCCCCCATCCTTCAAGAATTGACTCTCTTCAAGACTTAATGGACATCACCCTGGAACTTGATACCAGGTACCATGAGAGGCAAAATGAAAAGAGTCATCATCAAGAGAAGAAGCCAGAAGCCTCAAAGTCAATTTCTTCTCATCCTCAAAATTCTTCAAGTTCAAGCCAAAAGAAGAAGAAGAATTTTCAGAAGAGGGACAAGCCCCATTCTTCTTTATTGAATCAAGATTTCAAGTTGATGAATTCTGAAAAGGAAAGAAGAATCAAGGAGGGTCTTTGTACCTATTTTGGTGGGAAGCATAGTCTTGAGTCATGTTTCAAAAGGCCTCAAAACAAGCTTACCCAACCGTCAGGCAAATTTCCCAGCCAGGGAAAAACCTGAGTGAAGACCATGTTGTGTTCAATGGTCTTCACTGTTTTCCATCCAGAGCACAATTGTGCATTCTGAATACTGGTGTCAAAAATTCTCTTAAATTTTTTGTTTTTTCTTCTCTTTCTGATGTTTTTTACAGTATTCTCATTGATTCTGGTGCTACACACTCATTTATTGCAAAGCAGATTGTTCACAAGTACTCATTGACTACGTCAGAGCTTCCAGAGAAGATTCCCCTTATCATTCTTGACTCCTCCGAGTCTCCTTCCTTATTTGTGACTCACCATACTAAATATATGGTTGAGCTCCCTTCCTTCCCAAGCTTTGAATGGGACTTTTTAGTCATTGATACTCACAAGGGAGAAGAGCTCATATTGAGCTTTGACTTTCTTAATCATTTTAATCTGTTTATTGATTGGAGGCAAGGATTGATCACCTTTAATTCTGATCATAAGGACTATAATGATCCTTCAATTTCTTTTAGTAATGACTTTTATTCTGCCAAATCATTTGCAGCTCTGGTTGGTGATTGTAGAACACCATCATTTCCGTCTTCTGTCCATATTCCTTCCCTTAATTCCCCACATTCATTACTATCATCTAGAGATGAAGTCTTCAAAGAGATTCAAGATGTTGGAGAAGATCATTCTGTATCTTCATTTAACCTCTTTTTTGGGAATATGGACCTTCCTCCCTGTAGGAGTTGTGGTATGAAGAGGAAGAGCCGGAAGAAATCAAAACTGTGATGAAGGTTCTTCCTTCTGTTTATCACCAATGCTTGGATGTATTCTCCAAGGTGAAAGCAGAGAAACTTCCTCCTCACCGCACCTGTCATCATCATATTGAGCTGGAGGGGTCTCTACCTCCAGTTGGGGTGATCTACTCTTTATCCAAACAAGAGTCAGATACAATCAGGGCCTACATTTCAGATAATGTAGAGAAAGGTTTCATCCGGCAAAGCTCCTCTTCAACAGGAGCACCTTTCCTCTTTGTCAAAAAGAAAGATGGTGGCCTTGGTTTGTGTGTTGATTACCACAAACTCAATGCTGTTACTAGGAAGAACAAGTATCCTGTTCCTCCTATGAATCAGCTTCCTACTGTTTTCAATGGTTCTTCTATCTTTTCCAAGATTGATTTGCATGGTACATATAACCTGCTCAGAATCAAGGAAGGAGATGAACATTTGACTTGTTTTAGAACCAAATATGGTAGTTATGAGTACTTGGTTATGCCATTTGGGCTTACCAATGCTCCTGCTTCTTTTCAAAATCTTGTCAATGATATTATTTATGATCTTCTTGATGTGTATGTTGTGGTTTATTTGGATGACATTATGGTCTTTTCCAAACCTGAGGAAGAACATGTCACTCATGTGTCCACTGTTCTTTCCAGACTCAGAGCCAATAACCTTTTTTCTAAGGCATTCAAATGCCTATTCCATGTTTCTAGTGTAGAGTATTTAGGTTGTGTTGTTTCTTCTGAAGGCCTCAAGATGGACCAAACAAAAGTTCAGCAAATTCTCAATTGGCCACCTCCAAGAAGCCTCAAGGCTCTTCAATCATTCCTTGGCTTTGCCAATTTCTACTGCCGTTTCATCAAGAATTATTCAAAGAAAATTAGTTCACTCACAATTTTCCTCAAGAAAGATTCCTGTTTTCCCCTCAATGAGGAAGCTCTTAGACAGTTTCATCAACTCAAAGAGGCATTCACCACTGCTCCAATCCTTTCTCATTTCAATCCTTCTCTACCCACCATTGTAGAGACCGATGCATCAGATTATGCCTTGGGTGTTGTACTGAGTCAGGTCTCTGACTCAGGAAAACATCCCATTGCATTTGATAGCCGCAAGCTTCTCCCAGCTGATCTTAATTATCATATTCATGACAAGGAAGTCCATGGCATAGTCTGGGCTCTCAAGCGCTGGAGAGCTTTCCTTCTTTCAATTTCTTCCCCTTTTGAAGTTCTCACCAATCATTCATCTCTTCAATATTTTATGTCTTCCGAGATTCTCACTGGCCGTCAAGCCCGCTGGGCTGAATTTTTATCTGAATTCCATTTCTCAATCACTCACCGCCCTGGCCGCTTGGCCACCCTTCCAGATGCCTTGTAACGTCGGGACAACATTTACCCAGAGAGGGGGGAGGATTTCACCAGCAAGAATCCAATGAACTATCAGAAAATAATCAAGCAAGATGAAATTCAAGCCTCAAAGTTTTTTGCAGTCAAGGTGGATTCATTTTCAAATTTTACTGATTCAATTCAGAAGGCAGTGTGGCAAGATTCTCAATATAGAAGTGTCCTTGAAGATTTGGGTAAAGGTAAATCTGTCACATATTATTCTCTTGATTCCTCTTCCAAACTTCTCCTTTTCAATGATCGGGTGGTGGTTCCAAATGACCCCACAATTCAACTCAATATACTTCAAAAGCGGCATGACTCTTCTCTGGCTGGACACCCTGGCCAAGAGAAGACTCTCAAACTTGTCAAGCCGGATTTCCACTGGTCTGTCATGACTCAATTAATCAAGGATTATGTCTCATCCTGTCAACACTGTTCAAGAATCAAAAATATTCATCACAAGAAGTTTGGACTCCTCAAGCCTCTTCCAATTCCAAGTGGTCCTTGGATTTGTCTTTCAATGGATTTCATCACTCAATTGCCACTGTCCAATCCCTTTGATTCAATTTTAGTCATAGTGGAAAGATTTTCAAAAATGGCAGTTTTTATTCCAACAATGTCTTCAATCACTTCACTAGATTTGGCCCATTTATTCATCAAGAATATTTTCTCAAAGCATGGCCTTCCTTCAAGCATTGTCAGTGATAGAGGTTCTCTTTTTGTTTCTTCTTTTTGGACCAATCTTTGTCAGCAGCTCAAGATTTCAAGAGATCTGTGAACTGCTTATCATCCAGAAACTGATGGACAGACAGAGAGGGTAAATCAGATACTAGAACAGTACCTTTGTATGTATGTCAGTTATCATCAAGATGATTGGAACACCTGGCTCCCTCTGGCTGAATTTTCCTACAATACCTCTGACGACTCTTCAACAAAACAATCACTGTTTTTCACTGTTTATTGCAGAGATCCTCATTTTGACTCAGTTCACATCACTCAAGATACTCCGGCTGCAAAGTTATCAACAAAAATCCAATCAGTACAGCAGGATGTCAAGAGAGAACTTGAAGTTGCCATAAACAGGTTTAAGAGGTATGCAGATAAAAGTAGAGCAAGTATGCCTGTTTTCAATCCCGGTGAAATGGTATGGCTTTCTTCCAAGAACATCAAATCAACCAGACCCACCAAAAAGCTGTCTGAAAGATTGCTGGGTCCTTTTCCAATCTTGAAGAAAGTCAGTACTCATGCCCACCACCTCAAGCCCCCATCTCAATGGAAGTCCATCCACCCAGTTCTCCATGTTTCCCTTTTGGAACCAGTCAAGACATCAACAATCCCAAATAGGCATCAAAAGCCTCCTCCTCCAATAATCATTCAAGAAGAAGAAGAATGGGAAGGCTCTCAAATACTGGACTCAAAGCTCAAGAGAGGAAAATTATGTTATTTGGTGGAATGGAAAGGCTTCAGTCAAGACTCGTGAAGATCCACTTGGGAACCAACTGAAAACCTCAAGAATTGTCCTGAACTTGTCAAAGATTTTCATTCATTATATCCTGACAAGCTAGGACCCAATTCCTCAAGAGCTTGATTTTTTATGGTGCTTGGTGGGGAGAGAAATTACCAAAAGTAAGTCCCACTCCTGGTATGCACCTTTAGGGGTATTCTACTCTTTGGTTGTAAGCATCACCTTGGCCACTCTGTGAGCACTTTGCAAATTTGAGTCACAGCTCTTTTGCTGGGCTTTTCAACATTCAATTCCAAAATTATGGCCATTTTCACTTGGGAAAATGGACCATTCACTCTTTTATTTCTTTTCCAAGTCTTTCAATTCAATTCAATCCTTCAACAATGTTGTTTTCTTTTTATGGCACTGGCAGGAGTGGTAATTACCAAAAGTAAGTTCCTCTCCTGGTGTGCACTTCCCTGAGGGGTCTACAAGCTTTCAAAACATCACCTTGGCCACTCTGTGAGCACCTGGAATCAAATTTCTCTTTCCAGGTCCTCGGCCATTTTCAAAATCAATTGTCATCAGTGATCAAGATTGGAACCTCCTCAAAATTAATCTCTCTTTTCTTTTCTTTTCTTATTTTCATTTTCATTCTTTATTTTTATTTTATTTTCATTTTAAATTTTCTTTTATCATGTCAATTATCACGTAAAAAACTTTCATTCATTTTAAAATTCAATTCAAATCATGAAGCCAATGTCAAAAGAAGATCAAGCAAGTCCTGCGTCAAATGTCAAATTTTAAATATCAGTTTTCAAATTTTTTATCTTAATCAGTCCTCTTGAATCACTCTCTCAAAATCTTTCCAATAGCCTCAACAGGCTTCACCTTGTATTGGTGCTCAGGAGCTCACCATTTCAAGGTGGGGGGTACTGTCACAACCATGGCAATTCATCTCCTTGGACTTCAAAGTGGCTAATCCATGCCACGTCCAATATATGGCAATTTGGCCATATCCATAAATCATTGGCCAAATTGGCCATCTCATCTCATTTGGCCTTTTATGGCCATTTCATCATCTGGGTCCAACTTGGGCACTCCATCATCATCAGGCCTTTCCTGGCCTTTCTCTACTTTTGGGCAATTTTGGTATTTCCCAGTCAACAGGAGAAATACAGCCCAAGAACTTGTATTTGGCTTTAAATACAGTTTCTGCGCATTTTGCGCACTTTGCACAAATACAATTTTAAGGCTGTATGAGCTGTTTTTGGCCAAATACCTCAAAAGACACTCTGACACCTCTGAAGCCCTCCAAAACCAAATTTCACCAATATCCTCCTGGCGTCATCTCGAAAGACTTATGGCCATTTTCAACCTCCAATAACCAAAATGCCATATATGGTTTTATAAATCATTATGCATCTTTTTTCAGCAGAAATCCACTGGCAGCAATATCATCTGGTTATTTCAACTTTCCATCAGGCCATCCAGTCACATCATCAAGAGGATTCATCAAGGCTCAAGGGCAAGTGTCAAAACCTCAAATACCAATGACGCCATCAAGAAGTCATTGGGTATTCTCACTCCAAGTATTCCTTCCAAGGGAATACTGTCAATACATTCTCAAGGTGTATTCAAGAGGCAGTGCCAAAAGGAGTTGTCAAATGTCAAAGCTCCACTCAATCCATCTTGGCTGTGAGCCTTGAGGTATATTTTACATACCCAAATAGGCCACAATTATCTTAAAAAGAAATTTTGAATTGTGCAAAACTCATAAGTCATGCATATATCCAAAATTCATCATTTTCAATTTCAGAAAAGATGAATAACTTTTTATTGAGTAAGTAAATCCATGGATTTAAGACCAGATTTGGATTCTACACAAAATTTCAGCTAGGGTAGCTCCATAGAGTGAATAAGCTCAATTTAAGTATTTGAGGTGGTAAAATGGAAAATACTTCAATACCACATCATTAATACCACATAAAAGATCCGTGAAAATTTTTGTTTTTCTTGATTTTTAGCCAAAATAATGGGAAAGTGAGAAATCCCATGTTACATATACACTAAGAATAGTGTTATGCATGTTTTGAGCACTTAATATCATGGTATTCTTACATGGACTTTTGGTACACCCATAGTGGATATCTCACTTTAAGCTTAAATTTCTATTTTGACGTGAAAAATAGGCAAGGGGGACAAAAGACATCAAAGAGAGCCAGGGTACCCAACTTCTGAGGCCTCAGAGGCGTGGATAGCTCCAGAGCATAGATCCATGGCTCATCTTGGCCCAATTGGTAAATCAAAACTCTTTGGGAACTTGGTTACCATGTTACAACTACTGTAAAACACCAGAAAATAGCAAATAACCTGCTATTGTGACGTGCCAAGGAGGTAATGAGCTACTTACACTCCTGTAACCATGTCAATTACTAATGACTTTCCATGGATAAACCCCAAAAGAGTAATTAAAACCCTTTTGGGACCCATATTCATTGATTTACCTCATAGCAACCAGCAAAACACTGCTATTTGCAATTCTACGTAGAAATGAGGTAAAAACTTCAAAAATTCATTAAAAATACAATTCTTAATGAATCTTTCTGAAACTTTCAGGACTAAAGGAGAACTGTATTATCTATGGTACAACCAAAAAGAATTACAGTTTTACTTATAAAATTAAAAGTTTTACTCACAGTCCATTTTTGGTTATTCTACGTGAAACACTGAATCTTCAAAAATTCACAGTAATTACAACCTGTGATGAAATTGGCAATAACATTGATAACTTTGAGAAATCAATGATTATTTTAGAATAAAAGAAGATTTACAAGTGTTACTCCTTTTATTCTTAACCATATTGGGGTTGGTAGTCACGTAAAAGCATCAAATAAGTACTTATGATAGTGTTACATGACAAATAATGATGTAATCAATAAACCAAAAGGGTTTATTGTTTTCTCACTCACTGGTTTTTCAGTTTGCTCCATGGCACGCCTCTGTGAGCTTAGTTGACTTAAAAGAGGCCTCCTCTTGCTGTTTTTTCCAAGAATCATCATCTTATCAATTTATTAAATCATTATTACCAACAAGTAAGTATTAGTTAAAGCTATTCTTAAGTGTTTTAAATCTTTCAGAATCAATCAGAAAGAAGTGAAATCAAAGAATCCAACTATAAATTGTTGTAATACTGTTATAAATCCTTTTGATCCCTTAAATCCACAATTCCACGTCAAATTTCTCTACTTTTATCTATCAATAAGTTCTTTGGAGTAATAGTGAGTCATTTATCTTTAATTCTTAAAGTTTTTCTCTAGTAATAGTTTTCTTCAAGAATTATATTTATAATTATTCTTGTAAAAGATAATTATATATTAAAATAATTTTATTATTTTAATAAAAGAAGTTTTTATTATTAAATTCTTCTTGTAATTGATTCTTGTAGACAATTACTGCTCACTGTTATAATCACTAGTAGTGTATAACACGTGAAAGAAATAATTTGATAATTATTTAATTGTGGTTATAATAATTCTTTATTATTATATTTCATAAGAACAGACATAGTACTGTTGATTAATAGTAATATTATCATCAGTTTCATAGTCACATCTTACATTGGCAACCACTTTCATTTCAATACAGTGTGGATCCATCAAGAACTGTATTTAATTTTCAAGTGTGGGAAATTCATTCAACCCATTTCAATTTCAATATTAGCCAGCTGTATCAATTCCCAAAACAATCAATACAGCCTCAAGGATCAATACAGATCAGTTTTCAGCCTGAAGAACTCAAGCTCCCAACTTTTCACATATACCAGCTGCTCTTTGACCCTGGGGGGTTTTTCCCCCAGTTAATTAATATACCTTGATTTATTTTTTATCTTTATTTTTCTTTTCATTTTAGTTAAGCAAATACTGATATTATTAAGTCAGTCATTTAACACCTTTCTCTTTCTCTTTCTTTGCCTGTCAATGGATATTTGGTGGTCATATCCTTACTAATTCCATTATTCATTTTTGGCAGGTTGAAACAGTGATTAAGGACTTACTTGGTTGGCTCTTTGGCCATTTGGCTTCCCCTTCCTCTTTTGCATCTCATCTTATGCCTGCATATCTTTTAGAGGAATTCATTCTTATTATTTTTATTCTTTATTCTTTTGGAGAATTTCAAGTGAGTTCCCTAATTGCTGAGTGCCAGGCCACTCTTGTATTCCCACTAGAGCTCCTGTGACAATGGCACGCCTCTGTGAGCTGTTTTTGACTTAAAAGAGGCCTCCTCTTGCTGTTTTTTCCATATCATCATCTTATTATCATTTAAATCATTATTACCAACAAGTAAATATTAGTTATAGCTATTTTTAAGTGTTTTAAATCTTTCAGAATCAATCAAAAAGACGTGAAATCATAGAATCCAACTATATATTGTTGTAATACTGTTATAAATTCATTTTGATCCTTAAAATCCACAATTCTACGTCAAATCTCTCTATCCTATCTTTCAATAAGTTCTTTGGAATATTAGTGAGTGATTTATTTTTAATTCTTAAAGTTTTTTCCTAAAATTAGTTTGCTTCAAGAATTATCATTAGAATTATTCTTGCAAAAGATAATTATATATTAAAATAATTTTATTAATTTAATAAAAGAAGTTTTATTATTAAAATCTTCTTGTAATTGATTCTTGTAGACAATTACTGCTCACTGTTAAGATCACTAGTAGTGTTTAACACGTAAAAGAAATAATTCTTTAATTATTTAATTGTGGTTATAGTAATATTTGATTATTATATTTCATAAGAACAGACATGGTACTGTTGATTAATAGTGATATTATCATCAGTTTCATAGTCACATCTTACATTTGGGGGCCTGGCTGTACTTTTTGAACCTTGTACCCTTAATTAACATATGTTTAATTTCTAAAATATATTAATATAATAATTTTTTCTTTCATTTTGAAGTTCAAATAATTCTTATTTTTGAAATTGTTTGGGAAATCTTTTTCATTGAGGAATTTGGTTTAATTTTATATTGTTTTTACATGTGGCTTTTCACATCCAAAAACTTATAAAATTATTCTATGAGTTACTCTGAATTAATTTTCATTCAAAATCTTGAATTTTAATTTTTTTCTTTAAAAAGAATAATTTGTTAATATTAAAAAAAATAAAACTTATAAAAAATCTTTAAAAATATTTTAAAAAGTATAAAAAATAATTTTTTCCCTTTTATAACTTTTTCTAGTGTCTTTAATCAAATACTGTGCAGCTGGCAACAGACTCAGTAAAAGATATATCACTAGTCCAGAATCTGAAGACAGTATTGAGGTGCAAATTGCTAAAAGAGGCACCTTATTTAACTCAGAAAAGACTAAATTACCACCAAAAGGTGTGTATTTTATCTTATATTTTCACCTTTTATCTTTAAATTGACGTGAAAATGGTGCATACCAGAAATGGAAGCAACTATTCAGTCCAACCAGATGGATGTGGACAAAGAGGAGGCAAGACCAAATCCAGAAGTGCCAAGTATTCCACAAGAAAGACACATTTGGAGGATGCCAGAGTTTCCCCCCATTCCCCAAGGTCTGTACCCACAGATTTCGACATGAATTCTAAGCCTGAACTCATTCATGACAATATTTCCAGGGCTGACCCATTTTCAAGTGGCAGCAATAGAAATATATCAATGCCAGTACAAAAATTGGTTCAGAGCAGCCAAAGAAGAGGCGTGGGAAATATGCCCAAGCCTTTGGCAGGGGGCCATGAACTCCTACTTACACATCAAGAGCTTCCTGGGTCAGGAGAAGACCATAGAACTCTTAGGAGGATGGAGCCCCCTGTCTTGCAAAGACAAGGTCAAAAAAATAAAGAATTGGTTTAAGAACCAAAGTCTTTTATCCATAGACCAGAAGAAGGAACTGGAAATGACTCCAGCTTTGGAGACAGAGGCCCCAGTGGCGTCTACCAGCTCCAAACCAGCTCCAGAAGCGTCCAAAGACAAGCCCAAAGGACCTCAGAAGAAGAAGAGAGGTCCCAAGAACCATCAAGGCAAGGGCAAAGGCAAAGCCAATTGGCACAGACCTTACCCACAAGGGTACAGGATCCCCGAATTGGAGCATTCAGCCATGGACAGTGTGTTCAACATGGCCAGAACTCTCATGGAATTCACAGCCAAGGAGCAGGAAAGGATGAACAGGACTTTTCCATGCAAATAGATCATGTACAAAGAGGTATTAATCTAGAAATTGGTAAACTTGATTCAAAGTTAACTAAAATAGCATTTGATATTAATGAATTGAAAAAACATGATAAGAAATATGCTGAATGGTATGAATTGACAAATGCCAAATTTGATTCAATTATCAATGCTTGTAGCAGAATTGAGAGTACATGTCAGATTCAGAATGATGAAATGGAAGATCTTTCTATTTTTAAAATGAATGATCAACTTAAGACTCTACAAGACCATGTCTTAAAGATAGTTGAAAATACCAATAAATTTTCTACACATTTAGAAAAAAGTGACAGTGAAAGGCAGAAGTTAGAGAATGAAATCATTTCAAATGTAGAACAAATTCATAAGAATTATGAACCACATATGCCAAGACATTCTACACCTTTGACTGAAGAAAAACCTTCTGTTAAAGGAAGTTTTACCCCACTTTTAGGAGAAAATGTTGTCTCTGTTAAAGATATTCCCAAATTAGAGGAATGGCCAACATTCTCTGGTGAAGGAGAATATAATCATATGGAGTTCATCAGGACTATTTATATGTTACAGGAAGACTTTAATATACCTGATGAAATCATAGTGGGGAAATTACACTCTCTGTTTACCAGAACTGCAAAGAAATGGTATTACAAAATGAGAATGGATCATGGAAAATATGATTGGTCTTGGTGGAAATCTGAAGTGATTACCAAATGGGCCAAAAATTCTTGGAGGTTTAAAATGGAAAATGCTTTTGAAAGTACCATTTTTAACTCAGAGAAAGATAAACCACTTACTTGGTTCTTCAAGAAAAAAGAAAGATTATCTGCCTTACACCCAGATATGTCTGACACTATGATTAATATGAAAATATTAAGAAAGTGTGGAGGAGATCTGGAACATGCTATCAAACGCAGATGTTTAGAGCCCTGTTCAACAGAGGACTGCATTAATGCAATGGAAGATATCATTACCAGAAGAATTGGTAAACCTTGGACTAGAATCCCTATGGAATCCAAGATGATCCCAAAGATTCCCAGAGAGGATAAAAGACCAGAAAGACCTGTCTTGAAGTGTCATGAATGTGGAAGTACTTCACATTTAGCAAACACTTGCACCAAGAAGAAAAAAATCAATGAAATTCAGGTCATTGAAGGAATTCAGTGTACTGAAGAGAAAGAGGAGTCTGATCAAGATTCTGTAGTCTCTGAGGATACACCAGTGGAGGACTATCCCATTGAAAACATTACGGCTTTCTTTTAGGTCACAGAAGTCCATACCCACTTGCCACAGTACAGTTAGGATTGCTGCAACCTGATAAATATCCAAGATTCCAGAATGTGTGAAAAAAAACCTGCTAGAGGAAAAGGTTTCACTGCTGGAGAATCCTGTATCACATCAGTTTTGATGAGTGATATTGAAGCCAAAGTAAATTTGGATACAGGGGCATTTTGCACTTGTGTAGGCAAAGATTATCTCCAAATTATACTTCCTGAATGGAAAAACCATCTATTACCAATAGAAGGTGTGCAATTTAGTAGTGCCAGTAACAATATGTACCCCTTGCGTATATTAGACACTAATCTTGTATTTCCACACCCAACAGGAAGTGTGAGGATGAAAACTGAGATTGTGGTAATGGATAATTGCACATCTCAGCACATCATTCTTGGAAATGATTACTTGAATATTTATGGTATTGACATCAATAACCATAAAGACAGATATTTCACAATTGGGGATAACAAAAGACAAAAATTTGCTTTTTCCAATATACCAAAACAAATATCTGTGGTATCTTCTGTCAAGAATACTTATAAAGATGAATTTGTGTCTAATCAACTTGTTGAAGCACAAATTAATCCATCATTGTCACCAAAAATGAGGAATGAACTTATTAATGTGTTATACACATACAATAATGCATTTGCCTCTGATAATGAACCATTAGGTGCTATAAGGGGACATGAAGTTGATATTACTTTTAATATTGACAGGCCATATCCTCCAGTACTTAAAAGACCAGCTTATCCAGCCAGTCCCAGAGCTAGAGAAGCCTTGGAAAAACATATCAAAGAGTTGATCCAACTTGGTGTACTAAGGAAAGTAGGCCATAATGAGGAAGTTGAAGTAACGACACCTGTTATTATTTCCTGGAAAAATGATAAGTCAATAATGGTTGGAGATTTCAGAGAATTGAATACCTATACAGTTCCAGATAGGTATCCAATCCCTAGAATTCAAAAAAGCTTGACTCAATTGTCTAAAGCAAAGTATATAACATCAATGGATGCATTGAAAGGCTTTCATCAAAATGTTTTGATGCCTAAAGCTAAGAAATTACTTAGAATTATCACTCACTGTGGTATTTATGAATATCCTAGAATGCCATTTGGCATTAAAAATGCTCCATCCCATTATCAAAGAATGATGAATACCATCTTTCCCACAGAATTGTCTGAAGGATGGCTAATAATTTATATTGATGATATTATCATATGTTCTGACTCTTGGTCTTTTCACCTTCAAAGACTTGCAAGAGTACTTCATAAAGCTGCAGAAGTGAACATGAAAATTTCACTTAAAAAATTCAATGTTGGCTTTGAAGAACTCAAAGCATTAGGACATATTGTTTCTGGTTTAAGCTTGGGTATTGACAAAAACAAAGTAGCAGCAGTGTTACTTAAGCCAATACCCCAGAATGAAAAATAAATTATGTCTTTTCTTGGCTTTGCCAGTTATTATAGGCAACACTTGAAAGACTTTGCAATTCTAGCCAATTCACTTTATAGAATCTGTGATCAACAAACTTTATTTGAGATGACACAGGATAGAATTAAAGCTTATGAGAAGATAAGGAGAGCTCTTACAGAAGCACCTTTACTCCTCATGCCTGACTGGAATATTCCCTTTAAATTGTACATTGATTCATGTGGAGATGGATAAGGGGCAGCCCTACATCAAGTCCAAATTATTTATGACAAACCTACAGAAGGACCAGTTTGTTACATCTCAAGGCAAATCAAACCAACAGAAGCCAGAGATGGTGGAAGCCAAATGGAGTGCTTATGTTTGGTATGGGAACTTGAGAAATTACACTATTATCTTGATGGCGGTGTTTTTGAAGTGATAACTGACTGTAATGCAGTAAAATCACTTCTTAACATGAAAATTCCCAACAGACATATGTTGAGATGGCAAATAGCCATTCAAGAATATAGAGGAAACATTACTATAGTCCACAAAGCAGGAAACATTCACAAGAATGCTGATGAACTTAGCAGGTGGGCATTATCCAACACTCCTTATAACCCAGCTTATGTACCTTTGGAAGCTGAACCACAGATTCCAATTGAAGGGATTAACATAACTGATATTGGAACTGAATTCTTTGAAGAGGTCAGAGAATCTTATAAGCAAGATAAGAATTGCCATATCTTGACTTCTTCATTAGATAAAGACTGCAAAGATACATCTTTGGTCAATGCACTAGATGAAGTTTGGAGAAATTCCTATTCTGAAGGGAGATTTCACTTGTTTGATGGAATTATTTACCACAGAACCAAACATTCTTGTGTAATGAAATTATGCAGCAGATTGCTTATCAATACAATTCTTCATGAATGCCATGATAGCATCTACTCTGGACACCTTTCAGAGGACAGAACACTTGAAAAAGTGAAGAACTGTGAATGGTGGCTATCTTGGAGAAAAGAAACCATTGAATATTGCCATACCTGTGACAGATGTCAAAAAGCAAACAGGAGTACAGGCAAGAAATTTGGACTTATGATCCATATTCAAGAACCAAAATCCCATTGGGAAGTTGTTCACATGGATTGGGTCACAGCACTTCCTCCAAGTGGTTACAAAAGCTATGATTCTTGTTTAGTCATTGTAGACAGATATAGCAAGACTCCCATATTCTTACCATGTCATAAAGATGACACTGCTATTGATACAGCTCTTCTTCTATGGAGTAGAGTTATTTCTCATACAGGATTATTTAAGAATATCATCAGTGACAGAGATCCCAAGTTCACATCTGCACTTTGGACCAATCTTCATAGATTGTTTGGGACTAAGTTATCATTCTCTAAAGCATATCACCCTCAAACAGATGGGCTAGCAGAGAGGATGATTCAAACTTTAGAAGACCTGATCAGGAGATTTTGTGCTTATGGGTTAGAATTCAAAGGCTCAGATGGCTTTACCCATGACTGGTGCACTCTTATACCTGCATTAGAATTGGCATAAAAGACATCAGTCCATTCTTCCACAGGACAAACTCCTGCTATGTTGGAAAAAGGATGGAATCCAAGACTCCCAGCAGACACACTGAGGAAAGACTTGATTGATATTCATCCTACAGCTTCCAGCTTCAAGATAATTCTTGATAAAGTAAAACATCATGCAAAACAAATTGGGGATGATGCTTTTGATTATGCAAAACAGAAGTGGGACAAGAGACATAAAGTACCAGACTTCAAAGTAGGGGACTTAGTTCTAGTTTCAACCTTGAATTTTAATAATATCAAAGGCCCAAAGAAACTTAAAGATTCTTATGTAGGCCCATTTGTTACTGTTGTCTTACATGGAACCAATGCAGTTCAAGTGGAATTGAGTGATGAATTGGAAAATAAACACCCCACTTTTCCAGTCAGCTTGACAAAACCTTATCAACCAGCTGATAAAGAATTGTTTCCTCTAAGGAACCCAACTCCTTTGACTGTCCCACCAGTGGAACAGAATGAAGACAAAAAGATAAAGAAAGTCATTAAAGAAAGGAGACTTAGGGGTAAAAATCAGAGAGAATATCTTGTTGGATATAGAAATCCAGTACATGAAGATGAATGGCTGGCAGAATCAGACACACCTGACTCAGGTAAACTCTTGAGAAGATTTAGACATGAAAGAAGGCCACAAGCCTGAATATGTCTATAAATGTGATTTAAATTACTTAATCTGAGTGATGTAAAGAGGTTGGACAGTGGGCATTAACCCCCCCTTTGGGGCTTTTTATTATTTCTACCATTGATAAAATTGTAGTACAATTTTTTTTGGTGGGAGGAAATGTGAGCCTTGAGGTATATTTTACATACCCAAATGGGCCACAATTATCTTAATAATAAATTTTGAATTATGCATAACTCATAAGTCATGCATATATCCAAAATTCATCATTTTTGATTTCAGAAAAGATGAATAACCTTTTATTGAGTAAGTAAATCCATGGATTTAAGACCAGATTTTAATTCTACACAAAAATTCACCTAGGGTAGCTCCATAGAGTGAATATGCTCAAATTAACTCTTTTAGTTGGTAAAATGGAAAATACTTCAACACCACATCATCAATACCACATAAAAGATCTGGGAAAATTTTTGTTTTTCTTAATTTCACGCCAAAATAATGGGGATGTGAGAAATCCCATGTTACATATACACTAAGAATAGCGTTTTGCATGTTTTGAGGACTTAATATCATGGTATTCTTACATGGACTTTTGGTACACCCATAATGGATATCTCACTTGAAGCTTAAATTTCTATTTTGACGTGAAAAATAGGCAAGGGGGACAAAAGACATCAAAGACAGCCAGGGTACCCAACTTCTGAGGCCTAAGAGGCGTGGACAGCTCCAAAGCTTGGATCCATGGCTGATCTTGGCCTAATTGGTAAACTAAAACCCTTTGGGAACTTGGTTACTATGTTACAACCACTGTAAATCTTAAGAAAATAGCAAATAACCTGCTATTTTGACGTGCCAAGGAGGTAAAGAGCTACTTAGACTCCTGTAACCATGTCAATTCTTAATTATTTTCCATGGATAAACCCCAAAAGAGTAATTAAAACCCTTTCCGGACTTGTATCCATTGATTTACCTCATAGCAACCAGTGAAACACTGATATTTGCAATTTTATGTAGAAATGAGGTAAAAACTTCAAAAATTCATTAAAAATACAATTCTTAATTAATGTTTCTGAAACTTTCAGGACTAATGGAGAACTGTATTATCTATGGTACAACCAAAAATAATTATTTCTTTACTAGTAAAATTAAAAGGTTTACCTACAGTCCATTTCTGACTATTCTACGTGAAACACTGAATCTTCAAAAATTTACAGTAATTACAACCTGTGATGAAATTGCCAATAACATTGATAACTTTTAAAAATCAATGATTATTTTGGAATAAAAGAATATTTACAGATTTTACTGCTTTTATTCTTAACCATATTGGGGTTGGTAGTCACGTAAAAGCATCAATTAAGTAATTATAACAATCTTACGTGACAACTGATGATGCAATCAATAATCCAAAAGGGTTTATTGTTTTCTCACTCACTGGATTTTTCAGTTTTCTCCATGGCACGCCTCTGTGAGCTGTTGTTGACTTAAAAGAGGCCTTCTCTTGCTGTTTTTTCCATATCATCATCTTATTATCATTGAAATCATTATTACCAACAAGTAAGTATTAGTTATAGCTATTCTTAAGTGTTTTAAATCTTTTGGAATCAACCAGAAAGACGCGAAATCATATAATCCAACTATATATTGTTGTAATACTGTTATAAATTCATTTTGATCCTTAAAATCCACAATTCTACGTCAAATCTCTCTATCCTATCTTTCAATAAGTTCTTTGGAATATTAGTGAGTGATTTATTTTTAATTCTCAAAGTTTTTTCCTAAAATTAGTTTTCTTCAAGAATTATCATTAGAATTATTCTTGCAAAAGATAATTATATATTAAAATAATTTTATTATTTTAATAAAAGAAGTTTTATTATTAAAATCTTCTTGTAATTGATTCTTGTAGACAATTACTGCTCACTGTTAAAATCACCAGTAGTGTTTAACACCTGAAAGAAATAATTCTGTAATTATTTAATTGTGATTATAATAATATTTTATTATTATATTTCATAAGAACAGACATAGTACTGTTGATCAATAGTGATATTATCATCAGTTTCATAGTCACATCTTACACTGGCTTCCTCCTTTTTCTGGCCATCTGAAAACATTTTCCATGGAATCCTGCTAAATCTTCGGGATTCTGAAGCCCTGGCTCTAAGGTTTTGTGGCTGGTGCTTTTTCTTTGCCCTTGTTCTGAGCTTTGGGCTTCCTTTCCACATTGGAATTTCTTCTGATGGTTACTGGGGCTGTTTTTGGCACTTGCTTGGGTGGTGGTGGGTTGTTTTTCCTCCATTCTGCTGTTAACAGAATCATGTTTTTCTTTTCCATCAACGAATTCCATCCATTCAGTAACTTGCAAGTGTTGGTATGGCCCAAGAATTTTCTCACAGTCAGGTAAGAGTTCATGCAGTTTTTCCACAGATCTGAAAGGATCTGGTACTCTTTGTGCTGCAATGCAGTGTTGTATACCTTCTGGCTGGCTTTGTAAATGTCCACTGAGGCTTCTTGTAGTGGTTTCAGCTCTGTTTGAAGGTAAAACAGTATTATCAGCTTCAGAAGGGAATGATTTGTCCATTTGGGATTCATATACTGACCATTGTCCTTCTATAACTGATTGGCTGCTGCCATAATAATGTCTATAACCTTTTTGTGAGATTCTTGAGGGGTTGTAGCTCGCTCTTGATCTGGTTGAAGGCATTATTATGATTAAAATAGCTTAAAATAGTCATTTTACATCAAAAAACCTACTTTTGGCCAAATTCATAGCTTTTTGGAGAGTATTATTAATGTCCAAATTTATTAATTCTGAAGAAATTGATTCAGTTTGATTATTCTGGGTTATAATAACAGTACTATTACTTTCAGAATTGATAGTACTTGCAGGGATAATTATAGTTACTGTTGATGCAGTTTCAATGGTTTCTTGTCTTACCACATTGTCAGACACTAAAATTAATTAAAAAAGGGCATTTAAAAAGAGAAATGAAAAATATAAGCCTCACTTATAATATGAAATTTTTTCTTTTTTATGGATTTTTTGAATAATAAGTATGTTTTATGGCTTTTTTCAATTTATCAATATAAGAAAAAGGATTAAAAAATTAAAAAATTATTTCAGAGGTAAAATATTATGGCTGGGCCCCCAAATGTAAGGTGTGGATATGAAACTTTGATTGAAAATCAAGTGCTTTTCCTGTCCTCAAAATGTGTGAGCCTTGAGGTATATTTTATATACACAAATAGGCCGCAATTATCTTAAAAAGAAATTTTGAATTATGCATAACTCATAAGTCATGCATATATCCAAAATTCATCATTTTTGATTTCAGAAAAGATGAATAACCTTTTATTGAGTAAGTAAATCCATGGATTTAAGACCAGATTTGAATTCTACACAAAAATTCACCTAGGGTAGCTCCATAGAGTGAATATGCTCAAATTAACTCTTTTAGTTGGTAAAATGGAAAATACTTCAACACCACATCATCAATACCACATAAAAGATCTGGGAAAATTTTTGTTTTTCTTAATTTCACGCCAAAATAATGGGAATGTGAGAAATCCCATGTTACATATACACTAAGAATAGTGTTAGACATGTTTTGAGCACTTAATATTATGGTATTCTTACATACACTTTTGGTACACCCATAGTGGATATCTCACTTCAAGCTTAAATTTCTATTTTGATGTGAAAAATAAGCAAGGGGGACAAAAGACATCAAAGAGAGCCAGGGTACCCAACTTCTGAGGCCCCAGAGGCATGGATAGCTCCAAAGCTTGGTTCCATGGCTGATCTTGACCCAATTGGTAAACTAAACCTCTTTGGGAACTTGGTTACCAAGTTACAACTACTGTAAAACACCAGAAAATAGCAAATAACCTGCTATTTTGACGTGCCAAGGAGGTAAAAAGCTACTTACACTCCTGTAACTATGTCAATTACTAATGACTTTCCATGGATAAACCCCAAAAGAGTAATTGAAACCCTTTTTGGACTAGTATCCATTGATTTACCTCATAGCAACCAGTCAAACACTGATATTTGCAATTCTACGTAGAAATGAGGTAAAAACTTCAAAAATTCATTAAAAATACAATTCTCAATGAATCTTTCTGAAACTTTCAGGACCAATTAAGAACTGTATTATCTATGGTACAACCAAAAAGAATTACAGTTTTACTAGTAAAATTCAAAGTTTTGCTTACAGTCCAATTTTGATTATTCTACGTTAAACACTGAATCTTCAAAAATTCACAGTAAATACAACCTGTGATGAAATTGTGAATAACATTGATAACTTTGGGAAATCAATGATTAATTTGGAATAAAAGAAGATTTACAAATGTTACTCCTTTTATTCTTAACCATATTGGGGTTGGTAGTCACGTAAAAGCATCAATTAAGCAATTATGACAATTTTACATGACAACAGATGATGTAAGTACTAATCCAAAAGGGTTTAATGCTTTCTCACTCACTGGTTTTTCAGTTTTCTCCATGGAACGCCTCTGTGAGCTGCTTTTGACTTAAAAGAGACCTTCTCTTGCGGTTTTTTCTGTATCATCATCTTATTATCATTTTATATCATTGTTACCAACAAGTAAGTATTAGTTAAAGCTATTCTTAAGTGTTTTAAATCTTTCAGAATCAATCAGAAAGACGTGAAGTCATAGAATCCAACTATATATTGTTGTAATCCTGCTATAAATCATTTTGATCTCTCAAATCCACAATTCTACGTCAAATTTCTCTACTTTTATCTATCAATAAGTTCTTTGGAGTATTAGTGAGTCATTTATCTTTAATTCTTAAAGTTTTTCTCTAGTAATAGTTTTCTTCAAGGATTATCTTTATAAGTATTTTTTCAAAATATAATTATATATTAAAATAATTTTATCATTTTAATAAAAGAAGTTTTTATTATTAAAATCTTCTTGTAATTGATTCTAGTAGACAATTACTTGCTCACTGTTAAAATCACTAGTAGTGCTTAACACGTGAAAGAAATAATTATTTAATTATTTAATTGTGGTTATAATAATATTTTATTATATTTCATCAGAACAGGCATAGTACTGTTGATTAATAGTAATATTATCATCAGTTTCATAGTCACATCTTACAAAATGTGTATAAAGTAAAAATTGATTAAAACTAGTGTCAAATGAGATTTTTAAGAGAAAACATGCCAATTCTATTGTTTTTAACTTCATAGGTATAAAAAACAATATTATTAAGGCTGATTGTTTTACCAACAATAAACATTTATCCAAAAATACTCTACAAGAGATATTTAAGGCTACAAAAGGAATTTCTCAAGAGCAATTTCAATTGGAATTAATTGAGGAAAGAACCGCAGGCAATTAATGTAACAACATAGTCTTTAAGAATTTTATTAAAGAGAAAACACACCCAAAAGTTACCAGAGTGAATTTGGAAAAAAAGTGACAAAGCTAACAGCAATGAAAGATGATTCAATTCACTTAGAGGGTGGTTCAGGGGTAAAAATGATTATAATAGTTACAGACAATGATGATAATAATTTTTTAATGTGGTTAAGAGGTTCTAAATTAAAAAAAGGTTGTTAGGAAACTCTTATTGATTGGTTTGACAGTGTTTAAACTACTTATAAAAGGGAAAAGATTTTAACATGAAGAGAAAAGTGGGGCAAAGAAGACATTCTTTTATAACCATCAATTTTCTTACTCCAAAAGTAGAATATACTTTTTTCAGTCGTGGAAAACACTCTGACAACAGAAAAACCAATTATGGCATCATTGAACCCTGGTTTAGACCAAAAAAGGGCTGGTTTAAGCCATTTTTAGCTATTTTTAGCCATTTTGGACCCTTAAATCAGCCTTTGCTATAGTAATACCTAGTTTTAAACCTTAAAAGCACGTCAGAATGTGTGTTTGAGAAGTAGAAACCAGTTAAAACTGTTTTTACCAATATTGTTTTAGCTTAAGGGTATTTTTACCCTCTTGGCAACAGTTAAAACTGCCCTGGTTGATATCAAAATCTCATCATCAATTGAGACACAGACCCTGTGACTCAATTCCAGGCCAAAATTGATGAACGTTTGTGTATAGTTTGACATCTCATGCATGTCAGCAAGGAATTTGGGGGTCTAGCTCCCTGTTAGAGCTAAAGTTCCTTTTTGCCCCCCCCAGAATTAATCTTTCCAATTCATTTTTTCTCTAATTCTTCATCTTGTATTATAATTACAATTTAAATAGGTGATTCAATTGAATTTTTACAGTATACAACTGTAATAATTGATACTGCATATGTTACTTAAAGTTCATTTATGTAATACATGTGCACATCTGACAGTTTGATTAAAAATACTTCAATTCCTCATAACTTCTAAGCTAAACATAACACCTCAATATTAACACAATAATTGATTGTTAGCACCACATTTGATGTGAATTAAGTTAAGGCTTTGAGTATTTTCAGCTTTTTTACAGAAAATACTAAAAAACTTAATTTAAGTTTATTTAGAGTTGAGCTACACCAATTTTACCCAGAGGTGACCCCACCTTATTTTTTATGAGGAGTCCAATGGTGAAATAATTTTCATACTTTTCTTTGTTGGATAAAAAAATATGATAATTTTTATTTAATGTTTTTCCAAAAATATTTTAATTTTAGTAGTTTTGTTAAAAATTCATTTTTACTTAATTTCTTCAAGTAAAAGTGTGGTTTCGCAGTTTTAATTTTCAATGTAATTTTGTTTTTAAATTGTACTTACAATTTCATTTTTTTGTATAAAGTTGTAGTTATATCTTAATTCTTTTTTGATAATATAAGTAAATTTATTCATAATTATATCTTGTTTTATTCTTTGTGGTCTTTTGGGTATATTAAAGTACCTCTAAGGCTCACAAAAATCTCCATGGGAAAGAGTACATATGGATTGGGTGACATCTTTACCTCCAGGAGGAGATTGAAGTTTTAATGAATGAATAGTATTAGTTGATAGGTAAAGCAAGCCCCCAATTGTTTTACCATGCCACAGAAAAGACACAGTTATGGACACAGCCATAATAATACTTAATAGAGATATTAGCTACACAGGCTTATTCCAGAGCATCATAAGTGATAGAGATCCCAAATTAACTTCAGCTATACGGACAAATCTCCATAAACTGTTTGGCACAGAATTATAATTCTCTACAGCATATAACCCTTAGACTGATGGACTAGTAGAAATAATGATAAAATCTCTAGAAGACATTATTAGAATGCTCTTTTTGTATTTCCTAAAACTCAAATACTCTGATTTTTTACCCCTTATTGGTGTACCCTGATACCAGCTCTTGAACTGACATATAAGACATCAAGTCATTCATCTACAGGTAAAACACCTGCATTGTTGCAAAGAGATTGGAACCCAAGACAACCTTAAGACACCCTTTCAAAGGATTTGATTGATATAAATCCAACCTCAAGAATTTTAAAGATAATGCTTGAAAATGCATGACATCATGAAAATATATGTCTGCAAGATTCTTTCAAGTATGCAAAAGAAATATGGGAAAAAAGTCACAAGCCACCTGATTTGAAAGTAGGAGACTTACTCTTAGTATCAACTCTAAACCATAACATCAATGGACCAAAAAACTAAAAGATTCCTTTGCAGAACCTTTCATGATAAAAGCCCTGCATGGATCTAATGCTGTACAACTGGATTTAACAGGTGAATTGATGAAAAAACACCCAAATTTCCCTGTAATTTTGATAAAATCTCACAGTTCAAATGATAAGTTGTTTCCCTGATAAGTAAACCACCACTTGAAACTGCCCGTCTAGAAGAAGGAGAATAAAATAAAATTGTGAAAGTCCTTCAATAAAGGAGGAAAAGAAACAAGCAAGAAAGGTAATACCTTGTGCAGTATAGAAACCCAACTCAAGAAGATGAATGGCTACTTGAGAAAGATATGACCAAATCTGACAGGTTTTTAAGAAGTTTTAGACATGAAAGAGGACCTAAATAATGAGGAAATTAAGCATGATTGAGCTTCAAGACCAATAATGGTCTATTGAAGAGGTGTTACAGTGGATGATACCCTAATTAGCTATATCAGATTGCGGTAAAATCATTTTTGGTGGTACGGAATTTGAGCCTTGGAGATATGGCCACATATTCAAAAAATTCACAAAGAATCTTTACAGAACTTATTTTTATAATAAGAATTGTTTAAAAATCTTAAAGTGAGTAGAAATTCCATAAAAGGCATAAATTCTTGGTTATATCAGAAACCAAGGACTAAAAATGTGAAATTAATCACACAATTTTATTTCCCATTCACAACTTCATAGATGACATAATTATTCAACATCTGTAAAACCAATACTTACTGAGATAACCTGGATATATGCACTTTTATGAGCAGTGCATATATTCATGGCTTTGAGGTCATATTCTTTGAACTTAACATTATAACTAAGTGATTAAATGATAAAGTTACCAAAAAATCCTTTGAGAAGCAAAATATAATCTTTATTTTACATGTTATAGTCAATGTTATAAAATATAAGGGGAAAAGAGGTAAAATAGCAATAGCTGTTTACCACTCAAATTAAAAATTGGTCCAAACTTAAAAATATGTATATATTGATATTCTTCTAGCTCATTTTCAAGTAATTACATAATATTTATTAGGATATTCAAGCTATAACCCCTTGAAATCATTGTTTTAATTTTAAAATAGAAAATTTCAATAGAAAAGATGTATTGCAAGAAAAATCATCAAAAATAGAGTTTTGATGATGTAATAAGATCCTCTTAGAAACTAAGTACAGCCATGCCAAGCTATTAGAATTTATTCTACGAATTCTTTTGGCATGAATAACTTAAAGGCTATTAAGGATTAAAGTTAAGGCTGAAAAATGATCATTTATGATCATTAACTCTAATATTATTTGAAGCTTTACAGTTGAATAATAGACAAAACTGGTGTATAATAACATTTTATGATTAAAATTACTAAGATCCACAAAAATGAAGCATTTTACAAGTTTACAATTCCAGAAATCTTAGACCTGAAGTGATAGCTCTAGAAAATGGTATAATAATGAGATAAAAAGGTTTAATAATGATGTGATCAGCACCAAAACTTAAGCCATTAATCAGTTAAAGTGTAGAACATTGGTAAATGTCTATCAGAAGGTTTTTAGTCATTAAGAGGAAGGATCTTGAGTATAAAAGGACATCAGATGCAACAAATACAATAAAACATTGAATAAAAAGGAAACTTATTTATTCTTTGTGTATAAAGCTTTCGTACCATTAAATAGCAAAGATCCGTCTTGTAGTAATTACTATAATTTATTTATTAACTTGAATATCATTTGTTTTTGTCAAATTTCTCTTAAAAGTCTCTAAATAAATGTAAAAATAGTATAATTTGTAATTATCCCTGTTTTTGATTTTAAATAAAATTTAAATAAGTTTTATTTACATTTTTGCTGTAAAAACATTCAAAATTATTATCTTCAGTGTTAAAAGTAGGTTATTTTCTCTTTATTATTATTTTCAATAACTTTAATATTGATATATAGCTTTAATCTTAGTAATATTATTGTTATTAATTGTTATTCATTATTAAATATAGATTTTCTACATGTTAACAATTTTTTGTAACATTAATAAATTTCCATATATATAATACTTTATTATAAATGAATATATTCAGCTTATTATATCATTATTTCTTCATAATATAATCAATTTTATGCCATAATTATAATACATCTTTATTATTATGAATATTTTTGATCATATTATTCATTCAATTAAGATATTAAGAGTACAATAAGGAAAATATTAGTAACTCTTTGCCTATTGTTTCATATTAAAGCCTTACAATATCTGGTATAAGGAAATCAAACAAATTTATGGCAGCAAAGGCTGGCCAGGGTGCCAAAGCCAAATTATCTAAAGATATATTAATTGAACTTTGATTTGGAAAAAGACAGTTCTTTTGACAATTACACATATAAATTGATCAATGATCCATTTTGATGGTACTTGAGGAGGTCAAAAAGGGCTGAAGGCCATTGATTCTTACATTACAACAGAATGAAGAAATAATAAGTGTTTTATAGAACTCACAGGGGAATTGAAACCTGCATCAAAATTCAACTCTTCTAAGGAGCGAACTCTTGATTATATAAAAAATAATTTTCTAGATTTAAAGAGAGTATCACTTGGGAAAAATAATTCTCAAAAAATGATTTTAAAAGATAAAAGTAAAGACTACCTTTTGACAAAAGGTATTCCAATAGTGCAGAAACACCAAGCAAGAATACATGTAAGCACTCTGGCTCACTTTTTCACTATTCAGATAGCCTTGAGAAAGTGAAGAGGCTAGTTGCAATAGAGGAATGTCCACAAGATCAAACAGAAACAACGTCCAAATGTGATAGCATGAGTAATGTTATGAGATATTATAAAATCAGTGAATCAGGCCCCACAGACCAATACATAATGAAATATTTTAAATAATAACCACAAGTGATTAACTACACCCTCACTAAGTATCACATTTCCCAAAAAACAGGTAATTATAGTTGGAGGAGGAGAGTCAGTGATGCCCAAATATTTTTGGAAATACCAAATTTGGCATGGGGTTAAGCCATGGACATGATCATAAGTGGATTTGTAAATTAAGTATAAGTATCCTTTTATCATAGAAACAGGAGAAAGAGCTCAGTGGTAGCCAATAAATAATTGTACAAAGACTTCCCTGATTGGTATGAAAGATTACTTATATCATAAGCCAGAGATTTCAGAATTTTCTCGGGGAGGATAAGATAACTTGGGAAAGCTCAGAAAGAGATAATATTTCCAAAATTAAAGGAAAATGCAAATTTTGAAATTGAGTTTGTGCTACTTGAAAGTTCAGAAATCATTTATTTCCTTCTGGGTAAGGACTATTAAAATGTGTATTCAATAATAATGCAAAATTACAATAGAAAGTACATGAGAATTGGAGATTCCACAAAGATGATGTACTTTTTTGGGATAAGATAAAATAATGAAACACAAAATATGGCACAAAAAGGAAGTCTGATTGAATGAAAAGACATACCACCAGGGAAAAAAATAA
This sequence comes from Austropuccinia psidii, assembly GCA_023105745.1. Taxonomy (NCBI): domain Eukaryota; kingdom Fungi; phylum Basidiomycota; class Pucciniomycetes; order Pucciniales; family Sphaerophragmiaceae; genus Austropuccinia; species Austropuccinia psidii. The sequence continues at coordinate 46,848,620 of JALGQZ010000009.1, forward strand.
TACATATGGAAGGTTACATCTGAAATGACTCAGAGCCTTTATCAGGGAAGAACAGTATCACCGATTATGGTCCTTTTTTAGAGATATTGTATGTCATCCTGTAATTAAAAGCCATAGCACAAGCATTCAATTCAAAATTACTATAAACATGGAACATAAGAAGGAGTGAAATAAACACCTGTAACCTTTATCAAAACAAATAAAGGTACAGAAATGCCATCAACACAATAGGAAGAGCCTAATAATGTTTTTCTGTAAATGTGGACATATGAATGGGAAAACCTTCCCCTTTCAGAAAATATTGTTTTATTACCAAAAAAATAATAAGGAGCCAGGTTATTGAGGCTGTAAAATCTTTCTGAGCATAAGCCTTAATACTCACCTCTCATATAATACCTAGAGTTGGAATTCCAGACCCACCAAGTAGTATCTTTATGAATTCTCTCAATGAGGGCTATTCAATGGTACCAGCTCCAAGACTTTAGCACTACTAAATAAAAAGCTACTATACAGATACTATTTGAGTAACCTGGAATAAATACTATTTTGTTTCACCTCTCATCTACCTTTCATAGTTTTTATTATAGACCTATCAAGTAACATATTTTATGCAAGGGGTAAATCAGGTATGCGTAAAAAGCTAACCCGCATTTCCATATTTTACACAGACCAAAATTTATTGTTACTGTTCTCTTAAAAAAAGAAAATACTCTTTTCCAGGAAATTTAAGATATCTTGATCCTGCATAATTTTAGCATACTTAATCCAAAGTGGGTCATAAGTATAGCTATCCTGTAGGGCTCCCTTTTGGCTACTATTTGAGAAGCTTTTGAGCTTTTTATATTCAAAAAAAATAAATTTATTGAGGAGTTTAGGTTATAGTCCCACACCAAGTGGTACTGTGGAATAATTCCCCATATAATTGAATTATGAGTGATAAAAGTTATTCAAAAGATGATTAATCTTCTATAGCTCATATTATGACTAATAAGAGGCACCCAAGAATGTAATAGGGAGAGTCAGTATTTGACTTATTTAACCCCGGGACACCTGCAAATCCAGATTCTGTATTTAAAAATCAGGCATCCCAAAGTTTCTGATTTCTCAGGGCAATACAGGTGGGTGGAGCTCCTCCCAAAAAAAATTCCCTAGCTTCCTTTTTGTGATTTTTCTCCCTTTCTGCACTTCACTCATCAAGACACTTTGTCTGTTTGCCCAACTTTTATAAAAATGGCACCCATTCATTTCTCTATTTCTTGTTATTCCTTGTACTCTACCCAAATTATCAGAGGGTCAAAGATTTCTTCACAAATTAGTTCAACAACACAAATATATCCAGGAAAAATATCTATCAAAATTACTGGATATTCTCAGTTTTTCTGAATGGCTCACAATTGGCTCCTTACTCTGCAATGATTTGTGTATGATTGCCGTAATGTTGGAATGGCTTCTGAGTGAGAAGGATACAATGAATAAAAGTATTCTTTTTGTCTTATCTAATCAGTGAGGTATCTAAAATTTCTATCAAAAGGAAAATTCTTACTTTGTTGTTCAAATTTTCAGTTACTTATCACACTGGGGTCCCAGAATATACATGAGTAATTCAACTTGGCCACACTTCTTGGAATGAGAGAAGACAATCTCAAAAAAGTAATCCAAATGATGCACCAAGGTTTTCTAAATATTTAAAACTGGTTCAGGAACAATTTATCCTTCTGGAGAAAAATTCCTTGTCCTAAAGTTGACATTTCCATGCAATCGGCACTGACGTTGAAACAGCTTGGGAGCAATTTAAATGGGGACTTCCTGTGGCTCTTCGCAAGATCTTATTGAATCAGCAGAGGAAGAATGTTGAGAAATTCACAGAGGGGAATTGGTCTTTTTGTTCTTTGGCCTCCAGTCATGTTAAATGGCCTAATCCTCATAAATGTCAAGAAATTTCATTTCAAATGGCTCAGGAAAGGCTCACAGGGTGCGTAGGTCTTCTTTATGGGACATCAATCCCGTTTTATCAGATCCCAGGGGTCAATGAGTAAGTATCTTTTGATTAAAAATAATGGTACTCATTAAATTTTCAGCTGTCTTTTTACATCATAAAAATATAACAGGTATTTTGAGTGGGTGACTGAGCTCTTGTGGTGATAGTACAAGGTACAAAATAATGGCTCTTTTTTATTGAACAGAGTCTTTTTTGGTCCAGGTGAGTTTTTCAGTTTGGGAAATACAATTTTGTGGTTGTTACCAAACTGAACAATTTGGTATATCCATTAGGGATTCACTGAAAACCTTGTTATAAAGGTAACAATGCAGATAATGAAATTAATTGTTTATTTGAATTTTATATTTCCGAATTGCTTTTTTGAAGTTAGCACTCTATTTTAATGCTCAAAAAAAGATGGGAATCACTTCAAAATTTTTGATTGAGCTGCGATAAGCGCACAGACACGATGCATATGGATTTTTGGATTTATGTGTGTGCAGCCCTACACAACAAGCTGATTTAAATTGGTGAAAATTTGGAGAAAATGAAAACTCCTCTAGATTTTATGGCCTTGTTGCCAATAAATTTTCAAGGCTATAGGTTTCAAGCGCAAGTAAATAACTCACAGGTGCAATCGGATAGTTTTCACTTTCATGGTGTATTTTAGGTCTATCTATAATTTTATCAATATTGTATTAGCTTTGTATGTTAAAATTTATGTATCACAGTGGATGTTTCTTCTCAAATTACTAGCCCATGTACCTTCATTATTCTGAATAATGGTCATGGTGGTGCGCTTTGTTACGACTTTGTTAATCTAAATGCCTTATCTTATTGAGATTATTTCCTAAAGCGCTTCTGGAGTGACATCAATTAACAAATTCTAACACAATGGGGGCCTTTGCAGCTCAAGTACCCACAAGAACATATGAGATCCCACCTTTCTCATAATTTCAAACTAAAAATCACCTTGTGGCCATTGCCCACCTCCTCAAGCTGATTTATGATGCAGGAATGGTATGTCAAGTCAATTGGGAGAAAAATTCAGCTAAAAATGTTTCTTATGCATAAATAATTCCCTGGAATGAACAAATGAGCAGGAAATTATGAGCTGGTTAAAATATTCTTATCATTAGCGTGAAGTAATTGAATCCATTCATTCCCATTATTTTTCCTACATTCAGATGCTTTCAAGTCTTCTTGAGGGAGTCTCTTTAATGCCAATGATATTGGCCTACACAGTCATTGCACCGTATTCCAATAAGGAAGATGTGGTCATTTCCAAACAGCTTCTACATCAGAGCTTAGTCCAAATGACGACATATCTCACAGGGGAACATATTGTGAATGAAGGAATTAAATTTTAAGACTTTAGACAACATAAGGGGCTCTAGAAACAATAACCCATTCACAAACTGAATTCCCCTTACAGTTTCTATTTACAAGCCATGTAAGATAACACCAATAATACAATACACAAAAACTTGGAACTCTCATCATGAGATTTACCTGATAGTAACAATTGCCTGGGTGTAGCAATCTTGCTCTCATTTTCATTTATCATCAACTCTTTTTACCACCACTCTCTTGCAAATTTCAATTCCTCTTAGTCCTTTGTTTCATCTCTTCTTTCAATTCAGAATCTTATTGCATTTTTTACTTGAAATTTGGTTTTCTAATTTGTAAAAGCAATTGGAAGTGCTTTCTCCACCAGAGGACTTTGCTTCTTGAATCAAAATTATTTTTTCTAATAGCTTCAGCCTTACAGTGCAGTTCTCTCGCATCCCTTGAGAATGAATATTTTGAGATTCTTTTTCTCCTTCTGGAAATTAATACCAAATTTCTGCTTCTTGAAATCAGCATTGATCAAGATTTTGACCTCTGATTCTTTCTCTTTTTCAAATAAGTGGTTTTATATTTATCAAGCTTGTAAATTTGCCTTTGTCTTGACTCATAAGTAGATAAGCCTGATTCACTATCACTTTCCGCTAACACAAGTCAATTCTTGTCTGAGTCTGAGAGATCTAAACACATCATCCCTTGCGATGTATCAAGTTTTTCTATTGATTCCACATTTCCCTTGTTACCAATAATGGTATAAATTTGTTAATAGAATGAACACATGGATTCCAACTTTTCTGAACGATTCATGATCATTTCTTCCTCATTAAAACCTTCCCGTCTTTTGAGACCACTCCTGTTTTTTCAAGTATTTCTTCTTGTAAGTAGTGAGTCTTTGAGAACATTGTTGTTCATTAAGCTTCAAGCACAGATTTAATGAATTGGGGTAACCAGAAAAAATCTCATATGAGCCATCTTGGGTAATCAATTACCTTCCAATATTGTTATTTTAATTCTTCCCAAAAAAATTATTTTAGTTATCTTTAGCTTTGATATAAAAAAGAATTATGTCATAATCCCATAACGTAAAGTTTTCCTTTCTGTCTGACTTCTCTGTGTATTTCCAATTCTTTTTATTCTATTTGTTCGGCATTATATTGAGACTTGGCAAATTGGATTCAATGGTATTGGTGGTGGATTCACTGAAGCCCTTACTCATATGTGAGGCACTCACGTCTAATTGAGCCACTGATTGCATGAGATATATTGTACTTCTGGGAGATTTGCAATGACCCTATTCCGAAATCTATAGTTAACAAAGCACCCGGGTCATTCTGGATGTTGAACTCACATTTGGTCCTCAAGAGATTGATATCAAGGTGTGGCATTAGGGGAAGCTAACATTTTGCACTAATGAAGTTGATACCATAGTGATTTCCAATGGGGAGTTAGGATATGGTCCTAACCCAAATTATGCCCTACCTAGAGACAAATTTCATTGAATATTGGCCACACAAATTGAACTTGGGGCTGTAGGAATCATATCATGGCCATAATCCTCATTCCATGGGAGAAACTTCCCTGGGAAGACATGAGCTTCAATATTCCATGATGCTAGCTCTTGAATATTGGCCATTTGGTCATGATAACAAATTTCAGGACTGTTTATTTCCCCATGCTATTGAACCGTTCATTGGAGACCTAGGCTAGTAATGAGTACTCTTCCTGAATACATACACAAATTCCCCTCCTAATAAACAATTATTGGGGGAGACCAATAGGGTTATTTGAGACCATCTAAAAAAATAGAAGTGGGTTAGCAAGTATAATATATCTGAATTAAAAATCCTCAAATTCAATGATCAATAACTAGTTTTCTAAATCAAACCAGATGTTGAGGGGACAGGCCCAAAAATAGAAAATGTTTTAAACCAAAATTTCTTGTGGAGGAATTTACTGGAAGAAAAATTCTGATATAGATATGCTATTAAGTATCATATATTTAGAAAAACACTCACCGTTTGCAACTGACCAAAAAAAATTGAAAGCGTGAAAAGAATTGATGATTAAAAAATAAATGTATTTGTTGACAGACCTGGTGAGATGCAAAAAACTTAAAAGAAGTACAGGTGTGTTGACAGAGGTGGGCAGATTCAAAAAGGTAGAAAAAAATTGTAATGGGGGAAATTCTTCTTTGGGGGGATCTTGCCAGATTTTGCTGTTTCCCACAGGGGTATTTGGGTGAATATCAGAATTCTGATTTTCCACAAATCATCCCAGAACTTAATCTGCCTAATTTAAAGCTTCTTGTGCTGTCACAACCATGGAAATCCACCCTCTTGGAGCTCAATATGGCATATCCATGCCATATCCTGTAACAACCATCCATCAGGGGTAAGGGTATTCATCCATACACCCACTCAAGCATGTCAAATCAGCAGATCCAGCACTTGTATCAGCATTCAGTTTCAGCAATCTTCATTCTGAAACAGTTATACAGCTTGGTACCTCAATACAGCCTGTCAATACCTGTACAGGTTGGATTCACCCAATACAGTTTCAATACACCAGTATGAAACTGTATGATCACTCAAATACACCACACCTCTTGTACAGGCTCTGTACAGCTGTACAGGACCTTTATTGGCCAGACTCAATTCAATCATCAAATATTCTCATGAAAATTCTTCCTCTGGCTCAGGGCTGGTGATTCTCACATATACCAGCCCCTCTTTCTCCCCCCTGGGGACTTTTCCCCAGTTAATTAATTTAGTTTATTTATTATTTTATAATTATTCTTATCCTTATTTTGGGGTATTATAATTATTTAATTTTAAGTTAGTCTTTGCATTTTTTTCTTCGCCTGTACAGTATGAGGTGGGTGGCCATATCCTTATTAACCCTTCTCTTTCCATTCTGACAGGTTGAAACAGTGGACTTGGACTTGTTTGTGGTTGGCTCTTCTATTTCTTATTCTTATTTCTTTGTTGCTGCTTTTCTCATATCTTTTATTATAGTAATTCATTCCTTACACTCTTAAGTGTCATTAATCTTTCCATATCCTTGAGCCCTCCATAAGTGAGTCCCGGTTTACTGAGTTCCAGGCCCTCTTCACTTTGAAGAGCCCCTGTGACATATCCATAATCATTGGCCAAATTGGCCATTGTCATGTTTTATGGCCTTAATAGTCGTTTTATTATCTGGAGCCAACCTGGCCCCTTCACCATCATCAAGCCATTCTAGACTGTCTCTTTGCTTTTGGGCATCTTGGGTTTTTATCCATACAACAGGGAAAATATAGCCCAAAATCCTGTATTTGGTTTTTTAAGCTTTAAATACAGTTTGCGCACTTTTGCGCATTTGGCTGTATTAAGCCATTTAGGCCATATTTCTCATGTATTATGTGAAATATGCCCAAAAGTCCATATCAGGCCTTTTGGGGCTTAACTTCCAGATTTGTGCATTTTGGCACTTTTGCGCACTTTGCGCAAATACAGTTTTAAAGCTGTATCAGCTGTATTTATCCAAAAACTCAAAAATGGCCAAATCACTCAAAAGACACTTTGTCACCTCTGAAGCCTTCCAAAACCCCACTTTCATTCATACCCTCCTGACATCACCTCAAAAGACCTTTGGCCCATTTCATCCTTCAATAACCAAAAGTGCCATATATGGTGTTATACACCATTATGCATCTTTTTTCAGCAGCAATTCAATGGCGGCAATTTCAAATGGTTATCTCAGCTTTTCAACAGGTCATCAAGGCACACCTTCAAGAGGATTCATCAAGGCTCAAGGGCAAGTGTCATAATCTCAAATACCAATGAGGCCATCAAGAAATCAATGGTTATTCTCACTCACAGTATCCCTCCAAGGGAATACTGGCTTTTCATTCTCAAGGGATATTCAAGAGGCAGTTCCAAAACAATGTGTCAAGTGTCAATGCTCCACCAGTCCACCTTGGCAACCCAATTCATTCAGTAGTCTTAATTCATCAAGACCTGTGTTTTTCATTCATACATCATGGGAAGATCATTCAACCCAGTTCATTTCCCAATCTGGCAAGGTATACACTCCATCAGAAAATCAATACAGCTTCCAGTATTCAATACAGGACCACTGCTAGCCTGAAGGAGTCAAGCTCTCAACATTTCACATATACCAGCCTCCTTTGACCCTGAGGGGTTTTCCCCCCAGTTAATTAATATATTTTGATTTTTTTTATCTTTATTTATCTTACCATTTTTTTAAGTGAATAGTGATATTATCAAGTCAGTCATTTAGCACCTTTTCTCTTTTCTTTCTTTGCCTGTTAATGGATATTTGGTGGTCATATCGTTACTAATTCCATTGTTCATTTTGGAAGGTTGAAACAGTGATTAAGGACTTACTTGGTTGTCTCTTTGGCCATTTGGCTTCTCATTTCTCTTATTGCATCTCATATTTGTACTTGCATTATTCTTAGAGGAATTCAATTCTTTATTTTTATTTTCTTTATTCTTTTGGAGTCTTCCAAGTGGGTTCCCTTATTGCTGAGTGGCAGGCCACTCTTGTTTTTCTGTCCAAGAGCCCCTGTGACATTATATTAATTAGCTCATAATTTCTTTTCATTCTGTTCATTCACTCATTTCATCAAAATTATGACTCTTTAATGCTTATGAACCTTATGATTCATTGTCACCTCTCAATTTTCTCTCATTCATTCTTCATTCTGAAAATTGAAAGCTGACACCAATTTTATTTTTTGTTTCTCTGGTTTGAAATATTATCTCAAATCCTCATTTTTCATTCATTCATAATTCAGGCGTAATCTTAATTTTCATTTGGAAGAAAAATTCTGATATAGATAAGCTATTAAGTATCATATATTTAGAAAAATACTCACTGTTTGCAACTGACCAAAGAAATTGAAAGCGTGAAAAGAATTGATGATTAAAAAATAAATGTATTTGTTGACAGACCTGGTGAGATGCAAAAAACTTAAAAGAAGTACAGGTGTGTTGACAGAGGTGGGCAGATTCAAAAAAGGTAGAGAAAAATTGTAATGGGGGAGATTCTTTTTTGGGGGGATCTTGCCTGATTTTGCTGTTTCCCACAGGGGTATTTGGGTGAATATCAGAATTCTGATTTTCCACAAATTAGCCCAGAACTTAATCCACCTAATTTAAAGCTTCTTATGCATCAGAAGCATCAGGAAAAGTCTGGAAGGTCTGTAGAAAAGGTTTTTCACACTGTATGGGGTAAAAATGGAAGCTTGTGGTCCCAAAACAGCATTTTAGCTCATTAAAAGCATGCATTGAAGCTTTGGGACCACAAGTAATACACAGAAGTGATATATTTTGCTCTATTATTTTGTGTAAAGGTAGATAGCCTCCCACTACCCTGGAGTAAGATAAAAATAGGTCTTCTTTTCACCAAAATAGGAACTTATCTTGCTTTTATTGGAATTATTACGTATTAAAGATGTCACAAAGAGAAGTACTCTTTTAATTATTAGATATAATAATTTTTTACTTATTATTTTAACCTAATAGATTATTGATAAAGCCAGGGCTTTCAGTAGAGTCATCACCACTATATCATTATAGTAGATCACTTTTAGCGTATTTCTTAATATTCAGTTTTGCGTCACACTCATGGCTATAGCCTTTTTATTACTATATCATAAGGCCATCCTGAAACCAAACTTCAACCACCCAAAAGGGGTAAGTAGCAATAAGGCATACAAGAAATTTCAGCCTGCTGCACATCTCTTGGAGACTCAATCCTTGATATAAATCTTTTTCTCTATCTGAAGCAAATATTTTCATATAAAATCTTCATTAAAAGGTGATAATTATGTTTGTATATTGAATCTTAAATTTCTGCCTTTGGCCTAAATCCATATTTAGTATTAATTCTCATAGGTAGCCTGAAATTCTTTTCTCTGAAGCTATATGCTAATTTTCAAGGATTTCAAATAGAAAACTAAATCCCCTATATTCATTCCTTCAAATACCAATAATTACTCCAAAACCAATCAGTGTATTGGAGTTTTTTGAAAAACCAATTATGGAATCAATTATCATGTAATATCCTTAGTATTAGGAAGGACTCAGTAGGAACTTCCACAGCTCAACTTTAAGACAATAAAAATATTTCCAAATACTTTGTTATTTCAAACACATTTCTTCCTATTATGAACCATTTATTTATACTGAGTAAAATGCTTTTCTTAGAGTTTCTACCCAAGATTCTATTAAATTTATGGCCTGTCTTTCTGCTGATTATTCAAATCTTGATAATGTGTATCAAATTTTATGATAATTGTTTTACCAATTTCTTTATTTGGAATTTTAAAAGTCAGGTTAATTTACCTTCTTGATAGTTTATCATACAAAATTCAATTTTTTATGAAGATATTTTATCAAGTTTTTTATTTACAATCCCCATCACAAAACTCAAAATTCTTCCTAATACGTTAGTTGTAAAAAGAATAATATTAATTCATTTTTATTATATCACTTTATATTATGATAAATTTGAACCAACTTCAATGAAAACCCATCAAATATCACTTCTTTTCAGCACTATCACAGATATATCATATAAGAAGTACTTTGTATATGAACTCTAGCTGAAGACAAGTATACCATAGACTTCAAAGATATAGTGATATTGAAAATTCATTTATATATCATTAAAGAGCTGGATAGATCACCCTTACTTTGATCAAATATATGGCACTTTGAGCCTTTTAGATATGACCACATATCCAAAAAGGTAACAAGAAAAACTTTATAATAATTATACTCATAATAATTATCTTAAAACCAGTGAAAATGCCATAAATAGGTATAAACTCTGAATTAACTCAGAATCTAATGAGTAAGAATGTGAAATAAATTACCCTATAAGATTCTCCATGGTAAAATACACATATATTATTTTTATGGCATATCTGTAAAATCAATAATTGCTGAATAATAAGTAATAATACCCTAAAAAAGACGTAAAATCTTATTTCACTCAGAACCAATGAAAAAAACTTTTGAAATAAATTGCAAAATTGTATTCCCCATGAAAAAATACACATAAAAATATTTTATTAAAATTCTCTAAAGTCAATACTTAAGGAATTAAGCTGAATATATGCACTTTGTTGGTCAATGCATACATTCATGGTTTTTAGCTAATATCTCTTAAAATATACATGATAGAGAGTTAAATCAAAAATGAAGTCACCACTTAATTACTGTAAAAACACAGATATGAACTTTATCTGACAAGAAATAAACAATGTTTTAACTTGTAAGGGTTTATTGAACAAAATTACTAGAGCCATTGACCACTTTGTTGTGAAGGGGTCCAAACTTAGAAAAGAGTGAATATTCAAATTCTACTAGTTCATACGTGATGAATTATGTAATTTTTATCATAATATTCAAGGTAAAACCCCTTGAAATCAAGGTTTGAAATTTGAAATATTGAATTTCAACAGAAAAGATGAGATACAAGAAAAATCATCAAAAATAAATTTTTGATGATGTAATAAAGTGCTCTTGGCAGTTTGATAAGGACATTAAAAGCTATCAGAATTCACTCCCAGAGTAGCTTTAGCATTTAAAATGTAAACGTTATTCATGATCAAAGCTTAAGCTTAAAATTTATCATTTATGATCACTCACTGTGAGCCTGTGAGGTATGTTTAACATACCCATAAGGCCACAAATGATTTTATAAACAATTAAATTTGTCTTAAACAGACTTTTTAGTTGAATTTAAAATAAAAAATAATAAAAAATAAGTATAACTTTTTTTGGATAAACAAAGTTATAATTATTATGTCATTTTTGGATTCTACACCAAAAATAACCTAGGGTACACCCATAGGGTGTTATACCCAAAAACACTTATTTCTTGTGTTATTAGAAGATTTAAGAATCTCACAGTACTAATGTAACTTTTTTTAACATTTTTTTAAAATTGTTAAATTTAAGCTTAATTAAGCTTAAATTTAAAGTTACATAAGGTTTATGCAACTTTACCAAAATTTTAGTTAAAATTGAGGTGTGGTGTATATTTACTGAATTGGCTAAGGATTTGCCATACAGAATGTAAATCCTGCGTGAGCTCAATTTAAAAGGGTTTAAGGCCATAGTATGGCTTTAAATAAATAAAAGGGCAAAATCCACGCAAAAAGGTGGGACAAAGGAAAAAGACCAAATAGAGCTGGGGTACCCAACTTTTTGGATCTGCAATGATTCAATTAAGGTTGTCCACCTGTATTGGAGGATTTTCAACCTTATTTAAACGTTAAGATTAGACTTTGATCCACCCTTAAGGTTTAAACTGATTTTATCCTAAATTGGATAAGAATTTCAAGCTGCCAAGAGGGTAAATCCCAATAAGCAGGCTTGGAATCAAGGTTTTAAGAACTGTCAAAGCTTAATCAAGCTTAAAAAGCTTAAATAAGCTTAAAACTTTAAAGTTTTAATCATCAAAACCTTATCAAAACTTAAGGTTTTGTGTGTATTGCTATTTTACGTGGAAAAATAGTAATAACTTCAAAAATTCATTAAAAATCCAAATCTTAATGGATTTGCTTGAAAATTTCACACAGCTTAGAATTTAATATTATCAATATATAAATTAAATTTTAAGTATCTTTTATTAATAAGTTTCCTGGGTAATTAGCCTGGAAAATTACTTTTTTAATTAAGCTTAAAGAAAATTATGATTTCTTTAAAAATTAATTAAAAATTCAGTTTAAGAGATTTCTGCTTGAAACTCTGATTTTATGTTGTTCATGTGATGAACTTTAATATAAATAAACTTATTTTATATTAAAACTTAAAATAATTAAACTAAATGAGGATTAAAGTTACTTGGAGTTAAGAATAACACTGGTAACTTTAAATTGGAAGTAAAAATAAGTTGCCTTAAGTTAAGAACTTAATTTTTAAGCATGGTTTTTCAGTTTTGACCTGAGCACGCCCTCTACATCCATTATGAATCATGAGAGCTGCTCTGTAGACATAAAAAGAGTCTTTTCATCACTGTTTTTGTCCATCATTCATAATCAATCCAATCATATTATACATTTAAACAGGTAAAGTTTTATTAAATATAAAATCTTATTATTAAAAGTAATTCTTAAGTTATTTTTATTCTTTAAATTAAAGAATTGAAGTCATAGAATTCAGATTATTGTTGTAATCATCTATAATAACTTTTATTATATAAAATTATCATCTTAAATATCTTTTAAAATCCACAAATTCCTCTCAAAAACTCTTTAATCATAAATTTTAGTATAAAAAGTTGTTTTATATTTGATTTTATTGATTTTTGGCGTGTTTTTAACTTATAATCATTATTTAATATAATAACTGTTGTTTTATAACTTGTTGTATTAAATAAATATTATAAGTAAGTTTTCTTTAAAGTTCTATATTTTTTTTATCTATTATTAGTTTTTTTATATAGAATTTTATTCTATAAAGAATTATTTCTGCACTGTGTGTGATTAATTCTTTTTATAAATAATATTTATATTATTTATAAGTGGTTAATATTCTTATTTTCCACGTGTAATTGTCTCATTAAGAGCTTTACACTTCTTATTGTTATAACTGTCAGTGACTATAACAATAATAGAATAATTATAATTTATTATAATTATTATATTTTTTTTTATTATTATATTATTATAATAATAATTAAATTTATTTTTTATATAATTATTTTTAATAATTATATTTAAATTTGTGGTTATAATATTTCATTATATTATATTTTTCTACTAAGGACAGTCATAGTACTCTTGATATTGTTACTATTATCAAGAGTTTCATAGACAAACCTTACATTTGGGGGCCTGGCCATGATTTTAAACCAATTTTTGGGACATAAATCATATTCTAGACCTTATTTTACTTTTTTTGACGTAAAATTGCCATATTTGTCTTAATATTGGCTTCTTTGGGACTTATCCCTTATAAATAATCTTTATAATATTAATAAAGTTAATTTTTCTTAAGAATATTGTTTGAAACAATATACTATTGAGTGACTTGGAATAAATTTCTTTTGTCTAACTAGTGGCTTTTTCACATCACAGACTTGAAATTTATTCTTTGAGTTATTCTAGTATAAAGTGAATAATAAATATAATTTTGATTAATAACTTGTTAATTGCATAATTATTATTTCTTTAAAGAAAATAATAAATCAAATAAAAAAATCTTTTAAAAAATAAAAATCTTTACTAAAAATATTTTTTTTCTTTTATCTTAGACATTTTTTCTTTATTTTTTGACGTAATTTGCCATAAAATTACATAAAAACAACTTTGTTCAATAAGTTGAGTTTATAAGTTATTTTCATTGTTTGATAAAATAACTTATATTTTTAATTTCTCTAGTGTCTTCCATCAGAGAAAATTCTTCAGACTCTGAAGCCTCAGAGTCAAGTATTGAAATTCAAACCAGCCCAGCACCAAGGGGTTTAATAACCAAGGAGCCCTTTAAAGGTCCTGCAGGTGAATTCAATCCATTTTTACTCTAATTTTTATTAAAATTGACGTGAAATGACTCCTACTAGAAGTGGAAGCAACTACTCCATCCAATCAAATGGATCTGGACCAGGACATTCCAGCCATAAATCCAAAAGGCAAGAATGTCCTCCCAGAGGAGAGGCACAAATGGAGGATGCAAGAACTTCCACCAGTTCCCAAAGGTTAGCCAGCACCTTTGAACCTCTTATTGAGAGTCCAGAAGCTGACATAACTGCTATTGCTGTTAGACCTGAACCATTTCCAACAGGCAACTGTGGAAATTTATCAATCCCAATGGAAAAACTGGTTCCTGGCGTCAAAACAACAAGAGTGGGAACTCCTTCCAAGTCTTTGGATAGGCACCATGAACTCTTATCTTCAAGTGAAGAAGTTCATGGGGCCAGAAAAGACAGAAGATCTTCTATTGGGTTGGACACCAATGTCTGTCAAAGGACAAGTCCAACAGATAAAAGCTTGGTTGAAAAACCAAAGCATATTATCAGAGGATCAGAAGAAGAAGTTGGCCCAAGGCAAGGACAACAGCCAAGTGGAAACTCCTCAAGCATCCACCAGCAAAAATCCGCCTCAACAAGTGCCAAACAAGCCCAAGCAAGCCCCAAAGACCAACCAGAAGGGCAAGCAAAAGGCAAAGGGAAAGGCAAAGCCCAAGTGGAACAAGCCTTACCCTCAGAATTACAGGATTCCAAAGAAGGAAAAGACAGCCATGGACAATGTGTTCAATATGGCAAGAACTTTGATGGAATTCAAAAACAAGGAGGAGGAAAGATTGAAACAATCCTTTCCAAAGAAATAGACCTTGTAAAGCTTGTAACTTACTTTGAATCTTGTAATAAAGAAATTATGGCAAAATTTAAAGCATTTGATCATGTCCAACAAAAGCTGGGCAATGAGATAGTACAAGTTAAAGACCAACAAAAGACCATTATTGGCCTTGAAAATGTTAATAAGGCAAATATTTTGTCTTTGACGCAAATTTGTGAAAGACTTGAGCATAAAGTTACCTTACTCAATCAACCAGATGAGAATTCAATTTCTTTTATAACTGGACAGTTAAGAGAATTGAAAATACAAGTTCAAAACTTGGAAAATTCAACTGGCCACAATGCAGCTCTTTTTCAAGAACAATTGGAAAAAAGTGATAAAGCAAGACTTGAATTGAAAGAAGATATTCAATCAAGTATTAACAATATATCACTGAAAAATGAATTGCCAAGGCAATCCACACCATTTCTTGACAGAAATGTTCTTAACTTGAATAATGATTTACATCATACAATTTCAAGTAATGATGTGGAAACTGCTTGCAATTTCAAAGACATTCCAAGATTAGAGGAATGGCCAACCTTCAGTGGTGAAGGAGAATATAATCATATGGAATTTATGAAAACAATTGATATGTTCAAAGAAGACTTTAACATACCAGATGAATACATAAGTGCCAGATTACACTCATTATTTACCAAATCAGCTAAGAAATGGTATTATAAAACGAGACAAGACCATGGTAAACATTCCTGGCCTTGGTGGAAAGAACAAGTTATTTCCAAATGGGCAAATGATTCCTGGAGATTTAGAATGGAAAATTCTTTTGAGGAAGCCATTTTTAATATTGAGAGGGACAGGCCCATGACTTGGTTTCTTAAACAGAAGGACAGATTAACTGCCCTTCATCCTGATATGTCTGAACCAATGGTACATAAAAGGATACTAAGAAAGTGTGGTGGTGACCTTGAGCATGCTATAAGAAGCAGATGTATTGAGCCTTGCTCTACAGAAGATTATATCAATGCTATGGAGGATATCACTACTAGAACAAAAATTGGAAGAAATTGGTATAAACCCCCAATAGACAACAAGACTAGTGGGAAACCAATTTCAAAACCAAATAAACCACATGACAGACCTCCTTTAAAATGTCATAAATGTTGAAGCACATCTCATTTAGCAAACACTTGTCCAAAAAAGACAAGAGTCAATGAGATAAATTATGAAAAAGTGGAAGACACAAAAGAAACTGATGTAGCCTTACATGAAAGTGATTCTGAACCTTCAGAAGAAGAAGAAACATCAGAAGAACTTAGTATAGAGAATATTAATGTTTCTTTTGAGGTCACTGAGGTACATACTCACTTACCACAATACAGTGATGAATGTATGGATCTCATACATGTGCAAGATGCCAGAATGCAAAAAACCAAACCTGCCAGAGGTAAAGGTTATACAGCTGGGTCATCTTGTATCACTAATATTGTGATAAATAACACAGAAGCCAAGATACATCTTGACTCAGGTGCTTTTTGCACTTGTGTTGGGAAAGATTATCTTGACAAAATTTATACCAATTGGCAAGACAAGTTGATGCCAATTGAAGGTGTAAAATTCAGCAGTGCTAGCCAGAATATGCATCCTTTGGGTATATTTGAAGCTACAATAATATTTCCTCACCCTGCAGGAAGTATGAGATTGAAAGCTGAATTTGTTGTTATGAATAATTGTACTTCACAACACTTTATACTTGGGAATGATTATCTCAATATCTATGGTATTGATATTAATAATTATAAGGACAGATATTTCACTATAGGGGAAAATAAAAGGCAAAAATTTTCTTTTTCTCCAGAAAGAAAAGAAATTACTGTCATTCAACAAGTAAAAAATGTTAATAAAGAAAAATTTGTGTCAGATCAATTGAGTGAAGCACAAATTAGTTCTGAATTAACACCAGAAATGAAGGAAGAACTTATTGAAATTTTATTTCAATTTCAAAAAGCCTTTGCTTCTGATGATGAACCACTTGGGGCTATAAAAGGCCATGAAGTGGATATCATGCTTAATGTGGAGAGACCTTATCCCCCACTATTAAGAAGACCAGCTTACCCAGCTAGCCCTAGGGCTAGAGAAGCATTAGAAAGTCATATTCATGAACTAATGAAACTGGGAGTTCTTAGAAAATTTGGACACAATGAGGAAGTGGAAGTCACAACTCCAGTAATCATTACTTGGCATAATGATAAGTCAAGGATGGTTGGGGATTTTAGGGCATTGAATACCTATACTATTCCAGACAGGTATCCAATCCCTAGAATCCATGAGACTTTGACTCAATTATCCAAGGCAAAGTTTATTACTTCCATGGATGCTCTTAAAGACTTCCATCAGAATGTTTTAACACCTCATGCTAGGAAATTATTGAGAATAATAGCTCATTGTGGTATTTATGAATATTTGAGGATGCCTTTTGGTATTAAAAATGCACCCTCTCATTATCAAAGAATGATGAATACCATATTCCCACATGAATTATCAGAGGGATGGTTAATCATTTATATTGATGACATTATCATTTGTTCAGAAACCTGGCAATCACATTTAGAGAGACTTTCATTAGTACTTAAGAAAATTCTACAAGTGAACATGAAAATTTCTCTTAAAAAATGTAATTTTGGGTTTCATGAGTTGAAAGCTCTGGGACATGTAGTATCAGGACTAAGCCTTGGTGTTGACAAAAACAAAGTGGCTGCAGTTTTACTGAAACAAATGCCCCAGAACAAAAAAGAGATGATGTCTTTCTTAGGATTTGCCAGTTATTACAGGCAACACCTTAAAGATTTTGCAATCCATGCCAGATCATTATACAGAATTTGTGATCAACAAACTGTTTTTGAAATGACACAGGAGAGAATTCAAGCATATGATAAAATCAAGTATGCCTTGACCAATGCACCATTATTATTGATGCCAGACTGGAAACTTCCTTTCAAACTGTATATTGATGCATGTGGTGATGGTTTAGGAGCTGCTCTTCATCAAGTTCAAATTGTCAATGACAAACCTTATGAAGGTCCAGTTTGTTTTATTTCAAGACAAATTAAACCTACTGAGGCAAGATATGGAGCTAGCCAAATGGAGTGCCTTTGCCTTGTTTGGGCTCTGGAAAAACTTCATTATTATCTTGATGGTAGTGTGTTTGAAGTAATTACTGATTGTAATGCAGTAAAATCACTTCTTAACATGAAGACTCCAAACAGACACATGTTAAGATGGCAGATTGCTATACAGGAGTATAGAGGCAATATGACCATAGTACATAAAGCTGGAAATATTCATAAGAATGCTGATGGCTTAAGTAGATGGGCATTACCCAATACACCTGATAATCCTGCCTATGTTCCTACAAGTGCAGAACCTCAAATTCCAATTGAAGGAATTAATATCACAGATGTTGGAACAGAATTCTTTGAAGAGGTTAGAGAAAGCTACAAGCAAGATAAGAATTGTCATATTCTTACGTCTCTACTTGACAAAGATTGTAAAGATGTAGCCTTGGCTAATTCTCTGGATGATATTTGGAAAACATCTTATGATAATGGAAGATTTCATTTGTTTGATGGTATACTATATCATAGATCTAAACACACATGTGTCATGGTCCTATGTAGTAGAATGTTGATTAACACAATACTACTAGAATGCCATGATAACATTTTTTCTGGACATCTGTCTGAAGACAGAACAATGGAAAGAATTAAGACATGTGCCTGGTGGCCATCTTGGAGAAAAGATGTCATTGAGTACTGTCATAGTTGTGATAGATGCCAGAAAGCCAATAAAGCTACTGGTAAAAGATTTGGTTTAATGATCCATATTCAAGAACCAAGTACCCCATGGGAAGTGGTTCACATGGATTGGGTAACTGCTTTACCACCTGGAGGTGATAAAAGTTACAATGCATGTCTTGTTATTGTGGACAGATATAGCAAAACACCAATCTTTTTACCATGTCATAAAGATGACACAGCTATGGATACAGCTCTTTTGATTTGGAACAGAGTCATATCCCATACTGGTCTCTTTAAAAATATCATTAGTGATAGAGACCCAAAATTCACATCAGCCTTATGGACTAATCTACATAAGCTTTTGGGTACAAAATTATCATTTTCAACAGCCTACCATCCACAAACAGATGGACTGGCAGAAAGAATGATTCAAACCCTTGAGGACATGATCAGAAGATTTTGTGCTTATGGCCTGGAGTTTAACGATTCTGATGGCTTTACCCATGATTGGTGTACTCTTATACAAGCATTGGAATTAGCCTACAAAACCTCCATCCATGCTTCAACAGGCAAGACTCCTGCAATGTTGGAAAAAGGATGGAACCCCAAACTTCCAGTTGATACTTTGAAAAAAGATTTGGTCAACATTCATCCAACTGCTTCAAGCTTTAAGCTGCTGCTTGATAAAGTGAGACATCATGCAAATCAAAGCATGAATGATGCCTTTGAATATGCTAAGCAGAAATGGGATAAAAGTCATAAGACACCAGAATTCAAAGTAGGGGACTTAATACTAGTTTCAACCTTGAACTTTAATAATATTAAAGGTCCAAAGAAATTGAAAGATTCCTTTGCAGGACCATTTATTATTAAAGCCCTCCATGGGACAAATGCAGTACAAGTAGAACTGTCAGGAGAATTAGGAAACAAACACCCAACTTTCCCTGTCAGTCTTGTAAAGCATTACACATCAAGTGATAAGGAATTATTTCCTTTGAGAAATGAAACACCCTTAGAAGTACCCCCACTTGAACCAAGTGAGGAAAAGAAAGTACTGAAAGTCTTAAAAGAAAGATGACTTAGGGGTAAAAATGAAAGAGAATACTTAGTCAGGTACAGAAATCCACAACATGAAGATGAGTGGGTTGAAGAAAGTAAAATACCTGATTCCCAAAAGTTTCTCAGAAGATTCAGACATGAGAGAAGACCAATTCCTCAATAAAAAGTTTGAATTGTGTGCTTTACATACTTGAACAGTATAAGTAGAGAGGTTGGACAGTGGATTATACCCCCCCAAATAACTTGGGGGTATACTACAAAGGAAAATTGTGGTACAATTTTTTTTTGGTGGTAGGGAATGTGAGCCTGTGAGGTATGTTTAACATACCCATAAGGCCACAAATGATTTTATAAACAATTAAATTTGTCTTAAACAGACTTTTTAGTTGAATTTAAAATAAAAAATAATAAAAAATAAGTATAAATTTTTTTTGGATAAACAAAGTTATAATTATTATGTCATTTTTGGATTCTACACCAAAAATAACCTAGGGTACACCCATAGGGTGTTATACCCAAAAACACTTATTTCTTGTGTTATTAGAAGATTTAAGAATCTCACAGTACTAATGTAACTTTTTTTAACATTTTTTTAAAATTGTTAAATTTAAGCTTAATTAAGCTTAAATTTAAAGTTACATAAGGTTTATGCAACTTTACCAAAATTTTAGTTAAAATTGAGGTGTGGTGTATATTTACTGAATTGGCTAAGGATTTGCCATACAGAATGTAAATCCTGCGTGAGCTCAATTTAAAAGGGTTTAAGGCCATAGTATGGCTTTAAATAAATAAAAGGGCAAAATCCACGCAAAAAGGTGGGACAAAGGAAAAAGACCAAATAGAGCTGGGGTACCCAACTTTTTGGATCTGCAATGATTCAATTAAGGTTGTCCACCTGTATTGGAGGATTTTCAACCTTATTTAAACTTTAAGATTAGACTTTGATCCAACCTTAAGGTTTAAACTGATTTTATCCTAAATTGGATAAGAATTTCAAGCTGCCAAGAGGGTAAATCCCAATAAGCAGGCTTGGAATCAAGGTTTTAAGAACTGTCAAAGCTTAATCAAGCTTAAAAAGCTTAAATAAGCTTAAAACGTTAAAGTTTCAATCATCAAAACCTTATCAAAACTTAAGGTTTTGTGTGTATTGCTATTTTACGTGGAAAAATAGTAATAACTTCAAAAATTCATTAAAAATCCAAATCTTAATGGATTTGCTTGAAAATTTCACACAGCTTAGAATTTAATATTATCAATATATAAATTAAATTTTAAGTATCTTTTATTAATAAGTTTCCTGGGTAATTAGCCTGGAAAATTACTTTTTTAATTAAGCTTAAAGAAAATTATGATTTCTTTAAAAATTAATTAAAAATTCAGTTTAAGAGATTTCTGCTTGAAACTCTGATTTTATGTTGTTCATGTGATGAAATTTAATATAAATAAACTTATTTTATATTAAAACTTAAAATAATTAAACTAAATGAGGATTAAAGTTACTTGGAGTTAAGAATAACACTGGTAACTTTAAATTGGAAGTAAAAATAAGTTGCCTTAAGTTAAGAACTTAATTTTTAAGCATGGTTTTTCAGTTTTGACCTGAGCACGCCCTCTACATCCATTATGAATCATGAGAGCTGCTCTGTAGACATAAAAAGAGTCTTTTCATCACTGTTTTTGTCCATCATTCATAATCAATCCAATCATATTAGACATTTAAACAGGTAAAGTTTTATTAAATATAAAATCTTATTATTAAAAGTAATTCTTAAGTTATTTTTATTCTTTAAATTGAAGAATTGAAGTCATAGAATTCAGATTATTGTTGTAATCATCTATAATAACTTTTATTATATAAAATTATCATCTTAAATATCTTTTAAAATCCACAAATTCCTCTCAAAAACTCTTTAATCATAAATTTTAGTATAAAAAGTTGTTTTATCTTTGATTTTATTGATTTTTGGCGTGTTTTTAACTTATAATCATTATTTAATATAATAACTGTTGTTTTATAACTTGTTGTATTAAATAAATATTATAAGTAAGTTTTCTTTAAAGTTCTATATTTTTTTTATCTATTATTAGTTTTTTTATATAGAATTTTATTCTATAAAGAATTATTTCTGCACTGTGTGTGATTAATTCTTTTTATAAATAATATTTATATTATTTATAAGTGGTTAATATTCTTATTTTCCACGTGTAATTGTCTCATTAAGAGCTTTACACTTCTTATTGTTATAACTGTCAGTGACTATAACAATAATAGAATAATTATAATTTATTATAATTATTATATTTTTTTTATTATTATATTATTATAATAATAATTAAATTTATTTTTTATATAATTATTTTTAATAATTATATTTAAATTTGTGGTTATAATATTTCATTATATTATATTTTTCTACTGAGGACAGTCATAGTACTCTTGATATTGTTACTATTATCAAGAGTTTCATAGACAAACCTTACACTCACTGTAATCTTATTTTAAGTTTAACCGTTATATAAGTGATAAAACTGGTTAATACTATTAGATTATGACTAATACCAATAAAATCCACAAATCTTAGGCTTCTGTCAAGCCTATAATTTCATCACACTTGGAGTTATAGTGATAACTCTAAATAATGGCGTAATAATGAGATAAGATGGTTTGATCATGACATAATCATCACTAAGCCTTATGATACTGATCATTTACAGAGGATACCATCAGTACACGCCTACTAGAAGCCTACTGGACTCTAGAAGGGAGTAATTTACTATAAATAAAGCTCTTTTTACTCAATGTTCCCCTCAGATGCATCAAAACAATAAAACAATTAAATCAAAAGGTAAAATCTTTATTCTTTATATATAGATCTTTTATATTATCAAACACCAAAGGTAATCTTTATTATAATCATCATTTTGGAAGTGATTACTTCAATTGTTCATTTTTTTGTCATAATTCTCTTAAAAATCCTATTTCCATGTAAAATCCAGAAGATTTGTAATTTCTTTTATTTTTGTTTTTAAATACAATTTAAATAAGCTGTATTTACATTATTTGGCGTAAAGTCTGTAAGTTTTGTCTATGAAACCCTTGATAATAGTAACAATATCAAGAGTACTATGACTGTCCTCAGTAGAAAAAAATATTATAACCACAAATTTAAATATAATTATTAAAAATAAATTCAATTATTATTATATAAAATAATAATAAAAATATATAATAATTATAATAAATTATAATTATTCTATTATTTTTATAGTCAATGACAATTATAACAATAAGAAGTGTAAAGCTCTTAATGAGACAATTACACGTGGAAAATATAAATATTTAACTACTTATAAATAATATATAGATATCATTCATAAAAGAATTTCAACACACACTGTGCAGAAATAAGTATTATAGAAAAATTCTATATAAAAAAACTAATAATAGATAAAAAGATATAGAATTTTAGATAAAAACTTACTTATAATATAAACTTGATACAACAAGTCAAATACAACAGTTATTATATTAAATACTTATCATAAGTTAAGAAAATGCCAAAAATCAACATTTTGAATCATAAGACAACTTTTTATGATAAAAAAGATGATTAAAGAGTTTTTGAGAGGAATTTGTGGATTTTAAAAGATATTTTAAAGACAATAATTTTATAAAATAAAATATATTATAGGTGATAACAACAATAATCTAATTTCTATGATTTCAATTCCTTAATTTAAGATTTATAAAGAATAAAAATTGTGAGCCTTAGAGGTATTTTCATACACCCAAAAGACCACAAATGATAAATTAAGATATAAATATAAATAAAATAAATTTATTCATATTATAAAGATAAAAATTGAAATATAAATACAATTTTATATTCAAAAATCAGATTTTATTATACTTTAAAAGTAAAAATTACAATAAAATTTAAAATCATGCAAATATATTTTTACTTGTAAAAATTAAGTAAAAATGAATTTTTAATAAAAATTATGAAATTCAAATATTCTGAGTAAAAATTTATATAAAATATATTATAACTGTTTGTCCAATAAATAAACATAAAGAAATTGTCACACCATTGGATTCCTCATAAAAAATAAAGTGGGGTCACTTCTGGATGAAATTTCTGTAACTCAGCTCTAAATAAGCTTAAATTAAGTTTTTAGTATTTTCTGTACAAAATTTGAAAATCCTCAGAACTTTAATTTAATTTACCTCACATGTGGTGTTAACCATTAATTTTTATGTTAAAATTGAGGTGTTGT
Source organism: Austropuccinia psidii (assembly GCA_023105745.1). Taxonomy (NCBI): domain Eukaryota; kingdom Fungi; phylum Basidiomycota; class Pucciniomycetes; order Pucciniales; family Sphaerophragmiaceae; genus Austropuccinia; species Austropuccinia psidii. The sequence goes on from JALGQZ010000009.1 coordinate 46,872,396, forward strand.
GTCTAGTTTAGAAGTTATGAGGAATTGAGTTATTTTCAAATGAAATGTCAAAATGTGTGCATGTATTACATAAGTGAATTTTAATTTACATATGAGGTATCAATTATTACAGATGTTTAATTAAAAACTCAATTGAATTACATATGTAAATTATAATTGTATTACATGATGAGGAATTGAAGAAAAGATAAATTGGGAAGATTAATTCTGGGGGGGAAAGACACTCTAGCTCTAGGGGGAGCTAGACCCCCAAGATCCTTGCTGACAGGCGTGAGATGTCAAAATTCACGCAAAGGTTCATCACTTTTGGCCTGGGATTGAGTCACAGGGTCTATGACTCAATTGATGATGAGGTTTTGATACCAACCAGGGCAGTCTTAACTGTTGCCAAGAGGGTAAAACTACCCTTCAGTTAAAATAATCATAGTAAAAAACAGTTATAAATGGTTTCTACGGCTCTTACACACATTCTGACGTGTTTTGAAGGCTCTAGACCAGGTATTACTATAGTAATGGCTAATTTAAGGGACTAAAATGGCTAAAACCAGCCCTTTGTTGGCCTAAACCAGGGTTCAATTATGCCATACTTGGCTTTTTTGTTGTCAGAGTGTTTCTCACGACTGACAAGAGTAAATTTTACTTTTGGAGTAAGAAAATTGATGGCTATAAAAGAATGTCTTCTTTGCCCCACTTTTCTCTTCATGTTAGAATCTTTTGCTTTTATAATTAGTTTAAACACTGTTAAAGCAATCAATAAAATATTCCAACTACCTTTTTTTAAACATTTTTAACCTTTTAACCACGTGAAAAAATCATTATAATCATTTTTTGTAACTCTTATAATCATTTTTTACCCCTGAACCACCCCAAAAGTGAATTAAAGCATCTTTGATCACTGTTAACTTTGTCACCTTGTTTTCAAATTCACTCTGGTCACTTTTGAACATGTTTTCTCTTTAAATATATATTTAAAGACTTTATTCTTTCATTAATTGCTTTCAGTTCTTTGCTCAATTAATTCCAATTGAAATTTCTCTTGAAGAAATTTCTTTTGTAGCCTTAAATATCTCTTGTAGAGTATTGTTGGTAAAACAATAAATTCTCATTATATTATTGTTTTATACTTAAAAAGTTAAAAGAAATAAAATTGACATGTTTTCTCTTTAAAAATACTATTTCTTACTATTTTTAAATAATTTTACCTTATACAAATTTTGAGGACATGAAAGGTACTCAATATTTTATCAAAGTTTCATATCCACACCTTAAAAAAATACTTAAGAAATATTTTAATATTAAGATTTTATATATAATAAAACTTTACCTGTTTAAGTGTCTAATATGATTGGATTTATAATTGATGATTGACAAAAACAGTAATCAAAAGACTCTTTTTATGTCTACAGGGCAGCTCTCATGATTCATAATGGATATAGAGGGTGTGCTCAGGTCAAAACTTAAAAACCATGTTAAAAATAAGGTTCTTAACTTAGGGTAACTTATTTTTAATTCCAATTTGAAGTTACCAGTGTTATTCTTAAATCCAAGTAGCTTTAATCCTCATTGAAGCTTATTATTTTGGGTTTTATTAGAAAATCAGTTTATTTAGATTAAAGTTAACCACATGAAAAACTTAAAAATAGAGTTTCAAGCAGAAATCTCTGAAACTCAATTTTTAATTAATTTTTAAAGAAATCTTAATTTTCTTCAAGTATAAATAAAAAAGGAAATTTACAGAATAATTACTCAGAAAATCTGTTTATATAAGATACTTAAAATTTAATTCATATATAGATAATAGGGGGTGTCAAAGTCACCAAATCCCGCCTTAAAATAATGCGGGATTTGGACCCCAAATCCCAATGCTAAATCCCGGGTTTTTTATGTGTAAATCCCATGGCATTTTAACTGAGTCCCCTGGTATTTTGACCAAATCCCATGCATCTGGGATTTCAGCTTGAAACCTAACCCAAATTAGTACTCACAATTCATACCTGCACAACATATTCTTCTACACTCCATTTTGGACAATCTGACCAAACAGCTTACAGTCCATTTATACTTCTTCATCCATATAATAATACCTCAATCCAAAGCAAGACAAATCAAGACAGATATGAAGATCACCTCTAGCCTGCCTCATCCATCAGGTCACTTAATACGTACAGATTATCTAACCATAATTAATTGGCTTTCAGTCAAAGCCAATTTCGAGTCATGTTTTGGTACTAGTGGTTCAACATCTATTGGAAGACCTCCCTCATCAAAGCAGCATGGATTTCAGCTTATGGCGATTGAGGTCAACAAAAAATCACGTAATCGACTAAACCTTAGTTCAAGCAGCATCCAAGATTGATGTCGAACATATAAAAAGAAATATATGGCAGCAAAAAAATTCGAGAATCTAACTGGGGATGGAATAACGGAAGAAGATGAAAGTAAAGGAATAAAGTCAATGAGTGAAAAGCTTGAAAGTATGTGTCCTTGCTATGCTGAAATGGACGCGCTCTTTGGCCACAAGCCCAATGTCACTCCGGTTGCAAGCTATGATTCACAAGCAAAAGACAGCTTAAATGGTGATGATGATGATGTTTTGCCCGATAAGGTAAGTTATTGTCTCTTCCTTTTTTACCTGTGATAATTAAACCCCATTTGCTTTTTAAAGGAGAATAATGGATTGGAATCACCCCTCAATCTTGTTCCTTTGGTTCATAATGAAGATGACTTGGTTCAAGCGGAAAACCTTCAAGATGAATCAGTAAGTATGTTTAACCCTGATACTTATGAAATCCATTGTTGATTATTTCTCCTTTGAATAGCAAATTAAATCCATAACGCATTCAACACAAAAGCGTAATCAAGCATTGACACCCAACTTGAATGACAAGAGTGGCTCTAGGAAAAGGCCAATGGATATGTTTGCACCGACATATGCCAGTTTTCTTGAATCACGGCAAAAGAGTATGTTTTGGAATTATGGCTACTCTGATCAATCCCACTGACTAAATTCATGATTTGTAGCCCCTGAAACCAGTGACAATGTTCATCTGGAGTGAGACAGGGAGAGGTGAAATGAAGAGAAAGCAAGCAACATGGAAAAGCAACAGTTTGAAGAAGTCAAGTTGCAAAAGCAAATGGAGTTCAAGGAGAAGCAACATGCAAAGCAATATCAATTTGAAAAAGAAAAGTGGAATCGTGAATTGGAATTGAAGGAAAAGCAATGCCAGATGGATCTCACTATAGCGGCATTGTCATCAAGCAGGCCAATTGGGGAGCTGGAACGCATTCTGGAATTAATCAATAAAAAATAACTTATGACATATATGTCATGTGATCAATTTATATGTGGTGCTTGTTTGATAAATCTTATGTTTATGTTTAATTATTGATCTTATGTCATGAAATCTAACTCCACTTTATTACCAAATGGAAATTTCCATGTTTACACATAATTGGGGCACCAACTTGCAATTTCAATTTCATATGACATTTATCTGCAATTTGAGGCAGATTGGAAAATTTGGGCAAGTTTTGCATTGAGAATTCATATGAAATCTGCTCAAAAATCAAATTCGATGATGGCTTTTTTCCTTTTTTATGAAAATGTCATTTGATGGTTTTTTTTTTAAATTTTTTCATATTTTTCTATATGTTTTTTTTAATTTAATGGTTATTTTTTTTTGGTTTGAAGGGTTTCAAATTTTAATTGGGCAATGTCCCTTGTTTTGTTGATTTTTGATTTTTAATTCTTAATTTTTAATTTTTTTTTAAAAGTTGATTTTTTTTCTTTAATTTCTTTTAATTTATTCTTTTTTATTTTTACTTTTAAAAAAAATCCAATTTAAAAAAAAAACACCTTTTTTTTTAATTTCAAATCTCAAATTTCACTTGTTTTTTTCATTTACACTTTTTACCCCTCCCTTTTAAAAAAAATTCACCAATTTGTTTTTATTTTTATTTTTTTAAATTTTAATTTTTGATTCCCAATTTATTTTTTTCTAATTTTACTTTTCACCCTTCCCTCTAAAAAAAACCCCACCTTTTTCAAAATGCAGGTAAGTGAATTTCTCTCCTTTTTGTTTAATCACAACCATCTTTTGTTATTTTTTTTTATTTTTAAATAGGTGATTCTCTTTTTGTTTTTTATAATTTTTTTAATCAAGTTTTTGCACCTCCCAAACTCACCCACCCATCACCATCATCATCCACAACTAACCCACTCATCACCATCATCAACCACCATCCACCTCCCAAAACCCCCCACCTCACTAACCCTGGAACCTCCCAAATAGGCTCCTGGGAGGTTCCAGGGCCTGAGGCCTTAAAATCTCTCCAAATCAATTCCAAATTGATTCGGAGCAATTTTAGCTAATCATCATTCTAATGGCCCCTAGAGGCCATTAGAATGATTGTTTTTTTTTATTTATATCATTTAAATAAAAAAAATACTGATACCTTTTTTTTTCTTTTTCATTTCTGGAAATTGACAACTGATCTCTTTTTTTTTTTCTTATTATTCATCTATTGACTTTGAATAATATGTTACTGTTTTTTTTATTCATTTATTTTATTTCAAAAATCTTTGACTGATAATGATTTCTTTTTTACTGATGTTTTTTTTTTATTTTTTTTCAAAAATCATTTACTGATAATGATCTTTTTTTACTGATTTTTTTTTTCCTTTTTTTAATTTTTTGGGATAATAATCATTACTGAGCCTTGATTGATTTTTTATTTTAATTTTTGTTTCAATTTTTTATTTATTTGTTCATATAGGGGAGGATTAATTATAAGAATTTATTTTGCAATGTCATTTCATTTCCCATCCCTTCCATCATCCTTAAAATTCAAAAAAAAATCTCCTCCTCCCTCTCATTCTTCCAATCATTTTGATGATGTCATGGTTAGGACTAAACCAGACTCAGCACATCATCGGAATGATTTGAAAGATGATGAAGCTCATATTACTCCTCTTGATGTCATGGTTAGGACTAAACCAAATATAGAACATCATGAGGATAATGATACCAAATTAAATAATAAAAGAAAGCTCACCCAAAGCCAAAGACAACACATCCATGATTCAAAAGAAATAATGTCTCACCTTGGCCATTCCAAAAAAGAATTGAAAAACTTTTCAACAATTTTGATTGACAAGAAATCTGCCAATGCCTCATGGTTAAAACTTCCATTGCTTAACACTCTCCTCCATCCTTATATCCTCATTAATAAAACATCCAAGCCATTTTTGCCTGTCATCATATATGAAATAACCCCATTTGATAATTCTTCTTGCCACTCTCAAATTCTGCAAAACATCATCATGACATTAATGTCCTTATCTCAAAATCAACAAGAAATTAAAACCAATAAGCAACTCCAAGGTGGCATTATGAAAGGTATTGGGTTTCGATCTGGTTCTGATGCTGGAAAATCTGCAGGTGTGTGATATTTTTGGCATATTACCTTCATAATTACTGACTAATTACAAAATTATTAGGTGTTTACTCCAGAAAACCTGGTTTAACTTCTCATCAAGTTGAAACAGATAACAATCAATGGATCAAGCTTCATCAATATGATGAATTTGTTTACTCAAGAATCTCTCATTTTTCAAAATTAGCTGCAAATGAAAATCAATCATTAATGGAAGCAGCCCAATTACCCAACTTCAGTCAACTCTAATGGACTTCTGCCAATCCCAAGGAAGAATTCAAATCATTTACCAATGTCATTGTCACCCAAGATGGATTTTTCAATAAGCCACACAAAGATTTAAACAATCTCAATGCCTGGACTTATGGTATATTCTCTTTTGTATCAAAAAAAGATTTCCTTCCACTCCCTACTATCTTCACCCCCTCTGGACATGGCTTACACTTCCCCGAATTGAAAATGGAGATCGATTTTTCAAAAAAACCTGGCATCATGGAAATTCTTTGGAAGACATCAACAATGGTTCATCATACAACAAAACCACCTCCAGAAATTATCAATCATGACAAAATTACTCATTTTGGATGTTCTTTTCAAATAAACCATAAATTATTCAATGTAGGTGACAAATTCTTGAAAATGACACCCACCAAAATCAATTCAAGAGTCAATGGGTACTTTGAAAGAAATATGCAGGATCAAAAAAGAACTAAAAAATCTTAATTGTAAATACTTATATTTTATGAATAACATCTCCACTTTGTTGTATGCCAATAAATCAAGTTTATAAAAGATTGGTCCTGATGAAATCTACAATTGACTATTTTTCCATGCCAAAGTGATTGGTTTAATTTTTTCACGCATATTTACCACATCTTCCCCAATGTCATTGTTGGCCAGATTTTTGGCATGTGGTGGATCATCATCTTCATATAAATCAAACCACTCATCTACAATTTGAGCTAACATATTATAAAAAATCGTGCAAGACACAACCCAACTAACAAAATATTCAATTTCATGATTATCCCTCATTTGATTTCGCATTTCCCTTAGAGAAAACCACCTCCCCTTCAAAATTCCAATTGCATGCTTGATTCTGACCCTTGATTTTGCTAGACAGTAATTGAAAGAACAGTTGTCTTCAATATGTGCTACAACTCCCTTATATGCTGGAACAACCCAAGGAGAGGTTGCATATGCTGAATCTGCAAGTAAGTATTGATCCTTTTCATAAAACTCTTGAGGTGTTTGTGCTATTTTCATATGTTGATAGACATTCGAATCATGAAGTGACCCAGTACAACCAACATGCAGAGCAGTGAACTGTTTGTTGATATTGCAAACCAGTTGTATTGACATAGAATACCTTATATGTAAGCCATCAGTAAGATTGAAATAAAGAATAAAGATTCAACAGCTTACCTTTTTTTGCAATCAAAATATGCTTTACCATCATTGGGAGGATGTTGTGATAATGGTATTAGACTCCCATCAATAAACCCAATGCACCCAGGGAAGCCTTCTGCTTGCATTACTTGAGACATCTCTCTGCGTTGTTCTATTGTTGGCCACACAATCACTTTGCGCTTCAACTTCATTAATATCTGGATGACTCTTTGAGTGTACAACACAATAGCCCCATGGCTAATTCCAAACAACATTCCAATCTTTCCCAAAGCGGCCCCATTTCCATTTGATCCTAGCCTTGATAATGCCACAGCCAATTGGATGGCAGGATTGCGTTGTTTGTTTTGTGATGAGTTTTGAAAGGTTTTATCATCTTGAATTTGTGCAAACAATTTTTCAAATGATTCATGTGTGGTCCTACATAGCTGTCGAAACTTTTCATATGATAATGTCTGTAAATCATTCATCGTATACATGTAATGAGATGGATATCTTCTACGAGGATTGATGTATCTTTGCAATGTTATCATATCTAATAAGATTATATCTTCCTGGATATCAGAATCACTTTCAGAGTTGAGAGAATCAATGAACTGAAGTGTGTCCAAGGTCTGAAGTAAAGGTAGCCTTTGTGATGCCTTGGGCATGGTAAATGAAGAAAAGGCTGGTAGTAAATGCAATTTGAAATCAAATAACTTAATAAATGATGAGTGTATTTAGATTTTATGCAAGAGAAGGAAATTTTTATGCAATTAACATGCCCTTACTGAGTTGTGTGTTTGAAAAACATGCCTTTATGGGAAGCTAAAGGTGGGATTTTCGTATATAAACATGGGATTTGGTACCAACAAACCTGTGTTTTTGTACCTCAAAATACCTCACCTCTTGAGGTGTGGGATTTCCCAAATCCCAAAAAGTTAATGCGGGATTTTGGCAAAAAAAAACTTGGGATTTTGAGTGTGGGATTTGGTAGCTTTGACACCCCCTAATATTAAATTGTAAGCTGTGTGGAATATTCAAGCAAATCCATTAAGAATTGGATTTTTAATGAATTTTTGAAGTTATTACTATTTTTCCCCATAAAATAGCATTACAAACTAAAACTTAACTTTTGATAAGTTTTTAATGCTTGTAACCTTAAAGTTTTAATCTCAATTAAGCTTTTACAGTTCCTAAAACCTTAATTTCAAGCCTGCATATTGGGATTTACCCTTTAGCAGCTTGAAATTCCTGTCCAAATTGTGATAAAACCAGTTTCAACTTTAAGGTTGGGTCAAAGTTTAATCTTAAAGCTTAAATAAGGTTGAAAATCATTTAATACAGGGGGATAACCTTAATTAAATCATTGCAGATCCAAAAAGCTGGGTACCCCAGCTCTGTTTGGTGTTTTTCCTTTGTCCCACCTTTTTGCATGGATTTTGCCCTTTTATTTATTTGAAGCCACACTATGGCCTTAAACACATTCAAATTGAGCTTATACAGGATTTACATTCTGTTTGCCAAATCCTTAGCCAATTCCGTAAATATACACAACACCTCAATTTTAACTAAAATTCTGGTAAGTTTTCATAAACCTTATGCTACTTCAAATTTAAGCTTATTTAAGCTTAAATTTAACAATTTTAAGAAAAGTTTAAAAAGTTACATTAGTAATGTGAGATTCTTAAATCTTTCAATATCATAAGAAATAAGCATTTTTTTGTATAACACCCTGTGAGTGTACCCTATGTTATTTTTGGCGTAGAATCCAAAGCTGACATAATATTTATAACTTTGTTTATCCAAAAGAAAGCTATCCTTTTTTTGTTATTTTTTATTTTAAATTCAATTGAAAAGCCTGTTGAAGACTAAATCAGCTGTGTATAAAATCATTTGTGGCCTTATGGGTATGTTATACATACCCCACAGGCTCACATTCCCTACCACCAAATAACATTGTACCACAATTTTCTTTTAGTAGTATACCCCCAAGCTGATTGTGGGGGGTATCATCCATTGTCCAACCTCTCTAATTATACTTTCAAGTATGTGAAGCACACAATCCAGATGTTTTATTGAGGAATTGGTCTTTTCTCATGTCTGAATCTTCTGAGAAACATTTGGTAATCAGGTATCTTCTCTGCTACAATCCATTCATCTTCATGTGGTGGATTTCCGTACCTGACCAAGTATTCTCTTTTGTCTTTTCCCCTAAGTCTTCTTTCTTTCAAGACTTTTAGTACCTTTTTTCTCTTCACTCTTATCAAGTGGAGGTACTTCTAAGGGTGTTTCATTTCTCAAAGGAAATAATTCCTTGTCACTTGAAGTGTAATTCTCTACCAGACTAACAGGGAAAGTTGGATGTTTATTTTCCAATTCTGCTGATAGCTCTACTTGTACTGAATTTTTCCCATGAAGGGTGTTAATAATAAATGGTCCTGAAAAGGAATCTTTCAATTTCTTTGGGCCTTTAATATTATTAAAGTTCAAGGTTAAAACTATCATTAAGTCTCCTACTTTGAATTCTGGGGTTTTATGACTTTTATCCCATTTCTGTTTAGCATATTCAAAGGCATCATTCATGCTTTGATTTTCATGATGCCTTACTTTATCAAGAAATAGCTTAAATCTTTGAGAAGTTGTATGAATATCAACTAAATCTTTCTTCAAAGTATCAACTGGAAGTTTAGGGTTCCATCCCTTTTCCAACATTGCAGGAGTTTTGCCTGTTGAAGCATGGATGAAGGTCTTGTAGGTTAATTGCAATGCTGGTATGAGAGTACAAAAATCATGGGTAAATCCATCAGAATCTTCAAACTCCAGGCCATAAGCACAAATTCTTATCATGTACTCAAGGGTTTGTATCATTCTTTCTGCTAACCCATCTGTTTGTGGATGGTATGCTGTTGAGAATGATAGTTTTGTACCCAAAAGCTTATGTAAATTAGTCCATAAGGCTGATGTGAATTTTGGGTCTCTAACACTAATGATATTTTCAAAGAGACCAGTATGGGATATGACTCTATTCCAAATCAAAAGAGCTAAATCCATAGCTGTTTCATCTTTATGACATGGTAAAAAGATTGGTGTTTTGCTATATCTGTCTACAATGACAACACATGCATTGTAGCCTTTATCACCTCCAGGTGGTAAGGCAGTTACTCAAACCATATGAACCACTTCCCATGGGGAACTTGGTTCTTGGATATGAATCATCAAGCCAAATCTTTTACCAGTAGCTTTATTGGCTTTTTGGAATCTATCACAACTATGACAGTACTCAATGACATCTTTTCTCCAAGATGGCCACCAGGCACATGTCTTAATTCTTTCCATTGTTCTGTCTTCAGAATTATGTCCAGAATAAATTTTATCATGGTATTCTAGCATTATTGTGTTAATTAACATTCTACTACACATGACCATGACACATGTGTGTTTAGATCTATGATATAAGAGACCATAAAATAAATGGAATCTTCTATTTTCATAAGATTCTTTTCAAATATCATCCAGAGAATTAGCTAAAGCTGCATCTTTGAAATCTTTGTCAAGTAGAGAAGTAAGAATATGACCATTCTTATCCAGCTTATAGCTATCTCTAACTTCTTCAAAGAATTCTGTTCCAACATCTGTGATGTTAATTCCTTCAATTGGAATTTGGGTTCTGCACCTGTGGGAACATAGGCAGGATTGTCAGGTGTATTGGGTAATGCCCATCTACTTAAGCCATCCGCATTCTTGTTAATATTTCCAGCTTTATGTACTATATTCATATTACCTCTATACTCCTGAACAGCAACCTGCCATCTTAACATGTGTCTGTTTGGAGTTTTCATGTTAAGAAGTGATTTTACTGAATTACAATCAGTAATTACTTCAAACACACTACCATCAAGATAGTAATGAAGTTTTTCCAGATCCCAAACAAGGCAAAGGCACTCCATTTGGCTAGCTCCATATCTGGCCTCAGTAGGTTTGATTTTTCTTGAAATAAAACAAATTGGACCTTCATAAGATTTTTCATTTACAATTTGAACTTGATGACAAGCTGCACCTAGGCCCTCACCACATGCATCAATATACAGCTTGAAAGGAAGTTTCCAGTCTGGCATCAGTAATAATGGTGCATTGGTCAAGGCATATCTGATCTTTTCATATGCTTGAATACTCTCCTGCGTCATTTCAAAGACAGTTTGTTGATCACAAGTTCTGTAGGATGATCTGGAATGGATTGCAAAATCTTTAAGTTGTTGCCTGTAATAACTGGAAAACCCTAAGAAAGACATCATTTCCTTTTTGTTCTAGGGCATTTGTTTCAGTAAAACTGCAGCAACCTTGTTTTTATCAACACCAAGGCTCAGTCCTGATACTACATGTCCTAGAGCTTTTGGCTCATGAAACCCAAAATTACATTTCTTAAGAGATATTTCCATGTTCATTGAAGAATTTTCATAAGTACTAATGAAAGTCTCTCTAAATGCAATTGCCAGGTTTCTGAACAAATGATAATGTTATCAATATAAATTATCAACCAACCTTCTGAAAGTTCATGTGGGAAAATGGTGTTCATCATTCTTTGATAGTGAGAGGGTGCAGTTTTAATACCAAAAGGCATCCTCAAGTATTCATAAATGCCACAATGAGAAATTATTCTCAATAATATCATAGCATGAGGTGTTAAAACATTCTGATGGAAGCCTTTAAGAGCATTCATAGAGGTAATAAATCTTGCTTTGGATAATTGGGTCATAGTCTCATGGATTCTAGGGATTGGATACCTGTCTGGAATAGTGTAGGTATTCAGTGCTCTAATATCACCAACCATCCTTTATTTATCATTATGCCAATTAATTATCACAGGAGCTGTGACTTCTACTTCTTCATTGTGTCCAACCTTTCTAAGAACTCCAAGTTTCATTAGCTCATTAATATGACTTTCTAATGCTTCTCTGGCCCTAGGGCTAGCTGGGTAAGCTGGTCTTCTTAAAGGTGGAGGGTAAGTTCTTTCCACATTAAGCATAATTTTCACTTCATGGCCTTTGATAGCCACAAGTGGTTCATTATCAGAATCAAAGGCTTCCCTGTATTGAAATAAAATTTCAATAAGTTCTTCCTTTATTTCTGGTGTTAATTAAGGACTAATTTGTGCTTCAATCAATTGATCTGACACAAATTTCTCTTTGATAACATTTTTCACTTGTCTAATGACAGTGATTTCTCCTTTTTCTAGGGGAAAAGCAAATTTTTGCCTTTTATTTTCCCCTATAGTGAAATACCTGTCTTTATGATTATTAATATCAATAACATAGATATTGTGATAATCATTTCCAAGTATAAAGTGTGATGGAGTACAATTATTCATAACAATAAATTCAACTTTTAATCTGATAGTTCCTGCAGGATGAGGTAATATCATTGCTTCTTCAAATATACCCAAGGTCTGCATATTTTTTCTGGCACTGCTGAATTTTATACCTTCAATTTTCATTAACTTCTTTTTCCAATTGGTATCAATCTTGTCAAGATAATCTTTTCCAACACAAGTACAAAAATCACCTGAGTCAAGATGTATCTTGGCTTCTCTGTTGTTTGTCACAATATTAGTGATACAAGATGATCCAGCTGTATAACCTTCACCTCTGGCTGGCTTGCATTTCTGCATTTTAGCATCTTGCACATGTATGAGATCCGTACATTCATCACTGTACTGTGGTAAGTGAGTATGCACTTCTGTAACCTGAAAGGAAACATTAATATTTTCTATACTAAGTTCATCTGGTAATTCCTCCTCTTCAGAAGGCTCAGAATCACTTTCATGTACAGGGACATCATTTGTTTCTTTTGTGTCATCTTTTTCCATTTCTATCTCATTGATTCTTGTCTTTTTGGGACAAGTATTGGCCAAATGAGATGTACTTCCACACTTATGACATTTCAAAGGATCTTTTTCATGTGGCTTATTGTGCTTTGGAATTGGTTTCCCACTGGTCTTTTTGTCCATTGAGGGTTTATACCAATTTCTACCAACTTTTGTTCGAGTAGTGATGTCCCTCATAGCATTGATATAATCTTCTGTAGAGCAAGGCTCAATACATCTGCTTCTTATAGCATGCTCAAGGTCACCACCACACTTTCTTAATATCCTTTTATGTACCATTATTCCAGACATATCAGGATGAAGGGAAGCTAATCTGTCCTTTTGCTTAAGAAAGCAAGACATGTGCCTGTCCCTCTCAATATTAAAATGGCTTCTTCAAAAGAATTCTCCATTTTAAATCTCCAGGAATCATTTGCCCATTTGGAAATGATTTGTTCTTTCCACAAAGGCGGAGAATGTTTACTATGGCCTTCTCTCATTTTGTAATAACATTTCTTTGCTGATTTGGTAAAAAAATGAGTGTAATCTGGAACTTATGTATTTATCTGGTATTTTAAAGTCTTCTTTAAACATATCAATTGTTTTCATAAATTCCATTTGATTATATTCCCCTTCACAACTGAAAGTTGGCCATTCCTCTAATCTTGGAATGTCTTTAAAATTGCAAGCAGTTTCCACTTCTGCATTACTTGAAATTGTATGATGTAAGTCATTATTCAAGTTTAGCACATTTCTGTCAAGAATTGGTGTGGACTGTCTTGGCAATTCATTCTTCAGTGATATATTATTAATACTTGATTGAATATCTTCTTTCAATTAAAGTCTTGCTTTATCACTTTTTTCCAAAAAAAAATTAAGAAAAGAGCTGCATTGTGGCCAGTTGAGTTTTCCAAGTTCTGCACTTGTATTCTTAATTCTTTTAACTGTCTAGTTATAAAAGAAATAGAGTTGTCATCTGGTTGATTGATTAAGGTAGCTTTAGACTCAATTCTTGCACAAATTTGCATCAAAGACAATATATTGTCTTGATTTATATTTTATTGACCAATTATGTTCTTTTGTGATTCTTTCACTTGCAGTATCTCATTACCCAAATTTTGTTGGAGATACTCAGATTTTTTAAGCTTTGTTATAATTTCTTTATTACAAGGTTCAATTTGGCTTACAAGCTTTACAAGGTCTACTTCTTTGGAAAAGATTGGTTCAATATTTCCTCTTCCTTGTTTTTCAATTCCATCAGAGTTCTTGCCATATTGAACACATTGTCCATGGCTGTCTTCTCTTTCTTGGGAATCCTGTAATTCTGCGGGTAAGGCTTGTTTCACTTGGGCTTTGCCTTTCCCTTTGCCTTTTGCTTGCCCTTCTGGTTGGTCTTTGGGGTTTGCTTGGGCTTATTTGGCACTTGTTGAGGCGTATTTTTTCTTGTGGAGGCTTGGGGAGCTTCCACTGGGCTGTTTTCCTTTCCTTGGGCCAATTTCTTCTTCTGGTCCTCTGATAACATGCTCTGGTTTTTCAGCCAAGATTTTATCTGTTGGACTTGTCCTTTGCAAGACATGGGTGTCCAACCCTTCAAAAGTTCATCTGTCTTTTCTGGCCCCATGAGCTTCTTCCCTTGAAGATATGAGTTCATGCTGCCTATCCAAAGGCTTGGGAGAAGTTCCCACTCTTGCTGTTTTGCTGCCATAAACCAGTTCTTGTACTGAGACTGGTATATCTCTATTGTTTCCTGTTCAAAGTGATTCAGGTCTGACAACAGCAATTGGAGTTATGTCAGCTTCTGGACTCTCAATAAGAGTGTCAAAGTTGCTGGCTAAACTTTGGGAACTGGTGGAAGTTCTGGCATGCTCCATTTGTCCTTCTCCTCTGGGCTAACATTCTTGTCTTTTGGATTTATGACTTGAATGTCCTGGTCCAGATCCATTTTATTGGATGGAGTAGTTACTTCCACTTCTAGTGGGAGTCCTTTCATGTCAATATAAAGCAATTAAGACTAAGAAATGGATTGAATTCACCTGCTGGACCTTTAAAGGGTTCTTTGGTAATTAAACCCCTTGGTGCTGGGCTAGTTTGAATTTCAATACTAGACTCTGAGGCTTCAGAGTCTGAAGAACTTTCTCTTATGGATGACACTAGAGAGAAAAAAAAAATTAAGTTATTTTATAAAACAATGAAAATAACTTATAAACTCAAATTATTGGATAAAGTTGTTTTAATGTAATTTATGGCAAATTACATCAAAAATAAAGAAAAATGTCCAAGATTAAAAAAAAATGTTTTTAGTAAAGATTTTTAATTTTGAAATTTTTTATTTGATTTTATATTTTCTTTAAATAAATAATAATTATGCAATTAATAAGTTATTAATCAAAACTGTATTATTATTCACTTTATACTAACATAACTCAAAGAATAAATTTCAAGTCTGTGATGTGAAAAAGCCACTAGTTAAAAAAAGAAATTTATTCCAAGTAACTCAATATTATATTGTTTCAAACAATATTCTTAAGAAAAAATGACTGTATTAATATTATAAAGATTATTTATAAGGGATAAGTCTCAAAAAAGCCAATATTAAATTAAATATGGCAATTTTACATCAAAAAACAGTAAAATAAGGTCTAGAATATGATTTATGTCCCAAAAATTGGTTAAAATAATGGCCAGGCACCCAAATGTAAGGCTTGTCTATGAAACTCTTGATAATAGTTACAATATCAAGAGTACTATGACTGTCCTCAGTAGAAAAATATAATATAATAAAATATTATAACCACAAATTTAAATATAATTATTAAAAATAATTATATAAAAGAAATATATTTAATTATTATTATTTAAAATAATAACAAAAAAATATAATAATTATTCTATTATTGTTATAGTCACTGACAATTATAACAATAAGGTGTGTAAAGCTCTTAATGAGACAATTGCATGTGGAAAACATAAATATTTAACCACTTATAAATAATATATAAATCTTATTTATAGAAGAGCTATAACACACACTGTGCAGAAATAATTATTATAGAAAAATTCTATATAAAAAAACTAATAATAGATAAAAAAGATATAGAATTTTAGAGAAAAACTTACTTATAATTTAAATTTAATACAACAAGTCAAATACAACAGTTGTTCTATTGAGTAATTATTATAAGTTAAAAACAAGCCAAAAATCAATATTTTAAGTGATAAAACAACTTTTCATGATAAAAAATATGATTAAAGAGTTTTTGAGAGGAATTTGTGGATTTTAAAAAATATTTTAAAGACAATAATTTTATAAAATAAAATATATTATAGGTGATTACAACAATAATCTAGTTTCTATGATTTCAATTCTTTAATTCAATATTTATAAGGAATAAGAATACTTAAGAAATATTTTAATAATAAGATTTTATATATAATAAAACTTTACCTGTTTAAATGTCTAATATGATTGGATTGATAATTGATGATGGACAAAAACAGTGATGAAAAGACTCTTTTTATGTCTACAGGGCAGCTCTCATGATTCAAAATGGATATAGAGGGCGTGATCAGGTCAAAATTCAAAAACCATGCTTAAAAATAAGGTTCTTACCTTAAGGTAACTTATTTTTAATTCCAATTGAAAGTTACCAGTGTTATTTCTAACTCCAAGTAGATTTAATCCTCCTTTAAGTTAATTATTTTAATTTTTAATATAAAGTAAATTTATTTATATTAAAGCTCATCACATGAACAACTTAAAAATAGAGTTTCAAGCAGAAATATCTTAAACACAATTTGTAATTAATTTTTAACAAAATCTTAATTTTCTTTAAGTATAATTAAAAGAGTAAATTTCCAGGCTAATTACCCAGGAAATCTTTTTATAAAAGCTACTTAAAATTTAATTTATATGTAGATAATATCAAATTGTAAGCTGTGTGAAACCTTCAAGCAAATCCATTCAGAATTGAAATTTTAATGAATTTTTGAAGTTATTACTATTTTTCCATGTAAAATAGCAATACACACCAAACCTTAAATTTTGATGTAGTCTTAATGCTTGTAACCTTAAAGTTTTAAGCTTTTTAAGCTTGATTAAGTTTTGAAAGTTCCTAAAACCTTAATTTCAAGCCTGTATATTGGGATTTATGCTTTAGCAGCTTGAAATTCCTGTCCAAATTGGGATAAACCCGGTTTAAACTTTAAGGTTGGATCAAAGTCTAATCTTGAAGATTAAATAAGGTTTAAAATCCTCCAATACAGGTGGACAACCTGAATTGAATCCTTGCAGATCCAAAAAGCTGGGTACCCCAGCTCTGTTTGGTGTTTTTCCTTTGTCCCACCTTTTTGTGTGGATTTTGCCCTTTTATTTATTTAAAGCCATACTATGGCCTTAAACACTTTTAAATTGATCTCACACAGGATTTACATTCTTTATGCCAAATTCTTGGCCAATTCAGTAAACATACACCACACCTCAATTTTAACTGAACTTTTGGTAAGTTTGCATTAACTTTATGCAACTTTAAATTTAAGCTTACTTAGGCTTAAATTTAACAATTTTGAAAAAATGCTAAAAAAGTCACATTAATAATGTGAGATTCTTAAATCTTCCAATAACATAAGAAATAACCATTTTTTGGTATAACACCCTGTGAGTGTACCCTAGGTTTTTTTTGGTGTAGAATCCAAAAATGACATAATATTTATAACTTTGTTTATCCAAAAAAAAGTTTTACTTATTTTTTGTTATTTTTTATTTTAAATTCAATTGAAAAGTCTGTTGAAGACTAAATCAGCTGTATATATAATCATTTGTGGCCTTATGGGTATGTTATGCATACCTCACAGGCTCACATCTTCCAAAATTATTATATCAAAAGTAGGTTATTTTCTCTTATTATAATAATTTCTCTCTATTATTACTATTAATAATTCTTCAATTAGTATAAATAGTATTTGTATTAATATATAACTTTAATATCAGTAATATTATAGTTATTAATTGTCTTTTATTATTAAAAAACAAATTTTTATGCCTTTATTATTTGTTGGTAACAAGAATAAAGTGCTTTTAAATATATTAATTATTAAATATTAAGATATTTATTATATTATTATATTTAATTAATAATATAATTATTTTTTACACCATAATTACAATAACTCTTTATTATAATAATTATTTTTATCTTATTTATTTTATTTATAAGGACATTCAGAGTACAATAAGTAAAATATTAGTAATTTTTACTTATTGTTTCATAGTCAAACCTTACAGGCACTGTATTGTTTTGAGAAAAAGCTACACCTTCTTTTTCCCATTATGTAATATATTTGAAGTTACAAAGTCCCTTTCAAAAATCCAATTCCTCTTCCTTGATATGCCTTTCAAATTTAATTTTAATTTTTCATGCATTCTCCCTGTTTCAGTTGGTTCATTCTAGCATTGCTTTTATCAAGCTATTTTCTTATTTACCAATCTAATCTCAAATATATAATTTCATAATATGCTATAATTCACCATTAATCAATTAAGATATTTCTTTAGTCTAATGATTTAGATGGATGAATTTCTTGAAATGCATCCAGAATATCAGTATACAAAGTTGGAAAGCTTGAATAATATTTTATATTGCAAAAAATTTTTCCTTACATTTTTTATTAAGATATGTTTAAAAATTGATGTAATTGATGCTGAGATAAGTTAAGACATCTCTCCATTTTTAATATTTCTTTCTGTATTGTTTTCTCACCATTACCCTTGATGATGGCTGGAACAAGCTGAGATGATTAGAACAGCACAATACTTTTTCTTTTTTTTCATATGAAAATAGGGATTTGTAGTAATACTTAATGCTTTGAAATATGGGTCATACTTACATTTTCTTCGTATATCATATTAATTTCACATGTAACCACATTAAAAGAGGGTATCCCATAATTTTCACTTTTTTCAATAAACCCAATTTTTTTTTGTTTTTATTCCTCAAGCCTATAAGTTCACAACAATACATTAGTCATGGTTTATGTAGTAAATTCTCCTAACACAACTAATCACTTATTAAAGCTAATGCCAGCCAAGTTGGCCTTAAAATAATAGACCAAACAAATACCTAGGATGATTTTTTGTATTACTTTCACCCAAAGTTGAAATGTATGAGATTCTTGTTCCAGAAACTTCCATATTTTTAGGTATTATTTTCATCAAAATACCCCATCAAATTCTTCAAGTATTTTGCTAGTTTGAATGGGCCTAATCTGCTTGCCATGATTTATAATTCCATTGCAATTTAAGTCAACCCAAGTCGAGTTGTTAACTATGGGTTTTTCAAAGAACTGTGTGAGAAAAATTGATTTGAAAGTATCAAGGTAAAAATTTAGAAAGACCTTTACTTTGATATACACCATCTTGAAGCAAAAGCTCAGTCTGATGATGATTGATGGGTAGGTTAGCCTGGTGGTGAATTGTGGTAGGGTCACTCTTCTCAAATTTGATTAGGTTTTTCGGCCAAAGGACCTCTCTGCAATAAAATCTGGTGGACTCCTTCAGAATCAAGTCAACTAAAACTTTACCAAGACCATCTGGATCACTCTAAAAGGGCGTCTTTTTACCTCGAGACCAGATCAGATCGCATTCTTGAACGAACAATGACGTCTATTCCAATCGACATACCCTTTGCGATCGACTTTCGAATCACTGTGGGCTATGTTCAGCCCCAAATTAAGAAGATAGATCGTAGGTCTCTGTGATGTGGTTACATTCAAGTTCTTTGGACTGACAAACTTGGCTTCATTGATGGTTGTATTTGCTAAAAACAGCCTTAAGCTCAATGGAAATCCTCCCAGTTGGCCGAGCATTTCAACATCGTGCCTCTCAGATTTTAAACAATCGAACTTTGGCAGAGCAAGAAAACTTCATTGCAGAGCAATTACAATCCGATAAAAACAATTCACTCGATGAAGACCATGAAGTAGATGATGGGGCCGGAGACGAGCCTGAAGATAAAGAGTTACTTGCGCTTGATCCTCGAGATTGGAAGGTACCCAAACCTTTCATATGCTCTCTCACTTCCACCATCAATTCAAGCTAATTATGGCTTTTCTGGTGCTTTTGAAACATCCTCATATCAACTTAGAATCAAGATCAATATGCAGTGTTGGGACTTTCGTCTCTACGTTGGAGAGCCACCCCCGATCAAATCAAACGTGCCCATCGAAAAAAAGTCTTAAGGCATCACCCTGATAAGAAAGCTGGCCAGGCCGGAAATGCTAATGATGATAGCTTTTTTAAATGTATTGCTAAAGGTAGGAGTTTTCATCCTCTTGAAGCCTGCCCTAGCATCATGCCTTGAATATGTATTCTTTCTAGCCTATGAGGTACTATCCGATCCTGTCAAGCGGCGCCAGTTTGATTCAATTGACGAAGAAGTGGAGGATACTGTGCCTACTGAAAAAGAAGTGAACGCCAGTCCAGAGGCCTTTTTCATGCTATACGGTCCCGTTTTTGAACGTGAGGGTCGGTTTAGTAGCAAACAGCCAGTACCCTCTCTTGGTGATATCAATAGTACTCATGAACAAGTCGAAAACTTTTATGACTTTTGGCTCAAGTTCGATAGTTGGAGGAGTTTCGAATGGAAAGACAAAGATGCCAATGAAGGTTCGGATTCGTGGGTCCAATCATTTTTCCTTTTCAATCAATTGCTTTTTTATTTACTTAACTAGACGTTGGCTGCTTGACTAAAATTTGAATTGATTTTATTTTTCCTTTCGCCTAATGAACCGTAAATTCATGTAGGCGGACTGAAAAACGTCACATTGAAAACAAGAATCGATCGGAACGAGAGCGCCGCAAGAAAGAAGACAATGCCAGGCGAAGGAATATTGTAGAGACTGCCCTCTCACTCGACCCACGAATGAAGAAATTTAAGGCTGAAGAACGACTTGCCCGTGAAGCAAAACGAAAAGGCCCAACTGCTTCCGGTACTGGTTCATCCACGCCAGTCTTATCGGCATCTGAGATTCAGGAGAAACAAGCAGCGGAACTGAAGGCCAAGGAAGAGGTGGAAAAGAAAGCTCAGCAAGACAAGGTCGTAAAGGAGGCGGCGAAAAAAGCAAAAGAAGCAGCCAAGAAAAACCTAAAGAAAGAGAAAAAGACAATTCAATCACTCATTACAGGGTCGAATTATTTTCTAGCTGATGGGGAGACTGTCATTGCAAGTGTGATTGAAGGACAATTAAGCGAGTTGGATGTTTTAACAACCGGACTCGAGCCAGAGGAAGTAACTGAAATGCGCAAAGAATTGGAAAGCAATCACGGTCAAGGAAAACCAGCCATGAAATCAGTTCTTGTTCGATTTGCTAAAAAAGTTTCAGATGCAGGCAAAGGCACCTTCAAAGAATTTATTTAAATTAACACGCTCTTATAACATTGTCAAAGTTATCGTAATTCTGCTTATAGTATATCGGTTTCTCATAGAACATATACTTTTTTTTTAGAAAATAAAGTCTTTTTTGGATCACGCAAGCATGCGTTTGATGGATGGATGCGACCAGGGTGCGTGAATGAGACCTTGCTTCTCTTGCCTCATCAAGGGCTTTGAAAAGCTGAGGGAGTTTGTTCCTTATTTGATGATTTGGATGTTCTTGGGCTAATAACTTCAGCAATTACCCACGTTTAAGTTCTCTATTTATTCGCATACTCCTGCGTTACAAAGTGTCTGCCCTATTGTAATTTCCATCACCCATCCGGGTCTCAGACCAACTTAGGAGATGATTTATTTGTTTCCAAGTTGCCTGTTTTTTATCATTACATTCTCAGTGGATGCTACTTTCTGAAAAAATAATGTCCCCTAAACCAACTTCTATTTTTGGTCTTCCCCACTCTATGATATTTTGACGCCGCCAAAGAGCTCAACCCTCACTTTTTGTCACAGCCTCTGCTCACATGGCCGCATATCATAAAATAATGGCATGATCCCCCTAGCTAAACCCTTTCATTAAAACGAGAATCCACCGATGCCAAAAAAATATAGCTTGGGGAAAATCATAAGTTGTTTTGACAAGCATAAAAGTAATTATTGTTTTTGAGGGCTTAGGACAACCCATTTGGATTAACCCAAATGAGAGGAATTCAATTTGTGTATTTTAATGAAAAAAGAGAAATATGTATGATTGCATGCCAAAATCATTAGAAAGTGGTATGATGTTTGGTAGTATTTGAGTGGGATTCTAGAGATTGCTGATTGTTTCTGGTGTGATTGAGTTACATTTCAAATGACAAACACTTATTGCACTTAGTTTATCTACATTACTTAGATGATTACTATGGATGTTGTGGTTGTAATAACAACTTGATAGTGAAATAAAGCCATTTTGGTATGGTGCCTTTAAGTTATGAATGATTCCAATGCCCAAAGGGTTCATATGTGCAATAATATCAGGAAAAAAAAATTATGCCAATGTTTGATGAGTATTCTTCTGGTAGTTCATGAGCTTTGAAGCTGTCCAAAAGTAATGCAGCATATTCTCCTGTTTAAAGAAGGTCTTTGTTACATTCCATTGGCCATTCTTGTAATATATTTACTTACATCAACCCATGATTTACTGTTGAAATAATAAGGGTATCCATGCTGATATCCGTAATTATGTTTTGATCAATTTTGCCATTCAAATATTCTGATAAAAACAATAGTATTTATTGGCTTGAAGTTTCAGTTTATGGAAAAAGTATAAAAATTCTTGTTTTTTTAATCTTGTTACAATTTGTGCAAGTGTATGCTACAGGAATCTTTTATTAAAGGAAATAATGAGGAAGAATTCAAAATTGAATAAAAATCCATAAAATCAAAAAAAAACTTACACATATAATAATCATTTGTTTTTAATATTTAAAAGATATTCAGAAAAATTAATTAATGTCAGGATAATTAATCGTTTAGTTAATGATAAAAATCTATCTACACTTATTTATGTCGATTCAATACAATATTAATAAATCTTCACATTCTAAAAAATGTTAAATTATTCTATTCAAACATTTTGAGAAGTGTAGACATTTTTAGCTTTAAGTTTCACTGTGGCATACACAGTACTTCCAATTTTCTCAAATGACATAATCTTTTATAGTAATATTTTTTTTGAATGCCTTCTGGCCCTTTTATTCTAAGATATGATTTACCTTGGAATTAGTAAAATAAATTATTGGTTTATGATGAGTAATGCCATTCTTTTTCTTTTCAAATTTTAATTTCTCCTCTTTTCCAAACAATCCACTTTTTTTAGTTACTTGAGATTAATGTGAGGATGATTATTTGTATTTTTTTTCTAAATTGATTGCCTGCTTTCTCCTATGATATTGATATCAATTCAAAATCTTAATCTCCTGAGCTAATGTATTCACACATGTAATTTTTTCTTTCATCTTAGAAGAAATCTCTCATTAAGACTATGATCATCTTCTTTTTATTGAGGAGGTTGACTTGTGCTTTCAAAATTATATTAATTACTGAATCTAATTATTTCCTTCAAATAGAAAAAATATGTTTACACTTAGTTTATTTATTAAAAATTCTCCTAGAAATTTGGTTATTCTCTTAGAGCATCTCCACCAGTGTTGCTAAACATTGAGAGCTATGACTCACAGATAGCTCCCCAATTCTGTAAAATGGCTTCTTGATGTGAAATGCAAAATTGCAGCGTAGGTATCTGGGGAGGCAAATTGTTACTTTCACAGAAACAGTATTTTTTTTCTAATTGAGTAGGGGTGGTTGAGTGATGGTTTGGACATTTCAAACGCAAGTTTCACATGAATTGATGAGTGTCGCGGGAGCTAGAGGGTTGCCAAATCTGGCAACCCAAGGTCCTTTTTTATCAATGGAGCTAAATGAAATTTGCCTTTAGCAATGCTGGTGGGGCTGGATTTTGGACGCGGGAGGGGCTAAACTATGAAATCTCAATATTTAGCAACGCTGGTGGAGATTCTCTTAGTTTTATAACAAGGGTCTTCTTTAAAGGGTAAGGTGTACTGGTATACAGTGATACCACTCACAAGGAGCCAGCTTCAAAGGAGTCAGATAAATGTGGGAGAAATGTAGGATATAATTGCCAAAGAATTAAAGCAAACGTACTAGGTACCAACAAGGTTATCAACTAAAAGTAAAGGGAAGAAGGAAAAGCGACAAATGAGAGGTAGGCTGTTGAGCTGTCAGAGGGGAAAACAAATTAGTAAAAGGACATAAATACTAACAGAAGCTCTGAAAGGGTGGAGAATTTTCTTATGACTGACTCTAATTACTTGTATCCTGATACTGGATGAACTACAATAATAAAAATACTCTAATAATTTAAATGACTTGGAGAAATACAATTAAGCTTGGAAGATGGAATAGTATACATGAAATCCTGAGGACTGAGGGATGAGCATTATCTGTATTATGCCAGTTGAGCTGGAGGACCTGTATGGGTGGAGTACCATGGTAACATGTGGATTCACCCAATTGCTGGTAAGCTGAAAGACCCCAACTGAGGGTTTTCTATATATCTATATATGTAAGATACAGCTCTTTTAGAGTTCCCTGCCACCTGAATGCAAATTCAGGCAGGGAACTGTTGCCTGTTGCAACTTGGAGCCGAATTTGCAGCATTTGTGAGCTCCTTTTTTCAAAATTTGTACACTGTCTTTTTTGATACAGCCTTTTTTATTTGTATTGTTTTTACTTTTGTTGAATTGTCTTGGGAATTCAGCACAATGGACACCATTGTGATGCCTATTAAAGGTACTGAAATAGTTATCACCTCCAGCAAAAAAGATGAGCATTTTTTGAAATTGTTATATTTTTTAATTCTGGAATCTAGAAAATTCCTTACGTGTAATTCAAGATCCATGGCCAAATTTATGGCATGCATCAAGCTGGCCTTTAATCTGGGTTGATAGCCGACCTCATTGGAAGACCTTGCATGACAATTAATGATACATTTGCTAAATACAATCAGCTGGAAACTATCAATACTAAAGAAAAAAGTGGGTTACCCACTATTTTGAATATAAGGGATTACTTCCAACTCAGACATATCATAGCCCAATTCTGTATCTTTATGGTAGTGCAGGTCATCAACTTGGGGACCCAGAAAGTTTAAGTGCAAGCTAAATAGACTTGGAAAAGCCTCAAGGCTTTCTCCAAAGAAACCTTAGCTCCAACTGCAGGATTTCCAAGCTTTCCTTGCATTTTCTCAAAGATATTGATGATCAATCCAAGGCTAACTGGACTTAAATCTCAGCCTTTGATATTTGTAAGAAAGATTATTGAGCTCATATTTGGGAACCCCTAAATAAAAATAGCTATTGGAGAAACTAGTCAAAAATTGATAATGATGGGTGTGAGCCTGTGAGGTATGTATGACCTACCCATAAGGCCACAAATAACTTTTTATACATTTGATTTAGACATAAATAGACTTATAAAATTAATTTAAAACAAAAGATAAGTATAAATTGATCTTTTATAAACAAAGACCATCAGCAAAATGGCTACATCTGAAAGAAGGTGTTGCATTTGGAAATTAGCTTGAAACCTTCCTAGAATGAGCTGGAACCCTTTCTTTGAACTAGGTTAGACCCAGGATTTCGATGGTTTTTAGTATTTCAAGTTCTTCCAAGCCACTGGAATATTACAGAATTTCCAATATTTTATTCCTTTTTTCAATTTATTGAAGTAAGTAGATAATATATTGTATGAAAATCATTTCTATTTATCTTTTAATCATCAAATCAAAATATTTCACAATGAAAATTCAATCTCAATATTTATTTTGCATTTAGAAAAACACTATTGAATATGAGAAATGCCTTCATCTGTATTTATTTATGACTTATTATCACTTTTAAGCAATATTAATTCTTATTTCTTGTTCATGACTGGCTCACCAACATCAAAATAAGCTATTTCAAACCAAATTCCTTTCTGAAGAAAATGTATTGATGAGAATTTTTGTTTCTTATATTTTTAAATTTCTCAAACCTTGGAAAAAATGATAAAGTATATTATATTCTTTTTGGATACAATTGTTTCTCCAAATATACCAAAAACCTGCATATATTTCTTTGTTTATTTATTAAAATTTCTAGAAATTAAGTATTATTCTTATTTTTTTATTTTTTTATTTTTTTATTTTCTGTTTTATTTTGATCATTAATGAGTCTTATGAATTTCTACCATTTTCACCAAAATTCATCTTTTTGAGAAAGATATTCCTTCACTTTGGCTTGTTTGGGGTGTTATTTATTAGCTCAAAAGAGAAGTAGTGGGCTCTAGGCAATAAAGCCCCTGCTAGTGGATGGAATCAGTAATTTTGTACAAAAATTATAGTAAATTACCCAAAATGTCAGCTACTGTAAATTTGTCCACAAGCATTGATAATATTACATAAGCATAAATTAATGTTCCTGTACTGTAATAAACTAGACATACGTAAAGCAAATTACAGTAGAAGGCCTTGTAAAGGCCTACTACTGTAATTTTGATTGAAAAACAAAATCAAATAAAATCAAAAACTACTCAAAAATATAAAAGAGAGAGTCTGTAAAGCTCAAGGAAAACACAAAAAAAGCCAAATTACATCAAAAACTCAAAATAAAAAATCAACATAAGATATGGATAAAAAAACTCAAACAAATGTAATAAGAATATAAAAGAACTTTTTTAGAGTAGCAGAAAGGCAGATTTTTCTAATGCTTTCCTCCAAAAATTATAAAACGAGCTTTATTTAAATAATGATAGTAAATTCAATGAACCTGTGATATATTTTCTTATACTTCTTTTCTATCATTTTCCATGAATTATTTGTGAAAATATCACTTTTTAAGACAGTTTTTGATTTTTGTGGCTGTTTTCTTTCTTAACAAGAAAATTCAATATTATTTCTGTTTAAAAAATTCAGAAAGAAAAATAGGAGTATATAATGAATTAAATATAATTCCAATAATATTAATCATAAATTAAAATGTTTTTTGATTTTAATAAATTAGGATCAGTTCACTTAATCTCTGAGAGCTCTCTTCCCATAAATAATAGTATTATGTCAAAGAAATATCAAAAACATTGATTTAACTTCAATCCTGTTCAAATATTTTTAAGATTCAGATTAATTATATCTTTCTAATTTTGTAAGGCTCAACAGAATTTCATTTGATTTTCAAAGATAGATATTTTCAAATTTGTATCACAGTCTCATTGATAAAAGCATATAATTCATGATTAATATGAATAATAAATCCATTTTTTCATGGATTCAAGAATTTCCAAAAATACACTTTCAACTTATTCTAATTGAAATATAATATTAACAGTGTCAATTAATTGATAAATGTTTTTATAATTACAATTGAATAATTGAAATATGATTCAGACCATGTTTTGATTAAGAGTGGATATTTCTCTGAAGTGATATCTGTTTCACTTGAATCTTACCTCCAAAAATTGTATAAATTACTAATGTGGCCCCTCTTTATTTGATTTTGGTTTGACTAATGCTTTTAGCATTTCATTGACCTTAAATAACCAATAAAAACAATAAATATTCCTGTATTATCTTTTGAAGACACTTGAAAGAGCTTCATATATTATTTTCTTAACTGAAATTTACAAACAGCTTCTTATTCTTAATATATCCTTATTTTAGTCTTTATAGCTTTATAAAAGTATCCCCAACATCAAAAACCTACCAAAAGCTTCATAGATATGCTTTGAGAAATAAATTTTTTAAAAGAACCAGTTTTCACCAGTTGTTTTGACTTCCTATAATATAGAAGTCCCATTATGTCAAAATAGCCAATTTTATTGTTTATTTTCTTCAAAAATATAAAGTTTTGAATTACTTTGAATGGCTTTTGGAACTTTTTATTACCTTGAATTACATAATTTATATGATTCTATAAAGGTGCACCCCATACATTTGAGTAAAAATATCATAGAGAAATTGGAAAATCATTTTTGAATTTGCTTTTATAATGTTATTTTATTATTGTGTAGTATTCAAAAAGTGAAAAAAAATCCATTTTTGGATAATTAAATCTATAAACCCACCAATTTCATATATAATCTTGAGTTTTGCAGTGCATGAATATCTCTCCATACATCCTAATCACTACAATATAGGATCAACATCAAGGAATTGAATTTAAAATGTAGATAACAGATAAAATATAGCCAAATTGATCAAAAAATACAATGCACAGAAAGCTATGTTAATAAAGTACTTTGAAGTTACCAAATGATTTATCAAATTGATATTCAGTAATATTGATACATGAAAATTGAATTTAATCAAATTTCACACAAATAATTGCATTATTTAAGCTTTATTTCATTTCTTTATATAGAAAATACCTTAATACCCATTGAAGAAAAACCCAAATTATCTTAGTTTTTCACATATTAATGTAATTTACTGGATAAAGATGGTTGTATAAGAATTGAGAATTACTCCAGAAAAATATAAAAAGTGAAGCTCAGTTGGTATAAATAAAAAATAAATCAATCCTCCAAAAAATTGAAGAAGTGCATGTTTTTGATTTTTATGAAGTTTGAAAATTCTTTCATTAACAATGCTCTTTTATATGAGGATTGGGATATTTGTTAGTTCACACCATGAAGTTCTATAATAAAAAGGTAGCCAAGTTTATACCTAAAGCCAAATATTACAATTTAAGTCTTTATATTATCTATTTATAATTGTGAACCCCTCCTCTTAAGAATTTGATGAGTTTAGATAGCGGGTAGGTTCTTTAAATATATAGTACATTTTTGTGGGGCCTTCCTTGAAATGACTTTGTCCCATAAATTGTGACATCTTGTTTCAATTTTTATTAAAACCTTACTATAAGCAGAGGGAAAAGAAAAGATATTATGTCTCAAAAATTACATCTTCTAATTGAGAGTAAACGTTTCAATGGTAGGGTATATTCTTGATAATATCTATATGTGAAAGTAGTCCCAAACTCTGAAAGAAATTTTATGATTTAAGGGATATTACTTTGAAACTTAAAGGGCTTAAATTGAAGTATTATTAATATATGGGCTCCCATAAGTGGTCTTGAAAGGGAACTGCTATTGACACTGATATATAAATGTAAAAATGTATAAGAAAGACAACAAAGGCTAAATTTTTTGTGATTGAAATGATACAAAGTGATAATAAAGATTCAAAAAAAGGGGTACTTGAAATAATTTTGTGAATTATGTTTTGTTGAATTACTGAGCTCTGAAAATCCCTACCAAGCACTTTTATTGAGCCAACTAAGTTGATACTTTGTGGCTTACATATGTGGCTTTAATTTCTTCCACAAATTCTATTTCCAAATTTCATTTCTGTTTTATCACCAACTTGAATCCAATCTATCTCCCATATCAAATTACAAATGAAACACCTGCTGTCAGGTGTAGTCAATTTTCTCATGGTGAAATTTATAGATATTATGTTATTTTTTGATTCTACACCAAAAATATGCAAGGGTAGACCCATAGGGTGTTATACCCAAAAATGGTTATTTCCGGTTTGATTGGAAGGCTTAAGAGTCTCAAAGTAAAATTATTAATCTTTACAATTTTTATTAAATTTTTTGAATTGGTAATTTTAAGCTTAATTTTGCAGTTGCAAAAGTTTTACACAAAATTACAAAAATTCAGTAAAAATTGAGATGTTGTGTATATTTACTTAATTGGCTAAGAATTTTCTGTACAGGCTTGTTATTCTGTGTGAACTAAATTTTATTTTTTTTAAATCCATTTTATGGCTTTAAATAAATAAAAGGGAAAAATTCACACAAAAAGGTGGGACAAAGGGAAAATGGCAAAAAGAGCCAGTTTACCTAACTTCTGGAATCTGAAAGAAACCAAATGAGGCTTTTTTGTCTTTGGTGAAGAAATTTGAACTTTATTTAAGCTTTATAATTATAATTTAATAGAACACTGAAGTTTAAGCTTGTTTATTACTATTTCCAACAGGAATTACAAGCTACCAAAGGATAAGTTCCTATATGCAGGCTTGTAATCAAGGCTTTAAGAACTGCCAAAGACTAATTAAGTTTGCATAAACTTAAATAAACTTAAAATAAAATTTTAAATCATTTCAACCTCATAAAAAGTTAAGCTTTAGTGTGTATTCCTATATTTACATGGAAAAATGGCAATAACCTCAAAAATTCATAGGAAATCTAATTCTGAATAGATTTACCTGGAAGTCTTACATAGCTGTCACAGGGGCTCTTTGAAGTGAAGAGGGCCTGGCACTCACTTATGGAGGGCTCAAAGATATGGTAAGAAAGGATACACTTAAGAGTGTTAAAGATGAATTACTAAAAGAATGAATATAAGAAAGCAGCAACAAAAGAATAAGAATAAAAGAATAGAAGAGCCAACCACAAACAAGTCCAAGTCCACTGTTTTAACCTGTCAGAATGGAAAGAGAAGGGTTAATAAGGATATGGCCACCCAACTCATACTGTACAGGCAAAGAGAGAAATGCAAAGACTAACTTAATATTAAATAAATATAATACCCAAAATAAGGATAAGAATATTCATAAAATAATAAATAAACTAAATTAATTAACTGGGCAAAAGTCCCCAGGGGGAGAAAGAGGGGCTGGTATATGTGAGAAACACCAGCCCTGATCCAGAGGAAGAATTTTTATGAGAGGATTGAATTATTGAATTGAGTCTGGCCAATACAGGTCCTGTACAGCTGTACAGAAACTGTACAAGAGGTGTGGTGTATTTGAGTGATCATACAGTTTTATACTGGTGTATTGAAACTGTATTGGGTGAATCAAACCTGTACAGGTATTGACAGGCTGTATTGATGTACCAAGCTGTATGCATGTTCCAGAATGAAGATTGCTGAAACTGAATGCTGATGCAGATACTGGATCTGCTGATTTGAGGTGTTTGAGTGGGTGTATTGATGAATACCCTTACCCCTGGTGAGTGGTTGTTACAGTATCCCCCTCTTGAAACTGGTGGGCTCCTGAACACCATAGTACCCTGCCACTGTTGAGTGGCATCTCAATATCCCCACATTTTTTTCAAAAAATTTCTTTTTAATTTTCTTTTCCTCTTGACCATTATCCTGAAAATCCTTCTTCAATTCTTCTCTGTCAAATTAAATTGATTCCCCCCTTCTTTCAAGTTTTGAGTAAGTATTCCACTTCGAAATATGCTTTTTCTTTCTTCTGATTCAGTCAATCTTGCCCTTGGGATATATCCCAAAATGTTGGCCACTGAGCTCTTGTGCTCAAAAAATGATGCCCAATGAGTATATGAAGTGTAATCATTGGGCAAGGCTTAATCCAAATAAAATATTGAAAAATTTCCTCCAAGGGGTCTTGTCCCCATTGTCAATGGAAATGCCCTCAAACAGCCCTCCAAAATGTTTTTTTGGGCTGTGGCCTCTTCCCTGAGGAATCTTGATTTTTATGGCCTTTTGGGCCTTTTTGGGATTTTGGTGATTTTTGATGATTTTATGATCTATGGCCATTTTTGGCCATTTTGGGTCTTTGGGGTCCTACAGTCTGTGGGCCGTACGCCGTGGGGGCTATTGGAGGCCCCCTGGGCCCAATTTTGCTGGGGACCCAGGGCGACCAAGGGGCCCAGAATTGGCCCAAACCCAAACTTCACCATATGTGGCCTGGACCCATTGATAGGGTCCAGGACCATCAAAATCCTGGCCTCCCCAAAGTTGCAGGGGAGGCCCTGGGTGATGAGTTCAGCCCCAAAGGGGTATGAACATTCACCTTAGAGGCTTTGAGGGGGGCATAATTGAGTTATGGCCCTCATTTCCTTGAGGTCAAAAAAAAAGCTTGTTGATATGGAGTGGATTGATTCTGACCTCTTGAATCTTCTGGTTGCATATTCTTCAGTTATGAGTTCCAAACTGACTGAACTCACTGAATCTTCTCCTTATGCACGGCCACAGTCTGTTCTTTGTGGTTCTGGCGTCTTCAGTCAATTATCCTCCCCTTCCATGGTGTCTTCTGGTCATTTTGATCTCTCCCAAACCTATGATGGGTTCAGAGCAGTTGAAGTTCTTGATCCTGCCTGTACTGAATGTTTGACCAAGGTTAAGGATTGCTTTCAACATTACAATCCTCAATTGTCAAAATGCCATATTTGCTTCATTGGAAAAAAACCATGTCGTTGTACCAGGTCAACTTTGTCCAACGTCAGGAGGCATTTATGGAGCAGAAAGGATGGGCCTTTTGGACAGGAATTCCCCATTTCTGAGGAACCTACTCCTGATGCAACCTCAGGATTTTCTCAATGTGAGTGATTTGCATATCTTGATTGAATTGCTACTGATATTTTGATGTAGTGACTGGTTCCAGGCAGAGGGATGTGGCCAGGTGGACTAATGTTGGAGGACCCATTCCAATTGGTGGTAGGCCCATACATTACAGCTCAGAAATCCCAATCTCAAGGACCAATACTGATGGAGTAGTGAAGGTAGTGAAAAAACTAAGAATTGTTGATTCCCCAACAGATCCAGATGCTGAAGGAAGTGATGAGTTGAATGGTGAAGAAGTTGAAGTTGTTCCTCATTCAGTTGGCCATCCATCCAGCAATTCCTCTTCTCAACCTCTGGCCAACACTAGATTCCAAAGCCAAATTATTCCCAGCACTCCCAGAACCTTCCAACCAATGCTTGCTTCCATTCCTACAACCCTTCCTCCTCCTTCACCAACTACTTCCCACACCACCAGGCCTGCCTTGAATCCAGCAGTAAGACCATCACCAGTTCAACAACCTAGAAACTAACCCATAACCACCTCCCGTCAACTTCAACCTGTGGCCAGCTCCAGAAGAAGAAGAGATGGATTGTCCCCTTTACCATTTCCTGCCGCTCAAGTTTTTCAAAGAAGAGAATGTTGGCCTATCCGGGTTACCAGAGAAGATCCCAACGCGGCTAGTGAAAATCAAGATGCTGTGGCCAGATTATTCAGGAGGGTTGATAGAAATAGCAGAGAGGTGATTATGTATGCCAATGACAGGACTATTCCAGGTACTGCTTCTGAAGAGATGGCTGCAAAATTTGCCTGGTATGAAGATGAGTTGATAAATGATTTTCAGAAAACTTTTGATGATTTAGGTAGAGATAACTAGTTTTCCTTTTCCTTGTTTGTGTTTGGTTTGACTTCTATCCCCACTCTTATAAATACTAAAAAATAAAAAATAATGGAACCTCCCAATACATGATTTGGGAGGGGATGATGCTGCTTTAAAGAAATAAAAGGAAGAAAGTTATAGAAGTAAAGAAAGAAAGAAAATAAAAGAATAAGAGAAAATGAGAGTAAAGAAAAGAAATAAAGAAGAATCCTGATAGCTGGTCCTCCTTGTGGTGAGCTGCTTGATTCTGGCCATGAAGTGTCTGAAAAGTGAAAACCAAGCATTTGATGCTCACAGAGTGGCCAAGGTAATGTTTTACAAGAAGTAGAACCCTTAGGGATGCATACCAGGAGATGGAACTTACTTTCATAACTTCCACTCCCCACCAAGCACCATAAACTGAAATAATTTGCCATAAATGACTTCTTAAATGAATTGCCATAAATGACTTCTGAAATGAATTGCCATAAATGACTTCTGAAATGAATTGCCATAAATGACTTGAAGTAATGAATGTCTTGAATTATGATGATTGGCATAAATTGAAATGGCAATAAAGAAAGAAACATTTGGCCATATCTTGATAAGGTTCAAATCGGAGGGTATTGGTGTTGTATGCTTCCTGAACCTGTCCAAAGAATTGACAAGTGCTCACAAAGTGGCCAAGGTGATGCTTACAACAACATTTGGGTAGAATACCCCCTTAAAGGTGCATGCCAGGAGAGGAACTTACTTTCATAACTTCTTCTCCCCACCAAGCACCATAATCAAACTCTTGAGGTATTTGGACCAGGCTTGTCTGGATATAATGAATGGAAATCCTTGACAAGGTCTGGTGAGTTGGTAAGGCTGGAAGCTGGTTCCCAAGTGGTTCTTTCTGGGTCTTCACTGAATCCTTTCCACTCTACAAGATACCATAATTCACCTCTTTTGAGTTTTAAGTCCAGAACCTGAGCCACTTCCCATTCTTCTTGCTCCTCCACTGAGACTGGTGGTGGCGGCAATTGATGTCAATTTGGGATAGTTGATTGCTTGACTGGTTCTAATAAGGACACATGGAAGACAGGGTGAACTGACTTCCTTTGCTGAGGCAACTTGAGGTGATATGCATGGCTGCCAATCTTCTTCATAACTTCAAAAGGTCCCAACCATCTTTCTGATAACTTCTTGGTGGGTCTTGTGGTCTTGATGTTCTTGGAAGATAGCCATACTTTGTCCCCAGGTTGGAAATCAGGTGGAATTGCCCTATTTCTATCTGCATACTTCTTGAATCTCCTTATTGCTGACTCTAATTCTTCTTTGACAACTTGCTGTACTGATTGGAGTTTTGTTGATAACTTTCCAGCAGGTGAACCTTGAGAAATATGGATTGAGTCAAAGCTGGAATTTCTTCCATAAATGGTGAAAAAAGGTGATTTCTTTGTTGATGAATGTTCTGCATTATTATAGGCAAATTCAGCCAGAGGGAGCCAGGTGTACCAGTCATCTTGATGATAGCTGACATACATCCGAAGGTACTGTTCTAGTATCTGATTTACCCTCTCTGTCTGTCCATCTGTTTCAGGATGAAAAGCAGTTGAAAGATCTCTTGATATCTTGAGCTGCTGACATAATTGAGTCCAAAATGATGAAACAAATAAAGATCCTCTATCACTGATGATACTGACTGGAAGGCCATGCTTGGAAAATACATGAATAATGAAGATTTAAGCTAAGTCCAGTGCAGTGATTGTTCCATGAGTTGGAATGAAGATTGCCATTTTTGAAAACCTGTCCACAACTACTAGAATTGAGTCAAAGTTGTTTGACAAGGGCAATTGAGTTATAAAGTCCATTGATAAGGAATTCCAAGGACCAGATGGAATTTGAAGAGGCTTGAGTAGTCCAAACTTCTTGTGATGAATGTTCTTGTTTCTTGAACATTGCTGACATGAGGACACATAGTCCTTGATGAATTGATTCATGCCAGCCCAATAAAAATCCCTCTTGATGAGCTTGAGGGTCTTCTCCTGGCCAGGATGGACAGCCAATGGTGAGTCATGATGCTTTTGAAGAATATTGGGTTGAAGTTCTTCATTGCTTGGGATTACCACTCTATCTTTGAATAATAATAACTTGGCTTGAGGTTCAAGAGAATAATCTGGAACTGATTCACCTCTTGCTAGTTGCTTGAGTATTTCTTTATAGTCTTTGTCTTGCCATACTTCTTTTTGAATCTTGTCAACTAAATCAGAGAAAATCTCCACTTTGATTGAGAAGAATATCGACTCTTAAATTCCATCTTGCTTAAGTACTTGATGAAAGGTTTGAGGATTCTTGCTGATGAAGTCCACCCCCCTCTCTGGGTACACGTTGTCCCGACATGACAAGGCATCTGGTAAAGTGGTCAGCCTGCCTGGGTGGTAAGTGATAGTGAAATGGAATTCTGAGAGAAATTCAGCCCAACGGGCCTGACGACGAGTAAGAACTTTGGAAGACATGAAATACTGCAAGGAAGAATCGCTGTCAAGACCTCAAAAGGATTGGAAAGAGAAAGAAGAAATGCTCTCCAGCGCTTGAGAGCCCAAACTATGCCAAGGAGTTCCTTGTCAAGAATTTCATAGTTCAGCTCAGCTGGGAGAAGCTTGTCACTATCAAATGCAATGGGGTGCTTTCCTGAGTCATTCACCTGACTCAGTACGGCGCCCAATGCATAATCAGAAGCATTGGTCTCTACAATAGTAGGTAGAGATGGATTGAAATGGGATAAGATAGGAGCAGAGATGAAAGCTTCTTTGAGTGCTTGAAACTGACTAAGAGCTTCCTCATTGAAGATAAAGGGATAATCTTTTTTGAGAATGGAAGTGAGAGCAGTGATTTTTTTGGAATAATTTTTAATGAAACAACGATAAAAATTGGCAAAGCCAAGAAAAGATTGAAGTGCTTTGATTTTTCTGGGCTGAGGCCAATTGAGGATCTGCTGAACTTTTGAAGAATCCATCTTGAGGCCATCACTTGAAACAACATAGCCCAAGTATTCCACACTTGAGGCATGGAATATACACTTGGAGGCTTTGGCAAATAAATTATTCTCTCTGAGTCTTTGGAGGACAGAGGTCACATGTTTGACATGTTCTTCCTCAGAACTTGAGAATACCATAATATCATCTAGATAAACCACAACAAACACATCCAACAAATCTGCAAATATATCATTCACAAGATTCTGGAAAGAAGCAGGAGCATTGGTCAAACAAAATGGCATGACCAAATACTCATAACTACCATATTTGGTTCTAAAGGTAGTTAAGTGCTCATCCCCCTCTTTGATTCTCAGAAGGTTATATGCACCATGCAAATCTATCTTGGAGAAAATAGTGAAACCGTTGAATACGGTGAGGAGCTGGTTCATAGGAGGGAGAGGGTATCTGTTCTTCCTAGTGACAGCATTGAGTTTGTGGTAGTCAACACACAAACAAAGACCTCCATCCTTTTTCTTGACAAAAAAGGACAGGTGCTCCTGTTGAAGAGGAGCTTGGTCTTATGAAACCTTCCTCTACATTCTCTGAAATGTAGGCCCGCAGTGTTTCTGACTCTTGATTTGAGAATGAGTAGATAACAGCAATTGGAGATAGAAGACCCTTCAATTCAATATGATGATCACAGGCATGGTGTGGAGGAAGTTTCTCTGCTTTCACCTTGGAGAATACATCCAAATATTGGTGATAAGCAGGAGGGACAACCTTCAACACAGTTTCAATTTCTTCTGGCTCTTCCTCCTCATCCCACTGCTCCTCCAGGGATGCATGAAAAGATCAGGGAGGAAGGTCCATATCCCCTTGAAAGAGATGAAGTGAAGATATAGCAACATCTTCTCCAACATCTTTTATCTCTTTGAAGACTTCATCTCCTAATGGAAGTAATGACTGAAAGGGATTGATGGAAGGGAAGGTGTCTTAAGTTCACCAGCCAGAGTAACACTGTTGACAGCAGTGGCAATGTCATTACTAGCAGAAGGAAGAATACCACTAGAATCCTTATGATTAGAATCATAGGTGATCAATCCATTTTTTCAATCAATAATGGGATTAGAATGGTAAAGGAAATCATAGCCCAATATCAGGTCTTCTCCCTTGGGTGAATCTATGATAAAGAAGTCCCATTAAAAGCTTGGGAAGGAAGGTAAGTCAACTACCCACTTTGTATAATGAGTGATGAACAAGGCAGGGGATTCATTAGAATCCAGAATGAAAAGAGGAATCTTTTCAGGGAGCTCTGACAGAGTCAATGAGTACTTGAGAACAAAATTCTTTGCAATAAAAGAGTTTGTAGCACCAGAATCAATGAGAATACTATAAAAAATATCAGAGATAGAAGAAAAAATAAGAAACTTTAAAGATTTCTTGACACTAGTATTCAGAGTGCACAATTGTGCTCTTGAAGGAAATAAGTGAGAACCATTGAGCACATCATGATCCCCACTCAGGCTTTTCCCCGCTTGCTAGGGAAGCCTCTTGATGATGACCCAGACTTGTTCTGAGGTCTCTTGAAGCGTTTTTCAATTGGGTGCTTTCCACCACAATAAGTACACAACCCCTCTTTAATCCTCCTCTCCTTTTCAGAACCAATTAATTTATTGTCCTTATTGAGGAGAGCAGCAAGAGGCTTGTCTTTTGAAGATTGAAACTGCTTGCCCTTCTTGTTCTTCTTCTGGTGAGGCCTCTTTGAAGATGAGTTTTGAGGAGGCCTAGATTGATTGGATCCATTGACTGGAGGCTTCTTTTCTTGATTTCCACCCTTTTCTTTTTGCCTCTCATGATATCTTGTGTCTAACTCTAAAGTGACATCCATAAGTTCTTGACGAGTATCAAAAGTTCCAGGGTGAGAAGCCAACTGATCCAATAATCTTGATGCCAATCCTCTTCTGTAAACATGGATATAAGCTCTTTCCCCTCAATCTCCAATTCTTGACATTAAGCTTCTGAAATCTGCAATTTACAAGGAAACATGACCACTCTCCTTCATCCTCAAATTGTCCAACTCTTGTTCAGCTTTCCTGACTTCATTGGGGTCACCAAACAGAGTGAATAATTGAGATTCAAATAAGGGCCAATTATTGAGGAGGTAGGAAGGGTCTTCATTGGAAATATTTGAGAGATAGGTTTCAATCCACTTTCCAGCTCTACCAGTGAGAAAAGAAGTTGAGTAAAGAACTTTCTTCCTGTCAGAGTAGAAATTTGCTGGATCATTATTGAAGATTAATTGACAGGATTGGATAAATCCTCTCAATTTATGAGCTTGAGTACCATCAAAAGAATCAGGTGCCTTCATGGATGGAGTCTTGAATGCAGGGGCTTTGGAATTGTCCCTGGGAGAAACTGCTTGAGTGAGTTGCCCCATGAATTGAGTCATCTGCTCCATCATCTTGAGGAGACTTGGATCAGTTTGAGAGACAAGAGGTTGACTAGAAAGGGCTAGATTAGAACCCTGAGGCACCTCTGGAGCATTTGCCAAGGCATCTGCCACTTCAGTTTCCCCAGAATCTTCCTCTTACACAGACTCTTCCCCCTCTTCATCTTCAACTTCCCCTAATCTTGCTCTTGCACCTTCAGACATGCCAGGGTAGCCACCCAAAAGTCCAGAAAAGGATCTTGATCTTCTAGATTTCATTCCACCTCTTCTTGAGGGTGCTGCTCCTTCCATTGGTGCTCCTCTGTCCAAATTTGCACTCAGTTGATGAACTGATGGTGTGCGGTCAAGAGGAGCCCTTGCTGTAGGAGTAAGAACAGCTGGAATATTTTGGGATCTAGTGTTCTTTGCTGGGGGACTATGCTGAACTGGCATTATGAACAGAAGTTGAATAAAAGAACTTGATGGTATTGAGAACAGAAATCAAAACTTGGCCAAATCAATCACAATAAAATCTTGATGAGGCTTGAGGAATCAATTCAATTCTTGAGGTGAACTCAACTTCAATCAACAATCAATCAATTCAATCAAAAATCAACAATAAATCAAATTCAAATCAAATATCAATAATCTTGAGTAATCAAAAATCAATCAATATCCAATCAATAAATCAGTGTCTTCAATATGAAATTAAGGTCTTGAGGAATAAATAAATCAATTCAAAATCCTCAGAAATAAATTCAAATATCTTGATGAGTCAAAATCAATCAATAATCAAAATCAATTCTTGAGGATCAATAAAATATCTTGAGAATTCAAAGTCAATCAATACAATCCAAATGAAAATCCTGAATCACTGAATCAATAAACCCAATGAATCCCAATCAATTAAACCAATCAATAACTCCTAAAAGAACCTGAATAAGAACACAGAAAAAATTTGATTTGATAAAATGAATGAAGTGAATGAAATGGTCAGCAATGATTAAGAAAAAAGAAAAATCAATTTCATATGAATGAAATGAATGAGATGAAATTGATGAGAGAGAAAAATCATAATCATTGAAGATCATTAAATCATAAAAGAGATCATAATTGATGAATGAGAGAAATGAATATAAATGAATGAAAAGAAAGAATCAAATATGAGTTAATTAATTTAATGTCACAGGGGCTCTTCAAAGTGAAGAGGGCCTGGCACTCAGTAAACTGGGACTCACTTATGGAGGGCTCAAAGATATGGTAAGAAAGGATACACTTAAGAGTGTTAAAGATGAATTACTAAAAGAATGAATATAAGAAAGCAGAAAAAAAAGAATAAGAATAAAAGAATAGAAGAGCCAACCACAAACAATTCCAAGTCCACTGTTTCAACCTGTCAGAATGGAAAGAGAAGGGTTAATAAGGATATGGCCACCCAACTCATACTGTACAGGCAAAGAGAGAAATGCAAAGACTGACTTAATATTAAATAAATATAATACCCAAAATAAGGATAAGAATATTCATAAAATAATAAATAAACTAAATTAATTAACTGGGGAAAAGTCCCCAGGGGGGAGCAAGAGGGGCTGGTATATGTGAGAAACACCAGCCCTGATCCAGAGGAAGGATATTCATGAGAGGATTGAAGTATTGAATTGAGTCTGGCCCATACAGGTCCTGTACAGCTGTACAGAACCTGTACAAGAGGTGTGGTGTATTTGAGTGATCATACAGTTTCATACTGGTGTATTGAAACTGTATTGGGTGAATCCAACCTGTACAGGTATTGACAGGCTGTATTGATGTACCAAGCTGTATGCATGTTTCATAATGAAGATTTCTGAAACTGAATGCTGATGCAGATACTGGATCTGCTGATTTGAGGTGTTTGAGTGGGTGTATTGATGAATACCCTTACCCCTGGTGAGTGGTTGTTACAATAGCCTAAAGATTCATTTTATCTGTGTATAAATTAGATTTCAATTATCCTTTATTAGTAATATTTTTTTTGCAATTTAGCCTTTAAAATACCATTTTTAATTCTTCTTAAAGAAAATTAGGATTTCTTTAAAAATTAATAGAAATCTTACTTGAAACATTTTTTCTTGGAAGTTTATTTTTAAGTTTTTTATTTTATGAAGTTTAACATAAATGAATAACTTTAATATCAAAGCTTAAATTAATAAACTTAAATCAGAATTAAAGTTACTTGCAGTTAATAATGAAACTGGTAACCTTAAATTGTAATTGAACATGAGTCACCCTACCTCAAGAGCCTTATTTTTAAGAATTGTTTTTCAGTTTTGATCTGAGAGCACCCTATATATCCATTATTGATAATTATAGACTCTCTGAATGCATAAAAAGAGTCCTTATATCACTTCTTTTTTTCCATCATTATCATTCAATCAATCCAAATAGACGTTTAAACAGGTAAAGTTTTATTACTTATAAAATCTTATTATTAAAAGTAATAATTTTTTTTATTCTTCAAAAATTATCATGAAAAGTCATAATAACAGAATAAATGATATGTCTTTATAACCAAATAATTGCTTTTATCATCTAAAATTATTGCTTTAATATCTTTTTAAATCCACACATTCTTCTAAAAATCGTTAAAATCTCATTTTTATCATAAAATTTGTTTATTTCTTTAAGAATATTAATTTTTGGAATTTTTTCTCATTTATAAAAATTATTTAATACTATAGCTGTTTTATTTGACTTATTGTATCAAATGAATATTCTAAGTATGTTTTTCTCTTAATATTCTATATTTTTCCTATCTAGAATCAGTTTTTTTTAAGTATTTCTCTTTAGGAATTATCTCTGCACAGTGTGTGGAATAATTTTCTTTATGAGTTGTTAATATTAATATTTTCCACATGTAGTTGCCCATTGGGGGCTTTAAGCTTGTAGGGTTTGTATACAAAGCTCTTGATAATAGTATCAAATATGAAGAGTACTATGACTGTCCTCAGTAGAAAATATAATATAACGAGATATTATAACCCTCAATTAATATAATTATTCAAAATAATTATATAAAAAAATAATTTCATTATTATTAAATAATTTAATAATAAAAAGTCTTAATAATTGTAATAAATTATGATTATTACATTATTGTTATAGTCAGTGACAGTTTTAACAATAAGAAGTGTAAAGAGCTTAATGAGACAATTACACATGTAAAATAATAATATTCAACCACTTATAAATGATATATAAATATTATTTATAAAGCGAATTATCACACACACTTTGAAGAGATAATTATTGTAAGAAAATTCTCTATATAAAAAAAGTAATAATAGATAAAAAAGATATATAATCCTAGAGAGAACTTACTTATAATATTTCTTCAATAAAAAAAGTTAAACAACAACAGTTATTATATTGAAGAATGTTTATAAGGTAAAAACACACCAAAAATCATCATTTTAAAAGATAAAAGCAACTTCTTTATGATAAAAGAAGATAAAAAAGTTTTCAAGAGGAATTTTTGTATTTAAAAAAATATTTAAGACAGTAATTTTATATAATAAAATATATATTATTGGTGATTGCAGCAATAATCTAATTTCTATGATTTCAATTCTTTGGATTAAGATTAATAAAGAGGAGAATACTTTAATAATAATATCTTATAATTAATAAAGCTTTACCTGTTTAAATGTCTAATATGATTGGAATGATGGTTGGTTATTGGCAAAAACAGTTCTGTGTAGGCTCTTTTTATGCCTCCAGAAAAGCTCTCATCATTCACAATGGATACAGAGGCCATGATAAGGTAAAAAATGAAAAATCATGTCTAAAAATAAGGTTCCTAACTTAAGGTAACTTATTTTTAGTTCCAATTAAAAGTTACCAGTGTTATTCCTAACTCCAACTAGCTTTAGTATTCTTTCAGATTAACTATTTCAAGTTTTAACACAAAACAAGTTTATTTATATCAAGGATCATCATGTAAACAGCTTAAAAATGAAGTTTTAAGCAAAAATCTTTCAAACCCAATTTTCAATTGATTTGGAGAAAAATCTTAATTTTCTTCAAGAAAAATCAAAAGGGTTGATTTCAAGGCTAATTAGCCATTAAACCTTTTCAAAAATAATACTCAAAATTTAATTTATAAACAGAAAAAATTAATTTTTAAGCTGTGTGAAATCTTCAAGCAAATAAATTAAGAGTTGGATTTTTAATGAATTTTTCAAGTTATTTCTATTTTTCCACATAAAATAGCAATACACACCAAAATTTAACTTTTGATAAGGTTTTTATAATTGTAACTTTAAATTTTTAAGCTTATTAAGATTATTAAGCTTATTTAAGCTTATTAAGCTTACTTAAGCTTATTAAGCTTACTTAAGCTTATTAAGCTTACTTAAGCTTATTAAGCTTACTTAAGCTTATTAAGCTTACTTAAGCTTATTAAGCTTACTTAAGCTTATTAAGCTTACTTAAGCTTATTAAGCTTACTTAAGCTTATTAAGCTTAAATAAGATTTGAAAGTTCTTAAAACCTTGATTTCAAGCTTGCATATTGGGATTTACCCTCTGGAAGCTTGGAATTACTGTTTAAATTAGGATAAAACCATTTTAAACTTCAAGGTTTGATCAAATTCTAATCTTAAAGCTTAAATGATGTTAAAAATCCTCCAATACAGGTGGGCAGCCTTAATAGAGTCCTTGCAGCTCCCAAAAGCTGGGTAACCCAGATCTGTTTGGTCTTTTTCCTTTGTCCCACCTTTCTGGGTGGATTTTGCCCTTTTATCTATTTAAAGGCATACTATGGCCTTAAGCCCTTTTAAATTGAGATCACACAGAATTTAAATTCTGTATGGTAAATCCTTAGACAATTCAGTAAATATACACAACACCTCAATTTTATCTAAAATTTTGGTAAGTTTGCATAAATCTTATGAAACTTTAAATTAAAGCTTAAATAAGCTTAAATTTAACAATTTTAAATTTTCTTAAAGAATTTGGGATTTCACTGTGAGATTCTTAAATCTTCTGATAACATAGAGATAACCATTTTTGGGTAGATTAAAGTCCTTAATATCAATAATAACTATATCTACATTTTTGTCTATAATATTTAAATTTATTCTATTTTCTATGGAGGGAAGTCATAGTACTCTTGATTTTAATTAACTTTTGAAAGAGATTCATGAACAAACCTTAAAATATGTGTTTTTTTTCTGAGAACTCAAGGGTTGTTTCTCTTGAAATAGAACTGATGTTGGATGAATCTATCTGAAAGGTTTATTTGACAGAACTCCACCCTTTCATTAAAAAAATGAATATGCCACCTTGGATCATGGGAGGGCACTTCCTTATCATCATGGAAGATAATGCACAAGTAAATACTTCCAACTTCATCAATCAGTTTTCCCAATGGCATTAAATAAGTAAGATGATAGTGCTAGCCCATTTTCCAGTTCTTAATCCTATGAAAAGTATTTTGAATAAAATTGAAAGCTCAAATGCTAAGCTATATGAGTCACAAAAAATGGCTTCATTACAAGTTGCAATTTGGTTGGCATGGGATAATATGCCTTGTGGTTTGATTGACAATTTTCTCTTGTCCCTTCCCCACCAAATGGATATGGGTATTGCAATGAATGTTGGTTCTACTTCATGCTAAAACAACCATTCTGACTTGGTAGTTTCTCTATCTTATTTGACTCTGCTTGACATGTGAACTGATTTGGTTTGAAATCAACTTTATGTCATATTTGATTGATTCCATTTCTCTTCATTTATGGAAAACAATTTTATTAACAAATAAAGGAAAGATATCTATTTGGTTTCTGTTTTACCTATAGAAATTTTCGGCAGAAAAAAATTCTTTTGTTACTTTTTGTGAGCCTTAGAGGTATTTTCATACACCTAAAAGACCATAAATGATAAATTAAGATACAAATATAAATGAAATGAATTTATTTATATTATAAAAATAAAAATTGAAATATAAATACAAATTTATATTTAAAAATCAAAATGTCATTATAATTTAAAAATAAAACTTACAATAAAATTTAGAATTATGAAAATACATTTTTACTTGTAAAAATTAAGTAGAAATGAATTTTTAATAAAAATTATGAAATTAAAATGTTTTTGGTAA
Organism: Austropuccinia psidii; assembly: GCA_023105745.1. Lineage (NCBI taxonomy): Eukaryota > Fungi > Basidiomycota > Pucciniomycetes > Pucciniales > Sphaerophragmiaceae > Austropuccinia > Austropuccinia psidii. Next base: position 46,916,747 of record JALGQZ010000009.1, read on the forward strand.
AACGTTATATAGAATATATTATAACTTTTTATCCAATAAATAAACATAAAGAAATTATCACACAATTGGCTTCCTTGTAAAAAATAAAGTGGGGTCACTTCTGGATGAAATTTCTGTAACTCAACTCTACATAACCTTAAATTAAGTTTTTAGTATTTTTTGTACAAAAGTATGAAAATCCTCAAAACCTTTATTTAATTAACACCACATTTGGTGTTAACCATCAATTTTTGTGTTAAAATTGAGGTGTTGTGTTTAGTTTAGAAGCTTTGAGGAATTGAAGTATTCTCAATTGATATGTCAAAATGTGCGCATGTATTACATAAGTTGTGAACCTTTGAGATATGACCACATACCCAAAAATGTCACAAGAAATATTTTATATAATTATACATTAAAAATAAGTACCTTAAAAACTATAAATACCATAAATTGGTACAAAGGTTGGTTTAACTTAAAAATCAATGAATAAACATGTGAAATAAATTACACCATTGGATTCCCCATGGTAAAAAACACATATACCATTTTTATGGCATATCTGTAAAGTCAATATTTAATAAGTTATAAGTAATAATACCTTATAAAAACCACAAATCCTTATTTATTTCAAACCTAATGAAACAACATGTGAAATAAATTGTACTATTGGATTCTCTATAGAACTCCACACATAAAACAATTAATAAGCTAAGCTTCAAAACCAATACTTAAGGTGTAAGGTTTGACTATGAAACAATAAGTAAAAAATTACTAATTTATTACTTATTGTACTCTGAATGTCCTTATAATTGAAATAAATAAGATTAAAATAATAATAATAATAAAGAAATATTATTATTATGGTGTAAAAATATTATATTATTAAATAAATATAATAATATAATTAATATTATATAAAATTATAATATTAAAAATAATATATTAATATAAAATAATTAATATATTATAAAACTCTTTATTATTGTTACCAACTAATAATAAAGGCGTAAAAAATTGTTTTTTATAAATAAAAAACAATTAATAACAATACTATTACCAATATTAAAGTTATATATTAATATAAATACTATTTATATTAATTAAGAATTATTAAGAGTAATAATGAGAGAGAAATTATTATAATAAGATGAAATAACCTACTTTTAACACTTAAAATAATAATTTTGAAATATTTTACGCCAAAAGAATATAATACAACTTTTTCAAATTGTATTTACAATAAAAATAAAGAAAATTTACTAAAATTCTTGATTTTACGTGGAAATGAGTTTATAGAGAGATTTATGACAAAAACAATTAAAGAATTGATTTAATCACACAGAAGTGGTGATTAATAATAAGATGGTCCTTGGTCTTTAATAATATAAGAGTTTTATATATAAAGAATAAAGAAATTACCTTTTATTTAATTGATTTAATGTTTTTGATGCGTCTGAGGGGAAAATGGAGTGAAAAGAGCTCTATTTATAGTAAATACCTCCCTCCTAGAGTCCAACAGGCTTCTAGTAGACGTGTACTGATCATATCCACTGGAATTGATCAATATTTTAAGGTTTGAGGGTGATTACATCATGATCAAACCATCTTACATCATTATTACACCATTATTTAAAGTTATCACTATAACTTTAAGTTTGATGACATCAGAGGCTTGGCAGAACCCCAAATTTCGTGGATTTTATTAGTATTAATCATAAACTAATAGTATTCACCAATTTTATCACTCTTATGACTGTTAAACTTAATTTAAGGTTACAGTATGTGATCATAACTGCTCAATTTAAGCTCAAACTTTGATCTTCAATAACTTTTAAGATTTACACGCTACAGCAATTCAGAGAGTGAATTCTGATAGCCTGGCATAACCTTATTATGCTGCCAAGAGCTTTTCATTACATCATCAAAACTCTAATTTTGATGATTTTTCTTGTAACTCATCTTTTCTGTCGAAATTCAATATTTTAAACTTCAAACCTTGATTTCAGGGGGTTATACCCTGAATTTAATAATAAAAATTACATCATTCTTCACGAATGAACTAGTAAAATCCAACTGTATACTTTTTTTAAGTTTGGACCACTTTCACAACAAAGTGGTCAACAGCTCTGTTGATTTTTATCAATATTTCATCATAGGTTTTAACCTTGTTTATAATTTGTAAAATAAAGTTCATATCTGTGTTTTTACAGTAATTACGTGGTAACTTTATTTTTGGTTCATCATTCTATCATGTATAGTTTAGAAGATATTAGCTATGATCCTTGAATATATGCGTTGACCAAAAAAGTGCATATATTCAGGATAATTCCTTAAGTATTGACTTTGGAAATTAGCTTATTAATTGTTTTATGTGTGAACTTTCGTGGGGAATCCACTGGTACAATTTATTTTACATTTTGTTTCATTGGTTTCTGAGATAAATAGGATTTTATGGTTTTTATAAGGTATTATACCTTATAATTCATTAAATATTGACTTTACAGATATGCCATAAAAATGGTATATGTGTATTTTTCCATGAGGAATCCAATGGTATAATTTATTTTACATGTTGATTCATTGGTTTTTAAGTTAAACCAATTTTTGTACCAATTTATGGTATTTTTTGTATATTTAAGTAATTATTTTTAATGTATAATTATTCTAAGTGATTTTAGTATAATTATATTGAAGGTATAATTATTCTCAATCTTTTTTGTGACCTTATTGGGTATGTGGTCATATCTCAAAGGCTCACATTCCCTACCACCAAAAAAGATTGTACCACAATCTGATATGTATGATTAGGGTATCATCCACTGTCCTACCTCTTCAATAGACTTTGTTAGTCTTGAAGCTCAATAATGCTTAACTTTTTTATTTTTCAGGTTTTCTTTCATGTCTGAACCTTCTTAGTAGTTTATCAGCATTTGTTATATCTTTCTCAAGTAGCCATTCATCTTCTTGAGTTGAATTTCTATACCTTACAAGGTATTCCCTTTCTTTTTTGTTTCTTGTCCTTCTTTCTTTAAGGACTTTTACTATTTTCTTTTCCTCTCCTTCTTCCAAGGGGGGAATCTCAAGTGGGGGTTTATTTCTTAGTGGAAATAACTCCTTGTCACTTGTACTGTAGGGTTTTATCAGACTTACAGGGAAAGTTGGGTGTTTGTTCATTAGTTCACCTGTGAGTTCTAATTGCACAGCATTGGGTCCATGAAGTGCTTTTATCATAAATGGTCCTGCAAAGGAATCTTTCAATTTCTTTGGGCCTTTTATGTTATTGAAATTAAGGGTTGATACTAAAACCAAGTCTCCTATTTTGAAATCAGGTGGCTTATGACTTTTATCCCATTTTTCTTTTGCATATTTAAAAGAGTCTTGCATCCATCTGTTTGCATGGTGTCTTGCTTTGTCAAGCATTATCTTGAAACTGCTTGCTGTTGGATGTATATCAACTAAGTCCTTTTTGAGGGTATCATAAGGAAGTCTTGGATTCCAACCTTTCTCTAGCATTGCTGGTGTTTTGCCAGTAGAAGAATGGATTGATGTCTTATATGCCAGTTCAAGTGCTGGTATTAGTGTACACCAATCATGGGTAAAACCATCAGAATCCTTGAATTCTAGCCCATAAGCACAGAATCTTCTGATCATATCCTCTAGGGTCTGTATCATTCTTTCTGCTAAACCATCAGTTTGAGGATGATAATCTGTTGAGAATGATAACTTTGTCCCAAACAAGTTATGGAGATTTGTCCATAATGCTGAAGTGAACTTTGGGTCTCTGTCACTTATAATATTTTGGAATAAGCCTGTGTGGCTAATGACTTTATTCCATATCATTATAGCTGTATCCATAGCTGTGTCATCTTTATGACATGGTAAGAATATGGGAGTTTTGCTGTATCTGTCAACTAACACTAGGCATGCATTATAACTCCTGTCTCCTCCTGGAGGTAAGGCTGTTACCCAATCCATATGAACTATTTCCCATGGGGATTTTGGTTCTTGGATTTGGATCATCATTCCAAATTTCTTTCCTGTGGCTCTGTTGGCCTTTTGACATCTGTAACAGGTTTGGCAGTACTCTGCAACATCTTTCTTCCAATTTGGCCACCAAGAGCAGGTTTTCACCCTCTCTAGTGTCCTATCTTCTGAGAGATGTCCAGATGCAACACTATCATGAAACTCATGTAAAATAGTGTTTATTAATGTTCTGTCTGTTAAGGCCATAACACATGTGTGTTTTGTTCTATGGTAAAGGATTCCATCAAGAAGGTGAAATCTTCTTTCATCATATGCCTTTTTCCATATTTCATCTAGTTTTGATGAAAGTGATGGATCTTTGCAGTCTTTCATTAGAAGTTGGCTTAAGATATGGCAATTTTTGTCTGTCTTATAGCTTTCTTTAACTTGGTTAAAGAATTCTGTGCCAATGTCTGTAACACATATTCCTTCTATATGGTGCTCTTCTTGTGGTACCCATGCTGGATTGTCAGGGGTATTTGCTAGAGCCCATCTGCTGAGACCATCTGCATTTTTGTGAATATTTCCAGATTTATGAACAATAGTCATATTTCCTCTATATTCCTGGATAGCAATTTGCCATCTCAGCATATGTGTATTTGGAGTCTTCATATTTAATAGTGATTTCACAGCATTACAGTCTGTGATTACATCAAATACTGTGCCATCCAAATAATAATGCAGTTTTTCTAAAGCCCACACTAGGCATAAGCATTCCATTTGGCTTGCTCCATACCTTGCTTGTGTTGGCTTTATTTGCCTTGAAATGAAACAAATTGGTCCTTCCACTGGTTTATCATTGATAATTTGTGTTTGGTGAAGTGAAGCACCTAGTCCTTCTCCACAAGCATCAATGTACAGTTTGAAGGGTAGTTTCCAATCTGGCATTAGAAGAAATGGGGCATTTGTTAAGGAATTTTTCAATTCTTCATATGCCTTGACTCTTTCTTCTGTCATCTCATAGACTGTTTGTTGGTCACATAATTTATACAAGGATTTAGCAATCTTTGCAAAGTCCTTTATATGCTGTCTATAGTAACCAGCAAATCCTAGAAATGATTGCATTTCTTTCTTGGTTTGAGGCATTGGTTTAAGTAGTACTGCTGCTACTTTATTTTTGTCTATGCCTAGACTAAGTCCAGATACCACATGTCCTAGTGCTTTTAATTCACTATATGCAAAATGACACTTTTTCAAGGAAATTTTCATATTCACTTGGACTATTTTCTGTAGTACCCTTTCTAGTCTTGTAAGGTGATTTTCCCAAGTTTCTGAGCAAACTATAATATCATCAATATAGATAATTAACCATCCTTCTGATAAATCTTCAGGAAATATGGTATTCATCATTCTTTGATAATGGGAAGGTGCATTTTTTATCCCAAATGGCATTCTTAAGTATTCAAAAATTCCACAATGGACTATTATTCTTTGTAGTTTCTTGGCATTGTCTATTAAGACATTTTGATGAAAACCCTTAAGAGCATCCATAGCTGTGATGAACTTAGCTTGTGACAATTGGGTCAATGTCTCATGGATTCTGGGTATTGGATATCTGTCTGGAATGGTATAGGTATTCAGGGCTCTGAAGTCTGCTACCATCCTTGATTTTCCATTATGCCAAGTTATAATGACAGGTGTAGTAACTTCTACTTGTTCATTATGTCCAACCTTTCTTAATACTCCAAGGTCCATTAATTCTTTAATGTGTACCTCTAAGGCTTCTCTAGCTCTTGGACTGGCTGGATAAGCAGGTCTTCTTAATAAAGGTGGGTAAGGCTTTTCTACATTAAGAATTATGTCCACTTCATGTCCAATTATGGCACCTAGTGGTTCTTTGTCAGTTGCAAAGGCATTTTTGTACTTAAATAAGAGGTCAATCAATTTTTCTTTCATTTCTTCTGTTAATTCTTGATTGAATTCTGCCTCTCTAAGTTGTTCAGATAGAAAAATTTCCTTTTCTTGAATTTTTTCTTCCTTCTTAATAACCGTGATTTGTTCTTTGTTATTTAAGAAGCCAAACTTTTGTCTTTTGTTATCTCCTATGGTAAAATATCTATCTTTTTGGTTGGAGATATCTATACCATAGATTGATAAGTAGTCATTCCCAAGTATGAAATGATTACTAGTACAGTTGTCCATCACTACAAACTCTACTTTAATTCTGACACATTGTGAGGGATGAGGAAAAATTAGTGTTAAATCAATTATTCCAAGGGGCTTCATGCTCTCACTTGCACTACTAAATTCGACACCTTGTATTGGCATAAGTTTTTCTTGCCAGTTTGGGACAATGGTTTTTAAATAACTTTTGCCAACACAAGTGCAATATGCTCCTGTATCCAAGTTAACTTTTCCTTCTTGGTTTTCAACCATAACAATACTTATACTTGATTTTCCAGCTGTATATCCCATTCCTCTTGCAGGTTTGGTTCTATACATTTTGGCATCTTGTATGTTTGTCAGGTTTGTGTCAGATGTTCCAACTTGTGGCAAGTTTGAATTAACATCCAGTACTTCATAAATTAAGTCAATATTATTAATTTGGGCATTAATTATATTGATTTCATCACTTTCAGAGCTTTCTGACTCTTCTGTCTCTTTTTCAGAGTCAGATTCCTCTTCCTTGTCATTGTGGCTTTCTGTTTCCATAATTTCATTAATCTTTGCTTTTTTAAGGCAATTATTGGCTAAGTGTCCAATACCTCCACATTTATGGCATTTTCTTTGCTCATTATTGTTGGATGTATTGGGCTCAAAGGATTCTTTTGATTTATCTTTTTTGATAAATGGTTTATTTGGGCTTTTAATGTCCAATTTTTTCCAAGTCCTGCCAATTTTTGTTCTTGTCACTATATCTTCTAGTGCATTTATATACTCTTCTGTGGAGCATGGTTCTATACACCTGCTTCTTAGGGCATGTTCTAGTTCTGTAAGGTGTGGATATGAAACTTTGATTAAAAATCAAGTACTTTTCCTGTCCTCAAAATTTGTATAAGGTAAAATTCAGTTAAAAATAGTATGAAATATTATTTTTAAGAGAAAACACGCCAATTTTATTGTTTATAACTTTATTAGTATAAAACAATAATATTATAAAAATTTATTGTTTTACCAACAATAAAAATTTATCCAAAAAATATTCTACAAGAGATATTTTAAGGCTACAAAAGAAATTTCTTCAAGAGCAATTTCAATTGGAATTAATTGAGCAAAGAACTGCAAGCAATTAATTAAAGAACAGAGTCTTTAAAAAGAATATTAAAGAGAAAACATGCCCAAAAGTGACCAGAGTGAATTTGGAAACAAAGTGACAAAGTTAACAGTGATGAAAGATGCTTTAATTCACTTTTGGGGTGGTTCAGTGGTAAAAATGATTATAAGAGTTACAAACAATGATTATAATGATTTTTTCACGTGGTTAAAAGGTTTAAAATGATTTAAAAGAGGTGGTTGGAATCTTTTATTGATTGGTTTAACAGTTTTAAACTAATTAATAAAAGGAAAAGATTCTAACATGAAGAGAAAAGTGGGGCAAAGAAGACATTCTTTTATAGCCATCAATTCTCTTACTCCAAAAGTAAAATTTACTCTTGTCAGTCGTGAAAAACAGTCTGACAACAGAAAAGCCAATTATGGCATCATTGAACCCTGGTTTAGACCAAAAAAGGGCTGGTTTAAGCCATTTTTAGCCATTTTTAGCCATTTTAGACCCTTAAATCAGCCATTACTATAGCAATACCAGGCCTAGAGCCTTCAAAACACGTCAGAATGTGTGTCAGAGGCGTAGAAACCAGTTAAAACTGTTTTTATTATGATTGTTTTATCTTAAGGGTAGTTTTACCTTCTTGGCAACAGCTAAAACTACCCCAGTTGGTATCAAAACCTCATCATCAATTGAGTCCACAGACCCTGTAACTCAATTCCAGGCCAAAAGTGATGAACTTTTGCGTGAATTTTGACATCTCACGCCTGTCAGCAAGGATTTTGGGGGTCTAGCTCCCCCTTAGAGCTGGAGTTCCTTTTCCCCCCCAAATTTAATCTTTCCAATTTATTTTTCCTTTAATTCCTCATCATGTATTATACTTATAATTTACACATGTAATTCAATTCAATTGTACAGTACAATACAGTAATAATTGACACCTCATATGTAAATCAAAGTTCACTTATGTAATACACGCGCACATTTTGACATTTCAATTGAATTCAATTGAAAATACTTTAATTCCTCATAACTTCTAAACTAAACACAACACCTCAATTTTAACACAAAAATTGATGGTTAACACCACATGTGGTGTGAATTAAATTAAGGTTTTGAGGATTTTCAACTTTTGTATTGAAAATACTAAAAACTTAATTTAAGCTTATTTAGAGTTGAGTTACAAAAATTTCACTCAGAGGTGACCCCACCTGATTTTTTATGAGGAATCCAATGGTGAAATAAAATTTATATGTTTATTTATTGGATAAAAAGTTATAATAAATTTTATTTAACTTTTTTCCAAATTTATTTATTTTTTCACACTTTTGTTAAAATTTCATTTTTACTTAAATTTTTCAAGTATAAATGTAATTTTATATTTACAAAATTTAAAGTAATTTTATTTTTAAATTATAATTAATTTTTTATTTTTAATATAATTTTATATTTATATTTTTTATTTTTATTTTAATAAATTTATTTTATTCATATTAATATGTTATTTTTTATATTTGTGGTCTTTTGGGTATATGAAATTACCTCTAAGGCTCACATTCCCTCCCCCTAAAAAAGAATATTACTTTGTAATATTGGTGTTTCTAGTGTGTCTGAATCTCCTCAGGAGTTTGGTGGCTTCTGGTATATCTTTCTCTTCTAACCATTCATCTTCACAAGTTGGGTCACTGTACCTAACAAGGTATTCCCTTACTTTCTTGGTTCTTAATTTCCTTTCTTTAAGAACTTTGGTTATTTTCTTAGTACCAGATGTCTCAATAGGAGGTATAACTTGGGGAATCTTATTCCTCAAGGGAAATTTCTCAGCATCACTAGATTTGTATGGCTTTATCAAGCTTACTGGAAATGTAGGGTGCTTATTGCTAAGTTCTTCAGATAACTCTACTTCAACAGCATTTTCTCCATGGAGGGCCTTAATCACAAAAGGTCCTGCAAAGGAGTCTTTTAACTTTTTACATCCTTTGATGTTATTGAAGTTAGTGGTGGATACAAGAACTAGGTCCCCCACTTTGAAATCTGGAGTTGCATGAGATTTATCCCATTTGTCTTTAGCATATGCAAAAGAGTCCTCCATGCATCTCACTGCATGCTTTCTAGCTTTGTCTAGCATTCCTTTGAAGCTAGCAGCTGTGGGATGTATTTCAATTAAGTCTTTCCTCAAGGAATCTTGGGGTAACTTGGGGTTCCATCCTTTTTCTAGAATAGCAGGAGTCTGATTGGTACTGGAATGGATTGATGTTTTATATGCTAATTCCAGTGCTGGTAACAGAGTACACCAATCATGGGTAAATCCATCACAATCTTTGAATTCAAGGCCAATGCACAAAATCTTCTCACCATGTCCTCTAAGGTTTGGATCATTCTTTCAGCCAGACCATCAGTTCGGGGTGGTAGGCTGTAGAGAAAGACAGTTTTGTGCCAAATAATTGGTGAAGATTTGTCCATAGAGCTGAAGTGAATTTGGGATCTCTATCACTGATGATATTTGTAAATATCCCAGTCCATGACACTACTCTATTCCATATCAGAAGAGCTGTATCCATGGCTGTATCATCTTTGTGACATGGTAAAAAGATTGGAGTTTTACTGAATCTGTCCACAATTACTAGGCAAGCATTATAGCTCCTGTCACCTCCTGGTGGTAGGCCAGTTACCCAATCCATATGGACAATTTCCCAAGGTCTGTTTGGTTCTTGGATTTTCATCATATTTCCAAGTCTTTTGCCAGTGGATTTATTTGCCTTTTGGCATCTGTCACAGGTTTTGCAATATTCTGCAACATCTTTTTGCCACATTGGCCACCATATGCAGGTCTTTACTTTCTCTCTTGTTCTGTCCTCAGAAAGATGTCCTGAAAAGGGACTATCATGGCATTCTTTCAGTACAAGATTGATTAATGACCTGTCTACAACTGTCATGACACATGTGTGCTTGGTTCTGTGGTAAATTATACCATCCAGTAGGTGAAATCTCCCTTCATTATAAGATTTTCTCCATACTTCATCCAAGGCATGTATTAGAGAGTTGTCTTTACAGTCTTTGTTAAGTAATTGGCATAAGATGCTACAATTCTTATCTTGAGTGTAACTATTTCTGACTTCTTCAAAGAAGGTGGTGTTCAAGTCTGTAACACTTATTCCTTCTATTGGAATTTGTGGTGAAGCTTCTTCTGGAACATAAGCAGGATTATCAATGTTATTTGGTAATGGCCATCTGCTTAGTCCATCTGCATTATTATGAATATTCCCATCCTTATGAACAATAGTCATATTGCCTCTGTATTCTTGTATGGCTATTTGCCATCTGAGCATGTGTCTGTTAGGTGTTTTCATGTTCAAAAGTGATTTCACAGCTGTACAATCTGTTATTACTTCAAAAACACATCCCTCTAAGAAATAGTTCAATTTCTCTAAGGCCCAGACAAGGCATAGACATTCCATTTGACTTGCTCCATATCTGGCTTCAGTTGGTTTGATTTGCCTGGATATGAAACATATTGGTCCTTCTACAGGTTTGTCATTTATGATCTGAACTTGGTGAAGTGCAGCACCTAGTCCATCCCCTGATGCATCAATATACAGTTTGAAAGGTAATTTAAAGTCTGGCATCAGTAAGAGTGGAGCAGTGGTCAATGCTTCTCTTAGAGACTCAAAAGCTTTGACTCTGTCAACAGTCATCTCAAATACTGTGTCTTTGTCACACAACTTATAAAGTGGTCTTGCTATGGATGCAAAGTCTTTAATGTGTTGCCTGTAATATCCTGCAAAACCTAAGAATGACTGAATTTCCTTCTTATTCTGAGGCATGGGTTTTAACAATACTGCTGCAACTTTGTTTTTATCAATTCCAAGGGACAAACCAGATACAACATGTCCTAGTGCCTTAAGTTCTTTAAATCCAAAATGACATTTCTTCAAGGAGATTTTCATGTTTACTGATTGGATTTTTGTCAAAACTCTTGATAATCTGTACATGTGCTCCTCCCAAGTCTTTGAACAGATAATAATGTCATCAATGTAAATGATTAACCATCCCTCTGAGAGTTCTTCAGGGAAGATTTCATTCATCATTCTTTGGAAGTGTGAAGGTGCATTTTTGATACCAAAGGGCATCCTTAAGTATTCATACACTCCACAATGAACAATAATTCTCAAGTATTTTCTTGCTCTTGGTGTTACTACATTTTGATGGAATCCTTTAAGGGCATCCATAGTGGTTATATACACTGCTTGAGATATTTGAGTAAGGGCAATTTGGATTTTTGGTATTGGGTATCTGTCTGGAACAGTGTAAGTGTTCAGAGCTCTAAAGTCCCCAACCATTCTGGATTTTCCATTATGCCACGCCACTATGACTGGTGTAGTTATTTCTACTTCCTCATTGTGGCCTACTTTTCTTATTACACCAAGGTCTAGAAGTTCTTTGATATGAATTTCTAGAGCTTCTCTTGATTTTGGACTTGCTGGATAAGCAGGTCTTCTTAAGAGTGGTGGATAAGGCCTCTCAATGTTAAGAATGATGTCAACTTCATGACCAATAATTGCTCCCAGGGGTTCTTTGTCTGTAGCAAATGCTCCTCTGTGGTCATACAAAAGGGAAGAAAGTTCATTTTCTTGCCTATCAGTCAGATGAAGGCTTATTTCAGCCTCATTTAACTGTTCAGACTTGAATTTCTCCAACTCTAAGTTGACTGGTGATACTTTGTTTACTGTAATTTGTCTTTTAAAGGGTAAAAAGGCAAATTTCTGGCGTTTATTGTCTCCAATTGTAAAGTATCTGTCTTTGTTATTATGTAAATCTATCCCATACATGATTAAATAGTCATTTCCCAATATAAAATGGGTACTAGAGCAATTTTCCATAACAACAAATTCAACTGTGATCCTTAAATTCCCATTTATGTGTGGGAATATGACATTGGTCTCAAAGATTCCTAATGCTTTCATTGGGTTACTTGCACTGTTGAATTTTATACCATCAATTGGTAACAATTGGTCTTCAAAATTTGGTACACAAGTCTTAAGAAAAGATTTTCCAACACAAGAGCAGAAGGCTCCTGGGTCAAGCAAAAGTTTGGTGGGTTTGTTGTCAATCACCACTTCTGTTATACAGGAGTTACCAGCTGTATAACCTTTTCCTCTGTTTGGTTTTGTCTTCATAAGTTGTGCATCTTGAACTTTTGATAAATCAACTTGACCATTGCTCAATTGTGGTAAGTGGGAATAAGATTCCATGATGTCAAAAGTGGCATTGATATTTTCTATATCTTTTGAAGATTCAGAGAATATGGATGACTTATCATCTGAATTGTCTTCAATTATGTCTTCTTTTTCAACATCTGGTTCTTTTTCAATGTCAATTTCATTGATTTTCCCCCTTTTTGGACATGTATTGGCTAAATGGGTGGTGCTTTGGCAAATATGGAATTTTCTGACTGTATCTGCAGATTTATATTTAATATTACTAGAATTTTCTTTGGGGTTTTTGTCCACAGAATCTTTCCAAGGTGTATTAAACCTTGTTCTAAGATTCACCCTACTAGAACCAATTTTGGTTCTGGTGGTTACTTCTTCTAGTATATTGATAATATCCTCTGCTGAAGATTGTTCAGTAGTCCTGCTTTTGACAGCATGCTCTAAGTCACCTCCACATTGTCTCAGAATTTTTCTATGGATCATAAATTCTGACATGTCAGGATATAATGCTGTTAATCTGTCCTTTTGTTGGCAAAACCATGGTAAAGCTTTGTCTTTATCAGCATTAAATTTGGCAGATTCAAAGGCTGTTTCAACTTTAAACCTCCAAGCATCATTTGCCCATTTGTTGATGATTTGGGTTTTCCACCAAGTCCAACTCTGGTGTCCATGTGCTTGTCTTATTTTGATGTACCATCTGTGAGCTGATCTGGTAAACAAGGTGTTAAACCTGGCTGTTACCAATCTGTCTGGTAATTCAAAATCCTCTTTGATCATGTCAATACCTCTAATGAATTCCATATGGTCATACTCTCCTTCACCACTGAAGTGAGGCCATTCTTTAAGTTTTGGAACTTCTTTCAAGAGTGCTTGGCCCATTGATGGTTCCAAGTTATGAAAAGAAGTGGATAGTTCATTTTTTAATTGTGAATTATCAGGATCCAATACTTGTGGATTTGAAATTCTTGTGCCCTCATTTTGATTTAGAGGTGTAGACATTCTTGGTAAGGTGTTCAGTAATTGTTCAATGTCATTCATTTTACTGTTGCTACACCTTTGGGAATTTCTGTATTCATGTTGGAAGCTTTGTATTAAATTTATTACTTCAATTTTATACATGTCTTCTTTATGTGTAAGTTCTTGCCATAACTCTGTCTGTCTTGTATTATCAGCAGTGACTTGATTCAATTTCATTGATAATTTTGATACTTCTTCTTGTGAAGCATCAAAACACTTTTTCAAGGCAATGGTATATGTCTTTACTTCAGTAAATGAATTTGAAATGTCATCAAGGACTTTCTTGTTATCTGTCTTGATAATATTTATGGCTTGTTTAATTCTTGTTTCAATTATGTCATCAATATTGAATTTAGAATATTTATCTGTTAATTCTTTAATAATGGCAGATTGTTCATTTATTTTATTGTTAGAAGAATTATCATTATTGGAATTTTTAATTGTTCTCAAAACTTTTTCAAAACACATAAGTGTTTCATTAATTTGGCACAGACTCAGGTTGTTTGTTTTAATGTTGTTACAAATGGTGTCATTTTTATCAGAAAGATGTCTTTTCACGTCATTTATAGCATCATACAACTCTGGGATGGAATCAAATATGTCAGAAATCATTTCTGGAACCTTAATCTGGCTTCCTCCTTCTTCTGTAATTCCATCATGGTTCTGGCCATCTGAAATACATTTTCCATGGCATCCTGCTGAATCTTTGGGATTCTGTAGCCCTGGCTGTAAGGTTTTGGGGCTGGTGCCTTTCCTTTGCCCTTGTTTGGAGTTTGTGGCTGCTTTTTCACGTTGGAATTGCTGCTGCTGGCCACTGGGGCTGTTTTTGGCACTGGTTTTGGTGGTGGAGGGTTGTTTTTCCTCCATTCCAGTGTCAAAAGCATCATGTTTTTCTTCTCCATCAATGGATGCCATCCATTGAGCAATTTGCAAGTGTTGGGATGGCCCAAGAATTTTCTTACTGTCAGGTAAGAATTCATGCAATTCTTCCACAGGTCTGCAAGGATCTGGTACTCCTTGAATTGGAGTGCATTGTTGTATGCACTGTGGCTGGCTTTGTATATGTCCACAGAGGCTTGTTGTGGCGGTGTCAGCTCTTTTTGAAGGTAAAATGGTATTATCAGCTTCAGAATGACCTATTTTAGTTGTTTGGAAGTCATCAACTGACCCTTTTCCTTCTGTACCTGGTTGGCCTCTGCCATAATCACGTCTATTACCTTTTTGGGAGCTGCTTGAGGGGTTGTAGCTGGCTCCTGACCTGGTTGAAGGCATAATTATGGTTAAAAAAGGCTTAAAATAGTATTTTTACGTCAAAAACTTACTATTGGCCAAATTCTTAGCCTTCTGAAGAGTATTACTTATGTCCAAGTTAATTAATTCAGAAGATATTGGTTCAGGCTGGTTATTTTGAGTCACAATAACAGTGCTATTATGATCAGAATTAACAGTACTGGCAGGGATAATGCTGGTTACTGTTGAGGCTGTTTCAATGTTTTCTTGTCTTACCACGTTGTCAGACACTAAAATTAATGAAAAAAGCCAATTAATTAAGTAAAAAAAGGTTATTTCAAAAAAGAAATAAAAATATAAGCCTCACTTATAATATGAAAAAATTTTTTTTTTTTTTTTTTTTGGATTATAAGTATTTTTTATATGTTTTTAAATTTTTCAATATAAGAAAAAAGATTTAAAAAGAGTAAAAAAAATATGTCACAGGTAAAATATCACGGCTGGGCCCCCAAATGTAAGGTGTGGATATGAAACTTTGATTAAAAATCAAGTACTTTTCCTGTCCTCAAAATTTGTATAAGGTAAAATTCAGTTAAAAATAGTATGAAATATTATTTTTAAGAGAAAACACGCCAATTTTATTGTTTATAACTTTATTAGTATAAAACAATAATATTATAAAAATTTATTGTTTTACCAACAATAAAAATTTATCCAAAAAATATTCTACAAGAGATATTTTAAGGCTACAAAAGAAATTTCTTCAAGAGCAATTTCAATTGGAATTAATTGAGCAAAGAACTGCAAGAAATTAATTAAAGAACAGAGTCTTTAAAAAGAATATTAAAGAGAAAACACGCCCAAAAGTGACCAGAGTGAATTTGGAAACAAAGTGACAAAGTTAACAGTGATGAAAGATGCTTTAATTCACTTTTGGGGTGGTTCAGTGGTAAAAATGATTATAAGAGTTACAAACAATGATTATAATGATTTTTCACGTGGTTAAAAGGTTTAAAATGATTTAAAAGAGGTGGTTGGAATCTTTTATTGATTGGTTTAACAGTTTTAAACTAATTAATAAAAGGAAAAGATTCTAACATGAAGAGAAAAGTGGGGCAAAGAAGACATTCTTTTATAGCCATCAATTCTCTTACTCCAAAAGTAAAATTTACTCTTGTCAGTCGTGAAAAACAGTCTGACAACAGAAAAGCCAATTATGGCATCATTGAACCCTGGTTTAGACCAAAAAGGGCTGGTTTAAGCCATTTTTAGCCATTTTTAGCCATTTTAGACCCTTAAATCAGCCATTACTATAGCAATACCAGGCCTAGAGCCTTCAAAACACGTCAGAATGTGTGTCAGAGGCGTAGAAACCAGTTAAAACTGTTTTTATTATGATTGTTTTATCTTAAGGGTAGTTTTACCTTCTTGGCAACAGCTAAAACTACCCCAGTTGGTATCAAAACCTCATCATCAATTGAGTCCACAGACCCTGTAACTCAATTCCAGGCCAAAAGTGATGAACTTTTGCGTGAATTTTGACATCCCACGCCTGTCAGCAAGGATTTTGGGGGTCTAGCTCCCCCTTAGAGCTGGAGTTCCTTTTCCCCCCCAAATTTAATCTTTCCAATTTATTTTTCCTTTAATTCCTCATCATGTATTATACTTATAATTTACACATGTAATTCAATTCAATTGTACAGTACAATACAGTAATAATTGACACCTCATATGTAAATCAAAGTTCACTTATGTAATACACGCGCACATTTTGACATTTCAATTGAATTCAATTGAAAATACTTTAATTCCTCATAACTTCTAAACTAAACACAACACCTCAATTTTAACACAAAAATTGATGGTTAACACCACATGTGGTGTGAATTAAATTAAGGTTTTGAGGATTTTCAACTTTTGTATTGAAAATACTAAAAACTTAATTTAAGCTTATTTAGAGTTGAGTTACAAAAATTTCACTCAGAGGTGACCCCACCTGATTTTTTATGAGGAATCCAATGGTGAAATAAAATTTATATGTTTATTTATTGGATAAAAAGTTATAATAAATTTTATTTAACTTTTTTCCAAATTTATTTATTTTTTCACAATTTTGTTAAAATTTCATTTTTACTTAAATTTTTCAAGTATAAATGTAATTTTATATTTACAAAATTTGAAGTAATTTTATTTTTAAATTATAATTAATTTTTTATTTTTAATATAATTTTATATTTATATTTTTTATTTTTATTTTAATAAATTTATTTTATTTATATTAATATGTTATTTTTTATATTTGTGGTCTTTTGGGTATATGAAATTACCTCTAAGGCTCACAAGTTCCCCTCCACATTTTTTAAGTATTTTCATGTGCACCATCTTTTGTGACATTTCTGGGTACAGTGCATTAAGTCTTTCAACTTGTTTCAAGAACCAAGTTAAAGGTTTGTCTTTCTCTGGGTCAAAGAAAGAGTTTTCAAATGCATTTTTTATCTTATACCTCCAGGCATCATTTGCCCACTTGGTGATTATTTCTTGTTTCCACCAAGACCAGGTATTCTTACCATTTGTTTGTCTTATGCCATAATACCATCTTTTTGCAGATTTCTCAAACAATGAATGTAATCTTGCAGTGATCAATTCATCTGGTATGGCATAGTCTTCTTGTAACATGTCAATTGTTTTAATAAATGACATGTGGTCGTATTCACCTTCTCCTGTGAATGTTGGCCATTCTTTCAATTGAGGTGCTTCCTTCATTATGACTTGGTTATTATCTTGGTGACTCAAGTCTGTTATGAAAGGATTTGACAATTCTTCTTTTGTTTTAACAGGGCTTTTTATATGAGAAAATGGTGTTGATAACTTTGGCATATTTAAATTAGCCTCATTAATTTGATCCATTTTTTCAGTGATAAGCCTTATTTCACTCTGAATATCATCTTTCAGATGCATTCTTGATTCATCACTTTTTTCCACATGGTCCCAAAGTAATTTTTGGTGTGATGAAGTCTTTTCTTCAAATTTTTCTACAGAAATACTTAATTTATTTAATTTTTCTGTAAGATTGTCAATACTCACATCATAATTGATTGTCAAAGTTTTATCTTTGATATCTTTTATGTACTTATACAATTCTTGTTGTCCTTGTATTAGTTTTTGAGTATTGTCAATTACATTCTTTGGTTTATTATTTTCAACAATAAACTTAATGTTGTCAATTTCTTTCTTATTTTGCACAACAATTTTTGTTAAAGAAGATAAATTGTTATTTATTTCTTGTAGTGATAATAAACTATCTTTAATTTCTTTTAGAGGTAATATACTATTTTTAATTTCTGTTAAAGTATTTACAACATCTTTGAACAAGGTTATTTCTTTGGGAAATGAGGTTGTCTCATTCTTTGCTCTTCCTTGTCCTTGAATTCCATCAAGGTTCTGGCCATGTTGAAAACATTGTCCATGGCATCCTTTTGGATTCTTGGGATTCTGTAGCTTGGGGAATATGGTTTCCTCCAATGCTTTTTCTTGTTCTTCTTCCCTTCTTGGGAAAGTGGGTTGGCTTGGGGCTTGCTGGTAGAAGCTACTGGGGCTTCTTCCTTGGTTGCCTCCCTCTTTTTGGCATGGTAGTCCTTGATTTTTTTGATTTGAGGTTTGGATGACAGTGGATTCCATCCATTGGATTATTTCACTATCTCCTCCTCTTTGAGGAACTTTTTCAGGATGTGCCAGGAGTTCATCACTCCTTGGTGTATTTGAGGCAACATTTCCCAATCTTTGTCCTTGTACACTGTGCAATACTGCTTGTACTGGCTCATGTAGATGTCTATTTGAGCCCTCTGAATGTGATTTGTACCTGTTTGAGTTACTCATACTTAGTTCTAATTCAGGCTCAGATATCATGGGCATTTCTGGGACTTGCCTTTGGGATAAGGCACTTCCTTGTGTGGATTCTGTTCCACTGGGAATATTGCCCTTTCTTTTCCCTTTTGAGGGATCAATTCTACCTCTGAGTCCAGCTCCATCTGATTGGATGGAGTATTGGGAACCTCTTCTGGTAGTCATAATTAAAGAATAAGAAAAAATAAAAGTATTTTAGAATAAAAATTCTTTTATGGCAATTATAAAAGAGGTGCTCACCTTCAGAGTCTTGAATGGTGGGTCCTGGAAAGTCTAATTTCTTAGCTTTCTTTCTTTTGGTGATAACTGGTGTTGGAGAACTTTGACAAGTTTCTTCCACCAACCTCTCAACAGTAGCTTGGTTGTCTTCTGTTGGGCTATCTTCAAACACTAAAAAAGACAAATAAATATAAGTCTTTATATAAGAAGTGTTATTTTTGGCAAGATATGGCAATTTTCCACGTAGAAATTGCTTTATATCTTAAAACAAAATTGAAATAAATAAAGAAATGAATAAAAATGAATAAAAATAACTTTTTTATTGGTTTTTAATTTTTTATATATTTTTTTTTATTTTTAAAGAATAAAATAAAAATGAATATGATTCTTATAAAATTAAATTATAATAAAATTATTTTTAATTTATAAAATATCTTTTTTAATCACTAGAGTCACTCAAAGAAAGTTCTTGCAAGTCTAAGGATGTGAAAAACCACGTGTAAGACAGTACAATTGCTTTCCAAATGCCTCAATAGCTTTTAAAATCAATAAAATATAAAATTATTATATAATTTTATGATTATAAATATAATTTATTATTGGATAAACCCAAATAGAATCTTTTTAAAGGTCTTTTAAGTAAATATCACGGCCAGGCCCCCAAATGTAAGGTTTGACTATGAAACAATAAGTAAAAAATTACTAATTTATTACTTATTGTACTCTGAATGTCCTTATAATTGAAATAAATAAGATTCAAATAATAATAATAATAAAGAAATATTATTATTATGGCGTAAAAATATTATATTATTAAATAAATATAATAATATAATTAATATTATATAAAATTATAATATTAAAAATAATATATTAATATATTATAAAACTCTTTATTATTGTTACCAACTAATAATAAAGGCGTAAAAAATTGTTTTTTATAAATAAAAAACAATTAATAACAATACTATTACCAATATTACAGTTATATATTAATTAAGAACTATTAAGAGTAATAATGAGAGAGAAATTATTATAATAAGATGAAATAACCTACTTTTAACACTTCAAATAATAATTTTGAAATATTTTACGCCAAAAGAATATAATACAACTTTTTCAAATTGTATTTACAATAAAAATAAAGAAAATTTACTAAAATTCTTGATTTTACGTGGAAATGAGTTTATAGAGAGATTTATGACAAAAACAATTAAAGAATTGATTTAATCACACAAAAGTGGTGATTAATAATAAGATGGTCCTTGGTCTTTAATAATATAAGATTTTATATATAAAGAATAAAGAAATTACCTTTTATTTAATTGATTTAATGTTTTTGATGCGTCTGAGGGGAAAATAGAGTGAAAAGAGCTCTATTTATAGTAAATACCTCCCTCCTAGAGTCCAACAGGCTTCTAGTAGAGGTGTACTGATCATATCCACTGGAATTGATCAATATTTTAAGGTTTGAGGGTGATTACATCATGATCAAACCATCTTACATCATTATTACACCATTATTTAAAGTTATCACTATAACTTTACATTTGATGACATCAGAGGCTTGGCAGAACCCCAAATTTCGTGGATTTTATTAGTATTAATCATAAACTAATAGTATTCACCAATTTTATCACTCTTATGACTGTTAAACTTAATTTCAGGTTACAGTATGTGATCATAACTGCTCAATTTAAGCTCAAACTTTGATCTTCAATAACTTTTAAGATTTACACGCTACAGCAATTCAGAGAGTGAATTCTGATAGCCTGGCATAACCTTATTATTCTGCCAAGAGCTTTTCATTACATCATCAAAACTCTAATTTTGATGATTTTTCTTGTAACTCATCTTTTCTGTCGAAATTCAATATTTTAAACTTTAAACCTTGATTTCAGGGGGTTATACCCTGAATTTAATAATAAAAATTGCATCATTCTTCACGAATGAGCTAGTAGAATCCAACTGTATACTTTTTTTAAGTTTGGACCACTTTCACAACAAAGTGGTCAACAGCTCTGTTGATTTTTATCAATATTTCATCATAGGTTTTAACCTTGTTTATAATTTGTAAAATAAAGTTCATATCTGTGTTCGTACAGTAATTACGTGGTAACTTTATTTTTGGTTCATCATTCTATCATGTATAGTTTAGAAGATATTAGCTATGATCCTTGAATATATGCGTTGACCAAAAAAGTGCATATATTCAGGATAATTCCTTAAGTATTGACTTTGGAAATTAGCTTATTAGTTGTTTTATGTGTGAACTTTCGTGGGGAATCCACTGGTACAATTTATTTTACATTTTGTTTCATTGGTTTCTGAGATAAATAGGATTTTATGGTTTTTATAAGGTATTATACCTTATAATTCATTAAATATTGACTTTACAGATATGCCATAAAAATGGTATATGTGTATTTTTCCATGAGGAATCCAATGGTATAATTTATTTTACATGTTGATTCATTGGTTTTTAAGTTAAACCAATTTTTGTACCAATTTATGGTATTTTTTGTATATTTAAGTAATTATTTTTAATGTATAATTATTCTAAGTGATTTTAGTATAATTATATTAAAGGTATAATTATTCTTAATCTTTTTTGTGACCTTATTGGGTATGTGGTCATATCTCAAAGGCTCACATAAGGAATTAACCTGAATATATGCACTTTTTTGGTCAATGCATATATTCAAGGATTTTAGCTAATATCTCTTGAATTATACATGATAGAGTGATGAACCAAAAATAAAGTCATCACGTAATTACTGTAGGAGCAAAGATATGAAGTTTATTTCACAAGTGATAAACAAGGTTAAAATCTGTAAGGAATTATTGATTAAAATCAACAGAGCTGTTGACCACTTTGTTGTGAAAGTGGTCCAAACTTAAAAATAAGTAGACAGTTGGATTCTACTAGTTCATTTGTGAACAATGATGTTTTTTTATTATAGTATTCAAGGTATAACCCCTTGAAATCATAGTTTGAAGTTTAAAATATTAAATTTCAACAGAAAAGATGAGTTACAAGAAAAATCATCAGAAATAGAGTTTTGATGATGTAATGAAATTCTCTTGGAAGCATAATGAGGTTATGCCAAGCTATCAGAATTCACTCTCTGAATTGCTGTAGCGTGTAAATCTTAAAAGTTATTGAAGATCAAAGTTTGAGCTTAAATTGAGCAGTTATGATCACATACTGTAACCTTAAATTAAGTTTAACAGTCATAAGAGTGATAAAATTGGTGAATACTATTAGTTTATGATTAAAACTAATAAAATCCACAAAATTTGGGGTTCTGCCAAGCCTTTGACATCATCAAACTTAGAGTTATAGTGATAACTCTAAATAATGGCGTAATAGTGATGTAATGAGGTTTGATCATGATGTAATCATCACCAAACCTTAAACTATTAATCAATTCCAGTGGATATTATCAGTACACGTCTACTAGAAGCCTGTTGGACTCTATGAGGGAGGTATTTACTATAAATAGAGCCCTTTCTGCTCTGTTTTCCCCTCAGACACATCAAAAACATTAAATAAATACAAACAAAAAGGTAATATCTTTATTCTTTATATATAAAAAATTTATATTATTAAAGATCAAAGTTCATCTTTATTATAATCATCAATTGTGACGTGATTAAACCATTTGTTTAACTGTTTTTGTTAAAAATCTCTCTAAAATCCCATTTCCACGTAAAAATCAAGAATATTTGTAATTTCTCTATTTTTTATTGTAAATACAATTTGGATAAGTTGTATTTATATTATTTAGCGTAAAATATCTCAAAATTATTATATTAAGTATTAAAAGTAGGTTATTTTCTCTTATTATAATAATTTTCTCTCTATTATTCTTTTCATAATTCTTTAATTAATATAAATAGTATTTATATTAATTTATAACTTTAATATTAGTAATATTATTTTTATTAATTGTTTTTTATTAATAAAAAACAATTTTTTACGCCTTTATTATTTGTTTGTAACAATAATAAAGTGCTTTGAATATACTAATTATTTTATATTAATATATTTATTTTATTATATTATATTTTATAATATAAATTATATTATTATATTTTATTAATAATATAGTTATTTTTACGCCATAATTATAATAACTCTTTATTATTATAATTATTTCATTTATAAGGACATTCATAGTACAATAAGTAAAATATTAGTAATTTTTACTTATTGTTTCATAGTCAAACCTTACATTTGGGGGCCTGGCCATAATATTTACTCTAAATGACCTTTAAAAAGATTCTAATTGGGTTTATGCAATAATAAATTATACTTATAATCATAAAATTATATAATAATTTGATATTTATTGATTTTAAAAGCTATTGAGGCATTTGGAAAGCAATTGTACTGTCTTACATGTGGTTTTTCACATCCTTAGACTTGCAAAAACTTTCTTTGAGTGACTCTAGTGATTAAAAAAGATATTTCATAAATTACAAATAATTTTATATTATAAATTAATTTTATAAAAAGAATCATGCTCATTTTTATTTTATTCTTTAAAAATAAAAACATTAAAAAATAATAAAAATATTAAAAACCAATAAAAAAGTTATTTTATTCTTTTTAATTTCATTTCTTTAATTATTTTCATTTCTTTTTTCCATAAAAAAAAAAAAAGATATAAAAGCAATTTTATGTGGAAAATTGCCATATCTTACCAAAAAGAACACTTTTATATAAAAGACTTATATTTATTTGTCTTTTTTAGTGTTTAAAGACAACCCAACAGAGGATAACCAAACCACTGTTGAAAGATTGGTGGAAGAAACTTGTCAAAGTTCTCCAACACCAATAATTACCAAAAGAAAGAAAACCAAGAAATTGGACTTTGCAGGACCCACCATTCAGGACTCTGAAGGTGAGTACCTCATTTATAAATTGCCATAAGAAATTTCCTGTTCTGAAATCCTCTTATTTCTTATTTTTCTTATAATATGACTACCAGAAGAGGCTCCCAATACTCCATCCAATCAGATGGAGCTGGACTCAGAGGTAGAATTTATTCCTCAAAAGGGAAAAGGAAGGGAAATATCCCCAGTGGAACAGAATCCACACAAGGAAGTGCCTTATCCCAAAGGCAAGTCCCAGAAATGCCAATGATATCTGAACCTGAATTGGAACTAAGTATGAGTGACTCAAACAGGTACAAATCACATTCAGAGGGCTCAAATAGACATTTACATGAGCCAATACAAACAGTACTACACAGTGTACAAGGACAAAGATTGGGAAATGTTGCCTCAAATACACCTAGGAGTGATGAACTCCTGGCACATCCTGAAAAAGCTCCTCAAAGAGGAGGAACTAGTGAGATACTCCAATGGATGTGTGAGCCTTTGAGATATAACCACATACGCAATAAGGTCACAAAAAAGATTGAGAATAATTATACCTTTAATATAATTATATTAAAATTACTTAGAATAATTATACATTAAAAATAATTACTTAAATATACAAAAAATACCATAAATTGGTACAAAAATTGGTTTAACTTAAAAACCAATGAATCAACA
Organism: Austropuccinia psidii; assembly: GCA_023105745.1. NCBI lineage: Eukaryota > Fungi > Basidiomycota > Pucciniomycetes > Pucciniales > Sphaerophragmiaceae > Austropuccinia > Austropuccinia psidii. The sequence continues at coordinate 46,941,107 of JALGQZ010000009.1, forward strand.
TGTAAAATGAATTATACCATTGGATTCCTCATGGAAAAATACACATATACCATTTTTATGGCATATCTGTAAAGTCAATATTTAATGAATTATAAGGTATAAAACCTTATAAAAACCATAAATCCCTATTTATCTCAGGAGCTAATGAGACAACATGTGAAATAAATTGTACCAGTGAATTCTTCACAAAACTCAACACATAAAACAATTAATAAGCTAATTTCCAAAGTCAATACTTAAGGAATTATCCTGAATATATGCACTTTTTTGGTCAACGCATATATTCAAGGATCATAGCTAATATCTTCTAAACTATACATGATAGAATGATGAACCAAAAATAAAGTTACCACGTAATTACTGTACGAACACAGATATGAACTTTATTTTACAAATTATAAACAAGGTTAAAACCTATGATGAAATATTGATAACAATCAACAGAGCTGTTGACCACTTTGTTGTGAAAGTGGTCCAAACTTAAAAAAAGTATACAGTTGGATTCTACTAGTTCATTTGTGAATAATGATGTAATTTGTATTATGAAATTCAGGGTATAACCCCCTGAAATCAAGGTTTGAAGTTTAAAATATTGAATTTCGACAGAAAAGATGAGTTACAAGGAAAATCATCAAAATTAGAGTTTTGATGATGTAATGAAAAGCTCTTGGCAGAATAATAAGGTTATGCCAGGCTATCAGAATTCACTCTCTTAATTGCTGTAGCGTGTAAATCTTAAAAGGTATTGAAGATCAAAGTTTGAGCTTAAATTGAGCAGTTATGATCACATACTGTAACCTTAAATTAAGTTTAACAGTCATAAGAGTGATAAAATTGGTGAATACTATTAGTTTATGATTAATACTAATAAAATCCACGAAATTTGGGGTTCTGCCAAGCCTCTGATGTCATCAAACTTAAAGTTATAGTGATAACTTTAAATAATGGTGTAATAATGATGTAAGATGGTTTGATCATGATGTAATCACCCTCAAACCTTAAAATATTGATCAATTCCAGTGGATATGATCAGTACACGTCTACTAGAAGCCTGTTGGACTCTAGGAGGGAGGTATTTACTATAAATAGAGCTCTTTTCACTCTATTTTCCCCTCAGGCGCATCAAAAACATTAAATCAATTAAATAAAAGGTAATTTCTTTATTCTTTATATATAAAAGCATTATATTATTAAAGACAAAAGACCACCTTGCTATAATCATCTATTTTGACGTGATTAAATCATTTATTTAATTGTTTTTGTTATAAATCTCTCTAAAACTCATTTCCACGTAAAAATCCAGAATAATTTGTAATTTTCTTTATTTTTATTGTAAATACAATTTGAAAAAGTTTTATTTATATTTTTGGGCGTAAAATACTTCAAAATTATTATATTAAGTGTTAAAAGTAGGTTATTTTCTCTTTTTATAATAATTTCTCTATTATTACTCTTTTAATAATTCTTTAATTAATATAAATAGTATTTATATTAATTCAGAACTTTAATATTAGTAATATTATTGTTATTAATTGTTTTTTATCAATAAAAAACAATTTTTTATGCCTTTATTATTTGTTGGTAACAATAATAAAGAGCTTTTTAATATATTAATTATTTTATATTAATATATTATTTTATTATATTATATTTTCATAATATAAATTATATTATTATATTTATTTAATAATATAATTATTTTACGCCATAATAATAATAATTATTTATTATTATTATATTTTTGAATCTTATTTATTCAATTTATAAGGACATTCAGAGTACAATAAGTAATAAATTAGTAATTTTTTACTTATTGTTTCATAGTCAAACCTTACATTTGGGGGCCTGGCCGTGATATTTACTTAAAAGACCTTTAAAAAGATTCTATTTTGGTTTATCCAATAATAAATTATATTTATAATCATAAAATTATATAATAATTTTATATTTTATTGATTTTAAAAGCTATTGAGGCATTTGGAAAGCAATTGTACTGTCTTATACGTGGTTTTTCACATCCTTAGACTTGCAAGAACTTTCTTTGAGTGACTCTAGTGATTAAAAGATATATTTTATAAATTAAAAATAATTTTATTATAATTTAATTTTACAAGAATCATATTCATTTTTTATTTTATTCTTTAAAAATAAAAAAAATATATAAAAAATATTAAAAACCAATAAAAAAAGTTATTTTTATTCATTTTTATTCATTTCTTTATTTATTTCAATTTTTTAAAGATATAAAAGCAATTTCTACGTGGAAAATTGCCATATCTTGCCAAAAATAACACTTCTTATAAAAAGACTTATATTTATTTGCCTTTTTTAGTGTTTGAAGATAACCCAACAGAAGACAACCAAGCTACTGTTGAGAGGTTGGTGGAAGAAACTTGTCAAAGTTCTTCAACACCAGTTATCACCAAAGAAAGAAAGCTAAAAAATTAGACTTTCCAGGACCCACCATTCAAGACTCTGAAGGTGAGCACCTCTTTTATAATTGCCATAAAAGAATTTTATTCTAAAATACTTTTATTTTTTCTCATTCTTTAATTATGACTACCAGAAGAGGTTCCCAATACTCCATCCAATCAGATGGAGCTGCACTCAGTGTAAGATGTGACTATGAAACTGATGATAATATTACTATTAATCAACAGTACTATGTCTGTTCTTATGAAATATAATAATAAAAATTATTATAACCACAATTAAATAATTATAAAATTATTTCTTTCACGTGTTATACACTACTAGTGATTATAACAGTGAGCAGTAATTGTCTACAAGAATCAATTACAAGAAGAATTTAATAATAAAAACTTCTTTTATTAAAATAATAAAATTATTTTAATATATAATTATCTTTTACAAGAATAATTATAAAGATAATTCTTGAAGAAAACTATTACTAGAGAAAAACTTTAAGAATTAAAGATAAATGACTCACTAATACTCCAAAGAACTTATTGATAGATAAGAGTAGAGAAATTTGACGTGGAATTGTGGATTTAAGGGATCAAAAGGATTTATAACAGTATTACAACAATATATAGTTGGATTCTTTGATTTCACGTCTTTCTGATTGATTCTGAAAGATTTAAAACACTTAAGAATAGCTGTAACTAATACTTACTTGTTGGTAATAATGATTTAATAAATTGATAAGATGATTCCTGGAAAAAACAGCAAGAGGAGGCCTCTTTTAAGTCAACAACAGCTCACAGAGGCGTGCCATGGAGCAAACTGAAAAACCAGTGAGTGAGAAAACAATAAACCTTTTTGGATTATTGATTGCATCATCAGTTGTCACGTAAGATTATCATAATTACTTAATTGATGCTTTTACGTGACTACCAACCCCAATATGGTTAAGAATAAAAGGAGTAACACTTGTAAATCTTCTTTTATCTTAAAATAATCATTGATTTCTCAAAGTTATCAATGTTATTGCCAATTTCATCACAGGTTGTAATTACTGTGAATTTTTGAAGATTCAGTGTTTCACGTAGAATAACCAAAAATGGACTGTAAGTAAAACTTTTAATTTTACTAGTAAAACTGTAATTCTTTGTGGTTGTACCATAGATAATACAGTTCTCCTTTAGTCCTGAAAGTTTCAGAAGGATTCATTAAGAATTTTATTTTTAATGAATTTTTGAAGTTTTTACCTCATTTCTACGTAGAATTGCAAATAGCAGTGTTTTGCTGGTTGCTATGAGGTAAATCAATGAATATGGGTCCCAAAAGGGTTTTAATTACTCTTTTGGGGTTTATCCATGGAAAGTCATTAGTAATTGACATGGTTACAGGAGTGTAAGTAGCTCATTACCTCCTTGGCATATCAAAATAGCAGGTTATTTGCTATTTTCTGGTGTTTTACAGTAGTTGTAACTTGGTAACCAAGTTCCCAAAGAGTTTTAGTTTACCAATTGGGCCAAGATGAGCCATGGATCCATGCTCTGGAGCTATCCACGCCTCTGAGGCCTCAGAAGTTGGGTACCCTGGCTCTCTTTGATGTCTTTTGTCCCCCTTGCTTATTTTTTACGTCAAAATAGTAATTTAAGCTTAAAGTGAGATATCCACTATGGGTGTACCAAAAGTCCATGTAAGAATACCATGATATTAAGTGCTCAAAACATGCATAACACTATTCTTAGTGTATATGTAACATGGGATTTCTCACTTTCCCATTATTTTGGCTAAAAATCAAGAAAAACAAAAAATTTCACAGATCTTTTATGTGGTATTAATGATGTGGTATTGAAGTATTTTCCATTTTACCACCTTAAATACTTAAATTGAGCTTATTCACTCTATGAAGCGACCCTAGATGAATTTTTGTGTAGAATCCAAATCTGGTCTTAAATCCATGGATTTACTTACTCAATAAAAAGTTATTCATCTTTTCTGAAATTGAAAATGATGAATTTTGGATATATGCATGACTTATGAGTTTTGCATAATTCAAAATTTCTTTTTAAGATAATTGTGGCCTATTTGGGTATGTAAAATATACCTCAAGGCTCATATTCCCTCCCACCAAAAAATAAAATTGTACTACAATTTTATTAGTGATAAAAGAATAAGGCCCCAAAGGGGGTTAATGTCCACTGTCCAACCTCTTCACATTACTCAGATCAAGTAATTTAAAGCACATTTATAGACATATTCAGGCTTGTGGCCTCCTTTCATGTCTAAATCTTCTCAAGAGTTTATCTGAGTCAGGTATTTCTGATTCTGCCATCCATTCATCTTCATGTACTGGATTTCTATATCTGACAAGATATTCTCTTTGATTTTTACCCCTAAGTCTCCTTTCTTTAATGACTTTCTTTATCTTTTTGTCTTCATTCTGTTCCACAAGTGGTACAGTTAAAGTAGTTGGGTTCCTTAAAGGAAACAATTCTTTATCAGCTGGTTGATAAGGCTTTATCAAGCTGACTGGAAATGTGGGGTGTTTATTTTCCAATTCACCACTCAATTCCACTTGAATTGCATTGGTTCCATGTAAAGCAACAATAACAAAAGGTCCTACATAAGAATCTTTAAGTTTCTTTGGGCCTTTGATATTATGAAAATTCAAGGTTGAAACTAAAACTAAGTCCCCTACTTTGAAGTCTGGTACTTTATGACTCTTGTCCCACTTCTGTTTTGCATAATCAGAAGCATCATCCATACTTTGTTTTGCATGATGTTTTACTTTATCAAGCATTATCTTGAAGCTGGAAGCTTTAGGATGAATGTCAATCAAGTCTTTCCTCAGTGTGTCTGCTGGGAGTCTTGGATTCCATCCTTTCTCTAACATAGCAGGAGTTTGTCCTGTGGAAGAATGGACTGATGTCTTGTATGCCAATTCTAATGCAGGTATCAGAGTGCACCAGTCATGGGTAAAGCCATCTGAGTCTTTGAATTCTAATCCATAAGCACAGAATCTCCTGATCATGTCTTCTAAAGTTTGAATCATCCTCTCTGCTAGCCCATCTGTTTGAGGGTGATATGCTGTAGAGAATGATAACTTAGTCCCAAACAATCTATGAAGATTGGTCCAAAGTGCAGATGTGAATTTGGGATCTCTGTCACTTATGATATTCTTAAATAATCCTGTATTAGAAATAACTCTACTCCATAAAAGAAGAGCTGTATCCATAGCAGTGTCATCTTTATGACATGGTAAGAATATGGGAGTTTTGCTATATCTGTCTACAATGACTAAGCAAGCATTATAACTTTTGTCACCACTTAGAGGAAGTGCTGTGACCCAATCCATGTGAACAACTTCCCAAGGGGATTTTGGTTCTTGAATATGGATCATCAATCCAAATTTCTTGCCTGTACTCCTGTTTGCTTTCTGGCATCTATCACAGGTATGGCAATACTCAATGGTTTCTTTTCTCCAAGATGGCCACCATGCACAGTTCTTCACTTTTTCAAGTGTTCTGTCTTCTGATAGGTGTCCAGAGTAAATGCTATCATGGCATTCATGAAGAATGGTATTGATAAGCAATCTACTACACAGTGTAATCACACAAGAATGTTTTTTTCTATGGTAAATAATCCCATCAAACAAGTGAAATCTTCCTTCAGAATAGGAATTTTTCCAAACTTCATCTAGTGCATTAACCAAAGATGTGTCTTTGCAGTCTTTATCCAATAAAGAAGTCAAGATATGGCAATTCTTGTCTTGTTTATAAGACTCTCTGACCTCTTCAAAGAATTCAGTCCCAATATCAGTTATGTTAATTCCTTCAATTGGAATCTGTGGTTCAGCTTCCAAAGGTACATAAGCTGGGTTATCAGGAGTGTTGGCTAAAGCCCATCTACTAAGTCCATCAGCATTTTTGTGAATGTTTCCTGCTTTATGAACTATAGTCATGTTTCCTCTATATTCTTGAATGGCTATTTGCCATCTCAACATATGTCTGTTGGGATTTTTCATGTTAAGAAGTGATTTTACAGCATTACAGTCAGTTATTACTTCAAAACCACTGCCATCAAGGTAATAGTGTAATTTCTCAAGTGCCCATACCAAACATAAGCACTCCATTTGGCTTGCACCATATCTGGCTTCTGTTGGTTTGATTTGTCTTGAGATATAACAAACTGGTCCTTCTGTAGGTTTGTCATCAATAAGTTGGACTTGATGTAGGGCTTCCCCTAATCCATCTCCACATGCATCAATGTACAATTTAAAAGGAATATTCCAGTCAGGCATGAGGAGTAAAGGTGCTTCTGTAAGGGCTTTCTTTATCTTCTCATAAGCTTTAATTCTTTCCTGTGTCATCTCAAATACAGTCTGTTGATCACAGATTCTATAGAGTGACTTGGCTAGAATTGCAAAATCTTTCAAGTGTTGCCTATAGTAACTAGCAAATCCAAGAAAAGACATCATTTCTTTTTTATTCTGGGGTATTGGCTTAAGTACCACTGCTGCCACTTTATTCTTGTCAATACCCAAGCTCAAACCAGAAACAACATGTCCTAATGCTTTGAGTTCTTCAAAACCAAAATTGCATTTCTTAAGTGAAATTTTCATGTTCACTTCTGCAACTTTATGAAGTACTTTTGCAAGTCTTTCAAGGTGCAAAGACCATGAGTCAGAACATATAATAATATCATCAATATAAATGATAAGCCATTCTTCAGACAATTCTGTGGGGAAGATGGTATTCATCATTCTTTGATAATGAGATGGAGCATTTTTAATGCCAAATGGCATTCTAAGATACTCATAAATACCACAGTGAGTGATAATTCTAAGTAATTTCCTAGCTTTAGGCGTCAAAACATTTTGATGGAAGCCTTTTAATGCATCCATTGATGTTATATACTTGGCTTTAGACAATTGAGTCAAGGTTTCTTGGATTCTAGGGATTGGATACCCATCTGGAACTGTGTAGGTATTCAAAGCTCTAAAATCTCCAACCATTCTTGACTTATCATTATGCCATGCAATAATAACAGGTGTTGTCACTTCAACTTCCTCATTATGGCCTACTTTCCTTAGCACACCAAGTTGGATCAACTCTTGGATATGTTTTTCCAAGGCTTCTCTAGCTCTGGGACTGGCTGGATAAGCTGGTCTTCTAAGTACTGGAGGATATGGTCTATCAATATTAGGAGTAATATCAATTTCATGTCCTCTTATAGCACCTAATGGTTCATTATCAGATGCAAATGCATTATTGTATGTATATAATACATCAATAAGTTCATTCCTCATCTTTGGTGACAATTATGGATTAATTTGTGCTTCAACAAGTTGTTTAGACACAAATTCATCTTTGTTAGTATCTTTGACAGAAGATACTACAGATATCTGTTTTGGCATATTGGAGAAAGCAAATTTTTGCCTTTTGTTATCTCCAATTGTCAAATATCTGTCTTTATGGTTATTTATATCAATACCATAAATATTCAAGTAATCATTTCCAAGAATGATGGGCTGAGATGTGCAATTATCCATTACTACAATCTCAGTTTTCATTCTTACACTTCCTGCTGGATGTGGGAATACAATATTAGTGTCCAATATGCCCAAGGGGTACATATTGTTACTGGCACTACTGAATTGTACACCTTCTATTGGTAATAGATGGTTTTTCCATTCAGGAAGTATAATTTGGAGATAATCTTTGCCTACACAAGTACAAAATGCCCCTGTATCCAAATTAACTTTGGCTTCAATATCACTCATCAGAACTGATGTGATACAGGATGCTCCAGCAGTATAACCCTTTCCTTTAGCAGGTTTTGTTTTACACATTCTGGCATCTTGGATATTGATCAGGTTGCAGCAATCCTCACTGTACTGTGGCAAGTGGGTATGGACTTCTGTGACCTCAAAGAAAGCTGAAATGTTTTCAATGGGATAGTCCTCCACTGGTGTATCTTCAGAGACTGCAGAATCTTGCTCAGACTCTTCTTTCTCTTCAGTACATTGAATTTCCTCAATGACTTGAACTTCATTGATCTTTGTCTTCTTAGGGCAAGTGTTGGCTAAATGTGAAGTACTTCCACATTTATGACACTTCAAGACAGGTCTTTCTGGTCTTCTTTCCTCTCTAGGAATCTTTGAGACTATTTTGGACTCTATTGGGTTTCTAATCCAAGTCTTACCAATTCTTTTTCTGGTAATGATATCTTCCATAGCATTAATGTAGTCCTCTGTTGAACAGGGTTCCACACATCTGCTTTTGATAGCATGTTCCAGTTCTCCTCCACACTTTCTTAATATTTTCATATTAATCATAGTATCAGACATATCTGGGTGTAAAGCAGATAATCTGTCTTTTTGTTTGAAGAACCAAGTAAGTGGTTTGTCTTTTTCTGAGTTCAAAATGGCACTTTCAAAAGCATTCTCCATTTTAAACCTCCAAGAATTATTGGCCCATTTGGTAATCACTTCAGATTTCCACCAAGACCAGTCATGTCTTCCATGATCTATTCTCATTTTGTAATACCATTTCTTTGCAGTCTTGGTAAACAAACAATGTAATTTCCCTACTAAGATTTCATCAGGTATATTAAAGTCTTCTTGCAACATATCAATAGTCCTGATGAATTCAATATGGTTGTATTCTCCTTCACCAGAGAATGTTGGCCATTCTTCTAATTTTGGAATATCCTTTGCATAAATAACATTTTCTCCTAAGAATGGAGTCAAACTCTCCTTAACAGAAATTTTTTCTTCAGTCAAAGGTGTAGAATTTCTTGGCATATGTGGTTCATGATTCTTATGAATTTGCTCCACACTTGCAATTATTTCATGCTTTAATTTCTGCCTCTCACTGTCACTTTTTGCTAAATGTATAGCAAATTGATTGGTGTTTTTAACTATTTGTAAGACATGGTCTTCAAGAGTTTTAAGTCTATCATTTACTTTAAAAATGGAAGGATCCTCTGTGTTATTATTTTGACATTGGTGCTCAATTCTATCACAAGCATTGCTAATTGACTCAAGGGTGACAGTTGTCAATTGATGCCATTCAGAATGTTGTTTGTCACTTTTCTTTAAATCATTGATGTCTAATGTAATTTGCTTTAACTTTGACTCAAGTTTGCCAATTTCTACACTAATACTTCTATGTACATCATTTATTTGCGGGAAAAGTCCTGTTCATCCTTTCCTGCTCCTTGGCTGTGAATTCCATAAGAGGTCTGGCCATATTGAAGACACTGGCCACTGCTGAAGGCTCCAATCTGGGGATCCTGTACCCTTGTGGGTAAGGTCTGTGCCAATTGGCTTTGCCTTTGCCCTTGCCTTGATGGTTCTTGGGACCTCTCTGTTTCTTTTGAGGTCCTTTGGGCTTGTCCTTGGATGCTTCTGGAGCTGGTTTGGAGCTGGTAGATGCCACTGGTGCCTCTGTCTCCAAAGTTGGAGTCATTTCCAACTCTTTCTTCTGATCTATGGATAAAAGACTCTGGTTCTTCAACCAATTCTTTATCTTTTTGACCTTGTCTTTGCAAGACAGGGGGCTCCAACCTCCTAAGAGTTCTATGGTCTTCTCCTGACCCAGAAACCTCTTGATGTGTAAGTAGGAGTTCATGGCCCCCTGCCAAAGGCTTGGGCAGATTTCCCACTCCTCTTCTTTGGCTGCTCTGAACCAATTTTTGTATTGGCTCTGATATATTTCTATTGCTGCCACTTGAAAATGATTGAGCCCTGGAAATATTATCATAAATCAGTTCATGCTCAGAATTTACGTCAAAATCTGTTGGTACAGACCTTGGGGAATGGGGGGCAACTCTGGCATCCTCCAGATGTGTCTTTCTTGTGGAAGATTTGGCACTTCTGGATTTGGTCTTGCCTCTTCCTTGTCCACATCCATCTGGCTGGACTGAATAGTTGCTTCCATTTCTGGTATGCACCTTTTTCACGTCAATTTAAAGATGGAAGGTGAAAATATAAGATAAAATACACACCTTTTGGTGGTAATTTAGCTTTTCCTGAGTTGAATAAGGTGCCTCTTTTAGCAATCTGCACCTCAATACTGTCTTCAGATTCTGCTTCTGAAGATTCTGGACTAGTTATATATCTTTTACTGAGTCTGTTGCCAGCTGCACAGTATTTGATTAAAGACACTAGAAAAAAATTATAAAAGAGAAAAATTATTTTTTATACTTTTTAAAATATTTTTAAAGATTTTTTATAAGTTTTATATTTTTTTAATATTAAAAACAATTATTCGTTTTAAAGAAAAAAAATTAATATTTAAGATTTTGAATGAAAATTAATTCAGAGTAACTCAAAGAATAATTTTATAAGTTTTTGGATGTGAAAAAGCCACATGTAAAAACAATATAAAATTAAACCAAATTCCTCAATGAAATAGATTTTTAAAACAATTTCAAAAATAAAAATATTTTAACTTCAAATTGAAAGAAAAAAATTAATTAAATTAATATATCTTAGAGCTTAAGAATATATTAATTAAGGGTACAAGGTTCAAAAAACACGGCCAGGCCCCCAAATGTAAGATGTGACTATGAAACTGATGATAATATTACTATTAATCAACAGTACTATGTCTGTTCTTTTGAAATATAATAATAAAAATTATTATAACCACAATTAAATGATTATAAAATTATTTCTTTCACGTGTTATACACTACTAGTGATTATAACAGTGAGCAGTAATTGTCTACAAGAATCAATTACAAGAAGAATTTAATAATAAAAACTTCTTTTATTAAAATAATAAAATTATTTTAATATATAATTATCTTTTACAAGAATAATTATAAAGATAATTCTTGAAGAAAACTATTACTAGAGAAAAACTTTAAGAATTAAAGATAAATGACTCACTAATACTCCAAAGAACTTATTGATAGATAAGAGTAGAGAAATTTGACGTGGAATTGTGGATTTAAGGGATCAAAAGGATTTATAACAGTATTACAACAATATATAGTTGGATTCTTTGATTTCACGTCTTTCTGATTGATTCTGAAAGATTTAAAACACTTAAGAATAGCTGTAACTAATACTTACTTGTTGGTAATAATGATTTAATAAATTGATAAGATGATTCCTGGAAAAAACAGCAAGAGGAGGCCTCTTTTAAGTCAACAACAGCTCACAGAGGTGTGCCATGGAGCAAACTGAAAAACCAGTGAGTGAGAAAACAATAAACCTTTTTGGATTATTGATTGCATCATCAGTTGTCACATAAGATTATCATAATTACTTAATTGATGCTTTTATATGACTACCAACCCCAATATGGTTAAGAATAAAAGGAGTAACACTTGTAAATCTTCTTTTATTCTAAAACAATCATTGATTTCTCAAAGTTATCAATGTTATTGCCAATTTCATCACAGGTTGTAATTACTGTGAATTTTTGAAGATTCAGTGTTTCACGTAGAATAACCAGAAATGGACTGTAAGTAAAACTTTTAATTTTACTGGTAAAACTGTAATTCTTTGTGGTTGTACCATAGATAATACAGTTCTCCTTTAGTCCTGAAAGTTTCAGAAGGATTCATTAAGAATTGTATTTTTAATGAATTTTTGAAGTTTTTACCTCATTTCTACGTAGAATTGCAAATAGCAGTGTTTTGCTGGTTGCTATGAGGTAAATCAATGAATATGGGTCCCAAAAGGGTTTTAATTACTCTTTTGGGGTTTATCCATGGAAAGTCATTAGTAATTGACATGGTTACAGGAGTGTAAGTAGCTCATTACCTCCTTGGCATGTCAAAATAGCAGGTTATTTGCTATTTTCTGGTGTTTTACAGTAGTTGTAACTTGGTAACCAAGTTCCCAAAGAGTTTTAGTTCACCAATTGGGCCAAGATGAGCCATGGATCCATGCTCTGGAGCTATCCACGCCTCTGAGGCCTCAGAAGTTGGGTACCCTGGCTCTCTTTGATGTCTTTTGTCCCCCTTGCCTATTTTTTACGTCAAAATAGTAATTTAAGCTTAAAGTGAGATATCCACTATGGGTGTACCAAACGTCCATGTAAGAATACCATGATATTAAGTGCTCAAAACATGCATAACACTATTCTTAGTGTATATGTAACATGGGATTTCTCACTTTCCCATTATTTTGGCTAAAAATCAAGAAAAACAAAAAATTTCACAGATCTTTTATGTGGTATTAATGATGTGGTATTGAAGTATTTTCCATTTTACCACCTTAAATACTTAAATTGAGCTTATTCACTCTATGGAGCTACCCTAGATGAAGTTTTGTGTAGAATCCAAATCTGGTCTTAAATCCATGGATTTACTTACTCAATAAAAAGTTATTCATCTTTTCTGAAGTTGAAAATGATGAATTTTGGATATATGCATGACTTATGAGTTTTGCATAATTCAAGATTTCTTTTTAAGATAATTGTGGCCTATTTGGGTATGTAAAATATACCTCAAGGCTCACACTCAGAGGTAGAATTGATCCCTCAAAAGGGAAAAGAAAGGGCAATATCCCCAGTGGAACAGAATCCACACAAGGAAGTGCCTTATCCCAAAGGCAAGTCCCAGAAATGCCTATGATATCTGAGCCTGAATTAGAACTAAGTATGAGTAACTCAAACAGGTACAAATCACATTCAGAGGGCTCAAATAGACATCTACATGAGCCAGTACAAGCAGTATTGCACAGCATACAAGGACAAAGATTGGGAAATGTTGCCTCAAATACACCAAGGAGTGATGAACTCCTGGCACATCCTGAAAAAGCTCCTCAAAGAGGAGGAGATAGTGAAATACTCCAATGGATGGAATCCACTGTCATCCAAACCTCAAATCAAAAAAATCAAGGACTACCATGCCAAAAAGAGGGAGGCAACCAAGGAAGAAGCCCCAGTAGCTTCTACCAGCAAGCCCCAAGCCAACCCACTTCCCCAAGAAGGGAAGAAGAACAAGAAAAAGCATTAGAGGAAACCATATTCCCCAAGCTACAGAATCCCAAGAATCCAAAAGGATGCCATGGACAATGTTTTCAACATGGCCAGAACCTTGATGGAATTCAAGGACAAGGAAGAGCAAAGAATGAGACAACTCCATTTCCCAAAGAAATAACCTTGTCCAAAGATGTTGTAAATACTTTGACAGAAATTAAGAATAGTATATTACCTCTAAAAGAAATTAAAGGTAGTTTATTATCACTACAAGAAATAAATAACAATTTATCTTCTTTAACAAAAATTGTTGTGCAAAACAAGAAAGAAATTGACAACATTAAGTTTATTGTTGAAAATAATAAACCAAAGAATTTAATTGACAATACTCAAAAATTAATACAAGGACAACAAGAATTGTATAAATACATAAAAGATATTAAAGACAAAACTTTGACAATCAATTATGATGTGAGCATTGACAATCTTACAGAAAAATTAAATAAATTAAGTATTTCTGTAGAAAAATTTGAAGAAAAGACTTCATCACACCAAAAATTACTTTTGGACCATGTGGAAAAAAGTGATGAAGCAAGAATGCATCTGAAAGATGATATTCAAAGTGAAATAAGGCTTATCACTGAAAAAATGGATAAAATTAATGAGGCTAATTTAAATATGCCAAAGTTATCAACACCATTTTCTCATATAAGAAGCCCTGTTAAAACAAAAGAGGAATTGTCAAATCCTTTCATAACAGACTTGAGTCACCAAGATAATAACCAAGTCTTAATGAAGGAAGCACCTCAATTAAAAGAATGGCCAACATTCACAGGAGAAGGTGAATATGACCACATGTCATTTATTAAAACAATTGACATGTTACAAGAAGACTACGCCATACCAGATGAATTAATCACTGCAAGATTACATTCATTGTTTGAGAAATCTGCAAAAAGATGGTATTATGGCATAAGACAAACAAATGGTAAAAATACCTGGTCTTGGTGGAAACAAGAAATAATCACCAAGTGGGCAAATGATGCCTGGAGGTATAAGATAGAAAATGCATTTGAAAACTCTTTCTTTGACCCAGATAAAGACAAACCTTTAACTTGGTTCTTGAAACAAGTTGAAAGGCTTAATTCACTGTACCCAGAAATGTCACAAAGGATGGTGCACATGAAAATACTTAAAAAATGTGGAGGGGAACTAGAACATGCCCTAAGAAGCAGGTGTATAGAACCATGCTCCACAGAAGAGTATATAAATGCACTAGAAGATATAATGACAAGAACAAAAATTGGCAGGACTTGCAAAAAATTGGACATTAAAAGCCCAAATAAACCATTGATAAAAAAAGATAAAACAAAAGAATCTTTTAAGCCCAATACATCCAACAATAATGAGCAAAGAAAATGCCATAAATGTGGAGGTATTGGACACTTAGCCAATAATTGCCTTAAAAAAGCAAAGATTAATGAAATTGTGGAAACAGAAAGCCACAATGACAAAGAAGAGGAATCTGACTCTGAAAAAGAGACAGAAGAGTCAGAAAGCTCTGAAAGTGATGAAATCAATATAATTAATGCACAAATTAATAATATTGATATAATTTATGAAGTACTGGATGTTAATTCAAACTTACCACAAGTTGGAACATCTGACACAAACCTGACAAACATACAAGATGCCAAAATGTATAGAACCAAACCTGCAAGAGGAATGGGATATACAGCTGGAAAATGAAGTATAAGTATTGTTATGGTTGATAACCAAGAAGGAAAGGTTAACTTGGATACAGCAGAATATTGCACCTGTGTTGGTAAAAGCTATTTAAAAACCATTGTCCCAAACTGGCAAGAAAAACTTATGCCAATACAAGGTGTCAAATTTAGTAGTGCAAGTGAGAGCATGAAGCCCCTTGGAATAATTGATTTAACACTAATTTTTCCTCATCCCTTACAATGTGTCAGAATCAAAGTAGAGTTTGTAGTAATGGAAAACTGTACTAGTAATCACTTCATACTTGGAAATGATTACTTATTAATCTTTGGTATAGATATCTCCAACCAAAAGGATAGATATTTTACCATAGGAGACAACAACAGAAAAAATTTTGGCTTCTTAAATAACAAAAAACAAATCACAGTTATTAAGAATGAATAAAAAATTCCAGAAAAGGAACTTTTTATATCTGAACAGCTTAAAGAGGCAGAATTCAATCAAGAATTAACAGAAAAAATGGAAGAAAAATTGATTGACCTCTTATTTAAGTATAAAAATGCCTTCGCAACTGACAAAGAGCCACTAGGTGCCATAATTGGACATGAAGTGGATATAATTCTTAATGTGGAAAAACCTTACCCACCTCTACTAAGAAGACCTGCTTACCCAGCTAGTCCAAGGGCTAGAGAAGCCTTGGACGTACACATTAAAGAACTAATAGACCTTGGAGAATTAAGAAAGGTAGGACATAATGAACAGGTAGAAGTCACTACACCTGTCATTATAACTTGGCATAATGGAAAATCAAGGATGGTAGGAGACTTCAGAGCTCTGAACACCTATACCATTCCAGACAGGTATCCAATACCCAGGATCCATGAGACATTGACACAATTGTCACAAGCTAAGTTCATGACAGCCATGGATGCCTTAAAGAGTTTTCATCAAAATGTCTTAACAGACAATGCCAAAAAACTACTGAGGATAATAGTTCACTGTGGAATTTTTGAATACTTAAGAATTCCATTTGTCATAAAAAATGCACCTTCCCATTATCAAAGAATGATGAATACCATAATTCCTGAAGAATTATCAGAAGGATGATTAATCATCTATATTGATGATATCATAGTTTGCTCATAAACCTGGGAAAGTCACCTTACAAGACTAGAGAGGGTACTACAGAAAATAGTCCAAGTGAATATGAAAATTTCCTTGAAAAAGTGTCATTTTGCATACAGTGAACTAAAAGCACTAGGACATGTTGCATCTGGACACAGTCTAGGCATAGACAAGAATAAAGTAGCAGAAGTATTACTTAAACCAATGCCTCAAACCAAGAAAGAAATGCAATCATTTCTAGGATTTGCTGGTTACTATAGACAGCATATAAAGGACTTTGCAAAGATTGCTAAATCCTTATATAAGCTATGTGACCAACAAACAGTCTATGAAATGACAGAAGAAAGAGTCAAGGAATATGAGGAATTGAAAAATTCCTTAACAAATGCCCCATTTCTTCTAATGTTAGATTGGAACCTACCCTTCAAGCTGTACATTGATGCTTGTGGAGAAGGACTGGGTGCTGCACTACACCAGACACAAATTATCAATGATAAACCAGTGGAAGGACCAATTTGTTTTATTTCAAGACAGATAAAGCCAACAGAAGCAAGATATGGAGCAAGCCAAATGGAATGCCTCTGCTTAGTGTGGGCTTTAGAAAAATTACATTATTACTTGGATGGAACAGTATTTGATGTGATTACAGACTTTAATGCTGTAAAATCTCTATCAAATATGAAAACTCCAAATAGACATATGCTGAGATGGCAAATTGCTATCCAAGAATATAGGGGAAATATGACTATTGTTCATAAATCTGGTAATATTCATAAAAATTCAGATGGTCTTAGCAGATGGGCTCTAGCAAATACCCCTGAAAATCCAGCATGGGTACCACAAGAAGAATACCATATAGAAGGAATATGTGTTACAGACATTGGCACAGAATTCTTTAACCAAGTTAAAGAAAGCTATAAGATAGACAAAAATTGCCATATCTTAAGCCAAATTCTAATGAAAGACTGCAAAGACCCATCACTTGCATCAAAACTAGATGAAATATGGAAAAAGGCATATGAGGAAGGAAGATTCCACCTCCTTGATCGAATCCTTTACCACAGAACAAAACACACATGTGTTATGGCCTTAACAGATAGAACCCTGATAAACACTATTTTACATGAGTGTAATGATAGTGTTGCAGCTGGACACCTTTCAGAAGACAGGACACTAGAGAGGGTTAAAACCTGCTCTTGGTGGCCAAATTGGAAGAAAGATGTTATAGAATACTGCCAAACCTGTGACAGATGTCAAAAAGCCAACAGAGCCACAGGAAAGAAATTTGGAATGATGATCCAAATCCAAGAACCAAAATCCCCTTGGGAAATAGTTCATATGGATTGGATAACAGCATTACCTCCAGGAGGAGACAGAAGCTATAATGCATGCCTAGTATTGGTTGACAGGTATAGCAAAACTCCCATGTTCTTACCATGTCATAAAGATGACACAGCTATGGACACAGCCATAATGATATGGAATAAAGTTATTAGCCATACAGGCTTATTCCAGAATATTATAAGTGACAGAGACCCAAAGTTCACTTCAGCATTATGGACAAATCTCTATAACCTGTTTGGGACAAAGTTATCATTCTCAACAGCTTACCATCCTCAAACTGATGGTTTAGCAGAAAGAATGATACAGACCCTAGAGGACATGACCAGAAGATTCTGTGCTTATGGGCTAGAATTCAAAGATTCTGATGGTTTTACCCATGATTGGTGTACACTAATACCAGCTCTTGAACTAGCATATAAGATATCAATCCATTCTTCTACTGGAAAAACACCAGCAATGCTAGAAAAATGTTGGAATCCAAGACTGCCTTATGACACCCTCAAAAAGGACTTAGTGGATATACATCCAACAGCAAGCAGCTTTAAGATAATGCTTGACAAGGCAAGACACCATGCAAACAGATGTATGCAAGATTCTTTCAAATATGCAAAACAAAGATGGGATCAAAGTCATAAGCCACCTTATTTCAAAATAGGAGACTTGGTCCTAGTATCAACCCTAAATTTCAATAACATAAAAGTCCCAAAGAAATTAAAAGATTCCTTTGCAGGACCATTTAGGATAAATGTACTTCATGGACCCAATGCTGTGCAATTGGAACTCACAGGTGAACTAATGAACAAACACCCAACTTTCCCTGTAAGTCTGATAAAACCTTACAGTTCAAGTGACAAGGAGTTATTTTCACTAAGAAATAAACCCCCACTTGAAATTCCCCCCTTGGAAGAAGGAGAGGAAAAGAAAATAGTAACAGTCCTTAAAGAAAGAAGGACAAGAAACAAAAAAGAAAGGGAATACCTTGTAAGGTATAGAAATTCAACTCAAGAAGATGAATGGCTACTTAAGAAATATATAACAAATGTTTATAAACTACTAAGAAGGTTTACACATGAAAGAAAGCCTGAAAAATAGAGAAGCTAAGCATTATTGAGCTTCAAGACTATCAAAGTCTATTGAAGAGGTAGGACAGTGGATGATACCCTAATTACACATATCAGATTGTGGTACAATCTTTTTTGATGGTAGGGAATGTGAACCTTTGAGATATGACCACATACCCAAAAAGGTCACAAGAAATATTTTATATAATTATACATTAAAAATAAGTACCTTAAAAACTATAAATACCATAAATTGGTACAAAATTTGGTTTAACTTAAAAGCCAATGAATAAACATGTGAAATAAATTACACCATTGGATTCCCCATGGTAAAATACACATATACCATTTTTATGGCATATCTGTAAAGCCAATATTTAATAAGTTATAAGTAATAATACCTTATAAAAACCACAAATCCTTATTTATTTCAAACCTAATGAAACAACATGTGAAATAAATGGTACCATTGGATTCTCCATAAAGCTCCACACATAAAACAATTAATAAGTTAAGCTTCAAAATCAATACTTAAGGAATTAACCTGAATATATGCACTTTTTTGGTCAATGCATATATTCAAGGATTTTAGCTAATATCTCTTGAATTATACATGATAGAGTGATGAACCAAAAATAAATTCATCACGTAATTACTGTAGAGACACAGATATGAAGTTTATTTCACAAGTTATAAGCAAGGTTAAAATCTGTAAGGAATTATTGATTAAAATCAACAGAGCTGTTGACCACTTGGTTGTGAAAGTGGTCCAAACTTAAAAAATAAGTAGACAGTTGGATTTTACTAGTTCATTCGTGAAGAATGATGTATTTCGTATTATAATATTCAAGGTATAACCCCTTGAAATCATAGTTTGAAGTTTAAAATATTAAATTTCAACAGAAAAGATGAGTTACAAGAAAAATCATCAAAAATAGAGTTTTGATGATGTAATGAAATGCTGTTGGCAGCATAATAAGGTGATTCCAAGCTATCAGAATTCACTCTCTGAATTGCTGTAGCGTGTAAATCTTAAACGTTATTAAGGATCAAAGTTTGAGCTTAATTTGATCATTTATGATCACACACTGTAACCTTAAATTAATTTTAACAGTCATATAAGTGTTAAAATTGGTGAATACTATTAGTTTATGATTAAAACTAATAAAATCCACGAAATTTGGGGTTCTGCCAAGCCTTTGACGTCATCAGACTTAGAGTTATAGTGATAACTCTAAATAATGGCGTAATAGTGATGTAATGAGGTTTGATCATGATGTAATCATCACCAAACCTTAAAGTATTGATCAATTCCAGTAGATATGATCAGTACACGTCTCCTAGAAGCCTGTTGGACTCTAGGAGGGAGGTATTTACTATAAATAGAGCTCTTTCTGCTCTGTTTTCCCCTCAGATGCATCAAAAACATTAAATAAATACAAACAAAAAGGTAATATCTTTATTCTTTATATATAAAACTTTTATATTATTAAGGATCAAAGTTCATCTTTATTATAATCATCAATTTTGACGTGATTAAACCATTTGTTTAACTGTTTTTGTTAAAAATCTCTCTAAAATCCCATTTCCATGTAAAAATCAAAAATATTTGTAATTTCTCTATTTTTTATTGTAAATACAATTTGGATAAGTTGTATTTATATTATTTGGCGTAAAATATCTCAAAATTATTATATTAAGTATTAAAAGTAGGTTATTTTCTCTCTATTATTCTTTTCATAATTCTTTAATTAATATAAATAGTATTTATATTGATTTATAACTTAAATATTAGTAATATTATTGTTATTAATTGTTTTTTATTAATAAAAAACAATTTTTTATGCCTTCATTATTTGTTTGTAACAATAATAAAGTGCTTTGAATATACTAATTATTTTATATTAATATATTTATTTTATTATATTATATTTTATTAATAATATAATTATTTTTACTCCATAATTATAATAATTCTTTATTATTATAATTATTTTTATCTTATTTATTTCATTTATAAGGACATTCATAGTACAATAAGTAAAATATTAGTAATTCTTACTTATTGTTTCATAGTCAAACCTTATAATAAAACTTACAATAAAATTTAAAATTATGAAAATACATTTTTACTTGTAAAAATTAAGTAGAAATGAATTTTTAATAAGAATTATGAAATTAAAATGTTTTTGGTAAAACGTTATATAGAATATATTATAACTTTTTATCCAATAAATAAACATAAAGAAATTATCACACAATTGGATTCCTTGTAAAAAATAAAGTGGGGTCACTTCTGGATGAAATTTCTGTAACTCAACTCTACATAAGCTTAAATTAAGTTTTTAGTTTTTTTTGTACAAAAGTATGAAAATCCTCAAAACCTTTATTTAATTAACACCACATTTGGTGTTAACCATCAATTCTTTGTTAAAATTGAGGTGTTGTGTTTAGTTTAGAAGCTATGAGGAATTGAAGTATTTTCAATTGACATGTCAAAATGTGCGCATGTATTACATAAGTGAACTTTAATTTACATATGACATAGCAATTATTACAGATGTGTAATTAAAAAACTCAATTGAATTACATATGTAAGTTATAATTGTATCACATGATGAGAAATTAAAGAAAAAAGAAATTGGAAAGATTAATTCTGGGGGGAAAGACACTCTAGCTCTAAGGGGGAGCTAGACCCCCTGTCAGGATGAAACTATGAAGAAGGTGTATATAGGCTAAATACAACTTTTTCTATGTTTGTGACACGGTAAAATAGTTTTTAAATAGAGTTATAAAGCTTAAAAGATATTTAATTTAAGATATAAAGGACTTTACTATATTGGATATAGTGGTGGTGAGCGCTGTTGAAAGCCCTGGGTGCAGCTTTATCTGTTGGGTTACAATGATAAAAGACTACAATAATTAAAACTATAATTATACCTGATTATTAACCAAGAGTAAAACTGTTTTTGACAGTTTACTACGTAGGTTATTCAAGAGCAGGATGAGGAGATGATTTGGCTGTGAAAAGCCCTCCTTTTATCCTGAAATTGGGGTGGAAAGGCTGTTAGACCTTTCCACATAGAGGAAGTGAAGATTTTTTACTCCCCAGGACAGGCTTGTGGTTTACAAACAGCCTGTATACTCTGTATTGGGCTCAGATGTGGTTTTGAAACCACATCTGGACAGTTTTCACCAATACAGGGTGAATATTTTCATCTGGGGACCTCACAGCCTGATTCTGACATGTATGACACGTAGAATGCTGTATAGAAATTGTATAGGACCCCAGTATTGACTGACATATGAGGTATTGAAGTAAAAACATGCTTCTTTGTCTATTTGACACCTCATATACATGGTTATGGGATATTATCCCATGGTAAGGCTGTATATGACAGCAGGTGGGATTCTGGCCTTAAAACAGCCATAACTTTGTCAATTCTTGAGATATCAACCTCAAAATTGGTTCAGTGTGTAGCCCTGTATGAGCTCTACACAATGGTACCTCATTTGGTATGGGTATCATTATATATGGCAAAGCTATCCCATGTACAAGATTTTTGTACATTTGTGTGTTTTGGGCAAAAAGCTGTATTGAGCTTGTTTGCCCCATAACTTCTGCAGATGTTGAGATATGGGGAAGTGGGTGGCATCATCAGATAGCCCTGATTGTGCCCTTTCCAAAAAGACCCCACTTTAGGTATCTCACACTAAAATTGTAGAAGTTAGATGAGAGGTGAATGTTTTGTTCACCCTTATTTGGCCTGAAATTGACCATAACTCCAGTAATATTGGTGCTAGCTCAGTTTGGCTGGTACCATTGGATAGCCCTGGCTTAGACCTTCATTTTGAATACCCGTTTGATGGGGTTAAGCCTCTCCTTCTAGATTTTAGATGAGAGGTGAAAATTAAGGTTTATGCTCAGCAATATCTTTGAGCAGGAATAACTTTGTTATTTCTTGTCCTATGGTGATGGGACTTATATTTTCAGGAAGAGGTGAGTTCCCTGTTTCCTTTGATACCTTTTGAGCTGATTTGGCTCAGCTCCATGTTTTGGTGGTATCTTGGCTATACCATTGGTTTATGGTATTTTGGCTGTCATGCTTGTGCTCTGGTTTTGAGTCACAGGCTGACATACCCTCCCTCTAAAAAAGGCTCATCATTGATGAGACTTTTCAGTCCTCTTAGAGGCTCTGAATCTCCTTAAATGAAGGTTTCCATCTGGTATTGCATCTTCTGCCAACCATTTGTCCTTATCAGCTGTCTGGTTCTTGAATCTGACTAAGTACTGTCTTTGATCCTTCCCATTGAGTCTGATCTTCCTGGCCCTGATGATCTTACTCACAGGTCCAGGGGAGTCTTCCACTTCCACTATCTCTTGTGGTGTGGGGCTCTTCCTCCTTGAGGGGAATTAGTCCTCCTCTGTCTGGAAGTATGGTTTGACCAAACTCACTGGAAAGACTGGATGTTTCCTTGAAAACTCCTCAGTGAGTTTGACTTCTACTGCATTTTTTCCTATCAACTTAATTATAGTGAAAGGTCCTACAAATGAGTCTCTCATCTTTTTAGATCCTTTGAGATTGTTGAAGTTCAGTGTAGACACTAACACCTGGTCCCCTTCCTTGAAGTCAGGTTCCATATGTGATTTGTCCCACCTCTGCTTATTGTATTCTTTTGCCTCAGCTATGCATTTGGCAGCTGTGTCACAGGCCCTCTTCCACATATCATGGAAGTCTTTGGCTGTGGGGTGGATAGTCAGGAGATTTTTCTTCAAGTGATCCACAGGCAACAGGGGATTCCACCCTTTCTCCATTAGTGCAGGTGTTTTACCTGTGGTGGAGTGCTGGCTTGTATTATAAGCCAGTTGGACTGCTGGTAAGAGGGTAACCCAATCATGGGTGTATCCCTCATGGTCCTTGTATTCCACGCCATAGGCACAGAATCTTCTGAGGATGTCCTCCATTGTTTGGATCATCCTTTCAGCTAGGCCATCTGTTTGTGGATGGTAAGCTGTGCAAAAAGCAAGTTTGGTGCCAAGCATGTCATATAAGTTAGTCCAGAATTCAGATGTGAATTTTGGGTCCCTATCACTAATGATGATCTTAGGGACTCCACAGGTGGATATGATGTTGTTCCAAAACAACAGAGCAGTATCCATGGCTGTGTCTTCTTTATGGCATGGTAGACACCTCATGCTCTTGCTGAACCTATCAACTATGATCAAACAGGCATTGTAGTTTTCTTTGCCTCCTGGGACCAGTCCTGTAACCCAGTCCATGTTGATGGTTTCCCATGGGTGCTTGGGTTCTTCTATGTGTTGAAGTAACCCATACTTCTTCCCATGTTTCCTATTTGCTTTTTGGCATCTTTCACAAGTGTTGATGTATTCACTCAACTCTTGTTCCCACTTGGGCCACCAAGCTGTGCTTGCTACCCTCTCTTTGGTCCTGTCCTCACTCATGTGTCCCATATAGGGGCAGTCATGGCATTCTTGTAGGATCAATGAGATGTGGTCTCTGTCTACCACTGTGATTGCACTTGTGTTCTTTTCCCTGTGGTAGAGCAGGCCATCTATAAGAAAAAATTTATTGTCCTTATAGGCCCTCAAACAGGGTTCTTCCAGCTGGGTTTCCAGTTCTGGACTCCTGTACTTCTGTTGAAGGAGTTGGAGTAGTATGCTACACTGTTTGTGTTTGGCATAAGACTTATGTACTGCACTGAAGAATTAATTGTGCAGTTCTGAGGAACTTATTCCCAGTATGGGAGTTTCTGTCCCCTCTGAGTCAGTGTTTCCACTGTCAAGGGTACCATTTCCTGGTGCCCATTCAGAAAATCTGAAGTTCTTCCTCCTATCTATTTCCATGAAATGGATAGGGATTTTGGCTGCAACTTCTGGGTCATAAGCTGGATTGCTCTTGACATTGTCCAGTGGCCATCTGCTGAGGCCATCTGCATTGGTATGGCTTTTACCTTCTTTGTATATGATGGTCATGTTCCCTCTATACTCCTGGATGGCTATTTGCCATCTCAGCATATGTATATTTGTTGTCTTCATGTTTAGTAAAGACTTCAAGGCTTTGCAGTCTGTGTAGACTTCAAAGACTACACCCTCCAAATAATAATGGAGTTTTTCTAGAGCCCAGACTAGACATAGACATTCAGTCTGGGTGGCCCCATACCTGGCTTCTGAATCTTTCAGCTGCCTTGAGATGTAGCAAATTACTCCTTCTCTTGATTCACCATCCACAATTTGTCTTTGGTGAAGGGCTGCTCCTAGTCCTTGGCTGCATGCTGCATCTATATACAACTTGAATGGTAGTTCAAAGTCAGGTAAGATGAGCACAGGTGCATTAGTGAGTTCATATTTGATCCTATAATATGCATCCCTTCTTTCCTTTGTGATTTCAAAAACTACATCTTTTGAACATAACTTGTATAAACTATTAGTTATGTGGGCAAAACATTTGATGTGGTTTCTGTAGTAGCTAGCAAACCCAAGGAAAGATTGCATCTCTTTGATGTTCTTTGGTACTGGCTTTTGCAATACTGCTGCTACTTTGTTCTGGTCAATTGCCAGACTAAGGCCTGAGACTTTATGTCCTAGAGCTAGTAGCTCTTGTTGGCCAAAATTACACTTTTTAAGTGAAATTTTCAGATTGATGGGTGTACATTTACTTAGCACTCTGTCTTTATAATGTAAATGGTCTTCCCATGTCTCTGAGTATATAATGATATCATCAATATATACTATCATCCAGCCTTCCATTATTTCATCTTGAAATATTGTGTCCATCATCCTTTGGAAGTGGGCTGGTGCATTCTTGATGCCAAATGGCATTCTGGTGTACTCATATATGCCCATATGGCATATTATTCTGAGTAATTTCATGGAGTTTGGTTTAACTCCATTTTGGTGGAAGCCTTTCATACAATCCATCTTGGTTATGTATTTGGCTTTGGCCAGCTTATCCAAGGCATGAGGTATCCTTGGTATAGGGTACCTGTCTGCTTTTGTGTAGTTGTTCAGGGCTCTGAAGTCTCCACACAATCTAGACTTGCCATCATGCCAGGTGATAAGGACAGGAGTGGTGATTTCCACTATTTCATTGTGTCCAATCTTTCTGATAACATCCGTATCCAGGAGCTCATTGATATGTTTCTCAATTTTTTTCCTGGTTTCCGGGCTTTCTGGATAAGGAGGTCTCCTCAGCATGGGTGGATAAGGCCTTTCCACATCCAGATATAGTTCTATATCATGGCCTTTGATCTTGCCTAATGGTTCTTCACCAATGGCAAATGCTGGTCTGTTCTTTCTCAGCATCTTCAGTAGACTTAGTTTTTGTTTACTGGTGAGGGTAGTGCTAAACTGTCCCTCTCTGAATTCCTTCAGAAGTTCTTCTAGTGGATCTTGAGAAGATATCTGGTATATGTCAAGTGAAAATTTCTTTTCCTTGTTAGTACCAATGGTGATGTACCTATTTTTACTGTTGTAAATGTCTATGCCATACATCCTCTGGTAATCTGTTCCCAGTAAAAACCCTTGGATGTGGGCATCATTAAGCACTACAAACTCTGGGTTGAGTCTGATATTACCCTTCCTGTGGGGTATAATTATCTCTTTGATAATTGTCCCAATGGAAGTCATCTTTCCTGATCCACTTTGAAAGTTCTTTGCCTTATTGGGCAAGAGCTGTTTTTCCCAGTTTGGGAAGTGGGTATCCAGATAGTTTCTGGCCACTATGGAGCAGTGTGCTCCACTATCAATGATCAGTGGATGCTGAGCATTGTCAATACAAACAGTCATTTTTGTGGCTGTTCCATGTATATATGCCATTCCTTTGGTTGGTGTAACCAGGAATGTTTGTGCATCTTGTGTATGTTTGCACAAGTTTTTATTAGCAGTGTCCTGTGGCATGCCTGCTTCCAACTGTATGTCCTGGATTTCTAGTGGGTTTTCCTCTTGGTATTCCACTAAAAATTCCTCTCTTGGGTCTTGGTCATCATCAGATGGTTCTCTGATGGCATCACCCATGGAGTCTGATTCAGAATCCTCTGTTGGAGGTTCTTCTTCAGGGACTTTGTCTATGGCATAGACTTTTTTCTTTGCCTTTGGACAGTTGTTGGAATAGTGGTCTGTTGAACCACAATTGTGGCAAGAATTTTTCTTCTTTGCCACTTCTGCCACTCTTTTTCTGGGTTTGTCTTTAAACTCTACCCTGAGTGGTTGTTTCTCTTTGAAACTGCTGCTTCTATATGGGGTGAATTTCCCTATATTAGTCCTCTTCCTTATGTCTTGTAAGGTGTTGGCTATGTCATCTAGAGTGCAATTTTGGCTGCATATGCATTTTACTGCATGCTCTAGTTCTCCTGGCAGTTGTGTCAGAAGCTTGTGATTCCTCATTTGGATGTTCATCTGAGGATCAATGGCTTTAAGTCTTTTAGACTGTCTAAGACACCACTCATATGGATCTTTGTCCACAGAGTACTTGTCATTTTCAATTGACATGGTCTTTTGCCATATCCAAGTTCCATTACTGTACTTTTGGATGATTTGACTCTTCCACCATGGCCAGTTTCTCCTGCCATGGATTTCTTTCATTTCTGTGTATCATATACTAGCATGACCTTTAAATGCAGTATTCAATCTAGCAGTGATCCAGTAGTCTGGTATGCTTGGTACATCAATGAAGAGTCCATCAATATAATCTATGAGTTCCATATGATCATATTCTCCTGATCCAGAGAATTTGGGCCAGTTTGAGGCCTCAGGAAGCTGTTTCAAGGCTTCCTTCTCTGAATAAGACGTGCCATCTCCATCCTGGTATTGTGATTGAGATCTTGCCTTATTCAACAACATGGCATCTGGTTTGATGTCATCTGGTTGATATGGATTCTCCATAGCTTGGCCTTGTGGTTGGGGCATCAAGCTATGATAGGCATTAAACAATTTGTTAATGTCTTGATCCAGATACTCCCTGTCCCTTGTGCTGTGGTGTTGTTCTTCAAAGACTATATTCAGTCTTTTGTTGCTTTCTTCAGAGGCTTTGCTTAGTTGAGCATATCCTTCTTGAAGATTCTTAACTATTTGTTCCAAGGAGGCTTGAGTTTGTCTCATCCTCTATTGGCTAGCTTTAATTTCTGCAAACTGCTTTTCAGATTGTTCAGCATATTGGGACATTTGTAACCACAGTGTATCACTGTTGATGTTACTCTCAGATGTGACAATGTTATTTTCAGTCTGAGTGGGGGTAATGTTTCTATTACTAGGACTACTGATTCTAGAGTGGTTTACAACTACTTCTGGTTCTTGTGTACTTCTTTTACCAAATCTAACATCTTCTGGATCATGGGGTCTGATTCTTTCCTACTCTGGTTGAAGGAGGCTTTGTTCTTGCCCTTGTTTCCTTGTCTTCTCCTGGAAACTTCCTGGAATTGTGAAGAAGGTTGACTCCTGGCCACTGATCTGCTGGTTTCTGAATGGTGTGAAGCCACTGGAGAGATAATTTGGCCTGCTCCTTGTGAACCTGAAGGAATCTGAGTAGGCCCTGTCTGGGTTAACTGTTCTTCTATAGCCAGGATAGTGGCTTGATTCTCCCTTATCCTCTGTGCCCTTGCCTCCAGGAGTCTGTGCTGCCTGGTAGGATTCCAACCTTTGGTGATTACCATCAGGTCTTTGAAGTCTATCTCTTTGAGACAGATCTTCTGGCAACTTGATCCAAGTTCTGCCCAGTGAGTTGCTAGGTTGAACCTCTTGTTGTTCATGCTCCATTGAAATAAATCTTTTAGGAGTTGGTGGATCTGAAGAACTTGATCCATATCCTTCCAGTCCTCTGGTTTGAGGTCTTTGTTGAATTGGAGTGTGAATGGCAAGGTTGATATTATCTCCCTCATTGTTTTTCCATCCACCACTGTGTCCAAGGTGTCTTCTTCCAGGTCTTCTGGTTCGGGACAAGCCTTCTCTGTCCTCTGGTTGGTTCCTTTGGAAGCCAAGGTCTCTGAGGTATGCAGGGGACATATCAGTGTTTGCAAGCAGTCAAAAACTTTATGTTCTTAGGGTATTTACCTTTGACTGTGCCCTGTACAAATTTATTGTCTGCTGACTTGGGCAGTTTGCCTTTGGAAGTTACAACTGGGTTAATGATTGTAATCTTTCCTGTACAAGTGGTTAAGGTTGGTTTACCTTGTATTGAAGCAGCGTTTCGTGGTTTTCTACTCCTCTGAGTGGCTATGGGTGTCCACTTCTTTGCTGTAATGAGACCTTCACTGTGCCTCTTTCCTTTGCCTTTGCTGCCTCTGGTTCTGAGGGTGTCACTGGTGTGTTGGCCTGTGACTGGGTCTCAAGTGGGATGTAATTTTCTTCCACTGAATCAAGGCAGGAAAATAAAAGAGGGCTTATGTCAGTTAAGACTTCTTAAAGATGCTGGTTTTGCACGTCTAAGATTGGCCTCTGGGCTTGTATGTTACTACAATGTGCCCTGTATAATGACAGTGTAATTGAATCAACAATTCCACGTCAGAATTACAGCTTCTGGTACCCTGTCACACTGTTTGTGTGCCAGTATCCCACAGATACACTTGTGGTTTTCAAGTGTATTCTGTATAAGTGTCATTGAGTTAACAATACACTTAACCACGCCTCAACTGATGGTTTTTCAGTCAGAGGTGTCCTTATTCAGTCAAGAATACAGGACTTATTGATGGCTTATGTGTTTTTTATACAAAACACGCCAAAAATAGTTATTTTCAGTGGGTATTAACCACGTGAATAATACTCTTATAGTATGAGTATATATAAAGAAAAGGATAAAAATATATAAAATATATATTTTAATAGAGAAATTACGCCTAAAAAAAGATAAAACACTTGTTAATAAGTCATAAAAAGAGAAAAGACTTACTTATAAGGTCCAAAAAAAAGATTTGAAACACGGCCAGGCCTCCAAAATGTCAGGATGAAACTATGAAGAAGGTGTATATAGGCTAAATACAACTTTTTCTATGTTTGTGACACGGTAAAATAGTTTTTAAAAAGAGTTATAAATCTTAAAAGATATTTAATTTAAGATATAAAGGGCTTTACTATATTGGATATAGTGGTGGTGAGCGCTGTTGAAAGCCCTGGGTGCAGCTTTATCTGTTGGGTTACAATAATAAAAGACTACAATAATTAAATCTATAATTATACCTGATTATTAACCAAGAGTAAAGCTGTTTTTGACAGTTTACTACGTAGGTTATTCAAGAGCAGGATGAGGAGATGATTTGGCTGTGAAAAGCCCTCCTTTTATCCTGAAATTGGGGTGGAAAGGCTGTTAGACCTTTCCACATAGAGGAAGTGAAGATTTTTCACTCCCCAGGACAGGCTTGTGGTTTGAAAACAACCTGTATACTCTGTATTGGGCTCAGATGTGGTTTTGAAACCACATCTGGACGGTTTTCACCAATACAGGGTGAAATTTTCATCTGGGGACCTCACAGCCTGATTCTGACGTGTATGACGCGTAGAATGCTGTATAGAAACCGTATGGGACCCCAGTATTGACTGACATATGAGGTATTGAAGTAAAAACATGCTTCTTTGTCTATTTGACACCTCATATACATGGTTATGGGATATTATCCCATGGTAAGGCTGTATATGACAGCAGGTGGGATTCTGGCCTTAAAACAGCCATAACTTTGTCAATTCTTGAGATATCAACCTCAAAATTGGTTCAGTGTGTAGCCCTGTATGGGCTCTACACAATGGTACCTCATTTGGTATGGGTATTATTAAATATGGCAAAGTTATCCCATGTACAAGATTTTTGTACATTTGCATGTTTTGGGCAAAAAGCTGTATTGAGCTTGTTTGCCCCATAACTTCTGCAGTAGTTGAGATATGGGGAAGTGGGTGGCATCATCAGATAGCCCTGATTGTTCTCTTTCTAAAAAGACCCCACTTTAGGTATCTCACACTAAAATTGTAGAAGTTAGATGAGAGGTGAATGTTTTGTTCACCCTTATTTGGCCTGAAATTGACCATAACTCCAGTAATATTGGTGCTAGCTCAGTTTGGCTGGTACCATTGGATAGCCCTGGCTTAGAGCTTCATTTTGAATACCCATTTGATGGGGTTAAGTCTCTCCTTCTAGATTTTAGATGGGAGGTGAAAATTAAGGTTTATGCTCAGCAATATCTTTGAGCAGGAATAACTTTGTTATTTCTTGTCCTATGGTGATGGGACTTATATTTTCAGGAAGAGGTGAGTTCCCTCTTTCCTTTGATACCTTTTGAGCTGATTTGGCTCAGCTCCATGTTTTGGTGGTATCTTGGCTATACCATTGGTTTATGGTATTTTGGCTGTCATGCTTGTGCTCTGGTTTTGAGTCACAGGCTGACACCCCCAAATTGCTTGCTGACTGGCATGGGATTCAAAATCCACACAAAAGTTCACTACTTTTGGCCTGGAATTGAGTCACAGGGTCTGTGACTCAATTGATGATGAGGTTTTGACACCAACCAGGGCAGGTTTAACTGTTGCCAAGAGGGTAAATCTACCCTTAAGCTTAAAGAATCTTAGTAAAAACACTTTCAACTGGTTTCTATGGCTCTTACACACATTCTGACGTGTTTTGAAGGATCTAGACCAGGTGTTGCTATAGTAATGGCTGATCTAAGGGTCTAAAATGGGTAAACATAGCAAAAACTGGCTTAAAACAGCCCTTTTTGGTCTAAACAAGGGTTCTATGATGCCATAATTGGCTTTTCTGTTGTCATACTGTTTTTTACAACTGTTAAGAGTAAATTTTACTTTTGGGGTAAGAAAATTTATGGCTATAAAATAATGTCTTCTTTGCCCCACTTTTCTCTTCATGTTAGAATCTTTTCCTCTTATAATTAGTTTAAAACACTGTTGAACCAATCAATAAAAGATTCTCGCCACCCTTTTTTAAAGATTTTGAACCTTATAACCATGTTAAAAAATCATTATAATCATTTTTTGTAACTCTTATAATCACTTTTACCGCTGAACCACCCCAAAAGTGAATTAAAGCATCTTTCATCACTGTTAGCTTTGTCACTTTGTTTCCAAATTCACTCTGGTAACTTTTGGGCATTTTTTCTCTTTGAATAAATTTTTAAAGACTTTGTTCTTTAATTAATTGCTTGCAGTTCTTTGCTCAATCAATTCCAATTGAAATTTCTCTTGATGAAATTCCTTTTGTAGCCTTAAATATCTCTTGTAGAGTATTTTTGGATAAATCTTTATTGTTGGTAAAGCAATAAATTTTTATCATATTATTTTTTTATACTTACAGATTTGAAAACAATAATATTGGCATGTTTTATCTTCAAAAATATCATTTATTACTATTTTTAAGTAATTTTACCTTATACAAATTTTGAGGACAGGAAAAGTACTTGATATTTTATCAAAGTTTCATATCCACACCTTACATTTGGGGGCCCAGCCATGTTAATTTACCTGTGAAATAGTTTTTTACTTTTTTTAATCTTTTTTTCTTATATTGACAAATTTATAAATATAAAAAATACTTATAATTCAAAGAATCCTTAAAAAATAGTTTCTTTTTATAATTATAAGTGAGGCTTTATTTTTTATTTCTCTTTTGAAAAACCTTTTTTACTTAATTAATTGGCTTTTTCATTAATTTTAGTGTCTGACAACATGGTAAGACAATAAAACATTGAAACAGCCTCATCAGTTACCAGAATTATTCCTGCCAGTACTGTTAATTCTGACCATAATAGTACTATTATTGTGACTCAGAATAATCAACCTAGGCCAATTTCTTCTGAATTGATTAACTTGGATATAAGTAATACTCTTCAGAAAGCTAAAAATTTGACAAATAGTAAGTTTTTGACGTAAAATTACTATTTTAAACCTTTTTAATTTTGAAATATATCTTCAACCAGATCAGGAGCAAGCTACAAGCCCTCAAGAAGCTCCCAAAAAGGTCATAGACGTGATTATGGCAGAAGCCAATCAGATACAGAAGGACAAGGGTCAGTGAAAGACTTCCACAACAATCAATTGTCCACTTCGGAAGCTGAGGACACTATTTTACCTTCAAAAAGAGCTGAAACCGCCACAAGAAGCCTCAGTGTACATTTCCAAGGCCAGCCTTAAGGCTTACAACAATGCACTGCAGCACAAAGGGTACGAGATCCTTGCAGATCTGTGGAAAAATTGCATGAACTCATACCTGACTGTAAGAAAATTCCTGGGTCATCCCAGCATTTGCAATTTAGTCATTGGCATCCATTGATATAAAAGAATAATATGATGCTTTTAACAGAAGAATGGAGGGAAAAAAACCCTCCACCACCAAAGAAAGTGCCAAGACCAGCCCCAGTGGCTGGAAGCATCAATTCCAATGTGAAAAAGTAACCACAAGCTCAAAGAAAGGGAAAAGGGAAGTCACAAGCCCCAAATCCTTACAGCCAGGGCTACAGGATGCCATGGAAAATGTATTGCAGATGGCCAGAGCCCTGATGTAATTACAGAAGAAGGAGGAAGCCAGATTAAGATTCCAGAAATTATTTCTGAAATATTTGATTCCATCCCAGAGTTTTATGAATCTATAAATGATGTGAAAAACCATCTTTCTGATAAAAATGAAACCATTTGTAACAACATTAAAACAAACAACTTGAGTCTTTGCCAAATTAATGAAACACTTATGTTTTTTGAAAAAGTTTTGAGAACAATTAAAGCCTCCAATAATTATAATTCTTTTAGCAATAAAATGAATGAACAATCTGCCATTATTAAAGAATTAATAGACAAATATTCTAAATTCAATATTGATGAAATAACTGAAACAAGAATTAAACAAGCCATAAATATTATCAAGAAAGATAACAAGAAAGCCCTTGATGACATTTCAAATTCATTTACTGAATTAAAAGCATATACCATTGCCTTAAAAAAGTGTTTTGATGCTTCACAAGAGGAGATATCAAAATTATCAATGAAATTGAATCAAGTCACTGCTGATATTACAGCACAGACAGAGTTATGGAAAGAACTGACACATAAGGAAGACATGTATAAAATTGAAGTAATAAATTTAATACACGCCTTCCAACATGAATACAGAAATTCCGAAAGGTGTAGCAACAGTAAAATGAATGATATTGAACAAATACTGAACACCATACCAACAATTTCTTCACCTCTGAATCAAAATGAGGGCACAAGGATTCCAAATCCACAATTATTTGATCCTGGTAATTCACAGTTAAAGAATGAATTGTCCACTTCTTTTCATAACTTGGAACCATCAATGGGCCAAGCACTTTTGAAAGAAGTACCAAAACTTAAAGAATGGCCTCACTTCAGTGGTGAAGGAGAATATGACCATATGGAATTCATCAGAGGAATTGACATGATTAAAGAAGATTTTGAATTAACAGACATATTGGTAACAGCAAGATTTAACACCTTCTTTACCAGATCAGCTCACAGATGGTATATCAAATTAAGACAAGCACATGGACACCAAAGTTTGACTTGGTGGAAAACCCAAATTATCAACAAATGGGCCAATTATGCCTGCAAATTTAAAGTGGAAACAGCCTGTGAGTCTGCCAAATTTAATGCTGATAAAGACAAAGCTTTACTAGGTTTTTTCTAACAAAAAAGACAGATTAACAGCATTGTATCCTGACATGTCATGATTTATGATCAATAGAAAGATTTTGAGACAATGTGGAGGTGAATTAGAGCATGCTGTCAAAAGCAGGACTACTGAACAATCTTCAACAGAGGATATTATCAATATATTAGAAGAAGTAACCACCAGAACCAAAATTTGTTCTAGTAGGGTGAATCTCAAAAAACGTTTAATACACCTTGGAAAGATTCTGTGGCCAAAATCCCCAAAGAAAATTGTAATATTAAGTATAAATCTGCAGATACAGTCAGAAAGTGCCATATTTGCCAAAGCACCACCCATATAGCCAATATCTGTCCAAAAAAGGGGAAAATCAATGAAATTGATATTGAAAAGGAACCTGTTGTTGAAAACAATGACATAATTGAAGACAATTCAGATATAAAGTCATCAATATTTTCTGAATCTTAAAAAGATATTGAAAATATCAATGCCACTTTTGACATCATAGAATCTTATTCCCACTTGCCACAATTGAGCAATGGTCAACTTGATTTATCAAAAATTCAAGATGCACAACTTATGAAAACAAAACCAAACAGGGGAAAAGGTTATACAGCTTGTAACTCCTGTATAACAGAAGTGGTGATTGACAACAAGCTCGCCAAACCTTTGCATGACCCAGGAGCCTTCTGCTCTTGTGTTAGTAAATCTTTTCTTAAAACATGTGTACCAAATTTTGAAGACCAATTTTTACCAATTGATGGTATAAAATTCAATAGTGCAAGTAATCCAATGTAATCATTAGGAATTTTTGATACCAATGTCATATTCCCACACATCAATGGGCACTTAAGAATCACAGTTGAATTTGTTGTTATGGAAAACTGCTCTAGTACCCATTTTAAATTGGGAAATGACTATTTAATCATGTATGGGATAGATTTGCATAACAAAAAAGACAGATAATTTACTATTGGAGAGAATAAGAATCAGAAATTTGCCTTTTTAGCATTTAAAAGACAAATTACAGTCAATGAAGTATTACCAGTCAGCTTAGAATTGGAAAAATTCAAATCTGAACAGTTGAAGGAGGCTAAAATAAGCCTTCATCTGACTGATAAACAAGAAAATGAACTTTCTTCCCTTTTGTATGACCACAAAGGAGCACTTTCTTCAGACAAAGAACCTCTAGGAGAAATTATTGGTCATGAAGTTGATGTCATTTTTAATATTGAGAGACCTTATCCACCACTCTTGAGAAGACCTGCATACCCAGCAAGTCCCAAGTCAAGAGAAGCTCTGGAAACTCATATCAAAGAACTTGTAGACCTTGTTGTAATAAAAAAAGTTGGCCATAATGAAGAAGTGGAAATAACTACACCAGTAATAGTGGCATGGCACAATGCAAAATCGAGAATTTTTGGAGACTTTAGAGCTCTGAAAACTTACACTGTTCCAGATAGGTACCCAATACCAAAATTCCAAATTTCTCTTACTCAAATATCTCAAGCAGTGTATATAGCCACTATGGATGCCCTTAAAGGATTCCATCAAAATGTGGTGACACCAAGAGAAAGAAAATATTGGAGAATCATTGTTCATTGTGGAGTGTATGAATATTTAAGAATGCCCTTTGGTATCAAAAATGCACCTTCTCACTTCCAAAGAATGATGAATGAAATCTTCCCTGAAGAACTTTCAGAGGTATTGTTAATCATTTACATTGATGACACTATTGTCTGTTCCAAGACTTGGAAGGAGCACATGTACAGATTGTCCAGAGCTTAGACAAAACTTCAATCAGTGAACATGAAAATCTCTTTGAAGAAATTTCATTTTGGATTCAAAGAACTTAAAGCACTAGGACATGTTGTATCTGGTTTGTCCCTTGGAATTGACAAAAACAAAGTTGCAGCAGTATTGCTAAAACCCATGCCTCAGAACAAAAAGGAAATTCAGTAATTTTTAGGTTTTGCAGGATATTACAGGCAACATATTAAAGATTTTGCATCCATAGCAAGACCACTTTATAAATTGTGTGACAAAGACACAGTATTTGAAATGTCTGCTGACAGAGTCAAAGCTTTTGAGTCTCTAAGAGAAGCCTTGACCACTGCTCCACTCTTACTGATGCCAGACTTCAAGTTGCCTTTTAAATTGTATATTGATGCATCAGGGGATGGGCTTGGTGCTGCACTTCACCAAGTTCAGATCATAAATGATAAACCTGTGGAAGGACCCATATGTTTCATATCCAGGCAAATCAAACCAGCTGAAGCCAGATATGGAGCAAGTCAAATGGAATGTCTATGCCTTGTCTGGGCCTTGGAAAAATTGAACTACTTTTTAGAGGGATGTGTTTTTGAAGTGATAACAGATTTTACAGCTGTAAAATCACTTTTAAACATGAAACCACCTAACAGACATATGCTCAGATGGCAAATAGCCATACAAGAATACAGAGGCAATATGACTATTGTTCTTGAAGATGGGAATATTCATAAAAGTTCAGATGGACTAAGCAGATGGCAATTTCCAAATGATATTGATAATCTTGCTTATGTGCCAGAAGAAGCTTCACCACAGATCCCAATAGAAGGAATTAGTGTTACAGACTTGAACACCACCTTCTTTGAAGAAGTATGAAACAGCTACACTCAAGATAAGAATTGTAGCATCTTATTCCAATTACTTAACAAAGACTGTAAAGACAACTCTCTAATACATGCCTTTGATGAAGTATGGAAGGAATCTTATGATGAAGGAATATTTCACCTACTGGATGATATAATTCACCACAGGACCAAGCACACATGTGTCATGACAGTTGTGGACAGGTCATTAATCAATCTTGTACTAAAAGAATGCCATGACAGCCCCTTTTCAGGACATCTATCTGAAGACAGAACAACAGAAAAAGTAAAGACCTGCATATGGTGTCCAATGTGGCAGAAAGATGTTGCAGAGTATTGCAAAACCTGTGACAGATGCCAAAAGGCAAATAAATCCACAGGCAAAAGACTTGGGAATATGATCAAAGTCCAAGAGCCCAGAAGACCTTGGGAAATTGTCCATATGGATTGGGTAACTGGCCTACCACCAGTAGGTGACAGAAGTTATAATTCTTTCCTAGTGATTGTAGACAGATTCATTAAAACTCCAATCTTTTTACCATGTCACAAAGATGATGCAGCCATTGATACAGCTCTTCTGATATGGAATATAGTAGTGTCATGGGCTGGCATATTTAAAAATATCATTAGTGACAGGGATCCCAAATTCACTTAAGCACTATGGACAAATATTCACCAATTATTTTGCACGAAGCTGTCTTTCTCTACAGCCTACCACCCACAAGCTGATGGTCTGGCTGAAAGAATGATCCAGACCTTAGAGGACATGGTACGAAGATTTTGTGAATATTGCCTTTAATTCAAAGATTGTGATAGTTTCACTCATGATTGGTGTACTCTTTTAACAGCACTAGAATTGGCATATAAGGAATCAATTCATGCCAGTAACAATCAAACTCCTGAGATTCTAGAAAAAGGATGGAATCCCAACTTACCTCAAGATTCTTTAACAAAGGTTTTGGTTGAAATACATCCTACAGCTTCTAGCTTCAAAGGAATGCTAGGCAGAGCTAGAAAGCATGCAGTCAGATGCATGGTAGACTCATTTGCATATGCTAAAGATAAATGGGACAAATCACATGCCACTCCAAATTTCAAAGTGGGGGATTTAGCTCTTGTATCCACCACTAACTTCAATAACATCAAATTATGTAAAGAACTCAAATACTAATTTGCAGGACCTTTTATTGTTAAGGCCCTCCATGGAGAAAATGCTGTTGAAGTATATTTATCTGAAGAACTTAGCAATAAGCATCCTACATTTCCAGTGAGCTTGATAAAGCCATATAAATCTAGTGATGCTGAAAGATTTCCCTTGAGGAATAAAGCTCCCCAAGTTATACCTCCTATTGAGTCATCTGGTAGTAAGAAAATTAGCAAAGTTCTCAAAGAAAGAAATTTGAGAACCAACAAAGTAAGGGAATACCTTGTTAGGTACCGTGACCCAACTTGTGAAGATGTATGGTTTCCAGAAAAAGACATACCTGAAGCTACTAAACTCCTGAGAAGGTTCAGACACACTAGAAATAACAATATTACAAAGCAATATTCTTTTTTGAGGGGGAGGGAATGTGAGCCTTAGAGGAATTTTCATATACCCAAAAGACCGCATATGATATATAAATATAAAAACATAAATGAAATGAATTTATTTATATTATAAAAATAAAAATTGAAATATAAATACAAATTTATATTTAAAAATCAAAATTTAATTATAATTTAAAAATAAAATTTACAATAAAATTTAAAATTATGAAAATACATTTTTACTTGTAAAAATTAAGTAGAAATGAATTTTTAATAAAAATTATGAAACTAAAATGTTTTTGGTAAAAAGTTATATAGAATATATTATAGCTTTTTATCCAATAAATAAACATAAAGAAATTATTACACCATTGGTTTCTTTGTAAAAAATAAAGTGGGGTCACTTCTGGATGAAATTTCTGTAACTCAACTCTAAAGAAGCTTAAATTAAGTTTTCAGTATTTTTTGTAGAAAAGTATGAAAATTCTCAAAACCTTAACTTAATCAACACCACATGTGGTGTTAACCATCAAATTTTGTGTTAAAATTGAGGTGTTGTGTTTAGTTTAGAAGCTATGAGGAATTGAAGTATTTTCAATTGAAATGTCAAAATGTGTGCATGTATTACATAAGTGAACTTTAATTTACATATGAGGTATCAGTTATTAAAGATGTGTAATTAAAAACTCAATTGAATTACATATGTAAATTATAATTGTATTACATGATGAGGAATTAAAGAAAAAATAAATTGGAAAAATTAATTCTGGGGGGGAAAAGACACTCTAGCTCTAAGGGGGAGCTAGACCCCCAAAATCCTTTCCGACTGGCATGGGATGTCAAAATCCATGCTAAAGCTCATTACTTTTGGCCTGGAATTGAGTCACAGGGTCTGGGACTCAATTGATGATTAGGTTTTGATACCAACCAGGGTAGTTTTAACTGCTTGCAAGAGGGTAAAGCTACCCTTAAGTTAAAACAATGTTAGTAAAAACAGTCATAACTGGTTTCTATTTCTCTTACACACATTCTGACGTGTTTTGAAGGCTCTAGACCAGGTATTTCTATAGTAATGGCTGATCTAAGGGTCTAAAATGGCTTAAACCAGCCCTTTTTGGTCTAAACCAGGGTTCTATGATGTCATAATTGGCTTTTTTGGTTGTCAGACTGTTTTTCACAACTGACAAGAGTAAATTTTACTTTTGGAGTAAGAAAATTGATGGCTATAAAAGAATGTTTTCTTTGCCCCACTTTTCTCTTCATGTTAGAATCTTTTCCTTTTATAATTAGTTTGAAACACTGTTTAACCAATTAATAAGATATTCCAACCACCCTTTTGTATGAATTTTGAACCTTTGAACCACGATAAGAAATCATTATAATCATTGTTTGAAACTCTTATCATCATTTTTACCCCTGAACCACCTCAAAAGTGAATTAAAGCATCTTTTATCACTGTTAACTTTGTCACTTTGTTTCCAAATTCACTCTGTTCATTTTTGGGCATGTTTTCCCTTTGAATATCTTTTCAAAGACTTTTTTCTTTAGTTCATTACTTGCAGTTCTTTGCTCAATTAATTCCAATTAAAATTGCTCTTGAAGAAATTTCTTTTGTAGCCTTAAATATCTCTTGTAGAGTATTTTTGGATAAATTATCATTATATTATTTTTCTATACTTACAGAGTTAAGAGAAATAAAATTGACGTGTTTTCTCTTTAAAAATACTATTTCTTACTATTTTTAAATAATTTTACCTTATACAAATTTTGAGGACAGGAAAATTACTTGATATTTTATCAAAGTTTGATATCCACACCTTACACTTTTTTTCCCCTTTTGTTTCAAGCTGATTTTTGAGTTTCCATTTAAGCTGTATTGTAAATGTAAAAGATATTTCTGTGGGTCCCTGAGCATTTTTTGAATTCATGTGGAAGGGAGCTCCTTCCCAAAGTATGAAAATTAAGGAAGGGAACTGTAGAAAAACCATTGCTTGTTGGTTAGTAAAAGGATTATCTACCAATAAATTACCTCTGAATCTAATAGATCCAATATCCAAACGATTTAATTTGATTTTGAGCTCAAACACCAAACCACAGTAATTAGTACCAAAAAATAAGTATTAGACAATGCCAAATTTTCACCAACCTTTTAACCTCCTCAGGATACATTTTGTGGCTTCTTAAAATTTATATCTGTAAAATTATATATCACTTTACTCACCTCTTGCCTCAATGTCACACTTCTCTCCTCCATTAGCTTTGGATTTGAAGTGATTTGCAAAATTTCTGTTTTGTCACATTCTGAAAGCATGTCTCTAATTGGTCAGAGCTTATCAAAAGTCAATAAATCATCCCTCATAACACCATTGTAGTTTGGAAGAGGTAAATATTCAAGTTCCTAAATATAGAGAGGTATCTTTGTATGAATGCAAATTATTTCCAATCAAAAACCCTTCATTATGCTCAAAAATAATCTCAACCAAGCTTGACAGAAACATCTCATCTTTGGCTTGAAAATTTGGCACATAATCATCAAGATAAGCGCATCCCTGCAATCTTTGAGTGAAGTTAAACCCTATTGCTGGACAGGACTTCCCTCTCAGACTAACTAAAGGAAGGAAGCTATGAACAGGATGTACCCAGAAATGATTCAGAAGTATTTAGCCCATGTAAGACCAACCAAAAAAAGCCCAAGTGTAGGAGGAAACATTTGACTGTGTAAAACAACTTTGAAGTATGTTACAAGCCTTGAGACCTTGTCATTTTTCTTTTGGAAACTTATAATGACTCTTTGGTCTATTAGAATATTACTACAAATTGTGAGTGGGTAATGGAGATAGAAATTATCATTAAACTTAAAAATTTCATTATTTCAGGTTTGCAATTATTTTTCTGCTTTGTAAGAAAATAATTGATAATACTAATGTTATTGATATATAATGGTGTCAATCTGATCATGTTTTGAAGGAGCACTTCAAATCTGAAAAACATCAATCCAAATGAAGTGGAAAATGTGAAACATGGGCTATCAAATTTCCTGGCTCAATTTACCCAAATTTAGGTACATAAATGGCAGCCAAGGCACAAGAAGGGATAAAATGTGAACTGGTGAAAAAATTTGTCTAAATTAAAGTCTACTTCTCTATTTTTGAGTTATTTTTCCTACAAGATGTCCTCAAAAGGGTGAAACAAAGCTCTTATTGGACTAAGTGACAGCATATAGCAGCAATGGAAACACAGTTATACTTTTAGGGAAAGTTATCCTTTGTTTTCAAAGTCAAAAAAAGTTTCCATATAAGACCTCAATCAGCACAAAATTGGACTGTTGGACTACTAACAAGCAAAGTCAAAGCTTCCTTGAAATTGTGGTGAAATTTATTGATTCATTTACATATATATTCAACATAAAGATTGTTTAATTTGAGGTGAGACTTATTTTGATACATTTCTTATCTATATGATATCTTACTAATAAATTTCTGTATCTTGGACTTCAGAAATTGCTTTCTGAACATGACCTGAATCAGGTTTTAAATAGAATTACAGGAGATAATGTAGCCCACAACATATTGATGATTACTTTTTTTCTTTCAAATTTTCTGGCATTTGAATTTAATTCCCTTAAGAGTAAAAGTTTCACCAATGTACTTACTACATTATCAAACTCTGAGCAAAGGAAGTTCCATCTTATATAGGAAAAATGGCCAATGAAGATTATGAGTTCTTCAATGATGATCTCAGTCTCAAACAGAAACAAATTTATGATATTTATTATGAGAATATTACACCCTCAAATGATATTGAAGGTTTTTTTTTTCTTTGATCTATTTTATTTTTCAATGTACTCAAATTTCTTGAGCCATTTTTTCAGTCTAGAAGCTGCTATTACCAAGGGCCATCTCATATCTGGAGCCAAGCCTACTAAAGAACATTGAAAATATTTGTAACATTCAACACTGGAGACACAGGATAAGTTGTGTTTTTTTTCCTATTAGAAAAGGGTGATTTAAAATGAAGAAATCCTGAAGACTTAATCCAAAAGAATCCTGAGACCCAAGTTTGAGGTGAGTTTTCATGGATCCAATATTTCCAATTATGCTATCTGTCAAATTGTGTTACTTAAATTCCTATTCACACATAGGTGAAAATCCAATGGCTCAATAGCTTTGAAATCTTTTTTCACTCATTCAAGGATCTTCAAAATGGAAAGATATTTTTCTTCAATAACAAAACACAAATCACATCCCCAAATTACTACCCATTAGCATTCCACTGCTGAGATGAAATTATTTTTTACCAAATCCAGAGGCCCCAAATTGATATCATCACGACATATATATAATGTGATTCCCAAAAATAGCCAATATCATCTAAGTGAGCAGGCTTGTAGCTCCATGGATTCAATGGAGCCTATCCTTTCCCTCTTTGAGCAATCCTGTAATGTCTTCCAGTTCAAAGCACCCAAAAAACACCTGTTCTTACATTATTATCATGTCTTACTTGATTAATTCATTATTCATGTGTCAGCCCTCACACATGGGTGTGGAAATTTGAAGCCACATATGATAAACTAAAAAATTATTGCAACATGGAGCTGGAATATCTTTACTCCTTGGTTACTGCTCTATTAAATCTCAGGAATCAAAAAGGAATTTTCTCTAAGCTCTTTGTACCCCTGGATTTCACAAAGGCAGAAATTGAGCTTGTATTTAACTAATTAATTTCCCTTATTTCACACAAGAATTGAATTTCAAAATAAACTGACTTTAGCAGTTGTGTTGAGGAAATCAGTTATGGAGAAAATATTTCTTTGTTAAGACATATTGAAGAGTATCTCATTGAGGCAGACTTTGTCATATCTAATGCTACTAATAATGAGAGTTTCTTTTCTTTGCAAAATTATCATCCAATTGCAAAAGATAAACATATTTTTCCTTGTTGGAAGGTACTTTGCTTCCTTGATGGCTTCAATGTGAAAAATTACATGCTAAAAATATTTTCTTTTCACAGGCAAATAATGATTGGCAATTTTCCCAGGTCTTGAAAGATTTACTAGAGATTTTTAAGCATATCAGAATTGTTGGCCAGTATTTAGAGGTTATTTCCTCACAGAATCAACTTACAAACTCACACAAGGGAAGAATTGGTCTCATGTTCAATTTCTCACCTCACCTGTTTTGAGGAGTGGCTTAATGAAAAGATTCCACCGTCTTAGCCTGACCCTTGGGGTATTGTTTGTTTTTGTCTTTATAATTATTTATTTATCATATTTCAAGATGGTTTATGTGAAATTGTATTCCCTGTATGTTCAATTTCTCAATAAGAAAATAATTCTTATGAACAAAAAGCATAAATTGGTGTAATTGTAATGAGCTCAGCAGTAAGACTTAGAATTATTATTACCAACTTGATATTTCAAAAAGAACTCCCTCTCCTCCTCAATTTTACATCACCAAGCTTATATTCCAATATAATTAATATTAAACTAGCAACA
Organism: Austropuccinia psidii; assembly: GCA_023105745.1. Lineage (NCBI taxonomy): Eukaryota > Fungi > Basidiomycota > Pucciniomycetes > Pucciniales > Sphaerophragmiaceae > Austropuccinia > Austropuccinia psidii. The sequence goes on from JALGQZ010000009.1 coordinate 46,985,008, forward strand.
TTACAAGATCAATTTTATTAAAACTGTATCAATTTTTCAATATCTAAGTATACTTACTTAACTGAATTATAAATTCTCAATAAAACATATAAATTGATTAATATTTCACATTCCTGGTAAAGAAAGTATCTTAAGCTTCCTTAAACCTCATGTAAATACTTGCTTTATCATTCACAAAATAATTTCTTCCAAAAAAACTCTACAAAAACTATGCAATACCCATCCATTTACAATTTGGGGGCCTGTCACAGATTCAGGACCCCCACCATTTGAGATTTTGAGCCCATACTTGGTTAGTCCATTTTTTCCAAAGCCTTCCAGGGGGACCAAGCACATGTTTGACCCCTGAGAACCCAGCTTTTCCAATTTGGCCAATATATGCCAAAATTCCATAGTAAAATAAATAGCTTATAGATTCCAATATTCCAACCCAGACTCAGAGCTGACTGTGAGGTTACGCATCCTTGCCAATGGATAATGATCCCCAATAACTCAGTTTTTTCTCATTTTCCTCTATTGTTCCAGCTCTGGCCATGCCCTTTACCAAATATTATAAAAATATCATTATGAATAGTTGTTCCTGGAAGATATATTTTTGAAACCCACTACTACTCAATCCCAATCATTTAATGTACCTAAAATACTCAATTATTCAGTGGTTCCAAGTGCAGGCTTTGACAGTGGTATCCATCAAGAACAGCCTCATTCATTAGTAAGGCTTATCCTTTTACTCTCCATGTATATTAAGTGATTCTAAAAACCATTTTTCAAGTGTTCAAATCTGAATAAACCAAGGAAAGCCTCAATTTATCTGATAACATCTGAAGTCAAGAAAGCCTGTATTGCATTGACTCTTTTGGCAAATTGAGCTCAATTATTTAAGTAATTTTATTCATGAAGTTCACTTCCCAATGTGGCCAATTGGATTTACCACAATCATTTAACACAGCTGGTTTCACAACCTGCAAGTAATAAGCTCTGAATTTTTCACATATACCATCTATTCTTCCAGCCCCTGGGGGTTTTTCTGCTGTGAATTAGTCTACTGGATTTATTTTTATACTTCATTTTCTTTTTTTTGATGTTTAATACTGATAATATCAAGTAAGTAATTTGAACCTTTCCTTGCCTTGTAGCTTGATATTGGCAGTTATATTATTTATGATTCTTTGATTACTTCTGAACCGGTTGGAACAGTAATTTAAAGATTCACTTGGTTTTCTCTTTTACCATTTTCTTCCTCTTTCTGCTTTACTAATTCTGCTTCTTTCTTAATAGAGAAATTATATAAATACTCTTTATCTTTTTAGTTCTTTGGATCTCATGCAGGTAAAATCTTATCCACTGAGTGCCAGGTCACTCTTACTTTCCAAAAGCCCATATTAAAAAATAATTTCTTTAACTCATCTTCTTATGAAATTTTGAGTTCATCTCATATATGGCTTCTTATCAAGGCTATGTGGCTTAAGATAATTTATTCAAGGGATTGCATGTTATAGCAGAATATAATATTCAATAGAATTGATTCCATAAGCAAAAGAAAAGTATAATAAAATATAAAATCATTATTAAATCAATTAAAAATTGCACATTGTTTTGAAATGGGTAGGTAAGTTATTTTTGATGATGAATTTTTTTCATAAAATCCATCATCTGTCCTTTTGAGACTTTTATGCACTTTTTGAGCTCAAAGGTTAAAAACCCAGCTTTTGGGATATAAACCAGAAAGAGTTAAGAAAATACCCAATAATACCCCAAAGCTGCCAACTGAATAGAGAAAAACCTAGAGTATATTTGACTTGAGATAATCTCTAATCCCCCAATATTCCACTTACAATCATAAAATTAATTTTGATTAATATATGCACACTTTTTTTTTATTTATTTCATTTATTCTATATTTCTCCAAAGTTTTTTCCAATATTGGATCTTGAATTCACCAGGTATAAATGGTAATTATTAATACATCATTCCTTGAAGACAATACTTGATTCTTATTTAAATAAATCATTTAGTATTATTCATAGGTAGCTTTAAAATCTATCTCCAAGCTTTCCAAGCTCAATTCTTACCAAGAGCAACTGTAATAAACCAATGAAGCTAGTTATAGATTCAAGATTTATATTATAAAATGAATCTTGGTCATTCTTTTTACCCCTTCCTTTGAGCTATTTGGGAAGTTTTGTTTATAATGGAATCAGCTAAGGTCCAATGTTTTGTAAAAGAACCCCACTAGTAAAAGATCCTATAGTATTTAATTATTTAAGGATACCAGCCTCTCTTTCAATTTTTGGTTTTCTATTTCCCAGTTAATGAAAATACTAACACCAATTTTTATCTTTGTTTCCTTTCCTTTTGAAATTACTAATGATATCTCAAATTAAGTAACTTTTTAACCTTTTATTCCCTGTTAAGTGGATATTGGTGGTCAAATTCTCTCTCACTACTTCCCAACTTCTTAAAGGTTTTAATATCAGTTGAGAATTTATTTTTGGCTGGTTATTTTCTTCTTTAATTTCTATTTTAATATCATCTTGTACTATATCCTTATTGTTAAGGAAATATATTGCTCTTTTTTACTTTAGTAAAGTGAATTTCTGATTAATGAGCTCCTAGCTACATTCAAAGATCCCAAGTATATTTCCCCTGTAAAACCTAATAATTTTGAGCTCTCTTAATTTTTCAAAAACATGATAGTGTTTTGATGAAAAATTATGTATATTGATAAGTTTCAGTCTGATAGATCACTTAATGTGAGATTTCTATTATCCCCAATATGTAATGGAATATATTCAGAACAAAAGGCCTATAATTTGGGATCCCAAAGATTTTCTTGAACTATCATGTATATTTCTGCAGATGATGTCATCTTATTAATTGGTTATTTATCCTCTTCAATAGAGTATTGAGCGTGTTACAAGTATATCTAATCTTACTCTTAATAGACAATAAGATGAAAAATGTGAACTTTTGTCAGCATGTGACTCAAAACCAGAGCACAAGCATGACTGCCAGAATACCATAAACCAATGGTAGAGCAAAATACCACCAAACATGGAGCTGAGCCAAAAAGGCTCAAAAGGTATCAAAAGAAAGAGAAAACTCATCTCTTTCCAAATATAAAATTCCCATAATCATAGGACAAAGAATAACAAGGTTATTCCTGCTCAAAGTTGTTGCTGAGCATAAACCTTAATTTTCACCTCTCATCTGAAATCCAGAGGAAGAGGCTTGGCCCTAGAAAATTGGTATTCAAATTAAATATTTAAGTCAGGGCTATCTAATGTTACTAGCCAAATTGAGCTAACACCAAAATTACAGAAGTTATGGCCAAAATAAGGTCAAATAAGGGTGTACAAAATATTCACCTCTTATCTAACTTCTACAATTTTAGTGTGAGATAATTAAAGTGTGGTATTTTTGGAAAGAGCACAATAAGGGCTATCTTATTTTGCCATCCATTTCCGCATATCTCATCTAGCACAAAATTCATGGGGAAAACAAGTTCCATACAGATTTTGACAGAATCATATACCTGTATAACTAAAATTTAACATGGCATAACTTTGCCATATTTAATGGAAACCATGTCAAATGAGGTACCATTGCTTATATTTCATCCAGGGCTACACAATGAGCCTACTTTGAGCTCAATATTTGAAAAACTGACAAATGTATAGCAGCTTTAAGGTCAAAGTCCTACATTTGGACCAATACAGCTTTACTGTGGGATAATATCCCATACATATGATTATGAGGTGTCAAATGGACAAATAAGCCTGTTTATACTTCAATACCTCATAGCTCAGTCAAATACAGGGGTCCATACAGGTTCTGTACAGCTTCTGATGCATCAGAAGCACCAGAACATACCTGTAAACTCCATTAGGGAAAATCTTCACCCTGTATAGGGTAAAAATGACAACTTGTAATTCTAAAACCACATTTCCACCCAATACCAGTCTGTATTGAGTGTGTATAACCACAAACCAGCCCACAGTAGTGAAAATATTCACTCTGTGGTTGTGTGCAGAGGTAAACAACCTCCCACGACCCCAGAACGAGATAAAAGGAGGCCTTGCCTCACCAGAAGGCCAATCCGTAATCCTTTTCTTGGTATTATTATGTGGTATAGCTTCTTAAAGAAGTGGTACCCTTAGAGCTAAGCAGGTATATTTATAATTGTAATCATTGTAGGGTTTATTATTGTAAACCAACAGGTGAACACTGCACTCAGGGCTATCAATAGCACTCACTATCACTAAATTCTTTTAGTATAGCCCTTTTAACTATCTACTAATTCAATTATCATAATTATTTTCGTGTCACACTCACAGTTATAGCTATTTATTATCATTGTACAGCTACATCATAGAGTCACCCTGACAACTTTGCTATAGTTACAATATTATGATAACTAATGATTCTTGAATAGGAAAAAACATCATAGAAAACAAAAAAATAAGAATAATTAATAACAATTTTCATTATTAATCCAATAAAAGCAAAATATATGCAAAATGTTTCATTCTTTCATCAAAATTATTTATAAATATTTTCTGCTTTCAAACCTTAATATATTTTATATTGCATTTTAAATGATTGAAGTTTCTGGAAAAATTCAAAAAGGCTCCTTTTTCCTATCAAATGGTAACATTAAGCTGATATCTAGTTTTTCTAGGTTATTTTGCTTTTATTTGAATTTGATCATATTATTATAGATATGTTTGATTACTACCTAAAAATTACATTGTAATACTACTATTAATCAACGAGAGAATTACCATATTCATCAAATTTACTATTAATTCCACTTCAATTCTGATAAATTTCTAGAAAAGATTTCTAGAAAAAGATAGTCCTTTTCCCCAACTACCCCATTCACCTTTAGTTCATTAAAAAGGAGAGAACATAGGGATTCCTTGAGCTAGAACAATCAAGATTAAAGTAAATAATTATTTTCACTTAAACAGAAGGTACAATAACACCTATAAGAGAAAAAAGGGGACTTGATATGACTGTATGGAAGCTTTAGAAATATAATTTAATGGGAAATTATTTAACCTGAAATATTCTCTTGAAGCTTAGGCAATCACCTATACAAATACTCAATCCTAATTGGATGATCAGATTTGAATGAATAATTATAGTATCAAACATATATTCAAATAATTTTGGAAGAAAAAGTTTTCATATGCCGGGAGAGTACTGATCTTGGGGGGGAAAAGGTTATTCATTACTAAATTGAACTTCCCATTGAGCCGAGGTTTAGGGTATGGGATAATTGAGTGCTGGATATTTAACTCGATGGAATTAATTTCCAAGATCCTATCATAAAACTTTATTGAGCTCTGGGTGCCATGCAAAAGTTTTACATCCCTCACCCTGAAAAAAGCCAAACCCGTTGGTGGGTGCTGCAGCACCAACACAGTCTTAACACAGATTAAAAACTTCTTAATTATAAATCAAAACAGTAATGAAATCATGATTTTCATTTTTAAGATAATTTGAGCAGCATGCATACTCAATATTATTCAATTTTATTAAAAAATTTGGAATTTCTTTGCTTTATATTTGTGACATTTACAAAACAAGGTATTTCCATACAATATTTAATTGTCAATCATTTAATCTTCTAAAAAGATTTACAAGGGATGATCATTCTTTTCTATTTTGATTTGAAATGAATTTCAAAATGACAGGGTTCCCGGTAAAAACATCCTTGATGGCCCCCAAAGATCTGTTATTAACTTTCTTGTAAAAAAAGAATCATTGAATGAACCTAACATTTCCTTAATTAGAAATTATCAAAACATTCCAGAAATAAAATATTATCAATGAGCCTGCTTTATTTCTTTTTGAATTCTTCCCATTTTTTATCCATGTTTCAAAGACAACATGATCTCAAATTACCTTTATATTTATTTAAAAGAGATATTTTGTTGAATATAGGAAGTGTAAGAAAATTTAACGAAGTAATTTTAGATTTGAAGTACCTTTCAAAAGTTGGGACACAAAAAGGTTGATTTCTGCTTGCAAAACTCATCCAATTATCTTCAAAAAATTCTCTTTAAATCTGCTCAAGTACTTTTTGCACACGAAACGAAATTTCTTTACAAGGATTTTTCTACTTTTTTATGTTCTGCAAATTCATTTCTCATGACTATCTCTTTTATTTTCTCATTTTGTATTTCATTTTATCAAAATATTGTATTCTGAATTTGTTGAATTTTTTGAAATTTTGGTGAGTTTGTGGTCTTCACGTTGCTATAAAGTGGCTTTTTTGTCTCTTTCTATTGCTTTTGTCGCAATTGAATGCTCCTTATTTACTTCTTTACCTAATATTTTGCTGAAATTTATTTTCTTTCTCATTTGTTTTTATTTATTATCGTTATTTTCCAACTTCTACTCTCTTTTTTTCATTCCTTAAAATTGTTTTTAACTTTGTTTTATGGTATTTTTGTTTTATATTCTCTTAACTGTTTTTGATTTTACTCTATTCGGGTCTCTTTTCTTTTTTTGGTTCTTATTGAGAGTTTTCATTATTGCAATTATCTTTTTTTAAGGTTTTATGTCAAATATTTTCAATTATGATTTGTTTTGGTGTTTTCAATTTATTTTTTGATTTTTGATTTTTCTTTATATTATTCCTTTGTTTAATCTTTGGGTTTGTTTGTTTCTAAAATTGATCACATTATCCCCTTTTCAAAAACTGATCTTTTATTCGGAAGTTTTCCTTAAAAAAATAATTTTTTCTCTCGCAAAATTCTCTTTATATATAAGAAAACAGCTTTTTTTAAAACAGGCTTGAGCTTTTTGAAAAAATAAATTTTCAATTTCAATTTTTTTTGTCTTTCAAATTCTTTTTGTCAGAAAAGTTGCTATTTATATTCCTTTTTGAGATATTTTGATGGTTTTTCAGTCACAAAAAAAAATAACAAAAAAACTCTCACTCAAGAATATTCCAATTGAATGGAAAATATTTTCCTAATAAAAAATACATTACTACGCAGAAATCCCATTTTGAATCATTTAAACATTTTTTCAAACTAAAAAGAAAATGGATTGGATTGAGATAAAAAACAAAAAAATAGAATAAGGTAAAGCAAAATTATTCATAAATAAGTCGAAACTTACCATAAGCTGAAGAGCTAAAGCCAAAAATGATTACTACAAGAACTCAAAAACAGAGATTTATAGATAAAATCTCAAAGAAGCCAAGAAATCATGAAAAAATCAGAAATTGTCCATAAAAGTGAAAGGAATTCAAAATAGAGGCCCAAAACTGGCTTCAATAAGGAGAAAACCACAATTAATTTGTAGCTGTTCAGAAAAAATTACTCTTTCACTTCAAATGTTTCAATTTAAATATGATAAATGAAGAATAATTTGGAAAATAGCAGCCCAAATATATAAATAAATCTTCACAAAACTTCAAATTAAGTAATAAACAAAACAGTTTTGAGAGCTTGATTCAGTTTAGTACACTTTATCTTTCTATTGATTAATTAACCCCCTCTGTTATCAGTGAGATCCTTTATTTTTCTCAAAGAGCTACATGATGATTTCAATTATAAACAGATATGAAGGGGAATTCTTTCCACCTACTTACATTAGCATAAACCCTCCTTATATTGTTTTAATAATTGGTTTTGATAGGTAATCTATACGTTAGATAGAAATACTTTTTATCTGTATGAGCCACATATTCTTACTGGAAAGCTATATTTATTATTTGGGATTCAGTTTCCAAGTTTCTTTATCTTATGAGACTCTGGTAGATCCTCTGGAGAACTAATCAAAACAGATCAATTTTATGGGATAATCAGTGCATAGTAATGTGTAGCTCACAATAAGAAACTGAAACCTTAATCCCTCTAATATTCAAAAATTTATTTATGGGCTTCAAACTTTTGATATGAGAACCATATTTGAGCTCAATGATATTCTGATAGTAAAAAAAACTTCTCCAATTATTTCCTTGAAAGATGAATCTATTAGGACTAATTACTTGTGCTTCTTCAGATAACGATTCCATTTTTTCTTCATATGCATTACCATTCCCATTAATTGAAGCAAAGGAAATTAATGCACTCCAATTGTATTGAAATATTATATGAATCCAATATTTCTGATTTTTTTCAAAAACTTTATCACATTCAATCTTGAGAAAATATTCATCAAAACTGACTCTAAGTCATTTTTAAGGGCTAACTAAGCTTATTTGTTATAAGTTTGTAGATTATAATAAGGAGTTTATTGACTTTTTGGTAGTGAGATATTTAAAGGATAAGAAGAAAATTTTTCCTTATTTCCTTCACATATCATCATTTCATAATATATATCATGTATCCTCGCACAAAACCCCTTTAAACCTGAATTAAACCAGCCTTTTTATAAAAAAGGATGCAAATTTCCTCTTCAGAGTATTTTATTTTGCAGGATTTTCATATTAATTCTAATCTTCTTTTTTGAAGTATTATTTGTAAGACTATGATCATTCCATCAGCTACATATTCATAAAATCGGGATGAAAATGAGTTATATTGAGATTGATAGGGTAAAAATGGTGGGGCGTTTTTTTTAATCTTATGAATTTGAAAGAAATTTTGTTTTATCATAGAAAGAACACTTAATAAATACTAAGATGATTGATTAGTTTGCATTTTTTTTATAACTACTTCCCACTAATTAAGAAGTATCATAAATATCTCCTCATTTAAACAAATTATTTGAAACCAATGTGCTTTATTATATATCTTGGGAATTTAGGAAATATTACTATCACTTTGAGCTTCCAAATTTTGTTAAAAAAAGAAAGGTTATTTAAATAAAGGTACGGGAGATAAGTTAGTCTTTATCAAGGGTTAAAATATTTAACATAAGTGAACCAAAATTAATGGCAAGATTCTGAAATAACCTTTCATTGTTTTAAAAGGGTAATTTATCAAGAAGAACTACTTTTATTAGTCTGGAAGAATTTATCTCACAGGTTTTTTTGTTTTCAATTTCTTACACATTCTTTGAAACTTGTATATCTTCCTTTTCATAATTTTAATAAGTGGATGAATTTTTCCAGCTGTTATTTTGGATTGAATTTTCCATATTCCAATAACAATGGTTTTTTTGGTTTTTAAAAAGGAGTTTTTATGCTTAAAGACACTAATAAATAATCTTTTCAGAAAATCAATATTTTTCAAGAAATATTTCAAGAATTTTTATCTATTCCATAGTTTCTGAGTGATTTGCAGTTTGGCCTCAATACGTAATTTTGAAGTGATAATTTCAACTTCAACGCAACGATAATATACTATACAAAGTTTCTTCGAAAAATTTTAAGTAACGAAATGTAAAGCCTCTATCTAATCCACATTTCTTTTTGAAATATAGGTAAAAAGAAGCCTTTCTAAAAGCAGATAATTCATGTGTAAAACTTAGAAATCTTATACAAGGATTTTTTTATTCTTTATATCATTTATCGAAAAAATTTGAGCTTTAATTCTAAAGAAATGAAAGACTATTTGGTATATATCGGTTCTATCTTCTTCGAAAATTAAAATATATTTTACTAGCTCTGAAGAGTTTTTTATCTTCCCAAATTATTTGGAGAATAATTTTTTAATTCCTTTTTCACAAATAAATCTTAAGGAAAGAAAATCGGTAAAATTTTAATTTTTAAGGAAACTGAATTAAGCTTTTGAGACAATTGGAAAAGTACAGTAGCACCTTATTTCGGCAAAATAATTGTTGAAACAATTAAATTTATCTTATCTTTCATTTCAAATACTATAATTAAAGGCCACTACCAACAAATATTTATACATATGATTCAGTTTCAAGAAAAAGGAGGAAAATATTTGTCAAACATTCTTGGATAAAAAGTTATTCAAAGGAGAATTTTTGAAAGAGGTATTAGGAGAAAGTAGGCCATGGGTTTTCTTCAAATTCTATGACATAGAATCTGCTATTTGTAAATTCAATATAGAATCAATTATTTATTCTTGAGAAAAAGCCAAAAAAATATTCTCATTGTCAGAATTCGGATTTCCATTCCTATCACTGTGGCTGAGAATGTTTAAAATTTACAAAACAGATAATCCACTCTTAAACGGTTTTTGAGAAAGTGTTTAGGGTAAGTTTGAACTTTCACTTGTTCTGTTTTGGTCCTGAAGCACCCACCATTCGGTGATGTTTTCTTCCTTATGGTACATGGTATCTTATTTCCAATGGCTTAAGATAAACTTGAGGATGCACTTGAACCCGGGTGCTTTTAGCACAACTGACTTTCCAGTGATTTTAAATCACTATACCTTTCGTTGGAGATACAAAAACATATTTTTGAAATATTTTTTCCAATCATTCATACATTCTCAGCTAATTGCTTCATTTTCACTTGAAAGATTTACTATATATCCCAAATATCACTTAGAAATAACTTAATTACGATCAAGTTTTTGATTCCCAGAAAAAAAATGAAACAAAGATTAAACCGATTGTTCCTTTACAAAGCTTTTTGAAATCTAGTATGATTTTGACATCTAAGTGTATCAAAAATAGAATGCATTATATGAAGAACCCTCACAACTAATGAGCTACTGTGATAAATTAAAGGTGATTAAATTCAATTTCACATTTTCCCATGCTTCTGAGTCTATGAAGTATCCTAATTCCCAAACTATTCAAAAACTTCCCTTGCTTCCCTTGGAAAATGGACAAATAATGCCCTTGATCTATTTTTTCCACCAAAAATTCTAAAGTCTCAATAATTTGTGACGTTTGTTAGTCCTTTTTACATTGGATATTTACTTTGAAGCATTTCAAGGAAAAATATTACAAATGGTTTTTACCAAACCAAATATCAAGTGATATATTCTGTTAAAGAGGAAGTAATAAATATTTCTATTAACAAAGGTGAAGGGCTATGTATTTGATGAAATTCAAATGATTTAATCTGGGTAAAAAAAATAGCTCATTTCCTATGAATAAGATTATATCAAGAAATGTTTAGGGAGAAAATACTAATAAAGGCCAGAAATGAAATTCATATTAATCACAAATTCACTAAATTTTGTGCTTCAAAAGAATTTTCAATTCAAGATTTTTTAAATATATTTTGTGCAGTATTTTTACAAAAAAATAAACTTCATGCCTTCTTATATATTAAGTGAGGAAATTTTGTGAAAAAGGGATTTCACAATAGATTTTTTCTAAGGGGTAAGTGTACTTAAACCAAAAATTAAATTTTTCAAGTCAATTAAACTTACTCATTGAATTTTGCAGTAAGGTAAATTTTTCAGAATATTTCTTTAAAGTGGGTAATTATTACTCCTATTTTGAATTATACTTTTTCATAACTCCTTGTTTTGATGGAAATACTCCAGAAAATATTTTCTTTGATAGATATCAAATAATTATACAAAAATATGCTTATGAATGTATCAAGGATTTTTTTAACTTAAATTAGTTGGCGTGTAATGTGTGAAGGTTCAATTTATTGAGGAATTTGAACCCCCCCCCCAAAAAAAAAATGATTCACATATTTTTTTTTTCTGTATAAACTACATGATTAAGTTAATCTCTCATCCAGAATACGTAAATATATTTATTTGAAAAAGAAACTTAAATTAAAGCATCATATTTTCAAATTTCTTCCAATGTTCTTTCAAATAGCTGTCCCTAATAATATTGCATACATTTTGTAAGATGTGACTATGAAACTGATGATAATATTACTATTAATCAACAGTACTATGTCTGTTCTTATGAAATATAATAATAAAAATTATTATAACCACAATTAAATAATTATAAAATTATTTCTTTCACGTGTTATACACTACTAGTGATTATAACAGTGAGCAGTAATTGTCTACAAGAATCAATTACAAGAAGAATTTAATAATAAAAACTTCTTTTATTAAAATAATAAAATTATTTTAATATATAATTATCTTTTACAAGAATAATTATAAAGATAATTCTTGAAGAAAACTATTACTAGAGAAAAACTTTAAGAATTAAAGATAAATGACTCACTAATACTCCAAAGAACTTATTGATAGATAAAAGTAGAGAAATTTGACGTGGAATTGTGGATTTAAGGGATCAAAAGGATTTATAACAGTATTACAACAATATATAGTTGGATTCTATGATTTCACGTCTTTCTGGTTGATTCTGAAAGATTTAAAACACTTAAGAATAGCTGTAACTAATACTTACTTGTTGGTAATAATGATTTAATAAATTGATAAGATTATTCTTGGAAAAAACAGCAAGAGGAGGCCTCTTTTAAGTCAACAACAGCTAACAGAGGTGTGCCATGGAGCAAACTGAAAAACCAGTGAGTGAGAAAACAATAAACCCTTTTGGATTATTGATTGCATCATCAGTTGTCACATAAGATTATCATAATTACTTAATTGATGCTTTTACATGACTACCAACCCCAATATGGTTAAGAATAAAAGGAGTAACATCTGTAAATCTTCTTTTATTCTAAAATAATCATTGATTTCTCAAAGTTATCAATGTTATTGCCAATTTCATCACAGGTTGTAATTACTGTGAATTTTTGAAGATTCAGTGTTTCACGTAGAATGGTCAAAAATGGACTGTAGGTAAACCTTTTTAATTTTACTAGTAAAACCATAATTCTTTTTGGTTGTACCATAGATAATACAGTTCTCTATTAGTCCTGAAAGTTTCAGAAAGATTCATTAAGAATTGTATTTTTAATGAATTTTTGAAGTTTTTACCTCATTTCTACGTAGAATTGCAAATAGCAGTGTTTTGCTGGTTGCTATGAGGTAAATCAATGAATATGGGTCCCAAAAGGGTTTTAATTACTCTTTTGGGGTTTATCCATGGAAAGTCATTAGTAATTGACATGGTTACAGGAGTGTAAGTAGCTCATTACCTCCTTGGCACGTCAAAATAGCAGGTTATTTGCTATTTTCTGGTGTTTTACAGTAGTTGTAACTTGGTAACCAAGTTCCCAAAGAGTTTTAGTTCACCAATTGGGCCAAGATGAGCCATGGATCCATGCTCTGGAGCTATCCACGCCTCTGAGGCCTCAGAAGTTGGGTACCCTGGCTCTCTTTGATGTCTTTTGTCCCCCTTGCCTATTTTTTACGTCAAAATAGTAATTTAAGCTTCAAGTGAGATATCCACCATGGGTGTACCAAAAGTCCATGTAAGAATACCATGATATTAAGTGCTCAAAACATGCATAACACTATTCTTAGTGTATATGTAACATGGGATTTCTCACTTTCCCATTATTTTGGCTAAAAATCAAGAAAAACAAAAATTTTCACGGATCTTTTATGTGGTATTGAAGTATTTTCCATTTTACCACCTCAAATACTTAAATTGAGCTTATTCACTCTATGGAGCCACCCTGGGTGAATTTTTGTGTAGAATCCAAATCTGGTCTTAAATCCATGGATTTACTTACTCAATAAAAAGTTATTCATCTTTTCTGAAATTGAAAATGATGAATTTTGGGTATATGCATGACTTATGAGTTTTGCATAATTCAAAATTTCTTTTTAAGATAATTGTGGCCTATTTGGGTATGTAAAATATACCTCAAGGCTCACATTCCCTCCCACCAAAAAATAAAATTGTACTACAATTTTATTAGTGATAAAAGAATAAGGCCCCAAAGGGGGTTAATGTCCACTGTCCAACCTCTTCTCATTACTCAGATCAAGTAATTTAAAGCACATTTATAGACATATTCAGGCTTGTGGCCTTCTTTCATGTCTAAATCTTCTCAAGAGTTTATCTGAGTCAGGTATTTCTGATTCTGCCATCCATTCATTCTCATGTACTGGGTTTCTATATCTGACAAGATATTCTCTTTGATTTTTACCCCTAAGTCTCCTTTCTTTAATGACTTTCTTTATTTTTTTGTCTTCATTCTGTTCCACAGGTGGTACAGTTAAAGGAGTTGGGTTTCTTAAAGGAAACAATTCTTTATCAGCTGGTTGATAAGGTTTTAACAAGCTGACTGGAAAGGTGGGGTGTTTATTTTCCAATTCACCACTCAATTCCACTTGAACTGCATTGGTTCCATGTAAAGCAACAATAACAAAAGGTCCTACATAAGAATCTTTAAGTTTCTTTGGGCCTTTGATATTATTAAAACTCAAGGTTGAAACTAAAACTAAGTCCCCTACTTTGAAGTCTGGTACTTTATGACCCTTGTCCCACTTCTGTTTTGCATAATCAAAAGCATCATCCATACTTTGTTTTGCATGATGTTTTACTTTATCAAGCATTATCTTGAAGCTGGAAGCTGTAGGATGAATGTCAATCAAGTCTTTCCTCAGTGTGTCTGCTGGGAGTCTTGGATTCCATCCTTTCTCTAACATAGCAGGAGTTTGTCCTGTGGAAGAATGGACTGATGTCTTGTATGCCAATTCTAATGCAGGTATCAGAGTGCACCAGTCATGGGTAAAGCCATCTGAGTCTTTGAATTCTAATCCATAAGCACAGAATCTTCTGATCATGTCTTCTAAAGTTTGAATCATCCTCTCTGCTAGCCCATCTGTTTGAGGGTGATATGCTGTAGAGAATGATAACTTAGTCCCAAACAATCTATGAAGATTGGTCCAAAGTGCAGATGTGAATTTGGGATCTCTGTCACTTATGATATTCTTAAATAATCCTGTATTAGAAATAACTCTACTCAATAAAAGAAGAGCTGTATCCATAGCAGTGTCATCTTTATGACATGGTAAGAATATGGGAGTTTTGCTATATCTGTCTACAATGACTTAAGCAAGCATTATAACTTTTGTCACCACTTGGAGGAAGTGCTGTGACCCAATCCATGTGAACAACTTCCCAAGGGGATTTTGGTTCTTGAATATGGATCATCAATCCAAATTTCTTGCCTGTACTCCTGTTTGCTTTTTGGCATTTATCACAGGTATGGCAATACTCAATGGTTTCTTTTCTCCAAGATGGCCACCATGCACAGTTCTTCACTTTTTTAAGTGTTCTGTCTTCTGATAGATGTCCAGAGTAAATGCTATCATGGCATTCATGAAGAATGGTATTGATAAGCAATCTACTACACAGTGTCATCACACACGAATGTTTTGTTCTATGGTAAATAATCCCATCAAACAAGTGAAATCTTCCTTCAAAATAGGAATTTTTCCAAACTTCATCTAGTGCATTAACCAAAGATGTGTCTTTGCAGTCTTTATCCAATAAAGAAGTCAAGATATGGCAATTCTTGTCTTGTTTATAAGACTCTCTGACCTCTTCAAAGAATTCAGTCCCAATATCAGTTATGTTAATTCCTTCAATTGGAATCTGTGGTTCAGCTTCCAAAGGTACATAAGCTGGGTTATCACGAGTGTTGGCTAAAGCCCATCTACTAAGTCCAACAGCATTCTTGTGAATGTTTCCTGCTTTATGAACTATAGTCATGTTTCCTCTATATTCTTGAATGGCTATTTGCCATCTCAACATATGTCTGTTGGGAGTTTTCATGTTAAGAAGTGATTTTACAGCATTACAGTCAGTTATCACTTCAAAAACACTACCATCAAGGTAATAGTGTAATTTCTCAAGTGCCCATACCAAACATAAGCACTCCATTTGGCTTGAACCATATCTGGCTTCTGTTGGTTTGATTTGCCTTGAGATATAACAAACTGGTCCTTCTGTAGGTTTGTCATCAATAATTTGGACTTGATTTAGGGCTGCCCCTAATCCATCTCCACATGCATCAATGTACAATTTAAAAGGAATATTCCAGTCAGGCATGAGGAGTAAAGGTGCTTCTGTAAGCGCTTTCTTTATCTTCTCATAAGCTTTAATTCTTTCCTGTGTCATCTCAAATACAGTCTGTTGATCACAGATTCTATAGAGTGACTTGGCTAGAATTGCAAAATCTTTCAAGTGTTGCCTATAGTAACTAGCAAATCCAAGAAAAGACATCATTTCTTTTTTATTCTGGGGTATTGGCTTAAGTAACACTGCTGCCACTTTATTCTTGTCAATACCTAAGCTCAAACCAGAAACAACATGTCCTAATGCTTTGAGTTCTTCAAAACCAAAATTGCATTTCTTAAGTGAAATTTTCATGTTCACTTCTGAAACTTTATGAAGTACTCTTGCAAGTCTTTCAAGGTGCAAAGACCATGAGTCAGAACATATAATAATATCATCAATATAAATGATAAGCCATCCTTCAGACAATTCTGTGGGGAAGATGGTATTCATCATTCTTTGATAATGAGATGGAGCATTTTTAATGCCAAATGGCATTCTAAGATACTCATAAATACCACAGTGAGTGATAATTCTAAGTAATTTCCTAGCTTTAGGCGTCAAAACATTTTGATGGAAGCCTTTTAATGCATCCATTGATGTTATATACTTGGCTTTAGACAATTGAGTCAAGGTTTCTTGGATTCTAGGGATTGGATACCTATCTGGAACTGTGTAGGTATTCAAAGCTCTAAAATCTCCAACCATTCTTGACTTATCATTATGCCATGCAATAATAACAGGTGTTGTCACTTCAACTTCCTCATTATGGCCTACTTTCCTTAGCACACCAAGTTGGATCAACTCTTGGATATGTTTTTCCAAGGCTTCTCTAGCTCTGGGACTGGCTGGATAAGCTGTTCTTCTAAGTACTGGAGGATATGGTCTATCAATATTAAGAGTAATATCAATTTCATGTCCTCTTATAGCACCTAATGGCTCATTATCAGATGCAAATGCATTATTGTATGTGTATAATACATCAATAAGTTCATTCCTCATCTTTGGTGACAATGATGGATTAATTTGTGCTTCAACAAGTTGTTTAGACACAAATTCATCTTTGTAACTATCTTTGACAGAAGGTACTATAGATATCTGTTTTGGCATATTGGAGAAAGCAAATTTTTGCCTTTTGTTATCTCCAATTGTGAAATATCTGTCTTTATGGTTATTTATATCAATACCATAAATATTCAAGTAATCATTTCCAAGAATTATGTGCTGAGATGTGCAATTATCCATTACTACAATCTCAGTTTTCATTCTTACACTTCCTGCTGGATGTGGGAATACAATATTAGTGTCCAATATGCCCAAGGGGTACATATTGTTACTGGCACTACTGAATTGTACACCTTCTATAGGTAATAGATGGTTTTTCCATTCAGGAAGAATAATTTGGAGATAATCTTTGCCCACACAAGTGCAAAATGCCCCTGTATCCAAATTTACTTTGGCTTCAATATCACTCATCAGAACTGATGTGATACAGGATGCCCCAGCAGTATAACCCTTTCCTCTAGCAGGTTTTGTTTTACACATTCTGGCATCTTGGATATTGATCAGGTTGCAGCAATCCTCACTGTACTGTGGCAAGTGAGTATGGACTTCTGTGACCTCAAAGAAAGCTGAAATGTTTTCAATGGGATAGTCCTCCACTGGTGTATCTTCCGAGACTGCAGAATCTTGATCAGACTCTTCTTTCTCTTCAGTACACTGAATTTCCTCAATGACTTGAACTTCATTGATCTTTGTCTTCTTAGGGCAAGTGTTGGCTAAATGTGAAGTACTTCCACATTTATGACACTTCAAGACAGGTCTTTCTGGTCTTCTTTCCTCTCTAGGAATCTTTGAGACTATTTTGGACTCTATTGGGTTTCTAATCCAAGTCTTACCAATTCTGGTTCTGGTAATGATATCTTCCATAGCATTAATGTAGTCCTCTGTTGAACAGGGTTCCACACATCTGCTTTTGATAGCATGTTCCAGTTCTCCTCCACACTTTCTTAATATTTTCATATTAATCATAGTGTCAGACATATCTGGGTGTAAAGCAGATAATCTGTCTTTTTGTTTGAAGAACCAAGTAAGCTGTCTGTCTTTTTCTGAGTTAAAAATGGCACTTTCAAAAGCATTCTCCATTTTAAACCTCCAAGAATTATTGGCCCATTTGGTAATCACTTCATATTTCCACCAAGACCAGTCATGTCTTCCATGATCTATTCTCATTTTGTAATACCATTTCTTTGCAGTTCTGGTAAACAAACAATGTAATTTCCCCACTATGATTTCATCAGGTATATTAAAGTCCTCTTGTAACATATCAATAGTCCTGATGAATTCAATATGGTTGTATTCTCCTTCACCAGAGAATGTTGTCCATTCTTCTAATTTTGGAATATCCTTTGCAGAAATAACATTTTCTCCTAAGAATGGAGTCAAACTCTCCTTAACAGAAAGCTTTTTTTTAGTCAAAGGTGTAGAATGTCTTGGCATATGTGGTTCATGATTCTTATGAATTTGCTCCACACTTGCAATTATTTCATTCTTTAATTTCTGCCTTTCACTGTCACTTTTTGCTAAATGTATAGCAAATTGATTGGTGTTTTTAACTATTTGTAAGACATGGTCTTCAAGAGTTTTAAGTCTATCATTTACTTTAAAAATGGAAGGATCCTCTGTGTTATTATTTTGAAATTGGTTCTCAATTCTATCACAAGCATTGCTAATTGACTCAAGGGTGACAGTTGTCAATTGATGCCATTCAGAATGTTGCTTGTCACTTTTCTTTAAATCATTGATGTCTAATGTAATTTGCTTTAACTTTGACTCAAGTTTGCCAATTTCTACACTAATACTTCTATGTACATCATTTATTTGCGTGGAAAAGTCTTGTTCATCCTTTCCTGCTCCTTGGCTGTGAATTCCATAAGAGGTCTGGCTATATTGAAGACACTGTCCACTGCTGAAGGCTCCAATCTGGGGCTCCTGTACCCTTGTGGGTAAGGTCTGTGCCAATTGGCTTTGCCTTTGCCCTTGCCTTGATGGTTCTTGGGACCTCTCTGTTTCTTTTGAGGTCCTTTGGGCTTGTCCTTGGATGCTTCTGGAGCTGGTTTGGAGCTGGTAGATGCCACTGGTGCCTCTGTCTCCAAAGTTGGAGTCATTTCCAACTCTTTCTTCTGGTCTATGGATAAAAGACTCTGGTTCTTCAACCAATTCTTTATCTTTTTGACCTTGTCTTTGCAAGACAGGGGGCTCCAACCTCCTAAGAGTTCTATGGTCTTCTCCTGACCCAGAAAGCTCTTGATGTGTAAGTAGGAGTTCATGGCCCCCTGCCAAAGGCTTGGGCAGATTTCCCACTCCTCTTCTTTGGCTGCTCTGAACCAATTTTTGTACTGGCTCTGATATATTTCTATTGCTGCCACTTGAAAATGGTTCAGCCCTGGAAATATTATCATAAATTAGTTCAGGCTCAGAATTTACATCAAGATCTGTTGGTACAGACCTTGGGGAATGGGGGGCAACTCTGGCATCCTCCAAATGTGTCTTTCTTGTGGAAGACTTGGCACTTCTGGATTTGGTCTTGCCTCTTCCTTGTCCACATCCATCTGGCTGGACTGAATAGTTGCTTCCATTTCTGGTATGCACCATTTTCACGTCAATTTGAAGATAAAAGGTGAAAATATAAGATAAAATACACACCTTTTGGTGGTAATTTAGCTTTTTCTGAGTTGAATAAGGTGCCTCTTTTAGCAATCTGCACCTCAATACTGTCTTCAGATTCTGCTTCTGAAGATTCTGGACTAGTGATATATCTTTTACTGAGTCTGTTGCCAGCTGCACAGTATTTGATTAAAGACACTAAAAAGAAATTATAAAAGAGAAAAAATTATTTTTTATACTTTTTAAAATATTTTTAAAGATTTTTTATAAGTTTTATATTTTTTAATAAAAAAATTATTCTTTTTAAAGAAAAAAATTAAAATTTAAGATTTTGAATGAAAATTAATTCAGAGTAACTCAAAGAATAATTTTATAAGTTTTTGGATGTGAAAAAGCCACGTGTAAAAACAATATAAAATTAAACCAAATTCCTCAATGAAAAAGATTTTAAAACAATTTCAAAAATAAAAATATTTTAACTTCAAATTGAAAGAAAAAAATTAATTAAATTAATATATTTTAGAGCTTAAAAATATATCAATTAAGGGTACAAGGTTCAAAAAACACCGCCAGGCCCCCAAATGTAAGATGTGACTATGAAACTGATGATAATATTACTATTAATCAACAGTACTATGTCTGTTCTTATGAAATATAATAATAAAAATTATTATAACCACAATTAAATAATTATAAAATTATTTCTTTCACGTGTTATACACTACTAGTGATTATAACAGTGAGCAGTAATTGTCTACAAGAATCAATTACAAGAAGAATTTAATAATAAAAACTTCTTTTATTAAAATAATAAAATTATTTTAATATATAATTATCTTTTACAAGAATAATTATAAAGATAATTCTTGAAGAAAACTATTACTAGAGAAAAACTTTAAGAATTAAAGATAAATGACTCACTAATACTCCAAAGAACTTATTGATAGATAAAAGTAGAGAAATTTGACGTGGAATTGTGGATTTAAGGGATCAAAAGGATTTATAACAGTATTACAACAATATATAGTTGGATTCTATGATTTCACGTCTTTCTGGTTGATTCTGAAAGATTTAAAACACTTAAGAATAGCTGTAACTAATACTTACTTGTTGGTAATAATGATTTAATAAATTGATAAGATTATTCTTGGAAAAAACAGCAAGAGGAGGCCTCTTTTAAGTCAACAACAGCTCACAGAGGCGTGCCATGGAGCAAACTGAAAAACCAGTGAGTGAGAAAACAATAAACCCTTTTGGATTATTGATTGCATCATCAGTTGTCACATAAGATTATCATAATTACTTAATTGATGCTTTTACATGACTACCAACCCCAATATGGTTAAGAATAAAAGGAGTAACATCTGTAAATCTTCTTTTATTCTAAAATAATCATTGATTTCTCAAAGCTATCAATGTTATTGCCAATTTCATCACAGGTTGTAATTACTGTGAATTTTTGAAGATTCAGTGTTTCACATAGAATGGTCAAAAATGGACTGTAGGTAAAACTTTTTAATTTTACTAGTAAAACCATAATTCTTCTTGGTTGTACCATAGATAATACAGTTCTCTATTAGTCCTGAAAGTTTCAGAAAGATTCATTAAGAATTGTATTTTTAATGAATTTTTGAAGTTTTTACCTCATTTCTACGTAGAATTGCAAATAGCAGTGTTTTGCTGGTTGCTATGAGGTAAATCAATGAATATGGGTCCCAAAAGGGTTTTAATTACTCTTTTGGGGTTTATCCATGGAAAGTCATTAGTAATTGACATGGTTACAGGAGTGTAAGTAGCTCATTACCTCCTTGGCACGTCAAAATAGCAGGTTATTTGCTATTTTCTGGTGTTTTACAGTAGTTGTAACTTGGTAACCAAGTTCCCAAAGAGTTTTAGTTCACCAATTGGGCCAAGATGAGCCATGGATCCATGCTCTGGAGCTATCCACGCCTCTGAGGCCTCAGAAGTTGGGTACCCTGGCTCTCTTTGATGTCTTTTGTCCCCCTTGCCTATTTTTTACGTCAAAATAGTAATTTAAGCTTAAAGTGAGATATCCACCATGGGTGTACCAAAAGTCCATGTAAGAATACCATGATATTAAGTGCTCAAAACATGCATAACACTATTCTTAGTGTATATGTAACATGGGATTTCTCACTTTCCCATTATTTTGGCTAAAAATCAAGAAAAACAAAAATTTTCACGGATCTTTTATGTGGTATTAATGATGTGGTATTGAAGTATTTTCCATTTTACCACCTCAAATACTTAAATTGAGCTTATTCACTCTATGGAGCTACCCTGGGTGAATTTTTGTGTAGAATCCGAATCTGGTCTTAAATCCATGGATTTACTTACTCAATAAAAAGTTATTCATCTTTTCTGAAATTGAAAATGATGAATTTTGGGTATATGCATGACTTATGAGTTTTGCATAATTCAAAATTTCTTTTTAAGATAATTGTGGCCTATTTGGGTATGTAAAATATACCTCAAGGCTCACACATTTAGAGGAATTTTTTTAGAAAAAACTGAACATACTCAAAATGGAAAACTCCTTTAAGCTTGGTTTCTTCCCAGATATTAGGAGAAAACATATTTTAAATGTTGAGAATATGTCAGTGGGATTCAATTTCATAAAAAAAGGTAGATTACCGTAATAAATGCATGAAATTTAATATTTGAAGCCCCAGGGACTTTTGGGAAGCTTATAAATAATCTGTTGATGATATTTGAGCTACTTTGAGCTCATAATAAATAAGCCCAAATAAGCTATATCATATTCCTAAAGTTGAAATCCTGTGCCATCGGCAGAGAATGGCACTATTTCACAAAGAAAATCGCATTAGTTCAAAAGTATCTTTTCTTTGAAATATGATGCTTTTAGTTTTTTTTTGTGAAATCTATTGAGAGAAAGGGTTCACGCTTTGATTGGAGACCTGTTTGAAAAAGATTCCTTGAAACCTCTGAAAGGGAGATAAAATTACAATTTGTGAAAACCCCAGGGATTTCTGGCTTTATGATATATTTGGAGAGATACTTCATGAGCTCTTACTAATAAACCTTTATAATTCATGATATAAATTCAGAACAAGAACTCAATGAGCTCACATGTCTGAATATTTCTGAAAAGAACTAAAATAGAATTTTTGGGCCAAATCATAGTATATGGCACCAAAAAAGCTATTCAAAAAAATTCTCTGTTACTGATATTTGTAAAACAAATTCCCTAAGCTATAATATGTATCTTCAATGGATATTTATTGGTTTCAAATCCCTCATACAGGCTAAGATGGGAAGAAAAGGCATTCTTTTGACTAAACTATGAGATTTGTGATACATAAAGCTGCTTTAGGGGTGAGATTTTTTCCCAAATTTTTGGAAAAAAAGGCCTTAAATACATGAAAAAACAGTTTGAGGGGATATAAATTGTGTTTAAATAACTTAAAGTAGTTTAAAATGGTGGAATGATCACTTTTTATGGCCATAGTAGGTGATTTGAGGTAAAGAAGCTATTTAATAGATACTTTTCCTCCAATGTTTTTCAAGAAGTTTTCAAAATCCACAATTAAAATATTAAAGCCATATCTTTTGGATGTGCATTCCTTTCATATGATACTTCTATTAATCTCTTGTGGTTATCACTATCAATCCAAATTATCATTAATTCTCTCATTAAAGTAAAATAGAAGCTTTTATTATGGAAATTCATTCAGATAGTTAATTTCTTGATAATAATTTTACTTTCTATATACTACTAGAAATCTAACAGAAATTGGTAATTTTAACCTGTACTACCTTAAAAGAAGTCAATTCTATGATAACTCATTTTCAAAAAGATTTAAGATTATTTTTAATTATGATTACATTTTATAGGAATAATGACAATCAATTCCTGAAGAAAAATAAAGATAAAAAAATCATTAATAACCTGAGAGGTAAAAGCTAACTGTTGGTCACCCTTTGTGGAAAGTAGCTGAAATCCTTTCCCTTATTTTTAGTTACCAAATTAACTTCAAAAAACTATTCTACAGAGGGAAATTTATCATTAATGACCTCCTGGATATTCCGCAAAAAAAATATAA
Organism: Austropuccinia psidii; assembly: GCA_023105745.1. Lineage (NCBI taxonomy): Eukaryota > Fungi > Basidiomycota > Pucciniomycetes > Pucciniales > Sphaerophragmiaceae > Austropuccinia > Austropuccinia psidii. Next base: position 47,008,554 of record JALGQZ010000009.1, read on the forward strand.
GCCCAAAAAGACAATATGAGGCTCTATAAACTCCTAGATATTCAAAATCACACCTGAGAGAAAATTTTGAGATAGTACTTGACAAAGTAATTTTTCATTTCAGGAATCATAGGTTAGTAAAATATCATAAATATAAAAAAAATTAGTTATTAAACTACTTTGAATTATATTTACATTTAAAAAATATGGTTGAAGTTCAGAACTAACACAATTCTGATTCCCTGTATATCTCCTTTATAGTAATAAAATCTGTATTTCTTTTCAAAAATTATTATCCAATATTACATTAAATATCATTGCTTTCAATTGGTCATTTTAGTGAATTACATTTACTATTATTTATTTTGATTTCTTCAACTTGAATGTTTTAGATTTAAACTAATTGATGATAGTCCATTTCTGTCATGAGAAATAATAACTTTAATGTCAAATAGTGACAATAGATTTTTTTTGACAATAAGTTTTAATATAAGTAGTTCTTAAAGACTCATTTAAGTAGCAATATTATATTAAATTAGCCCTCATGATAATACTAGTGATGAGCTATAATGAATAATACTGTGATTAAAAGTAATAATAACTATCAATAGTATAATATGTAGGGAATAGCTTGCTGATTTCATTTCTTTAGGGGATAACTGAGACCAATAGTTATACTAATGGATCTAATATCATTTATCTTTATTATGATAGCTATTTAATTTTACCTTTTAGAATAGGATTTTCTAGACCACCTTCTGAGCTCAGAGATGTATTTTATCCTCTTTTGGAAATATATTCTTATATGAGGGGGGATGAATCTGTGGGAATAGGCCTTCTTTTATATTAGTTTGGGTACCATTTATCCTCAATGTATAAAATTATTATTGGTTGTGTGGTAATTTTTTGGGTGTTTATTTTCATATAAAATGACATATGACTAAGTTATTGCACTGCCTTAGTAATCTTGAATATATAGGAGAGATTGTTTATGGAAAGTGAATTTGAAACTACTTTGATTTGGTGGGGTTATTGTGCCAATTCTTTTGTAACATTTGACTAAATTAGAAGCTTCATTCTTGTACCATACACATTTGAGGTTTTTTTTCAATGGCTAAATTTCAAGATGGTGTTGTATTCATGAGCTTATTAGCTGAGTTAGTAGTATTACACAGCCTTTGGGTATTAATTCTAGTGTTTGAAATTGGAAATTAAGTCTTATGACTGAGTTTTTTAACGCTTTTTGTGATTTTATGTAATATATCTTGTTTATGCTGTGTAAGGAAGTATTTAATTTGAAGCTTTGATTCTTTAATTTTGTAATATCTTTTTGAGTTAAAGCTTACTGGATTTTCCTTGCATAAGCATAACCAAAATCTCATTGGATTCAAGTTGATAATTATGTTGATGAACTTTGTACATATTCCATTTATGTTGATTGTGGATATTTTATTATTGGGTGTCTGTGTTGTTTAATTGAATTATCTTAGTTTCTTTTTTATTTCTGAAGTAAAATGTTATTCTATCATTTTGTACTTGCTCTTTGTAACTCTAAATGTAGAGTATTAGTAATTGTGTCACAGGGGCTCTTGGGAAAACAAGGGAGTCCTGGAACTCACTAATATAGAAGCTCACTTGGAATACTCAAAATAATTCAAAAATAAAGCAAATGAGTATATTTCTATAATAAGAAAATGAAAGTACAATATGAGCTGAAAATAAGAAAATACAATGGCAAATATCCAACCAAGTAAGTCCTTAATCACTGTTTCAACCTATCAGAAGGAACAACATATTTTTTAAGAGACATGACCACCAATATCAACTGAAAGGAAATAGAAGGGGTTAAAATTACTTCATTAATAATATCAGTATTAACTTATCAAGACAAAAAAAAATAACCTAAAATGGAATACTAGTAGGTTAATTTACTGGAGAAAAAATCCTCAATGCGGAAAAGGAGGCTGGTGTATGTGGAGAGTTGAGAGCTTGAATTATTCAGGCTGAAGACTAATATTTATAAAAACTTGAGGCTTTATTGAATGATTGAGGAAAAATATACCATTCTAAATTGGGAAATAATTGGGTTTAATAATATTCCCAAGCTCTGTGGTTGAGACATAGGATTCTACGGGAGAATACTGTATGGGGTTGCTTTAGTTTCCAATGTGGATTTATGTAGCTTTTACACTTTAAAAGTGAATTTAAACTTCCTCTTGGAAATCTCTGGAAATAAAACTTGCTATTATTCCCTTTGGGAAATACTTCATATTTAGCATAAAACAATACTTTATGAATTAAGTGATTGGTTTTGAGGAAAAAGGTTGTTCTTGATACCTGAGAATTCCTCTTGAAATATTTTTCTCTAAGGGCTGGAAAAAATATTATAAATTGAACAATGGCCCCTTGAAACTTTCACCATTGAATTTCTGGTAAAAAAGGTGTATAATGGTGTATAACCCAATTCATAGAAACTCTGGTTATTGAAGGGAAAAGGTGTCCAAATTCTTCTGAGGGATTTTCTTCACCAATAGTAAGAAGTGAAATTCAATGGGCTTAAGGTTTTTCTGATTGTTTTGGAAATTTTTGGTTTCTTTGGCCAAAACAAGCTTAAAAGAGCTTAAAACTGTATTTGCACCAAAATCGAAACAATTTGCAGATCTTCCGATCAATCCAAAAAAGGAAAAATATGGCCATTTGGGAATATTTCCTTTTTTTATGGGAAAATTTATTCAAAATGAGAAAAACTGTATCTGAAGTCCAAATAGCCCATCCCATCCTTTTGGGTTAAGTTCCCCTTTCTTCATGGGAAATTTCCAAAAGTTCCCAAAGGAAGAAAATGGCTCAAGATTTCATTGTTTTGGTGAAGGGGCCTGGTTGGTCCCAGATGATGGAAAGACAAAATTGGCCAAAGATGATGTATATTTCCAAATTGGAACGAAATTCATATAGAAAATTATTGAAATTATTTGAGCCAATGAGTATGATTGTCTAAGGTTGTGAAGAATTTATTTCCAGTGGGTTTTCCTGGCTAATAGCTTTTGACTTCAGCTAAAGCGACTTTGGTGTTACATAACTATAAAATAATTAAATTTTCTGACTTTTTTTTAGTTTGATTTATCCAGATAGTATTTTGACTTCTATATAAATTCTATATTCTTTTTTTCTTAAAACATTTTATTATGATATTTTTATTGATCCATATACTTTTATCTATCTAATTTTTTCTAAGTAGATTTCCAGAAATTAATTTTGAGGATTTTTTTGCATTCAATTTTTAATTTCAAGAATTTTAAGGAACAAAAAAAATAAAGAATGAAATGATTTGAAAAAATCCAGTTGAATCATCACAGTGTACCATGAGGTAAGGAATCTGAAAATATGGAAGGAAAGAAATGGATAAATAGCATAATTTCATGAGGTTAAGAAAATAGAATTTGAAAGAAGTGAATCAGCCAGAAAGCCTACTTAATCATATTTAAGATATGTATTTCTCAAATGAGATCTCAATATTGAGAAAAAGAGCTGGAAGGAAGAACAAGGATTGCAAGAGAAAAACTGTAATACGAAAGCTGGATCCAAAAGCAAAACCATTATTTGCAGATAAACTTAAATAGAAGGTAAAAAGGAATAAATTGATTGGTAAATGGTTGAAAGAAGTAAAAACTATGTTTTGAATAGGGGACCTTTTTATACTGATATATCCCTCTTTGTTACGCTAATAAATTATATAATTTTAAAATGAATCTTAGCACCAAGAGCATTTTTGGTCACATCCAAATTTTACTATTTTCAATCTCAATATACACTTCATTGTACTAATTCCATCTCTACATCATTATCATGGTGATTGATGGAAGTATAAACAACATTTTTTCACTTTCTTGGGAAATTTCTGAGTTAAAGTTTCTCCATTTCCACTACTAGTATTAAAAAGGGTAATATTATCTAGATATTCTGACAATGCCTCCCCATAGTCCCACAAATTAGCAATAATGCTTTGAAACACTGAAAAAACATACACCCATTTCAAAAGATTATTTAATGAAATAAATGCTATACTATTAATTCATCTCTCTTTTGGCTGAGTTTATGAAACAATTCATCTAAAATTTCTTGAGTTATTTTTTCATGAAAATATTTTCTTTTATACATTATTCTTTTGGTGAAAGTTCTATGAAAGCTTCCACAACCATGGGAAAGAACTCCCCAGTTTGTGTTTACAGCAATTCTATCCTGAAAAAATTTAGGGCCAATTGGCCATATTATCAATTTATGGCCAATTGGCCTCTGGTGGTGTAAAATGGCTCTTGGGCCACACACACCTTTCCTGGTCTTCTTTACCAATTCTCCATCTCACCATACCCCAGTACAATCCCACTGATTTGGGGCCTGGGGGGTCTTTCACACCTTCAGCCATCTCCAGGGCCTCTATCCTTCCCCCTTTGATTAGAGGGTTTTCCTTTTGGCCTAAATTCAATGAGGCCAAAAGGGGCCAAGAGGGAAGACCTGCAGCCCCCAAACCACAAGTGGCCCCACCTTGGCCATAAATTACAAAAGACCCAAATGGTCCCAGAACCTCAATTGGCCATCTTTGGCCTTGGTCTTGGTACTACCCATAAATGGCCTCTGGAAATAACCAGAGGCCATCAGACACCTTTTCCCAGGTCCTTCTCTTCAAGGCAAGGAATGGCCTTCTCCCATTATTGGACCCAAAGGCTGGAGGAACCTTTAATGGGGCATATATGGTATTATATACCATTAAGAACCATTTTTCCTCAAAAATTCAATGCTGGCCTTTTTAAGACCCCATTCTTTCATCTCAATTAACATCCCAGTCCATTAATCCCTTTCAAGGGAATATTTTGAAAAAACTAAAGCTGGAAATTCATGATAGGATCCAGAAGACCATTTTAAGACACCAATCACCTAGCCCTTCAGATGTTGGTCATTTCAATTCAACAGTATTCCCCCAATGGAATACTGGCCCAGGATTCTAAAAGGGAAGTCTCAAGAGGTTTTTGTTATCAAATCAGTTTTCAATTAATTAAGAGCTCCAGCACTCTTTTGACAGCTCAACTGGTCTATACAGGCTATATTCAGTCAACCTGTATGGCATTGATCCTTTTGGGTCAATCCATTTTCCACTGTGGGAATTCAAGCACATAGTTCAATTCTCAAGATTTCAAGATCTGTATTGACCCAAAACAGTCAATACAGCTGGGTGATCCACCTTCCAGGATCAGTCTTTCAACTTGTCACATATACTGGCCACCTTTCCACCCCTTGGGACTTTTTTCCCAGTTAATTAATATATTGGATTTATTTTCATTATTATTTTTATTTCATTCTTGGAAGTAAATACTTATCTTTATGAGTCAGTCATCTGCATATTTTCTTTTCCCATCAGGGGATATTGGTGGTAATATCCTTTACTAATTACATTGTTCTTTCTTGAAGGTTGAAACAGTGAATTGGGGATTCATCTGGTTGGCTCTTTGGCCTTTGGCTTCTCTTTATTATCTTTTGCCTCTGGCTTTCTTATCTTATCTTTGGAATATTTGTAATTTCTCTTATTTCCTTTAAAGAAATATATATTCCAATTATTTCTTTATAGCTTTGGAGCCTTCCAAGTTAGTTCTTGATTCCTTAGTTCCAGGCCACTCTTGTTTTCCACAAGATCCCCTGTTAAAAAAGCCCACAAAGGTAGAAGTTATCCAGTTTTATGCATTGAAGAAAACTTTTGCATGAAAAAAATATCATTTCCTCTGGTCAAAAATCCTTTACTATCTTTCCCAGGCCTTTTTGTAAAATGGAATTTTTTTTGCATCAATGGATCTGACAACACTTGGAACCCCCCCCCTTGCAAGCACTTGGTATATGTTTTTCCGTCTACCCTGAGCGCTCCAATTCATAATCAGAGGTGAAATACTATATAATTCTTGAGTAATGTGTTTTTTCACTTATGAAAGCTACATGGCTCAAATCAAATCTGCAGGAAAGTTTCCCAATCAAGGTACCATTTCTGTTGGAGCCAAGTCTTTCAGGGGTTCTTTATAATTTTGGACATGTGTTTCTGTTTCTTTTTTGTACAGATTATCCAGGAAGTTGCTAATGATCAAGTTCCCTCTGTAGGAAAGCTTTTTGGAAATGAATTTGGTGGACAAAACTGAGGGACAGGACTTCAACTGCTTCCCCCTAAGGAGTCTCCCATGTGTTGGGATTTTTCCTGGTAAAAATTCAATGGTCCACATCTGCTTTCATTTGGGTTATTCTTGCTCCTCTTGATTAAATCATGAATAATTATGAGTCCTTATTTAAAAACTCTCACAGATTTCTTGAAATATACATATTTTTCTTAAAATAAACGATGGAGTATTTATGCCTTTTGGATCCATAAGAATCTTCATTGAGGGGAATGAACACCAAAAAAGTATTAGTATTGAATTTCTCAAAAATTTAGATACTTCGAGTATGAACAACATCTTATTATATTTTTCACTTGAAACTAATTCAGACATGATTCCTCTAGTGTATGAATTAGGTGCAATTATATCTCCAATTTTTTAAATACTTGGAATTAAAATTATCTGAGACTCACCCTTAATGATTTTTTAAATGTTCACAATATTCCTTCAAATTATTTTCAAGTAGAAAATCTCATTTTGGTGATTTATACAGTAATTCGCCATGAGGAAGTTGCCTAAAGATTAAAGAAGTTTTTCCATTTCAAATTTAAATTGGACCCAGATCAGTCTTAGCTTGGAGTTCTATATAAAGCTAGGTTGAACCTGGAATTTTTATTTTTGTTGTGCATCCTGAATTTTTTATGCCACTAGAATTATATCTGGATAATCAATTTATATAGTGCAATATCTTCATTGTATGGAAAACTTTGGATAAATTACAAATTTCTTACATTAGACCTATCATATTTATCAAAGCTCTATTTAAGATAAAACCTATATTTTACAGCTCTATTGCATTTTTTACAAATATTCCCACCTTTTAAATCCCTACATAAGTAAACATAAGTTTTTAAAATCAATAAAACATTATTCTTACCTCATAATTCTCTATTCTTAAAATATGACAGTATTTGAGTTTCTCTCGGCTCAAATTAAAGTTTATATAAGGGAGTTCAATGGTTTTCATAGTTTCCTTGTGTAAAAAATCATATAGATATTTCATTTTTCATATTTTTTTCATTTAAATCTAAAGCAAAATTTAGATTTTCATTTTTTTTCAAGAGAAAACTCTGAAGTTAAAAGTAAATTAAATATATATATATTTCTCTTTCATAAATTTTTCTCCCACTTATATTTTATACTTTTCATTTATCTTTCAAAACTCCACCTAAAGTGAAAAAAATTCATTTAAAATGGATTTTCTTATTTTATTCTCATAAATATAATCATTTTCTATTATTTCTTTAAAATATTTCTTTTTTTTCAGCTTTAAAGTTTTTTTCAATCTTTTTCCGAAAGGATTAATTTAGAAGGCTTTGTAGATTATCTTAATGTATTTTTACAGTAGGCACTCTCTAATAAAAAATTAAAAAATAATATAAAAAATTAAATAAGATAAATAAACAAATAACAATAATGGTAATCATCAACAAAAAAGTAAATAAAAACATAAGTAGATAAAAAATATTTGATTCCTTCCTGGTCAATTTTTTTTTTTCAAAAAAATGACTTTTTAATAAAAATAACAATAATAAAATAACACAGAAAAATCTTATTACTATTACTTTATCATTTTTTTCCAACAAGCTTTTTTCCTTTTCTTATTAAATTTTCTTGGGGACAAAAAAGATATTTTGAATTTATTTATTTGTCCTCTAGATAGAAAATAAAAGATCATCTTAAATTTTATTATATAAAATTGATAAAATGACTGATTTTCATAACACAATGTGTTCCTCAATCCTTCAAGATCTAATTTGTTATATTTAATCTTATTAAAATTATTAAAGAACAAGTAGCTTGAAAATTGAATTTTTTTTCCCCTAATCATGCATGGCATTTAGTAATTAATTATTTGAAGTATATATTATGCTTCAATTCTTTTTCAATCAACCTATAATGGAGATTTAAGATCTATCTATTAATATTTCATGATTTTTAAAAAGTCTTATTCTTTTATAAATATTTTTGTTTAAATTCTAATATTCTTTTACTAGCTTCAGAAGCCCTGGACCTCTTCTTAAAATTGAACATCAATGGTCATTCTATAAATTATTTTCTAGTTATTACTTATGAATTAATATTTAAGCTAAAAATCTTTCCAAAAATATTGGTTAGTTCTTTAAAAAAGTAGTGAAAGCTATGGTAAGCTACCGGACTTATGATAGGGAATAATTATGAGATGGCCTTGAATTAATCTTCATATAACTTTTATCTTTTTTAAAGAAATCTATAAGGCTATTCCTGTGAAATCCTAAAAAATGATTGAGCTCAAATTGATATCTTGATATAGATTTTGATCTTCAATACCAAAAATACCAAATTCTTTGTCTACACAATTTATCTCTCACAAATTTCAAATAAATGAATATTAAATTCAATCAATAAAGAAACTATAAATATATTCTTATATTCTCATTATTTACTTTTGATTAACATCATTATCTCAAAAACTTCTGGCTTGAAGAAACTCCTTACTAGCTAAATGAATAAATTTCAAGAAATCAAATCTGAAAAAGAGAATATATTTTTCCAAATTTTCATTTTTTAAGACAATTTGAAAGTTGAATAAGGTTTAATAGATTACTTACTCAAAAAAAGAAAGTATTTAGCTTTTATCAAAAGCTATTTAATATTGATATTAGTTTAAATTTTTTATTTAGATTCATGATGAGTATTTACATAGCCTTCCCGTTTTTTGCAAAAAATATTCATGTTGGGGAAATTCACCCTTCACATTTTCTTTTATTTTTTGAACTTTATTATTATAAAGTCTCAATTAATGAAGGGAGTTATTTTAAATTTTGAATTAACGAATACATAAAATACACAATGAATTTTGTAGTTTTCAAATTATAAATAGCTAGAAATTAATCATATCAATACCAACACAGATTCAAAGATGAGTGATTGTAAAATAAGTAGATTAAAGGCTCTATTAATCTTAATTAATTTAATTCAAGTTCAACTTAAATAGAACAACTTTCAATTAAGACATTACTCTATCTAACACGACCTTCACTAGAATTAACAAATTGAAATAAGCCTTCCCAAAATTTCCTTTTTATGATTTTTCTGGATTTATATATGATATAAATCCTCTAAATATCAATTCTGAATACTCCATGATACAATTTCTCCCCTAATTATCTGTAAATTGAATCCCCAAATATCTATAATTTTAAAATAAACATTGATTTTATTCAAAAATCTGGAGCTTCCTAAGTTCACTGAGTAAAACCAGCACCTTTTTTTTTCAAAAAAGACCCAATTATCAAAGTGATATACAGATTACTATTAATAATAAAAGGAATAAATTTTTCAAGCACAAAGCAGAAAAATATCTGATATGCTAATCATAAATAAAGATTAAATTATCTTATAATATCTCTTGTCTTAATATCAGAATTTTTTCAATTCATAACTCGGTATTTTACATAAATTGAAATCCTTACTTATTATAGATATATTAAAATATTCTCTAGAAATATCTACATATCAGGAATATACATAAAAGAAGATAATCTTCTAATATTCGAAGATTTAAACACTTTTAATATGTGTCCATTATATTTTCTACTGTACTGGAGATAACTTTTAATTGATATTTTGAATTGAATTTGAATTGATATTCATTATATTTGTTAGAAATATAATATTTGTGTAATAAGAGAAAAAAGGGGAGAGATAGTTTCTATTTTTTTATAGATTTTTTTTCAGAGATGGGCCTATTTAATAAGTATCTTTTAAATAATATTATTATATCTTCAAGGTATACTTCATTAATTTGAAACTTGTTTTCTCTCATTAAAAAATTCTTTTAAGATATAAGGACCACGCTTATAGAGTTTTTCATTAGTGATCTTTCTACGTGTTAATTGGAGGAATGTCCTATGCTTGAATATTGAAATGAATGTGAAAAAATATAAAAAAACATTTAATTTTTGATTTTTTTTCAATTAAATAATGTTTATTTATGTATAGATCAAAATAAAATTTAAAGAAGAAATAACTTTATGTATGATATATTTTTGGATGATTGTGCTTTGAATATTCCAACTCAAGTCTAATATTCAGCTGATTGGACCAGAGATTGGTGGCTCAAATATGTGGTTTTAATTTTGTATAAAACTTCTAATTTTCAATTTCATTTTCTTATAAAAACCAATAGGGGGTTTCATTTCTTGACTGACTCACCACTAGCCATGTGTTTGATTAGAGTTGTTTTTGAGATTCTGCTCGAAATTAAAGAAGATATCAAATAATATTTTTCTCCAAGTTATTCAGAGCCTTTTCAGAACATTTTTTTCCTGAAATAGGAAAACTCTTTATTATTATGGCTACACTTTTTCACCATTTCTATTGAGATAAAGCCAATGTTAGAGTCCAAAACCGAAAAGGGACTTTTCAAAATTCAAAATCAGACATGGAACTAGTCATCAATATGAATGACTAATTTTCAAATTATTCAAACTGATTTCAAAAGAAAAAATCAGAAAATATTTCAAGGGACAAAACCCCCTAATGTATGTCCTACCTATCTCCCAATTCACTTTCCAAATGCAAAACCAGATTTCAGATGTAGCCAATTGGCCCATGGTGAGTTGGTTAGCTCAGGGATAAAACTTTTTTTTTCTCAAAAGGGAATTTGTGTTCTTGATTTCTCAATTAAAAAAATGGGTTTGAGCCCAAGACCCAATTCAGTAAAAAACCTCTTTTTTATTATGTTTATTCCAAAATCAAAACCAGATATTAAATCAGTCTGAAGTCTTGATTACTTAGTTGTGAAATATTAGAGGAAGATCTTTCCAAAAAAATACACACATATAAGTATAAGAATGAAACATCTTAGTAGAATTTATTCTTTTTGAAATCACATGTATACGTTGTGCTTAAATTAAACCAAATAATTTTTCATGGTATACAAGGTGGTTAAAAATTTGGGATTACATTAATCTCAAACTTTTTAAGAAAATTTGAGAATGTTGTTTTAAGTATTCCCAGAAAAATGTATATTAAATCAACCTTATACAGAAGCCTTTTTTTGAAGGATTGTGATGAGTTTACATTACCTTCTTAGATGTGCTTTTTTAGGCGGGCAGTTATCAGGTTTGGTGTGATGGGTACAATGAAAATACACACAAGGACACAAACTATTTGATTTCAATTTTTTTAAGAGAGAACAAGAGTTCAAATAAAATTCACCAGACATGAGCTTTGAAGAAAAACTAATTCCATCTACCCTACATTTCAGTTTCAATCTTTTCAAGGGGTAACAAAACCAATCTTTCTTCCAAAAAAAGAAGTTTCCCATAAGCAACAAAAATGATATTGCTTACAGGAAATCAGCTGAGATTTTTAGTGCTAGGTGCAGCCCTTTGAATTTAATGAAGCAGCTTTGGAGACTTCACTGTGACAGTAATCCATCAGGTGAGAAAGAAGATGATTGAAATTTCTATCTAATTTTTTCAAAAAGCCAGTTTCCTAGCTAAAATAATCATTTTTTAATCACAATTTGACGATTGCGTTTTTTAAAAAAATATCTATCTGCACATAATATTCTCCAAAACATATATCATTCCAAATTATTACTTTACCTTGTAATGAGACCATAGTTCAAAAATAAACCATTAAAGATCAATTTTTAAAAAGTATAGCAATAATTTTTTCAAATTGAAGAGGATTAAATTAGATTGAATGGAAACTTTTTAGGCCAATTAAAAATATTGTACTAGTTTATATTAAGTTTCTCCACTAATCCAGACTATAGAGGGCCTTGGAACAAGACACGAAGCTAGAGATTCTCACCAGAAAACAGGAAAGCAAGCAAATAATCAAGGATGAGAAAAAGGAAGAAGATCAATTACATAAGGCCAAAGAGGGAAAATGATAATACATAGTGAGGAAAACTTAGCAAATTATGGAATGATTATGATGCAAAAGATAGCTCAAGTCACTTAAAATGATGATGCAAACCAAGACGTTTAATGACTCGTGGAATTTGAGAGGATCATTTTTTAGAAATCATGAGATTGTTTGATATTAGTCTGAATTTGATTGATGAATGCCTAAGGTTTTTTTCAAGGATAATTTAAGAAATTCCAAGAAGAAAATGATTTTTTCATAAAATTTATCAGTTTTTTCATCTTTCTTGATCATTTTTTTGGATTTTAATGAAATTTTCAAGTTAAATTGACGTTGGATTGAATTTTATTTAATACGATCATGAAATTTTGGACTGAGAGAATCTGAGGATCATCTCAAGTTTCTTAAAGATCACCTTGAGCCTCCTACGCTAATCGAATCATCATCGGCAAAAACTTCTTTTAAGATACCTTCAAGATTATGAACACGATCAACTCAGCCGAGATCCAGAATTCTTCAGAGATCTTCAAACGAATTTCAAATTATTCAGGTGAGTCATCTTCTTTCTTTTATCGTGGTCTTGACGACAGATGATTAACGAAATCGTGGCTTCGCTCAGGAAAACAGCTTATCAATCGATTATGCTTCCTAGCTCAAGTCTCTGTACCTTTGTCTTTAACTGCTTATGACTTGGCAATCCAATCAATCATTGAAAATACTTGGAATGTTCGACTTTATCAAGCTACTTTGAAATCTTATAATACTATTGCTTGCTCGAATGGTCTACCATCATTTTCGCCTGATGAGCTTTGGATCCAAAACACTCAGTCAATCGTTCAGCAATCCTTATCTAGACTGGAAACCGATTTGAAAAACTTTACAAATAATTTACTTAAAGATAATATTAGAGTTGAGTCTTTTAAAGCTCTTTTTTGCTAATTGATTTCGCTCCATGCTAACTCTTTTTTTAGATCACTTATCAAGAATTGGGCGCTCATTATCGAAAAGCCGGAGATCATATCAATGCTCAGAAAGCTTTTTCTAAAGCTAGGGAACATACTACCAATCCGCTTCACATAGTTCAATTGGCCTTCCAAACTCTGGACTTAGCTTTTGATACTCACAACTTGAAATTGGCTCATGGTCACATAAGCAAAGTCGAAGCTGCCATTCAAGCCTTAATAGCAGCAATCGAAACCAATCCATCTAACCCAAAATCTACCACCCCCAATAATAATCTCATTTCCCAACCTGGCTTTACAGCTCCAGTCTCGTCAGTTGAAATCGATTTCATTCATTCAAAAACAAATTCATTATCCTACAAAGATTGATACTCATATCTATAGCTCTTAGCTCTGAAAAATATCTTCAGCTCTGGAATGAACGTGTCAAACTGGTCACCGGCTTGCTTGCTCTTGCTCAAGGTGATTACAGTAAAGCCGCACACTCGCTGTTAAAAATCAGCCGCGAGACAAGTCCAAATCGAACCATGGAAGTAGTGAGCTATTACTTACATTGAAATCTTCCTATTTTACCTCATGATCATTAAGTTTCACTGAAAATTAATAATCTTTTTTAGCTTGCAACTCCGAATGATATTGCTGTCTATACAACGTTGTGCTCCTTAGCAAGCTTCGATCGTCAGCAATTAAAAGAAAGAGTAATTGAAAACGCCGAGTTTAGATCAATACTTGATACAGAACCTCAACTTAGAAATATCTTAAATATGTTTCGAGAAAACCAATTTAAAGTTGTATTGCAATATCTCCACGATTCTTTAGTATGTGTTTTGTCATCCTCTACATCAAACTTTCTTTTATTTCTACCCTCACGGTCAATTCACTTCATTTCAGTTATCAACATGGTTGGTAATTTGTTTAAATGCTTATGAATGATTACTTTTATTCCCCTAGCCAGTTTATCGAACGGACATTTATATTGCAGATCAAATAGATCGTTTAATATCAATAATCCAGGAAAGAGCCATCATGCAGTATTTTGCACCTTTCTCTTCTGCCAGACTTTCAAAGGCATCTGAAATCTTTGGTTGGTCAATAGAGTCTCTTCAAGACCACTTGGCTGATTTGATCCAAAAAAGGACATTATCAGCCAAATTAGACCTTGATGATGGGGTATTGATTACCAACAGACAAGAAATTAGACCAGCTTTATTTCAGAATGCAATTCAGTCTGCTGAAAAAATGGAACTCGAGACCAAGGCTGCTTTACTCCGTTTACGGCTGATTAGTGGAGATATTGTGGTCAAGGATAACAGCCAATCCAATGCCATTAACTTCTAATACTTTTCAAGTCCAAATTTCGTGACAACTATAAAGCGAACTAAATCAGACATTGTATCTTCAAGCGTTGTTGCATCAATTACTTACGCTTTGAAACTTCCTTATTAAATTTATAACTTGCGTTAAAGGGGGTAATTTGCATCTTAGCCCTTGCTTTCTAGTTTAATATCTGAAAAACTATTAAATTCTTTACTGACGAAAATGCAAATTATACTCATATACTAATCACTTTTTTTTGCTTGTACTTATAATATTTTCAATAAAAAAACATTCCCAACCTCCTTGCCTATGTTACATATTTCACTACAATTAAGCTGATTCATTGACTTTCTTTCAGAATAAGTCAATTTTTCTTGCAAAACCGCTTATTCTAACTAAAATCCAGAAAACTCATTAGAGAGTACGTCTTTAAAATCAAACTGCGCCATGCAACAAAACAAAGTTCGATTTTAAATATGAACATGCTAAACCGATGTTTTGCCAAACTGGTTCCCGGACCCTTGTGCAGCGGGTTTCCCTCATAACTCATTAATGCTAATTTCAGTTACACTCTTTAAAGCTTATAAACCCTATTTTTTTGCCCCTCTAAATAAATGAAATCTTATTTGGAGTTTTCATTTTTCAAAAAGAGCAAAAGGGTACTGCAAGAACTTTTACTTTTCTTTGAAATTAATTTGAAAGAAAACATTCTCTTTTTTTCAGATTCATTTATTTAACTTTTTTTTGGTTTATGAAAAGATATTTATTTGTCTTTTTGAAAATCTTCTTTAATTATTATCATTATTCAGGTTTTATTAATTAATAAATCATTTCAAAAGTAACTAAAAATAACATTTGAATTCAAATTTAAATTTTATATAATGATAATAAATTCAATATTTGATGCGCGAAATATATTTGATATTAATGTTTCGTTACGTTTAAATGAAACATTGATGAGAGAGTATCTGATGGACCAATTGAAGATTAGCTGGTTAGACAAAATTACAGCCATAATTTCGACTCAAGATAAAGAATTAGGTAGCAATATTGCCACAAAAGATGAGAAAGATCTACATAATAAAGGTGATTAAATGTAACAATTGGAGGATAAAGCTGAGTATTAATTTCATTTCTCCTCCCTTGAGTTCATATAAATCAACAATACTAACCTTGGGATTATTTTTATCAATCATTTCAAGCTTTATGACCTAGTAAAAGAGAAAAAAAAAAGGTACAAGCCTCAATTTCAAGCCAAAGGGGAGCAGAAAAATGAAAAATTTATCCTGGGGCCATGTATCAGAAAACAAAATGAAAGTATAATCAATTAAGCTCCCAGATATCCTTTTAATAATCAAATTGAACTTTAATAGAGAATTAGTTGAATTATAAAAATAAAATCCTAAGAAAACCAAGCAGAAGGAGGAGGATTGTCATAATTTAGAATAAAAATTTCACCAATTTGAACTCTTAAGCTTAAAGAAAAGATGAAGGATCAAGAATAAAGATTTCAAAGAGGCCAAGATTATTATTCAAAATATTTTTTGTGGATTACATTTCTGAAATTTTGGCTATATTTTGGAAAATTATTGTATTTCAATGAAAAAATTTACATATTAGGATGATAGAAAGCTTTACATCAGTTTTATGAAATTTCATTCATGTTACTTTGGATGTCATGGCTTTACTGACTTATGTATTCATATCTTCACTTAGACTTATTCATGGAATATTTCAAAAACAGTTAATGTAAAATATTTTAACCCATTTTGGAATAGTCTTGATTTCAAAATTGAGAGAACAGACAAATTCAAATCATTTCCTATTTCTCATTGAAAACTCATGAAAATATATATCTGAGGGCCTTCCTTGAAAATTGATATTTAATCTGTGAAACCTGAAGCTTGAAGATTCAAAATCAAATAAAAATTATTTTATGTTTATTAATATCAATTATATCGGAAAACATGGAGCCCTTGTGTAACCGTTATTTAAATTTTCTTCATCATCTTTTATCATTGTTACATTTCCATATATTCCTCAAGCCAGCTGGTATTTCCAAAAAAAATAGAATTCCGGGGAATGCATTCATTGTAAAAATTTATTGGCCAAAAGATGCAGTACCATGATGAAATTTACTAAAATCAGGCTTTTGATCAATTAAATTATTGAGTTACATTCATTTGAAAATCTGAGGAGAAACATTGACTCCCCATTTTGGAAATTCAACATGAATCACACTTATCTAATAAGGAGGAAACCTGAAATTTTTCATATCTACCTTATCCTCATTCAAATTTTCATTTAAAATTATATTTTAGTAAGGTAAAACCAAATTTTCTATAACCGTGAGCTTGCTTTGGATTATAGCAGATATACAGACGTTAGCTCAAGAAATCATTGAGTAATTCTCCCAAAGGAAGCTTTCAGCAAAACACAAGAGTAATAATAAATTGGTTTGTCAAATTTTAGACATAAATCTTGACAAATTTTCTTGATAAACACTACACTATATTGGAATAAACTCAAGGTATTGGAAATATCCTATGTGAATAATTTGAATTTACACATATTTTGGTTCTCTCCTGTCTAAAGTTCTCAGAAATTTTATTGACTTGTATGGCATCATTCTTTTCCAAGGGATAATGTGCGTATTAAATCTCTAAATATTCTCAGAAAGGAATCAAATTATAAAAACTAATTTGAAAAAATCAAGCAACATAAGCTTCACTACATTCAATATTCCATGTAAAATTTTCATTCAATTTCAAATCTGATTCTGTTAGGAATCCACATCACCCTTTCAAAATTAAAATTACAAATTAATTTCAAAAATGAGATATTTTGAAAAGAAATGATTAAATTATTAATTTATTTTGTGAAATATTTCTGGTATTTTTTATTCTTGGATCAATTTTCTACCAAAGGAATAATCTTACTTGCTAAATAAATATTTAACTATATTAACATAAAAGAAATTCATCAATAAGCTATTGAAAAATAGAATTTCTCATATTAGACCTTCACTTATGCTTGTGAAATTAACCCCTGGATGTTTACAACTATCCCTTCCTTAATAAGCTTTTCAATAATCCCAACACAGACAGGACAAATGTAATAGCACATGAGCCTTGGGTCACAATTTAACACAGCTTGTGAGTATCTATAGTAGTGTTTTTTCACCTATAAATGTATCTCAGGGTGAATTCAAAATTTCTGGTAGCTTGAAAGGTTTTTATCCCTATACCTTCCACAAATACGTGAAACAATTCAGGCTTAATCACTTAGTAAATCTCCTTTTTGTTTTGTTTCTCTTTCAAGCTCAAGAATTAATCCTATGAATCATTTATTTCTTGAATAACTCTCCTTGAGAACAGAATTATGGCATCTTGACTAACTTTAAAATTAAAGAAAATATACCTACCAGTTGCGAAATTTAAGTTGATTTGTATATTTCTCAGCTCTACTGATGTGAGCCTTGAGGTATATTTTACATACCCAAATAGGCCACAATTATCTTAAAAAGAAATTTTGAATTATGCACAACTCATAAGTCATGCATATATCCAAAATTCATCATTTTCAATTTCAGAAAAGATGAATAACTTTTTATTGAGTAAGTAAATCCATGGATTTAAGACCAGATTTGGATTCTACACAAAAATTCACCTAGGGTAGCTCCATAGAGTGAATAAGCTCAATTTAAGTATTTGAGGTGGTAAAATGGAAAATACTTCAATACCACATCATTAATACCACATAAAAGATCCGTGAAAATTTTTGTTTTTCTTGATTTTTAGCCAAAATAATGGGAAAGTGAGAAATCCCATGTTACATATACACTAAGAATAGTGTTATGCATGTTTTGAGCACTTAATATCATGGTATTCTTACATGCACTTTTGGTACACCCATAGTGGATATCTCACTTTAAGCTTAAATTTCTATTTTGACGTGAAAAATAGGCAAGAGGGACAAAAGACATCAAAGAGAGCCAGGGTACCCAACTTCTGAGGCCTCAGAGGCGTGGATAGCTCCAGAGCATGGATCCATGGCTCATCTTGGCCCAATTGGTAAATCAAAACTCTTTGGGAACCTGGTTACCATGTTACAACTACTGTAAAACACCTGAAAATAGCAAATAACCTGCTATTTTGACGTGCCAAGGAGGTAATGAGCTACTTACACTCCTGTAACCATGTCAATTACTAATGACTTTCCATGGATAAACCCCAAAAGAGTAATTAAAACCCTTTTGGGACCCATATTCATTGATTTACCTCATAGCAACCAGCTAAACACTGCTATTTGCAATTCTACGTAGAAATGAGGTAAAAACTTCAAAAATTCATTAAAAATACAATTCTTAATGAATCTTTCTGAAACTTTCAGGACTAAAGGAGAACTGTATTATCTATGGTACAACCAAAAAGAATTACAGTTTTACTAATAAAATTGAAAGTTTTACTTACAGTCCATTTTTGGTTATTCTACGTGAAACACTGAATCTTCAAAAATTCACAGTAATTACAACCTGTGATGAAATTGGCAATAACATTGATAACTTTGAGAAATCAATGATTATTTTGGAATAAAAGAAGATTTACAAGTGTTACTCCTTTTATTCTTAACCATATTGGGGTTGGTAGTCACGTAAAAGCATCAAATAAGTAATTATGATACTGTTACGTGACAAATAATGATGTAATCAATAAACCAAAAGGGTTTATTGCTTTCTCACTCACTGTTTTTTCAGTTTGCTCCATGGCACGCCTCTGTGAGCTGTTGTTGACTTAAAAGAGGCCTCCTCTTGCTGTTTTTTTCCAATAATCATCTTATCAATTTATTAAATCTTTATTACCAACAAGTAAGTATTAGTTCAACTATTCTTAAGTGTTTTAAATCTTTAAGAATCAATCAGAAAGACGTGAAATCATAGAATCCAACTATATATTGTTGTAATACTGTTATAAATCCTTTTGATCCCTTAAATCCACAATTCCACATCAAATTTCTCTACTTTTATTATCAATAAGTTCTTTGGAGTATTAGTGAGTCTTTTATCTTTAATTCTTAAAGTTTTTCTCTAGTAATAGTTTTCTTCAAGAATTATATTTATAATTATTCTTGTAAAAGATAATTATATATTAAAATAATTTTATTATTTTAATAAAAGAAGTTTTTATTATTAAATTCTTCTTGTAATTGATTCTTGTAGACAATTACTGCTCACTGTTACAATCACTAGTAGTGTATAACACGTGAAAGAAATAATTTTATAATTATTTAATTGTGGTTATAATAATTTTTATTATTATATTTCATAAGAACAGACATAGTACTGTTGATTAATAGTAATATTATCATCAGTTTCATAGTCACATCTTACAACTGATCTGATGGAGATTTTCCCTCAGTACCATACATTATTAGCACAGCTGAATTCCATAATTAGTAAATTATAACACTTCATGGATTATCTCTTTTTCAATAATGAGTATTCAATATACCTCATTCCAGTGACTCAAAGGTACTCTAACAAAATTTTCAATGCATTTCTAAAAAAGAAAATTATTATATATATTTAACTATAAAGTTAAAAAGGTAAACTTCTCATATTAATCGCAATTGGTAATTAGGTAACTCACATAACCTAGAATGAAACAAATTCTTTGGAAAATACTATTTTTCTGTTATTTCAATTAAACCAATAGTTTAAGAAAGTGAGATAAGAAAGAGAATTAGTATTTAAAGATGGACCATTTGAAGCTAGTTTTCAGCTTATTTTGTATGCAAAAAAACTCCACAGGCGCTTATTAAGCCAGAATTATAAGGTATATTTAAGCTATACCACCAAGTATAAGGAGCTTATCTGAAGTCATCTTTTTATATCAACATAACCCCAAGAATATTGACTCACCTCCCAAAATGTCAAAATTTTCTCAAATTTTTTTATTAGCTAGTGGCTTTCCAAGTAATATTCCAACTTTACTCCCTAATTAATGGGAAAAGATATTTTGTGACTTGTTTTTATCAATGGGTAGTTTGGAGTAATTCTTTAAAATTAAATTGATTTCAGAAGTAATTTGAAAAAAGTTTTTATATTGTATTTTTTGTGGAAGCCAATTATGCTTTAAATAGAAGCTATAGATTATAGAAAGAATTCAGCATTATATTTTTTAGATATTTCATAAAAATATATTGAGTTTCTGAAAGTTATTTTTCTCTGGTGAAACTGAGATATACTGTGAGCCTTGAGGTATATTTTACATACCCAAATAGGCCACAATTATCTTAAAAAGAAATTTTGAATTATACATAACTCATAAATCATGCATATATTCAAAATTCATCATTTTTGATTTCAGAAAAAATGAATAACTTTTTATTGAGTAAGTAAATCCATGGATTTAAGACCAGATTTGGATTCTACACAAAAATTAACCTAGGGTAGCTCCATAGAGTGAATAAGCTCAAATTGACTCCTTGAGGTGGTAATATGGAAAATACTTCAACACCACATCATTAATACCACATAAAAGATCCGTGAAAAATTTTGTTTTTCTTGATTTTACGCCAAAATAATGGGAAAGTGAGAAATCCCATGTTACATATACACTAAGAATAGTGTTATACATGTTTTGAGCACTTAATATTATGGTATTCTTACATGCACTTTTGGTACACCCATAGTGGATATCTCACTTTAAGCTTAAATTTCTATTTTTACGTGAAAAATAAGCAAGGGGGACAAAAGACATCAAAGAGAGCCAGGGTACCCAACTTCTGAGGCCCCAGAGGCGTGGATAGCTCCAAAGCTTGGTTCCATGGCTGATCTTGACCCAATTGGTAAACTAAACCTCTTTGGGAACTTGGTTACCAAGTTACAACTACTATAAAACACCAGAAAATAGCAAATAACCTGCTATTTTGACGTGCCAAGGAGGTAAAAAGCTACTTACACTCCTGTAACCATGTCAATTACTAATTAATTTCCATGGATAAACCCCAAAAGAGTAATTAAAACCCTTTTTGGACTATTATCCATTGATTTACCTCATAACAACCAGTCAAACACTGATATTTGCAATTCTACATAGAAATGAGGTAAAAACTTCAAAAATTCATTAAAAATACAAATCTTAATGAATCTTTCTGAAGATTTCAGGACCAATTGAGAACTGTATTATCAATGGTACAACCAAAAAGAATTACAGTTTTACTAGTAAAATTAAAAGTTTTACTTACAGTCCATTTTTGGTTATTCTACGTGAAACACTGAATCTTCAAAAATTCACAGTAAATACAACCTGTGATGAAATTGTCAATAACATTGATAACTTTGGTAAATCAATGATCACTTTGGAATAAAAGAAGATTTACAAATGTTACTCCTTTTATTCTTAACCATATTGGGGTTGGTAGTCACGTAAAAGCATCAATTAAGCAATTATGACAATTTTACGTGACAACAGATGATGTAAGTACTAATCAAAAAGGGCTTAATTCTTTCTCACTCAATGGCTTTTCAGTTTGCTCCATGGCACGCCTCTGTGAGCTGTTGTTGACTTAAAAGAGGCCTTCTCTTGCTGTTCTTTCCGCATCATCATCTTATTATCATTTTATATCATCGTTACCAACAAGTAAGTATTAGTTAAACTATTCTTAAGTGTTTTAAATCTTTCAGAATCAATCAGAAGGACTTGAAATAATAGAATCCAACTATATATTGTTGTAATCCTTCTATAAATCATTTTGATCTCTCAAATCCACAATTCTATGTCAAATTTCTCTACTTTTATCTATCAATAAGTTCTTTGGAGTATTAGTGAGTCATTTATCTTTAATTCTTAAAGTTTTTCTCTAGTAATAGTTTTCTTCAAGGATTATCTTTATAATTATTCTTGCAAAAGATAATTATATATTAAAGTAATTTTATTATTTTAATAAAAGAAGTTTTCATTATTAAATTCTTCTTGTAATTGATTATTGTAGACAATTACTTGCTCACTGTTAAAATCACTAGTAGTGCTTAACACGTGAAAGAAATAATTATTTAATTATTTAATTGTGGTTATAATAATATTTTATTATTATATTTCATAAGAACAGACATAGTACTGTTGATTAATAGTAATATTATCATCAGTTTCATAGTCACATCTTACATTTGGGGGCCTGGCCATGTTTTTTTGAACCTTGTAGCCTTAATTAGTATATTTTTAAGTTCTAAAATATATTAATTTAACATTTTTTTTCTTCAATTTAAAGAAAAAATCATTTTTATTTTTGAAATTGTCTTAAAATCTTATTTCATTGAGGAATTTGGGTTAATTTTGTACTGTTTTTACACGTGGCTTTTTCACATCCAAAAACTTATAAAATTATTCTTTGAGTTACTCTGACTTAATTTTTTATTCAAGTTCTTAAATTTTAATACCTTTTTCTTTAAAAAGAATATTTTTTTAATATCAAAAAATAATAAAACTTATAAAAAATCTTTTAAAAATATCTTAAATCATAAAAAATAATTTCTTTTATCATATTTTTTCTTTAAGTGTCTTTAATCAAATACTGTGCAGCTGGCAACAGACTCAGTAAAAGATACATCACTAGTCCCGAATCTTCAGAAGCAGAATCTGAAGAAAGTATTGAGGTGCAAATTGCTAAAAGAGGCACCTTATTTAACTCAGAAAAGAATAAATTACCACCAAAAGAAATGGAAGCAACTATTCAGTCCAACCAGATGGATGTGGACAAGGAAGAGGCAAGACCAAATCCAGAAGTGCTAAATCTTCCACAAGAAAGACACATCTGGGGGATGCCAGAGTTGACCCCCATTCCCCAAGGGCTGAACCATTTCCAAGTGGCAGCAATAGAAATATACCAATGCCAGTACAAAAATTGGTTCAGAGCAGCCAAAGAGGAAGAATGGGAAATCTGCCCAAGCCTTTGGCAGGGGGCCATGAACTCCTACTTACACATCAAGAGCTTTCTGGGTCAGGAGAAGACCATAGAACTCTTAGGAGGTTGGATCCCCCTGTCTTGCAAAGACAAGGTCAAAAAGATAAAGAACTGGTTGAAGAACCAAAGTCTTTTATCCATAGACCAGAAGAAAGAGTTGGAAATGACTCCAGCTTTGGAGACAGAGGCACCAGTGGTGTCCACCAGCTCCAAACCAGCTCCCGAAGTGTCCAAGGACAAGCCCAAGGGACCTCAGAAGAAGCAGAAAGGTCCCAAGAACCATCAAGGCAAAGGAAAAGGCAAAGCCAATTGGCACAGACCCTACCCACAAGAGTACAGGATCCCCAAATTGGAGCCTTCCGCCATGGACAGTGTCTTCAATATGGCCAGGACTCTGATGGAATTCACAGCCAAAGAGCAGGAAAGGATGAACAGAAACTTTCCACAGAAATAATTGGTGTACAGACTAGTATTAATGTAGAAATTGGTAAACTTGATGGCAAGTTTACTAAAATTGCATCAGATATAGTTGAATTAAAGAAAAATGACAAGAAATACATTGAATTGCACCAAGTGACAAATGCCAAACTTGACTCAATTACCAATTATTGCATAAGAATTGAAAACATGTGCCAAGTTCAGCATGAGGAGATGGAAGATCTTTCCATTTTTAAAATGAATGATCAACTTAAGACTCTGCAAGACCATGTCTTGAAGATAGTTTAGAATACCAATCAATTTGCTATACACTTAGCAAAAAGTGGCAGTGAAAGGCAGAAGTTGAAGAATGAAATAATTGCAAGTGTGGAACAAATTCATAAAAATCATGAACCACATATGCCAAGACATTCTACACCTTTGACTGAAGAAAAACTTTCTTTTAAAGAAAGTTTGACCCCATTCTTAGGAGAAAATGTTATTTCTGCAAAGGATATTCCCAAATTAGAAGAATGGCCAACATTCTCTGGTGAAGGAGAATACAACCATATTGAATTCATAAGGACTATTGATATGTTGCAATAAGACTTTAATATACCTGATGAAATCATAGTGGGAAAATTACATTTTCTGTTTACCAGAACTGCAAAGAAATGCTATTACAAAATGAGGATTGATCATGGTAAACATGATTGGTCTTGGTGGAAATCTGAAGTGATCATCAAATGGGCCAACAATTCTTGGAGGTTTAAGATAGAAAATGCCTTTGAGAGTGCCATTTTTAACTCAGAGAAAGATAAACCACTTACTTGGTTCTTCAAACAAAAAGACATATTATCTGCTTTACAACCAGATATGTCTGACACTATGATTAATATGAAAATATTAAGAAAGTGTGGAGGAGAATTAGAACATGCTATCAAAAGCAGATGTGTAGAACCCTGTTCAACAGAAGACTACATTAATGCTATGGAAGATATCATTTCCAGAACAAGAATTGGTAAAACTTGGTCTAAAATCCCAGCAGAATCCAAGATGACCTCCAAGATTCCCAGAGAGGACAAAAGACCAGAAAAACCTGTCTTAAAGTGTCATAAATGTGGAAGCACTTCAAATTTAGCCAACACTTGCACCAAAAAGGCAAAAATCAATGAAGTTCAAGTCATTGAAGAAGTTCAATGTACTGAAGAGAAGGAAGAATCTGATCAAGATTCTGCAATCTCTGAAGATACATCAGTGGAGGACTATCCCATTGAAAACATCACAGCTTTCTTTGAAGTCACTGAAGTCCATACCCACTTGCCACAGTATAGTGAAGATTGCTACAACCTTATTAATGTTCAGGATGCCAGAATGTGTAAAGCCAAACCTGCTAAAGGAAAAGGCTATACTGCTGGAGCATCTTGTATCACATCAATTCTGATGAATAATGTTGAAGCCAAAGTCAATTTGGATACAGGAGCATTTTGCACTTGTGTAGGCAAAGATTATCTCCAAGCTATACTTCCTGAATGGAAAAACCATCTATTACCAATAGAAGGTATACAATTTAGTAGTGCCAGTACCAATATGTACCCTTTGGGTATACTAGACACTACTCTTGTATTTCCCCATCCTACAGGAAGTATAAGAATGAAAGCTGAGGTTGTAGTAATGGACAACTGCACATCTCAACATATCATTCTTGGAAATGATTACCTAAGTATTTATGGTATTGGCATCAATAACCATAAGGACAGATATTTCACAATTGGGGATAACAAAAGACAGAAATTTGCCTTCTCCAATATGCCAAAGCAAATATCAGTAGTATCTGCTGAGAAAGATACTTATAAAGAAGAATTTGTGTCCACACAACTTGTTGAAGCACAAATTAATCCATCATTGTCACCACAAATGAAGAATGAACTTATTGATGTGTTATACATGTACAATACTGCATTTGCCTCTGATAATGAACCATTAGGTGCTATAAGAGGACTTGAAGTTGATGTTACTCTTAGTATTGACAGACCATATCCCCCAGTACTTAGAAGACCAGCTTATCCAGCCAGTCCCAGAGCTAGAGAAGCCTTGGAGAAACATATCCAAGAGTTAATTCAACTTGATGTACTAAGGAAAGTAGGCCATAATGAGGAGGTTGAAGTGACAACACCTGTTATCATTGCTTGGCATAATGATAAGTCAAGAATGGTTGGAGATTTTAGAGCTTTGAATACCTACACAGTCCCAGATAGGTATCCAATCCCTAGAATACAAGAAACCTTGACTCAATTATCTAAATCCAAGTATATAACATCAATGGATGCATTAAAAGGTTTCCATCAGAATGTTTTGATTCCTAAAGCTAAGAAATTACTTAGAATTATCACTCACTGTGGTATTTTTGAGTAGCTTAGAATGCCATTTGGCATTAAAAATGCTCCATATTATTATCAAAGAATGATGAATACCATCTTCCCCACAGAATTGTCTGAAGGATGGCTTATCATTTATATTGATGATATTATCATATGTTCTGACTCATGGTCTTTGCACCTTGAAAGACTTGCAAAAGTACTCCACAAAGTTGCAGAAGTGAATATGAAAATTTCACTTAAGAAATGCAACTTTGGTTTTGAAGAACTTAAAGCATTAGGACATGTTGTTTCTGGTTTGAGCTTGGGTATTGACAAGAATAAAGTGGCAGCAGTGCTACTTAAGCCAATACCCCAGAATAAGAAGGAAATGATGTCTTTTCTTGGATTTGCTAGTTACTATAGGCAACACTTAAAAAACTTTGCAATTATAGCCAAATCACTCTATAGAATCTGTGATCAACAGACTGTATTTGAGATGACACAGGAGAGAATTAAAGCTTATGAGGAAATAAAGAAAGCCCTTACAGAAGCACCTTTACTCCTAATGCCTGACTGGGATATTCCTTTTAATTTTTACATTGATGCATGTGGAGATGGATTAGGGGCAGCCCTACATCAAGTCCAAATTATTAATGACAAACCTACAGAAGGACCAGTTTTTTATATCTCAAGACAAATCAAACCAACAGAAGCCAGATATGGTGCAAGCCAAATGGAGTGCTTATGTTTGGTATGGGCACTTGAGAAATTACACTATTACCTTGATGGCAGTGTTCTTGAAGTGATAACTGACTGTAATGCAGTAAAATCACTTCTTAACATGAAAACTCCCAACAGACATATGTTGAGATGGCAAATAGCTATTCAAGAATATAGAGGAAACATGACTATAGTTCATAAAGCAGGAAACATTCACAAGAATGCTGATGGACTTAGTAGATGGGCTTTAGGCAATACTCCTGATAACCCAGCTTATGTACCTTTGGAAGCTGAACCACAGATTCCAATTGAAGGAATTAACATAACTGATATTGGGACTGAATTCTTTGAGGAGGTCAGAGAATCTTATAAAAAAGACAAGAAATGCCATATCTTGACTTCTTTATTAGATAAAGACTGCAAGGACACATCTTTAGTTAATGCACTTTATGAAGTTTGGAAAAATTCCTATTCTGAAGGAAGATTTCACTTGTTTGATGGGATCATTTACCACAGAACAAAACATTCTTGTGTTATGACATTGTGCAGTAGATTACTTATCAATACCATTCTTCATGAATGTCATGATAGTATCTACTCTGGACACCTGTCAGAAGACACAACACTTGAAAAAGTGATGAACTGTGCATGGTGGCCATCTTGGAGAAAAGAAACCATTGAATATTGCCATACCTGGAACAGATGCCAAAAAGCAAACAGGAGTACAGGCAAGAAATTTGGACTTATCATCCATATTCAAGAACCAAAATCCCCATGGGAAGTTGTTCACATGGATTGGGTCACAGCACTTCCTCCAAGTGGTGACAGAAGTTATAATGCTTGTTTAGTCATAGTAGACAGATATAGCAAAACTCCCATATTCTTACCATGTCATAAAGATGACACTGCTATGGATACAGCTCTTCTTTTATGGAGTAAAGTTATTTCTCATACAGGATTATTTAAGAATATCATAGGTGACAGAGATCCTAAATTCACATCTGCACTTTGGACCAATCTTCATAGATTGTTTGGGACTAAGTTATCATTCTCTACAGCATATCACCCTCAGACAGATGGGCTAGCAGAGAGGATGATTCAAACTTTAGAGGACATGATCAGGAGATTTTGTGCTTATGGATTAGAATTCAAAGACTCAGATGGCTTTACCCATGACTGGTGCACTCTGATACCTGCATTAGAATTGGCATATAAGACATCAGTCCATTCTTCCACAGGACAAACTCCTGTTATGTTAGAGAAAGGATGGAATCCAAGACTCCCAACAGACACACTGAGAAAAGACTTTATTGACATTAATCCTACAGCTTCCAGCTTCAAAATAATGCTTGATAAAGTAAGACTTCATGCAAAACAAAGTATGGATGATGCTTTTAATTATGCAAAACAGAAGTGGGACAAGAGTCATAAAGTACCAGACTTCAAAGCAGGGGACTTAGTTTTAGTTTCAACCTTGAATTTTAATAATATCAGAGGCCCAAAGAAACTTAAAGATTCTTATGTAGGACCTTTTGTTATTGTTGCTTTACATGGAACCAATGCAGTTCAAGTGGAATTGAGTGGTGAATTGGAAAATAAACACCCCACCTTTCCAGTCAGCTTGATAAAGCCTTATCAACCAGCTGATAAAGAATTGTTTCCTTTAAGAAACCCAACTCCTTTAACTGTACGACCTGTGGAACAGAATGAAGACAAAAAGATAAAGAAAGTCATTAAAGAAAGGAGACTTAGGGGTAAAAATCAAAGAGAATATCTTGTCAGATATAGAAATCCAGTACATGAAGATGAATGGATGGCAAAATCAGAAATTCCTGACTCAGATAAGCTCTTAAGAAAATTTAGACATGAAAGAAGGCCACAAGCCTGAATATGTCTATAAATGTGCTTTAAATTACTTGATCTGAGTAATGTGAAGAGGTTGGACAGTGGACATTAACCCCCTTTGGGCCTTATTCTTTTATCACTAATAAAATTGTAGGACAATTTTATTTTTTGGTGGGAGGGAATGTGAGCCTTGAGGTATATTTTACATACCCAAATAGGTCACAATTATCTTAAAAAGAAATTTTGAATTATACATAACTCATAAATCATGCATATATTCAAAATTCATCATTTTTGATTTCAGAAAAAATGAATAACTTTTTATTGAGTAAGTAAATCCATGGATTTAAGACCAGATTTGGATTCTACACAAAAATTAACCTAGGGTAGCTCCATAGAGTGAATAAGCTCAAATTAACTCCTTGAGGTGGTAATATGGAAAATACTTCAACACCACATCATTAATACCACATAAAAGATCCGTGAAAAATTTTGTTTTTCTTGATTTTACGCCAAAATAATGGGAAAGTGAGAAATCCCATGTTACATATACACTAAGAATAGTGTTATACATGTTTTGAGCACTTAATATTATGGTATTCTTACATGCACTTTTGGTACACCCATAGTGGATATCTCACTTTAAGCTTAAATTTCTATTTTTACGTGAAAAATAAGCAAGGGGGACAAAAGACATCAAAGAGAGCCAGGGTACCCAACTTCTGAGGCCCCAGAGGCGTGGATAGCTCCAAAGCTTGGTTCCATGGCTGATCTTGACCCAATTGGTAAACTAAACCTCTTTGGGAACTTGGTTACCAAGTTACAACTACTATAAAACACCAGAAAATAGCAAATAACCTGCTATTTTGACGTGCCAAGGAGGTAAAAAGCTACTTACACTCCTGTAACCATGTCAATTACTAATTAATTTCCATGGATAAACCCCAAAAGAGTAATTAAAACCCTTTTTGGACTAGTATCCATTGATTTACCTCATAACAACCAGTCAAACACTGATATTTGCAATTCTACATAGAAATGAGGTAAAAACTTCAAAAATTCATTAAAAATACAAATCTTAATGAATCTTTCTGAAATTTTCAGGACCAATTGAGAACTGTATTATCTATGGTACAACCAAAAAGAATTACAGTTTTACTTACAGTCCATTTTTGGTTATTCTACGTGAAACACTGAATCTTCAAAAATTCACAGTAAATACAACCTGTGATGAAATTGTCAATAACATTGATAAATTTGGGAAATCAATGATTAATTTGGAAGAAAAGAAGATTTACAAATGTTACTCTTTTATTCTTAACCATATTGGGGTTGGTAGTCACGTAAAAGCATCAATTAAGCAATTATGACAATTTTACGTGACAACAGATGATGTAAGTACTAATCAAAAAGGGTTTAATGCTTTCTCACTCACTGGTTTTTCAGTTTGCTCCATGGCACGCCTCTGTGAGCTGTTGTTGACTTAAAAGAGGCCTTCTCTTGCTGTTTTTTCAGCATCATCATCTTATTATCATTTTATATCATTGTTACCAACAAGTAAGTATTAGTTAAACTATTCTTAAGTGTTTTAAATCTTTCAGAATCAATCAGAAGGACGTGAAATCATAGAATCCAACTATATATTGTTGTAATCCTGCTATAAATCATTTTGATCTCTCAAATCCACAATTCTACGTCAAATTTCTCTACTTTTATCTATCAATAAGTTCTTTGGAGTATTAGTGAGTCATTTATCTTTAATTCTTAAAGTTTTTCTCTAGTAATAGTTTTCTTCAAGGATTATCTTTATAATTATTCTTGCAAAAGATAATTATATATTAAAATAATTTTATTATTTTAATAAAAGAAGTTTTTATTATTAAATTCTTCTTGTAATTGATTCTTGTAGACAATTACTTGCTCACTGTTAAAATAACTAGTAGTGCTTAACACGTGAAAGAAATAATTATTTAATTATTTAATTGTGGTTATAATAATATTTTATTATTATATTTCATAAGAACAGACATAGTACTGCTGATTAATAGTAATATTATCATCAGTTTCATAGTCACATCTTACATATACAGTCATATTAATTGAATCTCCTTATCCCATTAGATTAATTTCTTGAGCACTAAAGTATTGAATGTAAAGTTAAAGAGTGAGAATTGAATTGAAAATAATAATAGCTAGATAAAGGAAGGAATTATAAAATACTTATCAAAAACAAAAATATTTGAATTATTCAGATTTTATTTTATTTTTTTTCTTATCAATTGATTCTTTTATCAGACTCTTTGTTATTCATTGGATGACTTAGCTTAAGAAAAAAATAAATTTTCACTAATGATTTGTAAAATTTTCAAATAATCATTCTTATAAAGATTTTAGCTCTTAAATATGTAAGATTTCATCATAAATAGGTGAATTTAATCATATCCTTACTAGTATGATGAACAAAGAATATTGAAAAAGTACTAGATTATTTCTAAATTTATAATCTATAAGCACTTAAAATATTGACTATTGTACCCTAGAATATATCTATCAAATTAAAGATACAAAATTGAAAGCCGAAAGGTTTAACATAATTCCTATCAGCTCAAATGGGTTCTTTCCTTTTTTTTACACCAAAAAAAGATATAATAATATGAAAAGCACTGATAAGTTGGCGAAAATTTGCATGAATAACTGAAAAAAATATTTCTGCATTAAGGAAGCTAGAAATTTTAAATGAAATATTTTACACAACTTTTCATAGCCTCAAATTATTAATCTTGACTTCAATTCAGTATATTAATCCAAACCTGTAAAAAGATGTGCTATTTGAAAAACACCCAAAAACAGGTACAAATTTTCAAACCTGCATTTAAAATGAAAACTCTTAAAGAAGAAAGATAGTTATCTTAAATTTTTGGATGAAACATTATCTCTAATGCACTCAAAAGACCTATTTTAATCTTGGTGCATTGATTTAACTGAAAAACAAAATTTGATATTATCAAAACACCCAAGATGGATTCAAATGTGCAAAATTAGATGAAAAAGATATTTCTCCATGAAGGGAAATAGCCATTGAAAATTGGAGGGGGCTGAATTGTTTCTAATTTTAAGTGTGAAAAATTAATTAAAACAACAATAGGTATACATGAAGCGAGATATCTATTGAAAATCAGAGAGATCCATTTAATGCCGGATGTATTAATATTGTATTTCGACCTTATTTTATTTCTAACACCAAAAATTGGGCTCAACGGTACAGAATGACATTAAAAAATGTATTTCTTAATGAATAAAGATATCAATAGTACATAAGTAGGTGCTTGATGATTTCTCATATTATCAAAAAGCTAACTGCACATTAGTTGCATTAAAGGAATTGAAAAACAAGATGAAATATTGGAAAACACACAAAAATTTGTTCAAATGTGAGAAATTACATGAAAAAAAATTGTTTCTGAAAAGGGGAGTATAGAAATAAAAGATCTGATGTTTCAGAATAGCTTTTCATGGAATAAACACATTCACTTCACGTTTATTGCATAAATATTACCCTAAAACACACAATAAGGTTGAAAACCACCCAAAAATCATTTCCAATTATGTAAAAAATATCCTTTCATCAAAGGAGATAGAAATTTTAAATAAGAGGGCTTATACATCATTTCCCTTGTTGAGCTTAGAATATTTATTGCACATTTAGTGCATTAATAAAATTCCAAAACTTTTAACTTTGGAAAAGCAGCCACCTTTTTTTTGTAATTCACAAAATTAAATTAAAAAAAAATATTTCTGCATTAATTACGATATTCAGTTCTGTTCAGAGGGCTTCACATGATATTTTTTATTATTATCTGATAAAATTAATCTTATCTTCATCTCACCAAACATACCCCCTGAAAAATTCAATATAAAAAAAACATAAAAGCCATGAGATTGTGCGAAATTACCTCAAAAAAACGTTTTCCAAGAATTATTATAGCTATTCTTTATCTAAATAGAAGGAATTTTTCAAAATACAATATTCAATGGATACATTTGATCATGGATAAATATTATTTTTTCATGTAATTTTGAACATTTGAACTAATTTTTAGTTGTATTTCCAACATTGGATGTTGCTTTAGGGGTCTTTTCATAAACTGAATATTTTTTTGATATCTTCATTAAATAATGAATTATTTTTCACCCTTCAATATGAAATGGCTGTCTTCAATTATTGGAAAATGGTTTTTTTTGCTTGTAATTTTGCACATTTGCAAAAATGGTTGTAAGCTTGTCAAATATTTTGAGTGCTATTTGTGTATTGAGGATTCAATTGCTATTTTGAGGCCATTTCAAGTAATTTTTTACACTGAGATCTGAAATTCTTATCTCATTTAATGGAGAAATTTCATTTATTCATATAATTTTCCACATTAATACAAATTTTTGACTGTTTTGAAATATGAACTCTTGTTTTAGGTTTTAATTTTATCACTAAAATTAAAATTGAAAATTTAAATACATGCAAAATAGCTTCAAAATTTGAATTTTGAAATCGATGGTTTTTATTGTAATTTTACACAATTGTCTCAATTTTTGGTTATTTTTTCAATATTAATTGCTTTTTTAGTGTTTTTTAATAAAATGGAATATCTATTCACAATTTGAGGAAATCAGAGATTATATGGAGAACTCATATATTAAATTACTATCCCATATCGTGAATAAATGTTATTATTTCATGTAATTTTGCACATTTGCAGAAATTTTTGCCTGCTTTTTTAATATTAAGTGTTGATCTTATGTGTTATCAATGAATTTTAGTTAAAGATTATACTCTGATATAATTATAAATGTCGTTTACACTTAAATTCATCATGGGTATCTACCATAATTGAGAAATTATAGTTTTTTGTCTGATTGTGAGCATTTGCACAAATGTCTGGGTGCTTTACAATATTACATTTTTCCAGATCCCATGGTTTCAGAGTAATATTAATAAATCCTTTTAGTCCATTATAAATATTGCGGAAAAATCAAAATTCAAATGGTTATCCTCCTTCATGGAGAAATATTTGTTTTTCATTTAGTTTTGCACATTTATACCTAGTTTTAGGCACTTTTCCAATATTTTCTGTTGTTTTTTGAGGTGTTTTTAATACACTAAAGATTTATTTAATTATTTTGAATGATTATGACCTCTATGGGGCAACATTCAATTTGTATTATTGTTGTTCCTTTGTGGAGAGAAATTATTTTTTGATTTAATTTTGAACATTTGCACCAAGATATGAATTTTTATTCAATATTACTTGTTTTTTTAGGGTTTTTTCATGAAATTGAGGTTAATTAAAAATATTTCATTTGGGAGATTCTTTGAAGCCCTCTCCTTTCCAATTTCTTTCCTCCTTAATAAAGAAATGTTGTTTTTTAAGTTAATTTGGGCCATTGATACCTATTTCTGGATGTTTTTTAGGGCTTTAACATTTCTCTTAATATTAGCTTTGATATATTTATATCATTTTGATTTATTTGCAATCTATATCTTCCATCCAGGATGAATTTTGTTTTTTCATGTAATTCGGAACATTTGTACCTACCTTTGGGTGTTTTCCAAATTTTATGTGTAGTTTTTTTTAGGATTTATTAGCCCCCCTATAGATAGATTTAATCCTTTCATTTCATGAAAAATCATTTGAAATGGACATCTTCATTCATGAAGAAATACTATTTTTTCATGTAATTTTGAATCTTTGCACTGATTTCTGGTGCTTTCCAGAGCTCATATATTCTTTCAATGGGGAAAACACATAATTTGGAAATAAATGGGATCAGTTGAGATAATATTAATCCTTTTCAAAATTCTCTCTTTCACTTTTGAGCATTTAGTTTGATTGATATACTCGTGATATTGATTAATATATTCTAGGTAAACATGAGCAATATTTGTAGTGAAGGGAATTGGTTTCAAATTCACTAGAATAAATTTGGAGATGTTATTTTATTTATTAAAAAGTATATAAATATTTAGAAAAATGATAAATTTTGAAGATTTTCCTCAATTAAACAAAAAACATCAAATTGTCTTTAAGTATTTAAATAAAATAGTTGAAATCTTTAATTACTAGTTTGAAATGGAATATTCTTGATAGAGTTAATATTGGTATTCTGAAACTAATCCAGCTTCTCATTAGCTGAAAATGAACAAGAAAAAGGGGTAAATAGAAATTCAAAGCTTAGGTTTTTTGAGTATTTTAATTATTGTTTTATACTCAAGATAAAATTAAGGAGATATATAAGATAGTAAATGAAATATATTTTTTTTCATCTAAATCTCAATAAGATATTTCCTAGAATATAGTTCTTTCACTTTGTGTTCTATTTTTTTCTAAAAAAAAAGATTCCTCAATTATTTTTACATTAATTTTTCAACTTTATTCACAAAATGGTATATTTTTGGTGGACTCTTAAGTTCATGTACATCTTGGTGACTTCATATGAGAATTTATGTGTTTTCTTATGTGATTTCGGCATAAAATTTCATTTCCCCCCATATTTTAATCTGAAAAAGCCTCCCAAAAAATCAGTTTTCCAAGAAAAATATTAGTTTCCGACTAGAAAAAATAGCGATTTTGGGAAATTTCAAGCAAAAAAAAGGAATGAGATCCCATTCATGGAATGGGGATCTCACAACTTTTCTTTCAAATGAAAGGCTGTAATGTGAGAAATTAATCAAAAAGACCGACTGGATAAGCACTTTTGGGTAAAAATATCCAAGGTCAAATGTGGTTTTTTGAAAAAAAATATGAATTTGAAGAAGTAGAGTTTTTCTAAAGTATTCCTTACACCAGGGAGTTTTTGTGCGACTGGCTGGCCATTCAATTTATTCCACAAAAACACCTCGGATGAGTGGAATATGAATACTATCTATATTACTTCGGTATTACTACTATGTGAAAGGGAAATTTATTTGAAATGCAACAGTAGTGAATTTAACACTCTTGCTTATTAGAGCATATGAGCTTTTTTCACAGTTCTGGGAGTGACAGAATGGTCAAATACAAATATCATGAATTTTTCAAATTCCAAGATAATATCGAAAGTGATAACTATTCTTTTATTGTAATATCTAGGATTATTCTCAGTTCATTTTCCATGAGGTATTTCTCGTGAATCTTTATCACAGCTCATAATATAATTTCAACAAAAAATATTAAAATGAAGAAAACTCCATAAATATATAAGAGTGGATCTATTGGGATAACTATCATATAAGAGTCTGTGTGCAATTAGCTTGAATAATCAGTAAATAAGAACTCATTAATATTAAAAAAATGAAGTTATCAAATATTCTGATAATTTTGATTAATAAGTTTAAATCATGCATATTTGGCTCACAAGACCATAAAGTCACATTTTTTTGTAGATTAAATTGGTTGTAAATTTTTAACCACAGTTCAAAAACCAAAAATAATCCAATTACTTAGAAATTGATAATAATCACTTGTACCCATTACAACAGGCCTGTTTCTGACCAATCAATTTACCCTCACAACAAAATTTACATGCGAATGTGGCCAAATTTCCTTACTCTCAAAAAATTAATCCAACACATTATCTAATATTCTTCAGGAGATTTTCATGAAAAAGGAATATTCCATTTTTTACATCAAAGAAAAATTTTCTTCACCATACATAGTCATTTTTTGATGTTGGGACAAAATCAGCCATGAAACTCCCGTTCAAAATGATAAATTGGCTCAGGGATATCTTAGAGGTGTGTTCTAGAGAGAAAAACTAATAGGATTTTCAAATTCATTATTTAAGACTAAAGATATTTCCAAAGTAAATTCCACAACAAACCTGGAAAAATCTCACAGTGATAGCTTAAAGTATATTTAATTATACAGGCTGAATCAACAGATTTCTGGAAGCTGAAATCCCATTCTTATGAAAAATTTGGAAATTTTCAAAAGTATAATAGCATATTGAAAAGTGAGACCCCCAAAAGAAATTGAGATAACCAGGGGGTAAAAATAGCCTTTTGAACAATTTTGTTGGTTTTCACTCATTTTAAAATATCACATCCCCCGGACTTTGGCTCACTCTTGGAACGAATATTCCCAAGTAGACTATGGAAACAAGGCTGTATTTTACAGCCATACAGACCCTCAAAAACCACTTTAAAGACAAAACTTTGTAATATTTTTCTATTGAAAATATATAAAAATTACTCTTCTCACATGATTGTACCATTATTATCCTTCTGTTTAATAAAAAATAACAAAAATAAAATAATTATACCTATAATGGTAGAATAAAAGCTTCTAATAATAAATAATAATGTGATAATACTCATAGTAATCATAATTATAATGATAAAAGCAACAATTATGATATTTATAATAATAAAAATTGAATATTTCTAGCAAAAATAGATAATTTAATCAAATTTTATGACTTTAAACACTTTAAAAATAAGAGAACCTATAATATTGAGAGAAATGACCTACTTTTATCTCTGGTAATAGTTAATTTGGATGTTTTTATACTTTCATTATTATTAGCCAAAAGGATGAATTTTCTATTACAAAAAACTTGATCATATAGAAATTTTGAGATTTATAGGGAAATGATGATTTTTGGATAAAACTATTATTAACAAAAGCTTAATTATGGAGTTGTGAAAACTATAATTGACAAAAATATCATACTATATTGTAAGAAAAATAATAATCAATATTATATAAAAAGAACTTTAAATGAACATATTAGTTAATTATTTGATAAAATTGTGAATTCTGGGGAAATTTGACGAATAAGGGCTCTTTTTATATTGGTTAGCTCTTTGACATCGACCTTAATGGTGGTATACATGGAATTAAAAGGATTCATTATACCATTATCAATATATATTTCAATTTTTAAATATTATTACATAATTATTGACTCATTTTTTCATATCATTTCACCAATCATTTAGAGCTACCACTATATCTTCAATTTGATGACATGATTTTATTGAAATATCTTTCTCATAAATTTCAGCTCAGGGCTAAATCTTAAATACATCAAAACTATATATCTTGTTAGTCTTATTATCATTGGAATACTATTGAGTTATTATAAACAGTAATATAATAAGGTTTTTCCAACCATATTTCAAGATCACTGTAGCTAGTATACTTTTAAGCTTAAAACTAATCTGGGTTTGTATTTTTAATATAAATTCAATATTATTGAATTATATGATAAAAACTCCTTTTTTGATTATTTGCCTGGTAACAGATAGTTTCTATCAAAATTTGTTATTTTAAACTTCAAAAATCAATTAAAAAATAGTTATTAAAATTTTATTTGAAAAAATTACATCAACATTCATGTATAAAGAATCGGAATCCCTATTGTTAGCTTCATATTAAGCTTTGAACACTTCCAAAATTAAATGGACTACAGGATCACGGAAAATAATTATTTTCAATCAGGTCGGGGGTAATACCTCTGAATATTACTGAGAAATTAGTGAATTAAATTTTATCAATTTTATCCTATTAATAATAAGGCTCTATCGAGTAAATAAGCCCCCCTAAACAAAGCCTCTCAGGGGTCTTCGGGGCTTATCGCCATCGCTTCAATGAAAACCCCCCACAAAAATCGGAGAAAACATCAGGGGGTGGCCCTTTGCCCCCAAACTGCCTTTCTGATAATTAAAGCGCAAGAACAAACTAGCTCATTTTCTGTGGAAATATGATAAAGTATACTTTAGAATACAGGATTTATTTTAAAGCCATTCAGATTTTCAAAACTCATTTCATGGAAAAAATTTGGCCACCCTAATTTCAAAACTAGGCACACACACTCCATATAGTTTGTTTTTGGTTTCATTAACTTTCTTTGCCTTAAAATCCCAATTATAAAAGAACTCCTGATATTGTTTAATATAAATTTTTAAGATTTAGTTGCAATGGTCTTACCAAAATATCTTGCTATTTACAGTTAATTGTAGCTGGAAGTTTGTATTAAGAACTTTTAAATTCCCCAAATTTTGTGTAAAAGAAAATTTAACATTTCTCCAATTGTGTAGATACTTATCTAATTTTTCATATTTGCATACAATTGAAAATCTGATGCTTTCTTTTCTCCACAAGGCCTTTGAAAGTGATATTAACCACTGGAGGTCATTTTTTCATTGCGTAAATCAATTTTGTGATTTCATAAAAGAAATTATCTTTGATAATATAAAATAGGATACCATCATTTTGTCTCAATTGAGAAATTATTGAATAAATATTATGGATTAATAGCTTTCCAGCTGTAAAATATCATTCTGTTGCACTTTTTTATCAAATTTGATTAACAATGCTTATATAAGCTACCTTCATAGTGAACATATGATAAGTAACAGCTAATATTAGATACTGAAAAAATATTTTCAAAAAATCAAAAGAATCTAGGCTTTATTTATGGCTTGAACGTGTTTATCCCCATTTTCTCACATTACTTTATTTATAAAGCTCTTCAAGATATATCATTTTGAGCCATACATGGCTTATCACTTCATAGCCATGCTTAATTAATCTTTTGTGGTGAGATATAAAGAAGTTTTGTAAGCCATTATGAAGACCCAAAGAGAAAATCATATCCAAAGTATCTCAAAAGAATCTTATCAGTATAAAATAAGACTATTGTAAGGTGTGGATATGAAGCTTTTATTGAAAATCAAGTACTTTTCCTGTCCTCAAAGTTTGTATAAGGTAAAATTTGATTAAAAATAGTATTAAATAGTATTTTCAAGAGGGAGCACACCAAATTTACTGTTTTTAATTTTATAAGTATAAAACAATAATTTTATAAAGATTTATTGTTTTACCAACAATAAAAATTTATCCAAAAATACTCTACAAGAGATATTTAAGGCTACAGAAGAAATTTCTTCAAGAGCAATTTAAATTGGAATTAATTGAGAAAAGAACTGAAAGCAATTAATTGAAGAAAAAAGTCTTTAAAAGGATTATTAAAGAGAAAACTTGCCAAAAGTTACCAGAGTGAATTTGGAAACAAAGTGACAAAGTTTACAGTGATGAAAGATGATTTCATTCACTTATGGGGTGGTTCAGGGGTAAAAATGACTATAAGAGTTACAAAAAATGATTATAATAATTTTTTCATGTGGCTAAAAGGTTCAAAGTGATTAAAAAATGTGGTTGGAATCTCTTATTGATTTGTTTAACAGTGTTTAAGCTAATTATAAAAGGAAAAGATTTTAACATGAAGAGAAAAGTGGGGCAAAGAATACATTCTTTTATAGCAATAAATTTTCTTACTCCAAAAGTAAAGCTTACTCTTCAGTCATGGAGAACACTCTGACAACAGAAAATCCAATTATGGCATCATTGAACCCTGGTTTAGACCAAAAAAGGGCTGGTTTTAGCCATTACTATAGTAATACCTGGTCTAGAGCCTTCAAAACATGTCAGAATGTGTGTAAGAGGCGTATAAATCAGTTAAAACTGTTTTTAATGATATTGTTTTAGCTTAAGGGTAGTTTTACCCTCTTGGCAACAGTTAAAACTTCCCTGGTTGGTATCAAAACCTCATCATCAATTGAGTCACAGACCCTGTGACTCAGTTCCAGGCCAAAAGTGATGAACGTTTACGTGGATTTTGACATCTCACAACTATAAGCAAGGAATTTGGTGGTCTGGCACCCCCTTAGAGCTACATTTCCTTCCCCCACCAAATTAATCTTTCCAATTTATTTTTCATTTAATTCCTCATCATGTATTACACTTGTAATTTACATATGTAATTCAATTGAGTTTTACAATACACTTACTGTAACTTATGTAACACACATGCACATCTTGACATTTAAATTAAAAATACTTTAATTCCTCATAACTTCTAAACTACACACAACACCTCAATCTTAATACAAAAATTGATGGTTAACACCACATGTAAGCCTGGCACCCAACCCCAGCAGCTTGAGGATTCTCTGTTGAGGTCAACTTTGGGGCAAGGGGATGGGGCTCAAATTTAGGTACAATTGCTTATGGAGTAGACTTGGGAACGGTGGGTGGGGAAAGGCCCCAGCCCCTTTGGTTCCCCAATGGAAGAAATTTGACCATCCAAATTTTTCATTACCAAACAAATAATATAGTTAAAGGAACTAAAAAGAGATTCAATAATACAAAAAAGATAAAAGCTAACTCTGAGAATAGATAGGGCCAAACTGTTGTTCCCAATCTCTGAGGCAGGAAAGCTGCTACACATGCATTGAAGACAAAGATGCACACTGATAAGTGAGTATCTTGCATCCACAAGAAAAGACTTGTTCTGAGGGTGCACTAATTGCTGGGATTGCTAGATATTTACAGGCCACCTTCTTGAGGATAGGAAACATGGTGGCCTGTGACTTTCAAAAAATCAGGACATCAGTGGTCTTCACCTCAGGTGGTTCAGCAAAGTATTGCTGTATTTCGTTTTTGACTGTGTTGGCCTCAGGATGAACCATTGGATAAATTTCATCAATCAATGCACTTTCCTGCTCATGAGATGGTTGAGGAAGCTGTGATGGCTCATTTGAGCTAGTTGGGTGGTAGCGGGCTTCTTTTTCAAATATTGGTTCAAGTTCCTTTGCCAATGTACCAAAATCTTCTAATGTTTAATTGTGAGTGATGAAAAATTTCATCTTCAGCCAAGGATCCAGGATTGAAGCACAGATTACAGGTATCTTTTTGAGTAACAATATGAGATATTTGGTCAGCTTGTTGGTCATGGCAATTTCTGCTGGTTCAATGGGTGCAACATTGTACTGTATGCAAGCCTAATAGTGCCTGGCTATCAGTGAGACAAATGGGTGAAATACAAAATGTTATAGAACATACATACCTGATTGATTTGCTTCATCAGGAGAATGTAAAGGGGTAAGGCTTGATTTATTGTTGGATATTTTGATCCACATATAATTGTTGTTGCTTGATAAAGTGGCTGGAGGAACTGGACCATGAACTTCATTTTCTCCCATTCAAGGGGTGATAATCAATAGGCTTGCATATCTTCCAAGGTGCAGTACTGGTTCTATGCATCCTTAAGTGAAAAGGCCCTTTAAAGCATATTGTAAGTTGAATTCCAACATGTTTAAACATGTGAAAGTAGGGTGGTGGCATTGTACACAAGCTTGACAGTGGTGATAAATATTTCACGCCACTGAGGACTTTGGTGGAGATACAAAGCTAAGCGTGCCACCCAAGAGATGATGGAATTGTAATTGAGGTTTAATACTTCTGGTGGATCAATGAGGCTTGTTAAATACATTGGTCCCCTTGGCTTGTTTGCTGGTGATGATTCTACCGGTGAGCTATTGCCAAGGGCCACTAAATGTAGCACTTGAGCCATACATCCTATGGCATTTACCTCAGAAGAGAAATTTGATGTTTGGCTGGATATCTCGTGGACCATTTGTTGGTTGACTGAAGCATTATCAGTTGTGATAAAAACCATTCAATCTGCAAGGGTGTAATGTTTTAAAGAGTCAAGGAAGATTTTTGTCAGAGACATTCCTGTGTGATTGCCTAGAAATTTGAATTTAAGTAGTGATCAAAAAAAAGGAAATTCTACTTACCTTGAATTTAATTTAAGCCAATAAAGAACAATTGCAGTTAGTATTGTTGGTCTATAAAATTTGCTGTGACTGCCATATAGGCAGTCACATTAGGGCTTTTCCAAACATCTGTTGTAAAAGAGATGAATATCTCATCCTTGGAGAAGATTTTGCAGATGTGTTCTTGATGGTGATAGAAAAGGTGAGATAAGTGGGCAGTTATTGAAGTGCATTTAACTAATATGCTCAATATGGATGGGTTTCAGCGCTCCAAAAGTTGTTGAAAAGATGGTGACTTGGTGATTGAGAGTGGTAGATCACATTCACATATAAAATAAACAAGCGCTGTTTTGAGCGTTTCAATTGACAGTGACTAAAGAATAACTTGTTAGTAATTGTAAATGACTAATGAGATTTGAGCACTTACTTTTTTTTATTGTGTTTGAAATAAAAATTTCTCCAGTAATGTGTTATTATTGTGACCTTTCCCACTAACAGATGGGCTATTTGGGTTAGTTAAACAGTGCAGAGCATTCAGGTGATAACTCATTGACTTAATACTGCCTGTCTTGTCCCGTTTTATCTTCTTCCTACAGCTCCTTCCAGTTGCATTGATTACATTACACTCAGCATACTGTGGATCAATTTTGGAGAAAAAGGCCCAGACCCAGGACCTCTTGCCATTGGTGGAAGGTTCACTGATGGATGGCTGTGTTGCATGGCCAGTTTTGCTTGGGGTTGACATTTGTGATGGAGGATCAGAAGACATTGGTTTTGAAAATAAAAAAGACAAAACAATTATAAAATTGGAAACATTGACAGATGAAAGCAGTACAAAAAAGTTGAATGGAGTGGGAAAAAAAGCCATACAATGAAAATGAAATGGGGGAATGAAGACAAGAAGAGGCAGAAATTTTTTTTACCTGGTCTCCCTGCCCCACAGAGAGTTGGCCGGTGGGCAAAGAATCTTCCAGAACCCCATCAAAGATTTGTAGAGTCAGAGATTGGAAATGCCTTTGGGGCCGGAGAATCCCATGGGAGGAAGGACTAACCACATTTGATGTGGATTAAATTAAGGTTTTGAGGATTTTAAACTTTTGTACAGAAGATACTAAGAACTCAATTTAAGCTTAATCAGAGTTGAGTTACAGAAATTTTACCCAGAGGTGACCCCACCTTATTTTTTATGAGGAGTCCAATGGTAAAACAATTTTCATAAGTTTTTTTTAGGATAAAAGGTTATGATAATTTT
The DNA here is from genome assembly GCA_023105745.1 of Austropuccinia psidii. Taxonomy (NCBI): domain Eukaryota; kingdom Fungi; phylum Basidiomycota; class Pucciniomycetes; order Pucciniales; family Sphaerophragmiaceae; genus Austropuccinia; species Austropuccinia psidii. The sequence goes on from JALGQZ010000009.1 coordinate 47,052,017, forward strand.
TATTTAACTTTTTTCCAAAAATATTTTCATTTTGGTATTTTTGTTGAAAATTCATTTTTACTTAATTTTTTCAAGTAAAAATGTGTTTTCACAAATTTAAAATTCAATGTAGCTTTATTTTCAAATTATAATTGAATTCTTATTTTTATATATGAATTCATACTTATGCTTTATTTTTATTTTGATAATATAAATAAATTTAATTTATATATATTTATATCTTATTTTATTATTTGTGGTCTTTTGGGTATATGAAAATACCTCTAAGGCTCACAACTATATTAAAAGATGAATCCAAAAAAAAAATATTACTGGATAGCCATTTTATTAAAACAAATCCTGGTGTATCTAAAAAAATAACAAGAGTTTTATTTATGGCATCACACATTAGCTCATAAGGCTTTAAGATAAAAGAGTGTATTTTTAATGAAAATTTCTTCATGTATCTTTGTTGTTACATAGAATTACAATAGCACTTTTATTTGATTTTCTGGAAATTATGTGTAATAGTGGGGTATCTGTTATTCGTTGTTTGTGATTTTTTGTTTTTTTAAAAGGAGGTTTGAGAATGGAAAGAAGCTATAATATTTTTTTATACTAATTTAAATAACATTATTTTGTGATAAAAAAACTATTTGACTTAAATATGATTGATATTTCTAATATCTTTTTTTTTATAAATAGAATTTTTAGTTATCTTTTGAAAATAAAAGGAAAATAATTTAATTACTTTTTTGTATTTGATACCCAATAATAGCAGTCATCTTATGTTTGAAAAGAATGATTTGCTAAAATCAAATTCTCATTTGGTTTTATTTTATTTTTTCAATTTCATTTTTTCTAAAGTTCTTCAAAAACCAATTTTGTTTTACAACAATTCAAATTGAAATTGTCATAAAAAATTATGGAATCCTCAGTTTTCAAAATGGATTCAATACTAATATGAAAATCAAATTTGAATGAATAAAACTGTAACCACCTTCGTGTTGAAGATACAACTTCAGATTCAATAAATCTTAAATGGGAAGGTGAAACTTTGCTTGAAAAATTTCATATATAATTAACTATATTTATTTTATAATATTTGATAAAGTTTATTGTAAGAGATTGATTTTGGAACAATTTGATCTGTGTTTAATTTTGAATTTAACATTTCCATATTAATATAATTCTTTTAAGACAAAATTGTTTGCATTTCTTTTTTTTAACCAAAAATCATTAGAAATTAATGAGTAAACAGTATTATTGAAAATTTATTTCATAAAAGTTTTCAATTGTTTTTTGTTTTTAATATATACATAGCTCATAGCTCTTATTGTTTTTAATTCTTTGAAACTAAACAACAATATGAATTTGGTTTTAATTTTAGAAAATTATGGTTTTTTTTCAATCTGTCAGTTTTGTTATTTTGTTATTCATTTGGGACTTGAAAATTTTTTTTCCATATCATCTTCAGAGAATATTTTAAATTTTATCTACTGATTCAGGTTGTGTTTTACTTTTAAATAATTAATTCTGATTAGCTGTTTTTTAATTTTACAATAATTTGTATAGTTTAAACATCATTACTATAATTTTCTTGAGAATTTCAAGATTGAATTTGAATTAAAATAGTTCAATTTCTGTATAGGATATACCAGGAAAACAATTAAAAGGAATCACATAAAATTAAAATTATTTTGATAAAAAATAAGATCTACACTTTCCTCACAGCACTTTACCAATATATAAAAACAAGTGGTGCAGTATTCCATACCTGGTTTCATCAGACTAAATATCACTTTCTATCTCATATTCAAATATTATCAGACTATCTATATATGACCCCAAACATCAAGAATTGAAAATGAGCTCCGCAGCTCAATCCACCCCATCTCATATCTTGGCTCAATCGCACATCTCCAGAAGGAATAGAAATTTCATTATCCTTTGGTTTCTGTTGATTCCCCAAAATCTTTTCTTAAAAACATATAATGGTCCCAATTTTTTAAAAAAGGAGTCACCAGGCCAACATCTCAGTGATTTGAATGTTTCTCTTCATATTTATGTATTTTTTACTTAATGCCCCCAAAACCTTTCACTATTTGTTTGTGATTTTCTCTCAATTGAAAAATTTGGAAGAACAGCAATATTATTTGAAAAATTTGTTGAAAAAGTTCACACTGATTAATTTTCCTATTTTCTTTATAAAAAGAAAGGGGATAACCTTGAGAAACATTTAATAGAAGCCCATATTATTGGTATTTTTCAGAAGGGAGAATCACATGCCCAAAAAGGGTGTTTTTTTCCAAAAAAAACTTTCATTTTTGGAATATGACTATATTTGAGTCCAAAAGTGTCACATTCTAGGTGTAAAATGATTCAAATCCCGACTGGGGGATTAAAAAATAAAAAATACTGAGCAGGGGTATACAGCTTGTATAGGTCAAAATTCAAAAAAAACAATTTTGAGCTGAATAAAACTTTAAAATCGTGGGGTTTTCTCAAAAAGGAGGAAGAATATTGAAAAAGTGTAGAAATATGTGCTTATTGAATCTTTCTTACCACCTAAGGACCTGTGGTTGAGAATAAAAATCACAATTTACAGTAATTGGAGGACAGGGAAACTTCATTAAAGATGATATCCAGGGGAACAATATGAGAGAAAATATCCAAAGAAACAAATCCAAATAGGTGGATTGTCATTTATAGGAAATAAATAAGGGGAAAGGGAGAAAGATTTGACCATTGAACATAAAAACTAATATTTGATACTTTTTTGAAATATTATCCCTCATATCGTAAATGGACATCCAGTTGCTTTTTTGAACCTGACCAAAATCTTAATACCATTCAAGTCTATTCAAATGGTATTTTTATGAGGGAAAAAGGGTATTCATGAAGCCATAAAGTTCTTGTTTTTTCAAATTTCCCCAACCAAGTCACCCCTTTCCCAGACCATTGGTCTTGTTCATTGTGAACGTAACCAGATACTTCTTGAAATCCACAGTTCTCATCACCCTGAACATTGATTGGCTTTGAAACTTAATTCAAAATTGATTTTTTCAAGTCTTCTGAGAAAATTACCTGAGAAATATTATTCATTAAATTGAATAAAAAGATCATAAAAGGCTATGAGTATTCCTCACTTATGTGAAAATTGTTTTGAAAGTTATTAAGGGCTAAATTAATTGAATCATAAATCATTAAGGTACTTCAAGGATTGTGGTATTTTCTTTCTGAGTCTCTTCTTCTGTTGGATAACCTTCTTTACCCTCTTATTATTACTACTGAATTTATATAACAATTAAAATAAGCTCTGAGGGTAGTTATTCTTATTAATCTATTGATTTAAATAATGAGTCTGTAGAATATTCAGATACTTCAGATTGATCCACTTACATGATTTCAAAGGGAGAAGTTGACTGCTATATTTAAGCTTTTGTGCTTTTGTTTTTATATGGAGGTCTTCCTCTTCCATTTTTTTTGGCTTTGAACTATTTCAAAATTTTAAGTATCTCTCTTTGCTGACTTTTATCACCTTTAGATCTTCCATTATTGTTTTTCCAATAAAATTGGGTATTCATAATATTATTTATCCTCTTTAATATTGGGAGTCTGATCAAATTTCACTTTCAAATCTGAAATATATTGAAAATTTTGAATAATTGGGGTGATTTCTTCCATTAATATTTTAAAAAGGTATTCCAAAATATCTTCAAAGATTCTCTTGAAATCTTTATCTCTTTTTTTTGTACCACTTTGATTATATTTTTGATAGAAATTACAGGAAGAAAATTTCATATAAATGAGTGAATGTTACAAATGAGCTATGGAATCGATAAAGAAAAGGCCTTGGAGGTAAATTAAAATTCAACTGTGAATGGAAGTCTGAAAGATGAAGCCTTTTAAGCTTTGAAATTCTCTGTTTTGTCTTGTGCTTTAACAGTATTCCTCAATAATTATTGTATTTATGAGTGCATTTGTCATTTGAAGTAGCTTTTTTATTGAACTTTTTAAATACCAGATGAAGGAGATTACAAGAGACCCTTCAGTTGGGATCACAGATTTTAGGAGGGAAATGTTTAACATTTTTTGTCATTTCTTTGGTTATTATGTTCACAATTTCAGTAAATTGTTTCTTGAAAGTCATTTGAAGGGCTCTAAAAGCCTCCAGGAGATTACAAGTGAGCTTTTGAAGCCAAATTTTAACCCTTTCTTGGGGACCTTTAACTCTTGGGATGTAATAAACACCCAAGCAACAATGGTGTTTTATCCATTCTTGAATTAAATACTTTTTTAGATGAATATAAGTTTTTTCAAAATATTTCACTAATTTTGGTTTTTGATTGTATTTTGTATCTTCTTCCAGTTTTCTTTTAAAGGGTTTTTATATAAGGAATACCTAACCTGAGAAATAAAACCCAAATTTTTGAATATCTGCATCAATTTGATAAAAATAAAATACTATAAGTGAGTTATTTAAATTTCAAATGCCTATAAAGAATTGAAAATAAGCTTCATTCCCAATTTTATTCATGCAATTGAAATCTATCTTGACTGACATGCCAAATTAATCTCAGGACCTTTTGTGTCTGGGAAGGGTTTCTGAAGAAAATTGTTTAAGTTCAAATGTCTAAGTAGCAACTGGAGGAGAAAAAATATGGATATTTTTGAGAACTTATTGTATATATTTATCGAATTCCCAAGTAGAGGATCATTTTGTTCCATCCTTGATAAAACAAATCCCCATAAAAGGTCTTATTGGTCGATCTGAATCCTAAAATATCAAAAATTGGAAATATTTAATTTCTGGGATTATAGTTACAATATTCAATAATAATATGGGTAAATACTTGAATGGTTTCTATATAAATTGGGTTATTCAAAAGAAATTATTTAGTGTGTCCTTCTGTATCCTTTTCAGAGGAACACGCAGATTTCTCTTGTTCAAGAGTGTCAAGAAGAGATCCAATGGTCTTTCTGCCTTGAATTTTGTCTCTATTCATATTTTTTAATTATTACAAGACAATCAGGATACCTATGTCTGCATAATCGGGGCTGAATCTTCCTTGAAACATAAAGTTATTTGGGATGTCTCTTCCTCATTTAATTTTCTGAAAGAAGAATTATCCATTATATTTATGGCAGAATCCTGAGAATTTTCAGGATTTTCAACTTTAAGGGTAAAAATTGCACTCTTGGCACATCTTCTGGCATAATGTCTAAATTTACCATCTAGTTGTCTTGAATTAAACTGTTTTTTTGGAATTTTGGGCACTAGAACTAGCACAACCTATGTAAATTTTATTTTGAGTCATATTGGATCTTGAGGTGTACGCCAAATACCCCTATTCCCTGAAAAAATTCCCAAAGTTCTTTCAAAGCAGATAAAGAGTCTCAAATTCACCTTTAGAAGGGGGTTAGGGCACTTCTTGGGGAAAAAATGAAGAAATTAAAAATGTGAACATAGGGAAATGAGGCTTATGGAAAAATAAATTATTCTTTAAAAAGAGTATAAAATGTAAAATCAGAATTTAAAACTATGAATAACTGTGTTTAATACTAAAGGCAATTGAACAAGTGAGTTAAAAAATATGATAATTTGGGTTATTGGTGAAGTAAAGAAAGGAGAAAATATTTTGGAAGGGGCTTTTTTTGAAAAAAGGAAAAAAAAGGTTTTGGATTAATTAACAACAAAGATTTTTGTTGGGGGAAAATATTATGGAAAAATTGTCTTTTGGGGTTAAGGCAAAAAAGATGAAAAAGATTTGGACAGGAGGGTTATTTTGAAAAAAATGGCTTTTACCCAATGCAGGTTTTTTTAGAATTTTTGATTTAAAAGGGTCCCAGGGTATTTTTTATGTGTTTTTACCAATATTTATACATTGGTTTACAAATGCCCTATTTTTTAGGATAAAACTCAAATTATCTCTTTAATCTGAAATTAGGTCAGTATGCTATGCTAAAAAATGCAATCTAAGTAAAGAGCTACCCAAAGTCATTTTATAGCCAGATACTTATAAGTAGTATATTACAAGATTATCAAAAGGATTGGATAAGGAAGAATTGTAAAGTTTGAATAAAATATGTATTTAGCTGAAAAAGTCCTCTAGCTTAGTTGGTAAGATGGAGTTCTGAATCTTAATATTGTCCATGTCATGTGTTCAATGAAAACTGGTGAAGTTTCATAATTTAGTAAATGAATTCTCTGGGATATTTAGGAAGATTGGAAAATATATTTTAATAAATCAGGAGGCTCAAGAACCTCTAATAATTTCCACGCAGATGGATTCAAAAAAAATATTTATTAAAAATTTAAGCCTGACCTACAATTTGATAATTAAATATTTATGAAAACTCATAATAGCAAACAATTTGTGATGTAAAAAAACAAGCATGAGGACCCAATGGCTTATTTATACTGTAGTAAATTTATTATCACCTGAACTCTACTGGAGTTTTAATAATAACATACATTCACTCTAACTTCTCATATGAAGAAACATACAGCTACACATACTATATGTAGCAAATTCACCATGAGCAAAGTTTGTTGTATTTGGAATTTAACATGGGAAATAAATTGGATGCAGGTGGGAGATAGGACAGAATTTAAATTTCAAAATTTAAGTTTTTGAAAAAACTCAAGCCACATAAGCACTCCACAAAGTTTCAATTTAGCTTACTCAATATCCTTGATTGTTCAGGCATGTCAAAGCTCGATAAATAAATACAAATTTTGAAGTATTTTTTCAATTTAATATGTATTTTAATTTGTTTAATTAATTAATATAGTTTTATTGACAAAACATTCAACCTTTAAGGTCATTTTCATAGTCGTTCAAATAGACATTACAGATTTTTCAACCCATATATTAAAAACCATAGCTAAATAATATTAGTACTTGAAATAATATTAATGCTGGAGCACTTGTACTTTTAATCATCTCATTAATGAATAAATTTATTAAGGACTTTAGTACTTTATAAGAATCTAGGTGTCACAAGGGAGTGACCCTAAAATCAAATTGGTACCTCTTCCTAAATTCTTCATTAAGCAATACATAATATACCTTAGTTCTCTTCTCTTTTACAGTAATATTGTTTGATTTAAATTTAAAAAATCAATCTTAATATCACAAAAGATATTCTAAGGAAGGATTACCAAAATAAATTATACATAAATATAATTTGACTAGTATTTCATCCTATTAATTTATGTATCAAATATTTCATGACCTATATTGAAAGATAAAATACCTTTCTTTAATTATATAATTTGAAATTTTTGTATGATAAAATACAAATATATTAATTAACAATCACTCTGCTTTTAATAGAAGAGCTGTGGCTTAATCATAAAATACCTAGTTTAATGTTCCTCTAAGATATCTGTTTTTTAGTTTTCTGGACAATGACACATTTTCTTTGGGGATAATGAATTATTTATCACTTGATATATCATTTTTTGATAAAATAGTAATTGATGAGCTTGTTTAATTGTAAATTTAAATATTTCAAAGCCTAAGATAATATTCTCAAGATCGTTGATCTTTTAATTCATTATTTAAAGAAAATCAGGGGAGAAACCAGATAAAGAATTGGATTATAGCTCTAAAAATTGATATTTATATATTTCATATCAATCCACTAAAATTATATGAGTTAAATTCAGGTAAATTAAAGCTTCATGTACTTATATGATTAAAATAAATTTTCATCAATTAAGTTTTTATTAAAAATAATATATTAATTTCATTTTTCATTGAGTTTTTCTTAAATTTTTTTGGTTATATTTCATAGGGGCTCCTTTTTTTCTTTTTCTTTGAATTACTTGGCTTTTGATCTTTTTCTACCAAGTAAAATGTATGGAGAGTTCTCCAGTTTTTTACAGAAAAAAAAATTGTTTTTTAATTTCCATCAGATATAATTATTAAAAAATAAATCAAACTTTTCAGGACTAAACAATGAATAGAAAAAAGTAGTAAATCTAATGCAATATATAGGCTTCCTTATTTCCCTGAAAGATATGGAAGCACCTGTGTTTATTTTGTTTAAAAATTGATTTAAATATAGCATACATATCAGCTAATTAGTGGAAATAATTAGAGAATATTCATTTCTGAACAGATAAATAATCATCTAATTGTTTTTCCATAATTACAATATATGTGACGTTGCAACCAGCTAATCAGTGAGAATAATTATTTGGACCCAATTTATTTCTCAATTTTAATTTATAAATTATCTGAGAAGTTTCTGAAAATCAATATACCTTGACAAATTCTTCCAACCCAAAATAATGTTGATTTTGTAATCATAAGGTATGTTGAAAGTGTAGTTAATGGAATCATAAATTAATATAACTTAAATATTGATAAGATAAAATATAAAGTTTCTCCTTCTTTTATTTTTTTTATTTAGGTTCAGTAAAAGCATAAAATATTCATTAAATTAATATATTTTAGGTTTGGGCTACAGAATTAAGCTGAAAGCTTCTTGGAAGTAGGCTTGATATGATTCAAATATCACTCAAGAGCCATATCAAATCAATTTCAAAACATTTTCACAATCACATTTCAAATTTTAAATATTAATTCTTCAAAATTAAACAACAAATTAACCCATATTTTGATCAGTTTTTAATGGTAATATATTAAAATCGCCCTTATGGAAATATCAAAGCTCACAAATAAGAATTTGTTTTATAAACTGAGTTTCTCACACATATAATTTATTAATAAAAATATTTTTCCAATAAAAGTATGATTCAATTTTGAAATAGGAAAAATTCAAGATCATCTAATTTCTTGTGACATTTGGAAAATTCATATAATACTAATAGCTTGAAGTGTGATTGGATATGGACAGTATTACAGTAAAATAAGGTTTTCCAAATATCATTTTACTAAATCCTAGGAGAAATATATGCATAAACTCTTTGGATCTTGAGCTACTTGGTCCTTGTTTCTTTAGTTCCAGATGAATATCAAGATTTAAAAGTAATATTATTAGTGGGATATTGAATTAATACATTTGAAATAATTTCTTCCCCCATTTCTGTTTTTAAATTCAATATGTTCTCCCTTTATTTTTGAACAGGCAAAGAGAAAAAAAACACAAAAAAAATGAAATTAAAAAGCTTATTTATAAAATAATTAAGAACCAATAATACCTAAATAAATAATGGCAAGAGAAATGATAAAAACCAAGCTATATCTGTTTTCTATTCTTATAGTTGAAATTCTTGTGTGATTTTTTTTCAAAGAAAATTAATAGAAAAAAATATGTTTCTTCTGATTTCAAAGAATTTTATTTATTTATTTTACTGAACCTTTTTAATTCTATAATCAAAGGGTTTTTATATTTTATGAGATTACTAACTTTTTTTTGATGTTTATGTTTCAATCTGTCTAAATTTTTTTACATTTTTGAATTTTATAAAGTACAATGATTTTTTGTTACTTTTCTATTAAGAATAACAGTAGCAGACCTGTAAGGAATTCTACTTTGAAATTTTCAACAATCATTAATAATTTTACAGTAGGGGTCTTCACTGTCTGATACTGTCAAAAATTATTTACATTTTTTACAGTAGGTGGCCCCTTGATTAATGGAAATTTAAAATTAAAGAAAACCAAATTCCAAAATATGAAGGCATCAGTTTCTAAGAAGGAAAACAAGATCTTTACTCATGTAAATTTGATGAGCCTTATTAATTATAAGACATATTAGCAGATGAAATCAAAATAAAAATATAATTATCTTAATAAAATCATAATCAATGGAATTTCAAATATATATTATTGTAGTTTCCTTCTTTTTTGAATAATTTCATTATACAAAGATTTCAAGTACTTTATTTTCCTTGTTTTGAATTGAAATAAAACTGACTATATAAAACACAAAAAAAAGTAAAATAAGTACCATTTTTAAGAGGAGAATTTTATTCAGGAGAATAATTTTTTCTCAGCCAGATTTAATTTCCTGGAAAAGATAAGGTTTAATATTATTATGAATTATTAATGTATAAGAAATTGGCTTGAATAAAAGCTTCCTTTATTTTTGAAAATTTGTTTTCCTTATTGAGTCTCTTAAAAGAAAGAAATTTTTGTTTAAATCAATATAAATATAGAGTCAAATATTTATAGTATATCATGTCTTTTGTCACAGGGTCTGGCACTCAGTAAACTGGGACTCACTTATGGAGGGCTCGAGGTATGAATAAGATAAAAGGACACTTGATAGTAAATATAAGAGGCAAATTACTAAATAAATAATATGAAAACGGAACAGCAATAAAAAGAATAAAGGATAAAAGAGACAACCACAAAAAAGTCCAAGTCCACTGTTTCAACCTGTCAGGAAGAAAGAGAAGGGTTGATAAGGATATGGTCACCATGAATCTACTGAACAGGTGACAAATGGCAAAGAATAACTCAAAATAAATAGATATAAAACTCCAAAAATAATATTGAGAATATTCACTTAATAATAAATCAAAATATATTAATCAACTGGGACCAAACCCCAGGGGGGAGAAAGAGGGACTGGTATATGTGAGAATCCACCAGCCCTGATCCAAAGACATAATTTTCCTGAGTAATCTTGATTCAAATTTATTTGGATAATACAGGTACTTTATGGATGTACAGGGTATGTACAGGAAGTGTGGGGGAGCTGGGTGATCATACAGTTTCATACTTGTGAATACAAAACTGTGTTTGGTGATTCCAGCCTATACAACTATTGACAGGCTGTATTTATGTTTCAGAAATAAAATTTTCTGAAACCGAATATTTATACACACAGTGGACTTCTGGTTTTGGTGAGTTTGATTGGGTTTAAGGTTGAATTCCCTTACCCCTGATAGTGGCTGTGACAGCTGTATGGAGATATGAATAGAGTTTAATGGCCTTTGTGCTGATCCCAATTTCCTAATATATCTCATATAATATAATATATATATGCATTATATACAATAAGAAAAGGGTAATCTCATAGCCTCTGTAATATTCTAGTGGCATAGAATATATTGTAATATCAACAAACATGAAACCCCTGGTTATAGCCTTTCTCAGAGGATGGATCCAAGCTCATTCTGTTTTTTTCCAATATATTTTTGAAATTCAAAACCTGATGTCAGGCTCAGTCACTTTTCCCATGTTGATTTATGCATAAAATCACATAATATTTCCTTCATTAAATGCAATCCCCTTTCATTAACTCCATATTAAATCAAAAAATAACAGAAAACAGTTCATTACCTGGATTGAAGTGTGTTAGCACAGTCTGAGTATCCTCACCCCCTTCATGAAACCAAAATTCAGCCAAGTAATTACAGAACCTCATCACAAATCCTTATTTAATTCAATGCATATCCCCTGAATAATTACACATCCATGGTAAAGAAAAACCTTATTGAAAATTCATATGAAATCACCAAATAAAGCTCCCATTGGATATAATACCTCAATGCCATGCAAGATTACTCATATACTAAGAACCTCATTCAAATTATCCAATTTTGTAAAACAGCCACCAAATGTAATTCCTCTAATGATAAATTTAATTTTACAGAAGTAAAAAGAAGGTTTCTATGGGAAAAAAATTGTTCCTAAAACAGCTTAAATAGATAAATTATTTCCCCTCATTTATTTTTTCCCTCCTGATGGTAAAAATAATATGTAATTATTATTTAAATCTAAATAGATCATAGAACCACTCCTGAAACTAAACACCAGGGAATTTTTCGCGTAACTGGATAGCCAGTGATCTATTGTTTCTTGAATTGATCCTATAGTATACCTTTGTAGTTATCTGGATGTCTTCAAATAACTCTTATTAATTTCTTTTAAAGCTCCCCTGATATAGAATTATTATTGATGTTTCTGCAATATTTTACAACTTCTTTTTGTAGCTCACCCTAAAAGATAAAGTTCATGAGGCTATATACTGACAATAAATGAAATTATTTAGAAACTATACCTTAGATGAGCTCAAAAGAAATGAATTTAAGAAAATATGGAAAATAAATTAAAGCTGTCACTTGAGCCTGAAATTCTCCTTTTCAACATTTCCCTTCAATATGTCAAAATAAATCTTCATTATTGTAGATAAAATATTAACTTGATTTCTATACCTTTTGAGAATAGTAATTCATAGTAAATAAAATACAATTATGTTATAAATTACCAGTACTTTTAATCTATAATTAATTTAAATAACTATCATTAAAACTATTCTTTTATAAGATCATCAAACTTGTTTAAAAAATAGAAGTGCCTACTTGGTAAGATCACTCACAGAAAAACATTTTGATCAATTTTTTTGTATTGGAAAGTCCTAATATTATTGAAACAGAAAGAATGGAATAAAATACCATAAATGGAGAGGAGACCTCTTTTAGGTATTTTACCATGGAAAAATCATTGAAAACCCCATTAACTGCCCAAATTCATGCCTTTAAGTAGGTTTTGGGGCTTTTCAAATCTCTCAAAAGCAGCATTCTCTTGACAGAACTGTATTAATCATTTATATTGGGGGTTTTAATATGGTCAATTTATTAAATCCCCTTCCAAAATGGTCAAACATAGATTTTTGAAAACCAGGGCCATCCCCTGTGTTCAGGGACTTGTTTTATCAAGCTACTGAAATGAACCCCTGGACTCTTGCAAGGCTTATTTTAGAAGAGTTACTTTTGAAAACTTGGTGAAAGCCCTGTTAAATGGCTAAATTGGTGCTAAAAAAGGGGTTTTGGGTGTCTAAAAAGCTTTCAAATACGGAATAATTGGCAAAGAAACTTTTGGTATATTTTTTCCAATAAATTAGCCGTTTTTCGTAGGATTTACTGTGGCCAATCAGGTGAAATCCCCCAAAAAAGTCAAAAATGGGTTTTCTGGACTCTGGGAAATACCCCTAGTGTATTCTCCCACAGGTTTGTGGGCTTGTTCACTACAGCTACGCTGAAACCCCCCAGACCCATAGGCAACCTTATTTTTGGGGCTTTACCCTGAAAACCCTATGAAATTGCCAGATTTGTGCCATATTATTGGATTTTGGAGTCTAAATGTATTTTGAATACATAATAATTTTCACAGTACTCCATAAAGTATTTCTTCCAAAAAATTGGATTTTTTGATTTAAGCTTTACTATGCTTAAGTGCGTAAAAAAAACCCAAAACTTTAAAATATAGCTTTTCTGGACCCTGGGGCATCCCCCTGGTGTATTCCCCCGTGGTTTCTGGGGGCTGTTCACTCCTGCTACTGCAAAAAACCCCCCGAAACCGTGGGAGATCTTATTCAGGGGGTTTCCCCATGCAAAACCAAGTGAAAGCCCTGTAAAATTGGCTAAATAATAGGTTCTGGGTGTCTGAAAACCTGTAGAATACATAATAACTTTCAAAGAATTGTATAGAATATTTATTCTATGAAGTGGGACCTTTTTCTTAGGGTGTACTATTGCTGATTGAATAAAAAAAATCCCAAAACCAGCCAAAATGGCTACTCTTGGACCTCAGGCAATCTCGCTTGTATTCTTCCATGTTTTGGGGCTTGTTTTCTCCAGATGCTCCAAAAAGCTACCTGATCCTTTTTTACAACTCTTTTAGGGGTATTTGGTATGAAAAAAGCGGTGAAAACCTGTGAAATGGTAAAACTCATATGGGTTTGGGGGGTCTAAATAGCTGTAAAATATGGAATGATCCCTAAAGGAATGTGTGTAATAATTACTCTGAAAGTTTTATTGGTAAATAATTGATTATAATATCATATTTTTTGTAAGAGCTCCTGAAAATTATTGAAGTTTTTTTTGGCCTTCAGTTAATCTCTAAATGCAAATTCTCAACCTGAAATGTGATATAATTTACTTTAAGTATGGCAGAGGGTTTAATTCATTACTCAGATTTGACATTCTTAAGAAGTACAATCCTTGTTTTTTTGTGATCTTAATAAAATTTTTAGTATTTATTATTTACCTTTTCTGGCTAGACACTTCTCCTCTATAATTATATCAATATTTCCCTTCTATATATTTGATAATTGTGGTTTTATTTCATTATTTTTATGGTATTCCATTATGCAAATCAAAAAAATACTTTCACAAAATTATCTCATTTTCATAAAGCTCAAAATAATTAAAAAAATAGGAGGGATAGATAACTCAACCTCTAACACTCAGAAATGAGTTTGGAGAGCTATTATATTATAATTTTATCATAATTAAAATTATACAAATTTAAAATAGTTTCCTCTAATATAAGGGGAGCTTACCCCAAAATCAATATCATGGAATTGCAAAAGCATTGCTTTTTAATGACATAGTTATATTTAAGGAATATAATAGGAACATATATTCCACCCCTCAGGAACATATAAGCAACATTCAAGGCCTTTTTGAGTCATAAGGTATGACTGGCCTGCCAGTCACACAGAAAATGCCCTGGTGAAAAGTCAATTTAGACAATATGATATTCTTTTTTTAGACTAGAATTTATCCTAGTCCAATTTAAATAATTATATGCTCAGTAGCAAGATTCAAGTAAAAATTGGATTGTTAAGCTGACTATTACTCACACTGATACTAAGGAATGCTATCATCAGCCATCATAAATTACCTTAGAATTTATCATCACTATATATCAAAATTATATTGAGTTTTGACCCTCCTCCTTGATGGTTGCGGCAATCCAACCTGGAGCCAAGTTGGGTCCAATTGGTCATGTCATATCATTTATGGCCAATTTGCCCCCTTGGGGGTTCTATGGCTCTTATGCCATAACCCATTCCAATGGCCATTTATGGCCTCAGGCCATATCCTTCCGTCATTGACCTTCTTGCAAATTTCCACCTCACCAACCCCCAGGCCTTTATCTTTGATTTTGGGACTGGGGGGTCCTTTTGTCTTCTAGGGGCCTCCAGGCCCCCTAGCCATCACCACTGGTTTCTGGCCAACCCCTTTCATTAGTGGGGTTTTGGCCTTTTTGGGCCATTTAGGCCTCCTATGGTCTGCGGTCCGTACAGTCCGCAGGCCAATTAGGCCCCTTTTGGCCTAATCCAATGAGGCCAAAGGGGGCAGCCACCTAGCCCCCAAGGCCAGGTGGGTCCCAAACCACATTTGGACCCACCTGAGCCAAAATTGGCCAAAGACCTTCTGGACACCAATTTGGGACCTGAATGAAGTCAGAAAAGCAGAAGCAGAGTTGGATTCCTTAAGAATGAAAGAAGGAGGGCATGTATCGCTATACATTGCTGATTTTAGAAGCTTAGTCTCAAGAATTGGGGATTAGGGTGAAAGAGCTCTCATCCATCATTTCAGGAAGGGATTGCCATCCAGGATTCTGAATCAATTGGCCTCCCATCCTTCAAATATTGATTCTCTTCAAGACTTAATGGACGTTACCCTGGAGCTTGATACCAGGTACCATGAAAGTCAAAAGGAGAAGAATCACTACCAAGAGAAGAAACTTGAATCCCCAAGATCAAGTACTTCTCATCCTCAAAATTCTTCAAGTTCAAGTCACAAGAAGAAGAAGAATTTTCAGAAGAGGGACAATCCCCATTCTTCTTTGTTGAATAAGGAATTCAAGCTCATAAATTCTGAAAAAGAAAGAAGAATCAAAGAGGGTCTTTGTACCTATTGTGGTGGGAAGCATAGTCTTAAGTCTTGCTTCAAAAGACCTCAAAACAAGCTTACCCAACCATCAGGCCAATTTCCCAGCCAGGGAAAAGCCTGAGTGGAGACCATGTTGTGTTCAATGGTCTTCACAGTTTTCCTTCCAGAGCACAATTGTGCATTCTGAATACTGGTGTCAAAAATTCTCTTAAATTTTTTGTTTTTTCTTCTCTTTCTGATGTTTTTTACAGTATTCTCATTGATTCTGGTGGTACACACTCATTTATTGCAAATCAGTTTGTTCACAAGTACTCATTGACTACGTCAGAGCTTCCAGAGAAGATTCCTCTTATCATTTTGGACTCCTCTGAGTCCCCTTCCTTATTTGTGACTCACCATAATAAATATATGGTTGAGCTCCCTTCCTTCCCAAGCCTTGAATGGGACCTTTTAGCCATTGATACTCCCAAGGGAGAAGACCTCATATTGGGCTTTGACTTTCTCAATCATTTTAATCCTTCTATTGATTGGAGGCAAGGGCTGATCACCTTTAATCCTGATCATTTGGACTATTCTGACCCTCCTAAATCTTTCCATAATGACTTTTCTTCTGCCAAATCATGTGCAGCTCTGGTTGGTGATTCTAGAACACCATCATTTCCATCTTCTGTCCATATTTCTTCCCTGAATTCCCCACAGTCATTACTATCTCCTAGAGATGAAGTTTTCAAAGAGATTCAAGATGTTGGAGAAGATAATTCTGTATCTTCACTTAATCTCTTATTTGGGAATAGGGACCTTCCTCCCTGGAGGAGTTGTGGGATGAAGAGGAAGAGCCAGAAGAAGTAGAAACCGTGATGAAGGTTGTTCCTTCTGTCTATCACCAATACTTGGATGTATTCTCCAAGGTGAAAGCAGAAAAACTTCCTCCTCACCACGCCTGCGATCATCATATTGAGCTGGAGGGGTCTTTACCTCCAGTTGGGATGGTCTACTCTTTATCCAAACAAGAGTCAGATACACTCAGGGCCTACATTTCAGAGAATGTAGAGGAAGGTTTTATCCGGCCAAGCTCCTCTTCAACAGGAGCACCTGTCCTCTTTGTCAAAAAGAAAGATGGTGGCCTCCGTTTGTGTGTTGATTACCGCAAACTCAATGCTGTTACTAGGAAGAACAAGTATCCTGTTCCTCCTATGAATCAGCTTCTCAATGTTTTTAATGGTTCTTCTATCTTCTCCAATATTGATTTACATGGTGCATATAACCTGCTCAGAATCAAGGAGGGTGATGAACACTTGACTTGTTTTAGAACTAAATATGGCAGTTATGAGTACTTGGTTATGCCATTTGGGCTCACCAATGCTCCTGCTTCTTTTCAAAATCTTGTCAATGATATTTTTCAAGATCTTCTTGATGTTTATGTTGTGGTTCATTTGGATGACATTATGGTCTTTTCAAAATCTGAGGAAGAACATGTCATTCATGTGTCCACTGTTCTTTCCAGAGTCAGAGCCAATAACCTATTTGCTAAGGCATCCAAATGCCTGTTTCATGTTTCAAGTGTGGAATATCTTGGTTATGTAGTTTCTTCTGAAGGCGTCAAGATGGACCAAGCAAAAGTCCAGCAGATTCTCAATTGGCCGCCTCCAAGAAACCTCAAGGCTCTTAAATCATTCCTTGGCCTTGCCAATTTCTACCGCCGTTTTGTCAAGAATTATTCAAAGAAGATCAGTTCACTCACCAGTTTCCTCAAGAAAGATTCATGTTTTGCCCTCAATGAGGAAGCTCTCAGTCAGTTTCACCACCTCTCCAATCCTTCTCTACCCACCATTGTAGAGACTGATGCATCAGATTATGCTTTGGGTGCTGTACTGAGTCAAGTCTCTGACTCAGGAAAACATCCCATTGCATTCAACAGCCACAAGCTTATCCCAGCAGAGCTCAATTATGAGATTCATGACAAGGAACTCCTTGGCATTTTCTGGGCTCTCAAGTGCTGGAGGGCTTTTCTTCTTTCACTGTCTTCCCCTTTTGAAGTTCTCACCAATCACTCTTCCCTTCAATACTTCATGAACTCC
Source organism: Austropuccinia psidii (assembly GCA_023105745.1). NCBI lineage: Eukaryota > Fungi > Basidiomycota > Pucciniomycetes > Pucciniales > Sphaerophragmiaceae > Austropuccinia > Austropuccinia psidii. The sequence continues at coordinate 47,069,690 of JALGQZ010000009.1, forward strand.
AAAGTACTCACTCGCCGTCAAGCCCATTGGGCTGAATTCCTTTCTGAATTTCATTTTTCAATCACTTACCGCCCTGGCCGCCTAGCTACTCTTCCGGATTCCTTATCACGTTGGATGACATTTATCCGGAGAGGGGGGAGGATTTCATCAGCAAGAATCCAATGAATTTTCAACAAATCATTAAGCAAGATGAAGTTCAACCCTCAAAGTATTTTTCATTCAAGGTGGAATCTTTTTCAAATTTGATTGATTCAATCCAGAAGAAATTATGGCAAGATCCTCAGTATAGAAGTATCCTTGAAGATTTGGGTAAAGGTAAATCTGTCCAAAATTATTCTCTTGATTCCTCTTCTCAACTTCTTCTCTTCAAAGATCGGGTGGTAGTCCCAAATGACTCCACAGTTCAACTTAGTATTCTTCACAAGCGTCACAATTCTCCTCTAGCTGGCCACCCTGGCCAAGAGAAGACTCTCAAACTTGTCAAGCGGGATTTCCACTGGTCCGGCATGACTCAATTTATCAAGGATTATGTTTCATCCTGTAAACAGTGCTCAAGAAACAAGAATATTCATAATAAGAAGTTTGGATTCCTCAAACCTCTTCCAATTCCAAATGATCCTTGGATTTGTCTTTCAATGGACTTCATTACTCAACTGCTGCTTTCCAATTCCTTTGATTCAATCCTGGTCATAGTGGACAGATTCTCAAAAATAGCAGTTTTTATTCCAACAATGCCTTCAATCACTTCCCTGGATTTGGCCTGTTTATTCATCAAGAATATCTTTTCAAAGCATGGCCTTCCGTTAAGCATTGTCAGTTATAGAGGTTCACTCTTTGTTTCTTCTTTTTGGACCGATCTTTGTCAGAAGCTCAAGATTTCAAGAGACTTGTCAACTGCTTATCATCCAAAAACTGATGGACAGACAGAGAGGGTAAATCAGATACTAGAACAGTATCTTTGGATGTATGTCAGTTATCATCAAGATGATTGGAACACCTGGCTCCCTCTGGCTGAATTTGCCTACAATAATTCTGATCACTCTTCAACCAAGCAATCCCCCTTTTTCACTGTTTATGGAAGAGATCCACAATTTGATTCAGTTCACATCACTCAAGATACTCCTGCCGGAAAGTTATCCACAAAAATCCAATCAGTACAGCAAGATGTCAAGAGAGAACTTGAAGCTGCCATAAACCGGTTTAAGAGGTATGCAGATAAAGGTAGAGCAAGTCCACCTGCTTCAACCCTGGTGACATGGTATGGCTTTCTTCCAAGAATATAAAATCAACCAGACCCACCAAAAAACTATCCAAAAGATGGCTGGGTCCTTTTCCAATCTTGAAGAAAGTCAGTTCTCATGCTTACCATCTCAATGGAAATCCATCCACCCAGTCTTCCATATCTCACTCTTGGAACCAGTCAAGACATCAGCAATCCCAAATTGACATCAAGAGCCTCCTCCTCCAATTATCATTGAAGAAGAAGAGGAATGGGAAGTCTCTCAAATACTGGATTCAAAGCTCAAGAGAGGAAAATTATGGTATCTGGTGGAATGGAAAGGTTTCAGTCAAGACCCAGAAAGATCCACTTGGGAACCAGCCAAAAACCTCAAGAATTGTCCTGAACTTGTCAAAGATTTCTATTCTTTTTATCCTGACAAGCCAGGACCCAATTCTTCAAAAGCTTGATCATTTTATGGTGCTTGGTGGGGGGAGGAATTACCAAAAGTAAGTTCCACTCCTGGTATGCACCTTCAGGGGTATTCTACTCTTCCTTGTTGTAAGCATCACCTTGGCCACTCTGTGAGGACTTTGCAATTTGGACACAGATTTGTTGTCCTGGCTTTCAACATCAATTCCAAATCATGGCCATTTTTTCACTTGGGCAAATGGACCATTTCACGTTTATTTTCCTTCCCAAGTTTTCCGATTCAATACATTCCTTTATCAAATTTATATTCTTATTTATGGCACTGGGGGGAGTGGCAACTACTAGAAGTAAGTTCCTCTCTTGGTGTGCACTTCCCTGAGGGGTCTACAATCTCTTCAAAACATTACCTTGGCCACTCTGTGAGCACCTGGCATCAAATCCTTTTATCCAGGTCCCTGGTCACTTTCAAAACAACCATCAAAATCCGTGATGAAGATTGGACCCCCCCTCAAAATTCATTTTTCTTTTCCTTTCTTTTTCTTTAAATTTCTTTTATTATAATCTTTATGCCAAAATTCTACGTCAAATTCAATCCTTCAACATTTTCAAAGCCAAATGTCAAGAGAAGACTATGTCAACCTCAATTCATATGCCAACATTATTATCAGTTCAAAATTTTCTTTGCAGGATTCAAATATCTCTGGAATCCCTCTTTTTAATCTGTCTCAGCAGCCTCAACAGGCTTCTACCTTATCTTGGTGCTCAGGAGCTCACCATTCAAGGTAGGGGGGTACTGTCACAACCATGAGTTTTGACCCTCCTCCTTGATGGTTGCGGCAATCCAACCTGGAGCCAAGTTGGGGCCAATTGGTCACGTCATATCATTTATGGCCAATTGGCCCCCTTGGGGGTTCTATGGCTCTTATGCCATAACCCATTCCAATGGCCATTTATGGCCTCAGGCCATATTCTGCTGTCATTGGCCTTCTTGCCCAATTTCCACCTCACCAACCTCCAGGCCTGGGGGGTCCTTTTGTCTTCTAAGGGCCTCCAGGCCCCCTAGCCATCATCACTGGTTTCTGGCCAACCCCTTTCATTAGTGGGGTTTTGGCCTAAATGGCCTTTTTGGGCCATTTATGCCCCCTACGGCTCCTACAGTCCGTGGGCCGTGATTCACAGTCCACGGCCTGTGGTCCGCAGGCCAATTAGGCCCCTTTTGGCCTAATCCAATGAGGCCAAAGGGGGCAGCCAGGTGGGTCCCAAACCACATTTGGACCCACCTGAGCCAAAATTGGCCACCAATCCCTTGGACCCAAAATTGGCCAAAGACCTTCTGGACACCAATTTGGCCATAAATCCAGTAGGACCCATTTTTGGCCATGGACCAATATCTCAGCCATGGCCTCTGGCAACCACCAGATCAGCTCAGTCAGCCTTCCCCTCAACTTATGGGGAGTTCTTTCCATTCCTTCATACCATCCGTACTCAAGGTTGCAGGCATGGTGCATATATGGTATTATATACCATTATGCATCATTTTTGCTCAGCAATCCAATGGTGAAGTTCTCAGAACCCCTTTCCACCTTTTCATATCAAGGTCTCAAAATCCAACGCCCATTTTGAAGGAGGATTATTCAGCTCATCAGTCTGACAAGCTATGGCGGCAATCAGAAGACTCTTCAAGGATCCCAACCACCTGTATCTGCAGGAGTTGGGTTGGTACATTATTAAGCATTATTCAAAAGGTCAATTCCCAAGAGGTATTACATCAATTCAATCAGTTGTCAAGGCATCAAGTATTTCAATACTCCTTGGACAACTCAATTCATCCATACAGGCCTCATTCAATCAACCTGTATGGCCTAGGCCCAATTGGGCCATTTCACATTCCACTGTGTGAGTTCCATCACACAGTTCAAATTTCAAGATGGCCAGAACTGTATTTCCCAATTTGAACAATACAGTCATTGATTCACCTTCCAGGATCAATCTTTCAAGTTTTCACATATACCGGCCACCTTTCATCACCTGGGGACTTTTTCCCCAGTTAATTAATATATTGGATTTATTTTTATCCTTATTTTCTTTTACATTATTAAAGTTGATACTGATAATCTTAAGTTAGTCATTAGCACCTTTTATTCTTTCTTTCCTTGCCTGTCAGTGGATATGGGTGGTCATATCCTTTACTAATTCCATTGTTCTTTCTTGCAGGTTGAAACAGTGAATTGAGGATTCACTTGGTTGGCCTTTGGCTTCCTTCTCATTATTCCTTGTCATTTTTGGCATATTTGTCCTCTCTCTTATTCCTGCTTAAGAAATATATTCTGTAGTATTTCTTATCATCTTTTGGAGCCCTCCAAGTGAGTTCTTGATTCCTGAGTTCCAGGCCACTCTTACTTTTATAAGAGCCCCTGTGACAGAACCTCATTTAATTGAAAATTTTAGAACTAAAAATTGAATATAATTTTATAAATAGTTAGTATAAATATTAAAAGAGGATAAAAAATTTTCATCTTTTCTTTTGAAATATAATTTTAAAGTGTATATGTTAGCTGGTGCCTCTTTTGTGGTTTCCAGACTAAATATTAGGAATTTTAATAAACTAAGAAGAAGTGGAATACTATTTAAATGATTTAATAGACGTGTCACTAGTTTTAATATGATGTACTGTTGGAATTAAGGCTTCAACAGTAATAATAATTTGTAAAAGTAAACTTAATCACTTTAAAGGTGAGAGTGCTAATATTTCTAAAATAAAATGTAAGTAATTTTAAATGTAAAAATTTAATTGGTAAGAGCTCTGAGGATTAATTCAAAGCAAATTAATCCTCTTTAAATGTTGTAAGTACAAATTTGAAATCAAACTAATATGAAATAGTTTTGTTCTAATGAGGAAAGATCTGTTATGGAAACATGAGCAGATATAACAACAAGATTGATGACATAGTGGGAGCTTTATACTATGACATACTTAGTAATTACTCATAGCAACAAGATTTAATTCATATTATAATAATATAAATTGAAGTATTTGAATTTTATACAAAATAATAAAATAAAATGAGACAAAAATTTAAAGAAAGTAATTGGGGTCTGTATAGCAGGTAAAGGTTTACATGCTTGCAGGCTCACAGTATAAGAAAACAAAAATCTGGATTTTTCAAAAAAAAAAAACTATTTTCTTAATAATTGATTTTAAAACAGGAATATAAAAGAAAAATATAATTTCAAAATAATAATATCCTCAATCATGAAAAAGAAAAGTATTAATTCAAATAGTTATTAGTGATGGTTCATTTTTCTTAATTTTTTTTACATTTATATATCAATATTCATAATGATTATTGGTACATACTTCCTCAAATCAAAATGAAAAATACTTAGGGGAAGATTTCATATTTAAATCTTCAAAAGTCTTTGTTCCAATTTGCTAATTTATGCATATAGTATTCAGAGTTTGGAATTAGGTAATGGCCTAGTATATTATGGGAAAAAACACCTCAAGTGTTAATGAAGCAGATTTTTGATTTTTTTGGAACCAATTCTGTGACCACACATTTGAAATCAATAGATAAAATTCATTTTACAGATATAGATATTTCTTCAAAGAGCCATTTTTTATTTTTCTGAGAAAGAATAAGAGTTTCTGTATGGACGGACTTTACTCAAACAGCCTTATTCATTATTCAGTTATACACATATCCTTTGAAGTCATTCCCCATTTCACCTATATGTCAAAATGGCTACTAGAATATTATTTTATAATTTTATTAATAAATATAAAGAATTAATAAGTTTCATATATATATTGAATCATCATTATCATTTGAATTTTTTGAATTTATTTTTTTTCTAAAATTGTGTCTAATTTGATATAAAATTAACTTAAATGAAAATATTGAAATACCTTTTCACTTCTTTTTAAATAACATAAAGTTTAATTTGTAAAAATTATTTGAAACACTCATAATTAAGTGTTAATTACTTACTAAATTGAATTGCATTATTTTTAGATTGAAATGATTTAATTATGTTCTATTTCTATCTTTTCAAGATATTTTAGATGATATTTATTTTTCAAACATTAAATATTTGTGAATATAATTCTACTTATCTTCATATTCTTATCACATTTAAAGAAAATTTTTACTATTTTAATCTCTTTAATCATGAAAAAGTATTTTAAAAGAATAATAAAAATTTGTGTGATACTCATCTTTCATTTCCTATTTTTTAAATTTTCTTTAAGAATTTTGGAAAAAAAAATCAATAAAAAAGGTAAGCTAGGTTTATTATGAAAGGAGCTGGAATTAAATATATATTGATTTATTTTAATATAATATGAAATAACTTAATAAATAAAGAAATAATATCTTTTATTTGAAAATAATCCGATTTAATTTTATGGTTAAATATTAGAACTTCAAAAAACCTGAATTTATGTAAAATATTATTTTTTTGAATATTTTAAAATAAAAACCAATCATCAAAATTCAAAATACTTCTAATTTAAGAGGAAAGATTATGAAAAAAGAATAATTCCAAAAAAAATAGATGATATATATCAAATTTAATAGATAATATAATATAATCCTTTATAGCCATTTAATTTCAATAAAACTAATTACAGACATAAATAATTTCTCAATAATCTTCAATGATACTTATAGAAGATAGAATACTTGAGGTTTATAAGTATTAGTTTCTAAAAATTTGATTAAATCTCTTCATTTTTCTTGCAAAAGAGGGTTATGATTATTATAAGTTTTTTGAATTGAAATCCTAATGGCCCCTTCTTTTTTTCAAAAAGGTCAAATTATTATTTCTGATAATTTAGCTCATCTTAAACATAATTCATAAATTTGAAAAAAAAAGAGAAAGTAGTAAGTTCAAGAATTTTTTTTTCTCATAACTTCAATCAAAATTCAATTACCTTAAAAAAATTGAATTTTATAAAAGGAAAAAAAACTAACTTCTGGATAAATATTAATTTCAAAATATTTTTTTGAAATATTTTTCAAATATATTGCAAAGCTTTCATGGTCAATTAGTAGCCATATCTTGCTGGATCCCAAGCTTATGTGTTTGTTTTTTATTGTACCACCAATAATCTTAATAGGATATTTTTTCATTTTTTGCATGTGTATAGGTCATTTTTTATTGAATTATCCAGAAATATCAAAATTTCTCAAAGTTATTTTCTTAAAGCTTTAAATTGGCTTTGAATAAGTAGCCAAAATTTAATTCACTTTTATGGAGCTACTAAAGCTTGAATCCTCACATTTCAGGGAACCCAAAATCATCAAAAATCTTTTTGAAGTGGGAATATAACTGAAATTCTGTTTAATTTGATCAAATTTACCTCATTTTAGGGTAATTAGATGTGTTTCTTTGCATTCATTTCATTTTTTCCTTGCTTTTCTCTATCTTTTTTCTTTACTTTTAGCTTATGTCTCTTATTATTGAAGACTTTACTAAAATTTGTTTTTTTGATATTTTTGAGTCATTTGCTAGCTTTGAATCAATTTATTTTGGCAATCTTTTTGGATTTAACAACCTAATGGGATCTTTTCCACTTTAGTCCTAAGTAGGGTTGTTGGCAAAGCGCCTATGTGCGCGCAAACAATGGCGCATGGGTACCCATACCCTAACCTCTCGCCACCATCCCCAGATTAGGTTTGGCAAGAGGGCGCAGGCTGTGCTGCATATCACTATCAGATAGATTTTTCTGGTTTTTTCTCCAATTTGCTTGCCCCATTTTCTATTTCTTTCATTTTTTTTTCTTTAACATTTCAAAAAAAATACTCTTTATTTTTTCTCCTTGCTCCTTTATTCCTCATTGTTTCCAATTTTATTTTTCATTTCTCTTCCTTACTGGTCTCCTGACTTATGAATGAAGGCCACTGGATAAAGCCTTCATCTTATCATGGTCCTCAATGGACTGGTTTCTTGATGTCACAAGATTTTGCTCAAAAAAATGCTTGCCGATGTAAAGCAAAATGTACACATTGCCAGAAGATATTTCCTCAAGCAAGACCTCACCATCTCCTAGCACATATAAAAGACAGCTGCTGATCAATTTTACTCACCCAGAAGTCCAATTACCTTTAATCTGTACTGAATAGCTTAATTCCATCTGACTCAGAAATTGAAGTCATGGAAATCAATAATGATGTTGACTCAACAATCGCAAGTGGCACACGCTTGCAAACACTGTCTCTCAAAATTACCATACCAAGCAAGAGGTCACATTCAGAAATTTCTTCTGCGGCCTCATACTTACAACCAATTTCAAAAGAAAAAACATCCCACTTACATTAACTACTACTCAAGGCCCTTATTACTTCAAACATCCCATTTAGATTTGTGGAGAACCCCTTCTTCCAACAGCTCCAAGAGGAACTAGTGCGATCACCATTTAATTTACTAAATCGATTTGAAATCTCCAATAACATCTTACCCCAGATGCATGCAAAGAATGAGCTCTCACTCATGAGAGACTTGAATAATCAAGACAATCTTACTCTATCCCTGGACGGTTGGACTGACGTATCTGGCAATAGCATTTACACCATGCTACTCTTACATGGGCAATACTTGAAGAGATTTGTAGAGATACTAGACCTCAACTGCATTTGACATACATCCAATAACATTCTCAAAACCATTAAACAAGTCATCAAGGACAAGAATATTCTTCCTGGAAAGATTTCAGCAGTTGTTACTGATTCACCTTCAGTAATGGTAAAATTTCAGGTTTGTTTTTTTGATTGTTTTGTAAATATGACACATCAAAATAACATGTTTTCCAATTTCTCAAACAGTCACTCATTCAAAAAGAATTCCCCCACATACAGCAAATATATTTTATATTACATATTCTCAATCTTGTTTCCAAGAATATGGTATCACACCCATCAATAGCCAACACTGTCAAGAATAATTGATCACTTGTCAACTTCTTCAGTTTGTCAATTTTTTGGAGCAGACAACTCCACCTCTGGGCCAAAGCAAATGATGTGCAACATGGATTGTCTAGCTTCTGTGAAACACAATGGTATTCCATGGCCAAGGTCTGCCTTGGTGTGCAACAGCATGAAGAAGGCTTTAAAAAGTGCCTATCAATGAGTAACAATCCATCAGTTGATACACCAACAATAATGAAATCAGTTGTCAACATCATACAAAATCATGATCACTTTACTTCAAATCAGGTCCTTGTTTCCTTACTTAAGCCAGTTGTTGATAGTCTTGCACAACTAGAACAGGCAAAAACCTGCCTTTCAGATATCTGGAAGGAGCTCACAGCAATATATCTTGAAACCAAACCGATCAATGTTTATCAATGATATGAGCCATTTAAGCAGCACTGCATCAACATTTTAAATCAGAGAGCAAGAGCCATCAATAATGTTTTGTACATTGTTGCCTTTTTCTTACATCCATTGTACTGCAAGATAGCTGTTTCCCGCAAGAACTCCTTGGACAACATAACAATGATGATCCTGCAACTGGCCAAAGACTGGAAATTTCTATGGTGTGATGCCGAAATGATATCAACTCAAGTCTTACACTTTTATAATGGACATTATCCATACAATACCATAATTGCAGGTGGCACTTTTTGGTTTTTATAGCTTTAAATGGGTTACTGACATTATGATTTCCTTTTAGGTAATAAATCAGATATGAGACTTCTGGAATATTGGATGAGAGTACCAGACATCAAGGAATTGAAAGCCTTGAAGAAATTAGCAATCAAAGTGGGTGAGATTGTCCCACATGAAGCTGGTGTTGAGGGGCTATTTTTGATGATGTCAGCGATTAAAACGAAATCATGAAATCCAATGTGTCCATCAGTGCTGAAAATGATTAGCCAAATAAAACAGGGAATTCTCCATTCTCAAACCTCTTGTAACAAGCAACAAACTCAAAGCTCAAAAATGAGTGACCCCTTTAGTTCAGCCACTGAGTACAATCAGATGACTGGAGATGATGCATTTGATACCACTGGCGACCTGGAAGATTTTGAAGAAGGCATCTTTGGGTTTGAGGAGGACCCACTCCCTTCAAGGCAAGATGCCTTCATGGAAACCTTATTTGACTTTGACCTTTTGGAACAATCCACTGCAGGCGATGAGGCAAATATTGATGATATGATCAATCCTCATCATGATGAGGGAGAATGGGATCCAGCCCAAGTTTTCTCCAAAAACAGAGAAGCACAATACTTATGTGCTAGTAGGGTTTGATTTCTTATTTACTAATTATTCAAATATTGTATGTTATGAATGTCTTTGCTTGTGTTATCCCAAGAAATGAATAGCACCTTTTGTTTGCCCCTTAAAATGTCGCCATGGGCGCCATGTGTGCCCTCTGCCATTGGCGAGAGATCTGGTGTGTTTTTGTGCGCCAGTGTGCGCCACCCCTTTTTTGAGTGTCGCCAACCACCCTAGTCCTAATTATTTCTTCAAAAAATTCTCTCTTTATCCGAGATTTCCCGAGATCTCCCGAACTCGGACCCCCGAAGGGGATTAAATTAAATTCAACTCGCCATTTCCGATTTTTGATTTTTAATTTTTAATTTTTAATTTCTCAATCCGATGGATCTCGTTAATAACCACTCAAGGATCAACGATTTCGACGATGATCACCCAAAAAGTGATCTCGAAGATTATTTAAAGCAGTCAAAAAAGAATTCATCATCGATTCTATCGAAAGCTCGAAATTATTCAAATTTTCATTCATCAAATCATCCAAATCATCATCCAAATCATCCGAATCAACAAATAAAATCAAAGTCTAGATTAACAGATCATCACAGAATGCTCCTGAACAGGCATATCAAAAAAATCACAACGAATTCATCAAATCAATCAAATCTCAACTATCCGATTCCTTCAATTCAACTACCAAAACCATCTCATTCATCTAATTCAATCTTAAATTCATCTTTTCATTTAGATGGTTCAATCTTGGAATTTGTATTCAAAGCTTTTCAAGACGATGATCGTTATCTGATCTCATTTCAATCTAATCATGATCAATTGATCTTATTGATTTATTTTTTAATCGACCCAATCCATCCTAATCTAATCACTTTCTTTCAATTCAATTCAATCGATGCAATCTCATCAGCTTCAAAGAGAAATCAAATCGATCAATCTATCAGATCCTTATTATCTCATCTTCATTTCCAATCAAATTTACCTCAATTTCATGCTGTCAATATCGTCGGATCTAAAACTTCCTTTTATATGATTGATCAAAAATCTAAAAGAATCTTACCCACTAATCATCATCTTTCTTCACCATTTCATCCTTTGCCTTCCAATCATCTCATTCAATTTTGGTCTAATGACCTTATCACCTCAAATGGTCTAGAAACTTTAAAAAACTTAATCCTTCATTTACGTTCTCTCAATCAATCAACCCAATCTTCACCTCCAAGGATCAATTTATCAAATTTATCTTGCTCAACTCATCATTCAAATTCAAACTCAAATATATCTCATATAGACTCATGGCGTGCTTTAAATCATATCTTCAATCGCTTCATTCATCGTGGCTATCGTATCAGTCCTCTATGGCATAAAACTCATCACATCCTCAATTCATCTACCTCAACGATTTGTTTGGTCATTTATGATTCTAATTCTTCTTGTCCGGTTTTCATCATTCAACATTCATCTATCGATTTATTAACTCCTCAAATTCGTCATCAAGCTGATCAATCAATTCGTCATACTTTAAAATCCCTAGCTCCAATTTGTTCAAGTCCCAAATTGTTTGCTCTAAGCTTATTAAATCATCATGTCAGATTTTACACTTTAGATACTATCAATCGATCGATCAATCCTAAAACTCATTCTATTGATCCATCTAATCATTTATTACCAAGTCATCATCTTGTTAATGCTTGGAATTATAACATTCATCATATTCAATTCAAAACAAAAATTCTTGAAATTTTCCTCCATCTTCCTTCAAGTCGTTCAAATCAAAGACTCATTCAATCTAATTCAAATTCAAAAAATTCATTCAATCCTTCCAATCAAACTTTAGATACTTTAAAATCTGATTTGGTTGATATTCCTTCAAAGCTTATCTACATTTGTAACGCTTGTAATCAAGTTATCAAAGCATTTAGAGCTAATTGTAAACATCCTAACTGTCTGGATTATGACTTAGTAAGCTCACTTTCTTCTCTTCCTTAAATCCGTAATTTAATCTAACTAATCCCTTTATTGTCAAATTAGTGTGCCCATTGCTATCAACGCAAGCATCAACTTCATTTAAATCATCCTTTTGCCTTGTTTCGCTCTGCTAGCTTATCTCAACCTAATCATCATTCATCTTCAAACTTAAATAACACTTTAAAATCACAAAAACTCATCCACTCAATCCCTCACACAGCTATTATTCATGATCCTTGCTCTCCAACAATTCGCGGCATTAGAAAAAAAGGCTCCCACGGTTCTGGTCAAGATTTTGATCTGGTTTGTTTTTTTCTTTTATCTAATTATCTATACATTAAATCTTATATTTTATTCTAACATTTTTTTCATTCAATTTGGTTCAACTGTTATGAACTTTCAACGGACTTTCATCCCTTTCATCACAAATTTACACTTGATCAGTCTTCAAATGGTTATATTAAATCTTTAAATCATCACCATCAACAATCAGATCAAAAAATCAATAATTCATCACTCAATTTCTCCTCTATTAAATCTACTCCTGTTATACTTGTTTATTGTGATCGTTGCCATCAAACTCTTGATGGTTTTCGTGCCAAGTGCTCTCATTCCGACTGTCCTAATTATGATTTGGTTAGTTTCATTCAACCTTATGAATCTTTGTTCATCGACTGATTTGGATTTACTCTTAAAAGTGTCTCGCGTGTTATAAATTACGTCATCACTTTCATCCCATGGAGCATTCTTTTCAATATTTCAAAATTTCAGCCAATAACAATGATTTCATCACTTCTTTCCATTCAAATTTGTCTCAATCTGATCAATTAACAACTAATCATTCTAGTCATCCCACCCCCCTGAATCATCATGCTACTTGTGATTTATGTCAAAAATTAATCACGGGCACGCGTTGGAAATGTCTTGATTGCGTTGATTGGGATACTGTACGTAAATTTTCATTTTAAAACATACCTATCTTTTTAATCTTCAAGAGGCAAACTTTTTTTTATTTTAATCATAGTGTCAACAATGTCTCGATAAAGTTGATGCCCTTCACCCATTTCACCGACTCGTCCCAATTATGGATCCAAGTCATCTTACTTACCCACCTCCTGCTCAACATAACTTACCCCATCCAGGTGTGACTTGCGATGGATGTGATAAATCAATTTTGGGGATCAGGTATAAATGTTTGGATCTTCAATGTCCTGATTACAATTTGTGTAGTCATTGTGAATCTAGCCCGATTCCCAAACATGACCCTAGTCATGTATTTGTCAAAATTCGTGATTCTCAAAATTGGAAGGTCTTGGTTCAAACTTTGAAAGCATCAGCTCCTTTAACTCATCCGCTTCGCTTCATCAAAAACCCAAAGCTAATGAAAGCACGTGAAGAAGATAAACCTTGCGTCACTCAATTTTCTAATTCAACAAATTCCTCCGGCTTCCAAGTAATGAAATCCCCGCTCGACTCCACCTCTCTCACTCATTCAGATAAACCAGAAAATGTTTTTGATGGATGCTCAATCGAGTCCAAGGCGTTAGATAATCATTCCTGCCTTTTACCTTTTAATTCACCAAATCAACCTCAACAGGGCTCAAACACCAATTACAACCAGCCTGGTGATGTCATACACCAACTCGAGTCTCTTTCAATTCAACCAAACCTAAACCAATCAAAACTAAAGGTTTCTAAAGATGAAGCTTTGGAATTTCCCAATGACCCATCTTTAACTTCAACTGGTTTTTCTTCATCCTTTGAGTCTATGTTAACCTCCTCACATAAAGTCAGAACAGGCACAATAGTTGAAATCGATCAGTCATCAGAACCCCAGTATAATCATTCTGCTAGCCTTGTCTCAACCAAATTAAAACAGCCTGAAGCCAATTTAGCCCATGACTCATCTAAAAGCAATCCTGAATCAATTGATTGTTCACGTGATCCTCAAGCACAATTTGTCTCCGACTTGAATTTGGAAGATGGGACTTGTGTTTCAGCTGGAGCTCGATTTACCAAGATATGGTTGGTTCAAAATACCAGTTCTGTTGCTTGGCCAAAGGGCACAATGATTATCTTTAATGGTGGATTTCAAAATTTAATTCAAGAATCGTTTCCTGTACTATCCGCTTCACCAAATGAAGTGGTAGAAGTGTCAGTTGAAACTTTAGCTCCTGATGAATCAGGTGGATATATGCAAATATGGCGATTAGCTTGCCCAGATGGTAAAAAATTCGGTGACAGATTATGGATTAATCTAAAGGTTATTGCTGGTGATCAAGTCAAGCTTGATGATCCAGAAACATCATCTTTATCGGCTTCAGTCAGTTTTAATTTACCAAAAATGATTTCGATTTGGCCACACGTTGGTCCACATTTAGGTGATAATGTTGGACGTATCAATGAGAAGGGAGATTCTACACATGATCATCAAATATCCACATTTACAGAGCAACACACCCACGATTGCCCAGAAGATCAAGTTTCAAATACCTCGACTGATTTTGAGAATTTGTCTTATGAACTGAACTGCGAAGCTGATGAAGATCAAGAGCTAGAAGAATTTGAATTGGTATCGGACTCTGATACTTCAGATGAGCCAAACAAGTCAAGCAAACTAATTTGAAATATTTCGGCCATTTTTGACTATGCTAAAACCAAACTTTTTTTCACTCAATAACTAAGAGATTTGTTGTAATTTTCTCGCTCTTTTTGATATAGTATGTAATTTTGAATTCCAGATGTTGACTTTTTTTAAAAAAGCTTGTGTATGATAACAAAAATAATATATATATACAAACATGTTGATTAAAAAGGCCATAAATTTTCTCTATTAACTATGAAATCTACTAGTTTTTTAAAATAAAATGATTGTAATTGCATTCAAATTATTGCTTTTGCTCAACCACTCACCTGATACTTGAGGGCTTTGAGCCAGACTCATACATTTTGCAATGTTAGACTGGATTATCAGAAAAGAAAATCCAGTTTAATTGTACTTGTATAAACTAGGATGGCTGTAGTACTCTAAAAGAAGAAATTGCATTCAAGAAAGCGAAAGGGGAGAACTTGCACTCAGCAGCAATTTTTAGCGACAACCAAGCTGCTTTAATTGGGATTGTAAATCCGTACTATGATTCTAGCGGTCAAGACCTTTATTTTTAACTTAAGAATCAGTCAACAAATTGAGATCACTTTATTTATATTGATACCCCGGACATAAAGACATCAAAAATGAATTACAGGGCGGATGAATTATCAAAAACAAGTGAAAAATGATAACAAAAAACTTCCCCCCCCTCTGATTGTAGACATCCAATGAGCTGGGCTATTGTTTTGAGCTATGACTGACCTGGCTGGAAATCTATTGACAACTGTCTATGTCACAGTTACCAAGTATCAGTGCCTTGGCACTGTGAAGACCCCCTCCAAAAAAACTGGCTGGCCAATAATATTGAATGAATGGGATTAGCAGCAACTCAATTGAATAATCAGTTGGTGTCATTGACTTACTGTGGCTCAGGTCACCAATTTGATGACTGAGTTGATCTTGATGAGGACAATCCAATAAGAAATTCACAAGTTTGGGAAAGCCTCATGTATAGTCCCAAAGAAGGCATTTCTTTGACCTCAAGACTTTTTCGGGCATGATTAGATTTTGCCCTGGGCCCTAGGGTGGGGGTGGGGAACCCATTGGCATGCCATAGGTGGTGGTGGCACACACCATTGCATGCCACCTGCTCCCGCCCTTCTCAAAATTTCCATGTGGCAGCTGAGGGAAAACCCTAGTTTGGGTTATTAATTAAAACTTGTACCATTGCATACTTCTTCCTTAGTTAGCTTTACTTTCTTTTTCTTTTTCTGAATTTATTCCATTTATATTTTTCAATCATATAATCAATCGTGACTCTGTCTCAAGAAGATCATTGGAATTTACCATTGAAGGTACATGGTCCTCAAAGGAACAGTTGTTTGATGTCATGACTTAATCCTAGCTCACCATCTCATCATGATTTGGCCAAATGTACTTACTGCCAGGTTATTTTTAATGAAGTTTGGCCTCAACACCTTTTCATGAACCTCAAAGATAATTGCTCAAAAATTCCCCCTCAACAAAAATCAAAATACGTACAAGATGTACTTCAAATGATAGCTGATACCACCAGTGATTCTGAAGAGGTATCTATTGCAGGACTTTTTCACTAGTAAAACCACCTCAAGGTTGACACAAGTTCCAACACCTGGCCAGACTTGTTCAGAATTATATTTCCAATTCATAAGTAATGATTGAACAATGAAAATCCATAATTTGCTCCTCAAAGCACTAATTATATTGAACATACCATTCCAATTTCTGAATAACAAATAATTTCAAGATTATAAATTTGCCTTGATCCAATCACTTTACAAGCTACCTACCTGAGACTCAATCTGAAAGAATATACTCTCATTCCTTCATTCTAAGTATTAAGGAATGAAATTGACAATTGATTACTAGAAAGACATCTCTGGATAATCAATATATTCCTTATTATCATTTTGAGGCCAATATGTCAATAAATTAATTGAAAAATTTCATCTTAACTTAAATAGTCACAATTTTGAGAATATCTGAAAAGAATTAAAAGCATTCTTGAAGAAAAAAATAAACCTTTTAAACTGTTTGTGTGATTTTTACTTAATATCCTTCTATGATGATCAAGTTTCAAGTGATTTTATTTATCTTTGGTTTATTTTTTTTACTGACATTTTTTTCTTTGAGCTTATAGATACTTATTAAAAGGGATCAACCCCATATAATTAGGTTTGATTTCATTTTATATGCACTTAATATAATCACAAAGGATTTCATGAACTATCTAATTATGGTTTCAATTATTAAAGGAAATAAAACATTGGTGAATTAACTTACCAGATCTTTATTTTTGAATGAATATCTCACTAAATGGGAAGAAAAAAATATTGAGTTTAATTTCAACCATTTATGAGTCAAACTGGTTATCATTTTGAAAGTTTTGTTTAAGAATTTAAATTAATGAGTAGGGCTTCAATAAGTTCCTCAACCTATTTCAGAACCCTTCTAGTGATATTGTAATAGTTTTTTCCACCATAATATCAATAACAAAAAAACTAAAATCACTTTACATCAAAAAAATGTGATTGTGTCCCTCCTCAAGCCCATTGAAAATAGAATTTCTAAATAAGAGAAGCAGAAGGCTGAGCTAGGGGAAATTTGAAAGTATTTTTTAATGGTTGATAAGTTAATAAAATCAATCCATTTTTATTAATGTTTTAAAGGCTTAAAATAAAAATTTCAAAAAACTTTTCATAAAAAAGAAAAGGTTTTTTAAATCAGACCTTGAAATAATTTTTTCTTTTTCTTACATTCAAAGCTTTGAAATGTTACTATCTCACTAAATAATTATTTGAAGAGAATTAATTTAATTATATTAGTAATTTCAAAGGAATTAAAATATTATAAAGAAGATTATGTAATATTAATTAAACAAATAAAACTCTATTAAAGTTAATCCAAGCCCTTTGGAAATACAGCTTATGGTAAATTTGTTTAGTGATTTTTTTTTTCAAACCAAATTACTAAGTACACTTATTTTTAGGAATTTTCACAAGAAAAATCTTATTTAATAATGACTTGGACTTACAGAATATTATAAATTTTTAAGAACTTTAAAAATCTGGCTATCAAAATATGTGAAATTTCTCCACATGAAAATGTTTCAAAAACCCATTTATCAGTGATTTCAGAAATAAAATAGAAATATTGTAATCAAATTCTTTCAAATACTTTGGAATTAATAATTCAAATAATTATTGACCTTATTCAAGAAGACATAATGAAAAAATTGAATTTAGAGAAGATTAAATTTAATATGAAAAAATTTTCAGGATTGAATTTTTATTCTCACCACTTTAGTTATAAGTTTTTGAGGAAATTGTTTTTTTGGGAAGGAAAATATGAAAGATCCCTATTGGAAAAAAAGATTTTATAGATAAATTATTTTATTTTTATTTATTGGAGAAAGAAAATAAACAGTTGTGTTTAAGTTTTAAAAATTAATTAGAATTTAATATTATTTAAAAATGAAAAGCTATCTTAGAATAATATAGTATGAGTATTTAAAAAATTATTTTTTTTGTTTTATGTAATTTTTTGTAGTTTTTTTTTTCTCCATGTTTTTCTTTTTTTCTCAGAAATTTAAATAAAAACTTCAACTTCTACTTATGTTTTTCTTATATTAATTATTTTAAAATATAGAAAAATATATACATGGTTCCCCTTTTTCTTATTACAAAACTTCACAGGAAGAATTACTCATCTGCCACTATCCATTGGCATGCCACAGCAAGAAAAAAAGGCCACCAAGTTCATTCAAATTGGAATTAGGACCTTCTCTCTACCCTAATTAACAATTGATTACTGTGACATAGCTATCTGGAGTAAAGAATCCACCTTTGAAATTGTCAAGAAGATAAGTCAAGTACAAATATGATGAGCTATTCAGGAGAAGTGGATCTTAGGGAATATTTCTGTCAACCATCAATCAGGCCAACAGTCAATAACCATGTGTGGGGTTACTGTAAAGAAATAAAAGAAATTCTTCTATTTCTTAATGGGTTTATGACATCTCATCCAAAAATGATTTGGAAATTCTTCCAACCTTCCCTCAATCCCTTTATCCAAAAAATGGAGATCACTCCATGAAAAATGGGGTTCCATTGGATCATTTTCATGGAACACACTTTGTTCATGCATTCTGAAAACCTCATATAAAAACATGAACTGGTATTTCCACTCTCCTTAACACAAACAAATTGAAATTTGTGATACAATCAGCATTTGAAAATTTCCCTCATGGTACCCTGGAGTAACTATTACTCTCAATGGAATTCCAAATGGTGGTCCAAATTTATACTAGTAATACCATAAATAATATACTGATCTTCTTATCATTGGCTTGGCCAATAATTATTACTAATGTCATTTCTTTGGTGCTAAATAATAGAACTAGATAATTTTTTGATTTAATGAAAAAATTGAGTGATTCTAAGTGAGAGAGAGATGAGGCTATGAAGAAAAAAAAGTACAAGATGACTGATGTATATGTTTTTTTTAATTTTCATATTCTAGAAATTCACTGGAGCTACTTTAGTACTAAGAAAGGGTGGATATGTGGTCCAAAAGAAGTATTGGCTCTTACTCAAATAGAGTGAAACCATTGGGACCATTATCAAATGTTCAATCAAACAGTAGTTAATTACTACACAAGACACTGAATATGAGGGTATTCAGTTTCAGTCCAGATATGATTTCCAAAATAAGTCAACTTAATTCAATAAATCATAAAAATGTATTTATTGGAGAGTTAATCACCTCATTTGAATAATTTTGGGGGAAATCCAGCTTTTTTGAAATTCCTTCTTAGTATCTTGAATTTAATAGGATGACAATGAGAGAGTCATTGTTAAACATTTTGTTATAAAAATAATTTTTTAACTTCAAATGGGTTTCCTCAAATTCTTTCTCTATTTATTTGGGATGAAAGTAGAATAATGATTGGGAAAATTTAAAAGGAAATCATCATATAGCATCATAAGATGTTTATTAGGCACCTGAAATTGGATTAAATTACAAAAATTCTTGAAAATATGTAGGATAATGTAAGGTGTGGATATGAAACTTTGATAAAATATCAAGTACTTTTCCTGTCCTCAAAATTTGTATAAGGTAAAATTATTTAAAAGTAGTAAGAAATATTATTTTAAAGAGAAAACACACCAATTTCATTTTTTTTAACTTTGTAAGTATAAAACAATAATATAATAAAAATTTATTGTTTTAAAAACAATAAAGATTTATCCAAAAATACTCTACAAGAGATATTTAAGGCTACAAAAGAAATTTCTTTCAGAGCAATTTCAATTGGAATTAATTGAGCAAAGAGCTGCAAGAAATTAATTCAAGAAAAAAGTCTTTAAAAGGATATTCAAAGAGAAAACACACTCAAAAGTGACCGGAGTGAATTTGGAAACAAAGTGACAAAGCTAACAGTGATGAAAGATGCTTTAATTCACTTTTGGGGTGGTTTGGGGGTAAAAATGATTATAAGAGTTACAAACAATGATTATAATGTTTTTTTCACATTGTCAAAAGGTTTAAATGATATTAAAAGGGTGTTTGGAATCTTTTATTGATTACTTTAACAGTGTTTAAACTAATTATAAAAGGAAACGATTCTAACATGAAGAGAAAAGTGGGGCCAAGAAGACATTCTTTTGTAGCCATCAATTTTCTTACTCCAAAAGTCAAATTTACTCTTTTCAGTCGTTGAAAACACTCTGAAAACAGAAAAGCCAATTATGGCATCATGGAACCCTGGTTTAGACCAAAAAAGGGCTGGTTTTAGCCATTTTAGACCCTTAAATCAGCCATTACTATAGTAATACCTTGCCTAGAGCCTTCAAAACACATCAGAATGAGTGTAAGAGATGTAGAAACCAGTTAAAACCATTTTTACTAAGATTTTTTATCTTAAGGGTAGTTTTACCCTCTCGGCAACAGTTAAAACTACCCTGGTTGGTATCAAAACCTCATCATCAATTGAGTCACAGACCCTGTGACTCAATTCCAGGCCAAAAGTGATGAACGGTTGTGTGGATCTTGACATCTCATGCCTGTAAGCAAGGATTTTGGGGTCTGGCTCCCCCTTAGAGCTAGAGTTCCTTCCCCCCCCAAATTTAATCTATCCAATTTTTTTTTTCCTTTAATTCCTCATCATGTATTATAATTACAATTTACATATGTAATTAAATTGAGTTTTACAGTACACTACTGTAATAATTGACACCTCATATGTAAATCAAAGTTCACTTATGTAATACATGTGCACATTTTGAAAATTCAATTGAATTCAATTGAAAATACTTCAATTCCTCATAGCTTCTAAAATATACACAACACCTCAATTTTAACACAAAAATTTATGATTAACACTAAATGTGATGTGAATTAAATGTAGGTTTTGAGGGTTTTCACTTTTTATACAGAAAATACAGAAAACTTAATTTAAGCTTATTTAAAGTTGAGTTACAAAAATTTCACTCAGAGGTGACCCCACCTAAGTTTTTATAAGGAATCCAATGGTGAAATAAATTTTATATGTTTATTTTTTAGATAAAAAGTTATGATGAAATTTATTTAACTTTTTTCTAAAATTATATTATTTTGGTTTATTTTGTTAAAAATTCAATTTTACTTAACCTTTTCAAGTAAAAATGTGTTTTTACAATTTTCAAATTTAATGTATTTTTATTTTTAAATTATAATTAAATTTTTGATTATGTATATAAATTAATATTTATATTTCAATTTATATTTTAATAATGTAAATAAATTCATTTTCTTTATGTTTTTATATTAATTTTTTGTTTGTGGTCTTTTGGGTATATGAAAATACCTCTAAGGCTCACATTCCCTCCCCCTAAAAAAAGAATATTACTTTGTAATATTGTTATTTCTAGTATGTCTGAGTCTTCTGAGAATTTTGGTAGCTTCAGGTATGACTTTTTCTGGCAACCATTCATCTTCACAAGTTAGGTCACTATACCTAACAAGGTATTCCCTTTCTTTTTTGGCTCTCCATTTTCTTTCTTTAAGAACTTTGGTAATCTTCTTAATACCAGATGTCTCAATACAAGCTATAGCTTGGGGAGCTTTATTCCTCAAGGGAAAATTTTCAGAATCACTAGATTTATATGGCTTTATCAAGCTCAGTGGAAATGTAGGATGCTTATTACTATGTTCTTCAGATAACTCTACTTAAACATGATTTTCTCCACGGAGGGTTTTAATAGCAAAAGGTACTTCAAAAGAGTCTTTGAGCTTTCTACATCCTTTGATGTTATTGAAGTTGGTGGTGGATACTAGTACTAAATCCCCCACTTTGAAATCCGGAGTGGCATGTGATTTGTCCCATTTATCTTTAGCATATGCAAATGAGTCTTCCATGCATCTTACTGCATGCTTTCTAGCTCTGTCTAGCATTCTTTTGAAGCTGGAAGCTGTAGGATGTGTTCCAACCAAATCCTTTTATAAAGAATCTTGGGGTAACTTGGGATTCCATCTCTTTTCTACAATAGCAGGAGTTTGATTGGTACTGGCATGAATTGATGTCCTATATGCCAATTCTAATGCTGGTAGAAGAGTACACCAATCATGAGTGAATCCATCACAATCTTTCAATTCAAGGCCATATGCACAAAATCTTCTCACCATGTCTTCCAAGGTTTGTATCATCCTTTCAGCTAGACCATCAGTTTGTGGGTGGTAGGCTGTAGAGAAAGAGAATTTAGTGCCAAATAATTGGTGAAGATTTGTCCACAGTGCTGAAGTGAATTTGGGATATCTGTCACTAATGATATTTGTGAATATTCCAGTCCATGATACTACTCTATTCAACATTAGAAGAGCTGTATCCATAGCTGTATCATCTTTTTGACATGGTAAAAAGATTGGAGTTTTACTGACTCTGTCTACAATCACTAGGAAAGCATTATAGCTTCTGTCACCTCCTGGTGGTAGGCCAGTTACCCAATCCATATGGACAATTTCCCCAGGTCTGCTGGGTTCTTGGATTTTGATCATATTTCCATGTCTTTTGCCTGTGGATTTATTTGCCTTTTGACATCTGTCACAGGTTTTGCAATACTCTGCAACATCTTTCTGTAACATTGGCCACCATATGTAGGTCTTTACTTTTTCTCTTGTTATGTCTTCAGAAAGATGTCCTGAAAAGGGGCTGTCATGAATTCTTTCATGTCACATCCAGGGAGGCAGGGGCATTACCAATCATCTTCAAAAATACTTACTTCATTGATACCCTTCAAAACCCAATCAGCAACAATCATTATTTCATTGATACCCTTCAAAACCCAATCAGCAAGGGGGTTTCATTCAACATTCTCCAAATACAGTTTTCAGACCTCAATACAGTTTCATACAGGCAAGACCCAAATACAGGCCTGTCATCAATACAGGCGCAAGTAACTGTATTGACTGTATAAACTGTATTGGATTCACCAATACAGGATTCAATCCCACATCCAACTTCTTCCAGCATACAGGCCAGTATCTCAACACTCAAACTCCAAGGCTGGTATTTCTCACATATACCAGCCCCTCTTCATCTGCCTGGGGGCTTTTCCCCCAGTTAATTAAAATATTGGATTTATTATTTAATATCATTTTATTTCTCATTAAGAAATATTATTTTATTATTTATTAAGTTAGTCTTTGCCTTCCCTCACCTGTTCAGTAGAGTCCTGGTGGCCATATCCTTTATTAATCCTTTTCTCTTTTCTGAACAGGTTGAAACAGTGGTACAGGATTATTTGTGTTTGGCTCTTTATTATTTCTTTTGTTTTTTTCTCTTATATATTTTATACTTATTATTTTATGACTAGGAATTTATCCTCTTACTCCATTACTCTTATCTTTGAGTATTTCTTCTGAGCCCTCCATAAGTAAGTCTGTTCACTGAGTGCCAGGCCCTCTTCATTTAGAAGAGCCCCTGTGACATTATTTTAATTAACTCATAATTGCTTCTTTTTATTTCATTCATTTTATTCATTTCTCTCATTCTTCAATTATGATCTTTTCATGATTTTATGATTTTTATGATTTTTATGATTTCATTATCTCTCATCAATTTTCATCTCATTCATTTTATTCAAATGAAAATTGATTCTCTTTCTCATTTCAAAATTTTGCTGACCATTTCATTTTCTCTTAATTCTCAATCAAATTTAATTTTCATTTTCTGTCTGAATTCAGGTTTTTTATCAGGTTTAATTGATTGAAATTTGGGATTAATTGATTTATCGTTTCAGGAGTTAATTGAATTGGGGTTATCATTGGTTGATTTTGAAATTTCTCAAGATTATTGATTGATTGATTGATTCCTCCAGACATTGATTTCACCTCAAGATTTTGAATTGACTTTGATTGAATTGATTTGATTGACTTGGTTTGATTCCTCAAGATAGCTGATTTATCCTCAAGATTTGATTTGATTGATTGATTTGAATTTTATTCCTCAAGAAAATTGAATTGACATTTGAAGATATTGATTGAATTCCTCAAGACTTAATTGATTTGATTTTGAATTGACTTGATTTACTTCATTTGACTTATTGATTGAAATTGATTATTCATAAGAATCTGACTTTGTCATCTTCACTCCTCAAGATTTATTCATATTGATTCACTTCAAGACTATTGATTGATTTCTCAAGTTCATCAAGATTCTCATTTGATTGTTTTGGTCAAGCCTTATTTTATTCAAAGTATCATCAAGTTTTTATTCATTCTTCTTTCATGATGCCAGCTCAGCATAGCCCACCAGCCAAGAATACAAGATCCCAGAGACATCAAGCTGTTCTCACTCCTACACCAAGGGCTCCTCTTGACCACACACCATCAGTTCATCAACTGAGTGCAAATTTGGACAGAGGACCACCAATGGAAGGAGCAGCACCCTCCAGAAGAGGAGGTGTGAAGTCTAGAAGATCAAGATCATTCTCTGGACTATTGGGTGGTTATTCTGGTGTTTCTCAAGGGCCTAGGAGTAGATTGGGGGAAGGTGAAGATGAGGAGGAGGAGGAGTCTGTGGAAGAGGAAGAATCTGAGGAGACTGAAGTGACAGCTGCCTTGGCAGGTGCTCCTGAAGCTCCTGAGGCTCCAAATCTAGCCCTTTCTAATCAACCTTCTGTCTCTCAAGCTGAACCAAATTTCCTCAAGATGATGGAGCAAATGACTCAGTTTATGGGACAAATCACTCAAGAAGTTGCCCCAAGGGACACTTCAAAAGTCCCTGCATTCAAGACTCCATCAATGAAGGCACCTGATTCTTTTGATGGTACTAAAGCTCATAAATTGAGAGGATTCATTCAATCCTGTTGATTAATATTTCATAATGACCCAGCAAACTTCTTCTCTGACAGGAAGAAGGTGCTTTACTCAACTTATTTTCTTACTGGTAGAGCTGGCAAATGGATTGAACCTTACCTCTCAAATATCTCCAATGAAGACCCATCCTATCTCCTCAATAACTGGAAGTTATTTGAAACCCAGTTATTCACTCTGTTTGGTGATCCCAATGAAGTCAGAAAAGCTGAACAAGAGTTGGACAATTTGAGGATGAGGGAAAGTGGTCAAGCTTCCTTGTACATAGCTGATTTCAGAAGTTTAATGTCAAGAATTGGAGACTGGGGGGAAAGGGCCTATATTCATGTGTATAGGAAAGGCTTGGCATCAAGATTGTTGGACCAACTGGCTTCTCACCCTGGAACTTTTGATAGTCTTCAAGAACTCATGGACATCACCTTGGATTTAGATACCAGGTACCATGAGAGGCAGAAGGAAAAGGGTAGTCATCAAGAGAAGAAGCCTCCAATCAGTGGATCCAACTCCTCCAAGCCCCCTCAAAGTTCATCATCAAACAAGCCTTATCACAAGAAGAATAAGAAGGGGAAGAATTCTCAAGTGTCCAAAGACAAGCCTCATGCTGCTCTCCTCAATAAGGACAACAAATTAATTGGTTCTGAAAAGGAGAGGAGGATTAAAGAAGGCTTGTGCAATTATTGTGGTGGAAAGCACCCATTTGAAAAATGCTTCAAGAGGCGTGAAAATAGGCAAGGGTCATCAAAAGGCTTCCCTAGCAAGCAGGGAAAAGCCTGAGTGGGAATCATGATGTGTTCAATGGTTCTCACTCATTTCCTTCAAGAGCACAATTGTGCACTCTGAGTACTAGTGTCAAGAAATCTTTAAAATTTCTTATTTTTCTTCAATCTCTGATATTTTTTATAGTATTCTCATTGATTCTGGTGCTACAAACTCCTTTATTGCAAAGAATTTTGTTCTCAAGTACTCATTGACCATGTCAGAGCTCCCTGAAAAGATTTCTCTTTTCAGCAGCTCCTGGATTCCAGTGAATCCACTTCCTTGTTCATCACCCATTATACCAAGTGGGTTGTTGATTTACCTTCCTTCCCAAGCTTTGAATGGGATTTCTTTATCATAGATTCACCCAAGGGAGAAGACCTAATATTGGGCTATGATTTTCTTTACCATTTTAATCCCATTATTGATTGGAAAAATGGATTGATCACCTATGATTCTAGTCATAAGGATTCTAGTGGTATTATTTCTTCTACTAGTAATGACTTTTCCACTGCTGTCAACAGTGTTGCTCTGGTTGGTGAACTTAAGACACCTTCCCTTCCTCCTTCTGTCCATAACCCCTCCATTTTTCCCTCTCAGTCATTACTTCCATTAAGAGATGAAGTCTTCAAAGAGATAAAAGATGTTGAAGAAGATGTTGCTATATATTCATTTCATCTCTTTCAAGGGGATATGGACCTTCCTCCTTTATCTTTTCATGCCTCCCTGGAGGAGCAGTGGGATTAGGAGGATGAGCCAGAAGAGATTGAAACTGTTTTGAAGGTAGTCCCTCCTGCTTATCACCATTATTTGGATGTATTCTCCAAGGTGAAAGCAGAGAAACTTCCTGCACACCACGCCTGTGATCATCATATCGAACTGGAGGGTCTTCTACCTCCAGTTGGTGTTATCTACTCTTTATCAAAGAATGAGTCAGAAACACTGTGGGCCTACATTTCAGAGAATGTAGAGAAAGGTTTCATCAGACCAAGCTCCTCTTCAACAGGAGCACCTGTCCTTTTTGTTAAGAAAAAGGATGGTAGTCTTCGTTTGTGTGTTGACTACCGCAAACTTAATGCTGTCACTAGGAAGAACAGGTATCCTGTTCCTCCAATGAATAAGCTTCTTACCGTATTCAACGCTGCTACTATTTTCTCCAAGATAGATCTGCGTGGTGCTTATAATCTCCTGAGAATTAAAGAGGGAGATGAGCACCTAACTGCCTTTAGAACCAAATATGGTAGTTATGCGTATTTGGTTATGACATTTGGCTTAACCAATGCTCAAGTTTCATTCCAAAATCTTGTGAATGATATCTTTGCAGATTATTTGGCAATTTTTGTTGTAGTATACATAGATGATATTATGGTCTTCTCTAGCTCTTTGGATGAACATGTTAAACATGTGGCCTCTGTTCTCCAAAGACTGAGAGACAATAATTTGTTTGCTAAAGCCTCAAAGTGTGTATTCCATGCCTCAAGTGTGGAATACTTGGGCTATTTTGTTTCAAGTGATGGCCTCAAAATGGATTCTTCAAAGGTTCAACAAATCCTCAATTGGCCTCAGCCTAAGAACATCAAGGCCCTCCAATCTTTTCTTGGCTTTGCCAACTTTTATCGTCGTTTCATTAAAAATTATTCCAAAAAAAATCTCTGCTCTCACTTCCCTCCTTAAAAAGGATTCTCCCTTTATCTTCAATGAGGAAGCTCTTAGTCAGTTTCAAGTACTCAAAGAAGCTTTCACCACTGCTCCTATTCTCTCTCATTTTAATCCTTCTCTACCAACTATTGTAGAGACTGATTCTTCTGATTATGCCTTGGGTGCTGTACTGAGTCAGGTGAATGACTCAGGAAAGCATCCCATTGCATTTGTTAGTCGCAAGCTCTTACCAGCTGAACTAAGCTATGAAATTCATGACAAGGAACTCCTTGGCATAGTTTGGGCTCTCAAGCGCTGGAGAGCCTTTCTCCTTTCTCTTTCTGATTCCTTTGAGGTCTTGAAAGACCATTGTTCCCTTCAGTATTTTATGTCCTCTAAAGTACTTACTCATCGTCAAGCCCGTTGGGCTGAATTTCTATCCGAATTCCATTTTATCATCACTTACTGCCCAGGCAGGCTGGCCACTTTACCAGATGCCTTATCATGTCAGGACAACGTGTACCCAGAGAGGGGGGTGGATTCCATCAGCAAGAATCCTCAAAATTTTCATCAAGTTCTCAAGCAAAATGAAATTCAAGAGTCAAGATTCTTTTCAATAAAAGTTGATATTTTTTCAGATGTAGTTGATCAAATTCAAAGACAAGTATGGCAAGACAAAGATTATAAGGAAATCCTCAAGAAATTAGCAAGAGGAGAATCAGTCCCAGACTATTCTCTTGAGCCTCAAGCAAAATTATTATTGTTCAAAGATAGAGTAGTCATTCCAAGAAATCATGAAATTCAATTGGACATTCTTCAAAAGAGTCATGACTCACCGTTGGCTGGCCATCCTGGCCAGGAGAAGACCCTCAAGCTCATCAAGAGGGATTTTTATTGGGCTGACATGAATCAAATCATCAAGGACTATGTGTCCTCATGTCAGTAATGTTCAAGAAACAAGAACATCCGCCATAAGAAGTTTGGGTTACTCAAGCCTCTTCAAATTCCATCTGGTCCTTGGAATTCTTTATCAATTGACTTTATCACTCAATTGCCCTTGTCAAGCAACTTTGATTCAAGTTTAGTAGTTGTAGACAGATTTTCAAAAATGGCAATATTTATTCCAACTTATTCAACAATCACTGCTTTGGACTTAGCTCAAATATTCATTAATCATGTCTTTTACAAACATGGTCTTCCAATCAGTATTGTTAGTGATAGAGGTTCATTATTTTTTTCATCATTTTGGACTCAATTGTGTCAGCAGCTCAAGATATCAAGAGATCTTTCAACTGCCTTTCACCCTGAAACAGATGGACAGACAGAGAGGGTAAATCAGATTCTAGAACAGTATCTTCGGATGTATGTCAGTTACCATCAAGATGACTGGCACACCTGGCTCCCTCTGGCTGAATTTGCCTATAATAATGCAGAACATTCATCAACAAAACAGTCTCCATTTCTCACTATTTATGGAAGAAATCCCAGCTTTGATTCAATTCACATTTCACAAGATACACCTGCTGGAAAGTTATCATCAAAACTCCAATCAGTACAGCAAGTTGTCAAAGAAGAATTAGAGTCAGCAATAAAGCATTTTAAGAAGTATGCAGATAAAAATAGAGCAATTCCACCTGATTTCCAACCTGGGGACAAAGTATGGCTAGCTTCCAAGAACATCAAGACAACAAGACCCACCAAGAAACTTTCAGAAAGATGGTTGGGACCCTTTGAAGTTCTCAAGAAGATTGGCAGCCATGCATATCACCTCAAGTTGCCTCAACAATGGAAGTCAGTTCACCCTGTCTTCCATGTGTCCTTGTTAGAACCAGTGAAGCAATCAACTATCCCAAATCGACACCAATTGCCACCACCTCCAGTAATAGTGGAAGATCAAGAAAAATGGGAAGTGGCTCAGGTTCTGGACTCAAAACTCAAGAGAGGTGCATTATGGTATTTAGTGGAGTGGAAAGGATTCAATGAAGACCCAGAAAGAACAACTTGGGAACCAGCTTCCAAACTTACCAACTCCCCAGACCTTATCAAGGATTTTCACACTTTGTATCCAGACAAGTCTGGCCCAAATGCCTCAAGAGTTTGATTTATGGTGCTTGGTGGGGATTGGAGTTTATAAAAGTAAGTTCCTCTCCTGGCATGCACCTTTAAGGGGGTATTCTACCCAAATTTGTTGTAAGCATCACCTTGGCCACTTTGTGAGCACTTTTCAATTCTTTGGACAGGTTCAGAAGGCCTTGCAACATCATACCCTCAAGATTTTGGACCTTTCATCAAGATATGGCCCAATCTTTCTCTTATTTTCTTTTCTTTCTTTAATCATGCCATAAATTATCCTTCAAGACATTCATTACCACAATTCATGTTATGGCATAATTTCTTTTTCATTTATGGTGCTTGGTGGGGAGTGGAAGTTATGAAAGTAAGTTCCATCTCCTGGTATGCATCCCTGAGGGGTCTACTTCTTGTAAAACATTACCTTGGCCATGCTGTGAGCATCAAATGCTTGATTTTATCTTTCAGAACATTTTGGCCAAAATCAAGCAACTCACCACAAGAAGGACAACCCTCAGGCATTTTTTATTTCTTTCTTTAATCTCTTTTTCTCTCAATTCTTTTTCATTTTTATTTTTTATTTCATTTTCTTTTACTTTTATCTTTTATTTTTATTTTATTTTTTATTTTTTATTTTTATCTTTATTTCTTATTTCAAAAAGCAGTACTCATCACTCCCATATCACGTTTGGGGAGTCAATTCATTCAATAATAAAAGAGCAAAACACTAGTAATGGTAAAGACCACCTACAGATAACCCTCATCAAAACTTCTTCAAGTCAGCCTTAAACTCATTCCTTAAGGTCAAAATTGAAAGCCAAAAACCCAATCAGCAAGGCATTTATGCCAATTGACCATTCAAGGAGGAGATAAGAAGAAAGACATTCAGGAAGAAATTAAGATCAAAAAGGAAAACCCTGCTTCAAATGGCCCAATTGGCCAATTTCATGAATTTATGCACTTTGGCACAAATGGCCATATCAAACCTCAAAGCTTCAAAATAGCTCAGTTTTATCATTTTTCATCAAAATATGCTTAATTAGGCATATTGGCAAATTTGCGCACTTTTGCGCAAAAGGCCTGTTTATCTTGTCAAAAGGCTTCAAAAGGCCTTTTTGGCCAATTTCATCATAATTGCGCATTTTTGCGCAAAATGGCCAGAACACTTTATAGGCCATTTTTCCATCATTAATCAACTTTTTCAATTTTTTCACCAATATATGCCATTATGGCATATATGCGCATTTGCGCATTTTGCACAAAATGGCCAGAACACTTTATAAGGCCATTTTTCATCATTAATCAATTTTTTCAATTTTTTCACCAATATATGCCATTATGGCATATATGCGCATTTGCGCACTTTGCGCAAATTGGCCAAAAACCCCTTTAATCACAAAATCAGGGATTTTGGCCAGGACTTCTGAAATGGTCCAAACCTCAAGTATTGGCCACTTCATGCCAACACTGTCAAGATTCAAAATTATGATGAAATAAGGTGTTCTTCGGACATAAGCCCAGGTCACCCCCTTTTCAAAATCCATGAGGACTCAAGAAAAGTTTAGTGTAGACACTCAAGACAAGAATGAACATTATTTTAGAAGAATGAAGGCATTTTGAAGGAAAAGAGGGAATTCAGAATCAAGATCAAGGAGAAGATATCTACAAGTGATTAAATGAAGATTTTGTTTGAGTATTGATTGAAGAAGAAAGTTAATGGGATAAATTTAAGGAATTGGGGGAAAGAACTGTATGGATTGATTGCAAGCTCATCAAGACTCACTATACTTATGGTGCTCAGAGCTCACCACTTTCAAGAGGGGGATAATGTCACAGCCAAGGAGGCAGGGGCATTACCAATCATCTTCAACAATCATTACTTCATTGATACCCTTCAAAACCCAATCAGCAACAATCATTATTTCATTGATACCCTTCAAAACCCAATCAGCAAGGGGGTTTCATTCAACATTCTCCAAATACAGTTTTCAGACCTCAATACAGTTTCATACAGGCAAGACCCAAATACAGGATTCACCAAATACAGGCCTGTAATCAATACAGGCGCAAATACCTGTATTGGATTCACCAATACAGGATTCAATCCCACATCCAACTTCTTCCAGCATACAGGCCAGTATCTCAACACTCAAGCTCCAAGGCTGGTATCTCTCACATATACCAGCCCCTCTTCATCTGCCTGGGGGTTTTTCCCCAAGTTAATTAAAATATTGGATTTATTATTTAATATCATTTTATTTCTCATCAAGAAATATTATTTTATTATTTATTAAGTTAGTCTTTTCCTTCCCTCACCTGTTGTAACAACCATCCATCAGGGGTAAGGGTATTCATTCATACACCCACTCAAACACCTCAAATCAGCAAATCCAGTATCTGCATCAGCAGTCAGTTTCAGCAATCTTCATTCTGAAACATGCATACAGCTTGGAATCTCAATACAGCCTGTCAATACCTGTACAGGTTGGATTCACCCAATACAGTTTCAATACACCAGTATGAAACTGTATGATCACTCAAATACACCACACCTCTTGTACAGGACCTGTATTGGCCAGACTCAATTCAGTAATCAATTATTCTCATGAAAATTCTTCTCTGGATCAGGGCTGGTGATTCTCACATATACCAGCCCCTCTTTCTCCCCCTGGGGACTTTTCCCCAGTTAATTAATTTAGTTTATTTATTATTTTATAATTATTCTTATCCTTATTTTGGGTATTATAATTATTTAATCTTAATTTAGTCTTTGCATTTCTCTCTTCGCCTGTACAGTATGAGTTGGGTGGTCATATCCTTATTAACCCTTCTCTTTCCATTCTGACAGGTTGAAACAGTGGACTTGGACTTGTTTGTGGTTGGCTCTTCTATTCTTTTACTCTTATCTTTGTTGCTGCTTTTTCTTATATTTATTCTTTAGCAATTTATCTTTAACACTCTTAAGTGTGTCTCATCTTATCTTATCTTTGAGCCCTCCATAAGTGAGTCCCAGTTTACTGAGTGCCAGGCCCTCTTCACTTCGAAGAGCCCCTGTGACATTAAATTAATTAACTCATATTTGATTATTTCTTTTCATTCATTTATATTCATTTCCTCTCATTCATCAATTATGACCTTTTCATGATTTTATGATTTTTTATGATTTTCTATGAATTTTTTCTCTCTCATCAATTTTCATCTCATTCATTTCATTCTTATGAAAATTGATTCTTTTTCCTTTCTTAATCATTGCTGACCATTTCATCACTTCATTTTACTTTTATCAATCAAATTTTTTCTGTGTTCTTATTCAGGTTCCATCTAGGAATTATTGATTGGTTTAATTGATTGGATTATTCATTGGGATTCATTTGGGTTATTGATTCAGGATTTATTGGATTTATTGACTTTGAACTCTCAAGATATTGATTGATCCTCAAGAATTGATTTTGATTATTGATTTGATTTGACTCATCAAGATATTGAATTGATTTTTGAAGATTTTGAACTGATTGATTGATTCCTCAAGACTTGATTTCATATTGAAGACACTTATTGATTGATTATTGATTGAATATTGATTGATTATTGATTTCCTCAAGATTATTGATATTTGATTGAATTGATTGTTGATTGATTGAATTTATTTGACTGTTTATTGAATTTGATTACTCAAGATTTGAATTGATTCCTCAAGATTCATCAAGATTTTATTGTGATTGATTTGGCCAAGCCTGATTATTCTTATTAATACCATCAAGTTATTTTAAATCTTTTCATAATGCCAGTTCAGCCTAGCCCCCCAGCAAAGAATACTAGATCCCAGAAAATTCCAGCTGTTCTCACTCCTACAGCAAGGGCTCCTCTTGACTGCACACCATCAGTTCATCAACTGAGTGCAAATTTGGACAGAGGACCACCAATGGAAGGAGCAGCACCCTCAAGAAGAGGTGGAATGAAATATAGAAGATCAAGATCCTTTTCTGGACTTTTGGGTGGCTACCCTGGCATGTCTGAAGGTACAAGAGCAAGATTAGGGGAAGTTGAAGATGAAGAGGGGGAAGAGTCTGTGGAAGAGGAAGATTCTGGGGAAACTGAAGTGGCAGATGCCTTGGCAAATGCTCCAGAGGTGCCTCAGGGTTCTAATCTAGCCCTTTCTAGTCAACCTCTTGTCTCTCAAACTGATCCAAGTCTCCTCAAGATGATGGAGCAGATGACTCAATTCATGGGACAACTCACTCAAGCAGTTGCCCCCAGGGACAATTCCAAAGCCCCTGCTTTCAAGACTCCATCCATGAAGGCACCTGATTCTTTTGATGGTACTCAAGCTCATAAGTTGAGAGGATTTATCCAATCCTGTCAACTAATTTTCCATAATGATCCAGCAAACTTCTTCTCTGACAGGAAGAAGGTTTTGTACTCAACTTCTTTTCTTACTGGTAGAGCTGGCAAATGGATTGAACCTTACCTCTCAAATATTTCTAATGAAGACCCTTCCTACCTCCTCAATAATTGGCCATTGTTTGAATCTCAATTATTCACTCTGTTTGGTGACCCCAATGAAGTCAGGAAAGCTGAACAAGAGTTGGACAATTTGAGGATGAAGGAAAGTGGTCATGTATCCTTGTACATAGCAGATTTCAGAAGCTTAATGTCAAGAATTGGAGATTGGGGGGAAAGAGCTTACATCCATGTTTACAGAAGAGGATTGGAATCAAGATTATTGGATCAGTTGGCTTCTCACCCTGGAACTTTTGATACTCTTCAAGAACGTATGGATGTCACTCTAGAATTAGACACAAGATATCATGAGAGGCAAAAGGAAAAGAAGCCTCCAGTCAGTGGATCCAATCAGTCTAGGCCTCCTCAAAACTCATTTCAAAAGAGGCCTCATCAGAAGAAGAATAAGAAGGGCAAGCAATTTCAATCTTCAAAGGACAAACCCCATGCTGCTCTCCTCAATAAGGACAATAAATTAATCGGTTCTGAAAAGGAGAGGAGGATTCAAGCAGGGTTGTGTACTTATTGTGGTGGCAAGCACCCAATTGAAAAATGCTTCAAGAGACCTCAGAACAAGCCTGGGTCATCATCAGGAGGCTTCCCTAGCAAGCAGGGAAAAGCCTGAGTGGGGATCATGATGTGTTCAATGGTTCTCACTTATTTCCTTCCAGAGCACAATTGTGCACTCTGAATACTAGTGTCAAGAAATCTTTAAAGTTTCTTATTTTCTCTTCTGTCTCTGATATTTTTTATAGTATTCTCATTGATTCTGGTGCTACAAACTCTTTTATTGCAAAGAACTTTGTTCTCAAGTACTCATTGACTCTGACAGAGCTCCCTGAAAAGATTCCTCTTTTCATTTTGGATTCTAATGAATCCCCTGCCTTGTTCATCACCCATTATACCAAGTGGGTAGTTGACTTGTGAGCCTTAGAGGTAATTTCATATACCCAAAAGACCACAAATATAAAAAATAACATATTAATATAAATAAAATAAATTTATTTATATTATTAAAATAAAAATAAAAAATATAAATATAAAATTATATTAAAAATAAAAAATTAATTATAATTTAAAAATAAAATTACTTTAAATTTTGTAAATATAAAATTACATTTATACTTGAAAAATTTAAGTAAAAATGAAATTTTAACAAAATTGTGAAAAAATAAATAAATTTGGAAAAAAGTTAAATAAAATTTATTATAACTTTTTATCCAATAAATAAACATATAAATTTTATTTCACCATTGGATTCCTCATAAAAAATCAGGTGGGGTCACCTCTGAGTGAAATTCTTGTAACTCAACTCTAAATAAGCTTAAATTAAGTTTTTAGTATTTTCAATACAAAAGTTGAAAATCCTCAAAACCTTAATTTAATTCACACCACATGTGGTGTTAACCATCAATTTTTGTGTTAAAATTGAGGTGTTGTGTTTAGTTTAGAAGTTATGAGGAATTGAAGTATTTTCAATTGAATTCAATTGAAATGTCAAAATGTGCGCGTGTATTACATAAGTGAACTTTGATTTACATATGAGGTGTCAATTATTACTGTATTGTACTGTACAATTGAATTGAATTACATGTGTAAATTATAAGTATAATACATGATGAGGAATTAAAGGAAAAATAAATTGGAAAGATTAAATTTGGGGGGGAAAAGGAACTCCAGCTCTAAGGGGGAGCTAGACCCCCAAAATCCTTGCTGACAGGCGTGGGATGTCAAAATTCACGCAAAAGTTCATCACTTTTGGCCTGGAATTGAGTTACAGGGTCTGTGGACTCAATTGATGATGAGGTTTTGATACCAACTGGGGTAGTTTTAGCTGTTGCCAAGAAGGTAAAACTACCCTTAAGATAAAACAATCATAATAAAAACAGTTTTAACTGGTTTCTACGCCTCTGACACACATTCTGACGTGTTTTGAAGGCTCTAGACCTGGTATTGCTATAGTAATGGCTGATTTAAGGGTCTAAAATGGCTAAAAATGGCTAAAAATGGCTTAAACCAGCCCTTTTTGGTCTAAACCAGGGTTCAATGATGCCATAATTGGCTTTTCTGTTGTCAGACTGTTTTCACGACTGACAAGAGTAAATTTTACTTTTGGAGTAAGAGAATTGATGGCTATAAAAGAATGTCTTCTTTGCCCCACTTTTCTCTTCATGTTAGAATCTTTTCCTTTTATTAATTAGTTTAAAACTGTTAAACCAATCAATCAAAGATTCCAACCACCACTTTTAAATCATTTTAATCCTTTTAACCACGTGAAAAAATCATTATAATCATTGTTTGTAACTCTTATAATCATTTTTACCCCTGAACCACCCCAAAAGTGAATTAAAGCATCTTTCATCACTGTTAACTTTGTCACTTTGTTTCCAAATTCACTCTGGTCACTTTTGGGCGTGTTTTCTCTTTAATATTCTTTTTTAAAGACTTTTTTCTTTAATTAATTGCTTGCAGTTCTTTGCTCAATTAATTCCAATTGAAATTGCTCTTGAAGAAATTTCTTTTGTAGCCTTAAAATATCTCTTGTAGAGTATTTTTTGGATAAATTTTTATTGTTGGTAAAACAATAAATTTTTATAATATTATTGTTTTATACTAATAAAGTTATAAACAATAAATTTGGCGTGTTTTCTCTTAAAAATAATATTTCATACTATTTTTAATAGAATTTTACCTTATACAAATTTTGAGGACAGGAAAAGTACTTGATTTTTAATCAAAGTTTCATATCCACACCTTACATTTGGGGGCCCAGCCGTGATATTTTACCTGTGACATATTTTTTTACTCTTTTTTAATCTTTTTCTTATATTGAAAAATTTAAAAAACATATAAAAAATACTTATAATTCAAAAAATCAATAAAAAATAATTTTTTTTCATATTATAAGTGAGGCTTATATTTTTATTTCTTTTTTGAAATAACCTTTTTTTTACTTAATTAATTGGCTTTTTCATTAATTTTAGTGTCTGACAACGTGGTAAGACAAGAAAACATTGAAACAGCCTCAACAGTAACCAGCATTATCCCTGCCAGTACTGTTAATTCTGATCATAATAGTACTGTTATTGTGACTCAAAATAATCAACCTGAACCAATATCTTCTGAATTAATTAACTTGGATATAAGTAATACACTTCAGAAAGCCAAAAATTTGGCCAATAGTAAGTTTTTGACGTAAAAATACTATTTTAAGCCTTTTTTAACCATAATTATGCCTTCAACCAGGTCAGGAGCCAGCTACAACCCCTCAAGCAGCTCCCAAAAAGGTAATAGACGTGATTATGGCAGAGGCCAACCAGGTACAGAAGGAAAAGGGTCAGTTGATGACTTCCAAACAACTAAAATGGGTCATTCTGAAGCTGATAATACCATTTTACCTTCAAAAAGAGCTGACACCGCCACAACAAGCCTCTGTGGACATATACAAAGCCAGCCACAGTGCATACAACAATGCACTCCAATTCAAGGAGTACCAGATCCTTGCAGACCTGTGGAAGAATTGCACGAATTCTTACCTGACAGTAAGAAAATTCTTGGGCCATCCCAACACTTGCAAATTGCTCAATGGATGGCATCCATTGATGGAGAAGAAAAACATGATGCTTTTGACACTAGAATGGAGGAAAAACAACCCTCCACCAGCCAAACCAGTGCCAAAAACAGCCCCAGTGGCCAGCAGCAGCAATTCCAACGCTAAAAAGCAGCCACAAACTCCAAAAAAGGGCAAAGGGAAGGCACCAGCCCCAAAACCTTACAGCCAGGGCTACAGAATCCCAAAGATTCAGCAGGATGCCATGGAAAATGTATTTCAGATGGCCAGAACCATGATGGAATTACAGAAGAAGGAGGAAGCCAGATTAAGGTTCCAGAAATTATTTCTGACATATTTGATTCCATCCCAGAGTTGTATAATGCTATAAATGACGTGAAAAAACATCTTTCTGATAAAAATGACACCATTTGTAACAACATTAAAACAAACAACCTGAGTCTGTACCAAATTAATGAAACACTTATGTGTTTTGAAAAAGTTTTGAGAACAATTAAAAATTCCAATAATGATAATTCTTCTAACAATAAAATAAATGAACAATCTGCCATTATTAAAGAATTAACAGATAAATATTCTAAATTCAATATTGATGACATAATTGAAACAAGAATTAAACAAGCCATAAATATTATCAAGACAGATAACAAGAAAGTCCTTGATGACATTTCAAATTCATTTACTGAAGTAAAGACATATACCATTGCCTTGAAAAAGTGTTTTGATGCTTCACAAGAAGAAGTATCAAAATTATCAATGAAATTGAATCAAGTCACTGCTGATAATACAAGACAGACAGAGTTATGGCAAGAACTTACACATAAAGAAGACATGTATAAAATTGAAGTAATAAATTTAATACAAAGCTTCCAACATGAATACAGAAATTCCCAAAGGTGTAGCAACAGTAAAATGAATGACATTGAACAATTACTGAACACCTTACCAAGAATGTCTACACCTCTAAATCAAAATGAGGGCACAAGAATTTCAAATCCACAAGTATTGGATCCTGATAATTCACAATTAAAAAATGAATTATCCACTTCTTTTCATAACTTGGAACCATCAATGGGCCAAGCACTCTTGAAAGAAGTTCCAAAACTTAAAGAATGGCCTCACTTCAGTGGTGAAGGAGAGTATGACCATATGGAATTCATTAGAGGTATTGACATGATCAAAGAGGATTTTGAATTACCAGACAGATTGGTAACAGCCAGGTTTAACACCTTGTTTACCAGATCAGCTCACAGATGGTACATCAAAATAAGACAAGCACATGGACACCAGAGTTGGACTTGGTGGAAAACCCAAATCATCAACAAATGGGCAAATGATGCTTGGAGGTTTAAAGTTGAAACAGCCTTTGAATCTGCCAAATTTAATGCTGATAAAGACAAAGCTTTACCATGGTTTTGCCAACAAAAGGACAGATTAACAGCATTATATCCTGACATGTCAGAATTTATGATCCATAGAAAAATTCTGAGACAATGTGGAGGTGACTTAGAGCATGCTGTCAAAAGCAGGACTACTGAACAATCTTCAGCAGAGGATATTATCAATATACTAGAAGAAGTAACCACCAGAACCAAAATTGGTTCTAGTAGGGTGAATCTTAAAACAAGGTTTAATACACCTTGGAAAGATTCTGTGGACAAAAACCCCAAAGAAAATTCTAGTAATATTAAATATAAATCTGCAGATACAGTCAGAAAATGCCATATTTGCCAAAGCACCACCCATTTAGCCAATACATGTCCAAAAAGGGGGAAAATCAATGAAATTGACATTGAAAAAGAACCAGATGTTGAAAAAGAAGACATAATTGAAGACAATTCAGATGATAAGTCATCCATATTCTCTGAATCTTCAAAAGATATAGAAAATATCAATGCCACTTTTGACATCATGGAATCTTATTCCCACTTACCACAATTGAGCAATGGTCAAGTTGATTTATCAAAAGTTCAAGATGCACAACTTATGAAGACAAAACCAAACAGAGGAAAAGGTTATACAGCTGGTAACTCCTGTATAACAGAAGTGGTGATTGACAACAAACCCACCAAACTTTTGCTTGACCCAGGAGCCTTCTGCTCTTGTGTTGGAAAATCTTTTCTTAAGACTTGTGTACCAAATTTTGAAGACCAATTGTTACCAATTGATGGTATAAAATTCAACAGTGCAAGTAACCCAATGAAAGCATTAGGAATCTTTGAGACCAATGTCATATTCCCACACATAAATGGGAATTTAAGGATCACAGTTGAATTTGTTGTTATGGAAAATTGCTCTAGTACCCATTTTATATTGGGAAATGACTATTTAATCATGTATGGGATAGATTTACATAATAACAAAGACAGATACTTTACAATTGGAGACAATAAGCGCCAGAAATTTGCCTTTTTACCCTTTAAAAAACAAATTACAGTAAACAAAGTATCACCAGTCAACTTAGAGTTAGAGAAATTCAAGTCTGAACAGTTAAATGAGGCTGAAATAAGCCTTCATCTGACTGATAAGCAAGAAAATGAACTTTCTTCCCTTTTGTATGACCACAGAGGAGCATTTGCTACAGACAAAGAACCCCTGGGAGCAATTATTGGTCATGAAGTTGACATCATTCTTAACATTGAGAGACCTTATCCACCACTCTTAAGAAGACCTGCTTATCCAGCAAGTCCAAAATCAAGAGAAGCTCTAGAAATTCATATCAAAGAACTTCTAGACCTTGGTGTAATAAGAAAAGTAGGCCACAATGAGGAAGTAGAAATAACTACACCAGTCATAGTGGCGTGGCATAATGGAAAATCCAGAATGGTTGGGGACTTTAGAGCTCTGAACACTTACACTGTTCCAGACAGATACCCAATACCAAAAATCCAAATTGCCCTTACTCAAATATCTCAAGCAGTGTATATAACCACTATGGATGCCCTTAAAGGATTCCATCAAAATGTAGTAACACCAAGAGCAAGAAAATACTTGAGAATTATTGTTCATTGTGGAGTGTATGAATACTTAAGGATGCCCTTTGGTATCAAAAATGCACCTTCACACTTCCAAAGAATGATGAATGAAATCTTCCCTGAAGAACTCTCAGAGGGATGGTTAATCATTTACATTGATGACATTATTATCTGTTCAAAGACTTGGGAGGAGCACATGTACAGATTATCAAGAGTTTTGACAAAAATCCAACCAGTAAACATGAAAATCTCCTTGAAGAAATGTCATTTTGGATTTAAAGAACTTAAGGCACTAGGACATGTTGTATCTGGTTTGTCCCTTGTAATTGATAAAAACAAAGTTGCAGCAGTATTGTTAAAACCCATGCCTCAGAATAAGAAGGAAATTCAGTCATTCTTAGGTTTTGC
The DNA here is from genome assembly GCA_023105745.1 of Austropuccinia psidii. Lineage (NCBI taxonomy): Eukaryota > Fungi > Basidiomycota > Pucciniomycetes > Pucciniales > Sphaerophragmiaceae > Austropuccinia > Austropuccinia psidii. The sequence goes on from JALGQZ010000009.1 coordinate 47,110,440, forward strand.
AGGATATTACAGGCAACACATTAAAGACTTTGTATCCATAGCAAGACCACTTTATAAGTTGTGTGACAAAGACACAGTATTTGAGATGACTGTTGACAGAGTCAAAGCTTTTGAGTCTCTAAGAGAAGCATTGACCACTGCTCCACTCTTACTGATGCCAGACTTTAAATTGCCTTTCAAACTGTATATTGATGCATCAGGGGATGGACTAGGTGCTGCACTTCACCAAGTTCAGATCATAAATGACAAACCTGTAGAAGGACCAATATGTTTCATATCCAGGCAAATCAAACCAACTGAAGCCAGATATGGAGCAAGTCAAATGGAATGTCTATGCCTTGTCTGGGCCTTAGAGAAATTGAACTATTTCTTAGAGGGATGTGTTTTTGAAGTAATAACAGATTGTACAGCTGTGAAATCACTTTTGAACATGAAAACACCTAACAGACACATGCTCAGATGGCAAATAGCCATACAAGAATACAGAGGCAATATGACTATTGTTCATAAGGATGGGAATATTCATAAGAATGCAGATGGACTAAGCAGATGGCCATTACCAAATAGCATTGATAATCCTGCTTATGTTCCAGAAGAAGCTTCACCACAAATTCCAATAGAAGGAATAAGTGTTACAGACTTGAACACCACCTTCTTTGAAGAAGTCAGAAATAGTTACACTCAAGATAAGAATTGTAGCATCTTATGCCAATTACTTAACAAAGACTGTAAAGACAACTCTCTAATACATGCCTTGGATGAAGTATGGAGAAAATCTTATAATGAAGGGAGATTTCACCTACTGGATGGTATAATTTACCACAGAACCAAGCACACATGTGTCATGACAGTTGTAGACAGGTCATTAATCAATCTTGTACTGAAAGAATGCCATGATAGTCCCTTTTCAGGACATCTTTCTGAGGACAGAACAAGAGAGAAAGTAAAGACCTGCATATGGTGGCCAATGTGGCAAAAAGATGTTGCAGAATATTGCAAAACCTGTGACAGATGCCAAAAGGCAAATAAATCCACTGGCAAAAGACTTGGAAATATGATGAAAATCCAAGAACCAAACAGACCTTGGGAAATTGTCCATATGGATTGGGTAACTGGCCTACCACCAGGAGGTGACAGGAGCTATAATGCTTGCCTAGTAATTGTGGACAGATTCAGTAAAACTCCAATCTTTTTACCATGTCACAAAGATGATACAGCCATGGATACAGCTCTTCTGATATGGAATAGAGTAGTGTCATGGACTGGGATATTTACAAATATCATCAGTGATAGAGATCCCAAATTCACTTCAGCTCTATGGACAAATCTTCACCAATTATTTGGCACAAAACTGTCTTTCTCTACAGCCTACCACCCACAAACTGATGGTCTGGCTGAAAGAATGATCCAAACCTTAGAGGACATGGTGAGAAGATTTTGTGCATATGGCCTTGAATTCAAAGATTGTGATGGATTTACCCATGATTGGTGTACTCTGTTACCAGCACTGGAATTAGCATATAAAACATCAATCCATTCCAGTACCAATCAGACTCCTGCTATTCTAGAAAAAGGATGGAACCCCAAGTTACCCCAAGATTCCTTGAGGAAAGACTTAATTGAAATACATCCCACAGCTGCTAGCTTCAAAGGAATGCTAGACAAAGCTAGAAAGCATGCAGTGAGATGCATGGAGGACTCTTTTGCATATGCTAAAGACAAATGGGATAAATCTCATGCAACTCCAGATTTCAAAGTGGGGGACCTAGTTCTTGTATCCACCACTAACTTCAATAACATCAAAGGATGTAAAAAGTTAAAAGACTCCTTTGCAGGACCTTTTGTGATTAAGGCCCTCCATGGAGAAAATGCTGTTGAAGTAGAGTTATCTGAAGAACTTAGCAATAAGCACCCTACATTTCCAGTAAGCTTGATAAAGCCATACAAATCTAGTGATGCTGAGAAATTTCCCTTGAGGAATAAGATTCCCCAAGTTATACCTCCTATTGAGACATCTGGTACTAAGAAAATAACCAAAGTTCTTAAAGAAAGGAAATTAAGAACCAAGAAAGTAAGGGAATACCTTGTTAGGTACAGTGACCCAACTTGTGAAGATGAATGGTTAGAAGAGAAAGATATACCAGAAGCCACCAAACTCCTGAGGAGATTCAGACACACTAGAAACACCAATATTACAAAGTAATATTCTTTTTTAGGGGGAGGGAATGTGAGCCTTAGAGGTAATTTCATATACCCAAAAGACCACAAATATAAAAAATAACATATTAATATAAATAAAATAAATTTATTTATATTATTAAAATAAAAATAAAAAATATAAATATAAAATTATATTAAAAATAAAAAATTAATTATAATTTAAAAATAAAATTACTTTAAATTTTGTAAATATAAAATTACATTTATACTTGAAAAATTTAAGTAAAAATGAAATTTTAACAAAATTGTGAAAAAATAAATAAATTTGGAAAAAAGTTAAATAAAATTTATTATAACTTTTTATCCAATAAATAAACATATAAATTTTATTTCACCATTGGATTCCTCATAAAAAATCAGGTGGGGTCACCTCTGAGTGAAATTCTTGTAACTCAACTCTAAATAAGCTTAAATTAAGTTTTTAGTATTTTCAATACAAAAGTTGAAAATCCTCAAAACCTTAATTTAATTCACACCACATGTGGTGTTAACCATCAATTTTTGTGTTAAAATTGAGGTGTTGTGTTTAGTTTAGAAGTTATGAGGAATTGAAGTATTTTCAATTGAATTCAATTGAAATGTCAAAATGTGCGCGTGTATTACATAAGTGAACTTTGATTTACATATGAGGTGTCAATTATTACTGTATTGTACTGTACAATTGAATTGAATTACATGTGTAAATTATAAGTATAATACATGATGAGGAATTAAAGGAAAAATAAATTGGAAAGATTAAATTTGGGGGGGAAAAGGAACTCCAGCTCTAAGGGGGAGCTAGACCCCCAAAATCCTTGCTGACAGGCGTGGGATGTCAAAATTCACGCAAAAGTTCATCACTTTTGGCCTGGAATTGAGTTACAGGGTCTGTGGACTCAATTGATGATGAGGTTTTGATACCAACTGGGGTAGTTTTAGCTGTTGCCAAGAAGGTAAAACTACCCTTAAGATAAAACAATCATAATAAAAACAGTTTTAACTGGTTTCTACGCCTCTGACACACATTCTGACGTGTTTTGAAGGCTCTAGACCTGGTATTGCTATAGTAATGGCTGATTTAAGGGTCTAAAATGGCTAAAAATGGCTAAAAATGGCTTAAACCAGCCCTTTTTGGTCTAAACCAGGGTTCAATGATGCCATAATTGGCTTTTCTGTTGTCAGACTGTTTTTCACGACTGACAAGAGTAAATTTTACTTTTGGAGTAAGAGAATTGATGGCTATAAAAGAATGTCTTCTTTGCCCCACTTTTCTCTTCATGTTAGAATCTTTTCCTTTTATTAATTAGTTTAAAACTGTTAAACCAATCAATCAAAGATTCCAACCACCACTTTTAAATCATTTTAATCCTTTTAACCACGTGAAAAAATCATTATAATCATTGTTTGTAACTCTTATAATCATTTTTACCCCTGAACCACCCCAAAAGTGAATTAAAGCATCTTTCATCACTGTTAACTTTGTCACTTTGTTTCCAAATTCACTCTGGTCACTTTTGGGCGTGTTTTCTCTTTAATATTCTTTTTTAAAGACTTTGTTCTTTAATTAATTGCTTGCAGTTCTTTGCTCAATTAATTCCAATTGAAATTGCTCTTGAAGAAATTTCTTTTGTAGCCTTAAAATATCTCTTGTAGAGTATTTTTTGGATAAATTTTTATTGTTGGTAAAACAATAAATTTTTATAATATTATTGTTTTATACTAATAAAGTTATAAACAATAAATTTGGCGTGTTTTCTCTTAAAAATAATATTTCATACTATTTTTAATAGAATTTTACCTTATACAAATTTTGAGGACAGGAAAAGTACTTGATTTTTAATCAAAGTTTCATATCCACACCTTACATGACTTGCCTTCCTTCCCAAGCTTTGAATGGGATTTCTTTATCATAGATTCACCCAAAGGAGAAGACCTGATATTGGGCTATGATTTCCTTTACCATTTCAATCCCATTATTGATTGGAAAAATGGATTGATCACCTATGATTCTAATCATAAGGATTCTAGTGGTATTATTCCTTCTACTAGTAATGACTTAGCCACTGCCATCAACAGTGTTGCTCTGGCTGGTGAACTTAAGACACCTTCCATTCCTTCTTCTGTCCATATCCCTTCCATAATTCCCTCTCAGTCATTACTTCCATCAAGAGATGAAGTCTTCAAAGAGATAAAGGATGTTGGAGAAGATGTTGCCATATCTTCACTTCATCTCTTCCAAGGGGATATGGACCTTCCTCCCTTATCTTTTCATGCATCCCTGGAGGAGAAGTGGGATGAGGAGGAAGAGCCAGAAGCAATTGAAACTGTGTTGAAGGTTGTTCCTCCTGCTTATCATCAATATTTGGATGTATTCTCCAAGGTGAAAGCAGAGAAACTTCCTCCACACCACGCCTGTGATCACCATATCGAATTGGAGGGTCTTCTACCTCCAATTGGTGTTATCTACTCATTATCAAATCAAGAGTCAGAAACACTGCGGGCCTACATTTCAGAGAATGTAGAGAAAGGTTTCATTAGACCAAGCTCCTCTTCAACAGGAGCACCTGTCCTTTTTGTAAAGAAAAAGGATGGAGGTCTTTGTTTGTGTGTTGACTACCGCAAACTCAATGCTGTCACTAGGAATAACAGATACCCTGTTCCTCCTATGAACCAGCTTCTTACCGTCTTCAACGGTTCCACTATCTTCTCCAAGATAGATTTGCGTGGTGCATATAACCTCCTGAGAATCAAAGAGGGGGATGAGCACTTAACTGCCTTTAGAACCAAATATGGCAGTTATGAGTATTTGGTCATGCCATTTGGTTTGACCAATGCTCCTGCTTCTTTGCAAAATCTAGTAAATGATATCTTTGCAGATTTTTTGGATGTGTTTGTTGTGGTTTATCTAGATGATATTATGGTCTTTTCCAGTTCTGAGGAGGAACATGTCAAACATGTGGCCTCTGTCCTCCAAAGACTGAGGGACAATAATCTGTTTGCCAAAGCCTCCAAGTGTGTATTCCATGCCTCAAGTGTGGAATACTTGGGCTATGTTGTTTCAAGTGATGGCCTCAAGATGGATTCTTCAAAAGTTCAGCAAATCCTCAATTGGCCTCAGCCCAAAAACATCAAGGCCCTTCAATCTTTCCTTGGCTTTGCCAATTTTTATCAACGTTTCATTAAAAATTATTCTAAAAAAATCACTTCTCTCACTTCCCTCCTTAAAAAAGATTCTCCTTTCATCTTCAATGAGGAAGCTCTTAGTCAGTTTCAAGCACTCAAAGAAGCTTTCACCTCTGCTCCTATCTTATCTCACTTTAATCCTTCTCTACCTACTATAGTAGAGACTGATGCTTCTGATTATGCATTGGGCGCCGTACTGAGCCAGGTGAATGACTCAGGAAAGCACCCCATTGCATTTGATAGTTTCAAGCTCTTACCAGCTGAACTCAACTATGAAATTCATGACAAGGAACTCCTTGGCATAGTTTGGGCTCTCAAGCGCTGGAGAGCATTTCTTCTTTCTCTTTCCAATCCTTTTGAGGTCTTGACAGACCACTCTTCCTTGCAATATTTCATGTCTTCCAAAGTTCTTACTCGTCGTCAGGCCCGTTGGGCCGAATTTCTCTCAGAATTTCATTTCACTATCACTTACCGCCCAGGCAGGCTGGCCACTTTACCAGATGCCTTGTCACGTCGGGACGACGTGTACCCAAAGAGGGGGGTGGACTTCATCAGCAAGAATCCTCAGAATTTTCATGAAGTACTTAAGCAAGATGGAATTCAAGAATCAAGATTCTTCTCAATAAAAGTGGAAATTTTCTCAGATTTAGTTGACAAGATTCAAAAAGAAGTATGGCAAGACAAAGACTATAAAGAAATACTCATGAAACTAGCAAGAGGTGAATCAGTTCCAGATTATTCTCTTGAACCTCAAGCCAAGTTATTATTATTCAAAGATAGAGTGGTAATCCCAAGCAATGAAGAACTTCAACTCAATATTCTTCAAAAGCGTCATGACTCACCATTGGCTGGCCATCCTGGCCAGGAGAAGACCCTCAAGCTCATCAAGAGGGATTTTGATTGGGCTGGCATGAATCAATTCATCAAGGACTATGTGTCCTCATGTCAGCAATGTTCAAGAAACAAGAACATTCATCACAAGAAGTTTGGATTACTCAAGCCTCTTTCAATTCCATCTGGTCCTTGGAATTCATTATCAATGGACTTTATCACTCAATTGCCACTGTCCAACAACTTTGATTCAATTTTAGTAGTTGTGGACAGATTCTCAAAAATGGCAATCTTCATTCCAACTTATGGCACAATCACTGCTCTGGATTTAGCTCAAATATTCATTAGTCATGTCTTTTCCAAGCATGGACTCCCAGTCAGTATTGTCAGTGATAGAGGATCCTTATTTGTTTCATCATTCTGGACTCAATTGTGTCAGCAGCTCAAGATATCAAGAGATCTTTCAACTGCCTTTCACCCTGAAACAGATGGACAGACAGAGAGGGTAAATCAGATACTAGAACAGTACCTTCGGATGTATGTCAGCTATCATCAAGATGACTGGTACACCTGGATCCCTCTGGCTGAATTTGCCTATAATAATGCAGAACATTCATCAACCAAGCAATCACCCTTTTTCACCATTTATGGAAGAAATCCCAGCTTTGACTCAATCCATATTTCTCAAGACTCACCTGCTGGAAAGTTATCAACAAAACTCCAATCAGTACAGCAAGTTGTCAAAGAAGAATTAGAGTCAGCAATAAGGAGATTCAAGAAGTATGCAGATAGAAATAGGGCAATTCCACCTGATTTCCAACCTGGGGACAAAGTATGGCTAGCTTCCAAGAACATCAAGACAACAAGACCCACCAAGAAATTATCAGAAAGATGGTTGGGACCCTTTGAAGTTCTTAAGAAGATTGGCAGCCATGCATATCACCTCAAGTTGCCTCAGCAATGGAAGACAGTTCACCCTGTATTCCATGTGTCCTTATTAGAACCAGTCAAGCATTCGACTATCCCAAATCGTCATCAATTTCCGCCACCACCAGTTTTAGTGGAAGAGCAAGAAGAATGGGAAGTGGCTCAGGTTCTGGACTCAAAACTCAAAAGAGGTAAATTATGGTATCTTGTAGAGTGGAAAGGATTCAGTGAAGACCCAGAAAGAACCACTTGGGAACCAGCTTCCAACCTTACCAACTCACCAGACCTTGTCAAGGATTTCCACTCATTGTATCCAGACAAGCCTGGTCCAAATACCTCAAGAGTTTGATTTTATGGTGCTTGGTGGGGAGAAGAAGTTATGAAAGTAAGTTCCTCTCCTGGCATGCACCTTTAAGGGGGTATTCTACCCATATGTTGTTGTAAGCATCACCTTGGCCACTTTGTGAGCACTTGTCAATTCTTTGGACAGGTTCAGGAAGCATACAACATCAATACCCTCCATTTGGACCTTATCAAGATATGGCCAAATGTTTCTTTCTTTCTTTATGTTTTCATTTTCTTTCTTTATTATCATTTCATTTTATGCCAATCATCATAATTCAAGACATTCATTACTTCAAGTCATTTACGGCAATTCATTTCAGTAGTCATTTATGGCAATTCATTTCAGAAGGCATTTATGGCAATTTATTTCAGTCTTATGGTGCTTGGTGGGGAGTGAAAGTTATGAAAGTAAGTTCCATCTCCTGGTATGCATCCCTGAGGGTTCTACTTCTTGTAAAACATCACCTTGGCCACTCTGTGAGCATCAAAATGCTTGGTTTTCACTTTTCAGACACTTTTTTGGCCAGAATCAAGCAACTCACCACAAGAAGGACCAGCCATCAGGATTTTTCTTTATTTCTTTCTTTACTCTCATTTTCTCTTATTATTTCTCTTTCTTTCTTTACTTGTATAATTTTCTTTCTTTTATTTCTTTAAAGCAGCAGCATCCCCTCCCCAAATCATGTATTGGGAGGTTCCATTATCTTTTTTATTTTTTATTTTTTAGTATTTATAAGAGTGGGGATAGAAGCCAAACCAAACACAAACAAGGAAAAGGAAACTAGTTATCTCTACCCAATTCATCAAAAGTTCTCTGGAAGTCATTTATCAACTCATCCTCATACCAGGCAAATTTTGCAGCCATCTCTTCAGAAGCAGTACCTGGAATAGTCCTGTCATTGGCATACATAATCACCTCTCTGCTATTTCTATCAACCCTCCTGAACAATCTGGCCACAGAATCTTGATTTTCACTAGCCGCGTTGGGATCTTCTCTGGTAACCCGGATAGGCCAATGTTCTCTTCTTTGGAAGACTTGGGCGGCAGGAAACGGCAAAGGGGATAATCCATCTCTTCTTCTGCTGGAGCTGGCCACAGGTTGGAGTTGACGGGAGGTGGTTATGGGTGAGTTTCTAGACTGTTGAACTGGTGATGGTCTTACTGCTGGATTCAAGGCAGGCCTGGTGGTATGGGAAGTAGTTGGTGAAGGAGGAGGAAGGGTTGTAGGAATGGAGGCAAGCATTGGTTGAAAGGTTCTTGGGGTACTGGGAATGACTTGAATTTGGAATCTGGTGTTGGCAAGAGGTTGAGAGGAGGAATTTCTGGATGGATGGCCACTTGAATGGGGAATAACTTGAACTTCTTCACCATCCAACTCATCACTTCCTTCAGCATCTGGATCTGATGGGGAATCAACAATTCTTCTTAGCTTCTTCACTACTTTCACCACTCCATCAGCATTGGTCCTTGAAATTGGAATTTCTGAGCTGTAGTGGATGGGCCTACCACCAATTGGAATGGACCCTCCAACATTAGTCCATCTGGCCACATCCCTCTGCCTGGAACCAGTCACTACATCAAGATATCAGCACCAATTAAATAAAAATATGCAAATCACTCACATTGAGAAAATCCAGAAGTGGCATCAGGGGTAGGCTCCTCAAGAATGGGGAATTCCTGCCCATAAGGCCCATCCTTCCTACTCCACAAGTGTCTCTTGACCCGGGACAAAGTTGATCCGGTACGGCGGCATGGCTTCTTCCCAATAAAGCAGAAATGGCATTTTGACGATTGAGGATTGTAATGTTGAAAGCAATCCTTACCCCTGGCCAAACACTCAGTACAGGCAGGATCAAGAACTTCAACTGCTCTGAACCCATCATATGTTTGGGAGGGGTCAAAATGGCCAGAAGACGCCATGGAAGGAGAAGACAATCGACTGAAGACGCCAGAACCATGAAGAATAGACGGTGGCGGTGCAGAAGGGGAAGATTCAGTGAGCTCAGTCAGTTTGGAACTAATAACTGAAGAATATGCAAGCAGAAGATTCAAGATGTCAGAATCAATCCACTCCATATCAAGAAAAAAGGAACTTGACTCAAGGAAATGGGGCCATAACTCAATTATGCCCCCCCTCAAAGCCTCTAAGGTGAAGGTTCATACCCCTTTGGGGCTGAACTCATCACCCAGGGCCTCCCCTGCAACTTTGGGGAGGCCAGGATCTTGATGGTCCTGGACCCCATCAATGGGTCCAGGCCAGGTAGGGTGAAAATTGGGTAAGGGCCATTTCTGGACCCCTTGGTCACCCTGGGTCCCCAGCAAATTTGGGCCCAGGGGCTCCATTTTGGTCCTGGGGGCCTCCAATAGCCCCCACGGTCCATAGGATCCCAAAGACTCAAAAAGGCCTATTATGGCCAAAAAATCAAAAAAATACCCTAATCACTAAAACACCCAAAAAGGCCAAAAAGGCCATAAAAAGCATAATGCACCAAGATCACCCAGGATGGAGGCCACAGCCCAAAAAACATTTGGAGGGCTGTCTGAGGCCATTTCCTTGGACAATGGGTACAAGACCCCTTGGAGGAAAGTTTCATTCATTAATTGGATTAAGTCTGGGCCAATGATTACCAGTCAGATACTCATTGGACACCATTTTTTGAGCACAAGTGCTCAATGGCCTTTATTCTGGGATATATCCCAAGGCATGGCTGATTGAATCAAAAGAAAAGAATGGCATATTTTGGAAGGAATACTCACTCAAGCTTGAAAAAAAAAGGGGGGAATCAAATGAATTTGGCAGGGAAGAAATAATGAAGGATTTTCAGGATAATGGTCAAGAGAAAAAGAAAATTAAAAAGAAAATTTTTTGAAAAAATGTGGGGATATTGAGATGCCACTCAACAGTGGCAGGGTATTATGGTGTTCAGGAGCCCACCAGTTTCAAGAGGGGGATACTGTAACAACCATCCATCAGGGGTAAGGGTATTCATTCATACACCCACTCAAACACCTCAAATCAGCAAATCCAGTATCTGCATCAGCAGTCAGTTTCAGCAATCTTCATTCTGAAACATGCATACAGCTTGGAATCTCAATACAGCCTGTCAATACCTGTACAGGTTGGATTCACCCAATACAGTTTCAATACACCAGTATGAAACTGTATGATCACTCAAATACACCACACCTCTTGTACAGGTTCTGTACAGCTGTACAGGACCTGTATTGGCCAGACTCAATTCAGTAATCAATTATTCTCATGAAAATTCTTCTCTGGATCAGGGCTGGTGATTCTCACATATACCAGCCCCTCTTTTTCCCCCCTGGGGACTTTTCCCCAGTTAATTAATTTAGTTTATTTATTATTTTATAATTATTCTTATCCTTATTTTGGGTATTATAATTATGTAATCTTAAGTTAGTCTTTGCATTTCTCTCTTCGCCTGTACAGTATGAGTTGGGTGGTCATATCCTTATTAACCCTTCTCTTTCCATTCTGACAGGTTGAAACAGTGGACTTGGACTTGTTTGTGGTTGGCTCTTCTATTCTTTTACTCTTATCTTTGTTGCTGCTTTTTCTTATATTTATTCTTTAGCAATTTATCTTTAACACTCTTAAGTGTGTCTCATCTTATCTTATCTTTGAGCCCTCCATAAGTGAGTCCCAGTTTACTGAGTGCCAGGCCCTCTTCACTTCGAAGAGCCCCTGTGACACCTGTTCAGTAGAGTCCTGGTGGCCATATCCTTTATTAATCCTTTTCTCTTTTCTGAACAGGTTGAAACAGTGGTACAGAATTATTTGTGGTTGGCTCTTTATTATTGCTTTTGTTTTTTTCTCTTATATCTTTTATACTTATTATTTTATGACTAGGAATTTATCCTCTTACTCCATTACTCTTATCTTTGAGTATTTCTTCTGAGCCCTCCATAAGTAAGTCTGTTCACTGAGTGCCAGGCCCTCTTCATATAGAAGAGCCCCTGTGACATTTAAGTACAAAATTGATTAATTACCTGTCCACAACTGTCATGACACATGTGTGCTTTGTCCTGTGGTATATTATACCATCCAGTAGGTGAAATCTTCCTTCATCATAAGATTTCTTCCATACTTCATCCAAGGCATGTATTAGAGAGTTGTCATTACAGTCTTTGTTAAGTAATTGGCATAAGATGCCACAATTATTATCTTGAGTGTAACTGTTTCTTACTTCTTCAAAGAAGGTGGTGTTCAAGTCTCTAACACTTATTCCTTCTATTGGGATCTGTGGGGAAAATTCTTCTGGCACATAAGTAGGATTATAGATATTATTTGGTAATGGCCATCTGCTTAGTCCATGTGCATTTTTATGAATATTACCATCTTTATGAACAATAGTCATATTTCCCCTATACTCTTGTATGGCTATTTTCCATCTGAGCATATGTCTGTTGGGTGTTTTCATGTTTGAAAGTGATTTAACAGCAGTACAATCTGTTATTACTTCAAAAACACATCCTTCCAGAAAGTAATTGAGTTTTTCTAAAGCCCAAACAAGGCATAAACACTCCATCGGACTTGCTCCATATCTGGATTATGTTGGTTTGATTTGCCTGGATATGAAACATATGGGTCCTTCCACAGGTTGATCATTGATAATCTGGACTTGATGAAGTGCAGCACCAAGTCCATCTCCTGATGCATCAATATAAATCTTAAAAGGCAGCTTGAAGTCTGGCATCAGTAAAAGTGGAGCAGTGGTTAAGGCTTGTCTCAGAGATTCAAAGGCTTTGACTATGTCAACATTCATTTAAAATACTGTATCTTTTTCACATAATCTATAAAGAGGTATTACTATGGATGAAAAATCTTTAATATGTTGCCTGTAATATCCTGCAAACCCCAAAAATGACTGAATTTCTTTCTTATTCTGAGGCATAGGTTTCAGCAATACTGCTTCAACTTTGTTTTTGTCAATTACAAGGGATAAACCAGATACTTCATGTACCAGTGCTTTAAGCTCTTTAAATCTAAAATGGCATTTCTTCAACAAAATTTTCATGTTGACAGATTAGATTTTTGTCAAAAGTCTGAATAATCTGTACATATGTTCTTCCCAAGTTTTGGAACAGACAATAATGTCATCAATGTAAATTATTAACCATCCTTCTGAAAGCTCTTCAGGGAAAATTTCATTCATCATTCTTTGAAAGTGTGAAGGTGCATTTTTTGATTCCAAAAGGCATCCTCAAATATTCATAAACTCCACAATTGTAAGGTGTGATTATGAAACTTTGATTAAAAATCAAGTACTTTTCCTGTCCTCAAGATTTGTATAAGGTAAAAAATCAATTAAAAATAGTATGAAATATTATTTTTAAGAGAAAACACGCCAATTTTATTGTTTATAAATTTCTTAGTATAAAACAATAATATTATAAAAATTTATCCAAAAAATACTCTACAAGAGATATTTTAAGGCTACAAAAGAAATTTCTTCAAGAGCAATTTCAATTGGAATTAATTGAGCAAAGAACTGCAAGCAATTAATTAAAGAACAAAGTCTTTAAAAAGAATATTAAAGAGAAAACACGCCCAAAAGTGACCAGAGTGAATTTGGAAACAAAGTGACAAAGTTTACAGTGATGAAAGATGCTTTAAATCACTTTTGGGGTGGTTGAGGGGTAAAAATGATTATAAGAGTTACAAGCAATTATTATAATGATTTTTTCACGTGGTTAAAAGGATTAAAATGATTTAAAAATGGTGGTTGGAATATTTGATTGATTGGTTTAACAGTGTTTAAACTAATTAATAAAAGGAAAACATTCTAACACAAAGAGAAAAGTGGGGCAAAGAAGACATTCTTTTATAGCCATCAATTCTCTTACTCCAAAAGTAAAATTTACTCTTGTCAGTTTTGAAAAACAGTCTGAAAACAGAAAAGCCAATTATGGCATCATTGAACCCTGGTTTAGACTAAAAAGGGCTGGTTTAAGCCATTTTTAGCCATTTTAGACCCTTGAATCAGCCATTACTATAGCAATACCAGGCCTAGAGCCTTCAAAACACATCAGAATGTGTGTCAGAGGCGTAGAAACCAGTTAAAACTGTTTTTACTATGATTGTTTTATCTTAAGGGTAGTTTTACCCTCTTGGCAACAGCTAAAACTACCCCAGTTGGTATCAAAACCCCATCATCAATTGAGTCCACAGACCCTGTAACTCAATTCCAGGCCAAAAGTGATGAACTTTTGTGTGAATTGTGACATCCCACGCCTGTCAGCAAGGATTTTGGGGGTCTAGCTCCCCCTTAGAGCTGGAGTTCTTTTTCCCCCCCAAATTTAATCTTTCCAATTTATTTTTCCTTTAATTCCTCATCATGTATTATACTTATAATTTACATATGTAAGTCAATTCAATTGTACAGTACAATACAGTAATAATTGACACCTCATATGTAAATCAAAGTTCACTTATGTAATACATGGGCACATTTTGACATTTCAATTGAATTTAATTGAAAATACTTCAATTCCTCATAACTTCTAAACTAAACACAACACCTCAATTTTAACACAAACATTGATGGTTAACACCACATGTGGTGTGAATTAAATTAAGGTTTTGAGGATTTTCAACTTTTGTATTGAAAATACTAAAAACTTAATTTAAGCTTATTTAGAGTTGAGTTACAAGAATTTCACTCAGAGGTGACCCCACCTGATTTTTTATGAGGAATCCAATGGTGAAATAATTTTCATGTGTTTATTTATTGAATAAAAATTTATAATAACTTTTATTTAACCCTTTTCCAAATTTATTGAATTTTTCACAATTTTGTTATAATTCCATTTTTACTTAATTTTTTCAAGTATAAATGTAATTTTATACTTACAAAATTTAATGTATTTTTATTCTTAAATTGTAATTAATTTTTTTTATTTTTAATATAATTTTATATTTATATTTTGATTTTTATTTTAATAATATAAATAAACTTATTTTATTTATATTAATATGTTATTTTTGTATTTGTGGTCTTTTGGGTATATGAAATTACCTCTAAGGCTCAAAACAATGAACAATAATTCTTAAGTATTTCCTTTCTCTTGGTGTAACTACATTTTGATGAAGTCCTTTAAGGGAATCCATAGTACTTATATACACTTCTTGAGATATTTGGGTGAGGGCAATTTGGACTTTTGGTATTGGGTACCTGTTTGGAGCAGTGTAAGTGTTCAGAGCTCTAAAGTCCCCAACCAGTCTATATTTTCCATTATGCCATGCCACTATGACTGGTGTAGTTATTTCCACTTCCTCATTATGGCCAACCTTTCTTATTACACCAAGATCTAAAAGTTCTTCAATATGAATTTCTAGAGCTTCTCTTGATTTAGGACTTGCTGGATATGCAGGTCTTCTTAAGAGTGGTGGCTAAGGTCTCTCAATATTAAGGATGATGTCAGCTTAATGACCAATAATTTCTCCCAAAGGTTCTTTGTCTGATTCAAATGCTCCTTTGTGGTCATATAAAAGGGCAGAAAGTTCATTTTCCTGATTATCAGTCACATTAAGGCTTATTTCAGCTTCATTTAACTGTTAAGATTTGAATATTTCCAACTCTAAGCTGACTGCTGCTACTTTACTTACTGTAATTTGTCTTATAAATGGTAAAAAGGCAAATTTTTGACGCTTATTGTCTCCAATAGTAAATTATCTATCTTTGTTGTTGTGTAAGTCTATTCCATACCTGATCAAATAGTCCTTTCCCAATATAAAATGGGTACTAGAGCAATTTTCCATAACAACAAATTCAACACTGATTCTTAAATTTCCATTGATATGTGGGAATATGATATTGGTCTCAAAGATTCCCAATGATTTCATTGGATTACTGGCACTATTGAATTTTATGCCATCAATTGGTAACAAGTGGTCTTCAAAATTTGGTACACAAGTCTTAAGAAAAGATTTTCCAACATAAGAGCAGAAGGCTCCTGGGTCAAGTAAAAGTTTAGTGGGGTTGTTATTAATTACCACTTCTGTTATACAGGAGTTACCAGCCATATAACCTTTTCCCCTGTGTGGTTTGGTTTTCATAAGTTGTGCATCTTGAATTTTTGACAAATCAAGTTGACCATTTCTCAATTGTGGCAAGTGGGAATAAGATTCCATGAGGTCAAAGGTGGCATTGATATTTTCTATATCCTTTGAAGATTCAGAAAATATTGATGACTTATCATCTGAATTTTCTTCAATATTATTGTCTTTTTCAATGTCAATTTCATTTATTTTTCCCCTTTTTGGACATGTATTGGCTAAGTGAGTGGTTCTTTGGCAAATATGGCACTTTCTGATTATATCTGCAGGCTTATACCTAACATTATTAGAGTTTCCTTTGGAACTTTTGTCCACAGAATATTTCCAAGACATATTTAACCTTTCTTTGAGATTCACCCTACTAGAACCAATCTTGGTTCTGGTGGTTACTTCCTCTAATATATTCATAATATCCTCTGCTGAATATTGTTCAGTAGTCCTGCTTTTGACAGCATGCTCTAAGTCACCTCCACATTGTCTCCGAATCTTTCTGTGGATCATAAATTCTGAAATGTTAGGGTATAATGCTGTTAGTCTGTCTTTTTGTTGGCAAAACCATGGTAAAGCTTTGTCTTTATCAGCATTAAATTTGGAAGATTAAAATGCTGTTTCCACTTTAAATCTCCAAGCATCATTGGCCCATTTGTTGATAATTTGGGCTTTCCACCAAGTCCAACTTTGGTGTCCATGTGCTTGCCTTAATTTGGTATACCATCTGTGAGCTGATCTGGTAAACAAGGTGTTAAATCTTGCTTTTACCAATCTGTCTGGTAATTCAAAATTTTCTTTAATAATGCCAATTCCTCTGATGAATTCCATATGGTCATATTCTCCTTCACCACTGAAGTTAGGCCATTCTTTAAGCTTTGGTAATTCTTTCAGAAGTGCTTGGCCCATTGGGGGTTCCAAGTTATGAAAAGAAGTGGGCAATTCATTTTTTAAGTGTGAATTATCAGAATCCAATACTTGTGGATTTGGAATTCTTGTACCCTCATTTGGATTCAGAGTTGTAGACATTCTTGGTAAAGTGTTCAGTATTTGTTTAATTTCATTCATTTTACTGTTGCTAAACCTTTGGAAATTATTGTATTCATGTTGGAAGGCTTGTATTAAATCTATTTTTTCAATTTTATACATTTATTCTTTATGTGTTGGTTCTTGCCATAACTCTGTCTGTCTTGTATTATCAGCAGTGACTTGATTCAATTTCATTGATAATTTTGATACTTCTTCTTGTGAAGAATCAAAACACTTTTTCAAGGAAATGGTATATGTCTTTACTTCAGTGAATGAATTTGAAATGTCATCAAAGACTTTCTTGTTATCTGACTTGATAATATTTATGGCTTGTTTAATTCTTGTTTCAATTATGTCATCAATATTGAATTTAGAATATTTGTCTGTTAACTCTTTAATAGTAGCAGATTGTTCATTTATCTTATTGCCCAAAGAATTATAATTATTGCATGCTTTAATTGCTCTTAAAACTTTTTCAAAACACATAAGTGTTTCATCGTTTTGGCTCAGACTCAAGCTATTTGTTTTAAGATTGTTACAAATTGATGAATTTTTATCAAAAATATGACTTTTTACGTCAGTTATAGCTTCATACAATTCTGGGATAGAATCAAAAATATCAGAAATCATTTCTGATATTTTAATCTGGCTTCCTCCTCCTTTGTAATTCTATCATTGTTCTGGCCATCTGAAATACATTTTCCATGGCATCATGTTGAATCTTTGGAATTCTGTAGCCCTGGCTGTACGGTTTTGTGGCTGGTGCCTTTCCTTTTCCCTTCTTCTGAGCTTGTGGCTGCTTTTTCACATTGGAATTGCTGCTGCTGGCCACTGGGGCTGTTTTTGGCACTTGTTTGGGTGGTGGAGGGTTTTTTTTGTTGAATATTATATTAGAAAACAATAAGAGAAGAGGTGAATCCTCTTCTAAAATCAAAAAGCACTCTTAGATCACAGATACAAAAAGGTCCTCTTATAGACTCAAAAACATCATTTCATATCTAAGACATGTTGTTAGTTATTTTTCTCAACATAAATAGAGTCGATGGCACTTGTTCCATTTACCCATCGACTCTTAACCATTTTGTATCTTACACCTCTCTAGGTGTGCTCGTTGTCTCTACTGTTCCTCCTTTCTTGTTCTAATCAAAGTTATTAATACCTTATCATTCAGTTGTCATGCTTTTATAGGTTATGGGCCCAGAAGCGCAAACCGGATCTGAAGCTGCCAGAAATGGCATTCCCATGCTTTCTGACAACAACTATGCCGACTGGAATGCCTCCATCCAAGCTTATTTTTTGTTCATAGGATTTTTAGACTGTGTCAACGGTGATATATCCCCCCCTTCTGAGGACAGAGGGGATTTACATCTTAAATACTGTGAACAAAAGCAAAAGGCAGCTGGTGTAATTTGTCAATCCCTGAACACAAATAATTGTGCAAAGTTTCTCAACAGGAACAATGAGAAAGACCCCATTGCGTTGTATAATGTAATAATCAAATACTATCAATCTAACCAAAGCACAAATCAAGCTAGGGTCTTCTGCAACCTTCTTTCAATAAATTGAAAGGGAAAAAAAATTAACAACTTTATAAGCAAAATAAGAATTCAATTAATGTATCTCAACTCAGTCGGAATCAGGGTTGGCAACCCTACTATATCCTCAGTAGTAGACATCTCTGACAAGTTACTTACCAAAATCATTGTAAGCAAGCTATCTCAGGGATATGACGGGTTAAAACACCTGATCTATGAACAGCGTCCTCTACTCACCGATAAGATAATAGCAAAGATCAATGATTACATCCAAGACAGTGGCAACCCATCAAGCACTACCAGCAACAACATCAAAAATGAAAGTGCCTTCTTCAAGAAAAGGGGACACAATCCACTAACAAAGAACCTTGCTGAGGACTGCCAACAGCTAAAGAAAAAGAAAGGAAAAAAGAACTCATCGGACAAGTTTGAAAAGGTCAAACATACTCAAGCCATACAATTTGAGGAGAGTGATTTGTCTGATAATGAAAGTCATGTAGTTAAATTTTCCAAAGCCTTTAAGGCTAGCAGTAATTCATCAGAAGCTTCCATCTTTCTTGATTCTTCCACCTCTTGCCATATGGTAGGAGGATCTCTAGACTCGTTTTGTAATTTTAAAAGGGGATCATTTATAGTAGAAACAGCTAACGGATCATACACCAATGCTTTGGGAAGTGGTGACATATCTTTCATATACAGAGGGGAAATCATTACCCTTAAATGCATATATGTCCACAACATTAAGGAAAATCTGATTAGTATGGGGAAGCTGTGGAAACATGGTTTCCTTATCAAGAAATTACCAAATGATTGATTCTCAATTAGACAAGGAGACTTTACTCTTATGGATGGCTATGTCAAAGACAACATGTTCCACCTAAATCTGTCATCAACCAAGGTTCATCAATTGCATATGTTCAAGCTTTCTGAATGTACCCTGCATAATAGAGCTGGACATCCTAGCAATGTAGTACTCAGACATATGTTCCCAAACGTAAAAAATCCACCTTTTTGCAAAGCCTGCGCTGTTGGAAAATCTCACCAACTGCCTTACAAAGGAAAATTAAGAAAGGCGCCTTATGCAGGACATACAGTACATTCAGACTTATCAGGAAAAATATCTCCCGTAACTATTGGCAGAGGCCAATACTACTTGAAGTTTACCAATGATTTCTCAAAATTTAAAACTGTATACATCCTTAAAAACAAATTGGAAGCATGTGAAGCGATCAAAAAGTATGTCAATCAGGTTAAAACAACTCAAAACAAACCTGTTAAAGTAATGGTAAATGACAATGGAGGAGAATATCTATCAGGAGATGTCCAAGGGTTTATTGACAAGGAAGGAATAAGGATGGAGTTGACAGCTCCATACTCACCACAACAAAACTCAGTATCAGAGAGGGGGAACAGGTCAACATCGGAAAAGGCTTGATCACTATTGTTCAACTGCAAACTCCCTGCATATTTTTGGGGAGAAGCTGTTGTCACCAGCGTCTTCCTTGAAAATATCACACCTGCAATACCAGCCTATACAAAAACCCCATTTGAGATCTGGTATGGTAAGCCTTTCAACTTATCAATACTTTGATCCTTTGGGTGTCTTTGTTTTGTCAACATCCCAAAAGTCAAACAACATGGAAAGTTTTCTCCCACAGCAACAAAGGGCATTTTCCTTGGATATGACAATTACAAACACAGCTACAGAGTCATGTTGCTGAATGGAAAAATCACTTACAGTCATGATGTGATTTTTGATGAAAACAAATTCCCTTTGCCACCCTCCAAATTGGGTATCATCCCCAGCTCCATGGCGGACAAAGACTACTTCTTGAAAAATACATCTTCCAAGTCAAACAAACATCCTCCATCAGTTGTAAATGAAGAAGCAATTGCACAACAATCATCACTGTTGGCTCCTTGGTGTCCCGGCTGGGATATACTCCTAACATTGAACACTGCACCAAAGAACATCTCCTCAAATCTTGATGAGGCTAATATTTTGGAAGGAAAAAGTAGAAGAGCAAAAATGACAATTATCAGTCATCTGTCAAAAAATCCCAAATCATGGGACGATGCAATGCGACAACCCAATAAAAAGAAATGTGTCAATGATCTGAACAACAAACTTCACAATATTACATCTAGAGGAGTCATTGAGACAGTTCCTCTCCCTTCGGGAAAGCGGTCTATTGGTTTTTTGGTACAATTCAAGCACAAATTTGATTCAGACAATAATCTAGTTAAAAACAAGGTGAGGATTTGTGCTCAAGGCTTCTCACAACAACCTGGAGTAGACTATGACCACACATTCTCACCCACAGGGAAGTTTAGTTCTTTGAGAGCTCTACTATATGTCACTAGCAACAGAAATCTTGAAGTACATCATATGGACGCTGTAGCAGCCTTTCTTAATCCATCCTTAAATGAAGAAATCTACATGAAGATTCCAACATTTATAAAACAATCGAAAAAAAATGAAGTTTGGAAACTGCATCAACCCCTTTACAGCTTAAAACAATCATCAAGATACTGGTACCTTGACATTTCCAACTTTTTTGGATCAATTGGACTGAAACCCAGCAATGCCAATCCAGGATTATTCATCTCCACCTTAAGAGATTGGCAGTGTTTTGTCCACATACATGTGGATGACTTAACAGTGGCTTCAAACAATATCAGTAGATTTAAGGTGCTAATAAGTAAGCGGTTTGAAATGGAAGATCTTGGTCCAGCCACCTCCCTGTTAGGAATGAAAGTAACAAAAAGGGACAACTTCTATTTTTTGTCTCAGTCTTCATATATTGCTGATTTATTAGATAGCTATGACATGAAAAATTGTAAACCTGTTTCTACCCCCATGGTACCAAACTCAAGACTACAAGAGGTGACTGTTAACAAAAGAAAAGAATTTGAAGTACTAAACATCAACTATCAACAAGCAGTGGGTAAAATCAGCTATCTGCAGGTAGCAACCAGGGGAGACCTTGCTTTTGTTACCTCTCAGCTATCTCAATATCTTGAAAAGTCAGGAATCAAGCACTGGTTGGCCTTCAAGCACCTACTGCAATATTTACAGGGAACGAAGCAACTAGCACTTTGGCTAGGCGGAAAATCATTGTCTTTTTCCATTTTTTGTGATGCCGACTTTTCCAACTGCAAGGACACTAGAAAATTGGTAAGCAGTTTCATGACGAAAGTTGGTGACTCTTGCATTACTTGGAAAAGTAAAAAGCAATCAACCGTATCTACTTCATCTTGCGAAGCTGAGTACAAAGCTCAGTATGAAGGTGAAAAGGAAGCAATTTGGACTGGTGTAAATGTTGTTTACCCACTAGAAATTTGTGCAGACAACCAGGGAGTGATTGCACTAGCAAGTAATTCTCAAATAACCGACAGAAACAAACATTTTGACACGATTTTTCACTGAACTCAAGAACAAATGAAAGAAAATAAACTACGACTATCATATATACATTCTCAAAGGATGCCTGCTGATGGCCTGACAAAGGCTCTGGCAAAACCAGCCCATCTCAGATTTGTTACAAACCTGGGACTTGTGGATCCTAAGAGTGAGGGGGGTGTTGAATATTATATTAGAAAGCAATAAGAGAAGAGGTGAATCCTCTTCTAAAATCAAAAAGCACTCTTAGATCACAGATACAAAAAGGTTGTCTCATAGATGCAAAAACATCATTTCATAGCTAAGACATGTTGTTAGTTATTTTTCTCAACATAAGTAGAGTCAATGGCACTTTTTCCATTTACCCATTGACTCTTAACCATTTTGTATCTTACACCTCTCTAGGTGTGCTCGTTGTCTCTACTGTTCCTCCTTGCTTGTTCTAATCAAAGGTATTAATACCTTATTGTTCAGTTGTCACGCTTTTTTAGTTTTTCCTCCATTCTGCTTTTAAGATAATAATGCTCTTCTTTTCCATCAATGGATGCCATCCATTGAGTAACCTGCAAGTGTTGGGATGGCCCAGGATTTTTCTCACATTCAGGTAAGAATTCATGCAGTTTTTCCACAGATCTGCAAGGATCTGGTACTCTTTGTGCTGCAATGCATTTTTGTAAGCCTTCTGGATGGCTTTGTTAATGTCCACTGAGGCTTCTTGTGGCGGTGTCAGCTCTTTTTGAAGGTAAAACAGTTTTATCAGCTTCAGAATGACACAATTTATCAATTTGGAGGTCATCAACTGACCCTTGTCCTGCTGTAACTGATTGGCTTCTGCCATAATCACGTCTATGACCTTTCTGCGATCTGCTTGAGGGGTTATAGCTAGCTCCTGATCTGGTTGAAGGCATATTTTATGATTAAAAAGCTTTAAAATAGTAATTTTATGTCAAAAAAACTTACTATTGGCCAAATTTTTAGCTTTCTGAAGAGTATTACTTATATCCAAGTTAATCAATTAAGAAGAAATTGGCTCAGGTTGATTATTCTTAGTCACAATAATAGTACTGGCAGGAATAATGCTGGTAACTATTGAGGCTGTTTCAATGTTTTCTTGTCTTACCGCATTTTCAGACACTAAAATTAATGAAAAAGCCAATTAATTAAGTAAAAAAAGGTATTTCAAAAAAATAAATAGAAATATAAGCCTCACTTATAATATGAAAAAATTATTCTTTTATGGATTTTTTGAATTATAAGTATTTTTTGTATGTTTTTTGAATTTTTCAATATAAGAAAAAGGATTAAAAAAGAGTAAAAAATATGTCACAGGTAAAATATCACGGCTGGGCCCTGAAATTTAAGGTGTGGATATGAAACTTTGATGAAATATCAAGTACTTTTCCTGTCCTCAAAAGCTGTATAAGGTAAAATTATTTAAAAATAGTAAGAAATGGTATTTTAAAGAGAAAACACGCCAATTTTATTGCTTTTAACTTTTTAAGTATAAAACAATAATATAATGAAAATTAATTGTTTTAGCAACAACAAAGATTTATCCAAAAATACTCTACAAGAAATAATTAAGGCTACAAAAGAAATTTCTTCAAGAGAAATTTCAATTGGAATTAATTGAGCAAAGAACTGCAAGCAATTAATTAAAGAACAAAGTCTTTGAAAGGATATTTAAAGAGAAAAAACACCCAAAAGTGACCAGAGTAAATCTGGAAACAAAGTGACAAAGCTAACAGTGATGAAAGAAGCTTTAATTCACTTCTGGGGTGGTTCAGGGGTAAAAATGTTTATAAGAGTTAAAAACAATGACTATAATGATTTTTTAACATGGTTGAAAGGTTTCAAATTATATGAAAAGGGCAGTTGGAATCTTTTATTGATTGGTTTAACAGTGTTTAAACTAATTATAAAAGGAAAAGATTCTAACATGAAGCAAAAAGTGGGGCAAAGAAGACATTCTTTTATAGCCATCAATTCTCTTACTCCAAAAGTAAAAGTTACTCTTTTCAGTCGTGGAAAACACTCTGACAGCAGAAAAGCCAATTATGGCATCATTGAACCGTGGTTTAGACCAAAAAAGGGCTGGTTTTAGCCATTTTAGACCCTTAAATCAGCCATTACTATAGTAATACCTGGCCTAGAGCGTTCAAAACACATCAGAATGAGTGTAAAAGACGTAGAAACCAGCTAAAACTGTTTTTACTAAGATTTTTTTATCTTAAGGGTAGTTTTACCCTGGTTGGCATCAAAACCTCATCATCAATTGAGTGACTCAATTCCAGGCCAAAAGTGATAAACTTTTTCATGGATTTTGACATCTCACACCTGTCAGCAAGGAGTTTGGGGGTCTGGCTCCCCCTTAGAGCTAGAGTTCCTTTTCCCCCCCAAATTTAATCTATCCAATTTTTTTTTTCCTTTAATTCCTCATCATGTATTATAATTACAATTTACATATGTAATTCGATTGAGTTTTACAGTACAGTACTGTAATAATTGACACCTCATATGTAAACAAAGCTCACTTATGTAATACACACACACATTTTGACAATTCAATTGAATTCAATTGAAAATACTTCAATTCCTCATAACTTCTAAAATATACACAACACCTCAATTTTAACACAAAAATTGATGATTAAAACTACATGTGATGTGAATTAAATTAAGGTTTTGAGGATTTTCAACTTCCATACAGAAAATACAAAAAACATAATTTAAGCTTATTTAGAGTTGAGTTACAAAAATCTCACTCAGAGGTGACCCCACCTAATTTTTTATAAGGAATCCAATGGTGAAATAAATTTTATATGTTTATTTGTTAGATAAAAAATTTATGATAAAATTTATTTAACTTTTTTCTAAAATTCTTTTATTTTGGTTAATTTTGTTAAAAATTCATTTTTACTTAATTTTTTCAAGTAAAAATGTGTTGTTACAATTTTCAAATTTAATGTATTTTTATTTTTAAATTATAATTGAATTTTTGATTATGTATATAAATTCATATTTTCATTTTAATAATGTAAATAAATTCATTTTATTTATGTTTGTGGTCTTTTGGGTATATGAAAATATGTCTAAGGCTCACAGATAAGCTCCATGTATTACATAGTTTTTCATATCTCTTTCAACAGGTGATATTGTTTTGTTTTAAGAGTGTTTTTTTCAACTTTTATTGAAATCTTAAGCTTGTGAGCTAATTGTATTTTATTGGGTAAATGATCCCATTGCATCATCGGTCTTTTTTCATGCCTTATGAATAATTCTTTTTCTTTTCTGGACCCACAGATGTGGGTTATTAAATATTTCAAAATACTGATTATTGACTTATAACATATCAAATATTCAAAAGAAAATTAGTATGAACAAAATAAATCATAGAGAAACTAAATATGAAAGCTGCACACCTGATGGCTTAATTACTGGACATAACTCATTCATGTCATTATAATAAGCCATTATTAATTCTAAATTTTCTGATTTATCCTTGTTTATGGGTTGAATCCTCTTTTTTCATATGTGGTTTTCCTGAGTTCCTTTTAATTGTGTTTATTCTAATTGGTTAGGAATTCAATAAGATAATACAATGGGTGGTCTCAACCAACGGATAGTTAGGCATTTTTCTTACCTTGTACCTAATGAGAAATTATTCTAACCTTGTTATTTCTATCTTTCATGTGTTCTTTTCTTATGGCCAGGTAGTCATCAAAAAATTGATAGTTTTTATCACTTAGTTGACCCATGCTGTTTATAAAGTCTTTAGATACCAAGCTCAGTATGTGACCTTCAAAATGATGGAAAAATTTCTCTCAGTAGTATAAATTCTTTATTTTGGAAATTTTTTATTTAAAGTTGGTCATAATCAAAATTTTATTCTATTCATTGTCACCAGAAATGCTATACAATTGCTTTATCATTCCACATTTGAAAAATAATTCCAAAAGGCTCAATGATAGACTCTCTCCAGTATTAGGCAAATGGAGAAACTAAAATTTTTAAACATAATAATAAAGCCCTTATTAGAATGATCAAAAGATCTTACCACCCACCTCAAATGCAACAAGCACCTTGCAAAAGTTTCAATCCATAATGTTTATCCATTTCTTTAAAAGAGATAAATAGTTTTCTCTATGGTTCTTAATGGTCCAACAGTTGATGGTTCCACAGAGAGGGTTATCAGGTGGTAATTTTCCCAATTTCAAGGTTTTTCTATGAAACTCTTGATAATAGTAGCAAATATAAAGAGTACTATTACTGTCCTCAGTAGAAAATATAATATAATGAAATATTATAACCACACATTTAATTTAATTATTAAAAATAATTATATAGAAAAAGGAAGTTTAATTATTATTAAATAATTTAATAATAAAAGAATCTTAATAATTATAATAAATTATAATTACTCTATCATTTTTATAGTCACTGAAAATCATAACAATAAGAAGTTTAAAGCTCTAAATAAGACAATTAAATGTGGATAATAAGAATATTTAACCACTCATGAATTAATATACAAATATTATTTCTGAAACAAATTATCACACAAAATGTGGAGAGATAATTCTTATAGAAAAATTCTATATAAAAAAATTTAAAGAAAACTTACTTATAATATTCATATAATACAACAAGTCAAAAAACAAAAGTTATTATATTAAAGAATGTTAATAGGTTAAAAAAATACCAAAAATCAATATTTTAAGATATAAAAATAACTTTTTTATTATAAAATAAGATTTAAGAGTTTTTAAGAGGAATTTTTGGATCTAAAAAGATATTTAAGACAATAATCTTATATAATAAAATACATTATTGGTTATTACAACAATAATCTTATTTCTATGATTTAAATTCTTTAAATCAAGATTAATGAAGACTAAAATACTTAATAAAATACTTTGATAATAATATTTTATACTTAATAAAATATTACTTGATTGAAATGATGATTGGTTATTGGAAAAAACAGTGATCTGTAGGCTCTTTGTATGCCTGCAGAGCAGCTCTCATGATTAATAATGGATATAGAGGGCTTTCTCAGGTCAAAACTGAAAAACCATGCTTAAAAAAAAGGTTCTTACCTTGAGGTAACTTCCTTTTAATTCCAATTTAAAGTTACCAGTGTTATTCTTAACTCCAAGTAACTTTAATCCTCTTTTGGATTAATCATTTTAATTTTTAGTATAAAATAAGTTTGTTTATATTAAATTTCATTATAAAAAAAACTTAAAAATAAAGTTTCAATCAAAAATATCATAAACTGAGCTTTTAATTAATTTTTAAAGAAATCTTAGTTTTATCTAAGAATAATTGAAATTGTTAACTTCAAGGATAATTAGCAATAGAACCTGTTTAAAAAAGATACTTAAAACTGAATATATACACATAGAACATTAATTTTCAAGCCATTTTAAATTTCCAAGAAAATCCATCAAGAATTGGATTTTTAATAAATTTTTGAAGTTATTGCTATTATTCCATGTAAAATAGCAATACACACCAAAATTTAACTTTTGATAAGGTCTTTATACTTTTAACTTTAAAGTTTTAAGCTTAATTAAGTATAGGCAGTTCTTAAAACCTTGATTTTAAGCTTGCATATTGGGATATACCCTTTGGCAGCTTGAAATTCCTGTCCAAGTTGGGATAAAGCCCATTGAAACTTTAAGTTTGGCTCAAAGTATAATACTAAACCTTAAATAAAGTTTCAAATTCTCCGATACAGGTGGAAAACCTTACTTGAATCCTTGCAGATCCAAAAAGTTAGGTACCCCAGCTCTGTTTTGGTATTTTTCCTTTGTCCCACCTTTTTGCGTGGATTTTGCCCTTTTATTTATTTAAAGCCATAATATGGACTTAAATACCTTTAAATTGAGCTCAAACAGGACTTACATTATGTATGGCAAATCCTTAGCCAATTCAGTAGATATACACAACACCTCAATTGTAACCAAAATTTTGGTAAGTTTTCATAAACCTTATACAGCTTGAAATTTAAGCTTAAATAAGCTTACATTTAACAATTTTAAAAGAATTTTAACAAACTTTCAATTGTACTGTGAGATTCTTAAATCTTCTAATAACATAAGAAATGACCATTTTTCGTCATAACACTCTATGGGTCTACCCTAGGTTATTTTTGGTTTAGAATCCAAAAATGACATAATAATTATAGCTTTCTTTATCCAAAAAAAGTTACACTTATTTTTATTATTTTTTATTTTAAATCAAATTTATAAGTCTTTTGAAGACTAAATAAACTGCATAGAAAGTTATTTGTGGCCTTATGGGTATGTCATACATATCTCACAGGCTCAGACCACTTCTTGTATAGGTTTATTCTTCTTCTCAAGCTTATATATTGAAGCAGTTTTGGCCACATGAAACTTGGGGCTAGCTGCCTTAACGTCTTTTGTAACCTTGGAATTTCAAAAATAAAAATGAAACTTGAATTTCCACTTGGGCTTCCACTAATTCTTTGAGGATGAAATCTTGTTCCTCAGCCAAAATTTTGGCACCCATATTGGAATTGATGGCACCTGGCTTTTTTGATTGCAACAACATTGACCTTAATTCTTTTCTAGATTAAATTTATTTTTCACAAAAATGGAAATCTTAACACTGAGTGAAATCACAATCATTAATGAAAACATTAAGGAGAAATATAGCCTGAAATGGTGGGATTTGTAGGTGAAGCAAAAATTTATTTTTTATTAAACCCATTCTTCATTAATATTTAATTTCTGTATTATTAAAAACATCAGATTTTGTGCTTTATTTGGATGAGTATTTGTATTCATTAGATGTGTTACTCACCTAAAAATAGCTGTATACATTGGATTGTATGTGCCATCTTATTACATTTTTGTGGAGTAATATTTTCAATTAATAGACCAATATATTCAAAAACCATATACTATTTGTCTTTAACATCATATTTTTCAGAGGACTAATTTTCTGAATCCATTTCTTGATACAGACTTCTATAGCTTGTGATATGGCCAGGGCCTTGTTATAGGCTGTATTCACTGGGTGAAGGCCCAAATATTTCTTAATTAGGGTATGAGAACTTGCTTTTGGAAAGGAAATTATTTTCAAGAAACAGAATATTGATGTGCTGTTGGTTGGAAATTTTGGAACCCTTTTATATTTGTAATTAGACCTAAAGTAGACAATTCTATGAAGTTGTCAGTTCAATTGTCCATGATTATATTATAAATGACAATGAACTTTGGATTAGGATATCCCAGTTACTTTTTGATTAAATGGGGAGAATAATGGAACCGAATAAGAAATGGTGAGGTAGAATAAATAAAAAAGGTAGGAAATGTAATTTCAATTCTGTCAAAGCTTGGTAATTTTTGAAGCTAAAATTATCTGGGTTTGTGCGACTTGAGTTCTCATTGAGACCAATTGAGTCTCAAAAAAGAAGTGATTGGTCAATTCAGTACCAGATTGACATGCATTGTTGTGGTGGGGGATCCATTAGTTAAAATGAAAATTTCAGGGCTGTACAGTCCTGGGAGACTTACTTGAATAACCAAAATTACATCATTTCTGTATATATCATAACAGAAATGTCATATTCCTACTTTTTCAGGGTACTGTCACAGAAAAGTTTCTTGCTATTTTGTCTAGGTAGCTTCTGACCAGGACTTAAGTTTTCCCAGTGGCTGCCTTATTCCATACTTACAACTCCCAAAATTTGGTAAGTAGAAGGGTTTATGGGGTCAAAAAGGAAATAGATATTTTAAAAAAAGTTCCTATTTAACATGAGAAAGCTTCAAAGGCCACATTGGAGGCTATAGCTTTGTAAATAATCTTTTTTCTGCCATTTTTGATACCCATTCCATACCAAACAAGATACAGCCCTCTTCATCTTTTTTATGGTGGAGCTAGTATATCAACCAAAATAGATGTGCAATTGTTTTATTAATTATTAATAAGTATATTTGTTTGAAAAGGTAGAAGCTCTGGAATAATACTCACCCCATGGATTCTGACAAATATGGAATACTCCATCAACAAAGGCAAATTTACGCAAGTCAGGAGAATGCCAATATCAATTTACCACTTATTGCTTCAAACTCTATCAGAAACTGACTAAATTAGAAGCTAGGTAATTTCAGAAACCTTCAAATAGTAGGAAATATATTCATCCTTCATAATTGGATTCTCTTTTTGAGGTACACAGTACCACCTTGTCCATATTTCTATATATTACATCTTTACAAGGCCATTTGTATGGAACAATTGTACATTTGGAGGAGATTATTTTGGGGTCATTTGTGATGAGATGATTGAGATCTTTGTGATATATTGTTGATCTTCTGAGTTAATGTGTCTTATGCTAGGGTGAGGTACCCTTTAAAAAGAGAATTGATAACATCCAGTAAAAATTGAGGTGGTAATCCTATTAGTATGAATATGACTTCCAAATATGCTCTACTTTTCATAGGGGCTTTTTGGAGAAAAAAGAGTGGCCTGGAGCTCAGTAATAAGGGAGCTCACTTGGAATTCTCTAGGGAATTAAGGAAAACAATATAATAATATATTTCTTTAACATGGAATATGCAAGTACAAGATGAGAGTAAAATAAGAAAGAAATCCAACCAAGTAAGTTTTTTATCACTGTTTCAACCTTCAATGAAGAAAAATGTAATTACTAAAGGATATTGTAACCAATATCAAATGACAGGCAAGGAAAAGAGTGAAAATGACTGACTTAAGAATATCAGTATTTAATATCAATTTGAAAAGAAAATAAAAATAAATCCAGTAGATTAATAAAATGGATTAAAGTCCTCAGGTGAGGAAACAGTGGGAAGTATATGTGAGGAGTTTACAGACTGATCCTTTCTGGTTTAAACACAAGTTGTATGAATGGTGGACCACTGTATTTACTGTTTTGGGAAAGAATACACTGTCAAGATTGGGAAATGAACTGGGTGTATTGAAAATCCAACAGTATAGAATTAAATTTACCAAAAGGGTCAATGACATACAGATCTCTTGGATGTAGTCTGTATGGATAAATTGAGCTGTCCAGGGAGGTCATTGAACTTTTATTTATTGACAACTTATTTGAATAAATTCCTCTTTAAATAATACTGGAATATCCCTTTCCAGTATTTTTTTGGGGGAATACTTCATGAATGATTCTACCTATACCTGGATGGGCCAGGTAATTGGTGTTCTTGAATGAACTTCCTGGAATCCTACTCACTAACCCCTCTTGGATGATACATGGAAATCTTTTAATTCTTCCTTGAAAACTGACTTGAGTATTGATGACTTCTTTTTTCAGATGACAGAATCAAGTATCAAAAAGGTAACTATTGAATTGATGATGAAAATGGTGTACAAAACCATGTATGGTACTTGTTGATATCTGGAAGTAATATGGTCCAAAATTTTGGAAAGGTCCTTCTGCCAAACTGGTCATTAGCACCCTCCTGATGAATTCTTGATTCTGGGGGTCTATGGTGATTTATGGGAAAAATTTGAACCGGTGGGCCATAGGGTCCTATGGACAGTAGAGGCTGTGGGGGGGCCCAATGTACCGAAAATCCCTAATGAAATGGGGTAGGCCAAAAGGCCTGGTGATTCTTTAAGGGCCCATAGGTTCATGAGATAATTACAAGGCCCCCTAGGGGCTATCATTGATGGTGGGGGCCCAGGAGGGCCAATGAGGTCAAATTGGACAATTAAAGTGGGTGTGGCCCAGGGGCCACAGAGCACAGGAGTGGCCAATTGGCCCCAATATGGCTTATGAATTTTTTTTCCATAAGTCCATTCATGAGGGGGGTTATGCTCATGGCTGTGACAGTGTCCAAGATATTGGAAATTATAGTATTATTAACTTTAATTTTGAGATATTTTTATTTTCAAAAATTCTCAATAGCATCATGAGAAGCCAAGACCCAAGGTTTTGGAAAATACAATGAATAATGGCATAATGTTTTGATGAGAAGTTTTTATACTGGTAAAGCCAAGTGCCTAGTTAGAGAATCCTTCTAGAATATATTTCAACCACCTTAAAAAATGGAAAATATTGACTTCATTTATTCAATTAATTCCCCATTTTCTTTTCTGAGAGAGAAAATGTACTTCCATATCTGTTCTGGGTATACAGTTGGAAAGTTTTTTTGAGCTTATTTTTCTCAAAAGCAAATTTCAAGACTTTTCAAGATTGAAAGGGGTAAGTATTTGGGATAATGAGCTTTTCCACAGATATTTCTGAGGACATTCCACTGTTTGGTTGAGCCTCATATGTGGGGGTAGAGATAATGCAAGGCCTCTTATTCACCTTGGTCTCTCTCTTGAGAACCGGCAAATTTTCAGGTTATGATGGAACATGAATCAAGGTGGCTTCATGTGGTAATAATAGGTTGTTCACAAATTTCTTCTTAGTACTTCAATTCCTATTCCATTTTGAAATTAGTAAGTTCAAAGTAGGAATTTTCTTTTTGTTTGGGAGCTGAATATCAGCTGAAAGTGTGATAAAAATGTAAAGATTTGAAAAGAAGACATCCTCACAAATCTCACTCAAAGAAAGCACGCATTACTGGCTTAATCACTTTTGTGCACTGGGGATTGATCTTGACATAAGTGATTATTAAAATAGAGATAATTTTCCAGGGTGAGCTGTCCCATTACACTCAGGAAGTATTCAATTACTAGGAATATCAAATGGAATGTGCACCAATAATAGAACTCATTGTTGATAAAATGGGTTATTATTTATCTTTCTTTTGACTTTGTATGCCTCACTATGGCCAAATTTGTCAATTCATTGTTTGTTGTTATATAATAAACTTAATCCTCTATTGGATTCTAGAAGCAAGCAGAAAATCCTGACCTTGATGCTCTCCTTTGATATTTTTTATGTATATTAGGAATTGATTCAAAATTTAATTAATATCAGTGATTCACTGGACTAATAATACCAAGAAGGATTTATATTGTTACTTTTTAGCCTAGCTGCTGATTATAAATATTAAAAAAGTGGAATGAGGTGAATCTTGAATAATTTTTGTAATTATCTCTTTTATAGAATAATATAGCTTGGTTCCAAACTTTCTGAATATTTTCATCTTCAAATATGGTGAATGTTCTCTGGGCTAACACAAGGAAATCCACAATTATCTTCTGTTGATTATGATTCTCCTGGCTTTTCATTTAAACTCCTTCTGTAGATTTATGATCCATGATGATCAATTCTCCCAGGCTTCATATTGGCCTAGGTGGTGGGCTTGATGTTTATTTAAGTTTGAGGTTTTTTGGACAATAATAAATATTTTTTTTGGTACAATTTTTTCAGAAATACGTTTATGAAGAAACCTTTTTGATGGAATCCCAGGTCTCATGGGGGAAGGGCCTAAAATACATTTGTATAAAGTGTCAGTTTTTAGAAATTTAAATGTATGGTTGTATTAAATTGGTATATATTATAAAATGAAAAGCTAAAAGAAGTTCTCATCTTGAGGCTTCCATAATTGTTGTTAATCCCAATGAAGATCAGCTCAGGTAAATATAAATTACTGAAAAAAAATAATTTTCAGTATCCTCAAATGAGTAGGCCATTGGACATCTCAGGTTATGGTGAGAAAAACATATTTCAACTTTTTTTATCTTTTCTAATGGGATGTTAAATTTCCCTTTAGTCATAGTTCAATTACTCTTTTCACCTTTATCAAGGATACCTTGATGTGTAGGGTGGGTGATTCTGATAGCTTGCCAAGATAATATTACTTGAAATATTTGAGAGGATGGGAGTTCCAATGAGAGATACTAGTTTTCCTTTGGGGTCATGAAAATGTATAATGAGGTGAATAAATTAATGGATGAAGTAAGATTAATGGCTTCTTTCATATTTTTAGGTGTGAGAAATTCAAAGTATATTATTATTTGGAGCTTTTGATTAAGAAAAGGTAGGTTTGTTTTCCCTTAAGTAAAAAAGCTTAACTAACTAAGAAAGAGCTTCAACTACAAGGATTTAAAATTCTCAAAATTTCAATGAGATAATATGGGGAGAAACCATGCCCTTTTCTGGATAAAATTGTCTGCTACAGATGTGTCAGAGGGAACTATAGATTTTGATATAATAGATCCAATGATTTGATTTAAATATTATGAAAATACTACTGAAGTGGCTTATAATTTCAAAATATTTTCCCAATTAATTGAAATTTAATAATATCAAGGCATGCAGTAGGTTAATCTTTGGTGATTTGGGTCATTGTTTAATAATTATTAATAGTGAATGTATTTCATTTTTTAGGGAACTTTTTGGGTTCAAATAATTGGTATTCTGTGTCAGGTAGATAGTAATATTACATATAAAATTATAATAAGAAAAATAAGATTAGAAAATAGACAGGAAACACTTCTGAGGAAAGAAGAATACTCATGGGGAACTGAGGTTTTTATATTTCTTAAAAATGATAATGTTTTGAGTAATGAATATGAAATACTAACTATATTGTATTTAAAATTCTCTCTATTTTTCTTTCTAACACACCCCTCCAAAAAAAATTCATACAATTACTAAATTGTCCAACCTTTATTATTCCTATCCAGTTTATCTCTACTTTTTTCCAGACTATCAGTTCATTCATAATATGGAATTCTCTGAATTTTCTTTAACTTATTCCTAATTTATTAATCTTTTTATATTTGTATTGATGAATTTTCTTCTGATAGAATTTATGGTTTTATTCCTCCAAGTAAATTCTCCATATGTGTTTCTAACCACAGTGCTCATTTTCTGAAAAGGATAGTACCATGTATTCTGCTTGAAAAATTGAATTTTCAATGCATTTTTTTCTTCTTGAGCTTCATGATAACAGTTAACCAATCAAGAAAATTCTATACCCATGTTGTGAAGTAAAGCCCACCCCAATTTTCATCCACATATGCTTTCATATTCTCCAAACTATCCCCCAAGCTGATAGTTATTTCTTGATGCCTTTTCATACCACTATATGAACTGACGTGATGTAATTATTCCCAGTATTGAAAATAAGCTTTCATTTTAAGCCTCACCAATAAATTGACAGAGTAAATGATATCTGGAATTGTTTATTGAGCTAATAATGGTATCATTCCTGTTTCCATATGATTTGTATCCAATTATTTAATGTTCATTTCTGGGAGTAGCTGATTTTCTGTGAATTTTCTGTTTTTTTCAATGAAAATTTTCTTTATAAAAATTTGTTTACTTGGATGAAATTTACTTCTAACCCTAATACACTTCCTAACTCATTGTCCACTTGATTTTGAGCCTGCCTGAAATTTCCTGCTTAAAATATGAAAATATTTTCTTTTCACTTGTTAGTACACCATAATCAATGCAGATACATAGCATTTAAATTCCTCTGTCCTTCCTGAAAGTATATATTCTTTAATTTATTCTTAATTTATTTGATATTTAACCACCAACATCTTTCTGCTTGTTTCAAACCATAAAATGTTTCCTTCAGCTTCAAAACTTTTTCACTCAATACTATCTGGACCAGTGGTGGTCTGAAATATATATATTCAGGTATTGAGCTATGTAAATATGCTATAGAACTTGGTTACCATTGGAGTGATCTTTTTCTTCCCATACTGCAATCTTCTCTGAGATATTCAATCATTCTTCACACACCTTCATTGACTTTGATCTATGTTATTTGCCATGGGCTTCTTTGAAGTTTTCAAGTACAACACTATTAAAATTTCTTGCTATTACAATCAATTCAAAATCTTGATCTTGATGATTAATATGGTTCTAAATTTCATCATTAAACAGGCAAGTTCTTTACATTCAAAAGTCTGCTAGAAAGGAATTTGGGGAGTCTGGCACCCTCAGATCCATGATTTCTTTTCACCCTCAAACATTAATCTTTCCAATTTATTTTATTTGAATTCCTCCACATGTCCTATAAATCAAAATTTACATATTTAATTCAATTGAATACTCAAAGTACAAAACTACAATTATTAATTCCTCATATATAAATTAAAATTAAATTCTGTAATACAAACAAACTTTTTGACAAATTTCATCAAAATACTTGACTTTTTCATAGCTTGTAAAATACACATCACACCTTATTATTAACACAAAAAGTTATGGTTAACACCACATTTTATATGAATTGAATCAAATATTGATCATTCTCAGACTCTAATACTGAAAATTTTTAAGAATCAATTGAAGCTTATTTAAAGCTGAATTACAAAAATTTTACCCAGAGATGATCTAAGGTATTTTTGCTTATGGAATCCAATTTGAAAATAAAAATTTATATGTTTTTTTAAACCAGAAATAAATTTTTAATAAATTTTAATAAAATTTTATTTTTGTTTGAATTATTAGAAAAAAAAAGTGTTAATTTTTGCTTTTTTTTCTTTCTTAATTTCATTTTCTTTAAGTTTTTTTATCTTTATTATAAATTTCTTCAATTTTATTTTGTTTTTTGTGAAAGTTTGGATATATAAAAATACCTTCAAAGCTTACTACTATTTTGCAATAAGATTTAAATAATGTCAGAATCTTTTATTGACCTTAATAGCCATCAGGTGAAAACCATTTTTTTTACTTGATGTTGAAATTCTAATGGATTGGGATACAATAATTCCAAGGCATAAATTAAAGTTAATTTTATTTTTCTACCAATGATACATAGTTCTTTAGGCCAAGTTAAGTTCCCTGAAGGATGGCAAAGACTGGATGCTTCTTTGTAATTTGACTTTTGCGTTGTGGTCTTGTGGGGAGTTTCCAGTATTATGATCAATTAAGATATATAATTAATTGAAACATTAGGGAAAATAAATAATTAATTGAATAAACACATTATGAACTTTTTCATAGAAGCAGGGAATTGGCAATTAGCTAAGAAGAGCTGAGGTTTTAAATTAAAATGAATGTTTTCCTTATCTTAGGTTAGGTTTAAATATTTAAATGAAATAAGATTTTTAAAAAAAATGAAAATATGCTTTTGGTAAATTACCAGGGGACTGAATTAAAAAAATCTAGGATCTATTATTGAACAACATGGGTTATGCATTGTGGAATTTGGATGTCAAATCCTATAATATTTTAATGTGGCATTTGGTAGATTTGACACCCCTTAAAAATGTCAAAGATTATAAACCCCTTTTTTTTCCATGTATATTGTTTGTTTAATTATTGTTTTCAAAAATAAATAAACACAATAGAACTCTTCCTAATCCATACACTTACACTGACTGTTCATATAAATTTATAAAAAAAATCAATTAAAAAAATTTAAAACCTCAACAAAAAAGTAAAACATGAACTTTTTGATTTTACCTTTTGAAAAAGGAAATAACTTTATTGATTATCATTTTCAAGCCATTATGTTCTTTAGTAGAACATTCAAAAGTAACTTTTTTTTAAAGTTAGTTGGTATATATCAAGCAAGAATTTGTTTCAAGGCTTATTTCTTTTTTTATTTTGGCAGAATTCAGAATATTCAATTATCTTTTGTCTTCCTAAAAAAAATCTGTGGAAATACAAAGTCAAGCCAAATTAATAACAAAAAAACAATTTATTATTGAAAGTTGATTGTGTGAGAAATCATTGACTGTATCATTCATTTGCTTTAAAAAAAATAACAAAAAATTCAAAAGGATGATACAAAAGCATTTCCCAATGTTTCTATTTGCGAATAAGAAAGTTGAAAAAACGATAATTACATTTATATGGATTGAATTACTTTTGAAGTTGCTTATAAGGTATATATATTAATCAAGTTTTTGTATCAATCAATAAATCAAAGGAATTAGTCCCAATTTTTGGAGGTTGACCTAAGACGATGGAAGATGATGGGGTTAACAAATCATCAAAATCCCCAAAAATTGCAGCTTCTGTTAAAAATCCAGTTGTGGTTTCATAGGTCGACTTTAAAAATGGTGATACATGATTTGATAATCCGGACCTATTAAACGGTTTATAAAGCCCCTCTGAAGTCTATTATGTGTCATAGGCGTATACATAATCGTGAGCGCAATGAGTCAAGAAAGAGAAAAAAACGATATCATAAAATTCAAACCAATCATTATCACGAAATTTCACAAAGCGAAAGTATGGAAAAGTAGTCAGTATTCCATTCGCAATATCACTTTGTTTACGCCTTTTAATTCCAAAAAGAAAGTCAAAGATTTTTTACAAGAATTGACAAACCATATAATCGGCAATTATAGTTAGATGTCGATAATCTACGCCAATTCCGTATACCCCGAATACGGCACTCATCTCTTTAATAATGGCGCTGCGAGCTGCTTCAACTCCGTATGTCTTTAAAATTGCATTGATATCATTGGAGTATAAATGATTGAGATCTATAATCCCCCATCCAAAGTCCCATGCTGCTGTCAGATTCGCACCCTCGGTCATTCCATAGCGCGTTCTATCTTCATGCGGATTATCAGGTTTGGATACCAGTGCTCGGCTAATGCCTGGTATTTCTTGAATTACTGCCGATCTACAACACTTTTCAATCAATCCTACCAACAGTAATTTATGCGATGTCGACGGAAACTAGTTATCGCAAAGCCATATTAGCTTACATTTTATTGTGTCCTTTTTCTTGCTTCACGCAATTTCACCATGACTATGAATAATATGCTCACCTGCATTGTAAATTGACAATATTCACCACCTTCATCATCAAACTTGATTGATGTGATGTATTTCGCTGATTCTTCAACCTCTTGTCCAAGTTGTCTAATAGTAATTTGTCGATTCTCAAGCTCCTCAAGTTTTTCAGCCTCTTCGGTATCTGCTATGCTAAGAGAAGCATCATCATCCTCGTCATGGGTGCCGTTAGCTCCTGTCAATCTCCTCAACTTTTCATCATCCATAGCATCCTCATCTTCATCTGATTCTGCACCATCTTTATCATAGTCGCATACTTCACCTTTTTGGCGTGCTCGTTTCTCATCGCCCGCGTCTCCATCCTCAATGTCTGCTTCATCCCACTCCCTAACAGGTGCATTCTCATCATCATTACCCTCGACCTCAATATCTTCATCTTCCCGGCTAGAGTTTGCTCCTTTTGTCTGAGTCGAGCGTCCTTTCCCAATTTCAGCAAACTGAGTTTTGATATCGTTTTGACGTGTCTTAAGCTCTCGGGTGATTGTCCGCTCTAACAATGGTATAAAGGCTCTGACAATCGACTTGAAGACGGTATCAACTTTAATATTATATTCACTACAATACTCTTCAGAGGGATAAAGTCGTAAACAAATCT
Organism: Austropuccinia psidii; assembly: GCA_023105745.1. Lineage (NCBI taxonomy): Eukaryota > Fungi > Basidiomycota > Pucciniomycetes > Pucciniales > Sphaerophragmiaceae > Austropuccinia > Austropuccinia psidii. Next base: position 47,149,242 of record JALGQZ010000009.1, read on the forward strand.
CGTAAGCTTTATAACGCGACCCGTTCTGCTTTCCAGTCAAGCGCTCATTAACCACAATTTCATTGACCACTTCAGATAAACGCAATTTGGCTGTTTGTTTAATAAATAGCGCAAATTCTTCATCTGAAACCTCCTCTCGAATTGGAAACTTCATTGTTGGAGTCTTAATATTCGTAGATGCTGTCATCACTATCTCTCGTAAACGAGGAATGCCCAAGGTGACATTGGCAGCACCGTGGCCAGCAAAGTGAAAGGTGTTAAGTGTCATTTGCGTCGAAGGTTCTCCAACACCTTGTGAGGCCAATAGTCCAACTACTTCACCCGGATCAACAAGTCCTTTCATGAAACGGACATGCATCAACGATCGAAAAAGTTGCATGGGAACTAACTGATTCGATTTGATGTATGCTGGCCAATGTTTGCGTATATGTTTTCTAGATTTTAATATCCGCATTGGGTTCGATTGCTGGTATTCGTAAACCTCTCTTTCGAATCTTTCTGATACACTGCCTAAGTACCGACTAGGGCTATAAAGAGACAACGTTGGTGGTGACAACAGTTGAGCGCCAATCCTCAGCGCCTTGAGAAGCTGTTCGCCATGATTGACGGCAATTTCAGAATCTACCTTGTCAATAATTTGGGAGGGTTTGAAGTGTTGAATCAACGAGGCGCGATTCAATAAGGAAAAGCTAAATTGGTAGAGATGTTTTTGTTTGGTGACATCGAGCGAATCATCACCGTAGTGGAACTGGAGCACCGAGGCATCACTATTTCTAACAGTATGGTCATAATGTACCCGAACTCCCTCCAAATGCTTGATTAAACATCGCTGAAGATAACCCGACCGACTGGTCTTGACAGCTGTATCAATCAACCCTTCGCGACCAGCCATGCAATGAAAGAAATACTCCTGGGGTCGAATACCAGTCAAGAATCTTTGAGCAACAAACCCGCCTGCCCGGGGTGCCGTCTCAAATGCTCGAAAAGATGGTAATGTCTTGCCACTGACCATTACGGGAACACGGCGGCCTTCAAGAGCTTGTTGGCCAAGGAGGCAGGAAATTTGAGACGCGTTAACCGGCGTTCCCTTGGCACCAGACCCAGTCATCATTTGCATGTTATTCCAAGGAAAAGGCTTTGACAAACCAGAAGGAAGACATTGTTTGTTGATTTCTGTTTGCAATGAAGAATTTTCACCGCTGTAAGCATTATCTAAGGCCGCCATCTTCATGTCATCCCTCAAGATTTCTTGAAGTCGATTCTCCAAGTCGAGCATGCCTTGAGGGGTTGTAACTTCTTTTTCTAGCATACCAACCGTTGATAAAGTGGCCTTAATGCCTCGCTGAGTGGTTTCCGAAATCAGCTTGGAACGTATGTCATTCCCACGTTTCGTCAGTTGAAGATCGTCCATTCGGCACGTAAACGCGCGATGTTGAAGGAACTTGGTAAATAACCGGCTGAGGATTCCTAATAAGCGACCAGCAACTTCGGCGCCGTACAAATCGTAAACAGAATGGATTAACCCATAGGATGAAGCACCAATCTGAGATTTATCAATCACGCCACACAATAAATTACCATCATAAAAGATCACAGACTCCTCAGCACTGTGAATGCCCCAAGCCTTACCCGGCACTTTAGATGTCGAAAATAAGTTTAGACCAAAAGCCTCAAGTGGGGTGATGTTTTTCATAATTGTTGAGATTATCTGTTTACCAGTCCACAGTGGTTGTGGCTTCCAGATAGCTGGTGGCATGGTTAAAACCCTACCTTGTCCTGAATAATTTCCCTCAGGCCGAAGAGCGCCATATATAATCTGATAATAATTGTCTCTATTGAAGAAAGTGTCCTTATTGGTCATCCATACTCCTGCAACAATATGATCTTGAATTAGCCCACGTAGGGGATTTCCAGAAGTTGGTACCAAGTATTGATTATCATTGTTTGCAATTGTTCGGGCCTCACTTTGAGCAACTAAGCTCTGGGGAAAATGCATGTTCATTTCTGAGAAAACGGCAGTGAGGCAATAATTATATTTAGATAAAGCATCTTTTTTGCCAAAGGAAGGGCGAAAGATTCAAGGACATACCATCTCCATCAAAATCTGCATTGTAAGAATTACAATTAGCGTAATGCATGCGAATGGTTTTTTCACCTTTTAAAATTCGAGCGCGATGGCACATCATACTGGGTTTGTGGAGCGTTGGTTGCCGATTGAGAATCAAAATATCCCCATTATCTAAGTGACGGTGAACGCGCTTGGATCGCATCGGAGTTCTGGTCGATGGCAACCCAACATCAGGTCTACTCAATTTGCCATACCGATCAGCATCACTAGACGTGTTCAACAACGTATTTGCCAATGCTTTCCTCGCCTCTTCATCCATTTTGTCTAAAGAAATCATTGCACCATTTTCATCTTGAACATACACGGCTCCTGGATGTTTATGGGGACCGTTACAGACCAATCGATGCATTTGCTCAAAGTTATGAGCTGTAACAAATTCTGGAAAGGTCAATTTTTTCGCAAAGACCGGAGGTACTCCAATTTCATTAGTCTCAATGTTGACATCAGGCGAAATGACCGATCGAGCAGCATAATTGACACGTTTTCCCTAGACAATGGGCACAAGAGATGAGTAAAATAAATTCAACCAAGTTGAGAGGAGAGACATAGAGAAAGCAAAATTGTAAATGCAGTTTTAGAAGGCGAAATGCGGACCATCATATTCATCCGAAAGAGACCCTCTTTTTTTTCTAAAAGCTGCTTGATACCCGCAGGTGGTAATTTACCCGGTCCCATCACTGCAGGGTTCTTAGTGCTATCCATCAAACTGTTCACAGCAACTTGCATTCCAACGCATGCTTCCAGGATTTGACTGTAAAGTTTGGTTCGATTAAGTCGAAGTGCTTCAAGCTCCTCACGCCGAAGAGATATTTGAGAGTGTGGCTTGGCGCTAGCAGCGGAAAGTTCATTATTCAGGTCACGAAGTTTGATAGTTTGGCTCAGAATATCAGCTAACAGTTGGTTTTGAGGAGATTCCATGGTCTGGCCACCCATGATGACGGCAGGGCGAAATCGTGAAGGGGGCACGGGGACAACATCAAGGAAAAACATGTCAGCTGTGATTGAAGTATGAGTCAAGCGTTGAGCAGGCCCATGGGCGCCGAAAAGCAAACCACACAGCTCGTGTTCATTTTGGAATAGCCGGCGGAGATGGGCGCGGACTTCTTGTGCTAGCATCATACGCTCAGTTTGTTTCGTTTTCTTAGCTTGAGATTTTGTTTGAAGACGCTTTGGGCCCATACCCTTTTCCTCTTCATTATCAAACAATTCTTCGTCCCCATCGTCTTCTTCCTCTTCCTCTTCTTCTTCTTCGGTTGCCTGAGAATCATCAGAGTTGCCGCTGCCATTGGTTTGATGATCTAGAATCCCTCCTTCAGAATCAGAACTTCCAATATTTGACTTGGGATTCTGAGCCCAAGCAGAAGCGTCGCTACTTTGATCACTATCGCTTGAAACATCAACGGCAGTTGGAGAGCGATGCTTCCGCCGCCGCTTTTTGCAGTTTGCCACTTTCTTCACTGAGTTCCTGCGAGGTCCTGCCCCATTAGCATCGTCTTGTAGGACATCAGGCCGAATCTTTCTTGTGAGGCGATGGATTTCAGCTTGCTTCTCGACAAGAGAGTATTCCATGATCTTGGTATGGCCATCTTTTCTCATTCGGGAGGAAAATGCCCCACATCGTTCACAACGTTTTTTGGGCAACAACTTGATCAAGTCCGAGATCACTTGCCTCCTCCGATCATAGCACATCCCGATTTTATAATCATCATTGATCAAATCAGGATTTTCGGTCGCTTGTTTTTGGCGCAAACATTCATCAACAAATTTTGAAAGAATTGATTTGTAAAATGACGCATCACCCCCTCCTCGTTGATTCAACTGCTTTTCTTCCAGTGGAAATTCGGCTTCACCATTAGCATTCAGTTCTTCTGGTAAGGGTCGTTTACCGGCTTTAACTTCCGGAGCAGTTGGAAAATCATCTATTGAATTTGATTCAATCAGTAAACCGTTGTTTAATAATATTAGCTTGGCGCAATAACGAATAACCTAATTAAGATAAGAATCAATTTGATGAGTTGCTAGATTTCCTTTCAGTGATGAGTGAGAATTGGATCAGACATACAATCATTTCAGAACAGAGAAAATGATGACAGTAAAAACATGTAGCCCTCAAGATCTGAAAGGCATGCCTCATAAATAAAGGATGAAAAACAGGAACATTGAGTTCGATATGTCCAAAATGTCCGGGACATTGAGAATTGAGGAGAGAACAAGTCCGACAGATATCTTTCCAATGCAATGGGCCCAACCTAGGATCATAAAGCCCGCCTATGTTAGGTTCATTTTTACTATCCAGGAGGTTGGGATTGGTGATTTGAAGAACAGAGATGGCTCGAATGTCAGAAGATATTAGGGGTGAGAATGATGCAGAGGTTATATTACTGAGGATGGGATGAGCTGGATCCATATTGGTGTGATTAGATTAATACAAGTGAGCTTCTTAATGCTGAGGCTTGTAGTATTCAATCAAGGCATTAGATACTAATTTCTCAGCATATCAAACGCCAAATCCAGATCGGTGTTATTGCGAGCGTAGTGATTAGTGTGGGAGGCAGTGTCTGATGAAAAGGTCTGGCTTGAGGCACAATTGAATTGAAAGGTTTTATGAGCGATTTAGATCATCAATCAAAATCCGAAGAGATGGGTGACTAGCAAACCACGCTCCAAAAGCGCATTCAATTAAGACAATGTCCCAAGCGAAATATTATAACCAAAAAAACTGGACGAAGACGAACGAAGCCTGGATGCAAAATCGGGAACGGCGAAATCAGAGTTAATCCATGATCCTAAAGAGCGCTTAATTGATACTGATGATGGACTTACGACTTTGATCAACACTTTTCCACCCAAAGATTTTAGAATGATCTGACGATCCAGCGATATTGCCAATAGTCCCATACTGTGTTGATGTCAAAGGTTTAGTTGGCGCTTCAAAATCTTGCGCTGGGCGGGTTGTGGTTTGGATAAGAGCAAATTGCATAAAATGAATTCAATCACGACGGGAGAATGACACGAAACTTCGAGGCCCGGTTTAGAGCATCCACACCACATGAGAGATGATAAAAATCAGGAGCTAAATCCTTGGGGTGCATCCTCAATGCTGCGAGATGCCTCCCCAACATGCTGTGCCAAATTTCAGCATAGCCAGCTGGTGGGCTAAACATAGCTTTCACAATTTTTTGTCATGCTTTATTTTTTCTCAAATTTTTGAAATTCTCATTCTTATTTTTATCTTCACAAAATTTTTTACATTCTCATTTTTATTTTTTTATAATTTGAACTTTTTTGATTCTCAACTTCCTTTTTAAAAAGGATATTAACAGCCTAATTCAAATCATCACAAAAACCACAACAGAAATAGTACAGACCAATCAAGCCACAAATTCAGCTGTTGGAATAATAAATGACAACACTGAAGCCACCCCCATAAAAACTCAAATGGCAAACTTTTCATGTAATCATCATGAGGGACTTCAATTTTTACATAAAGACTAATTTGTTTCCCAAAATGATTCCAAATATAGAAGAATCATATCTATATCTCCAACAAATATTCAACACAGCTGGAAACCTAATCCTAAATAGCCTCTAGAAGGTTTCAGTGGCCATGTGTCAAATATCTTATGGTGTGGCTGCCAGAAAAGTCAATGAATATCTCCACTTGGCTGAAACCACATTAATACAACACTTTGAAGAGTTTTTTAAAGAAATGATGAAGCTTTTTGAGAAAAAATACCTTCAATATTCAAATTTAAGTGATATTAAGCATCTACTAAAAATGGGAGAGAAATATGGCTTGCCTGGGATGTTGGGGCCATTAGACTGCATGCATTGGCAAAGTAAAAATTTCCCATGTGAGCAGGCTGGTCAATATACACCAGAGCATTTTTGGTGTAACTTGCTGGCCAATCACACATTATTACCAGGAGAGAGCTTTGGCATACTTTGTTTTTTCTTAATATGTAACTTTCTTTTCACCCTGATATCACTTGAATATTCCTGTTTTATTCTTATGAGGTGAAAATACAGGTTTTTGATTTCTCTCAAGAGAAGGACTTGATTATAATAATAAAAGCATCTAACATTAAACATTTCCAAAAATCCAAATTTCGCTTACCTTTATTCTAGAGGTTTATACTACCCACAAGTAGGCTTTCACTTCATTTAATTTACAGAATGGTCAGGTATTTTCAATGAAAATAATTTACAAGAGTATATGACATAAATGAAGAAATTATCCATTAAATAATAAATGTTAATCCCATTTGTGTTCTTAAAACATACTGAAGTTAGTATTCATATTTTTTTCAGGAAAGTGAAAAAAAAGAAATTCCCAACCTCTTAAGAGAACCAAATTTAATCTATAGAAGAGAAGAGTACTTATTAAGATCACTGAAAGTAAATTAAGTTATATGCTCAAAGAATGGAGGAGAATAACATAATCTTTAATATCAAAAATAATTTGAAGCAATAAATAATTAGATATATACAATAAATTTAATACTCTTCTGATTTTTGGTGAATTGTATAAATAAAAGAAGTTATAAATTGGGAATTTTCTGATCCAAAATATAATGTTCTCCATGCATGTGAATTAATGTCTTTATGAAAGATTGATAAATAGTATTTTTTGATTTAGGTTTGATCCAAAGAAATTGAAAGTTAGTTTTTCTATGAGAACTACAAATTTTATGGTTGAATAATCCAATCATAATCTTCAAATTTTATAAAGTCAGTCATAGTCTAGGATTCCTGATGTATTTTCATATTCCTTTTGAGCTCAAAAAAAGGGTTTCTGAAGTTAATTTTTGGATAAGAAAGGTCTTTTACTTTGGGTAATGATGAGAATCATTTTTCAGAAGTAATTTTGATAAAACATTTATTTTTTATTTTCTACAAAAATCGGAGTTTTCTGAAAGAACACTTTACTTAGTAGAAAAATATTGTTTTATTGAGTTGAACTCCATGGGTTTTTTTTTTGCAAAAAGATTGGTTTCTTGTTTCAAAGTTGGAGCTTTAAATCAAATGATTAAGTTTGAATAAAATTTCAGGTTTTGAGAGAAAGTAGGTCTTTTGCAAAAAAATGACTCTTTGAAAAAGTCTTTTGGGAGGTCACAGTCTTTTTTTGAAAAAAATAATAGATTTTCTGAAAAATGTAGTTCTATTCAAAAAGAAATAACATATTTGAACAGAGAAAGATTTTCTTGTTTAAAAAATAGTTTTTTTGGAATTCTTAGTTTTTTTAAAAAAAGTTTCTTTGGAAAGAAATCTATATTTTTAAGGAAAAAACAGCATTTTCAAAATTAAAAGTTACTTGGGAATGCTTTCCTAGAAAAATCAATTTTTCTTCTAAAATTACAAAAAAAGTGTTTTTATGTTAAAAATTTAGCTGGTTTCTTTGACAAAAAAAGAGTAACATTGAAAAAATTGTTCTTTTTCCACAAAACTACCTTCTTTTGAAAAATTCATTTATGAAAAAATTAGTTAAAATTTGTTTTTGCAAAACTATCTGAAAATAGTTTTTTTAAAAGACCCTTGGAATAATAGTAAAAGGTAGTAAAACAACACTTTTTTCAAAATACTAGTAAACCAACAGTTAATTGGAAAAAACTAATCAAAAAAGAAGCTTTTCTAAAAAAATAATACAATGGCTCTTTGAAAAAAACAAGTGCAAAATGATTTTTTGCAAAAAACTAGTAAAAAAATATTTTTTTGAAAAAAAACTGATGCCAAAATATTTTTTTGAAAAAAAAACTAGTAAAAAAATAGTTGATTTGAAAACAAGCTAGTACAAAAATAGTTTATCTGAAAAAAACTAATACAAAATTGTGGAGGAACTGGCAAAATCAAATTGTTCCTCTCTTAGCTGGTAAGCCTTGCATCTGCACTACTTTATCACGTTGCCATGGGTTCAAATCACTCATGTGGAAGGCAGTGAGGCATTCCTTGCTAAGATCCATGGGGGGCTCTCATATTGTAGAGAGAAGCCACTCATTATGCCTCAGTGTTTTGCTTGACTGGTGCCGCCAGGGCCCACCTGCAATATCCTAACATTGCAGAGGCTGGTGTTCACAACCCCCTGGTGTTTTACAGCCGGTTTTTGGGGGTTGTTTGCGCTAGCTGATGCAAACAACCCCCCTTCCTTTTACTGCTTGTTTTGGGGGGTTGTTTTCAGAAGCTGATGCAAACAATCCCCTGCCTTTTTGCAGCCAGTTTTGGGGGATGGTTTTCACTAGCTAATGCAAGAAACCCCTGTACTTTTGCCACTGTTTTGAGGGGGTTGTTTGAGCTAGCTGATGCAAACAACCTCATGGCCTTTTACATCTGGATTTGGGGGGTTGTTGGAAACAGCACCCCTCCAATTTCTATTTGGTTTTAGGGTTTTTTCACAAAATCCTTTTCTAACCAAATCCACAGTCTTGGAGATGATGTCATAAGGCCTTTCACACTAGTGGGATCAAGCCACCCCCAGCCATTTGAAGCTGGTTCTGGGGGGTTGTTTACAATACCATATATGAATGACCTCTGGATTTTAGAGCTATCTTGTGGAGGCTGTCTGCACAAGGTGATATAAGCCAACCCCCAACCTTTTTAGCATAGGAATATATTATTTTTATTATCTATCCCTGCAAGCCAATGGGAACAAGCTGAGTGATTCCATGTATTTGAGCATAATTGTGAAATAATTTTAATCATCTTTGGAGGGAGGTTCATCATGAGAGAAAATGAAAGAAACTGATGAAGAGCCTCAGCTGTCATTTGATATTTCTTGGAATATTAACTATGAAAAAACACTAACATTTTCTAATTTTGTAATGGTTAATGGCTTGAAATTTATCATTAGTAGTAGCATTTAGTGAGTGGTGCAACAGAAATTATAATTAAAGATGTACTTTCAAGCAGATAATATAATTCATGCACACACCACTCTATAGCATCTGAGTAACCTGCCACTTTTTCCTGCCTAAAGACAACTTGTACTTAACATATTCCTTTTGAAAAAAGTGGGGTTCAATATGAACCTTACAGGAGGGAATAAACTTCATGATTTCATTTTTTCCCAGTAATTAGAATGCAAAAATTTAAGTTCTAGTGGCATACTTCATATATAATCTAAACTTTGAGAAAGAATGAAAATAATGTTATAATGATGGAGTAGCCAAAATACTTTTGAAGATGAATTTCTAATAAAAAATAATGCCCAAATTGCTCATCTTTGAGCTTAAATTTACATTTTTTGGTTGAACATCCTTGGATTACTGCTATATTTATGATATTATTCAAAAAGAATTGAATTTTGAGGTAGATTATGTAAAATTTAAGCCAAAAACCAAAAACACTTTTATAAAAACAAAAGCCACCAAAACATATTACTGTGGACACAAATGTTTGTATATTGAAAATACTAATTTAGAAAAAAAACTTTTACCAAGCATATGGTCTGATTTTTGGAAATTTCAATACAATGAAGAAGTTTCTCTTTACCTGAAAGATGAAATTTAGGCATATTTTTTTAATCATGATGATATCTGCATGTGAAAGGTGTATCTTATCAAATACTCTTTAAAACCTCAAAGGATTTCCATTGCTTATCTGTCAGAAAACTATTAATTATTGTTCACAGAGCTTCTTTCAGAAAGTGTTGGTGGTGTGTTTCATTTCAGAGGGAAGTGTATAACAAGTTAAAATGATGAAAATGTTTGAAATTGGAATATATGAGTATGGCTGAGCCTTCTTGATCTTAGTTCCCAAAACCATTTCATAATTTCTGATATTTGGATATTGATCAATTTTTATTCTGTGCTCTCAATGGAACATTTAGGGCTCATATCAAGACATTATGACCATTTTTTCTGCAATTAATTGTGCTCTTAAACAATAGATATTAATGCTTAATTGATCAAATTCCCATTTTTTTCATCCCTTAATTGAGAGATATTCTTCCCATATCACATAAGTCACAGAGAATTACTGAGTAATTTATAGCCTAATTTGGAAGACCATTAAGTGATAAAATAGCTCATTAAAATGAATATTCATATTTGAAGGGAAAGTGAAACTTTCCTTCTTTTTGACTCTATAAACACAAATTATACAATATTTATTGATCTCTAAAACATTTTAAAGGGGGGGAAATTCTGAATAATAGATGTTTGAGAAGAAAAGGATGCTGCTAAAAATACTGAAATAACCCACTTCTTCTCCATGTAATTTTCTTTGCAAATATGATTGTTAAATTATGAAAGGTTCTTTTAGTCATATATTGAGCTAATCCAGTTGTGGAAGAAAAATCTAATACTGAAGTTCATGCAGGTAATATTTGAGCTTTTCTTAGGTCATCTTATAATTATATCTTGTTTATATTAATTTCACATTAATAGCTATTTTCAAGTCACAGAAAGGACACATTATATGACTGGCTAACCAGTCACATAAAAATTGCCTTGGTGATACTTTAAGGGAAAAGTTTAGCTTTTCTTATTAATTGAGTAAAAAACTAGCTGATTGTATCTTTTATAGGTTCTTACACTGATTCTGGAAGCCATAGTCTCACAAGACCTATGGTTTTGGCATTTGTTTTTTGGAATTCCAGGATCTAACAATGACTTGAACATCCTGGGGAAATCCCCCTCATTCAACAAAGTGGCCTTTGGAAGGACCCCAAAATTTTATTTCATACTTGATTGCTCAAAATACCATTTAGGATATTACCTTGCATATGCCATCTATCATGATTGGGCAACATTAGTCAAAAGAATTTTACACCCTCAAGGTGCAAAATGTCAGGTAACCAGATCATCTTATAAATTTGGTTTTTTATATAGAATTTTTCTAAAATTCAGGAGGTGGTATGAAAATATTTTGAAAGGAGTTTTGGGCCTCTCAAGTCATAATTTGCAATATTAAAAAGCCCTAAAAGAGGCTGAAATGCAAATAATCTGAACAACATGATGAAAAAATGCATTATTCTCCACAGCATGATTGTTAAGGATAAATAAGAATTGAATCTTGAAGGCTAGATTTTTACTTAAGATCATTTTAACCAGAATAAAACTCAGACTCAATATTCTGATTACCAAAGCAATATCAATAAAATAATAGAGTTTTGAAGCTCCCCTTTGCACCATAGCCTGAGGCTTGATCTTATTGAGCACTTGTGGACTCAAAAAGAGGAACAGGATCTGAAAGAAATTTTTATCAGAGTTTTTTTGGTGAATTTTTTTGTTTACCTCATTTGATTAACATGGTTTGGTATTCCATATCAAGTATACCGGCTTCAAGCTTACCAATAAAACAAAAGAAAAAGAATGATAATAAAAAATCATTCAAAATATATTTACATATTACAAATACAGGTTTCACACAAAAATATACAATACAACAGCCTTAAGATCTTATCAAAACAGGGAAAGAATCAAATGGTTTCTCCATACCAGGAAATCTTTTATACCCACAAATTTCTGAAAATACTTAAGCACACAGTTTTATGCAGAAGAATTTCAATTTAAACATTATATTATCACAAAATGTCTCCACCTTATTGCATCATCAATAAAAAATTATGAAATTCAGAGGAGTCAATTTAACTGCAGATATATGAAGAAAGACCACAGCATCAGAGCTGTATTTTACCCACGTTTATTCAATTTAAAGAAGACATACCTCAAGGCCATGCAGAAATTTACAATATATTTTCCAATAACAAATGTTTTCTTAGTAATAATAACACGCATCAAGCTTGATAGAAATGATGCAATCTTCATATGAAATGATACAATACTAAAATGAAACCACAAGCATTTTTCCCTCAAAACTGAATATAAAAGTTAAAATTAGTAATTAATTAAATAAAAGAAAATAGAAACAAAAATACTTTCCCAACCTTCAAGAAAACATCACCAGCCAAATTATCTAAATAAAATTATATTATTTTGATAAGAAACAGAAACACCAGCATGACTCTCTCAAATATATCATATGAATAGAATAAATTTCAATTTTCAGGAGTTGTATTTTCTCCACTTTCTTGAAAAAAAAAACAATCTCACTGGCCAAATTATCTCAATGACCTCACATGATTTTGATAGAAAAAGGAAACACCAGCATAATTCTCTCAGAAAACATGTTGCTACACCAAACCTACATGTCTCACCAGCTAAAACCTCCCAGCTATGATTTTTTTCTAAGCACCCTGTTTTGAGAAGCTCTATGAAGGCTCAAAGGTATAAATAGAGGTCTTCTCTCCCTCATTTTTCCAATAATTATGGAACAATCTCCCACTATCCAGAATCACAATCATCCCTGATCTAGAAGGATATTTAGAATAGTACTAGTGTTTTAGTTGTGAAAATCCCAGTAGGCTTTCTCAGTAGCTTAGTATTTTTTTGAAGAATAGTAGTATAAATGTAGTGAAAAGCACAGTAGCCTTGCTCAGTAGCTTAGTATTGCCAAAGAATATTAGTATAACCATAGTTAAAAGCTTAGTAGATCTTCTCAGAAGCTTAGTATTATTAAAAGTAAAGAAGTAGTGAAATAAACTCAGTATTAAAAAATTATTAAAGAAATAGCAAAAGAATAAAATTCTCTAGTTTTATAATTAGTATTGATATAAAAAAATAATTATAATCAACATAAAACCAAAAAAAATATTCTTATTAATTTTATTGGATTAACAGAAAGCCAAAAAAAATAATACTATCATTACTTTTATTAAAATAATAAAAAATATTTGCCTTTATTTTATCAGAAATTTTAGTTTTAAATCAGAGTTTTTATTGTAGTGTTATTGATAGGTATGATTTAGAGACTTCTGATAAGTCTTCTATAGCTGTTAAAGCCACAAATATTATTTTATTTTGTTATTTTCTGTAGGATGACTATTTAGTATTACTTAGAGGGGCAGCTAATACACCTTAGTGCCCATGGATGTTGGACAATTCTGAAATTAAAAATGGACCTACCAATAATATACCAGTCAAGGCACTGTCTTATTTCATCCCACACCAAAAGGAGTCCCACATCTGAAGTCCCAACAGTGGCATACAGCTTCAACCATAAAAAATTTGTCAATTATAAAAAAAAACATTCAAATTCAATCCAATAAAAAGCCTTTACCAATCAGGAAAGCTAACAAGCCTATAAATTCAATATGGAATGAGAGAACCAAAAGAATTCTAAATGATCATCACCATCAAGCTCTTAAACAAAATGATTTCATTATTATTATCCAAAAAGAGGAGAAACACCACCTGGAGAATAACCACCTATAGATTATAGTATATGTAGGGTGTGGATATGAAGCTTTGATTAAGGAATAGAGTACTTTTCCTGTCCTCAGGATTTGTATAAGGTACAATATAATGGAAAATGTTAATATTTAAGATTTTTAATAGAAAACATGACAAATCTATTGTTTTTAACTTTATAAGGATAAAACAATAATAATATAAAGATCTATTGTTTTACCAACAATCAAAATTTATCCAAAGATACTCTACAAGAGATATCTAAGGCTACAAAAGAAATTTCTTCAAGAGAGATTTAAATTGGAATTAATTGAGAAAAGAAATGCAGGAAATTAATATAATAACAAAGTATTTAGAAGGAATATTAAAGAGAAAACATGCCTAAAAGTGACTAGAGTGAATTTGGAAACTAAGTGACAAAGCTAACAGTGATGGAAGATGCTTCAATTCACTTATAAAGTGGCTCAAAGGTAAAAATGATTATAAGAGCTACAAACAATGATTATAATTATATTTTCAAATTTTTAAAAGGTTTAAAATGATTTAAAAATGGTGATTGGAATTTTTTATTTATTGGTTTAACAGTGTTTAAAATAATTATAAAAGGAAAAGATTCTAACATGAAGAGAAAAGTGGGGCAGAAAAGATATTCTACTTATAGCCATCAAATTTCTTACTGCAAAAGTAAAATTTGCTCTTTTCAGTCATGGAAAACAATCTGAAAGCACATTTAAGGTTTGACTATGAAAAAATAAGTAAAAATTACTAATATTTTACTTATTGTACTCTGAATGTCCTTATGAAAATTAATGAATAAGATAAAAGAGAATTATAATAATAAATAATTATTATAATTATGGCGTAAAATATTTATATTATTAAATGAATATAATGATATAAATTGTATATTAAAAATATTAATATGAAAAAAGAAATATATCAATATATTTATGGAGCTTTATTATTTTTAAAAAAAAATAATAAAGGTGTAAGAAATTGTTTTTAATAATAAAAAACAATTATAACAATAATATTACTAATATTAAAGCTATGAATTAATATAAATACCATTTATATTAACTTAAAAATGATTTAAAATAATAATAATAAATGGAAAATAACCTACTTTTAGCACTTAATATAATAATTTTGAATAATGTTATGCCAAAAAATATTAATACAACTTATATAAATTGTATTTACAAAGAAAATTAAAAGAAATTACAAATATTCTTGGTTTTACATGGAATTAGAGATTTTTAGAGAAAATTAACAAAACCAATTAAAAATTGATTTAATCACGTCAAAATGAATTATTATGATAAAGATGAACTTGATTCTTTTGAATATGCAATAGTTTTATATAAAAAGAAGAAAGCTTCTACCCTTGGTTTTAATGATTGAATGTTTTTGTTGCATCCAAGGGGGAAATAGAGTAGAAGCGCTCTGTTTATAGTAAAATACTCCCTGCTATAGTCCAACAGGCCTCTAGTAGATGTATAATGATGGTATCCACTGGAATTGATTAGTATTTTAAGGCTTAGTGATGATTACATCACAGTTAAACCATCTCATCTCACTATTACACCATTATTTAGAGTTATCAATATAACTATAAGTTCTATTACATAATAGGCTTGGAAAAAGCCTAAATTTTTTGGATTTTAACAGTATCAATCATAATCTAATAGTATTCACCAGTTTTATCACTTATATGACTGTTCAACTTAAAATAATATTACAGTGAGTGATCATAAATGATTGATGTTAAGCTTAAACTTTGATAATTGATAAATCTTAAGTTATACACTCTACAGCCATTCAGAGAGTGAATTCTAATAGCTTGGCATGTAATAATAAAACTCCCAAGTGAATTTAATTACATAATCAAAACTCAATTTTTGATGATTTTTCTTGTACCTCATCTTTTCTGTCAAAATTTACTATTTTCAACTTCAAAAAATGATTTCAGGGGGTTATACCCTGAATATAATGATGAAAAATACATAATTTTTCACATATGAGCTGGAAGAGCCTTAATTTATAGTCATTTTTCAAGTTTGGACCATTTTTACAACAAAGTGGTCAACAGCTATAGCAATTTTATTCGGTAAACCATTACACCTTGTTTACAGCTTGTCAAAAAGATTTCATATCTTTTTTTTTCAAGTAATGATGTGTAAGCTTCATTATTGGTTCAGCTCTCTAAAATGTATATTTAAAGAGATATAAGCTAAAAACCATGAACATATGCACTGATCATTCAAGTGCATAAATTCAGGTGATTTCCTTAAGTATTGACTTTAAAGATATGACATAAAAATTTTATATGTGTAGTTCTTCATGAGGGAACCAATGGTGCAATTTATTTCACATGTTTATCCATTAGATTCTGAGGTAATCAATAATTTATGCCTATTTATGGCATTTTTACCTCTTTTAAGATAATATTTTTAGTACTTATTATTATAATAATTATTATAAGCTTATTTGATGACCTGTTTGAATATGTGGCTGTATTTCAAGAGATCACAACATGAAAGCCAATTATGGCATCATTGAACCCTGGTTTAGACCAAAAAAGGGCTGGTTTCAGCCATTTTGGACCCTTAAATCAGCCATTGCTATAGTAACACCTGGTTTTAAGATTTCAGAAAACGTCAGAATGTGTGTAAGAGATGTCAAAACCATTTAAAACGGTTTCTACTGAGATTTTCTTAACTTAAGGGTAGTTTTACCCTCTTGGAAACAGTTAAAACTGCCCTAATTGGTATCAAAACCTCATCATCAATTGGGTCACAGAACCTGTGACTCAATCCCAGGCCAAACATGATGAAATTTTGCATGAAATTTGACATCTCACAACTTTCAAAAAGGAATTTGGGGGAGTCTGGCACCCTTGGAGCCAATATTGCTTTCCCCCCAGAATTAATCTTTCCAATTTTTTTTTCTTTAATTCCTCATCATGTATTATATTTGTAATTTACATATGTAATTCAATTGAGTTTTGATAGTACACAACTGTAATAATTGATACCTCATATGTAAATTAAAGCTCACTTATGTAATACATGGGCACACTTTGACATTTCAATTGTAAATACTTCAATTCCTCATAACTTCTAAGCTACACACAACACCTCAATTTTAACACTAAAATTAATGGGTAACACCAAATTTTATGAGAATTAAATTAAAAATTTGAGGATTTTCAACTTTTGTACAGAAAATAGTACAAACTCAATCTAAGCTTATTTAGAGTTCAGTTACAGAAATTTCACACAGAGTTGACTCCACCTTATTTTTTTATGAAGAATCCAATGGTGAAATATTTTCATGTTTATTTATTTGATAAAAAGTTATAATAATTTTCACTCAACTTTTTTCCAAAAATATTTTTATGTTAATATTTATGATGAAAATTCATTTTTACTTAATTTTTCAAGTAAAAAGGTGTTTTAACAATTTGAAATTTCAAAGTAGTTTTTTTTAAGTTATAATTAAAATTTCAATTCTATATTTATATTTTAATTTTTTTTTATAATATAAATAAATTTATTTTATTTATAATTATATTATTTTTTATTCTTTGTGGTCTTTTGGGTATAGAAAAATACCTCTAAGGCTTGCATTCCCTCCCCTTAAAAAAAGAATATTCCTTTTTAACACCCTTATTTCTAGTGTGTCTGAACCTTCTAAGAAGTTTGGTAGATTCCGGTATGTCTTTTTCTGCCAATCATTCATCTTCATATGCTGGGTCACAGTACCTGACAAGGTATTCCCTTACTTTCTTAGTTCTCAATTTTCTTTAAGAAATTTGGTAATTTTTTTATACAAGATGATTCAACAGGAGGTATTTTCTGGGGAACTTTAATCCTAAAGGGGAATTTTTAAGAATGACAAGCTTTATAAGGCTTTATTGAGCTTAATGGAAATGTAGGGTTCTTATTACTAAGTTCCTCAGATAATTCTACTTCAACAGCATTTTCTCCATGGAAGGCCCTAATCATAAAAGGTCATGGAAAGGAGTCTTTGAGATTTTTAAATCATTTTATTTTATTTAAGTTAGTGGCAGATACAAGTACTAAATATCCCACTTTGAAGTCCAGAGTGGCATGTGAATTGTCCCATTTGTCTTTGGCATATGAAAATGAGTCCTCCATGCACCTTACTGCATGCTTTCTAGCCTTGTCTAGAATTCCTTTGAAGGTAGAAGCTGTGAGATGTATCTAAACCAATTCTTTCCTCAAGGAATCTTGGGGTAGTCTGGGATTCCATCCCTTTTCTAGAATAGCAGGAGTTTGATTGGTACTGGTATTAATGGATGTTTTGTATTCCAATTCCAATGCAGCTAAAAGGGTCCACCAATAATGGGCAAATACATCACAATCTTTGAGCTCTAGGACATAAGCACAGAATATTGTGACCATATATTCCAGGGTTTGTATCATTCTTTCAGCTAGACCATACATTTGTGGGTGGCAAGCTGTAGAGAAGGATAACTTTGCTCCTAATAGTTGATTAAGGTTTGTTCAGAGGGCTGAGGTGAATTTGGGATCCCTGTCACTAATTATGTTTTTGAATATGGAAGTCCATGATACTACCCTATTCCATAGCAGGAGAGCTGTATCCATGGCTGCATCATCTTTTTGACATGGCAGAAAGGTTGGAGTATTACTGAACCTGTTAAAAATCACTAGGAATGCATTATAGCTTTTATCACCCCCTTGTGGTAGAACAGTTACCAAATTCATATGGTCAATTTCCCAAGGTCTTCTGGGTTCTTGGATTTTGATCATATTTCTAAGTCTTTTTCTAGTGGATTTATTTGCCTTTTGACATATGTAACAGGTTTTGAAATACTCTGCAACATCTTTTTGCCACATTGACCACCATATACAGGTCTTTACTTTCTCTCTTGTTCTGTCCTCAGATAGGTGTCCTGAGAAGGGGCTGTCATGGCATTCTTTTAGTACAAGATTGATTAAGGATCTATCCACAACTGTTATTACACATGTGTGTTTAGTCCTATGGTAAATTATACCATCAAGTAAGTGAAATATTCCTTCATCATATGATTTTTTCCATATTTCATCCAAGGCATGTATTAAAGAATTATCTTTAGAGTCTTCATTAAGAAATCGTAAGAGGTTTCAGTAGTATTGCTGCAACCTTGTTTTTGTCAATTCCAAGGGATATAACAGATACTACATGTCCTAGGACTTTGAGTTCTCTCAATCCAAAGTGGCATTTCTTGAAAGAAATTTCCATGTTCACAGATTAAATTTTTTCAAAAACTCTGGATAATCTGTACATATGTTACTCCCAAGTCTTTGAACAGACAGTAATGTCATCAATTTAATTGATTAACTATCCTTCTGAAAGTTCTTCAGGGATATTTCATTCATCATTCTTTGGAAGTGTGAAGGTGCATTTTTGATACCAAAAGGCATCCTCAAATATTCATACACCTCACAATGAACAATGATTGTCAAATACTTTCTTGCTCTTCATGCCACCAAATCTTTATGGAATCCCTTAAGGGAATTCATAGTGTTATGTACACTGCTTGTGATATTTGAGTAAGGGAAATTTGGATTTTTGGTATAGGATACCTTTCTGGGACAGTGTAAGTGTATAGAGCTCTAAAGTCCCCAACCATTCTGGATTTTCCATTATGCCATGCCACTATTACTGGTGTAGTTATTTAAACTTCCTCATTGTGGCTAACCTTTTTTATTACACCAAGGTCCAGAAGGTTTTTAATATGGAGCTCCAGGAATTCTCTTTATTTTTGGCTTGCTGGATATGTAGGCCTTCTTAATAGTGGTGGATAAGGTCTTTCAATATTCAAAATGATGTCAGCTTGAAGACCAGAAATTGCCCCCAAAGGTTCCTTATCTGATGCAACAGCTTTTTTGTGGTCATATAGAAGGGTAGAGAGTTAATTTTGCTGTTTATCAGTAAGATGAAGACTTACTTAAGCTTCATTTAAATGTTCATACTTGCATTTCTCCAACTATAAGCTTACTGGTAATACTTTATTTAATTTAATTGGTCTTTTAAAAGGTAAAAAGGAAAATTTTAGACACTTATTGTTCCCAATGATAAAGTATCTGTCTTTATTGTTATGTAAATCCATGCCATACATGACTAAGTAATCATTTCCTAATATACAATGGGTACTGAAGCAGTTTTCCATAACAAAAAATTTACCAGTTATTCTTAATTTCAAATTGATATCTGGAAATATGACAGTAGTTTCAAATATGCCCAATGCTTTCATTGGATTACTTTAACTTTTGAATTTTATACCAACAAATGGTAATAATGCATCTTCAAAATTTGGTACACAATTCTTAAGAAAATATTTGCCAACAAAAGAGCAGAAAGCTCCTGGGTCAAGTAAAGTTTTTGTGAATTTTTTTTAATGCCCACTTCTGTTATACAGGAATTACCAGCTGAATAACCTTTTGCCCTGTTTGGTTTGGTTTTCATAAGCTGTGAATCTTGAAATTTTGACAAATCAAGCTGACCATTGCTTAATTGTGGCAAGTGGGAATGAGATTTCATGATTTCAAATGTGAGATTGATATCTTCTATATACTTTGAAGATTCAAAAAATATTGATTATTTATCATCTGAATTTTCTTCATTTTCATCATCTTTTTCAACATCAGGCACTTTCTCAATGTCCATTTGATTTATTTTTCCCTTTTTGGGACATTTATTAGCTAAATGTGTGGCTCTTTGGCAAATATGGCACTTTCTGATTACATATGCAGACGTATACTTCATATTATTATAATTTCCTTTGGTATATTTGTCCACAGAATCTTTACAAGGTGTATTAAACCTTGTTTTGAGATTCACCCTACCAGAACCAATTCTTGTTCTAGTGGTTACTTCTTTCAATATATTTAGAATATCTTCTTCTGCAGGTTGTTAAGTTGTGAGGCTTAGAGGTATTTTCATATACCCAAAAGACCACAAATGATAAATTAAGATACAAATATAAATAAAATAAATTTTTTTATATTATAAAAATAAAAAATTGAAATATAAATACAAATTTCTTTTTAAAAAAAAAAAACTTAATTACAATTTAAAAATAAAAATTACAATAAAATTTAAAATTATGAAAATACATTTTTACTTGTAAAAATTAAGTAAAAATGAATTTTTAATAAACATTATGAAATTAAAATATTTTTGATTAAAATTTATATAAAATATATTATAACTTTTTATCCAATAAATAAAAATAAAGAAATTATCACACCATTGGATTCCTCATCAACAAAAAAGTGGGGTCACTTCTGGATGAAATTTCTGTAACTCAACTCTGAATGAGCTTGAATTAGGCTATGAGTACTTTCTGTACAAAATTTGAAAATCCTCAAAACCTTAATTTAATTCACATCACATGTGGTGTTAACCATCAATTTTTGTGTTAAAATTGAGGTGTTGTGTTTAGTTTAGAAGCTATGAGGAATTGAAGTATTTTCAATTGAAATGTCAAAATGTGCACATGTATTACATAAGTGAACTTTAATTTACATATGAGGTATCAATTATTACAGATGTGTAATTGAAAACTCAATTGAATTACATATGTAAATTATTATTGTATTACATGATGAGGAATTAACAAAAAAATAAATTGGGAAGATTAATTCTGGGAGGAAAAGACACTCTAGCTCTAAGGGGGAGCTAGACCCCCAAATTCTTTGCTGACTGGCATGGGATGTCAAAATCCACACAAAATTTCATTACTTTTGGTCTGGAATTGAGTCACAGGGTCTGTGACTCAATTGATGATGAGGTTTTGATACCAACCAGGGTAGTTTTAACTGCTGCCAAGAGGGTAAAACTACCCTCAAGTTAAAAAAATATTAGTAAAAAAAGTTTTAACTGGATTATAAGCCTCTTACACACATTCTGACGCGTTTTTAAGGCTCTAGACCAGGTATTGCTATAGTAATGGCTGATCTAAGGCTCTAAAATGGCTTAAACCAGCCCTTTTTTGGTCTAAACCAGGGTTCAATGATGTCATAATTGGCTTTTCTGTTGTCAGACTGTTTTTCACGACTGACAAGAGTAAAATTTACTTTTGGAGTAAGAAAATTGATGGCTATAAAAGAATTTCTTCTTTGCCCCACTTTTCTCTTCATGTTAGAATCTTTTCCTTTTATAATTAGTTTAAACACTGTTAAACCAATCAATAAAAGATTCCAACCACCCATTTTTAAACATTTTTCACCTTTTAACCACATGAAAAAATTATTATAATCATTGTTTGTAACTCTTATAATCATTTTTTACCCCTGAACCACCCCAAAAGTGAATTAAAGCATCTTTAATCACTGTTAACTTTGTCACTTTGTTTCCAAATTCACTCTGGTCACTTTTGGGTACGTTTTCTCTTTAAATATCTTTCTAAAGACTTTGTTCTTTAATTAATTGCTTGCAGTTCTTTGCTCAATTAATTCCAATTGAAATTTCTCCTGAAGAAATTTGTTTTGTAGCCTTTGATATCTCTTGTAGAGTATTTTTGGATAAATCTTTATTGTTGGTAAAACAATAAATTTTTATTATATTATTGTTTTATACTTCAAAAGTTAAAAAAAATGAAATTGGTGTGTTTTCTCTTTAGAAATACTATTTATTACTATTTTTAAATAATTTTACCTTATAAAAATTTTGAGGACAGGAAAAATACTTGATATTTTATCAAAGTTTCATATCCCCACTTTACATAAGTAATCCTGCTTTTGATAGCATGCTCTAAGTCACCTCCACATTGTCTCAGAACCTTTCTGTGAATAATGAATTCTGACATGTCAGGATATAATTCTGTTAATCTGTCTTTCTGTTGGAAAAACCATGCTAAAGCTTTGTTATTTTCAGCATCAAATTTGGCAGATTAAAAGGCTGTTTCCACTTTAAATCTCCAAGTATCATTCAACCATCTATTAATAATTTGGCTTTTCCACCAAGTACAGCTTTGGTGTCTATGTGATTGTCTTAATTTTATATACCATCTATGAGCTTGTTTGGTAAACAAGGTGTTAAATCTTTCTGTTACCAATCTGTCTGGTAATTTAAAGTCTTCTTTGATCATGTAAGTACCTCTGATAAATTCCATGTGTTCCTATTCTCCTTCACCACTGAAGTGAGGCCATTCGTTAAGTTTTGGTACTTCTTTTAAAGGTTCTTGGCTCATTGATGGCTCCAAGTTATGGAAATAATTGGAAAATTAATTCTTTAAATGCAAATTATACAAATCCAATACTTGTGGGCTGGAATTACTTTTACCCTTATTTTGATTCAGAGGTGTTGAAATTCTTGGTAAGGTGTGCACTAATTGTTCAATCTCATTAATTGTACTGGTGCTACACCCTTGGGAATTTATGAATTCATTTTGGAGACCTTGTATTAAATTTATTACTTCTATTTTATACATGTCTTCTTCATGTGTCAGTTCTTGCCATAATTCTGTCTGTCTAGTATTATTAGAAGTTACTTGATTCAATTTCATTTTTGCTTTTGATAATTCTTCTTGTGACGTGTCAAAACACTTTCCAAAGGAAATTGTATATGTCTTTACTTCATTAAATGAATTTGAAATCTCATCAAGGATTTTCTTAATATCTGCTTTGATAATATTTGTGGCTTGTTTTATTCTTTTTTCAATTATGTCATCAATATTGAATTTAAAATATTTATCTGTCAATTCTTTTATAATTGCAGATTGTTCATTAATTTATTACTAAATGAATTGTCATTATGAGAAGTTTCAATTTTTCTTAAACATTTTTCAAAACACATAAGTGTTTCATTTATTTAGCTCAGACTTAGATCTTTTGTCTTAATATTGGTACAAATTGATGAATTATTATTAGAAATATGACTTTTTACATCATTTATAGCTATGTAAAAATTTGGAATGCCATCCAGAATGTCAGAGATCATTTCTGATATTTTAATCTGCATTCCTCCTTTTTCTGTAATTATATCATAGTTCGGGCCATCTGAAACACGTCTTCCATGGCATCCTGCTGAGTCTTTGGGATTCTTTAGCCCTGGATGTATGGTTTGGTGGCTGGTTCCTTGCATTTTCACTTGTTATGATCCTGTGGCTGCTTTTTAATGTTGGAATTGCTGCTGTTTTTGGCACTTGCTTGGGGGGTAGAGGGTTGTTTTTCCTCCATTCTTCTGTTAAAAGCATCATGTTTTTCTTTTCCATAAATGGATGCCATCCATTGAGTAACTTGGAGGTGTTGGGATGGCCCAGGAATTTTCTCACAGTAAGGTAAGAATTAATGCAGGTTTTCCACAGATTTTCAACAATCTGGTACTCTTTGTGCTGCAATGAATTGTTGCAAGCCTTCTGGCTGGCTTTGTGAATTTCCACAGAGGCTTCTTGTGGCAGTGTCAGCTCCGTTTGAAGGTAAAACAGTTCTATAAGAATTATAATGGTATAATTTGCCAACTTGGGATTCATTCACTGACCCTTGTCCTTCTGCCATAATCACGTCTGTAGCCTTTTTTGGAGCTTCTTGGGGGGTTATAGCTTGCTCCTGATCTGGTTGAAGGCGTAATTATGAAAAAATACTTGAAACAGTAACTTTATGTCAACAAACCTACTATTGCCCAAATTCTTAGCTTTTTGAAGAGTATTAATTATGTCAAAATTAATCAATTCTAAAAAAATTGGTTCCGGTTGATTATTCTGAGTTATAATAACATTACTATTATTCTCAGAATTGACAGTACTTGCAGGGATAATGCTAGTCAATGTTGATGCAGTTTCAATATTTTCTTATCTTACCATGTTTTCAGACACTAAAATAAATAAAAGAAAAAATTGATCAAGTAAAAACAAGGTTTTTTGAAATGAGAAATGAAAATAAATAAAGCCTCACTTATGATATGAAAAAGTTTTATTTTTATGAATTCTTTGAGTTATAAGTATTTTGTATATGTTTTGAAATTTTCAAATATAAGAAAAAGGATTTGAAAATTTAAAATAACATGTAACAGGTAAAACCACACAGCTGAGCCCCCAAATGTAAGGTGGGGATATGAAACTTTGATTGAAGAATCATGTAATTTTGCTGTCCTCAAAATTTGTATAAGGTACAATATGATTAAAAATGTTATGATTTAAGATTTTTGATAGAAGACATGCCAAATATATTGTTTTCAGCTTTGTAGGTATGAAAAAATAATGATATAAATATTTTTAGTTTTACCAACAATAAAAAGTTGTCCAAAAATAATCTACAAGAGATATTTAAGGCTACGAAAGAAATTTCTTCAAGAGCAATTTCAATTGTAGCTAATTGAGGAAATAACTGCAGCCAATTAATATAAGAATGAAGTCTTTAAAAAAAATATTCAAGAGAAAAAATTCCCAAAAGTGACCAGAGTGAACTTAGAAACAAAGTTACAAATTTAACAGTGATGAACAATGCTTTAATTCACTTATGGGGTGGTTCAAGGGTAAAAATAATTATGAGAGTTACAAACAATGATTATAATGATTTTTTAACATGGTCAAAAGGTTAAAAATGAATTAAAATGGTTTTTAGAATCTCTTATTGATTGGTTTAACAGTGTTTAAACTAATTATAAAAGGAAAAGAATCAACATGAAGAGACAAAAGTGGGGCAAAGAAGACATTCTTTCATACCCACCAATTTTCTTACTAAAAGAGTAAAATTTACTCTTGTAATTTGTGGAAAACACTTTGACAACAGAAGAGACCATTAAGGCATCATTGAGCCCTGGTTTAGACCAAAAAAGGGCTGGTTTCAGCAATTTGCAACCCTTAAATCAGCCATTGCTATAGTAATACCTGGTTTTAAGCCTTCAAGACACGTCAGAATGTGTGTAAGAGAGGTTAAAACCAGTTAAAGCTGTCTTTACTAAGATTGTTTTAGCTTAAGGGTAGTTTTACCCTCTTGGCAACAGTTAAATCTTCCCTGATTGGTATCAAAACCTCATCATAAATTGAGACACAGACCCTGTGACTCAATTCCAGGCCAAAAGTGATGAAAGTTTGCATCAATTTTGACATCTCACACCTGTCAGCAAGGAATTTGGAGGAGTCTGGCACCCTTGAAGCCAAGATTCCTTTCCCCCCAGAATTAATTTTTCCAATTTATTTTTTCTTTAATTCCTCACCATGTATTATCCCTGTAATTTACATATTTAATTCAATTGAGTTTTGACAGTAAAAAACTGTAATAATTGATACCTCATGTGTAAATTGAATTTTGCTTTTGTAATACATGCGCACATTTTGACATTTCAATTGAAAATACTTCAATTCCTCATAGATTCTCAACTACACACAACACCTCAATTTTAACACAAAAATTGATGGTTAACACCACATGTGCTGTGAATTAAGTTAAGGTTTTGAGGATTTTCAAATTTTGTACAGAAAGTACTCAAAGCCTAATTCAAGCTTATTTAAAGTTGAGTTACAGAAATTTAACACAGAGGTGACTCCACCTTATTTTTTATGGAGATTTCAATGGTTAAATAATTTCAATATGTTTATTTATTGGATACAAATTTATAATAATTTTTATTTAACTTCTTTCCAAAAATATTTTTTTTATGAAAATTCATTTTTACTTAATTTTTTCAAGTGAAAAGGTGTTTTCATAATTTTGAATTTCAAAGTAATTTTATTTTGAATTATAATTAAACTTTATATTTTAGATTTATATTTTAACTTGTGTCTTTTATAATAAAAATAAATTTATTTTATTTATAATTATATCATTTTTTATTCTTTGTGGTCTTTTGGGTATATAAAAATACCTCTAAGGCTCACAGTATACCAATTGGTAAACCCAGAACCAAGAAGAAAAATCAGAGGATAGTTACAGATTATTTTGAAAATTTACTCAAGGAACTATTTGGAATTCAAAAGAAAAGTGAACAACAGAAAAACAACAAAGAAGATATCAATATGGAGTCAGTGTCATTATCAAAGATACCACATAATACTGATGAATCAAAGGAAGAAAATATGATTGACAAAACCATGCAGGGACAAGAAGATATGTATGCAGCAGAAAGACTTTATAAAAAAATGTTTGAAATTTGACAAGAATTAATTGAGCTCCTTAAGAAAGAAGGAAAAGGAAAACAATCAAGTTTTACTGCAGAAAACAGCCCAACGGCAGAGACTACATTTATGCCCAGAATTTTCAGAAAAGAAGGATCACCATCACCATTTTCAAACCACAAAGTATCATCGACTCCATTCACTTCAAAAAGACAAAATTCTCTACCAAAGAGGGTTAATAATCATGCACAGGCTTCAATCCCATCACAACAGAAAATTTCGATAAATAGAACACCCATGGTCAAGATTAGGTCAAAAGATTATAGCTTATGGTTTGATTGAAAATAAGTAGCAAATTTCATTAAAAGAGTGGAAAATATATCAGAAATTTTAGGAGAAAGTGGAAGGGATATTGCAATACAGATATCCTTTTGGACTAAAGATCAAGAAATAAGTTACCATTTTGAAGGAATGCCTGGATATGAGACTGGGGAACAGGAGAAATTGAAATTGGAGACGAAGAGAAGATGGGGAACAATATCACCTGAAAGAAGATACAAGCTATTATCAATAACTCAACTATTTACAAATATTCAACAAGAAGGAGGAATTAAAGACATGACTCAATATAAAAAGTTCATTGGGGAATATGAATCCATCATTAATTATATCAAAAGATATCAATATATACAAGGAGATATTAATAAAAACAAAGAAATTTTAGCTAGTATTCTCTCAAGTGTTCAAAAATCCATTTATAACGAAATGATAGAAGATAAGGAAATGGTGCAAGCTTTGGATGGTGGTTATATCATTCCAAGATTTAAAATCCTAAAGATATATATTGAACAGGACTTAAAGGCCAAAGTCTCAATACAGAAGAAGAAATTTTCACAAGGAAATTCAAGAGAAAAGACAGCTAGGCTTGATGATGAAAGTTGGGAATAAGTCTTCAAGAAAATGAAATATCTTCCCCAAAAAATTAAAAATCCTGAGCCACAAGAAAATCAATCAAAGGAGACCAGGAATAAATCAGTCAAGGAAGTATTTAATCAGCTCCAAAACCTTTCTGAAGTAGTTGAATCTCCAAAGAAAACACATTAAAGCAATAATCAAGATCAGAAAATTATGAAAAAATCACAGCCATTCAGGCCAAGATAACCTTTACCACCCATATATTCAAGTTATCAACCATAAGGGCAAGATCAAATGGCTCCAAGACAGCCAATGAAGTGTTATTACTGCTTATAAAAAGGATATTCAGGAATAAGATGTAATAATATCACAGAATAGTTGGAGAAAAGAATTTTCTTTAAGCATGGAGGAACATATCTTTTTCCAAATTTTCAAAGAGTACCCACAGAAGGCCCTACATCTGCAAAGGAATTGGTCAGAAAGCTTGCTAAAGAACAGGAGGATTTTACAAAGAAAATAATTGAAAAATAAAATTCACCCCCAAATAAGCAAGAAAAAATAGTAATTGAGGAAAGTAAAGGTGAGAAGGCAACAGCTATAGCTCAAATAGAAGAATAGGAGACTGGAAAACTCCTCAAAAATCACCAGAAAATGAAAATATTCAAATAAATGTTGGCCTTAGGAAGACAAGGAAAAGATCTGCAAGACAGGAAACTCAAATCCAAACTTAGCAAGAGGATAAAAATAAAACACAAAAGACCTTTAAAAAGAAGATACCAGGTGCCTACTATCAGGAAGATGATGCAGAGGAGGAAATAAGAGTTTTAATTCCAAAAAAATACACAAAAACGTGAGCAGGAAAAGAAATTGATAATGAAGATATTGAAATAATTTTCAAGGAAAATAATAGGGAGATACCAAAACAGGATTAACAAAATAAGGAATCAAAGAACAAAAAAGATGTGCTAAAATAAGCTAATATTTTAAATATTCAAGAAGTACTACTTTTATTAAAGCTATAGGACTATGATAAGCCAAGATTAAATGATGCATGCCCACTTGGCTTTATGGAAGTATCTATTGGAAGAGGAGAATATCATATAATGGCATTGGTGGATACTGGATTAGAAATTAACATAATACCCAAGGAAATTGAAATTAAAGCCTCACTTAAAAGCAGAAAAATCAATATGAACCTTAGAGGAATTTCTGGACATACAAAATTTTTTGTTGGACTCTCACAGTTTACAAGAATTACTAGGATAAAAGGAGAAGAAAAAGAAATTCCTTTATTAATAGCAAAGGAGCTATGCACACCATACTTTGAAGACCATTTTTAGCAGATGATAATGTCAAATTGGAATTTTCACGCAAGCAAAGGGAAATATTCAGTTATCCAGAGAAAGATGTAAATTGATTATGTTTACGGATATGGAATCCTCAAGCTATGGGTGGGGAAATTTCTCCACCAAGAGGTGTGGAGCTTTTTTCATCTTTAGAGATTGGAAAATGGTCAATAAATCAAGCAGAATCATCCAAAAGAAAAGAAACAGAGGAAACAGAAATTCAATCTTCAACAATAGTGGAGACAACATTTCTTGGACCAAAAAATACCCTTCTCAGATATTTTTGATGCAAAAAATGAATTGAATGTTATAGATCAGGAAATAGCCCTAAAAGCAGAATTAAACATCAGCCATTACACATCAATATAAACAGATAGCTCTTTGCAGCCAATTAGTCAAATTAAAGATCTTGAAGTCACTTTTGGTAATGAAGGAAAAATGTACATGGAATTCTTAGTATTTCAAAATTTCAATTAGATCATAGTTAAAAAAAGGTCTAGCATACTATCTTCATCTAAAGAAAATACTCCCCCTGTAACTGATAGGAAATCTAAAGGAAAGGATTCAGAAGATGAACTGGAGGTAGAAGATGGTGAAGCAATATCAAAAATAAAAGAGGAACTGAAGAAGATGGGAAGAAATTTGAATATGGCCATAGAAGACCCAGAGAAATGGCTAGCATTGGAGCTAAGAAGAATAAATGAAACAGATGAAGAAGACAGCCCACAGAAAAAGTGTAAAATTTATTCCAAGTCACCTTAATCAAATTCCTCAGCAATTGTAGAAGATTATTTAAATTCATTTTGAGAGCAAGACAGGTCCATTGGTGGTATTGAAAAAGATTTAATAATTGCAGAACCAAAATAAAACATAATAAAGCCATTGGACAAAAGTAAAGTCAAAGAATTAGAAAATGAATGTGCCATAATTACTGAAGAAAAAATGGACTAAGTTTGGGATAGAGATATTAAAAAGAGGATTAAACAAAGAATGGAAACAGTGCTAGAAGAAAAATTCGTAGAATAGAAAGATGAATTGAAGTTATATCAACAAAATAGTGAAAATTGGGAAGATAAATATAAACAAGAAAGAAGAGTTGAAAACCTAGAAGAAGGAGAGTTATCAGAGAATACACAAAGGCTAGCTGTACTTACCATCCTAGAGCCCAATCCGCAAAATGAAATTATTGTTGAGCCTTATGATACCTATGAGAAATTATTCTGTTTTTCCAATACCTCAATTTCAAAACTAACCAATTTATTTTATCGAAATCAAGAAATTACAGCTGGATCAAAAAAAGACTCAGAATAAAAATGGAACACAGGAAGACATACCAGAGTATGAAGGAGAGGAAGATTATGTAATACTTCCAATGATAAAATTTGAAGAACTGTATGATTATGAGCTAGATTCCCAAATAATTCAAACCGAATATATTCCAGAACTACCTGGATCCAATATTACAGATGTTGTTTTTTGGAATTACTAACCACTATTGGAATCAAAGGAAGTTTACTATAAGATTTGTCTATGAAACTGTTGATAATATTACTATTAATCAACAGTACTATGACTGTTCTTATGAAATATAATAATGAAGATTATTATAGCCACAATTGAATACTTAATTACTTAATTATTTCTTTTACTTGTTATAAACTACTAGTTATTTTAACAGTAAGCAGTAATTGTATACAACAATCAATTACAAGAAGAACTTAATAATAAACACTTCTTTATTAAAATAATGAAATTATTTTAAGATATAATTATCTTTTATAAGAATAATTATAAAGATAACTCTTGTAGAAAACTATTACTAGAGAAAAACTTTAAGAATTAATTCAAAAACACTCACTTTTCCAAAGAACTTATTAAAGATAATAGTAGAGAAATTTGATGGATAATTGTGGGTTTAATAGATCAAAATTGATTTATAACAAGAATACAACAATATGGGGTGTCAAAGTTACCAAATCCCACACTCAAAATCCCGAGTTTTTTTTCCAAAATCCTGCATTAATCTTTTGGGATTTCAGAAATCCCACACCTCAAGAGGTGTGGTATTTTAAGGTACAAAAACCCAGGTTTTTTGGTACCAAATCCCATGTTTAAATACTAAAATCCCGCCTTTAGCTTCCCATAAAGGCACATGTTTAAAACACACAACTCAGTAAGGGCATGTTAAATTGCATATAACTTTACTTCTGTTGCATAAAATCTGAATAAACTCGTGATTTAATAAAGTATTTGATTCTAAATTACATTTAATACAGGCCTTTTATTCATTTACCATTCCCAAAGCATCAAAAAGGCTACCTTTACTTCAGACATTAAACTCACTGCAGCTCATCAATTCACTCAACTCTGATAGTGATTCTGATATACAGGAAGATATAATCTTATTAGATATGATAACCTCACAAAGATACATCCATCCTTGTAGAAGATATCCATCACATTACATGTATACAATGAACAATTTACAAACATTATCATCTGAAAATTTTCAACAGCTATGTAGGACCACACATGAATCATATGAAAAATTGGTTGCACAAATTCAAGATGATAAAACCTTTCAGAACTCATCACAGAACAAACAACACAATCCTGCGATCCAATTTGCTGTGGAATTATCAAGGCTCAGATCAAATGGCAATGGGGCCGCTTTGGGAAAGATAGGAATGTTGTTTGGAATTAGCCATGGGGCTATTGTGTTGTACACTCAAAGAGTGATCCAGATATTAATTAATTTGAAGCGCAAAGTGATTGCGTGGCCAACAATAGAACAACAAAGAGAGATGTCTCAAGTAATGTAAGCAGAAGGCTTCCCTGGGTGCATTGGGTTTATTGATGGGAGTCTCATACCATTATCACAACGTCCTCCCAATGATGGTGAAGCCTATTTTGATTGCAAAAAAAGGTAAGCTGTTGAATCTTTATTCTTTATTTCAATCTTACTGATGGTTTACATATAAGGTATTCTATGTCAACCCAACTGGTTTGTGATATAAACAAACAGTTCACTGCTCTACATGTTGGTTGTACTGGGTCACTTCATGATTCAAATGTCTATCAACATATGAAAATAGCACAAACGCCTCAAGAGTTTTATGAAAAGGATCAGTACTTACTTGCAGATTTGGCACATGCAAGCTCTCCTTGGGTTGTAGCACAGAATGCAGCCAACCATTCTTTCAATTAC
This sequence comes from Austropuccinia psidii, assembly GCA_023105745.1. Classification (NCBI taxonomy): domain Eukaryota; kingdom Fungi; phylum Basidiomycota; class Pucciniomycetes; order Pucciniales; family Sphaerophragmiaceae; genus Austropuccinia; species Austropuccinia psidii. The sequence continues at coordinate 47,181,175 of JALGQZ010000009.1, forward strand.
TGTCTAGCAAAATCAAGTGTCAGAATCAAGCATGCAATTGGAATTTTGAAGGGGAGGTGGTTTTCTCTAAGGGAAATGCGAAATAAAATGAGGGATGCTCATGAAATTGAATATTTTGTTAGTTGGGTCCTTTCTTGCACAATTTTACATAATATGTTAGCACAAATTGGCAATTAATGGTTTGATTTATATGAAGATGATGATCCACCACATTTGGAAAATCTGGCCCACAACAACATTGGGGAAGAAGTGGTAAATATGCATGAAAAAATTAAACCAATCACTTTGGCATGGAGAAATAGTCAATTGTAAATTTCATCAGGACCAATGTTTTATGTACTTAATTTAATGGCATACAATGGAGTGGAGATGTTATTCATAAAATAAAACTATTTACAATTAATATTTTTTAGTTCTTTTTTGATCCTACATATTTCTTTCAAAGTACCCATTGACTCTTGAATTGATTTTGGTGGGTGTCATTTTCAAGAATTTTTCACCTACATTAAATAATTTATGGTTTATTTGAAAAGAACATCCAAAATGAGTAATTTTTTCATGATTGATAATTTCTGGAGGTGGTTTTGTTGTATGATGAACCATTGTTGATGTCTTCCAAAGAACTTCCATGATGCCAGTTTTTTTGAAAAATCAATCTCCATTTTCAATTTGGGGAAGTGCAAGCCATGTCCAGAAGGGGTGAATACAGTTGGAAGTGGATGGAAATCTTGTATTGATACAAAATAAAATATACCATAAGTCCGGGCATTGAGATTGTTTGTGGCTTATTGAAAAATTCATCTTGGGTGACAATGACATTGGTAAATGATTTGAATTCTTCCTTGGAATTGGCAGAAGTCCATTTGAGCTGACTGAAATTGGGTAATTTGGCTGCTTCCATTAATGATTGATTTTCATTTGCTGCTAATTTTGAAAAATGGGAGATTATTGAGTAAACAAATTTGTCATATTGACGAAGCTTGATCCATTGATTGTTATCTGTTTCAATTTGATTAGGAGTTAAACCTGGTTTTCTGGAGTAAACACCTAATAATTTTGTAATTAGTCAGTAATTATTAAGGTAATAAGCCAAAAATATCACACACCTGCAGATTTTCCAGAATCAGAACCAGATCAAAACCCAATGCCTTTCATACTGCCACCTTGGAGTTGCTTTTTGGTTTTAATTTCTTGTCAATTTTGAGATAAGGACATTAATGTTTTGATGATGTTTTTCAGAACTTGAGAGTGGCCAGAAGAATTATCAAACAGGGTTATTTCATATATGATGACAGGCAGAAAGGGCTTTGTTGTTTTATTAATGAGTATATAAGGATGGGGGAGAGTGTTAAGTGATGGAAGTTTTAACCATGAGGCATTGGCAGATTTCTTGTCAATCGAAATTGTTGAAAAGTTTCTAAATTCTTTTTTTGAATGGCCAAGGTGAGACATTATTTGTTTTGAACCATGGATGTGTTGTCTTTGGATTTGGGTGAGCTTTCTTTTATGATTTGATTTGGTATTATTATCCTCATGATGTTCTATATTTGGTTTAGTCCTAACCATGACATCAATAGGAGCAATGATAACTTCATCATCTTTCAAATCATTCTGATGATGTGCTGAGTCTGGTTTAGTCCTCTCCATGACATCATCAAAATGATTGGAAGAATGAGAGACAGGAGGAGCATTTCTTTTGAATTTTAATGATGATGGAAGGGGTGGGAAATTAAATGACATTGCAAAATAAATCCTTATAATTAATCCTCCCCTATATGAACAAATAAATAAAAAAAGAAAAAAAAAACATCACCAGTAATTGATATTTCAAATTGAATAAATGAATAAAAAATAAAATAAAAGAAATGATGAGTAGAGAAAAAAAGATTGATCATCATCAGTAAATCATTTTTAAATTAGATAAATGAATAAAAAAAATAAAAATAAAAGAAATGATGATTAGAGAAAGAAAAAATAAATCATCATCAGCAATTAATTTTTCATATTAAATAAATGATTAAAAAAATAAAATAAAAGAATGCTAATGGCCTCTGGGGGCCATTAGCATTGAAAATAAATGAAAAAGCTCCAGAACAATTCTGAGAGATTAGAAGAGGCTAGGCCCTGGAACCTCCCAGGAGCCTATTTGGGAGGTTCCAGGGTGAGTGAGGTGCAGTTATGAGATGGGTGGGGGGTTTTGGGAGGTGGATGATGATTGATGATGGTGATGGGTGGGTGAGTTGTGGATGATGATGGATGATGATGGTGATGGGTGGGTGAGTTTGGGAGGTGCAGAAAAATGAAAAACTATGAAAGAAGAAAAAAAAATACCTATAGAAAAACAAAAATCAGGTTAGAAAAAAATGGTAGTGGTGAAACACAAAGAAGAAAAATTCACTTACCTGAATTTTAAAAAAGGTGGATTTTTTTTAGAGGGAGGGGTGAAAAGTAAAAATAGAAAAAAAAAATTGAGATTTGAGAATTAAAACTAAAAAAAAAAAAAAAAATATTGGTGAATTTTTTTAAGAGGGAGGGGTGAAAATTGAAGATAAAATTAAATAAATTGAGATTTAAGAATTAAAATTAAAAAAAAATTGGTGAATTTTTTTCAGAGGGAGGGGTGAAAATTAAAAATAAAAAAAAATAAATGAGAATTAAGCTTTGAAATTAAAACAAAAAAAAATGAAAAAAAGGTGTTTTTTTAAAAAATTAGAGGGGTGAAAAGTAAAAATAAGAAATGATAAATTGAAAGAAATTAAAGAAAAAATCAACTTTTAAAAAAAATAATCAAAAATTAAGAATTAAAAATCAAAAATCAAAAATACAAGGGATATTTCCCAATTAAAAGTTGAAACCCTTCAAAATAAAAAATAACCATTAAATTAAAAAAAACATATAGAAACAGTTGAAAGAATTAAAAAAAAACCACAATAAAATGACATTTTCATAAAAAAGGAAAAAAGGCATCCTCAAATTTTGTGAGCCTTGAGGTATATTTTACATACCCAAATAGGCCACAATTATCTTAAAAAGAAATTTTGAATTATGCAAAACTCATAAGTCATGCATATATCCAAAATTCATCATTTTCAATTTCAGAAAAGATGAATAACTTTTTATTGAGTAAGTAAATCCATGGATTTAAGACCAGATTTGGATTCTACACAAAAATTCACCTAGGGTAGCTCCATAGAGTGAATAAGCTCAATTTAAGTATTTGAGGTGGTAAAATGGAAAATACTTCAATACCACATCATTAATACCACATAAAAGATCCGTGAAAATTTTTGTTTTTCTTGATTTTTAGCCAAAATAATGGGAAAGTGAGAAATCCCATGTTACATATACACTAAGAATAGTGTTATGCATGTTTTGAGCACTTAATATCATGGTATTCTTACATGGACTTTTGGTACACCCATAGTGGATATCTCACTTTAAGCTTAAATTACTATTTTGACGTAAAAAATAGGCAAGGGGGACAAAAGACATCAAAGAGAGCCAGGGTACCCAACTTCTGAGGCCTCAGAGGCGTGGATAGCTCCAGAGCATGGATCCATGGCTCATCTTGGCCCAATTGGTAAACTAAAACTCTTTGGGAACTTGGTTACCAAGTTACAACTACTGTAAAACATCAGAAAATAGCAAATAACCTGCTATTTTGACGTGCCAAGGAGGTAATGAGCTACTTACACTCCTGTAACCATGTCAATTACTAATGACTTTCCATGGATAAACCCCAAAAGAGTAATTAAAACCCTTTTGGGACCCATATTCATTGATTTACCTCATAGCAACCAGCAAAACACTGCTATTTGCAATTCTACGTAGAAATGAGGTAAAACCTTCAAAAATTCATTAAAAATACAATTCTTAATGAATCTTTCTGAAACTTTCAGGACTAAAGGAGAACTGTATTATCTATGGTACAACCAAAAAGAATTACAGTTTTACTAGTAAAATTAAAAGTTTTACTTACAGTCCATTTTTGGATATTCTACGTGAAACACTGAATCTTCAAAAATTCACAGTAATTACAACCTGTGATGAAATTGGCAATAACATTGATAACTTTGAGAAATCAATGATTATTTTAGAATAAAAGAAGATTTACAAGTGTTACTCCTTTTATTCTTAACCATATTGGGGTTGGTAGTCACGTAAAAGCATCAATTAAGTAATTATGATAATCTTACATGACAACAGATGATGCAATCAATAATCCAAAAAGGTTTATTGTTTTCTCACTCACTGGTTTTTCAGTTTGCTCCATGGCACGCCTCTGTGAGCTGTTGTTGACTTAAAAGAAGCCTATTCTTGCTGTTTTTTCCGTATCATCATCTTATCAATTTATTAAATCTTTATTACCAACAAGTAAGTATTAGTTCAACTATTCTTAAGTGTTTTAATTCTTTCAGAATCAATCAGAAAGACGTGAAATCATAGAATCCAACTATATATTGTTGTAATACTGTTATAAATCATTTTGATCCCTTAAATCCACAATTCCACGTCAAATTTCTCTACTTTTATTATCAATAAGTTCTTTGGAGTATTAGTGAGTCTTTTATCTTTAATTCTTAAAGTTTTTCTCTAGTAATAGTTTTCTTCAAGAATTATCTTTATAATTATTCTTGTAAAAGATAATTATATATTAAAATAATTTTATTATTTTAATAAAAGAAGTTTTTATTATTAAATTCTTCTTGTAATTGATTCTTGTAGACAATTACTTGCTCACTGTTAAAATCACTAGTAGTGCTTAACACGTGAAAGAAATAATTTTTAATTATTTAATTGTGGTTATAATAATATTTTATTATTATATTTCATAAGAACAGACATAGTACTGTTGATTAATAGTAATATTATCATCAGTTTCATAGTCACATCTTACATTTGGGGGCCTGGCCGTGATTTTATCCATAGACTTGGCTTTAATCATATTCTAGACTTCATTTTTGTGTTCCAAAAAAAACCACCATACCTACCACATCTTACATTTGGGGGCCTGGCCGTGTTTTTTGAACCTTGTACCCTTAATTAATATATTTTTAAGCTCTAAAATATATTAATTTAATTAATTTTTTTTCTTTCAATTTGGAGTTAAAATATTTTTATTTTTGAAATTGTTTTAAAATCTTTTTCATTGAGGAATTTGGTTTAATTTTATATTGTTTTTACACGTGGCTTTTTCACATCCAAAAACTTATAAAATTATTCTTTGAGTTACTCTGAATTAATTTTCATTCAAAATCTTAAATTTTAATTTTTTTTTCTTTAAAAAGAATAATTTTTTTAATATTAAAAAATATAAAACTTATAAAAAATCTTTAAAAAATATTTTAAAAAGTATAAAAAATAATTTTTTCTCTTTTATAATTTCTTTTAGTGTCTTTAATCAAATACTGTGCAGCTGGCAACAGACTCAGTAAAAGATATATCACTAGTCCAGAATCTTCAGAAGCAGAATCTGAAGACAGTATTGAGGTGCAGATTGCTAAAAGAGGCACCTTATTCAACTCAGAAAAAGCTAAATTACCACCAAAAGGTGTGTATTTTATCTTATATTTTCACCTTTTATCTTTAAATTGACGTGAAAATGGTGCATACCAGAAATGGAAGCAACTATTCAGTCCAACCAGATGGATGTGGACAAGGAAGAGGCAAGACCAAATCCAGAAGTGCCAAATCTTCCACAAGAAAGGCACATCTGGAGGATGCCAGAGTTGCCCCCCATTCCCCAAGGTCTGTACCAACAGATTTTGACGTGAATTCTGAGCCTGAACTAATTTATGATAATATTTCCAGGGCTGAACCATTTTCAAGTGGCAGCAATAGAAATATATCAGAGCCAGTACAAAAATTGGTTCAGAGCAGCCAAAGAAGAGGAGTGGGAAATCTGCCCAAGCCTTTGGCAGGGGGCCATGAACTCCTACTTACACATCAAGAGCTTTCTGGGTCAGGAGAAGACCATAGAACTCTTAGGAGGTTGGAGCCCCCTGTCTTGCAAAGACAAGGTCAAAAAGATAAAGAATTGGTTGAAGAACCAGAGTCTTTTATCCATAGACCAGAAGAAAGAATTGGAAATGACTCCAACTTTGGAGACAGAGGCACCAGTGGCATCTACCAGCTCCAAACCAGCTCCAGAAGCATCCAAGGACAAGCCCAAAGGACCTCAAAAGAAACAGAGAGGTCCCAAGAACCATCAAGGCAAGGGCAAAGGCAAAGGCAATTGGCACAGACCTTACCCACAAGGGTACAGGATCCCCAGATTGGAGCCTTCAGCCGTGGACAGTGTCTTCAATATGGCCAGAACTCTTATGGAATTCACAGCCAAAGAGCAGGAAAGGATGAACAGGACTTTTCCACGCAAATAAATGATGTACATAGAAGTATTAGTGTAGAAATTGGCAAACTTGAGTCAAAGTTAAAGCAAATTACATTAGACATCAATGATTTAAAGAAAAATGACAAGCAACATTCTGATTGGCATAAATTGACAACTGTCACCCTTGAGTCAATTAGCAATGCTTGTGAAAGAATTGAGAACCAATGTCAAAATAATGACACAGAGGATCTTTCCATCTTTAAAGTAAATGATAGACTTAAAACTCTTGAAGACCATGTCTTACAAATAGTTAAGAACACCAATCAATTTGCTATACATTTAGCCAAAAGTGACAGTGAAAGGCAGAAATTGAAGAATGAAATAATTGCAAGTGTGGAGCAAATTCATAAGAATCATGAACCACATATGCCAAGACATTCTACACCTTTGACTGAAGAAAAACTTTCTGTCAAAGAAAGTTTGACTCCATTCTTAGGAGAGAATGTTATTTCTGCAAAGGATATTCCCAAATTAGAAGAATGGCCAACATTCTCTGGTGAAGGAGAATACAACCACATTGAATTCATCAGGACTATTGATATGTTGCAAGAAGACTTTAATATACCTGATGAAATCATAGTAGGAAAATTACATTGTTTGTTTACCAAGACTGCAAAGAAATGGTATTACAAGATGAGAATGGATCATGGAAGACATGACTGGTCTTGGTGGAAATCTGAAGTGATTACCAAATGGGCCAATAATTCTTGGAGGTTTAAAATGGAGAATGCTTTTGAAAGTGCCATTTTTAACTCAGAAAAAGACAAACCACTCACTTGGTTCTTCAAACAAAAAGACAGATTATCTGCTTTACACCCAGATATGTCTGACACTATGATTAATATGAAAATATTAAGAAAGTGTGGAGGAGAACTGGAACATGCTATCAAAAGCAGATGTGTGGAACCCTGTTCAACAGAGGACTACATTAATGCTATGGAAGATATCATTACCAGAACAAGAATTGGTAAAACTTGGGTTAGAAACCCAATAGAGTCCAAAATAGTCTCAAAGATTCCTAGAGAGGAAAGAAGACCAGAAAGACCTGTCTTGAAGTGTCATAAATGTGGAAGTACTTCACATTTAGCCAACACTTGCCCTAAGAAGACAAAGATCAATGAAGTTCAAATCATTGAAGACATTCAGTGTACTGAAGAGAAAGAAGAGTCTGATCAAGATTCTGCAGTCTCTGAAGATACACCAGTAGAGGACTATCCCATTGAAAACATTTCAGCTTTCTTTGAGGTCACAGAAGTTCATACCCACTTGCCACAGTACAGTGAGGATTGCTACAACCTGATCAATATTCAAGATGCCAGAATGTGTAAAACAAAACCTGCTAGAGGAAAGGGTTACACTGCTGGAGCATCCTGTATCACATCAGTTCTAATGGGTGATATTGAAGCCAAAGTAAATCTGGATACAGGGGCATTTTGCACTTGTATTGGCAAGGATTATCTCCAAATTATACTTCCTGAATGGAAAAACCATCTATTAACAATAGAAGGTGTACAGTTCAGTAGTGCCAGTAACAATATGTACCCCTTGGGCATATTGGATACTAATATTGTATTCCCACATCCAGCAGGAAGTGTAAGAATGAAAACTGAGATTGTAGTAATGGATAATTGTACATCTCAGCATATCATTCTTGGAAATGATTACTTGAATATTTATGGTATTGATATAAATAACCATAAAGACAGATATTTCACAATTGGAGATAACAAAAGGCAAAAATTTGCTTTCTCCAATATGCCAAAACAGATATCTGTAGTATCTTCTGTCAAAGATACTTACAAAGATGAATTTGTGTCTAAACAACTTGTTGAAGCACAAATTAATCCATCATTGTCACCAAAGATGAGGAATGAACTTATTGATGTATTATATACATACAATAATGCATTTGCATCTGATAATGAACCATTAGGCGCTATAAGGGGACATGAAATTGATATTACTCTTAATATTGATAGACCATATCCTCCAGTACTTAGAAGACCAGCTTATCCAGCCAGTCCCAGAGCTAGAGAGGCCTTGGAAAAACATATCCAAGAGTTGATCCAACTTGGTGTGCTAAGGAAAGTAGGCCATAATGAGGAAGTTGAAGTGACAACACCTGTTATTATTGCATGGCATAATGATAAGTCAAGAATGGTTGGAGATTTTAGAGCTTTGAATACCTACACAGTTCCAGATAGGTATCCAATCCCTAGGATCCAAGAAACCTTGACTCAATTGTCTAAAGCCAAGTATATAACATCAATGGATGCATTAAAAGGCTTCCATCAAAATGTTTTGACGCCTAAAGCTAGGAAATTACTTAGAATTATCACTCACTGTGGTATTTATGAGTATCTTAGAATGCCATTTGGCATTAAAAATGCTCCATCTCATTATCAAAGAATGATGAATACCATCTTCCCCACAGAATTGTCTGAAGGATGGCTTATCATTTATATTGATGATATTATTATATGTTCTGACTCATGGTCTTTGCACCTTGAAAGACTTGCAAGAGTACTTCATAAAGTTGCAGAAGTGAACATGAAAATTTCACTTAAGAAATGCAATTTTGGTTTTGAAGAACTCAAAGCATTAGGACATGTTGTTTCTGGTTTGAGCTTGGGTATTGACAAGAATAAAGTAGCAGCAGTGTTACTTAAGCCAATACCCCAGAATAAAAAAGAAATGATGTCTTTTCTTGGATTTGCTAGTTACTATAGGCAACACTTGAAAGATTTTGCAATTCTAGCCAAGTCACTTTATAGAATCTGTGATCAACAGACTGTATTTGAAATGACACAAGAAAGAATTAAAGCTTATGAGAAGATAAAGAAGGCCCTTACAGAAGCACCTTTACTCCTCATGCCTGACTGGAATATTCCTTTTAAATTGTACATTGATGCATGTGGAGATGGATTAGGGGCAGCCCTACACCAAGTCCAAATTATTGATGACAAACCTACAGAAGGACCAGTTTGTTATATCTCAAGACAAATCAAACCAACAGAAGCCAGATATGGTGCAAGCCAAATGGAGTGCTTATGTTTAGTATGGGCACTTGAGAAATTACACTATTACCTTGATGGCAGTGTTTTTGAAGTGATAACTGACTGTAATGCCGTGAAATCACTTCTTAACATGAAAACTCCCAACAGACATATGTTGAGATGGCAAATAGCCATTCAAGAATATAGAGGAAACATGACTATAGTTCATAAAGCAGGAAACATTCACAAAAATGCTGATGGACTTAGTAGATGGGCTTTAGCCAACACTCCTGATAACCCAGCTTATGTACCTTTGGAAGCTGAACCACAGATTCCAATTGAAGGGATTAACATAACTGATATTGGGACTGAATTCTTTGAAGAGGTCAGAGAGTCTTATAAACAAGACAAGAATTGCCATATCTTGACTTCTTTATTGGATAAAGACTGCAAAGACACATCTTTGGTTAATACACTAGATGAAGTTTGGAAAAATTCCTATTCTGAAGGAAGATTTCACTTGTTTGATGGGATTATTTACCATAGAACAAAACATTCTTGTGTGATGACATTGTGTAGTAGATTGCTCATCAATACCATTCTTCATGAATGCCATGATAGCATTTACTCTGGACACCTATCAGAAGACAGAACACTTGAAAAGGTGAAGAACTGTGCATGGTGGCCATCTTGGAGAAAAGAAACCATTGAATATTGCCATACCTGTGATAGATGCCAAAAAGCAAACAGGAGTACAGGCAAGAAATTTGGATTAATGATCCATATTCAAGAACCAAAATCCCCTTGGGAAGTTGTTCACATGGATTGGGTCACAGCACTTCCTCCAAGTGGTGACAAAAGTTATAATGCTTGTTTAGTCATTGTAGACAGATATAGCAAAACTCCCATATTCTTACCATGTCATAAAGATGACACTGCTATGGATACAGCTCTTCTTTTATGGAGTAGAGTTATTTCTCATACAGGGTTATTTAAGAATATCATAAGTGACAGAGACCCCAAGTTCACATCTGCACTTTGGACCAATCTTCATAGATTGTTTGGGACTAAGTTATCATTCTCTACAGCATATCACCCTCAAACAGATGGGCTAGCAGAGAGGATGATTCAAACTTTAGAAGACATGATCAGGAGATTTTGTGCTTATGGATTAGAATTTAAAGACTCAGATGGCTTTACCCATGACTGGTGCACTCTGATACCTGCATTAGAATTGGCATACAAGACATCAGTCCATTCTTCCACAGGACAAACTCCTGCTATGTTAGAAAAAGGATGGAATCCAAGACTCCCAGCAGACACACTGAGGAAAGACTTGATTGACATTCATCCTACAGCTTCCAGCTTCAAATTAATGCTTGATAAAGTAAAACACCATGCAAAACAAAGTATGGATGATGCTTTTGATTATGCAAAACAGAAGTGGGACAAGGGTCATAAAGTACCAGACTTCAAAGTAGGGGACTTAGTTCTAGTTTCAACCTTGAATTTTAATAATATCAAAGGCCCAAAGAAACTTAAAGATTCTTATGTAGGACCTTTTGTTATTGTTGCTTTACATGGAACCAATGCAGTTCAAGTGGAATTGAGTGGTGAATTGGAAAATAAACACCCCACATTTCCAGTCAGCTTGATAAAACCTTATCAACCAGCTGATAAAGAATTGTTTCCTTTAAGAAACCCAACTCCTTTAACTGTACCACCTGTGGAACAGAATGAAGACAGAAAGATAAAGAAAGTCATTAAAGAAAGGAGACTTAGGGGTAAAAATCAAAGAGAATATCTTGTCAGATATAGAAATCCAGTACATGAAGATGAATGGATGGCAGAATCAGAAATACCTGACTCAGATAAACTCTTAAGAAGATTTAGACATGAAAGAAGGCCACAAGCCTGAATATGTCTATAAATGTGCTTTAAATTACTTGATCTGAGTAATGTGAAGAGGTTGGACAGTGGACATTAACCCCCTTTTGGGGCCTTATTCTTTTTATCACTAATAAAATTGTAGTACAATTTTATTTTTTGGTGGGAGGGAATGTGAGCCTTGAGGTATATTTTACATACCCAAATAGGCCACAATTATCTTAAAAAGAAATTTTGAATTATGCAAAACTCATAAGTCATGCATATATCCAAAATTCATCATTTTCAATTTCAGAAAAGATGAATAACTTTTTATTGAGTAAGTAAATCCATGGATTTAAGACCAGATTTGGATTCTACACAAAAATTCACCTAGGGTAGCTCCATAGAGTGAATAAGCTCAATTTAAGTATTTGAGGTGGTAAAATGGAAAATACTTCAATACCACATCATTAATACCACATAAAAGATCCGTGAAAATCTTTGTTTTTCTTGATTTTTAGCCAAAATAATGGGAAAGTGAGAAATCCCATGTTACATATACACTAAGAATAGTGTTATGCATGTTTTGAGCACTTAATATCATGGTATTCTTACATGGACTTTTGGTACACCCATAGTGGATATCTCACTTTAAGCTTAAATTACTATTTTGACGTAAAAAATAGGCAAGGGGGACAAAAGACATCAAAGAGAGCCAGGGTACCCAACTTCTGAGGCCTCAGAGGCGTGGATAGCTCCAGAGCATGGATCCATGGCTCATCTTGGCCCAATTGGTAAACTAAAACTCTTTGGGAACTTGGTTACCAAGTTACAACTACTGTAAAACATCAGAAAATAGCAAATAACCTGCTATTTTGACGTGCCAAGGAGGTAATGAGCTACTTACACTCCTGTAACCATGTCAATTACTAATGACTTTCCATGGATAAACCCCAAAAGAGTAATTAAAACCCTTTTGGGACCCATATTCATTGATTTACCTCATAGCAACCAGCAAAACACTGCTATTTGCAATTCTACGTAGAAATGAGGTAAAAACTTCAAAAATTCATTAAAAATACAATTCTTAATGAATCTTTCTGAAACTTTCAGGACTAAAGGAGAACTGTATTATCTATGGTACAACCAAAAAGAATTACAGCTTTACTAGTAAAATTAAAGGTTTTACTTACAGTCCATTTTTGGTTATTCTACGTGAAACACTGAATCTTCAAAAATTCACAGTAATTACAACCTGTGATGAAATTGGCAATAACATTGATAACTTTGAGAAATCAATGATTATTTTAGAATAAAAGAAGATTTAAAAGTGTTACTCCTTTTATTCTTAACCATATTGGGGTTGGTAGTCACGTAAAAGCATCAATTAAGTAATTATGATAATCTTACATGACAACTGATGATGCAATCAATAATCCAAAAGGGTTTATTGTTTTCTCACTCACTGGTTTTTCAGTTTGCTCCATGGCACGCCTCTGTGAGCTGTTGTTGACTTAAAAGAGGCCTTCTCTTGCTGTTTTTTCCAAGAATCATCTTATCAATTTATTAAATCTTTATTACCAACAAGTAAGTATTAGTTACAGCTATTCTTAAGTGTTTTAAATCTTTCAGAATCAATCAGAAAGACGTGAAATCATAGAATCCAACTATATATTGTTGTAATACTGTTATAAATCCTTTTGATCCCTTAAATCCACAATTCCACGTCAAATTTCTCTACTTTTATTATCAATAAGTTCTTTGGAGTATTAGTGAGTCTTTTATCTTTAATTCTTAAAGTTTTTCTCTAGTAATAGTTTTCTTCAAGAATTATCTTTATAATTATTCTTGTAAAAGATAATTATATATTAAAATAATTTTATTATTTTAATAAAAGAAGTTTTTATTATTAAATTCTTCTTGTAATTGATTCTTGTAGACAATTACTTGCTCACTGTTAAAATCACTAGTAGTGCTTAACACGTGAAAGAAATAATTTTTAATTATTTAATTGTGGTTATAATAATATTTTATTATTATATTTCATAAGAACAGACATAGTACTGTTGATTAATAGTAATATTATCATCAGTTTCATAGTCACATCTTACAAATTTGATTTTTGAACAGACTTCATATAAAATCTCAATGCAAAACTTGCCCAAATTTTCAATTCTGTCCTAAATTGCAAATAAATGTCATACAAAACTGAAATGGCAAGTTGGTGCCCCTATTATGCATAAACATTGAAATTCGCATTTGGTAATAAAGTGGAGTTAGATTTTGTGACATAAGATCAATAATTAAACATAAACATAAGATGTATTGAGCAAGAACCACATATAAATTGATCACATTACATATATGTAATAAGTTATTCTTTATTGATTAATGACGGAATGTGTTCCAGCTCCCCAATTGACCTACTTGATGACCATGCCGTTATAGTGAGATCCATCTGGCATTGCTTTTCCTTCAATTCCAATTCACAAATCCACTTTTCTTTTTCAAATTCATATTTCTTTGTATGTTGCTTCTCCTCAAACACCATTTGCTTTTGCAACTTGACTTCTTCAAACCGTTGCTTGCTTTCTCTTCATTCCACCTCTCCCTGTCCCACTCCAAACAAGCATTGTCACTGTTTACAAGGGCTATGAATCATGACTTTTGTCAGTAGTATTGATAAGAGTAACTATAAATCCAAAACATACCCTTTTGCCGTGATTCAAGCAAATTTGCATATGTCAGTGCAAACATATTCATTGGCCTTTTCCTAGAGCCACTCTTGTCATTCAAGTTGGGTTTCAATGATTGATTATGCTTTTGTGTTGAATGTGTTATGGATTTAATTTGCTGTTCAAAGGAGAAATAATCAATAATGGATTTCATAAGTATCAGGCTTAAACATACTTACTGATTCAGCTTGAAGGTTTTCCGCTTGAACCAAGTCATCTTCATTATGAACCAAAGGAACAAGATTGAGAGGTGATTCAAATCCATTATTCTCCTTTAAAAAGCACATGAAATTTAATTATCACAGGTAAAAAAAGGAAGAGACAATAACTTACCTTATCAGGCAAAACATCATCATCATCACCATTTAAGCTGTCTTTTTCTTGTGAATCATAGCTTGCAACCGGAGTGAAATTGGGCTTGTGTGCAAAGAGCGCATCCATGTCCGCATAGCAAGGACACATACTTTCAAGCTTTTCACTCATTGATTTTATTCATTTACTCTCATCTTCTTCCGTTATTCCAGCCCCAGTTAGATTCTTGAGTTTTTTTGCTGCCATATATTTCTTTTTATATGTCCGCCATTGATCTCGGATGCTGCTTGAACTAAGGTTTAGGTGATTTTGTGATTTTTTGTTGACCTCAATGGCCATAAGATGAAACCATTCTACTTTGAGGAAGGAGGTCTTCCAATAGTTGTTGAACCACTAGTACCAAAAGATGACTCAAAATTGGATTTCACTGAAAGACAATTAATTATGGTTAAATAATCTATACGTATTAAGTGACCTTATGGATGAGGCAGGCCAGAGGTGATCTTCATATCTGTCTTGATTTGTCTTGCTTTGGATCAAGGCATTATTATATGGATGAAGAAGTATAAATGGACTGTAAGCTGTTTGGTCAGATTGTCCAAAATGGAGTGTAGAAGAATATGTTGTGCAGATATGAATTGTGAGTACTCATTTGGGTTAGGTTTTAAGCTGAAATCCCAGATGCATGGGATTTGGTCAAAATACCAGGGGACTCAGTTAAAATGCCATGGTATTTACACATAAAAAACCCAGGATTTAGTGTTGGGATTTGGGTTCCAAATCCCGCATTATTTTAAGGCGGGATTTGGTGACTTTGACACCCCCTAATATATAGCTTATTTCTATGATCTAAAGTCTTTCTGATTTATTATTAAATATTAAAACACTTAAAAAAAGATTCAACTAATACCTGCTTGTTGGTAATAAAGGTATAATTGAATAATGTGATGATTCTGGAAAAAACAGCAAGAGGAGGCCTCTTTTAAGTCTAAGAAAGCTCACAGAGGCACACCATGGAGAAAACTGACAAACCAGTGAGTGAGAAAAAATAATTCTTTTTGGATTGATGATTGCATCATCTGTTGTCATGTAAGATTATCATAATTACTTAAATGTTGCTTTTACATGACTACCAACCCAAATATGGTTAAGAATAAAGGGAGTAACAACTTTGAATCTTCTTTTATTTAAGAATGAGCATTTATTTATCAAAGTTATCAATGTTATTGGAAATTTCATCACAGAGTTCATTTTCCGTGAATTTCTGAAGATTCAGTGTTTCACATGGAATCTTAAAAAATGGACTGTAGGTAAAGCTTTCAGTTTTACTTAGAAAAGTATAATTCTTTTTGATTTTTATATGAATTATACTGTTCTCAATTGGTCCTTAAAGTTTCAGAAATATTTATTAAGAATTGTATTTTTAATGAATTTTTGAAGTTTTTACCTCATTTCTACATAGAATTGTAAATAATACTATATTACTGGTTGCTATGATGTAAATCAATGGATAATAGTCCAAAAAGGGTTTTGATTACTCTTTTAGGGCTTATCCATGGAAAGTGTTTAAGAGTTGACATGGTTATAGGAGTCTAAGTTACTCTTTATCTCCTTGGCATGTCAAAATAGCAGCTTATTTGCTATTTTCTTATGATATAATGAAGTTTTGACTTGGTGACCAAGTTCCCAAAAGGTTTTAGTATACTAATTGGGCCAAGATCAGCCATGGATCCAAGCTTTAGAGCTTTCCAAGCCTCAGAGGCCTCAGAAGTTGGGTACCCTGGCTCTCTTTGATGTCTTTTGTCCCCCTTGACTATTTTCACATCAAAAATAGAAATTTAGGCTCAAAGACTGATATCCACTATGGGTTTACCAAAGGTGTATGTATGAATACCATAATATTAAGTGCCAAAAACATGCATAACACTATTCTTAGTGTATATGTAACATGGGATTTCTCAAATTCCCATTATTTTGGCATGAAATTGAGAAAAACAAAAATTTTCACAATTCTTTGATGTGGTATTGAAGTATTTTCCATATTACCACCTCAAAGAGTTTATTTGAGCTTATTCACTCTATGGAGCTACCCTAGGTGAAATTTTGTGTATAATCCAAATCTGGCCTTAAATCCATGGATTTACTTACTCAATAAAAAGGTATTCATCTTTTCTGAAATAAAAAATGATGAATTTTGAATATATGCATGACTTATTGGTTATGCATAGTTCAGAATTTATTTTAAAGATAATTGTGGCCTATTTGAGTATGTAAAATATACCCTAAGGCTCACCTTTATGGAATCCTTGCTGGAAGAAGCCTTAGGGATCTCATCAAATGGCAATAGAAGTACTGGATCAGAAAAGTTTATGGGCTCAAGAATACTTGAATCTAGATGGTTTCAGAAATATTGGGAGGAACTCTTTGCTGATGTGATTTTGGGTATATGTTTACTCATGAAGTCAAAGTTTTTGTTTCAGAATGGAAAGGAAATACACAAAGAGAAAAACACAAGATATCTGGAGAGATATTGAAATACATATTTCTTTCAGTAACTCACAACAAAAGGTTTAATATTTGTCAATAATAACTGAAGTCATACAGTTTAAATCAACAATAAAAAAGAAACCACAAAAACATAGTAAAAAAATAAAAAATCACTTAGAAAAATCTTTTTTTATCTGTATCAGTATCAGGGAAGTGACCTCCTGCCTTATCAAAGAGGAATTAAAAATCATTCAAAAACATAAAAAAAAACTTTCTTCAACACTCTCATAATTCAGGGAAGTGACTTCCTTCCTGATCAAAGAGGAATTTAAAATCATTCCAAAACATGAAAACAAATCTTTTTTCAGCATGCTCATAATTCAGGGCAGTGACCTCCTGCCTTATCAAAGAGGAATTTCAACTTATTCAACATTTTTTTTAAAAAAAGCTATGTATCAGTACTAAATAAAGGATTTCAAACTCAACATTTTCCAAGATGTTTTTTCAATTTACAAGAATCATAATTCTTTTTTTAAAAACAGGGACAGTTATCTGTTCTTATGCCACCTCATACTAAAAAATGGAACAAGTTTTGGGAATCGTGGGCCCATAGACCTTCATTAATATTATTTCTTAGGTTGCCAAGATACAGATAGCTCAAAATGTCAAAATTATGACTGCCGGCCATAATTTGATTCATAGATGCAGGAAGAAAGAAGATATGAAAAAAACAAATAATTCTGGAATTAATTAAGCAGCTTATCTATCAGCTTCAATTCAAATCAATTATAAAATAAATATTACCAGCCACAATAAAAAATAGATAAATGAAAATGGCATCTTATTAACAGTATAACAAGAAGGGATTTCACTCATTATTATAAAAACAAACAAGAAATTCCTAAATTTTTTTTTCATGGGATTTATAAAGAAAAATCACTAAAATCAGTGCAAAGCTTTAATATCCATTCAATAAAGCCTTAAAAGAAAAAAATAGTGTCATAGTATTGGAATAATAAGTAACAAACAAAGCCATAGAAAAAACAAGAGAATCAACTGAAAATATTTCATTTAATATCAAAACTCAACTATTTAAGCTATAATTTAGATATCAGATTACCAAGTTTTTTTCAAAAAAATGGCTACAAAAAAAAGATAATAGAAAATAAGTAGCCAAATAACAAAAATTGTAATATTAGAGAATTAATATATTTCTGTTATATTTAAAAAAATCTTATTAAAGAGGGGCTTACATCAAAGGAATCATTAAAAAATTAATTAATTATAAAAAATATCCTTTTGGGGCTGCAATAAATATTTCTTCCTTAGTTGGGTTTGCTTTCTCTTCTTCAGCTTCTAATTATTTATATGGGGGAAGTAACAAAAGAAGCCTGTGATGTAGATTGGACTACTGGTAAAGCCATGGCATAAGGAACAGGATCTAGCTCATCTATTTCAGCACCAGTTTCTTCTATTTTGATAATTATTTCACCAGAAGAAGAGAATATGAAATCAGAATCTAATGAAAATACAGGAGAAAGTTGCAAAAAAATGGTGAAAATATCTGGGTAGGTGAAAAATAAACAGGCAATGGAGGTTTTAATTATTCTGGTGAATAATTGTTAGGGAAATGGTTGATTAAATAAAGTAAGGAATATGTATTGGAGACCTACCAACACTATCATCATTGCTAGATTTTAGAATATGAGAAGGAGCTTTCTCAAGATATCCAACAGTATATTCATAATTAAAAATATGTAAAGTGGAAGAAGAAAAGCTATCAAGAATATTAAATGTGGCAGACTCATCAAGCATAGGAGAAGAGGAGGGTGAAGAACTTTCTTCAAGATAATCAAGATTATTATCATTTGATAAAGAATTCTGGGTGAGGGAAGATTTCTATTCAATAAATTCAAAAGAAGAGCTACTATCATCTTATGAAGCTATTTCACAATGCAGATGTTAAGAATATGTAGAATCAATGCTTTTTAGTGTGATAGATTTATAAATTCTTGGGGTTATTGGAGAAAAATGTTCATTAAGATCTTTTATAGAATTGTCATATAAATATAAAGGATTCAAAGAAAGGCAAGATTCTTGTTTAACATATTCTGAAATGGGCTCACTATTGTAAAATTGGGCCAATACTGAATAATCAGATTCAAAATATGATAAATTATGCCAATCAGGAGGAGTATCAAGTTGAGTTGTAGAGCTCAAAGCTGGAGGGGATTTTGGAAGTTTAATTTTAAAAAGATGTCTTCTGAAAAAATATCAATTAAATTTGATAAATTATTTGTATGATAAGGTGCAGCTGATGAATTCATTATTAAATGGTTCTGCTAGAAAGGAAATTAAAGGATTGGTACTTAAGATGTGAATAATGGCAGAAGTTGTCAATCTTTGATCTCATGTAGATTATCTGAATAGAAATAAGAATCATTAATGAGATTTTAATGAAAACATAAAATGAACCCAGAGGGGCACAAACATAATGCAAGCCACAAAATTCATCTAATTGAAAACTCAAAAAATAATAATTCATTCCTGGTAATTAATGCAAGAAGAAAGAAACCATTAAAATAGTAACATGATTTGCAATAAATACAACTAAGATTTAATAATTTTCAATTGAGATCTATACCAAAAAACAAAACAGTTAGAAGATGAATCACAGAATAACACACCAGTAAAGAAAAACCACCTTTTTGAAAATACAGAATATTTTGAAGAAACAAGATGAAACAGGCATATTTGGTACCCTTATCAGATATATGAATACAGAAGGCACAATTTAGAAGTATCATATCAAAGCCACAGCTATAGCTAAAAAAATGAATTAATAAATTGAAGCACTACTTCAATACAAGAAAAACCAAACAATCCAGGCCATTAAGATACAGAAAACAAAGGTACATATAGCTTAAAATGTCAAGATTATGACTGCCTGTCATAATTTGGTCAATTGAATTCAGAAAAAGCAAGAAAAAAGGACTTGGATAGGAAAAAACAAGTAACAAAACAAGAAACGGTGTTCATATACAGTATAAGAAGACACTGGAATATCAAAATTTATTGGTCAATCAGATACAGGTTATTTCTTCAATAAAATACACAACACAAGAAGCAGTAAAATGGTAAGATTTTTAAATTAACTAAGAAAAATAATTTGCATTCCAGCACACAATAAAGTGGTAATCAGAAAATCCCCATTACTTATATTCACAGAAAACTAGTGCAAAAAGAATATTTCAGTTTATAGCAAAATAATCAAAGAAAAAGAACAACACACAGAGGTATACTGCATAATGTTAGCCCAATATATATTGGTTTAGCCACTCTTTGACATACTCCAATAAATCCACCTCAGAAATTCAAATTGAACACAGAAATCATAGTTATGAAAGAGGGTGTGGGGTCCCCAAACATAGCCCAAATATCATTCAATTAGTCCTAACATATCACCATATCTCAACAGATACTAGGCCATCAGTACAGAGAACCCCCCGCAGAGTGATGAAAATGATGCCAGCATGATTGTAGATTGACAAAGATGCTTCCAGAGGTGGGAATCAAACCCAGGACCTTGGTGAAAGTTGAAATAAACCCAGAATTACTAATGACTCAATACTGGTGTGTACCTGATGCCACAGTCTGCAGTGTTGTCCTGACCCTCCTTTCCTTATCACTTCACCATAACTGTGAGCCTTTGAGATATGACCACATATCCAAAAAGGTCACAAGAAAAACCTTACAATAATTATTCTTTTATAATGATTATAATAAAGTAAGTGAAAATGCCATAAATAGGCCTGGATTCTTGATTACCTTATAATATAATGGGTAAGCATGTGAGATAAACTTCTCCATTACATTCCTCATAATAAAATTCACATATATCATCTTTATGGCATATCTTTAAAGTCAATAATTAATGAATAATAAGTAAGAATACCATAAAAAAGACATAAATTCCTATTTATCTAAGAATCCAGTAGACCAACATGTGAAATAAATTGTAAAATTGTCTTCCACATGAAAAACTACACATATAAAAATTTTATGTCATATTTGTAGAGTCAGTATTTAAGGAAATAACCTCAATATAGGCACTTTTATGATCAGTGCATATATTCATGGTTTTCAGCTCATATCTCTTAAAATACACATGATAGAGAGTTAAACAAAAAATAAATTTACCACATAATTACTGTAGGAACACAGAAATGAAATTTATTTCACAAGCTATAAACAAGGTTAAAACCTGTAATGGATTACTGATTAAAATCAATAGAGCTGTTGACCACTTTGTTGTGAAAGTGGTCCAAACTTAAAAAGAAGTAGACAGTAAGATTATACTAGTTAATTTGTGAAGAATGTTGTATTTGTTATTACAATATTCAAGGTATAACCCCTTGAAATCATGGTTTGAAGTTTAAAATATTAGATTTCAACAGAAAAGATGAGTTACAAGAAAAATCATCAAAAATAGAGTTTTGATGATGTAATAAATGATCTTGGAAGTGTAATAAAGGACATTCCAAGCTATCAGAATACACTACCAGAATAGCTGTAGCGTGTATAACTTAAAAGGTATTGATGATCAAAGTTTAAGCTTAAATTTGATCATTTAAGATCACTCACTGTAATCTTATTTTCAGTTTAACTGTCATATAAGTGATAAAACTGGTGAGTGATATTAGAATATGATTAATACTAATAGAATACACAAAGCTTAGGCTTCTGCAAAGCCTATGATGTCATCAAACTTAGAGTTATAGTGACAACTCTAAATAATGGCGTAATTATGAGGTAAGATGGTTTGATCATGATTTAATCATCACCAAACCTTAAAATATTGATTGATTCTAGTAGAAAGCATCAGTACACGTCTACTAGAAACCTGCTGGACTCTAGGAGGGAGGTATTTACTATAAATAGAGCTCATTTTACTCCATTTCCCCCTCATACACTTACAAAACACTAAATAATTGAATCAAAAAAGATAATTTCTTTATTATTTATATATAAAACTCTTATATTATTAAAGAAAAAAAATAATCTTATTATAATCATCATCTTTGAAGTGATTCTTACATTTATTTAACTTTTTTGTTTAAAATTCTCTCAGAAAAAACCTCAAATTCCACATAAAATTAAGAATATTTGTAATTTCTCTTAAAATTTATTGTAAATACAATTAAATAAGTTTTATCTACATTTTTTGGCGTAAAAGTATTCAAAATTATTATATTAAGTATTAAAAGTGGGTTATTTCTTCTTATTATTATAATTTTCTCTCTATTATTACTTTAAATAATTCTATAATTAATATAAATAGTAGTTATATTAATCTATAGATTTAATATTAGTAATATTATTTTTATTAATTGTTTTTTATTAATGAAAAACTATTTTCTATGCCTTTGTTATTTGTTGGTAACAATAATAAAGTGCTTTTAGATATATCAATTACCTTATATGAGTATATTCATTTATTATATTATTTTTCATAATATAAATTATATTATTATATCTATTCAATAATATAATTATTTATACACCATAATTATAATGATTATTTATCATTATAATTATTTTTATCCTATTTATTTTATTTAAAAGGACATTCATAGTACAATAAGTAAAATGTTAGTAATTTTTACTTATTATTTCATAGTCAAACCTTACATTTGGGGGCCTGGCCATGATATTTACTCTAAAGGACCTTTAAAAAAGATTGTAATTGGGTTTATCCCAAAATAAATTATAATTATAATCATAAAATTATATAATAACTTTATATTTTATTCATTTTAAATACTATTGAGGCATTTGGAAAGCAATTGTACTGTCTTACACGTGGTTTTTCACATCCTTAGACTTGCAAGAGCTTTCTTTGAGTGACTCTAGTGATTAAAAAAGATATTTTATAAATTAAAAATAATTTTATATTATAAATTAATTTCATAAAGAATCATATTCATTTTTATTTTATTCTTTAAAAATAAAAACATAAAAAATAATAAAAAACATTAAAAAAAAGTTATTTTTATTTCCTTTTTATTTCTTTATTCATTTCATTTTTTCAAAAATATAAAAGCATTTTTTTACGTGGGAAATTTCCATATCTTACCAAAAATAACACCTCTAATATGAAATACTTATATTAATTTGTCTTTTTTAGTGTTTGAAGATAATACAACAGAAAACAACCAAGCCACTGTTGAAAGATTGGTGGAAGAAGCTTGCCCAAGTTCTCCAACACCACTTATAACTAAGAAAAATAAAGCTAAAAATCTAGACTTTCCAGGACCCACTATTCAGGACTCTGAAGGTGAGTAACTCATTTATAAATTGCCATAAGAAGAATTCCTGTTCTGAAATACTCTTATTTTTTAATTTTCTTAAATCATGACTACCAGAAGAGGATCAAAATACTCCATCCAATCATATGGAGCTGGAGTCAGAGGTAGATTTGATTCCTCAAAAGGGAAAAGAAAGACCAATATCCCCAGTGGAATAGAATCCACACAAGGAAGTGCCTTATCCCAAAGGCAAGTCCCAGAAATGCCCATGATATCTGGACCAGAATTAAAACTAAGTATGAACAAATCACATTCAGAGGGCTCAGATAGACATCTACATGAGCCAGTACAAGCAGTATTACATGGTGTACAATGACAAAGATTGAGTAATGTTGCCCCAAATACACCAAGGAGTGATGAACTCCTGGCATATCATCAAAAGGTTCCTCACAGAGGAGCAGATAGTGTTATACTCCAATGGATGGAATCCACTGTCATCCAAGCCTCAAATCAAAACAATCAAGGAGTACCACTACAAAAAGAGGGAGGCAAGCAAGGAAGAAGCCCCAGTAGCTTCTACCAGCAAGCCTCAAGTCAACCAACATCCCCAAGAAGGGAAGAAGAACAAGAAAAAGAATTTGAGGAAACCATATTCCCAAAGCTACAGGATTCCAAAAATCCAAAAAGATGCCATGGAAAATGTCTTCAACATGGCCAGAACTTTGATGGAATTCAAAGCCAAAGAGGAGCAAAGAATGAGCCAACCCCATTTCCCAAAGAAATAACCTTATCTCCTGATGTTGTAAATACTTTAACAGAGCTTAAAGACAGTATTTTACCTCTTAAAGACATTAAAAATAGTTTATTATATTTACAAGAAATAAATAATAGCTTATCATCTTTGACAAAGATTTTTGTACAAAATAAAAAAGAAATTGATAACATTAAATTCATTGTTGAAAATAATAAACCAAAGATTTTAATTGATAACACTCAAAAATTAATACAAGGACAACAAGAATTGTATAAATACATAAAAGATATCAAAGATAAAACTTTGACAATCAAACATGATGTGAGTATTGACAATCTTACAGAAAAATTAAACAAACTAAGTATTTCTGTAGAAAAATTTGAAGAAAAAACTTCATCACACCAGAAATTATGTCAGCCTGTGACTCAAAACAGAGCACTAGCATGACATCCAACATACCATAAATAATGGTATGACAAGTATTGAACAAACATAGTCAATACAGGTAATAATTAAGAGAAAACAATCCTCTTACATTAAACACCAACTTTAGCCAAACAGAATAAGGAAACCTAGAGGAGAATAAACAAGCCAAAACCCTTATTTTCACCTCTCATCTAACTTATGCATATTTAAGTTATCCTATACCAAAATGGTATTTTTCTTAAAGCTCACATAGAGAGCTACACAATGATATCATCCATGTTGTTGTAACACCACTACAACTGGAGATACCATATAACCTCATTTGCAAAACCAAGTCCCCCTGAAAGTCAAAGAGGGCTTGTACAAAACTGTACAAAAGTATACCAAATTAAAGATCTCAACAAGAGCTTTAATTTGAGATACCTTAGACCTCTGTATCTCTTAAATTGACTGAGGGATCTTGGTTCAAAGGTTTAATATCCAAAATACAGATATTCTGAAAATAAGAAAATAAACAAACCCCTGTATCTTTGGCATACACTCATACAATTGTACAGTGTAATATACCAAACTGTAGAGCTAATCAAGCCCTACAAAAATGTATCATCAGAATACAGATATCTTCCAAATTGAAGAAGATATCTAGCATGGAAGTTTTTGAAGCCTCATACTGATGTACAAAATTACATCCAAAAACTTAAAACCCTTATAACTTTTGCTATTTGCAAGAAGGGTAAACATGAAGCATACCAAATTGAAGAGCTCATTAAGCCCTTCAATTCTGTGCTCTTGGTTTCTTGATATCTCAAAAACTGACTGAGATATCTTGGTTGGAAGTATTTTGACCAATACTGGTCTGTACCAGACCTGTACCAACCAGTACAGTCTTGATACTTAAAATAATGGTTATTTAAAGCTTAAACCCGCCCAGAATGACTAATATTGATCATACAGACACCAGAACAACGTCATCCAAGTGCTGACGTGGCAGGTGAAAAGTTTTTTCACCCTGTATTGATCCAGAATGATCATTTGTGGTTCCAAAACCACAATTCTGTCTATATTGACGTCAGAATTGAGGATCCAGAACCACAGACTGACCACTGGAGTTAAAATTTTCACTCCTCTGACGTGTGAAGAGTTAATAACTCTTGACAGTCTTGAAAGATATAAAAAGAAGGGTTTTTCCCTTGAAAACCCCTTATCTTATCTTACCTTACCAATATTTTTATGTGACAAAACTGTTATTCATCAGTAGTGTCCTTAGAATTATTTAAGATATAATTAGAATATAATTATTGTAGTGTTTCTTTACAGTCAAAGATATTAGAGCATTGCAACCCAGGTCCTCAATAGACTAATCACCACTGTTACCACGTAGCAGTAGGACCTGAAGATTTCATTTTTTATTTATTTTGACGTGTCACAGTCATAGTACTAGCTTGTATTTACTATTTTTAAGCTACTACATAGACTCACCCTGACATTTTGGGGGCCTGGCCATGGTTTTTCAACCTTATTGGACGTGTTTGAACTGAATTAGGCGTAAAATTCAGTCATTTAAAAGGTATTTTACTAACAGTAAGTAAAATTTTGAATTTTTTTATTTTTATCATTATTTTTTAGAATCATATACTATATATACAAATTTTTCCTCCAAAAAATATATATTATAAATATTTTTTGTTGAGAGTAAGAGTACATATCCTCTTTTTTTATTATATTGCAATAATTTCCACGAAATTTGATAATAATACAACAGTATTATTCAAATTTCAATAAAAATAATAATATACAAACAGTATATTATTCATTTTACTATTATTTTTCACCAAAGTGCGTGAAAATTAATATAGAAATAATTTATTAATAAATAATTAATAAATATTAAATAATAAAATAATTTTTTATTATTTATAAGGAATATTTTAATTAAATATTTCCTTTAAAACAAGATATCACTCAAATTGATGTGAAAACTTGTAATTAATTGATATTTTTAATTAATATAAAGTGTTATTATAAATATTATTTATAATATTTATAATAACAAATCAAAATTATTATAATTTAATAAATTTGACGTGTTTATATAAAAACACAATAATATCCAAGTGAATCATTCACAAAACACTTGGATATTACAGTTTTAACTTATAAAACATAAGTGGAAAACTCAAAAACTGTTATTTTTCATAAAAAACGCATAAAAATAATAAAAAAACATAAAAACCTCAAAAATTTCGAAAAATAACAGTAGAATTGAATATAATCATTTTGTTTTATCATAAAATACTGATATACAATCTGAAATATCCTTTCTGAATAGTGGAAAAAGACTATATTCCATTAGAAACCCAGTCACAAGGAAATACATCCGTGACAGCCTCAGAAGACAGAGAGGTGCTGCCAAAAACCAAGGGCAAGCAGAAAAGACACAGTGAAGTGACAATCAACTCAAAAGATTGGACACCAATAGCCGTGCCAAGGGCCAAAAAACCCAGAAAAGCTCCAACAAAACCAGTTGGATCACCAAAACAGATTGCGAAACAGAAAATCACTGTTATCAACCCAATTGTAAACTCTAAAGGCAAATTGCCAAAGAGTATAGACCATAAATTTGTACAAGGGCCTGCCAAAGGTAAATAAACCTTGAAAAATACAACATTTTTTATTGTCTTTCATTTTTTAACATTGTTAACATGACACCTCCACTTCTTAGAGATCTTGGATTCCCAAGAAATCAACCAGAACACTGGACAAGAAGACACAGAGGAAGAAGAACTGGAGCAAATGACCAGCAAAGGACTTACCATCAGGGAACTCCTGCCCAAGGTCTTGTTCCAAATCAAATTCAACCCAGAAGTCCAACCAGGAGATTGGACAGATGCAGAACAGGTCCTCCAAATACACAAACTCCTGAGAGACCTCTTCACATGGAGCATGGACAACAAAATGTTCACTATGGCAGCATCATGGGCAGAAGTGGGGATAACAACCCAGAAGATCTGTCTCAAGCAAATGGCTTGGATGGAACTTATGACAGAAATGCAAGGTTGGAATCCCAACAAGAATTTCAAACTCTTAGAAGAAAGAGCAACCAGAATCAAAGAGAACCAGGCAGCCATACAAGCCATAGAGAGATCTTGGCACAAGGAAGAGCCCAGTCAGATTCAGGTACCCCCAGAAATGGAAGGAGAAGTCCCATCTTCCCCACAACAATCCAGCAGTTCCAGGCCCTACAAGCCAAAGGAAACTTCATCCAAGACTCCCCAACCCTTCCAGGTAGTTTCCAACAGGAGAAAAGGAGCCCAAGGGAAAAACAAAACTTCTTTCAACCAGAGGAAGAAAGAAGCAGACCTATTGATGAAAAAGCTGATGGACTTAGTCCAAGAAGTACACAAAAGCAAGAAATAGTTGTACCTACAAATAGTTTTGATAGTTCTGACTCAATAGACCCAGAATTAATGACTGAAAATACAATCCACACTCATGAGTTTGAAAACAAATTCACATGGACCAAATTGGCCCAATTCATGGATTGGACATATGAAACCTCAGGAAAAATGAGGACAGAATTGGAAAAATTGAAAGAAGAAAATGCTTTCCAAGCAACAGTCATTAAAGACTTAAATACAAATCTGGCCAAAATTTGGACAGAATTTGAAAAAACTAACAGACAGTTGAATTCAAATCTAGAAGAACAACAAACTGTGAGGAGGGATCTGAGGAATATCCAGCAGCAGCAGGATAGCTTTGACAAAGAAATTGATGACCTCTATGACAGAGAAGACAATCAATACCCTCCAACACAAGGTCAACCTACTACCTCTACAAAATTGAAAGAAGAGGATAAAGACTATGACCAGGAGCCTGAATATCAGATTCCAAAGTTAAGATCAGAGTCAGTGTACCAAGATGGGGAAAATCTCAACTATTCAGAGAAACAGGCACTAAAACAGTTACCAGAAGTAACAAACTGGCCAAAGTTCTCAGGAATTGGGGAATATGACCATATGGAGATCATTGACTATATTGATGGACTCTTTGTTGATGTCCCAAAGATACCAGACTATTGGATCACAACAAGACTTAACACAGCTTTCAGAGGCCATGCAAACATATGGTACACTGAGATGAAAGAAATACATGGCAGGAAAAGCTGGCCATGGTGGAGGAACCAGATTATACAAAAGTATAGCAATGGTAGTTGGATCTGGCAAAAGACCATGTCTTTTGAAAGTGATAGATACTCCACAGAAAAAGACCCTTATGAATGGTGCCTCAAACAAACAAAGAGGCTAAAAGCTATTGATCCCAATATGACAATAGAAATGAGAAACCATAAACTCCTGACAAAATTGCCAGGAGATCTAGAACATGCAGTCAAATGCAGATGCAACAACATCAGCAGCATTGATGACATAGCAAATGTCATAAAAGATGTGAGAAAGAAAACCTCCATAGGAAGGTACACATCCTATAAATCAAACTTCAAAGACAAGAGGTCTGAAGTTAAAGAGACAAACAAAGAAAAAGGGAAAGAAACCCCAAAAAAGAAATATGTGTGCCATAACTGTGGATCACCAGACCACTATGCCAACAATTGCACAAAACCAAAAAAGAAAATATATGCAATTGATGAAGAATCAGAAGAAGAACAAACAGGTGAAAAATCTGATTCTGACAGCATGGGAAATGGTATGAGAGCAGAATCACAAAGTGAACCTGATACCATGGAAGAATACATAGTGGAATGCAATGAAGAAAGTTCACTTGACATACAAGACATTGAATTGGATTCAGGAATACCACAAATAACAACAGACAAAGAGCTCTGTAAGCACACACAGAATGCACAAACATTCCTGGTAACCCCAAATAGAGGGATGGGATTCATTCATGGAACACCTACAAAATTGACAGTTTACATTGAGAACTGTAAACACCCAATGATCATTGACACAGGAGCAAGTTGCTCCATAGTGGCAAAAGAATACTTGAAACAACACTTCCCCAAATGGGAAGAAGAGATAATCCCAACAAAAGCTAGAAACTTTAAAAGTGCATCAGGCAAAATGCACTCACTGGGGACAATAATCAAAAAGATAATTATCCCACACCAAAAAGGAAATATCAGACTGGAACCTGAATTTGTAGTTCTAGAAAATGCAAATGTACAAGGATTCTTACTAGGTACAGAGTACCAAAGAATGTATGGCATGGATATTTGCAATAGTAAAAACAGATATCTTACCATAGGTACAAACAAAGACAAAAAATTTTCCTTTGACATAAATCATGTAACAAATGATAACACCTTGAAAGAACTAGTGGAAGAATTCAAAGAAGCTCAATATGGCACTCAACTCACCAGTAAAATGAAACTCAACTTACTGAAAGTATTGAGAAAACATAGAGAAGCTTTTGCAATAGGAGATGAACCACTAGGAAAAATCAAAGGACATGATATAGAATTATATCTAGATGTAGAAAGACCATATCCACCTATGCTTAGGAGACCACCATACCCAGCCAGCATGGAAACTAGGAAAGAAATTGAGAAACATATCAATGAACTCCTAGAAATGGGGGTAATAAGAAAAATAGGACATAATGAGATAGTAGAGGTCACTACACCAGTCCTTATAACTTGGCATGATGGTAAATCCAGGCTATGTGGTGACTTCAGGGCTTTGAATAATTACACCAAAGCAGACAGGTACCCCATCCCAAGGATACCACATGCACTAGATAAGCTAGCAAAAGCCAAGTTTATTACAAAAATGGATTGCATGAAAGGTTTCCACCAGAATGGAGTGAAACCAGATTCCATCAAATTGCTGAGAATTATATGCCATATGGGCATATATGAATATACTAGAATGCCATTTGGCATTAAGAATGCACCAGCCCATTTTCAGAGGATGATGGATACCATATTTCAAGATGAAATAATGGAAGGGTGGATGGTGGTGTACATTGATGATATCATAATATACTCAGAAACATGGGAAGACCATGTGAGGAAAATTGATAAAATATTGGGAAAATGTACACCAATCAACATGAAGATATCTCTTAAAAAATGTAACTTTGGACAGCAAGAACTGCTAGCCCTAGGACACAAAGTTTCAGGTTTGAGTCTAGCTATAGACCAAAATAAAGCTGCTGCAGTACTGAAGAAACCAGTACCAAAGAACATTAAGGAAATGCAATCTTTTTTGGGCTTTGCTAGTTACTACAGAAGCCACATTAAAAACTTTGCACACATCACTAGTAGCCTATACAAACTGTGCTCAAAAGATGTAGTCTTTGAAATCACCAAAGAAAGAAGGGATGCATTTGAGAAGATCAAACATGAACTGACCAATGCCCCTGTCCTGATGATGCCTGATTTTGAACTACCATTCAAACTATATATAGATGCAGCATGTAGCCAAGGACTAGGAGCAGCACTACACCAGAGGCAACTAGTGGATGGAATACCCAAAGAAGGAGGAATTTGCTATATATCAAGACAACTGAAAGACTCAGAAGCCAGATATGGAGCTACTCAGACAGAATGTCTCTGTTTGGTATGGGCATTAGAGAAACTCCATTACTACTTAGAAGGAGCAGTATTTGAAGTTTTTACTGATTGCACAGCCCTCAAATCACTGTTGAACATGAAGACAACAAACAGACACATGCTTAGGTGGCAAATAGCCATACAAGAATATAGAGGGAATATGACTATCATCTATAAAGAAGAGAAAAGTCATACTAATGCAGATGGCCTCAGCAGGTGGCCACTGAAAAATGACCAAGAGAATCCAGCATATGACCCAGAAAATGGGGCCAAAATACCCATACAATGCATGGAGATAGATAAGAGAAAGAACTTCAAACTATCAAACTGGGCATTAGGGAATGATCCATCAAACCCAGCACAGAGCTTTGGAGAGAGCAAAGAGATACCCATACTGGGAATAAGCTCCTCTAATCTGAATACAGAATTCTTTAGCATAGTACAATCATCATACAATAAACACAAACAATGTAGTATATTGATACAACTATTAAAACAAAAGTACAGGAGTCCTGAACTAGAAAGCCAATTGGAAGAGCCATGGCTCAAAAACTTCAGAGAGAATAGATTTTTCCTGATAGATGATCTACTATACCATAGGGAAAAACACACAAGTGCCCTGGTAATAATAAATAGAGAACATATTTCCCTGATACTACAGGAATTCCATGATTGCCCATATATGGGACATATGAGTGAAGAGAGAACTAAAGAAAGAGTCTTTAGCACAGCTTGGTGGCCAAAGTGGGAACAAGACTTGAGTGAATACATCAACACTTGTACCAGATGCCAGAAAGCCAACAGAAGTCATGGCAAAAGATATGGATTACTCCAGAGTATAGAGGAGCCCAAACACCCCTGGGAAATAATAAACATGGATTGGGTAACAGGCCTGGTCCCTGGAGGGAAAGACAGCTTTAATGCATACCTAGTAGTAGTAGACAGGTACAGCAAGAGTGTCAGATGTCTCCCCTGTCACAAAGAGGACACAGAAATGGACACAGCCATATTGTTCTGGAACAATGTGATATCAAACTATGGAGTCCCAAGAATTATAATTAGTGACAGAGACCCTAAATTCACATCAGAATTTTGGACCAATCTATATGAGATGCTGGGAACCAAACTAGCATTCTCCACAGCTTACCATCCACAAACAGATGGTCTAGCAGAAAGAATGATCCAAACATTGGAAGACATCATTAGGAGGTTTTGTGCATATGGCATGGAATATAAAGACAATGAGGGATACACCCATGACTGGGTAACCCTCCTACCAGCTGTACAATTGGCATACAACACAAGTGTACACTCAGTGACAGGAAAATCCCCTGCCACATTAGAGAAAGGATGGAACCCACTACTTCCAGTAGACTACTTGAAGAAGAACCTCCTCTCAGTACACCCCACAGCTAAGGACTTCCACACAATGTGGAAGACTGCCTGTGAAAAAGCAGAGCAATGTGTGGCTGAAGCCAAATTATATAACAAACAGAGATATGATAAAAGTCACCGAGAACCTGATTTCAAAGAAGGAGACCAAGTTCTAATCTCAACTCTTAACTTCAACAACCTAAGAGGACCCAAGAAGATGAGAGACTCATTCATAGGACCATTCACCATTATTAAATTAATAAGAAAGAATGCAGTAGAAGTCAACCTGACCAAAGAGTTCTCTAGGAAACACCCAGTTTTTCCTGTGAGCCTGGTCAAACCTTATCACCAGACAGATGAGGAGAAATTCCCTGACAGAAAGAAGACAGTCACCCATGAAAGATTGGTAGAGGAAGATGACTCACCTTGTGAGCCTTGAGGTATATTTTACATACCCAAATAGGCCACAATTATCTTAAAAAGAAATTTTGAATTATGCAAAACTCATAAGTCATGCATATATCCAAAATTCATCATTTTCAATTTCAGAAAAGATGAATAACCTTTTATTGAGTAAGTAAATCCATGGACTTAAGACCAGATTTGGATTCTACACAAAAATTCACCTAGGGTAGCTCCATAGAGTGAATAAGCTCAATTTAAGTATTTGAGGTGGTAAAATGGAAAATACTTCAATACCACATCATTATTACCACATAAAAGATCCATGAAAATTTTTGTTTTTCTTGATTTTTAGCCAAAATAATGGGAAAGTGAGAAATCCCATGTTACATATACACTAAGAATAGTGTTATGCATGTTTTGAGCACTTAATATCATGGTATTCTTACATGGACTTTTGGTACACCCATAGTGGATATCTCACTTTAAGCTTAAATTACTATTTTGACGTAAAAAATAGGCAAGGGGGACAAAAGACATCAAAGAGAGCCAGGGTACCCAACTTCTGAGGCCTCAGAGGCGTGGATAGCTCCAGAGCATGGATCCATGGCTCATCTTGGCCTAATTGGTAAACTAAAACTCTTTGGGAACTTGGTTACCAAGTTACAACTACTGTAAAACACCAGAAAATAGCAAATAACCTGCTATTTTGACGTGCCAAGGAGGTAATGAGCTACTTACACTCCTGTAACCATGTCAATTACTAATGACTTTCCATGGATAAACCCCAAAAGAGTAATTAAAACCCTTTTGGGACCCTTATTCATTGATTTACCTCATAGCAACCAGCAAAACACTGCTATTTGCAATTCTACGTAGAAATGAGGTAAAAACTTCAAAAATTCATTAAAAATACAATTCTTAATGAATCTTTCTGAAACTTTCAGGACTAAAGGAGAACTGTATTATCTATGGTACAACCAAAAAGAATTACAGCTTTACTAGTAAAATTAAAGGTTTTACTTACAGTCCATTTTTGGTTATTCTACGTGAAACACTGAATCTTCAAAAATTCACAGTAATTACAACCTGTGATGAAATTGGCAATAACATTGATAACTTTGAGAAATCAATGATTATTTTAGAATAAAAGAAGATTTACAAGTGTTACTCCTTTTATTCTTAACCATATTGGGGTTGGTAGTCACGTAAAAGCATCAATTAAGTAATTATGATAATCTTACGTGACAACTGATGATGCAATCAATAATCCAAAAGGGTTTATTGTTTTCTCACTCACTGGTTTTTCAGTTTGCTCCATGGCACGCCTCTGTGAGCTGTTGTTGACTTAAAAGAGGCCTTCTCTTGCTGTTTTTTCCAAGAATCATCTTATCAATTTATTAAATCTTTATTACCAACAAGTAAGTATTAGTTACAGCTATTCTTAAGTGTTTTAAATCTTTCAGAATCAATCAGAAAGACGTGAAATCATAGAATCCAACTATATATTGTTGTAATACTGTTATAAATCCTTTTGATCCCTTAAATCCACAATTCCACGTCAAATTTCTCTACTTTTATTATCAATAAGTTCTTTGGAGTATTAGTGAGTCTTTTATCTTTAATTCTTAAAGTTTTTCTCTAGTAATAGTTTTCTTCAAGAATTATCTTTATAATTATTCTTGTAAAAGATAATTATATATTAAAATAATTTTATTATTTTAATAAAAGAAGTTTTTATTATTAAATTCTTCTTGTAATTGATTCTTGTAGACAATTACTGCTCACTGTTATAATCACTAGTAGTGTATAACACGTGAAAGAAATAATTTTATAATTATTTAATTGTGGTTATAATAATTTTTATTATTATATTTCATAAGAACAGACATAGTACTGTTGATTAATAGTAATATTATCATCAGCTTCATAGTCACATCTTACATTTGGGGGCCTGGCCGTGTTTTTTGAACCTTGTACCCTTAATTAATATATTTTTAAACTCTAAAATATATTAATTTAATTAATTTTTTTTCTTTCAATTTGAAGTTAAAATATTTTTATTTTTGAAATTGTTTTAAAATCTTTTTCATTGAGGAATTTGGTTTAATTTTATATTGTTTTTACACGTGGCTTTTTCACATCCAAAAACTTATAAAATTATTCTTTGAGTTACTCTGAATTAATTTTATTCAAAATCTTAAATTTTAATTTTGTTTCTTTAAAAAGAATAATTTTTTTTAAATATTAAAAAAATAAAACTTATAAAAAATCTTTAAAAATATTTTAAAAAAGTATAAAAAATAATTTTTCTCTTTTATAATTTTTCTAGTGTCTTTGATCAAATACTGTGCAGCTGGCAACAGACTCAGTAAAAGATATATCACTAGTCCAGAATCTTCAGAAGCAGAATCTGAAGACAGTATTGAGGTGCAGATTGCTAAAAGAGGCACCTTATTCAACTCAGAAAAAGCTAAATTACCACCAAAAGGTGTGTATTTTATCTTATATTTTCACCTTTTATCTTTAAATTGACGTGAAAATGGTGCATACCAGAAATGGAAGCAACTATTCAGTCCAGCCAGATGGATGTGGACAAGGAAGAGGCAAGACCAAATCCAGAAGTGTCAAGTCTTCCACAAGAAAGACACATTTGGAGGATGCCAGAGTTGCCCCCCATTCCCCAAGGTCTGTACCAACAGATTTTGACGTGAATTCTGAGCCTGAACTAATTTATGATAATATTTCCAGGGCTGAACCATTTTCAAGTGGCAGCAATAGAAATATATCAGAGCCAGTACAAAAATTGGTTCAGAGCAGCCAAAGAAGAGGAGTGGGAAATCTGCCCAAGCCTTTGGCAGGGGGCCATGAACTCCTACTTACACATCAAGAGCTTTCTGGGTCAGGAGAAGACCATAGAACTCTTAGGAGGTTGGAGCCCCCTGTCTTGCAAAGACAAGGTCAAAAAGATAAAGAATTGGTTGAAGAACCAGAGTCTTTTATCCATAGACCAGAAGAAAGAGTTGGAAATGACTCCAACTTTGGAGACAGAGGCACCAGTGGCATCTACCAGCTCCAAACCAGCTCCAGAAGCATCCAAGGACAAGCCCAAAGGACCTCAAAAGAAACAGAGAGGTCCCAAGAACCATCAAGGCAAGGGCAAAGGCAAAGCCAATCGGCACAGACCTTACCCACAAGGGTACAGGATCCCCAGATTGGAGCCTTCAGCAGTGGACAGTGTCTTCAATATGGCCAGAACTCTTATGGAATTCACAGCCAAGGAGCAGGAAAGGATGAACAGGACTTTTCCATGCAAATAAATGATGTACATAGAAGTATTAGTGTAGAAATTGGCAAACTTGAGTCAAAGTTGAAGCAAATTACATTAGAAATCTATGATTTAAAGAAAAATGACAAACAACGTTCTGAATGGAGTCAATTGACAACTGTCACCCTTGAGTCAATTAGCAATGCTTGTGATAGAATTGAGAACCAATGTCAAAATGATGACACAGAGGATCCTTCCATTTTTAAAGTAAATGATAGACTTAAAACTCTTGAAGACCATGTCTTACAAATAGTTAAGAATACCAATCAATTTGCTATACATTTAGCAAAAAGTGATAGTGAGAGGCAGAAATTAAAGAATGCAATAATTGCAAGTGTGGAGCAAATTCATAAGAATCATGAACCACATATGCCAAGGCATTCTACACCTTTGACTGAAGAAAAACCTTCTGTTAAAGAGAGTTTAACTCCATTCTTAGGAGAAAATGTTATTTCTGCAAAGGATATTCCAAAATTAGAAGAATGGCCAACATTCTCTGGTGAAGGAGAATACAACCATATTGAATTCATCAGGACTATTGATATGTTGCAAGAAGACTTTAATATACCTGATGAAATCATAGTAGGAAAATTACATTGTTTGTTTACCAAGACTGCAAAGAAATGGTATTACAAGATGAGAATAGATCATGGAAGACATGACTGGTCTTGGTGGAAATCTGAAGTGATTACCAAATGGGCCAATAATTCTTGGAGGTTTAAAATGGAGAATGCTTTTGAAAGTGCCATTTTTAACTCAGAAAAAGACAAACCACTTACTTGGTTCTTCAAACAAAAAGACAGATTATCTGCTTTACACCCAGATATGTCTGACACTATGATTAATATGAAAATATTAAGAAAGTGTGGAGGGGAACTGGAACATGCTATCAAAAGCAGATTTGTGGAACCCTGTTCAACAGAGGACTACATTAATGCTATGGAAGATATCATTACCAGAACAAGAATTGGTAAGACTTGGATTAGAAACCCAATGGAGTCCAAAATAGTCTCAAAGATTGCTAGAGAGGAAAGAAGACCAGAGAGACCTGTCTTGAAGTGTCATAAATGTGGAAGTACTTCACATTTAGCCAACACTTGCCCTAAGAAGACAAAGATCAATGAAGTTCAAGTCATTGAGGAGATTCAGTGTACTGAAGAGAAAGAAGAGTCTGATCAAGATTCTGCAGTCTCTGAAGATACACCAATGGAGGACTATCCCATTGAAAACATTTCGGCTTTCTTTGAGGTCACAGAAGTCCATACCCACTTGCCACAGTACAGTGAGGATTGCTGCAACCTGATCAATATCCAAGAAGCCAGAATGTGTAAAACAAAACCTGCTAAAGGAAAGGGTTATACTGCTGGAGCATCCTGTATCACATCAGTTCTGATGGGTGATATTGAAGCCAAAGTTAATTTGGATACAGGGGCATTTTGCACTTGTGTTGGCAAAGACTATCTCCAAATTATACTTCCTGAATGGAAAAACCATCTATTGCCAATAGAAGGTGTACAATTCAGTAGTGCCAGTAACAATATGTACCCCTTGGGCATATTGGACACTAATATTGTATTCCCACATCCAGCAGGAAGTGTAAGAATGAAAACTGAGATTGTAGTAATGGATAAATGCACATCTCAGCACATCATTCTTGGAAATGATTACTTGAATATTTATGGTATTGATATAAATAACCATAAAGACAGATATTTCACAATTGGAGATAACAAAAGGCAAAAATTTGCTTTCTCCAATATGCCAAAACAGATATCTGTAGTATCTTCTGTCAAAGATAGTTACAAAGATGAATTTGTGTCTAAACAACTTGTTGAAGCACAAATTAATCCATCATTGTCACCAAAGATGAGGAATGAACTTATTGATGTATTATATATATATAATAATGCATTTGCATCTGATAATGAACCATTAGGTGCTATAAGAGGACATGAAATTGATATTACTCTTAATATTGATAGACCATATCCTCCAGTACTTAGAAGACCAGCTTATCCAGCCAGTCCCAGAGCTAGAGAAGCCTTGGAAAAACATATCCAAGAGTTGATCCGACTTGGTGTGCTAAGGAAAGTAGGCCATAATGAAGAAGTTGAAGTGACAACACCTGTTATTATTGCATGGCATAATGATAAGTCAAGAATGGTTGGAGATTTTAGAGCTTTGAATACCTACACAGTTCCAGATAGGTATCCAATCCCTAGAATCCAAGAAACCTTGACTCAATTGTCTAAAGCCAAGTATATAACATCAATGGATGCATTAAAAGGCTTCCATCAAAATGTTTTGACGCCTAAAGCTAGGAAATTACTTAGAATTATCACTCACTGTGGTATTTATGAGTATCTTAGAATGCCATTTGGCATTAAAAATGCGCCATCTCATTATCAAAGAATGATGAATACCATCTTCCCCACAGAATTGTCTGAAGGATGGCTTATCATTTATATTGATGATATTATTATATGTTCTGACTCATGGTCTTTGCACCTTGAAAGACTTGCAAGAGTACTTCATAAAGTTGCAGAAGTGAACATGAAAATTTCACTTAGGAAATGCAATTTTGGTTTTGAAGAACTCAAAGCATTAGGACATGTTGTTTATGGTTTGAGCTTAGGTATTGACAAGAATAAAGTAGCAGCAGTGTTACCCAAGCCAATACCCCAGAATAAAAAAGAAATGATGTCTTTTCTTGGATTTGCTAGTTACTATAGGCAACACTTGAAAGATTTTGCAATTCTAGCCAAGTCACTCTATAGAATCTGTGATCAACAGACTGTATTTGAGATGACACAGGAAAGAATTAAAGCTTATGAGAAGATAAAGAAAGCCCTTACAGAAGCACCTTTACTCCTCATGCCTGACTGGAATATTCCTTTTAAGTTGTACATTGATGCATGTGGAGATGGATTAGGGGCAGCCCTACATCAAGTCCAAATTATTGATGACAAACCTACAGAAGGACCAGTTTGTTATATCTCAAGGCAAATCAAACCAACAGAAGCCAGATATGGTGCAAGCCAAATTGAGTGCTTATGTTTGGTACGGGCACTTGAGAAATTACACTATTACCTTGATGGCAGTGTTTTTGAAGTGATAACTGACTGTAATGCTGTGAAATCACTCCTTAACATGAAAACTCCCAACAGACATATGTTGAGATGGAAAATAGCCATTCAAGAATATAGAGGAAACATGACTATAGTTCATAAAGCAGGAAACATTCACAAGAATGCTGATGGACTTAGTAGATGGGCTTTAGCCAACACTCCTGATAACCCAGCTTATGTACCTTTGGAAGCTGAACCACAGATTCCAATTGAAGGAATTAACATAACTGATATTGGGACTGAATTCTTTGAAGAGGTCAGAGAGTCTTAGAAACAAGACAAGAATTGCCATATCTTGACTTCTTTATTAGATGAAGACTGCAAAGACACATCTTTGGTTAATGCACTAGATGAAGTTTGGAAAAATTCCTATTCTGAAGGAAGATTTCACTTGTTTGATGGGATTATTTACCATAGAACAAAACATTCTTGTGTGATGACACTGTGTAGTAGATTGCTTATCAATACCATTCTTCATGAATGCCATGATAGCATTTACTCTGGACACCTATCAGAAGACAGGACACTTGAAAAAGTAAAGAACTGTGCATGGTGGCCATCTTGGAGAAAAGAAACCATTGAGTATTGCTATACCTGTGATAGATGCCAAAAAGCCAACAGGAGTACAGGCAAGAAATTTGGATTAATGATCCATATTCAAGAACCAAAATCCCCTTGGGAAGTTGTTCACATGGATTGGGTCACAGCACTTCCTCCAAGTGGTGACAAAAGCTATAATGCTTGCTTAGTCATTGTAGACAGATATAGCAAAACTCCCATATTCTTACCATGTCATAAAGATGACACTGCTATGGATACAGCTCTTCTTTTATGGAGTAGAGTCATTTCTAATACAGGATTATTTAAGAATATCATAAGTGACAGAGATCCCAAATTCCCATCTGCACTTTGGACCAATCTTCATAGATTGTTTGGGACTAAGTTATCATTCTCTACAGCATATCACCCTCAAACAGATGGGCTAGCAGAGAGGATGATTCAAACTTTAGAAGACATGATCAGGAGATTCTGTGCTTATTGATTAGAATTCAAAGACTCAGATGGCTTTACCCATGACTGGTGCACTCTGATACCTGCATTAGAATTGGCATACAAGACATCAGTCCATTCTTCCACAGGACAAACTCCTGCTATGTTAGAGAAAGGATGGAATCCAAGACTCCCAGCAGACACACTGAGGAAAGACTTGATTGACATTCATCCTACATCTTCCAGCTTCAAGATAATGCTTGATAAAGTAAAACATCATGCAAAACAAAGTATGGATGATGCTTTTGATTATGCAAAACAGAAGTGGGACAAGAGTCATAAAGTACCAGACTTCAAAGTAGGGGACTTAGTTTTAGTTTCAACCTTGAATTTTAATAATATCAAAGGCCCAAAGAAACTTAAAGATTCTTTGTAGGACCTTTTGTTATTGTTGCTTTACATGGAACCAATGCAATTTAAGTGGAATTGAGTGGTGAATTGGAAAATAAACACCCCACATTTCCAGTCAGCTTGATAAAGCCTTATCAACAAGCTGATAAAGAATTGTTTCCTTTAAGGAACCCAACTCCTTTAACTGTACCACCTGTGGAACATAATGAAGACAAAAAGATAAAGAAAGTCATTAAAGAAAGTAGACTTAGGGGTAAAAATCAAAGAGAATATCTTGTCAGATATAGAAATCCAGTACATGAAGATGAATGGATGGCAGAATCAGAAATACCTGACTCAGATAAACTCTTGAGAAGATTTAGACATGAAAGAAGGACACAAGCCTTAATATGTCTATAAATGTGCTATAAATTACTTGATCTGAGTAATGTGAACAGGTTGGACAGTGGACATTAACCCCCTTTGGGGCCTTATTCTTTTATCACTAATAAAATTGTAGTACAATTTTATTTTTTGGTGGGAGGGAATGTGAGCCTTGAGGTATATTTTACATACCCAAATAGGCCACAATTATCTTAAAAAGAAATTTTGAATTATGCAAAACTCATAAGTCATGCATATATCCAAAATTCATCATTTTCAATTTCAGAAAAGATGAATAACTTTTTATTGAGTAAGTAAATCCATGGATTTGAGACCAGATTTGGATTCTACACAAAAATTCACCTAGGGTAGCTCCATAGAGTGAATAAGCTCAATTTAAGTATTTGAGGTGGTAAAATGGAAAATACTTCAATACCACATCATTATTACCACATAAAAGATCCATGAAAATTTTTGTTTTTCTTGATTTTTAGCCAAAATAATGGGAAAGTGAGAAATCCCATGTTACATATACACTAAGAATAGTGTTATGCATGTTTTGAGCACTTAATATCATGGTATTCTTACATGGACTTTTGGTACACCCATAGTGGATATCTCGCTTAAATTACTATTTTGACGTAAAAAATAGGCAAGGGGGACAAAAGACATCAAAGAGAGCCAGGGTACCCAACTTCTGAGGCCTCAGAGGCATGGATAGCTCCAGAGCATGGATCCATGGCTCATCTTGGCCTAATTGGTAAACTAAAACTCTTTGGGAACTTGGTTACCAAGTTACAACTACTGTAAAACACCAGAAAATAGCAAATAACCTGCTATTTTGACGTGCCAAGGAGGTAATGAGCTACTTACACTCCTGTAACCATGTCAATTACTAATGACTTTCCATGGATAAACCCCAAAAGAGTAATTAAAACCCTTTTGGGACCCTTATTCATTGATTTACCTCATAGCAACCAGCAAAACACTGCTATTTGCAATTCTACGTAGAAATGAGGTAAAAACTT
This sequence comes from Austropuccinia psidii, assembly GCA_023105745.1. Classification (NCBI taxonomy): domain Eukaryota; kingdom Fungi; phylum Basidiomycota; class Pucciniomycetes; order Pucciniales; family Sphaerophragmiaceae; genus Austropuccinia; species Austropuccinia psidii. The sequence continues at coordinate 47,223,048 of JALGQZ010000009.1, forward strand.
CAAAAATTCATTAAAAATACAATTCTTAATGAATCTTTCTGAAACTTTCAGGACTAAAGGAGAACTGTATTGTCTATGGTACAACCAAAAAGAATTACAGCTTTACTAGTAAAATTAAAGGTTTTACTTACAGTCCATTTTTGGTTATTCTACGTGAAACACTGAATCTTCAAAAATTCACAGTAATTACAACCTGTGATGAAATTGGCAATAACATTGATAACTTTGAGAAATCAATGATTATTTTAGAATAAAAGAAGATTTAAAAGTGTTACTCCTTTTATTCTTAACCATATTGGGGTTGGTAGTCACGTAAAAGCATCAATTAAGTAATTATGATAATCTTACGTGACAACTGATGATGCAATCAATAATCCAAAAGGGTTTATTGTTTTCTCACTCACTGGTTTTTCAGTTTGCTCCATGGCACGCCTCTGTGAGCTGTTGTTGACTTAAAAGAGGCCTTCTCTTGCTGTTTTTTCCAAGAATCATCTTATCAATTTATTAAATCTTTATTACCAACAAGTAAGTATTAGTTACAGCTATTCTTAAGTGTTTTAAATCTTTCAGAATCAATCAGAAAGACGTGAAATCATAGAATCCAACTATATATTGTTGTAATACTGTTATAAATCCTTTTGATCCCTTAAATCCACAATTCCACGTCAAATTTCTCTACTTTTATTATCAATAAGTTCTTTGGAGTATTAGTGAGTCTTTTATCTTTAATTCTTAAAGTTTTTCTCTAGTAATAGTTTTCTTCAAGAATTATCTTTATAATTATTCTTGTAAAAGATAATTATATATTAAAATAATTTTATTATTTTAATAAAAGAAGTTTTTATTATTAAATTCTTCTTGTAATTGATTCTTGTAGACAATTACTGCTCACTGTTATAATCACTAGTAGTGTATAACACGTGAAAGAAATAATTTTATAATTATTTAATTGTGGTTATAATAATTTTTATTATTATATTTCATAAGAACAGACATAGTACTGTTGATTAATAGTAATATTATCATCAGTTTCATAATCACATCTTACACACCTGGACCAGTGAAAAAGATCATTAAAGCGAGGAAAATAAGAATTAATGGGAAAGACAACAGGCAATACCTGGTTAGATTTAAGAATCAACCAGCAGATAAAGACAAATGGTTAACTGAGAAAGAAATCCCAGATGGACAAATACACCTCAGAAGATTCAGAGCCTCCAGGAGGGCTGAAGAGTCTCATCAATGATGAGCCTTCTTTTGAGGGAGGGTATGTCAGCCTGTGACTCAAAACAGAGCACTAGCATGACATCCAACATACCATAAATAATGGTATGACAAGTATTGAACAAACATAGTCAATACAGGTAATAATTAAGAGAAAACAATCCTCTTACATTAAACACCAACCTTATCCAAACAGAATAAGGAAACCTAGAGGAGAATAAACAAGCCAAAACCCTTATTTTCACCTCTCATCTAACTTATGCATATTTAAGTTATCCTATACCAAAATGGTATTTTTCTTAAAGCTCACATAGAGAGCTACACAATGATATCATCCATGTTGCTGTAACACCACTACAACTGGAGATACCATATAACCTCATTTGCAAAACCAAGTCCCCCTGAAAGTCAAAGAGGGCTTGTACAAAGCTGTACAAAAGTATAACCAAATTAAAGATCTCAACAAGAGATTTAATTTGAGATACCTTAGACCTCTGTATCTCTTAAATTGACGGAGGGATCTTGGTTCAAAGGTTTAATAACCAAAATACAGATATTCTGAAAATAAACAAACCCCTGTATCTTTGGCATACACTCATACAATTGTACAGTGTAATATACCAAACTGTAGAGCTAATCAAGCCCTACAAAACTGTATCATCAGAATACAGATATCTTCCAAATTGAAGAAGATATCTAGCATGGAAGTTTTTGAAGCCTCATACTGATGTACAAAATTACATCCAAAAACTTAAAGCCCTTATAACTTTTGCTATTTGCAAGAAGGGTAAACATGAAGCATACCAAATTGAAGAGCTCATTAAGCCCTTCAATTCTGTGCTCTTGGTTTCTTGATATCTCAAAAACTGACTGAGATATCTTGGTTGGAAGTATTTTGACCAATACTGGTCTGTACCAGACCTGTACCAACCAGTACAGTCTTGATACTTAAAATAATGGTTATTTAAAGCTTAAAACCGCCCAGAATGACTAATATTGATCATACAGACACCAGAACAACGTCATCCAAGTGCTGACGTGGCAGGTGAAAAGTTTTTTCACCCTGTATTGATCCAGAATGATCATTTGTGGTTCCAAAACCACAATTCTGTCTATATTGACGTCAGAATTGAGGATCCAGAACCACAGACTGACCACTGGAGGGAAAAATTTCACTCCTCTGACGTGTGAAGAGTTAATAACTCTTGACAGTCTTGAAAGATATAAAAAGAAGGGTTTTTTCCTTGAAAACCCCTTATCTTATCTTACCTTACCAATATTCTTACGTGACAAAACTGTTATTCATCAGTAGTGTCCTTAGAATTATTTAAGATATAATTAGAATATAATTATTGTAGTGTTTTTTTACAGTCAAAGATATTAGAGCATTGCAACCCAGGTCCTCAATAGACTCATCACCACTGTTACCACGTAGCAGTAGGACCTGAAGATTTCTTTTTTTATTTATTTTGACGTGTCACAGTCATAGTACTAGCTTGTATTTACTATTTTTAAGCTACTACATAGACTCACCCTGACAAATTACTTTTGGACCATGTGGAAAAAAGTGATGAAGCAAGAATGCATCTGAAAGATGATATCCAAAGTAAAATAAGGCTCATCACTGAGAAAATGGATAAAATTCATGAAGCCAACTCAAATGTGCCAAAATTATCAACTCAATTTTCTCACATAAGAAGCCCTGTTAAGCCAAAAGAGCAATTAACAAATCCATTCATAACAGACCTGAGTCACCAAGACAATAACCAAGTCTTAATGAAAGCAGCCCCTCAATTGAAAGAATGGCCAACATTCACAAGAGAAGGTGAATATGACCATATGTCATTTATCAAGACAATTGACATGCTAAAAGAAGATTATGCCATACAAGATGAATTAATTACTGCAAGATTACATTCATTGTTTGAAAAATCTGCCAAAAGATGGTATTATGGCATAAGACAAACAAATGGAAAAAACACCTGGTGTTGGTGGAAACAAGAAATAATCAGCAAGTGGGCTAATGATGCCTGGAGGTACAAGATAGAGAATGCATTTCAAAATTTTTTCTTTGACCCAGACAAACACAAACCTTTAACTTGGTTCTTAAAACAAGTTGAAAGACTAAATGCACTGTACCCAGAAATGTCACAAAAGATGGTGCACATGAAAATACTTAAGAAATGTGGAGGAGAGCTAGAACATGCCCTAAGAAGCAGATGTATAGAACCATGCTCCACAGAAGAGTATATCAATGCACTAGAAGACATAGTGACAAGAACAAAAATTGGCAGAACTTGGAAGAAATTGTACATTAAAAGTCCAAATAAGCCATTTATCAAAAGAAGCTTTCAAGCCCAATACATCCAACAATAATGAGCAAAGGAAATGCCATAAATGTAGAGGTATTGAACACCTAGCCAATAACTACCTCGAAAAGGCAAAAGGTAATGAAATTGTGGAAACAGAAAGCCAAAATGACAAAGAGGAGGAATCTGACTCTGAAAAAGAGACAGAAGAGTCAGAAGCTTGTGAAAGTGATGAAATTAATATAATTAATGCACAAATTAATTATATTGATATAACTTATGAAGTACTAGATGTTAACTCAAACTTGCCACAAATTGGAACATCTGACACAAACCTGACAAATGTGCAAGATGCCAAAATGTATAGAACCAAACCTGCAAAAGGAATGGGATATACAGCTGTAAAATAAAGTATAAGTATTGTTATGGTTGATAACCAAGAGGCAAAAGTGACCTTGGATACAGGAGCATATTGTACCTGTGTTGGTAAAAGTTATTTAAAAACAATTGTTCCAGATTGGCAAGAAAGACTTATGCCAATACAAGGTGTCAAATTTAGTAGTGCAAGTGAGAGCATGAAGCCCCTTGGAATAATTGATTTAACACTCATTTTTCCTCACCCCTCACAATGTGTCAGAATTAAAGTAGAGTTTGTAGTAATGGACAACTGTACTAGTAATCACTTCATACTTGGAAATGACTACTTGTCAATCTATGGTAGAGACATCTCTAACCAAAAAGATAGATATTTTACCATAGGAGACAACAAAAGACAAAATTTTGGCTTCTTAAATAACAAAAACAAAATTATAGTTACTGAGAATGAAGATAAAAGTCCAGAAAAGGAACTTTTCACATTTGAACAACTCAAAGAGGCAGAATTCAATCAAGAATTAACAGAAAAAATGAAAGAAAAATTGATTGACCTCTTATTTAAGTACAAAAATGCCTTTGAAACTGAAGAAGAGCCACTAGGTGCCATAATTGGGCATGAGGTGGATATAATTCTTAATGTATAAAAACCTTACCCACCTTTAATGAGGAAACCTGCTTACCCAGCTAGTCCAAGGTATAGAGCAGCCTTGGAGGTACACATTAAAGAATTAATGGACCTTGGAGTATTAAGAAAAGTAGGACATAATGAACAGGTAGAGGTCACTACACCTGTCATTATAACTTGGAATAATGGAAAATCAAGAATGGTAGGAGGCTTCAGAGCCCTGAACACCTATACCATTCCAGACAGATATCCAATACTCAGAATCCATGAGACATTGACACAATTGTCACAAGCTGAGTTCATTACAGCAATGGATGCTTTGAAGGGTTTTCATCAAAATGTATTAACAGACAATGCCAAGAAACTACTAAGGATAATAGTCCACTGTGGGATTTTTGAATACTTAAGGATGCCATTTGGTATAAAGAATGCACCTTCCCATTATCAAATGATGATGAATACCATATTTCCTGAAGAATTATCAGAAGGATGGTTAATTATCTATATTGATTATATCATAGTTTGCTCAGGAACTTGGGAAAATCACCTTACAAGACTAGAAAGGGTACTACAAAAGATAGTGCAAGTGAATATGAAAATTTCCTTGCAAAAGTGTCATTTTTCATATAGTGAGCTAAAAGCACTAGGACATGTTGTATCTGGACTTAGTCTAGGAATAGACAAGAATAAAGTAGCAGCAGTACTACTTAGGCCAATGCCTCAAACCAAAAAAGAAATGCAATCATTTCTAGGATTTTATGGTTACTATAGGCAGCATATAAAGGACTTTGAAAAAATTGCCAAATCCTTGTATAAACTATGTGACCAACAAACAGTCTATGAAATGACAGAAGAAAGAGTCAAGGCATATAAAGAATTGAAAAATTCCTTAACAAATGCCCCATTTCTTCTAATTCCAGATTGGAAACTACCCTTTAAACTCTACATTGATGCTTGTGGAGAAGGACTAGGTGCTGCACTACACCAGACACAAATTATCCATGATAAACCAGTGGAAGGACCAATTTGTTTTATTTCAATACAGATAAAGCCAACAGAGGCAAGATATGGAGCAAGCCAAATGGAATGCCTCTTCTTAGTGTGGGATTTAGAAAAATTACATTATTACTTGGATGGAACAGTATTTGATGTGATTACAGACTGTAATGCTTTAAAATATCTATTAAATATGAAAACTCCAAATAGACATATGCTGAGATGGCAAATTTCTATCCAAGAATATAGAGGAAGTATGACTATTGTTCATGAATCTGGTAATATTCATAAAAATGAAGATGGTCTTAGAAGATGGGCTCTAGCAAATACCCCTGACAATCCAGCATGGGTACCACAGGAGGAGCACCATATAGAAGGCATATGTGTTACAGAAATTGGCACAGAATTCTTCAACCAAGTTAAAGAAAGCTATAAGATAGACAAGAATTGCCATATCTTAAACCAACTTCTAATGAAATACTGCAAAGATCCATCACTTTCATCAAAATTAGATGAAACATGGAAAAAGGCATATGATGAAGGAAGATTCCACCTCCTTGATGAAATCCTTCACCATAGAACAAAACACACATGTGTTATGGCCTTGACAGATAGAACCCTGATAAACACTATTTTGCATGAGTGTCATGATAGTGTTTCTACTGGAAATATCTCAGAAGAAAGAACACTAGAGACAGTGAAAACCTGCTCTTGCTGGCCAAATTGGAAGAAAGATGTTGCAGAATACTGCCAAACCTGTGACAGATGTCAAAAAGCCAACAGAGCCACAGGAAAGAAATTTGGAATGATGATCCAAATCCAAGAACCAAAATACCCTTTGGAAATAGTCCATATGGATTGGGTAACAGAATTACCTCCAGGAGGAGACAGAAGTTATAATGCATGCCTAGTGTTAGTTGACAGGTATAGCAGAACTCCCATGTTCATACCATGTCACAAAGATGAAACAGCTATGGACACAGCCATAATGATATGGAATAAAGTCATTAGCCACACAGGCTTATTCCAAAATATCATAAGTGACAGAGACCCAAAATTCACTTCAGCATTATGGACAAATCTCCATAACTTGTTTGGGACAAAGTTATCATTCTCAACAGCTTACCATCCTCAAACCAATGGTCTAGCAGAAAGGATGATACAAACCTTCGAGGACATGATCAGAAGATTCTGTGCTTATGGACTATAATTCAAAGATTCTGATGGTTTTACCCATGATTGGTGTACACTAATACCAGCCCTTGAACTGGCATATAAAACATCAATCCATTTTTCTACTGGCAAAACACCAGCAATGCTAGAAAAAGGTTGGAATCCAAGACTTCCTTATGACACCCTCAAAAAGTACTTAGTGGATATACATTCAACAGCAAGCAGTTTTAAGATAATTCTTGACAAATCAAGACACCATGCAAACAGATTTATGCAAGATTCTTTTAAATATGCAAAAGAAAGATGGGATAAAAGTCATAAACCACCTGACTTCAAAATAGGAGACTTGGTACTAGTATCAAACCTTAATCTTAATGACACAAAAGGCCCAAAGAAATTAAAAGATTCCTTTGCCGGACCCTTTATGATAAAAGCACTTCATGGACCCAATGCTGTGCAATTGGAACTCACAGGTGAATTAATGAACAAACACCCAAATTTCCCTGTAAGTCTGATAAAACCTTACAGCTCAAGTGATAAGGAACTATTTCCACTAAGAAATAAACCCCCACTTGAAATTCCCCCCTTGGAAGAAGGAGAGGAAAAGAAAATTGTGAAAGTCCTTAAAGAAAGAAGGACAAGAAACAAAAAAGAAAGAGAATACCTTGTAAGGTATAGAAATTCAACTCAAGAAGATGAATGGCTACTTGAGAAAGATATAACAAATGCTGATAAACTACTAAGAAGGGTCAGACATGAAAGAAAACCTAAAGAATAGAAAAATACAGCATTTTTGAGCTTCAAGACTAACAAAGTCTATTGAAGAGGTAGGACTGTAGATGATACCCTAATTACACATATCAGATTGTGGTACAATCATTTTTGGTGGTAGGGAATGTGAACCTTTGAGATATAACCACATACCCAAAAATGTCACAAGAAATATTTAAAGTAATTATACCTTTAAAAATAATTACCTTCAAGCTACAAAACTGCCATAAATAGGCATAAAACTTGGTTTAACAAAAAAATCCAATGGATAAAAATGTGAAATAAATTACACCATTGGATTCCTCATGGTAAAATTCACATATACAATTTTTATGGCATATCTGTAAAGTCAATATTTCATGAGTTATAAGTAATAGCACCTCATAAAAAATATGAATCCTTAATTATTTCAAATACCAATGAAACAACCTGTGAAATAAATTGTACCATTGGATTTCACATAACCCTTTACACATAGAACAATTAAGAAGCTAATCTCCAAAGTCAATACTTAAGGAGTTAAGCTGAATATATGCACTTTTTTGGTCAATGCATACATTCAAGGATTTTTGCTGATATATTTTAAAATATACATGATAGAGTGAAAAAAAAACATACATTCACCACTTAATTTCTGTAGGAACACAGAAATGAAATGTATTTCACAAGTTATAAGCAAGGTTAAAACCTGTAATGGATTATTGATTAAAATCAATAGAGCTGTTGACCACTTTGTTGCTAAAGTGGTCCAAACTTAAAGAGAAGTAGAAATTCAGATTCTACTAGCTCATTTGTGAAGAATGACGTATTTGTTATTACAATATTCAAGGTATAACCCCTTGAAATCATGGTTTGAAGTTTGAAATATTAGATTTCAACAGAAAAGATGAGCTACAAGAAAAATCATCAAAAATAGAGTTTTGATGATGTAATAAAATGCTCTTGGAGGTGTAATGAGGACATGCCAAGCTGTCAGAATACACTACCAGAATAGCAGTAGAGTGTATAACTTGAAAGGTACTAATGATCAAAGTTTAAGCTTAAATTTGATCATTTAAGATCACTCACTGTAATCTTATTTTAAGTTGAGCTGTCATATAAGTGATAAAACTGGTGAGTACTATTAGAATATGATTAATACTAATCAAATACACAAAGCTTAGGCTTCTTCCAAGCCTATGATGTCATTAAACTTAGAGTTATAGTGACTACACTAAATAATGGCATAATTATGAGGTAAGATGGCTTGATCATGATGTAATAATCACCAAACCTTGAAATATTGATCAATTCTAGTAGAACGCATCAGTAAACGTCTACTAGAAAACTTCTGGAATCTAGGTGGGAGGTATTTACTATAAATAGAGCTCATTTTACTCTATTTTCCCCTCAGATGCTTACAAAACACTAAATAATTAAATCAAAAGAGGTAATTTCTTTATTCTTTATATAAAAAATCTTATATTGTTAAAGAAAAAAGATAATCTTATTATAATAATAATCTTCAACATGATTATTACATTTATTTAACTTTTTGGTTTAAAATTCTCTCAAAAAAACCTCAAATTCCACGTAAAATTAAGAATATTTGTAATTTCTCTTAAAGTTTATTGTAAATACAATTTAAATAAGTTGTATCTACATGTTTTGGTGTAACATTATTCAAAATTATTATATTAAGTATTAAAAGTGGGTTATTTCTTCTTATTATAATAATTTTCTCTCTATTATTTCTTCAAATAATTCTATAATTAATATAAGTAGTATTTATATTAATTTATAACTTTAATATTAGTAATATTATTGTTATTAATTGTTTTTTATTAATAAAAAAAATTTTTTTTATGCCTTTATTATTTGTTGGTAACAATAATAAAGTGCTTTTAAATAAATTAATTATCTTATATTAATATATTTATTTACTATGTTATTTTTCATAATATAAATTATATTATTATATTTATTCAATAATATAATTATTTTTACGCAATAATTATAATAATTCTTTATTATTATAGTTATTTTTATCTTATTTATTTTATTTATAAGGAAATTCATAGTACAGTCAGTAAAATATTAGTAATTTTTACTTATTGTTTCATACTCAAACCTTACATTGGGGGTCTAGCTTCCCCTTAGAGCTAGAGTGTTGCTCCCCCCAGAATTAATGTTTCCAATTTATTTTTTCTTTAATTCCTCATCATGTAATACAATTATAGCTTACATATGTAATTCGATTGAGTTTTTAATTACACATCTGTAATAATTGATACCTCATATGTAAATTAAAGTTCACTTATGTAATACACGCGCACATTTTGACATTTCAATTGAAAATACTTCAATTCCTCATAGCTTTTAAACTAAGCACAACACCTCAATTTTCACACAAAAATTGATGGTTAACACCACATGTGGTGTGAATTAAATTAAGGTTTTGAGAATTTTCATACTTTTGTATAAAAAATACTAAACACTTAATGTAAGTTTATTTAGAGTTTAGTTACAGAAATTTCATCCAGAGGTGACCCCACTTTCTTTTTTATGAGGAATCCAATGGTGTGATAATTTCTTTATGTTTTTTTGTTGGAAAAAAGTTATAATATATTTTATATAAATTTTTACCAAAAATATTATAATTTCATAATATTTATTAAAAATTCATTTTTACTTAATTTTTACAAGTAAAATTGTATTTTCATAATTTTAAATTTTATTGTAATTTTATTTTTAAATTATAATTAAATTTTGATTTTTAAATATAAATTTGTATATATATTTCAATTTTTATTTTCATAATACAAATAAATTCATTTTATTTATATTTGTATCTTAATTTATCATTTGTGGTCTTTTTGGGTATATGAAAATACCTCTAAGGCTCACATTCCCTCCCCCTAAAAAAATAATACTTTGTAATATTGTTATTTACAGTATGTATGAATATTCTGAGAAGTTTGATAGCTTCAGGTATGTTCTTTTCTTCTGACCATTCATCTTCACAAGCTGGGTCACTGTACCTAACAAGGTATTCCCTTACTTTGTTGGTTATCAACTTTCTTTCTTTGAGAACTTTGGTAATTTTTTTACTTCCAGATGACTCAATAGGAGGTATGACTTGGGGAACTTTATTCCTCAAGGGAAATATTTCAGCATCACTAGATTTATATGGCTTTATCAAGCTCACTGGAAATGTAGGATGCTCATTGCTAAGTTCTTCAGATAACTCTACTTCAACAGCATTTTCCCCATGGAGGGCCTTAATAACAAAAGATCCTGCAAATGAGTCTTTCAGCTTTTTACATCCTCTAATGTTATTGAGGTTAGTGGTGGATACAAGAACTAAATCCCCCACTTTGAAATCTGGAGTTGCATTTGATTTATCCCATTTGTCCTTAGCATATGCAAAAGAGTCTTCCATGCACCTTACTGCATGATTTATAGCTTTGTCTAGCATCCCCTTGAAGCTAGCAGGTGTGGGATGTATTTCAATCAAATATTTCCTCAAGGAATTGTGGGGTAATTTGGGGTTCCATCCCTTTTCTAGGATAGCAGGAGTTTGATTGGTACTGGAATGGATTGATGTTTTATATGCTAATTCCAGTGCTGGAAACAGAGTGCACCAATCATGGGTAAATCCATCACAATCTTTGAATTCAAGGCCATATGCACAAAATATTATTACCATGTCCTCTAAGGTCTGGATCATCCTTTCAGCTAGACCATCAGTTTGTGGGTGGTAGGCCGTAGAGAAGGACAGCTTAGTGCCAAATAATTGGTGAAGATTTGTCCATAGCTCTGAAGTGAACTTTGGCTCCCTGTCACTAATGATATTTGTAAATATGCCAGTCCATGACACTACTCTATTCCATATCAGAAGAGCTGTATCCATGGCTGTATCATCTTTGTGACATCGTAAAAAGATTGGAGTTTTACTGAATCTGTCTACAATCACTAGGCAAGAATTATAGCTTCTGTAACCTCCTGGTGGTAGGCCAGCTACCCAATTCATATGGACAATTTCCCAAGGTCTTCTGGGTTCTTGGATTTTCATCATATTCCCAAGTCTCTTGCCAGTGGATTTATCTGCATTTTGACATATGTCACAGGTTTTGCAATACTCTGCAACATATTTCTGCCACATTGGCCACCATATGCAGGTCTCTACTTTTTCTCTTGTTTTGTCTTCAGACAGATGTCCTGAAAAGGGGCTGTCATGGCATTCTTTCAGTACAAGATTGATTAATGACCTGTCCAAAACTGTCATGACACATGTGTGCTTGGTTATGTGGTAAATTATACCATCCAGTAGGTGAAATCTTCCTTCATCATAAGATTTCTTCCATACTTCATTCAAGGCATGTATCAGAGAGTTGTCTTTGCAGTCTTTGTTAAGTAATTGGCACAATATTCTCCAATTATTATCTTGAGTGTAACTGTTTCTTACTTCTTCAAAGAAGGTGGTGTTCAAGTCTGTAACACTTATTGCTTCTATTGGGATCTGTGGTGAAGCTTCCTCTGGCACATAAGCAGGATTATCAATATCATTTGGCTATGGCCATCTTCTTAGTCCATATGCATCTTTATGAACATTCCCATCTTTATGAACAATAATCATATTTACCTGTATTCTTGCATGGCTATTTGCCATCTGAGCATATGTCTGTTAGGTGTTTTCATGTTTAAAAGTGATTTAACAGCTGTACAATCTGTTATCACTTCAAAAACACATCCCTCTAAGAAGTAGTTCAATTTTTCCAAGGCCCAGACAAGGCATAGACATTCCATTTGACTTGCTCCATATCTGGCTTCAGTTGGTTTGATTTGCCTGGATATGAAACATATGGGTCCATCCACAGGTTTATCATTTATGATCTGATCTTGGTGAATTGCAGCACCCAGCCCACCGCCTGATGCATCAATATACAATTTAAAAGGCAGCTTAAAGTCTGGCATCAGTAAGAGTGGAGCAGTTGTCAAAGCTTCTCTTAAAGACTCAAAAGCTTTGACTCTGTCAACAGTCATTTAAAATACTGTGTCTTTGCCACACAATTTATAAAGTGGTCTTGCTATGGATTCAAAATCTTTAATGTGTTGCCTGTAATATCCTACAAAACCTAAAAATGACTGAATTTACTTTTTTTTCTGAGGCATGGGCTTTAGCAATACTGATGCAACTTTGTTTTTGTCAATTCCAAGGGACAAACCAGATACAACATGTCTTAGTGCTTTAAGTTCTTTAAATCAAAAATGAAATTTCTTCAAGGAGATTTTCATGTTCACTGATTGAATTTTTGTCAAAGCTCTGGATAATCTATACATATGTTCTTCCCAAGTCTTGGAATAGACAATAATGTCATAAATGTAAATGATGAACCATCCCTCTAAAGGTTCTTCAGAGAAGATTTCATTCATAATTCTTTGGAAGTGTGAAGGTGCATTTTTGATACCAAAGGGCATTCTTCAATATTCATACACTCCAAAATGAACAATAATTCTCAAATATTTTCTTGCTCTTGGTGTCACCACATTTTGATGGAATTCTTTCAGGGAATCCATAGTGGTTATATACACTGCTTGAGATATTTGAGTAAGGGCAATTTGGATTTTTGGTATTGGGTACCTATCTGGAACAGTGTAAGTGTTCAGAGCTCTAAAGTCTCCAACCATTCTGGATTTTACATTATGCCATGCCACTATGACTGGTGTAATTATTTCTCCTTCTTCATTATGGCCAGCTTTTCTTATTACCCCAAGGTCTAGAAGCTCTTTGATATGAGTTTCCAGAGCTTCTCTTGACTTGGGACTTGCTGGGTATGCAGGTCTCTTTAAGAGTGGTGCATAAGATCTTTCAATATTAAGAATGATGTCAACTTCATGACCAATAATTTCTCCTAGAGGTTCTTTGTCTGAAGCAAATGCTCCTTTGTGGTAATACAAAAGGGAAGAAAGTTCATTTTCTTAATTATCAGTCGGATGAAGGTCTATTTTAGCCTCCCTCAACTGTTCAGATTTGAATTTTTCCAATTCTGAGTTGACTGGTGATACTTTATTTACTGTAATTTGTCTTTTAAATGGTAAAAAGGCAAATTTCTGACGCTTATTCTCTCCAATAGTAAAGTATCTGTCTTTGTTGTCATGGAAATATATCCCATACATGAGTAAATAGTAATTTCCCAATATAAAATGGGTACTAGAGCAGTTTTCCATAACAACAAATTCAACTGTGATTCTTAAATTCCCATTAATGTGTGGGAATATGACATTGGTCTCAAAAATTCCTAATTCTTTCATTGGATTACTTGCACTATTGAATTTTATACCATCAATTGGTAACAATTGTTCTTCAAAATTTGGTACACAAGCTTTAAGAAAAGATTGACCAACACAAGAGCAGAAGGCTCCTGGGTAAAGGAAAGGCTTAGTGGGCTTATTGGCAATAACCACTTCTGTTATACAGGAGTTACTAGCTGTATAACCTTTCCCCCTGATTGGTTTTTTTACATAAGCTGTGCATCTTGAGCTTTTGATAAATCAAGTTGACCATTGCTAAATTGTGGAAAGTTGGAATAAGATTACATGATGTCAAAAGTGGCATTAATATTTTCTATATCTTTTGAATATTCAGAAAATATTGATGACTTAGAGTCTGAATTGTATTAAATTATGTCATCTTTTTCAACATAAGGTTCCTTTTCAATATCAATTTCATTGTTTTCCCCCTTTTTGGACATGTATTGGCTAGATGGGTGGTACTTTGGCAAATATGGCACTTTGTGACTTTATTTGCAGATTCATACTTATCATTAGAATTTTCTTTGGGGTTTATGTCCACAGAATCTTTCCAAGGTGTATTAAACCTTGTTTTGAGATTCACCCTACTAGAACCAATTTTGGTTCTGGTGGTTACTTCTTCTAATATATTCATAATATCCTCTGCTGAAGATTGTTCAGTAGTCCTGCTTTTGACAGCATGCTCTAAGTCACCTCCACATTGTCTCATAATCTTTCTGTGGATCATAAATTCTGACATGTCAGGGTATAATGCTGTTAGTCTGTCTTTTTGTTGGCAAAACCATGGTAAAGCTTTCTCTTTATCAGCATTAAATTTGGCAGATTCAAAGGCTGTTTCCACTTTGAATCTCCAAGCATCATTGGCCCATTTGTTGAGAATTTGGGTTTTCCACCAAGTCCAACTTTGGTGTCCATGTACTTGCCTTAATTTGATATACCATCTGTGAGCTTATCTGGTAAACAAGGTGTTAAATCTTGCTGCTACCAATCTGTCTGGTAATTCAAAATCTTCTTTAATCATGTCAATTCCTCTGATTAATTCCATATGGTCATATTCTCCTTCACAACTGAAGTGAGGCCATTATTTAAGTTTTGTTACTTGTTTCAAAATTGCTTGGCCCATTGATGGTTCCAAGTTATGAAAAGAAGTGGATAAATCATTTTTTAACTGTGAATTATCAGGATCCAATACTTGTGGATTTGGAATCCTTGTGCCCTCATTTTGATTCAGAGGTGTAGACATTTTTGGTAAGGTGTTCAGTATTTGTTCAATATCATTCATTTTACTGTTGCTACACCTTTGGGAATTCCTGTATTCATGTATGAAGGCTTGTATTAAATTTATTACTTCAATTTTATACATGTCTCCTTTATGTGTCAGTTCTTGCCATAACTCTGTCTGTGTTGTATTATAAGCAGTGACTTGATTCAGTTTCATTGATAATTTTAATACTTCTTCTTGTGAAGCATCAAAACACTTTTTCAAGGCAATGGTATATGTCTTTACTTCAGTAAATGAATTTGAAATGTCATCAAAGACTTTCTTGTTATCTGTCTTGATAATATTTATGGCTTGTTTAATTCTTGTTTCAATCATGTCATCAATATTGAGCTTAGAATATTTGTCTGTTAGCTCTTTAAAAATGGCAGATTGTTCATTTAATTTATTGCCAAAACAATTATCATTATTGCCAGTTTTAATTGTTTTCAAAACTTTTCCAAAACACATAATTGTTTCATTAATTTGGCACAGACTCAAGTTTTTTGTTTTAATGTTGTTATGAATGGTTTTAATTTTATCAGAAAGATGTTTTTTCACATCATGTATAGCTTCATACAACTCTGGGATGGAATCAAATATGTCAGAAATCATTTCTGGAATCTTAATCTGGCTTCCTCCTTCTTCTGTAATTCCATAATGGTTCTGGCCACCTGAAATAAATTTTCCATGGCAACCTGCTGAATCTTTGGAATCCTGTATTCCTGGCTGTAAGGCTTTGCGGCTGGTGCCTTCCCTTTGCCCTTGTTTTGAGCTTATGGCTGCTTTTTCACATTGGAATTGCTGCTGCTGGCCACTGGGGCTTGTCTTGGCACTTGATTTGGTGGTGGAGGGTTGTTTTTTCTCCATTATGCTGTTAAAAGCATCATATTATTCTTTTCCATCAATGAGTGCCATCCATGAAGTAACTTGTAAGTTTTGGGATGACCCAGGAGTTTTCTTACAGTCAGGTATGAGTTCATGCAGTTTTTCCACAGATCTGCAAGGATCTGGTACTCTTTGTGCTGCAGTGCATTGTTGTAAGCCTTATGGCTGGCTTTGTAAATGTCCACTGAGGCTTCTTGTGGCGGTGTCAGCTCTTTTCAAAGGTAAAATAGTGTCATCGGCTTCAGAATTGGACAATTTATTGTTGTGAAAGTCTTTTGCTGACCCTTGTCCTTCTTTATCTAATTGGCTTCTGCCATAATCACATCTATGACCTTTTTGGGAGCTGCTTGAGGGCTTATAGCTTGCTCCTGATCTGGTTGAAGGTATATTTTATTATTGAAAGGGTTTAAAATAGTAATTTTACATCAAAAACTTAATATTTGCAAATTTTTTAGCTTACTGAAGCATATTACTGATATCCAAGTTGATTAATTCAGAAGATATTGGCTCTTGTTGGTTATTCTGAGTTATAATAACAGTGCTTGCAGGAATAATGCTGGTAACTGTGGAGGCTGTTTCAATTTTTTCTTATCTTACCACATTGTCAGACACTAAAATCAATGAAAAAGTCAAGTAATTAAGTAAAGAAAAAGGTATTTCAAAAAAAGAAATAAAAATATAAGCCTCACTTATAATATAAAAAAATTTATTTTTTATGAATTTTTTTGAATTATAAGTATTTTTTATATGTTTTTTGTATTTTTCAATATAAGAAAAAGGATTAAAAAAGATTAAAAAAATATGTCACAGGTAAAATATCATGGCTGGGCCCCCAAATGTAAGGTGTGGATATGAAACTTTGATGAAATATCAAGTACTTTGCCTGTCCTCAAAATTTGTATAAGGTCAAATTATTTAAAAATAGTAAGAGATAGTATTTTTAAAGATAAAACACGATTTAAGTATAGAGCAATAATATAATAAAAATTTATTGTTTGACCAACAATGAAGATTTATACAAAAATACTCTACAAGAGATATTTAAGGCTAGAAAAGAAATTTCTTCAAGAGCAATTTCAAGTGGAATTAATTGAGCAACAAAATGCAAGGAATTAATTAAAGAAAAAAGTCTTGAAAAAGATATTTAAAGAGAAAACATGCCCAAAAGTGACCAGAGTGAATTTGGAAACAAAGTGACAAAGTTAACAGTGATTAAAGATGCTTTAATTCACTTTTGGGGTGGTTTAGGGGTAAAAATGATTATAAGAGTTACAAAAAATGATTATAATGATTTTTTCACATGGTTAAAAGTCTCAAAATGATATAAAAAGGGTGGTTGGAATATTTTACTGATTGGTTTAACAGTGTTTAAACTAATTATAAAACGAAAAGATTCTAACATGAAGAGAAATGTGGGGCAAAGAAGACATTCTTTTATAGCGATTAATTTTCTTACTCCAAAAGTAAAATTTACTCTTGTCAGTTGTGAAAAACAGTCTGACAACAAAAAAGCCAATTATCGCATCATTGAACCCTGGTTTAGACCAAAAAAGGGCTCGTTTAAGCCATTTTAGACCCTTGAATCAGCCATTACTATAGCAATACCTGGTCTAGAGCCTTCAAAACACGTCAGAATGTGTGTAAGAGGTGTAGAAACCAGTTAAAACTCCTTTTACTAACATTGTTTTAACTTGAGGGTAGTTTTACCCACTTGGCAGCAGTTAAAACTACCCTGGTTGGTATCAAAACCTCATCATCAATTGAGTCACAGACCCTGTGACTCAATTCCAGGCCAAAAGTAATGAAATTTTGTGTGGATTTTGAATTCTCACGCCAGTCAGCAAGGATTTTGGGGGTCTAGCTCCCCCTTAGAGCTAAAGTGTCTTTCCCCCCCAGAATTAATCTTTCCAATTTATTTTTTCTTTAATTCCTCATCATGTAATACAATTATAATTTACATATTTAATTCAATTGAGTTTTTAATTACACATCTTTAATAATTGATACCTGATATGTAAATTAAAGTTCACTTATGTAATACATGCGCACATTTTGACAATTCAATTGAAAATACTTCACTTCCTTATAGCTTCTAAACTAATCACAACACCTCAATTTTCACACAAAAATTGATGGTTAACACCACATGTGGTTTGAATTAAATTAAGGTTTTGAGTATTCTCATACTTTTGTACAAAAAATACTAAAACCTTAATTCAAGCTTATTTAGAGTTTAGTTAGAGAAATTTCATCCAGAGGTGACCCCACTTTATTTTTTATGAGGAATCCAATGGTGTGATAATTTCTTTATGTTTATTTATTTGAAAAAAAGCTATAATATATTTTATATAAATTTTTACCAAAAATATTTTAATTTCATAATATTTATTAAAAATTCATTTTTACTTAATTTTTACAAGTAAAATTGTATTTTCATAATTTTAAATTTTGTTGTAATTTTATTTTTAAATTATAATTAAATTTTGACTTTTAAATATAAATTTGTATTTATATTTCAATTTTTATTTTTATAATATAAATAAATTTATTTTATTTATATTTGTATCTTAATTTATCATTTGTGGTCTTTGTGGGTATATGAAAATACCTCTAAGGCTCACACCCTAGCATTCCAATTGAGAGGCTTTTCAAAAATCAATCATATTCATTTTTTTGTTCAATTTCTTCTCCTTCCAATTTTGAATCTTCAACTTCACCTTCTTCACTTCTTTCATTTTCTGTCTCTGAACTTGATTCAACTATCATTACTTTGGCATAAAACCTCTTGATGTTACTTACTGAAACGCTTCTTGTAAATTTAGTACCATCCAATTCTTCAAGCTCATAAGGTCCATTATCAACTTGATTGATAACTCTATAAGGTCCATTCCAGCATTTTTTGAAGAGTAAACCCCACTGTGACTCAAGTAGTTTATTATAAATTGATACTGAGCCCCCTTGTTCAAGTGGATTTCTCAGTTCATGTGCCACCTTGTTGTCCAAATATTGAGCTTATTTGTGTCTTTAATCTCTTAATTTCTCTGCTTTTGCAAATATTGTTTCTTCTTTTGCCGCAATCTGTATGGTTATTGCTTCCAATAGCTCTTCTCTTGTTGATATTTTGTTCCATTCAATGGCTAAATATGTATTTGTTTCAATATCAACTGGCAAAACAGCTTTCTGACCAAATTGAACCTCAAATGGTGAGTATCCTGTTGTTCTTTTTGTTGAAATTATATCTTACAAAGTAACAATTGGTAAGTATTCTTTCCATTGGGATCCATTTTCACCACACATTTTTACAAGAGAATCTTTCAACCATTCCTTGTGATTCTGGGTAGTAAGGTGTAGTTATTATGATTCATGATCCTTCTCTTTTGACTCCTTGTAGTTCTTTTCCAAATTATGCTCTTCCCTCAGCTTCCACTTGTTTTGGAACTCCATACCTACAAATCCATTCTGAGATTGATTTTGCAGTTAGCCTTGTTAATTACACAGTTTCTGGCCATCCTGAAAAGTCATCTCTTTCTACAACTAAGTATTTCCATCTTCCTGCCTTAATATGAACCACATACATGCTGATTCTTTCAGATCAAGTAGATGCTACAGATATTTTTGCCTCTTCTTTTTGTTAAGGGAAAAGGAGACTTTCTAGTTTTTTTTACAAAGGAATATTCTTTAAATAATATTTATTAAGATGTTTTTAATATGAAAACAAAGGTTTTCATTGGCTCATGATTCTCAAAACCAAAAAAAATAATAAAGAATTTCAAGAATTTCAATTTGGACTTGATTCTTAAAGCTATTAAAAATATGAATAAGAAATAATGAATTCTAATTTTTCCTATAAATCATTGAATTTTAAAGATATTTCTATATTGAGGTCAATTTATCATTTTATTATTTCAGAGAAAAGGAAAAAAATTCCTTGAAAAATTTCAAAAATTGTTTAGGATGGGTAACTTGAAATTTTGATCGTATTGTGTTAAAAATTTCTATAATTTGATTTTTCTAGGATTGGATTGAAAATTTGAGATAAAATCACACAACTGACATATATCTTTTTTCAATAATAATTTGAGAATAGAAATAATACTAGGGGGTTTAAGATATAAGAAATACAAAGCTATAAATCTTGAAGTTTTCTTCTCAAATGCTGCATTTAATCTCTGGTATTTTGAGAATCCCATACCCCCAGTTGAATGGTATTTGAAAAATTTAGAAGATATATTATTGGGAACAATCTCACCTGTAAAAACACCAAAGCCCAGCTTAATATATGCATATACCTCATGAAAGCTACCTAAGTGATTTTTTTTCATGGAAATATCCTCTATTTCATTATTAATTGAAGATTGGGGATTTTAGGAAGCTTATAGCACTTCTTTTTATTTATTTCAAATATATAAATCCCACTCCTCTCTATCCAAATTACAAAAACATCAGAAAGAGAAAAACTGCTTTGAAAATTGAATTCTTTTCAGAGTGTAATTGCAATACAAACTTATTCAGCTTCCAACATATGAAAAAACATGTCATTATTGAAACATCTCATCACAAAATGGTATCTTAGATCCCAAAAAATAATTCCTTCAAGCTAGGGTGGTTAAAAGATTCAAGATCACAGTTTTGCTTTATTTAAAATTTTTACAGCAATTTTGAATTGAAAAACATGGATCTTTATTCACAAACTACCAACTTGTTCAGGCTTATTTCCCCTGGGATTCTACCCGATTCGTTCTCCCAAGATCAAACAGCTGAAAATTAATTCTTTTCTTGGTTTAATATTTTATTTACATCAATTTGGTTCCCCCATTCGTGGAGCTCATTTTTTTTACTTTTAGACATCATTATTTCACACAAAAAATAACCCCCTCAATAAAACGTATAAAAGATTAATTAACACCTGATTCAAAATAATAAGGCCATTTGAAAAATGGAAATTTCTTGCATATGATCAATTGGATTTCAGTGAAGCACAACTTTAATTCTTGTTTTGAAGCCTCAGGAACAACCTCCACAGGCTGGCAACACTCCTAAAAAAATTGGATTTCACCAGTTAGCAACTGAGGTTAATAAAACGTTTTGCTATTTATTGAGTCTTAGTTCAGCCAGCCTATTTAAGCAATGAAGAATACATAAGAGAAAAATATTATCAAAAAATCTTTCCAACAAACACTGTATTTCAAACAACTCCCAATTATCACAAAACAGGTATTGAAAAAATAGCTCAAAATCTTGAGTCTATTTGTCCTTGGTTCAAAGAAATGAATGTTTGGTTTAGGAAAAAGCCAAATGTGACTCCTTTAGGCTTGTTAGATACACAAGATGAAGGATTCAATAATGAAGTTACACAAAAGGAATCAAACAATATGAAAGAGGTAATCCAAATCGAGATTCAATGGATAGTGTGTTCATATCAACTAATTAATTTTTCATTAGGTGGATTCTATTAAAAGAAGAATTAGTGAGGAACCAGAGTATCATTTTTCTAATAGTGATATCAATCTAGAATAAGAGATAATAGAGGAAAATTTCCTTTTTAAAGAATCTGAAGGAATAGTTCATATATATAAGTAGTTGGAATACTAAATAATGACTATGAAATATTGAAGATTTAACTGAAACCGCAATTTCAAAGGGTATTTGACATAATTAGAAGAATATAAATGTTCACTTCATGCAAGATAATTAGGCCAATAATGAAAACAATGAAATATCTCAGAAATAAAGAATTCCAAGGACCAGGACTTCAGTAAGATCTTGGAAGAATTTTAATATTTTTAGTGGTTAATGGAAATAATCACATGATCCATTATCACAAAAATATATATTAATTTTATTGACGCCCATAAACAGAGTTAGTCCTTTCTTAAAAGTAATTAGTAAATATAGATAAAGAATCTGATTTTGAAAAACCTTAGTATGTGATGAAAACCTCAACGTACACTTGGAATAGGAGAAGTCAAAAGGGAAGGAGGAAAAGGAAGAAGAATTGTTGAATAAAAATCAATGTGAACAGGAAAAAAGATTGGAGATCTCATTTGAGAGAGAGAAAACAAAAAAGGAATTGAACTTTCAGGAAAAGAAAAAGATTTCATAGAGAGAATAGAAATTCCAAATATATAAAAAATATGACAAGGATAAGTGGGAGAAGGAGCTGAGATCAAAAAAAAACAGATAAAGTTAGATTTGAAAGTAAAAATCACCATTAAAGAAAATGCTACCCCCACCAGTGGGGGTAACAGGTCCAACCCAGCTTTCACTTTGCTTCATACTTGGTTCTAACTTGAAATTACTATTTGGCTATTCTCTAAGCTGGATTTTCAATATTTAGAAATACTGCACCTGAAATAAATTGAATTATGTAGCTTCTGGTAATTCTGAATAGCTCTTTATTCCACAGAGTTATTGGAATCCCAAATCAAGGTAATTCCAACAAGAATTAAGAATTTTTTTGTATATATCTCAATATCCAAACAAGCTATATTTCCATTTTCTATCACATCCCTTTTTGATATTTTTTCCCAAATTATATCTTATTAGATATTAAGACTTCCAACTTCAAAAATGTATAGATCAAAATATTTTCTCATAAAATCTTGCATCATCTGTTTCTCACTCACAAAAAAGTTGAAGCATTCTATGTTTCATGAATTATTTTTAAAAAATCTTAATTTGTCTTTGAGAAAAATTGAAACAGGTGAGATATTGCACTTCTTTCTTTGACCATCAGAACATTATGTTTGAAATTCCTTCCAAATATCAAAGTCAAAACAAATTTATTCCTAAAAAAAATTCACTGGCTATATTTTTCTATTCCCCAATGCTAAAAGGTTTTATTATTACTTGGGAGCCTGAGCAGAAATCTCATGCTAGTAATTCTCATATTTAATATTTCCTTACTTTAGATATTTTCCTCCATGATAGAAATACCCTAGGCTCTCTTGTTTTCCAAAACAATCCCTTACAATATCATATATCAGATGATGTACCCACAAGATTCAAAGCAAATACTTGCTAAGGATATATTCTGAAATGTTATTTAATTAATAATAAGATTTGTAAGAAAATAAATAAATAATTCCTGCACTCATGGGGAGATCAAAATCAACTCCTTTTCTTAATTTTATTTCACTTTCCAGAGAAAAATGATGAATATTATAATAAGCTGTCCCAATCAAAGCAGGAGATACACTATGATTCCTTAATTGAAGTAAGGACTCTTGAGTAAAGCTAACACCAACTATTTAACATATATATAAATTCATGTAAATAATAATCTTCATCTGACTGAAGGTCTGTACAAAGGTGCACATAATGAAAAAAATTAGGAATTACGTTTGAAGTTTTTAGATAGGCTAAAATATCAATTGAAGGACATCATCATTGGAAAAAAATTAAATTTGATGGTTTAGATGGTCAATTTTCTCACAATTGATTTTCTGAAGAAAATAAGTCATGCTAAAAATATAATCAATTTATTTCTTTATGCCCTTTTTTCAGTGATTTTACCCTTATTAGGAATTTAATATTTTTTCTGGTAGCTGATTATCATTTACAGCTCATGAAGAATATTGCATCGTCTAAAACATATATCAGCCCAAGTAGATGTAATTTTTATATGAATATTTTTATCTAACATGAAAAAAATTCCCACTCTCAAAAATTTCAAACTACCTATATATCAATTCAACAAACTTCAGAAATATTTTTCAACAAATCAAAAGTTTATTGCTAATATTTAAACACAAATATCACATTCTTGTTCAAAAATTATGTATCAAATGTAAAACCTTTCCCTTCGATCAATAAATATTTGTTTAAGAACTCAATATTTTTCCTTATTTGGAGAAAGTTTCTTTAAGAATACTTATAGATATATAAAGAACACAAAATAATTTAACAACTTGTCCTTTTTAAAAAGCTCAGGTCATCAGAAATTCCACATTTTATTGGAATAACATATATTCTTTAAACCTGAAAGCTAGAAATTGATATTATTCCAAGAACCTGCCTCAAGATCTCTTTTAAGGATTCATACCCTTTATGTGTGGCTTCTAAGACTAAGAAATTTGGTACAATTTTCTGTCAGCCTTTGTTAAACTATGAATTTATTGAGAAGGGCTTATTTGAGGAAGCATGTAGTTGAATAAAAAGAGGTAGCTCTCAATAATGGACTTCTCAAGCTTGTAATACTCTAATATGATAATCAAAAGGGAAAAATACAGCTTTTTAGCTCGTATCAATTATTTTAAGATTACTTCAAAATTTGGAAACTACATAAATATATATCTTTACCCTGAATCTAGACCATAAATTCTGGTACCAAAATTTGATTCAATGTTTTCATAAGCTAAAGGTTCATCTAATATTCATAGAGAGCATAAAAATGACTAAATCAAATTTTTATTTCCTTCTTCAATTAAAAACATCTTCTTTCAATGTTTTTAAATAATTGAAAAGTTGAGGCTGCAAAGGTATATTTTCACTTTTTGAATTTACTTGACACCAATTGTGTTTCCATAAAGTTCAAAGGCTGATTTTTTCTTGGGAAAAGCTTTGTATTTAATCAATTTTATTTTGAAGAGCCAAAAAAGGACATAAATACCTCATGGTAAAAATCTATGTGCATTTTGAATGATACTTGTTTGAGAGAAAGAATTATGAAATTGGTGTATGTAAATTTTTAAAATCATTTTCTGTTCATCATTCTAACAAAGAATCATTTTAAGTTATCATTCTTACTATCCTTTGTTGCAAAACTGCGGGTCACATTCATGGGAAGCACTTTTATATTTGAATATTTGGAAAATTTGGAGAAAAAAATCATATCTATAAATACTTTACTTACCATCTCATCATACAATACAAAATCCTTCATATTGATAAATAGAGTAATTATAAGTAATCCCATTGTCTGGTACAATAAAAATGAAATTTTTGTTTGGGATTTTATAATAATATTTTTATAAAAGCACTAGGTGGTCTACAATTTTATTTATTTTCATGAAAATTGATACATTTGGAAGCTAGAATTCTATGAAAAACGTTATTTGACCCTCTTGGCAGGGTTTGATGTTTCTTTGGAGTGTTAGATAGAAATTATTTTCAGCTCTGTTGAAAGTCTGTTTAAAACTTTGTCTGACCCACCTCCACTGGCTAGGTTGAGCCCTTGTTATATTCAGGTTTTGAAAAATCTGTAAATGCAAAGATTGAATAAGCTATCATTGTTTTACAAATTTGACTTATCAAATATCATGTATTGTATTGGGGGCTACAAATTAAACGGACTTATACATAGCATGTATTCAATTATTTTATGGGAATATACTGTATTTGCTTATTAATATTTGTGAAAATGATGATATATTTGGAATTCAAGGTTCACCACAGAAAAAACCTGGGGACTTGCATACAAGTCCTTTAAAGTATCTTCAGCTTATGTTTGAGAGTATCTCTGAAAGTATCCCTAGTTTAAATCAAATTCATTGTATTCTGAAATTTCTTCTCCCCCTTTAGTTGGTTTTAATATTTATTCAACTAAATATATGCTATGGAAACACATATAGGTGATGAATCTTATATAAGTTGTGAATTATAAAAACATTGGAATTACCTCATGATTCTTATAGTTAATAGAAAAATATTCAAATCCTGCCATCAATTGAGTTCCTTAAAGTTCACTCCATGAATGGTTTTGGATTTTGAAAGTTCATCCAGCTATTTGGGGAGTTTTGAAGAGGAATCCTTTGATATCTGTATCATTAATTGCTTTTTTTGATCTTATTTTCATTCAGCTACCTTTATTCTTGAATGTCTATGATCTTCATTCATCCTTCTTCTTGGCTTCAACAATGAGGATAACTTAAGAATTAATTTATATTGAACATTGGTGTTCCTCTTAAAAAAGATGAATATTTCAGAAAAATAAGAACCAAAAAATCTATGATGAGTAAAATACCTCACCTTTAGTAATTATCATCATCATGAAATCAAGCAAGATTATTGAAAAGGATGTTTCAATCCAAAGGAATCTGAATTGATCAGAATAATTTTTCAAAATCAAAAATGAAGAAATAAATAAAATAAAATAAACTTGAACCTCTTCAAATAGTGAGTAAATGGCCTTCAAAATGAATCAATAAATACTTTTGAGATTAGATTCTTGACAATTTTCAAGAAGGAAAAACAAACAAAGTATAGGAACACTGTAATGAATTGAAAAACAAAGAATTTGGAAAGGGGTTGCATGGGACACAGCTGAAAAATTATGTTCAGTGCTAGGATGCATCTTTGAGGGAACTCTACATTTGAAAAGACACTTGTTTCCTAATAGTTACTTTCTTTTGAAATAAAAATCCAAGGATTCAGGACAACAATAATAGGAATTTTAATTGATCTTCAGATTTGAAATATATTTATGTCCTTTAATAGACTAAGCTCCCAATTATGATTCATTTTTTACATTATGAACACAAATTCATGGGATGAATTGTTAGCTTATCAAAATAACTTACAAATTTCCCAGGAGTTTTTCCACTATATAACCCATGAATTTGTATTTTTTAGGTTCCATTTGTACCTAAAATAAATCATCATTCAATTTTTCATTCTAAAAATTAACAGTACAATTTCTATATTTTGTCTTAGTTTTTTTATTATTCACATTAAAAACAATTTTCATATTGAACAATCCTTTTCAACTTCTCTGAGCTCAGTAATATTTAGAAGAGTATTAAATTCTATTCATATACTATTAGAATCTGACTTGAGTCATATTGGGAGTATTAATTCTTTCCAGAGTTTCCATCTGGGTCCACTGCTTGATATTTTTGGGGGAGTGGCTAAAGGCTTGAATCCTGAATTATATAAAAGATAAAAAATAATGATAAAGTTCTCTTCATGAATTCTTTCATAAATTTCAAACTCAAAGATAAAAATATCCTTTTACATGGATGTGTTTTTGTGGATAGAGGGAATATTTTTCAAACAAGAGAGGCTTTCAGGAATTCAAAAATTCCTCTTAGACCTATTGAGAACTATAGATCACCTTTATTTACTGATATTCCTCAGTAGTGTGATCTTTCTCAATCTTCCAACAATACATTTTTAGCTATTTCTGTGACTTCAATACCTAATTATTGAACCAAGCTTTCATCACACCAAATCCAGGGCAATTCTTCTCTCTTATAAAGTGAAAATAATATGGACAAAATTTGTTAAAACCTATGGAAGAATTCTCATAATTTATGGATTAAAAAAGCACTTGCTAATGCTGTTGAAAATGGTCTGATACCACAGGATATTTTGTGCAAAAGTAGGGGTGGAATATTGGCTGATGATATGGGACTTGGAAAATCTTTAAAAACTTTATTCTTGATTCAAAAAACACAAAATGAAGCATTCAAGTACTCAAAAATATCTAAGGCCCATGTCCCAGCTACTTTGATCATTGTACCACTTTCTACATTGAATAACTCGGAGAATGAAATAAGACTACATTCTCATGATGGCAGTTTCCCATATTCAGTATTCCATGGTTCCAATGGTAATTTCATTTCATTCCAAAATCTGAAGCAGAATGCAGTTATCATGACCACATATGATGTTATTTCTGGTTATAATGTTGATGATGTCCATGAAATGAGAATAAATCCTCTTTTGGTCAATTGGTTCAGAATAGTGTTGGATGAGGCACATTAAGCTTCTCTTTTTGCTTTTGAAATAGAAAATTACTAAAATTCCTACACCAATTAGTTACATAAAAGAAAAATCTACTCATAGAGAATTCACAATATTTCATTTAAAATCTGAAAGAGAGTTATGCCTTACGGGAACACCATTACAAAACAATCTTTGGTATCTTCATAATCTATTGAAGTTCTTACAAGTAGAACCATGGAATCTGAAGCCTTTATGGGAAAATTGCATAATTAAACAAATATCATTTGGGAATCAAATGGTAATCCAATCATCACAGCTGATCATTCAAACACTCACCTTAAGAAGATTGAAAGCCAATCTACAGGAACTTCCCAAGAAAGTGCAACATGGAATTGGAATTGAGATTTATTTACCACGGAAAACTCATTATTTCAAAAAGCATTAAGAGTTTAGTGCATTATATGGAAAACAGAGTTCCAAAACAGTTCAATGGGATTCATCAGAATTTTTTTTCTGATTATCAGATTTGAGGAAGCTTTGCAATCATCCATAACTAATTGAAGGAGAAGAAGAGGGAAGGAAATATACCTGGAAAGTGTAACAACCACCCATCAGGGGTAAGGGTATTCATTGATACACCCACTTAAACACCTTAAACCAGCAAGTCCACTGTGTGTATCAACATTCAGCTTTAGCAATCTTCCTTGCTGAAACCTTCATACAGTCTGGTTCATCAATACAGCCTGTCAATACTTGTACATGTTGGAATTACCCAATACAGTTTGGATACACCATTTCCAAACTGTATGATCACTCAATACCACCACGCCTCTTTTACAGACCCTGTACAGCTGTACAGGACCTGTATTGGCCAGACTCAATTCAATCATCAAATCCTCTCTTGGAAATTCTCTCTCTGGATCAGGGCTGGTGATTCTCACATATACCAGCCCCTCTTTCTCCCCCCTGGGGACTTTTCCTCAGTTAATTAATTTAGTTTATTTATTATTTCATAATTACTCTTATCCTTATTTTGGGTATTATAATTATTTAATTTTAAGTTAGTCTTTGCCTTTTTCTTTCTTTACATGTACAGTATGAGTTGATGGCCATATCCTTATTAACCCTTCTCTTTCCATTCTGACAGGTTGAAACAGTGGACTTGGACTTGTTTGTGGTTGGCTCTTTTATTCCATACTCTTATGATTTTGTTGCTGCTTTTCTTATATCTCTTTTATTAGTAATTCATCATATTACACTCTTAAGTGTATTAATCTCTTATCATATCCTTAAGCCCTCCATTAGTGAGTCCCAGTTTACTGAGTGCCAGGCCCTCTTCACTTAGAAGAGCCCCTGTGACATTAAATTAATTAACTCATATTTGATTCTTTCTTTCCATTCATTTATATTCATTTCTCTCATTCATCAATTATTATCTTTCATGACTTTATGATTCTTTAATTATTGTGATTTTTTCTCATCAATTTTCATCTCATTCATTTCATTCATATGAAAATTGATTCTTTCTATTTTTCTTAATCATTCCTGACCATCTCATCTCAATTCATTTTTATCTCAAATCCAATTTCTCTTTGTTTTTTATTCAGGCCTTATCAGAAGTTATTGATTGGTTAATTGATTGGGATACATTTTGGTCATTGATTCAGCAATTCAGGATTTTATTTGGATTGGACTGATTTACTTTTGGATTCCTCAAAATAACTGATTTATCCTCAAGAATTGATTATTGATTATTGATTGATTTTGATTCCTGAAGATGTTGATTGACTGAATGATTCCTCAAGACCTTGAATCAGCCTTGAAGACATTGATTGATTGATTGATTGATTGATTGATTATTGAATTATTCAAGATTATTTATATTGAATTTGAATTAATTGTTTATTATTGATGGATTTGATTTGATTATTGATTCAAATTGATTTCACCTCAAGATTTGAATTGATTCCTCAATACGCATCAAGATTTTTATTGTGATTGATTTGGCCAAGCTTTGATTTCTTTTTTCAATACCATCAATTCATTATTCTAATTCTGCATAATGCCAGTTCAGCATAGCCCTCCAACCAAGAACACTAGATCTCAAAGAAATCCATCTGTTATCACTTCTACAGAAAGGGTTCCTCTTGACCGCACACCATCAGTTCATCAACTGAGTGCAAATTTGGACAGAGGACCACCAATGGAAGGATCAGAACCCTCAAGAAGAGGGGGAATGAAATCAAGAAGATAAAGATCTTTCTCTGGACTTTTGGGCAGCTACCCTGGCATGTCTGAAGGTGCAAGAGCAAGACTAGGGGAATTTGAAGATGAAGAGGGGGAAGAGTCTGTGGAAGAGGAAGATTCTGGGGAGACTGAAGTTGCAGATGCTTTGTAAAATGCTCCAGAGGTGCCGCAGGGTTCTAATCCAGCCCTTTATAGTCAACCTCTTGTCTCTCAGACTGAAACAAGTATCCTCAGCATGATGGAGCAAATGACTCAATTCATGGGGCAACTCACTCATGCAGTTACCCCCAGGGACAATTTCAAAGCCCCTGCTTTCAAGACTCCATCCATGAATGCACCTGATTCTTTTGATGGTACTCAAGCTCATAGGTTGAGAGGATTTATCCAATTCTGTCAATTGATTTTCCATAATGATCCAGCAAATTTCTTCTCTGACAAGAAGAAATGTCTGTACTCAACTTCTTTTCTCACTGGTAGAGCTGGGAAATGGATTGAACCCTACCTCTCCAATATTTCCAATGAAGACCCTTCCTACCTCCTAAATAATTGGAAGTTATTTAAAACTCAATTATTCACTCTGTTTTGCGATCCCAATAAAGTCAGGAAAACTGAACAGGAGATAGAAAATCTGAGTATGAAGGAAAGTGGTCATGTATCCTTGTATATTGCTGATTTCAGAAGCTGAATTTCAAGAATTGGAGATTGGGGGGAAAGAGCTTATATCCATGTTTACAGAAGAGGATTTGCATCAAGATTATTGGACCAGTTGGCTTCTCACCCTGGAACGTTTGATACTCTTCAAGAGCTCATGGATATCACTTTAGAATTAGAAACAAGATACCATGAGAAGAAGAAGGAAAAGGGTGACAATCAAGAAAATAAGCATCCTGTTACTGGATCCAATTCTTCAAGGCCTCCTCAAGACTCATCTTCAAGAAGGCCTCACCATAAGAAGAATAAGAAGGGAAAGCAAGTTCAAGCTTCAAAGGACAAGCCTCATTCTGCTCTGCTTAATAAGGACAATAAATTAATTGGTTCTGAAATGCAGAGGAGGATCAAGGAAGGGTTATGTAATTATTGTGGTGGAAAGCACCCAATTGAAAAATGCTTCAAGAGACCTCAGAACAGGCTTGGGTCATCAAAGGGCTTCCCTAGCAAGCAGGGAAAAGCCTTAGTGGGGATCATGATGTGCTCAATGGTTCTCACTTATTTCCTTCAAGAGCACAATTGTGCACTCTGAATACTAGTGTCGAGAAATCTTTGAAATTTCTTATTTTCTCTTCTGTCTCTGATATTTTTTATAGTATTCTCATTGATTCTGGTGCTAAAAACTCTTTTATTGCAAAGAATTTCGTTCTCAACTACTCATTGACTATGTCAGAGCTCCCTGAAAAGATTCCTCTTTTCATTCTGGATTCAAATGAATCCCTTTCCTTGTTCATCACCCATTATACCAAGTGGGTAGTTGACTTGCCTTCCTTCCCAAGCTTTGAATGGGACCTTTTTATCA
This sequence comes from Austropuccinia psidii, assembly GCA_023105745.1. NCBI lineage: Eukaryota > Fungi > Basidiomycota > Pucciniomycetes > Pucciniales > Sphaerophragmiaceae > Austropuccinia > Austropuccinia psidii. Next base: position 47,254,385 of record JALGQZ010000009.1, read on the forward strand.
TAGATTCACCCAAAGGAGAATACCTGATATTGGGCTGTGATTTCCTTTACCATTTTAATCCCATTATTGATTGGAAAAATGGATTGATCACCTATGATTCTAGTGGTATTCTTTCTTCTGCTAGTAATGACTTTGCCACTGCTTTCAACAGTGTTGCTCTGGTTGGTGAACTTAAGACACCTTCCCTTCCTTCTTCTGTCCATATCCCTTCCATCATTCCCTCTCAGTCATTACTTCCATTAAGAGATGAAGTCTTCCAAGAGATAAAAGATTTTGGAGAAGATGTTGCTATATCTTCACTTCATCTCTTTCAAGGGGATATGGACCTTCCTCCCTTATCTTTTCATGCCTTCCTGGAGGAGCAGTGGGATGAGGAGGAACAGCCAGAAGAAATTGAAACTGTGTTGAAGGTAGCCCCTCCTTCTTATCACCAATATTTGGATTTATTCTCCAAGGTGAAAGCAGAGAAACGTCCTCCACACCATGCCTGGGATAATCATATCAAATTGGAGGGTCTTCCACCTCCAATTGGTGTTGTCTACTCATTATCTAATCGAGAGTCAGAAAAACTGTGGGCCTACATTTCAGAGAATGTAGAGAAAGGTTTCATAAGACCAAGCTCCTCTTAAACAGGAGCGCCTGGCCTTTTTGTCAAGAAAAAGGATGGAGGTCTTCGTTTTTGTGTTGACTACCGCAAACTTAATGCTGTCACTAGGAAGAACAGGTATACTGTTCCTCCTATGAACCAGCTTCTTACGGTATTCAATGGCTCCACTATCTTCTCCAAGATAGATCTGTGTGGTGCATATAACCATCTGAGAATCAATGAAGGGGATGAGCACTTAACTTCCTTTAAAACCAAATATGATAGTTATGGGTATTTGGTCTCATTTTGTTTGAACAATGCTCCAGCGTTTTTTCAGAATCTTGTGAACAACATATTTGCATATTTCTTGGATATTTTTTTTGTAGTTTATTTAGATGATATTATGGTCTTTTCCAGTGCTAAGGAGGAACATGTTAAACATGTGGCCTCTGTCCTCCAAAGACTGAGAGACAATAATTTGTTTTCCAAAGCCTCCAAGTGTGTAGTCCATGCCTCAAGTGTGGAATAATTGGGCTATGTTGTTTCAAGTGATGGCCCCAAGATGGATGCTTCTAAAGTTCAGAAAATCCTCAATTTGCCTCAGCCAAAGAACATCAAGGCTCTTCAATCCTTTCTTGGCTTTGCCAATTTCTATCATTGTTTTATTAAAAATTACTCTGAAAAAATCACTGCTCTCACTTCCCTTCTCAAAAAGGACTCTCCCTTTATCTTCAATGAGGAAGCTCTTAGCCAGTTTCAGATACTCAAAGAAGCATTCACCACTGCCCCTATCCTTTCTCATTTCAATCCTTCTCCACCAACTATTGTAGAGACTGATGCTTCTGATTATGCCTTGGGTGCTGTACTGAGTCAGGTGAATGACTCAGGAAAGAATCCCATTGAATTTGATAGTCGCAAGCTCCTCCCAGTTAAGCTCAACTATGAAATTCATGACAAGGAACTGCTTGGCATAGTTTGGGCTCTCAAGTGCTGGAGAGCTTTTCTTCTTTCTCTTTACCATTCTTTTGAAGTCTTGACAGACCACTCTTCCCTTCAGTATTTAATGTCTTCTAAATTTTGTACTCTTTGTCAGGCCTTTTGGGATGAGTTCCTTTCTGAGTTTCATTTCACTATTACTTACCGCCCAGGAAGGCTGGCCACTTTACCAGATGCCTTGTCACTTTGGGACAACGTGTACCCAGAGAGGGGGTGAACTTCATCAGCAAGAATCCTCAAAATCTTCATCAAGTACTCAAGAAAGATGTAATTCAAGAGTAAAGATTCTTCTCAGTCAAAGTGGAAATATTCTCAGATTTGGTTTACAAGATTCAAAAAGAAGTATGGCAAGACAAAGATTATAAAGAAATACTCAAGCAACTAGAAAGAGGTGAATCAGTTTGAGATTATTCTCTTTAACCTCAAGCGGAGTTATTACTATTCAAAGATAGTGTGGTAATCCCAAGAAATGAAGAAATCCAACTCAGTATTCTTCAAATGTGTCACATGACTCACCATTGGCTGGCCACCCTGGCCAGGAGAAGACCCTCAAGCTCATCAAGAGGAATCTTTTATTGGGCTGGCATGAATCAATTGATTAAGGAATATGTGTCCTTATGTCAGCAATGTTCAAGAAACAAGAACATTCATCATAAGAAGTTTGGGTTACTCAATCCTCTTTCAATTATGTCTGATCCTTGGAGTTCATTATCAATGGACTTTATCACTCAATTGCCACTGTCAAACAATTTTGATTCAATTCAAGTAGTTGTGGACAGATTCTCAAAAATGGCAATATTCATTCCAGATTATGGATCAATCACTTCCCTGGACTTAGCTCAAATCTTTATTAGTCATGTCTTTTCCAAACATGGCCTTCTAGTTAGTATTGTTAGTGATAGAGGTTCTTTATTTTTTTCATCATTTTGGACTCAATTATGTCAGCAGCTCAAGATATCAAGAGATCTTTCAACTGCATTTCATCCTGAAACAGATGGACAGACAGAGAGGGTAAATAAGATTCTAGAATAGTATCTTTGGATGTATGTCAGTTACCATCAAGATGACTGGCACACCTGGCTCCCTCTGGCTTAATTTGCCTATAATAATGCAGAACATTCATAAAAAATGAAATCACCTTTTTTCACCATTTATGGAAGAAATCCCAGCTTTGACTCAATCCATGTTTCTCAAGACTCACCTTCTGGAAAGTTATCAACAAAACTCCAATCAGTACAGCAAGTTGTCAAAGAAGAATGAGAGTCAGCAATATTGAGATTCAAGAAGTATGCAGAGAGAAATAGAGAAATTCCACCTGATTTAAAACCTGGGGACAAAGTATGGCTAGCTTCCATTAACATCAAGACAACAAGAACCACCAAGAAATTATCAGAAAGATGGTTGGGGCCTTTTGAAGTTCTGAAGAAGATTGGCAGCCATGAATATCACCTCAAGTTGCCTCAGAAATGGAAGTCAGTTCACCCTGTCTTCCATGTGTCCTTATTAGAGCCAGTGAAGCAATCAACTATCCCAAATAAACATCAATTGCCATCACCACCAGTCCTAGTGGAGGAGCAAGAATAATGGGAAGTGGCTTAGGTTCTGCACTCCAAACTCAAGAGGGGTAAATTATGGTATCTTGTGGAGTGGAAAGCATTCAGTGAAGACCCAGAAAGAGCACTTTAAGAACCAGATTCCAACCTTACCAACTCACCAGACCTTGTCAAGGAGTTCCATTCATTGTATCCTGGTAAGCCTGGTCCAAATACCTCAAGAGTTTGATTTATGGTGCTTGGTGGGGAGAAGAAGTTATGAAAGTAAGTTCCTCTCCTGGAATGCACCTTTAAGGGGGTATTCTACCCAAATGTTGTTGTAAGAATCAACTTGGCCACTTTGTGAGTACTTGTCAATTCTTTGGACAGATTCAGGAAGCATGCAACATCAATACCCTCCAATTTGGACCTCATCAAGATATGGCAAAATCTCTTCTTTCTTTTTTCTTTTCTTTTCTTTCTATCAATATTTCAATTTATGCCAATCATCATAACTCAAGACATTCATTACTTCAAAGTCAATTATGGCAATTTGTTTTATTCTATGGTGCTTGGTGGGGAGTGGGAGTTATGAAAGTAAGTTCTATCTCATGGTATGCATCCCTGAGGGTTCTACTTCTTGGAAAACATTAGCTTGGCCATTCTGTGAGCATCAAATGCTTGGGTTTCAATTTTCAGACACTTCTTGTCCAAAATAAAGCAACTCACCACAAGAAGTACAAACCATCAGGAGTTTCTTTATTTCTGTTTCTTTACTCTCTTTTTCTCCCAATCTTTTTCTTTTTATTTATTTGTATAATTCTGTTTCCTTTTATTTCTTTAAAGCAGCAGCATCCCCTCCCAAATCATTTTTTTTCATTTTTTAGTAGATATAAGAGTGGGGATAGAAGTCAAACCAAACACAAATGAGAACAAAGAAGCTAGTTATCTCAACCCGAATCATCAAATGTTCTCTGAAAGTCATTTATCACCTCATCTTCATACCAGGAAAATTTGCAGCCATCTCTTCAGAAGAAGTACCTGGAATAGTTCTATCATTTGCATACATAATCACCTCCCTACTATTTCTATCAACTCTCCTGATCAACCTGGCCACAGCTTCCTGGTTTTCACTTGCTGCGTTTGGATCTTCTCTGGTAACTCGGATAGGCAAACAATCTCTTCTTTGAAATACTTGAGCCACAGGAAACGGCAAGGGAGAAAATCCGTCTCTTCTTCTGCTGGAGCTGGACATAGGTTGAAGATGTTGAGAGGCGGTTATTGCTGAGCTCCTAGGTTGCTGGATGGGTGATTGTATTACTGCTTGATTCAAGGCAGGCCTGGCATGGGAAGGACTTGGTGAAGCAGGAGGAAGGGAAGTAGGTTGGAAAGTTCTTGGAGTACTGGGAATTATGTGACTATGGAATCTGTTGGCAAGAGGCTGAGAAGAGGAAGTGCTGGATTGATTGCCAACCAAATGAGGAACAACTTCAACTTATTCACCATCCAACTCATCACTACCTTCAGCATCTGCGTCAGGTGGGGAATCAGAAATTCTTCTTATTCTCTTCACTACACCATCAGTGTTGATTCTGGAGATTGGGACTTCTGAGCGGGAGTATATTGGCCTACCACCAGCTGGAATGGGTCCTCCAACATTAGTACACCTTTCCACATCCCTCTGCCTATAACCAGTCACTAAATTAAGAATATCAGTACCAAATTCAATCAAAATACTCAAATTACTCACAATTAGAAAACACTGAAGTTCCATTGGGAGTAGGTGCCTCACAAACTGGAAACTCTTTTCCAAAAGGCCCATCCTTTCTACTCCATAAATACCTCCTGACATTTGAAGATTGAAACCTGGTACAATGACATGGCTTCTTTCCAATGAAACAATAGTGACACTTTGAAGATTGGGGATTTTAATGTTGAAAACAATCCTTACCCTTGTCCAAACATTCAGTACAAGCAGGATCAAGAGCTTCAACTGCCTTGTAGCCATCATAAGCTTGGGAAGGATCCAAACGTCCAGAAGAAGCCAATTAACTGAGGATGGCAGAAGCACAAAGAACAGAAGGTGGAGTTGCAGAAGGAGAAGATTAAGTGAGTTCAGTCAGTTTGGAACTCATGACTAAGAAATATGCAAGCAGAAGATTCAATATGTCATAATCAGTCCACTTGAAGTCAAAAACCATGACCTCAAGGAAATGGGGCCATAACTCAATGATGGCCCCCCTCAAAGCTTCCAAGTTGAAGATTCAAGACCCCTTTGGGGCTGAATTCATCACCCAGGACCTCCCCTGCAACTTTGGGGAGGCCAGGATCTTGATGGTCCTGGACCCTCTCAATGGGTCCAGGCCATGGGCAAATTTATGTTCCCATGGTACCCCTGGGTCCCCAGAAAAATTGGGCCCAGGGGGCCTCCAATAGTGCCTGCGCACCATAGGACACCAGCACTGCAAAATGGCCAAAAATGGCCATATATCAATTTTTCACTATTTTCACCCCAAGACCCAAAAAAGGCCCAAATGGCCATAAAATCAATTTTATCAAAGAAGCACCCTAGCAAGGGCCAAGGCCCAAAATAGCTATGTTAAGGCCAGGGGAGGTATTTCCAAGGTAAATGGGGACAATACCCCTTGAAGATTCTTTTCCAAGACACTTTCAGCCATGGCAAGTAAGGGCCCAACATCAGGTTGGCCCTTGTCATATGAGTATACATTTATATACTCATTTTGCAGCAGTTTTTGAGCAGAAGAGCTCAGTGGCAATAATTTTGGGATACAACCCAAGGCCATTCCCCGAAAAGAAGGAATTATTGAATCAAAAGAATAAAAGAAGGCATATTTCAAAGTGGAAGACTTACCCAAGTTACAGAAGGGGGGGATCAAATTAATTTGGCAGGGAAGAATTGAAAAATGTATTTCAGGATAATGGTGAAGAGGAAATGAAAATTAAAAAGAAATTTTTTGAAAAAATGTGGGGATATTGAGATGCCACTCAACAGTGGCAGGGTATTATGGTGTTCAGGAGCCCACCAGTTTCAAGAGGGGGATACTGTAACAACCACTCATCAGGGGTAAGGGTATTCATTGATACACCCACTCAAACACCTTAAACCAGCAAATCCACTGTGTGTATCAAATTCAGTTTCAGCAATCTTCCTTTCTGAAACATGCATACAGTCTGGTTCATCAATACAGCCTGTCAATACTTGTACACATTGGAATTACCCAATACAGTTTGGATACACCATTTCCAAACTGTATGATCACTCAATCCCACCAATCCTCTTTTACAGGACCTGTATTGGCCAGAATCAATTTAATCATCAAATCCTCTCATGCAAATTCTCTCTCTGGATCAGGGCTGGTGATTCTCACATATACCAGCCCCTCTTTCTCCCCCCTGGGGACTTTTCCCCAGTTGATTAATTGAGTTTATTTATTATTTCATAATTATTCTTATCCTTATTTTGGGTTTTATAGTTATTTAATTTTAAGTTAGTCCTTTCCTTTTTCTTTCTTTGCCTCCACAGTATGAGTTGGGTGGCCATATCCTTATTAACCCTTCTATTTCCATTCTGACAGGTTGAAACAGTGGACTTGGACTTGTTTGTGGTTGGCTCTTTTATTCCTTACTCTTATACTTTTGTTGCTGCTTTTCTTATTTCTCTTTTATTAGTAATTCATCACATTACACTCTTAAGTGTATTCATTTCTTATCTTATTGTTGAGCCCTCTATAAGTGAGTCCTAGTTCACTGAATGCCAGGCCCTCTTCACTTCAAAGAGCCCCTGTGATAGAAAGAAGGATCCAAAGTTGTTCATCTGGCTAACCATCTCAAGGAGTTTTTTCAGAAGGAGTCAGGCTTAAGATATCCCAAAGCAGTTATTTTTTCAGAATACAAAAGGTTTCTTGATATGTGAGTTCAAACCCCTCTACTACCTGTCATTTGAATGATTTGATTGATCAAATATTGTAAAACGTATTGACATTGCACTTGATGAAATTGGTATATCCAATTTGATGATGCATGGAATGCTCAAAAATGATCAAAGGATACAAGTCCTTGAAGAATTCAGAAACAATCCAAACTCTCAAGCTCTTCTTACAACAAAAGGCACAGGTGGTGTTGGTATTGATCTGAGATGTTCTCAAAATGTCTATATAATGGTAAGGCAGTATTAGTTACACTATAAACTTAATCTAATATTATTTCAAACACTTAAATTAGGAACCAGGTTGGAACCCTTCAAATGATGGGATCAGTTGATAGGCTTTATTGACTAGGGAAAAAACATGAAGTGCATGTATTTCATTATATAACTCTTGGTAGTATTGAGGTTAATATGCAACAAGTTAGAAGGAAGAAACAGCAGCTTCAGATGTAAGATATTTTATACTCAACCAATATTTATCTTTTTTAGTAGCTAAACATTTTCATTTCATTTCAGGTTGAGCATTGGAATTTTAGGTACTGTGGATCATGAATTGGGAAAGTTGATTGTGGAAACAATAGAAAAATCATGAATTATTTTTTTAGGTTTCAGATAGTTGAAGTAAATGATGAATGTCTATGGATGGCTTTGATTGTAACATTAGCTTCTCATCATTAGTAAGCTTGGAAATATAATCAGGTGAATAAAGATTTTCTGGAAGTCCAATTGGAGCTTTGGCTTCTTTCTCAAAAATACCACTTTTTACTCTTCTACTTTCCAAGACATTTGGAATTCTATTAAATTTTCTTTTTTTGAATTTGCTTTTGAATTAATAAGGCATCTAATTGACTTGCTAACTTTGAGAATAAATCTGACCTCCAAGCGGACTTTAGTTTTATTAATGATCCATTTTCATCTTCATTATCAGAGCAGCATTGTGGCTCATCAAATATGGAAGCTTCATCTTGATCAATTTTAAATGATAGTAGGGTCTCCAAGCAATTTGATGATAAATGAATAAAAAATTACATCAAGTTGTGTTAAAATCAATCACAAATAAAAAAATACATACTTTTTTACGCCACTTTGATTTCTGCTTCCAACTGGCTTTTTTTGAAAGTGCTTCAGGTACCAATTTATCATTCTTAAGATCCTCTTGTTTCCCTCTGAACCAGCGCATTAGTATTAAATACTTCTTAGTGTGTGTATTATCTTTTGGATTCATCAAGAATATTTTCAATGCTCCTTGTTGGTGTAAATAGCTCCAATGCTTGGGAAAAAAATTTCAAATATTTGATTCCATTTTGATTCCAAGCAAAGGTTGACATTGGGAGGCCTGATTTGAAGAGATCCTCTAGAAACATAGTTCTGTAGATTGGTGAAATTAATATTCCTGATCTTATAGAAGGTCTATCTTTTCCCAAGCTCTGATTATGGGGATTTATTATTGGATTATCAATGCAAGAAAAGGGTAAGTTCTCAACAATTTCCAGACTTTCTTCTGATGGAAGAGATTTCCAACTATTGATATTAGTTGGAGATTGGAAATAGTTTATTTCCATGATCAACTGGAATAATTGATGTATGTATCTCAAGATTGCACTGGTAGGAAGTGGGACTATAGGATGTAATAACTTGTTGATAGTCCTGCTTGATTGGGGTATAGATGTCTCAAAAAAGTAATGTGAAACTTTAGGCATAGTGAAGCAGGCTAATTAAAGTAACACTTGTAGGGATAGGTGGAGGAATGAAAAAGAAAGGCCCCTATTTATCATGAAGAGGAGGATTCTGGAGCCCTGTGGCTATTTATTACAGTTTGAATAAGCCTGAAAAAAGCTATCTTGTGTAAAAGGAGCTAATTTGAGAAAATAAGAAATGAGGTATAAGGTGAAACAAAGTAGTCATAGCAAACAAAAATATGATTTTAATGGCCATTGTTTTGAAAGAAACAAATAAAATTACAGAAAAATATTTTCAATTTATAAGGTGTTTATATTGGCTTTATCAGGGAGATCTAGTACAGGTTGTCCATCTATGGTTTTTTTTTCAAGCCATGCTTTACTGAAGTCCAGTACTAAGTATTTAGCCACTTCCAATTTTTTTGGAGCAGTGGGAACAAATTCATGGGTTTTTGAGAAAAATGCCTTGTTAAAAATATCCAAAATATGTGCATTTGTTCTCATCCAAATAGGCTCATAAGGCCTTTCCTCAGTAATTTCAATCATCTGCCATGCTCCTTTAGCTGAGCTTTTTCTCCAATCTCTTGAGCAAACCATTAAGCCTCTTACCCCAGAAGCAAGAAATGAAGCTCAAATATGATAGCAGGGCTTAACTAATCCTATTTTTGATTGTAGCTCTGATATGGTCTAAAGGTGTTCTTTGGACCTTTTATGAGTGAGCACAAATCCATCAGGAATATTGACTGGAAGAATTTTTGAATGTGCTAGTATCAGGACATATGAAATCATAAGATATAAAATGAAATCATTGAAAGATATTAATCTATTCATTCCATAATGAATTGGCTGGTTTTCCTCTTTTTCATCAAGGGTGGTGTTTTTAATTTGAGCTGAATGGGATGGTCTTGTGCTGAGGCAGGACACTAGAAATTCCAGGATGAGTCATTGAACTAAAAAGGGATCATCTTCTGTTTAATTGGTGATTTCAAACCTTTGAGGTTGTATGACATCTTGTTAAGAAACTGATATTGACTCAAGTATGAGATTTGCCCAGAACTGTTTCTTGTGAAAAGTTGGGACAAAGAGGGGTTGGTTTGATTTGGGAATTTTGTTCATTGAAATTGTAGTACCTCAAGTAAAGAGAGGGACATTCCACGCTTCAGGATCATATTTCTTTGGTGAAAAGATATCTCATCCTGAAGAAATTTCCAATAAATATCAATGTTCTGGATGAAGCATGAATTAATGTCTTTTGTATTTACCAGATTTATCCAAATCCATTAGCCATTTGCTAATGCTAATGGTCCCAATACTTTGAAAATGTATTCCTTTGGGTAGTTTGGTTAGAAATGGCCTTTGGGGAATTTCACGGAATCTTTGTCTTAATAGAGTTTAAACATTAACCTGGCATTTTTTCCATGGGGATACAGAAAGCTGCTGATAGTGGCTGATTGTTTCTTCAAAGTGATCTGAGTGAGTAGGATTGAATAATCCGGATTGAGGGAGATTTTTCTTCTTTTGGGATGTTGAAGGCTCTTCATTACTGGTTCGCATTACTTTTGAAGTTGATGGGTTATTATCTACCAGAATGAAATTGGAGTTAGGTTTTTCTTTTGAGTTTTTGGTAGATCTAGGTTGTATCAAGGGCTCCTCTATTTTTAATTTTGCTTTTGTTCTCATGGTGGAAGCTGGAAAACTTTGTATATTTTATTGATCATTTTGAGAAATACTATTGACTTTAGGGTTGGAGTTTGAGGTGGATAGGGCTTTTTAAAAATCATTTTGAGGTTGGAATAGTCCTGGTTCTAGATTTTGAGAATCTGACTGGCATTGTGGGTTGGCTTTCTCAATATCATACTTTCTTTCCAATTTCTAAGAAAGAAATGATCCAGTGATTATAGTTTAATTTTTGAGTAAAGCCTAAATGAAATATCAAGACATACTTCTTGATTATTCTCCTTTATACTTTGATGAATTTTGGCCTTTTTATTACCCTTACTAGAAGAAGATATGAGATACCTCTTTATTGATGTTTGGGAGGATGCTGAAATCACAACCTTGGCTTCAGGGGGTAATGATCCACCTAGCTGTACACCTAAATTATGATTTGAATTCCACTTCAGAATGGCTCCATATGGGAAAAAACTGGAAAAACATACAATACAGATCATATTCAAGTATTTTGGAGACCTCTTGAAATTTTTTTCTTGCATATTCAGGAAAATGAGTATCACAGGTAGAAAGCTTGAGAGAAGGAAAGAATTTGCAGATTTTGGATATGAATTCTGATTTTTCAACTTGCTTTGGCTATATTTCAAGTAATGCATTCAATTTGGAGCAGTGATTATCTCCAAGTGAATGAGGGTTAATTGTTATAAATATTTTTTTCAATTTATTTTTGAAATGAAATTGAAAAAAATAGAAGGTGGGGGTTCTTTACAGTGTTCAAGACAGAATGGACTATTATGGAATGTAGGATTTTGGGAAGGCATATAGAATGAGGACTTTTGATAAATGTCAATATTTTTGTTTGAGCATTTCTCAATATATAATAGCTTGGGGACAAAGGAAATCCAAAGCAGGCATTAACAAGAGGCTTATATATTAAATAATGTTGAGAACCCATAGCACAGATCAGCTTTGAATACATTAAATTAATAACAAATTTATGACTGATGGTCATAATTGTGAAAGGCCACATTATGGCCAAATTATAAATTATCTCAATGGGTGCTTTTTTGAAATATTTTACCTCATGTTTTTTTTGAAGTGCATTTATTACTAAACTCTAAGCTTTGCAAACATATAGGACACTTCAGCAATCAAATACACTACAAAAATACTAATGTTATGACTGGCATTCATGATTTTGAAAGGCATCTCTTGACTTGATTATTTATAATCTCAATTGGTTAATTATTAAAATAATTTATGTCTAATTATATTTCCAAATACATCTATTACAAAACTCTAAGCTTGGATACAAAAAAGGACTAGGAGATAAACATTTTTCAGGATTCATAATATTATGAATACTTGAACCAGCTTCAATTGTACTGAGAGAATATCTGCCTGGCCTCTGTATGATGTGGTGTCCCCTTTTTGTGTTGGCCTCAATCTCTAATAAAACATTTTGGAGTCCAATTGGTTCTTTTACCAATAAGTGGTTTCTTTCAACTTCTGAAATTGTGTTTAAGTATATCGTGGAATAACAATCTACAGGTAAGCAATGTGGAACATTGGTTGAATCAGAATTATAGTCCAATTTCACTCCATCCCTTTGAAGCATACTGTAAGATGTGTCTATGAAACTGTTGATAAAATTACTATTGATCAACAGCACTAGGCTGTTCTTATGAAATATAATAATAGAAATAATTGTAACCACAATTAAATAATTAAAGAATTATTTCTTTTACATGTTATACACTACTAGTAATTATAACAGTAAGCAGTAATTGTCTACAAGAATCTATTACAAGAAGACTTCAATAATAAAAACTTCTTTCATTAGAATAATAAAATTATTTTAATATATAATTATTTTTTACAAGAATAATTATAAAGATAATTCTTGAAGAAAACTATTTCTAGATAAAAACTTTAAGAATTAAGATAAATCACTCACTATTAATTCAATGAACCTCTTAGAAGATAATAGTAGAGAGATTTTATGTAGAATTGTGGATTTAATGGATCAAAATTGATTTATAACAGTATTAAAACAAAATATAGATGATTTATGTGATTTAATGTCTTTCTTATTGATTTCTGAAAGAATAAAACACTCAAGAAATATTTCTAACTAATACTTACTTGTTTGGTAATAAAGGTATAATATAATAATGTGATGATTTGGAAAAAACAGCAAGAGGAGGCCTCTTTTAAGTCTAAGAAATCTCAGAGAGGCGTTCCCTGGAGTAAACTAAAGAACCAGTGGGTGAGAAAACAATGAACTTTTTTGGATTATTGATTGCATCATCTGTTGTCACTTAAGATTATCATAATTACTTAATTGAGGCTTTTATGTGACTAGCAACCCATTTATGGTTAAGAATAAAAGGAGTAACAACTGTAAATCTTCTTTTATTCCAAATTAATTATTTATTTCTCAAAGTTATCAATGTTATTGGAAATTGCATCACAGAATGTATTTTCTGTAAATTTTTAAAGATTCTGTGTTTCACATGGAATCATCAAAAATGGACTGTCAGTAAAGCTTTTAATTTTGCATATAAAAGTATAATTCTTTTTGGTTTTTATATGAATTATACAGTTCTCAATTGGTCCTGAGATTTTCAGAAAGATTCATTAAGAATTGTATTTGTAATGAAATTTTGAAATTTTTACCTCATTTCTATGTAGAATAGCAGTATATGACAGGTTGCTAAAAGGTAAATCAATGGATACTAGTCCAAAAAAGGGTTTTAATTACCATTTTGGGGTTTATCCATGGTAATTTATTAATAATTGACATTGTTACAGGAGTCTAAGTTGTTCTTTACCTCCTTGGCACGTCAAAATAGCAGCTTATTTTCTATTTTCTTATGTTTAACTGAAGTTGTAACATGGTAACCAAGTTCCCAAAAGTTTTCAGTTTACTAATTGGTGAACGTTCAGCCATGGATCCAAGCTTTGAAGCTGTCAACTCCTAAGAGGCCTCAGAAGTTGGGTACCATGGCTCTCTTTGATGTCTTTTGTCCCCCTTGCTTATTTTTTACATCAAAATAGAATTTTAAGCTTCCAGTGAGATATCCACTATGGGTGTACCAAAGGTGCATGTAAAAATACCATAATATTAAGTGCCCAAAACATGAATAACACTATTGTTAGTGTATATGTAACATGGTATTTCTCACATTCCCATTATTTTGGCATAAAATAGAGAAAAACAAAACTTTTCATGGATCTTTTATGTGGCATGATGATGTGGTGTTGAAGTATTTTACAAATTACCACCTCAAAGAGTTGATATGAGCTTATTCACTTTATGGAGCTACCCTAGGTTATTTTTGTGTAAAATCCAAATCTGACCTTAAATCCCTGGATTTACTTACCCAATAAAAAGTTATTCATTTTTTCTGAAATGAAAAATGATGAATTTTGAATATATGCATGACTTATTGGTTATGCATAGTTCAGAATTTATTTTTAAGATAATTGTGGCCTATTTGGGTATGTAAAATATACCTCAAGGCGCACATTCCCTCCCACCAAAAAATAAGATTGTACTACAATTTTATCACTGGTATAAAGAGGAAAAAGACCCCAAAGGGGGTTAATGTCCACTGTCCAACCTCTTTTTATTACTCTGATGAAGTAATTGAAAGCAAATTTATAGAAATATTCAGGCTTGTGGCCTTCTTAAGAGTTTATCTGAGTCAGGTATTTCTGATTCTTCCAGCCATTCATCTTCATGTACTGTATTTCTATATCTGACAAGATATTCTTTTTGATTTTTACCCCTAAGTCTCCATTTTTTTATTACTTTCTTTATCTTTCTGTCTTCACTCTTTTCCACTGGTGGTACAGTTAAAGGATTTGGGCTCCTTAAAGGAAAAAATTCTTTGTCAGTTGGGTGATAGGGTCTTATCAAGCTGACTGGAAAGGTGGGGTGTTTATTTTCCAATTCACCACTTAATTCCACTTGAACTGCATTAGTTCCATGTAAGGCAACAATAACAAAAGGTCATACATAAGAATCTTTAACTTTCTTTGGGCCTTTGATATTATTAAAATTCAAGGTTGAAACTAGAACTAAGTCCCCTACTTTAAAATCTGGTACTTTGTGACTCTTTTCCAACTTCTGTTTAGAATATTCAAAAGCATCATTCATACTTTGGTTTGCATGATGTTCCACTTTATCAAGCATTACTCTAAAGCTGTAGGCTGTAGGACTAACATCAATCAAGTCTTTCCTCAGTGTATCTTCTGGGGGTCTTGGATTCCATCCTTTCTCTAACATAGCAGGAGTTTGACTTGTGGAAGAATGTACTGATGTCTTATATTCCAATTCTAATGCAGGTATCAGAGTGCACCGGTCATGGGTAAAGCCATCTGAGTCTTTGAATTCTACTCCATAAGCGCAAAATCTCCTGATCATGTCTTCTAAAGTTTGAATCATTCTCTCTGCTAGCCCATCTATTTGAGGGTGATATGCTGTAGAAAATGATAACTTAGTCCCAAAAAATATATGAAGATTGGTCCGAAGTTCAGATGTGAACTTGGGATCTCTGTCACTTATAATATTCTTATATAATCCTTTATGAGAAATAATGCTACTCCATAGAAGAAGAGCTGCATCCATAGCTGTGTCATCTTTATGAAATGGTAAGAATACGGGAGTCTTTCTATATCTGTCTACAATGACTAAACAAGCATTATAACTCTTGTTACCACTTGGAGGAAGTGCTACGACCCAATCCATGTGAACAACTTCTCAAGAGGATTTTGGTTCTTGAATATGGATCATGAGTCCAAATTTCTGTCCTGTAATCCTGTTTTTCTTTTTGACATCTGTCACAGGTATGGCAATATTCAATGGTCTCCTTTTTCCAATATGGCCACCATGCACAGTTCTTCACTTTTACAAGTGTTCTGTCCTCTGAAAGGTGTTCAGAGTAGATGCTATCATGGCATTCATGAAGAATGTTATTGATATGCAATCTGCTACACAATGTCATTACACAAGAATTCTTGGTTCTGTGGTAAATAATCCCATCAAACAAGTGAAATCTTCCATCAGAATAGGAATTTTTCCAAACTTCATCCAGTGCATTGACTAAAGATGTATCTTTGCAGTCTTTATCTAATAAGGAAGTCAGGATATGGCAATTCTTGTCTTGCTTATAAGATTCTCTGACTTCTTCAAGGAATTCAGTGCCAATATCAGTTATGTAAATTCCTTTGATTGGAATTCGTGATGTGGCTTCCAAAGATACATAAGCTGGATTATCAGGAGTCTTGGCTAATGCACACCTGCTAAGTCCATCAGCATTCTTGTGAATGTTTCCTGCTTTATGAACTATAGTCATGTTTCCTCTATATTCTTGAATGGCTATTTGCCATCTCAACATGTGTCTGTTGGGAGTTTTAATGTTAAGAAGTGATTTCATGGCATTACAGTCAGTTATCACTTCAAAAACACTGCCATTAAGGTAATAGTCCCATTTCTCAAGTTCCCATACAAAAAATAAGCACTCCATTTGGCTTGCACCATATCTGACTTCTGTTGATTTGATTTGTCTTTAGATGTAACAAACTGGTCCTTCTGTAGGTTAGTCATCAATAATTTGGACTTGATGGAGAGCTGCCCCTAATCCATCTCCATATGCATCAATGTACAATTTAAAAGGTATATTCCAGTCAGGCATGAGGAGTAAAGGTGCTTTGGTAAGAGCTTTCCTTATCTTCTCATAAGCTTTGATTCTCTCATGTGTCATCTCAAATACTGTTTGTTAATCACAGATTCTATAGAGTGGCTTGGCTAGAATTGCAAAGTCTTTCAAGTACTTCCTATAATAACTAGCAAACCCTAGAAAAGACATCATTTCTTTCTTATTCTGGGTTATTGGCCTAAGTAACACTGCTGCTACTTTATTCTTGTCAATACCCAAGCTTAAACCAGAAACAATATGTCCTAATGCTTTGAGCTCTTCAAAACCAAAATTGCATTTCTTGAGTGAAATATTCATATTCACTTCTGATACTTTGTGAAGTACTCTTGCAAGTCTTTCAAGGTGCAAAGACCATGAATCAGAAAATATGATGATATCATCAATATAAATGATATGCCATCCTTCAGATAACTCTATGGGGAAGATGGTATTCATCATTCTTTGATAATGAGATGGTGCATTCTTAATACCAAATGGCATTCTAAGATACTCATAAATACCACAGTGAGTGATAATTTTAAGTAATTTCTTAGCTTTAGGTGTCAAAACATTTTGGTGAAAGCCTTTCAATGCATTCATTGATGTTATATACTTGGTTCTATACAATTGGGTCAAGGTTTCTTGAGCTCTAGGAATTGGATACCTATCTGGAACTGTGTAGGTATTCAATCCTCTAAAATCTCCAACCATCCTTGATTTATCATTATTCCAAGAAATAATAAGAGGTGTTTTCACTTCAACTTCTTCATTATGGCCTACTTTTCTTAGTACACCAAGTTGGATTAACTCTTGGATATGTTTCTCCAAGGCTTCTCTAGCTTTGGGACTGGCTGGATAAGCTGGTCTCCTAAGTACTGGGGGATATGGTCTGTCAACATTAAGAGTAATATCAACTTCATGTCCTTTTGTAGCACCTAATGGTCCATTATCAGAGACAAATGCATTATTATATGTGTATAACACATCAATAAGTTCATTTCTTATCTTTGGGGACAATTATGGATTAATTTGTGCTTCAAAAAAGCTGATTAGCGACAAATTCTTCCTTATAAGTATGTTTATTAGAAGATACCATTAATATTTGTTTTGGCATATTGGAAAAAGCAAATTTTTGTCTTTTATTTTCCCCAATTGTGAAATATCTGTCTTTATGGTTATTGATGTCAATACCATAAATATTCAAGTAATCATTTCAAGAAATATGGGCTGAGATGTGCAATTGTCAATTATCACAATCTCAGTATTTATTCTAACACTTCCTGCTGGGTGTGGAAATACAATATTAGTATCCAATATACCTAAATGGTACATATTATTACTGGCACTACTAAATCTTACACACTCTATTGGTAATAGAGGATGTTTCCATCCAGGGAGTATGGTTTGAAGATAATCTTTGCTCACACAACTACAAAACTCCCCTGTATCCAAATTGACTTTGGCCTCAATATCATTCATCAGGATAGATGTGATACAAGATGCTCCAGCAGTGTACCCTTTACCTCTAGCAAGTTTAGTTTTACACATTCTGGAATTTTGGATATTGATCAGGTTGTGACACTCCTCATTCTACTGTGGTAAGTGAGTATGGACTTCTGTGACCTCAAAGAAAGCTTTAATGTTTTCAATGGGATAGTCCTCTACTGGTGTATCCTCAGAGACTGCCGATTCTAGATCAGATTCCTCTTTCTCTTCAGTACACTGAACTTCTTCAATGACTTGAACTTCATTGATTTTTGTTTTCTTGGTGCAAGTGTTGGCTAAATGTGAGGTGCTTCCACATTTATGACACTTCAAGACAGGTCTTTCAGGTTTTCTGTCCTCTTTGGAAATCTATGGGACCATTTTGGACTCCATAGGGATTTTAGTCCAAGTTCTACCAATTCTTGTTCTAGTAATGATATCTTCCATTGCATTAATGTAGTCCTCTGCTAAACAGGGCTCTACACATCTGCACTTGATAGCATGTTCCAGTTCTCCACATTTTCTTAATATTTTCATATTAATTATAGTGTCAGACATATCTGGGTGTATAGCAGATAATCTGTCTTTTTTATTGAAGAACCAAGTAAGTGGTTTGTCCTTTGGTGAGTTAAAAATGGCACTTTCAAAAGCATTTTCCATTTTAAAACTCCAAGAATTATTGACCCATTTGGTAATCACTTAAGATTTCCACCATGACCAATCATGATTTCCATGATCTAGTCTCATCTTTTAATACCATTTCTTTGCATTTCTGGTAGAGAGAGTGTGTAATTTTCCCACTATAATTGTATCAGGTATGTGGAATACTTCTTGTAACATATCTATAGTTTTGATGAAATCAATGTGGTTGTATTCTCCTTCACCAGAGAATGTTGGCCATTCTTCCAATTTGGGAATATCTTTTTCAGAGATAACATTTTCTCCTAAGAAGGGGTCAAACTTCCTTTAACAGAAATTTTTTCTTCAGTCAAAGGTCTATAATGTCTGTAAGATGTGTCTATGAAACTGTTGATAATATTACTATTAATCAACAATACTATGACTGTTCTTATGAATTATAATAATCAAAATTGCTATAACCACAGTTCAATATTTAAAGAATTATTTCTTTTACTTGGTATACACTACTAGTGATTATAACAGTAAGCAGTAATTGTCTACAAGAATCAATTACAAGAAGAATTTAATAATAAAAACTTCTGTTATTAAAATAATAAAATTATTTTAATATATAATTATCTTATGCAAGAATCATTATAAACATAATTATTGAAGAAAACTGTTACTAGAGAAAAACTTTAAGAATTAAGATAAATCACTCACTATTAATCCAATGAACCTTTTAGAAGATAATAGTAGAGAGATTTCACGTAGAATTAGGGATTTAATGGATTAAAATAGATTTATAGCAAGATTACAGCAATATATAGTTTATTTCTATGATTTCACGTCTTTTTGATTGGTTCTGAAAGAATAAAACACTTAAGAAAAGTTTTAACTAATACTTACTTGTTGGTAATAAAGGTATAATTGAAAAATGTGATGATTTGGAAAAAACAGCAATATCCCAGAGGCGTGCCATGGAGCAAACTGAAAAACCAGTGAGTGAGAAAACAATAAACCTTTTTGGATAATTGATTGCATCATCTGTTGTCATGTAAGAACTTCATAATTGCTTAATTGAGGCTTTTGCATGACTACCAACCCATTTATGGTTAATAATACAAGGAGTAACAACTGTAAATCTTCTTTTATTCCAATAGAATCATTGATTTCTAAAATTTATCAATGTCATGGGAAATTTCATCACAGAATGTTTTTTCTGTAAATTTTTAAAGATTCTGTGTTTCATGTGGAATCATCAAAAATGGACTGGCAGTAAAACTTTCAATTTTACATATAAAAGTATAAGTCTTTTTGGTTTTTATATGAATTCTACAGTTTTAAATTGGTCCTGAAAGCTTAAGAAAGAATCATCAAGAATTGTACTTTTAATGAATTTTTGCAGTTTTTACCTCATTTCTACATAGAATTGCAAATAGCAGTATATGGCTGGTTGCTATGAGGTAAATCAATGGATACTAGTCCAAAAAGGGTCTTAATTACTCTTTTGGGGTTTATCCATTGTAAGTCATTAATAAATGACATGGTTAAAGGAGTCTAAGTTTTTCTTTACCTCCTTGGCACGTCCAAATAGCAGGTTATTTGCTACTTCTTATGATTTACTGAAGTTGTAACATGGTAACCAAGTTCCCAAAGGTTTTGAGCTTACTAATTGGGCCAAGACCAGCCATAGATCCAAGCTTTGGAGCTTTCCACACCTCAGAGGCCTCAGAAGTTGGGTACCCTGGCTCTCTTTGATGTCTTTTGTCCCCCTTGCCTCTTTTTTACATTAAAATAGAATTTTAAGCTCTAAGTGAGATATCCACTATGGGTGTACCAAAGGTACATGTAAGAATACCATAATATTAAGTGCCAAAAACATGCATAACACTATTCTTAGTGCATATGTAACATGGGATTCCTCACATTCCCATTATTTTGGCCTAAAATAGAGAAAAACAAATATTTTCACGGATCTTTTATGTGGTATTGAAGTATTTTCCATATTACCACCTCAAGGAGTTGATTTGAGCTTATTCAATCTATGGAGCTACCCTAGGTGAATTTTTGTGTATAATCCAAATCTGGCCTTGAATCTATGGATTCACATACTCAATAAAAAGTTATTCATCTTTTCTGAAATCAAAAATGATGAATTTTGGATATATGCATGACTTATTGGTTATGCATAGTTCAGAATTTATTTTTGAGATAATTGTGGCCTATTTGGGTATGCAAAATATAGCTCAAGGCTCACAAGATGGATTTCAGATGTTCCTTTTTGAATGGAAAACCAGACAAAGAGCTATACATCCTATGACCTGAAGTATATGAAGAAAATTAACCAAGTTTAATGTTCAAACTAAATCAATCTCTCTATGGAATGAAGCAAAACCCTTGATGTTGGCACAAGGAGCTTTGAAAATCTCTAATTAAAATTTGTCTCAATCCAACAGAAACTGACCCCTGCCTTTGTTACCCTAAAGACCCAAATGGAAATATGTGGCTTTTTATTCACATAGACGACCTTATCTTTTGTGGTTCATGGAAAATTGATTTTAAAAATAAGATTACAACATATTTTGACATGGAAGACCTCAGATTCATCAAATACGCCCTGGGGATTCAAATAACCCAGGAAAATGAATTTATTAGCCTAATCCAAGATAAATTCATTTCTAAACTTCTAGAAGAATTTGGCCTACAAAATTCCCAACCTGGCAACAATCCTCTGCCAGGGCACATCAAATCCTTTCAAAGCTTACTATGTAATGAAATGGATTCACCTCCGTTCAACTACTGAAGAGTAGTTGGATTATTACAAGACCAGATCTAGCATTCTCCACATCATTCTTATATCAATTCTTAGAAAACCCAAAATACATTAATTTTAATTCAGAAAAGCATATCCTCACTTATCTAAAAAATACAGCACACTTCACCCTATGCCTTGGTGGTAACACCCTTCAACACAATACCAATCACCTACTAGGCTTCTCCAACAGTGATTGGGGAGGAGCTGAAGGGTACAAATATTTCTTGGAATCATTAATATACTACCATGGCACAACTTGGTGGAGGAGCCACAAACAGAAGGTTGTGGCTTTATCATCTTCTGAAGCAGAATAAAATGCTCTATCAGAAGGTGCTCAAGACATGGAATGCATTAGAAACCTCATTTTAGAGGAAACAGGTCAAAAGGTTGAACATCTTATGTTCACAGACAACCAAAGTGCTATTTCAATAGCCTCAAACCATATTTATCACAATGGCACAGGCCACATCATTTTTTGTTTACACTTCATAAGGGACCCAATTGAACATCAAAACTTCAAGATACAATACTTAGACACAAACAAAATGATAGATGACTCATTAACCAGAAATAACCCGTACATCAAAAGCATCAAACATCTCAAGATAATATTCAGTAACCAAGACTTATCAAGTAATGGGGTGTGAAAGAATAGTAGATTAATAGAACGCATACATGTATGATGTAATTAGCTGTTGATCACTGACAATAATTAATGGTTCTTGTTGACCATTGTGTTGTATATATATAGCTACTAGTTTTACTACCACTATTTCTCCTCATTGTGTTTTATTGCTTCCACTTTTCTTTCTTAGGTTCATTCATTCCTTCCTCACTCCTCACCATTCCTATCCTGGCTAAGACATATGTCTTGTCTTTCCAAGGTACTATACTTGATCAAAACTTTCCTCAATATCTATAGCTAGCTTACTTATTAATTTAATGCATTCCACAACTTGTTGTGTTTTCTTTCTTCCACTTTTCTTTCTTAGATTCATTTTTGCCTGCCTCACTCCTCACCCTCCTATCCTGGCTAAGACATCTTGCCTTTCCAAGCTTTCTTATTTCCTCAAAAACTTTCCAAATGAAGCTTATATTTGTATTATTACATTTATTACAAACTATTTTTCTTTTTGGTTCAAATATTTATCATGTATATTTCAAAATATATGAGCTAATAACCATGAATATATGCACTAATCAAAAAAGTGCATAGATTCAGGATATCTTAGTACGTATTGACTTTTAATATATGACATAAAAGTGTTATATGTGTAGTTTTTCATGGGGAATCCAATTTTTTGATTTATTTCACATGTTTCCTCATTGATTTTTGAGATAAAAAGGATTCATTTTTTTTATGTAATTCTTACTTATTTTAATATAATAATTCAAATTCTTATTATTAAAATAAGTATTTTAAAGTTGTTTTGTGACATTTTTGAATATTTTCTCATATCTAAAAGGCCCACAAGAAATAACAGCCTTCATAAAAATGGGTCTAAGCTATATGAGCATAATAGGGGCTCTCAGCTATATAAGTACCAACACTAGGCTTGACATCACCTTTGCAATCAGTCATTTTTTACAATTTCTGAGATATCCCACCATCAATAATTGGACAGCCAGTGTGCAAGTTCTTTGCTATCTATTTCACACAAACGTTTTCACCCTCAACTACAACAGCTGTGAGCCTTGAGGTATATTTTACATACCCAAATAGGCCACAATTATCTTAAAAATGAATTCCAAACTATGCATAACCCAGAAGTCATGCATATATTCAAAATTCAACATTTTTGATTTCAGAAGAGATGAATAACTTTTTTATTGAGCAAGTAAATCCATGGATTTAAGGTCAGATTTGGATCCTACACAAAAATTCACCTAGGGTAGCTCCATGGAGTAAATAATCTCAAAGCACCTCTTTGAGGTGGTAATATGGAAAATACTTCAATACCACATAAAGGATCTGTGAAAACTTTGGTTTTTCTCTATTTTACACCAAAATAATGGGAATGTGAGAAATCCCATGTTACAAAATATAATAGGAACAGTATTATGCATGTTTTGGGCACTTAATACTATGGTATTCTTACATGCACCTTTGGTACACCCACAGTGGATGTCTCACTTTAAGCTTAAAATTCTATTTTGACGTTAAAAATAGGCAAGGGGGACAAAAGACATCAAAGAGAGCCAAGGTACCCAACTTCTGAGGCCTCTGAGGCATGGACAGCTCCAAAGCTTTGATCCATGGCTGATCTTGGCCCAATTAGTAAGTTAATACCTTTTGGGAACTTGGTTACCATGTTACAACTTCAGTAAATCATAAGAAAATAGCAAATAACGTACTATTTTGACATGCCAAGGGGGTAAAGAGCAACTTAGACTCCTGTAACCATGTCAATTCTTAATGACTTACCATGAATAAGCCCCAAAAGAGTAATTAAGACCCTTTTTGGACTAGTATCCATTGATTTACCTCATAGCAACCAGCCATATACTGCTATGTGCAATTCTATGAAGAAATGAGGTAAACACTTCAAAAATTCATTAAAAATACAGTTCTTAATGAATCTTTCTGAAACTTTCAAAAATGCTTCAGAACTGTATAATTCATATAAAAACCAAGAAAATATTATACTTTTATATGTAAAATTCTATGTTTTACTTGCAGTCCATTTTTGATGATTCCACGTGAAACACAGAATCTTTAAAAATTTACAGAAAAACCATTCTGTGATGAAATTTCCAATAAAATTGATACCTTTGAGAAATAAATTATTTTTTTTGGAATAAAAGAAGATTAACAGTTTTTACTCCTTTTATTCTTATCCATAAGTTAAGGGGTTGGTAGTCACATAAAAGCCTCAATTAAATAATTATGATAATCTTATGTGACAACAGATGATGCAATCAATAGTTCAAAAAGGTTTATTGTTTGCTCACTCACTAGCTTTTCAGTTTGCTCCGTGGAACACCTCTGTGAGCTGTCTTAGACTTAAAAGAGGCCTCCTCTTGCTGTTTTTTCCAAATCATCACATTGTTCAATTATACCTTTATTACCAACAACTAAGTATTAGTTAAAACTTTTCTTAAGTGTTTTATTCTTTCAGAATCAATTAGAAAGACGTGAAATCATAGAAATAAACTATATACTGTTGTAATCTTGTTATAAATTCCCACGAATACATTAAATCCACAATTCTACATGAAATCTCTCTACTATTATATTCTAAAAAGGTTCATTGGATTAATAGTGAGTTATTTATCCTAATCTTAAAGTTTTTCTCTAGTAATAGTTTTCTTCAAGAATTATATTTATAATTACTCTTGCATAAGATAATTATATATTAAAATAATTTTATTATTTTAATAAAAGAAGTTTTTATCATTAAATTCTTCTTGTAATTCATTCTTGTGGACAAATACTGCTTACTGTTATAATCACTAGTAGTGTATAAAAAGTAAAAGAAATAATTCTTTAATTATATAATTGTGGTTATAATAATTATTATAATTATATTTCATAAGAACAGTCATAGTAGTGTTCATTAATAGTAATATTATCAACAGTTTCATAGACACATCTTACATCTGGGGGCCTGGCGGTGTTTTTTGAACATTGTACACTTAATTAATGGATTTTTAAGTTTTAAAATATATTAATTAAATAACTTTTTTTTCTTTCAATTTGAAGTTGAAATTATTTTTATTTTTGAAATTGTCTTAAAATCTTTTTCATTGAGGAATTTGGTTTAATTTTATATTGTTTTTACACATGGCTTTTTCACATCCAAAAACTTGTCAAATTGTTGTTTGAGTTACTCTGAATTAATTTTCATTCAAAATCTTGAATTTCAATTTTTTTTGATATCCAAAAAAAATATAAAACTTATAAGAAATTTTGGAAAATATTTTAAAAAGCATAAAAAATAATTCCTTCCTTTATCAATTTTTTCTATTGTCTTTAATCAAATACTTTGCATCTGGTAACAGACTCAGTAAAAGATATATTACCAGTCCATAATCTGAAGAGAGTATTGAAGTGCAAATTGCAAAAAGAGGCACCTTATTCAACTCTGAAAAAGCCAAATTACCACCAAAAGGTGTGTGTTTTATCTTTATATTTTCACTCTTTATCTCAAAATTTGTGAGCCTTAGAGGTATTTTCATATACCCAAAAGACCACAAATGATAAATTAACATACAAGTATAAATAAAATAAATTTATCTATATTATAGAAATAAAAATCGGAATATGAATACAAATTTATATTTGAAAATCAAAATTTAATTATAATTTAAAAATAAAATCACAATAAAATTTAAAATTATGAAAAGAAATTTTTGCTTGTAAAAATTAACTAAAAATGAATTTTTAATAAATATTATGAAATTAAAACATTTTTGGTAAAACTTTATATAAAATATATCATAATTTTTTTGCCAATAAATAAATATAAAGAAATTATCACACCATTGGATTCCTCATAAAGAATAAAGTGGGGTCTCCTCTGGATGAAATTTCTGTAACTTAACTCTAAATAAGCTTGAATTAAGGTTTTAGTATTTTTTGTACAAAAGTATGAGAATACTCAAAACCTTAATTTAATTCACACCACATGTGGTGGTAACCATCAATTTTTGTGTTAAAATTGGGGTGTTGTGTTGAGTTTAGAAGCTATGAGGAATTGAAGTATTTTCAATTGAAATGTCAATATGTGCATGTGTATTACATGAGTGAACTTTAATTTACATATGAGGTATCAATTATTACAGATGTGTAATAAAAAACTCAATTTAATTACATATGTAAATTATAATTGTATTACATGATGAGGAATTAAAGAAAAAAATAAATTGGAAAGATTAATTCTGGGGGGGAAAAGACACTCTAGCTCTAAGGGGGAGCTATACCCCCAAAATCCTTGCTGACTGGCGTGAGATGTCAAAGTCCACGCAAAGGTTCATTACTTTTGGCCTGGAATTGAGTCACAGGGTCTGTGACTCTATTGATGATGAGGTTTTGATACCAACCAGGGTAGTTTTAACTGCTTCCAAGAGGGTAAAACTACCCTCAAGGTAAACAATGTTAGTAAAAACAGCTTTAACTGGTTTCTATGCCTCTTACACACATTCTGACGTGTTTTGAAGGCTCTAGACCAGGTATTGCTATAGGAATGGCTAGAAATAGAAAAAATGGCTTAAACTAGCCCTTTTTTGGTCTAAACCAGGGTTCAATGATGCCATAATTGGCTTTTCTGATGTCAGACTGTTTTTAACGACAGACAAGAGTAAATTTTACTTTTGGAGTAAGAACATTGATGGCTATAAAAGAATGTCTTCTTTGCCCCACTTTTCTCTTCATGTTAGAATCATTTCCTTTTATAATTAGCTTAAACACTGTTAAACCAATCTATAAAAGATTCCAACCACCCTTTTTATTTCACTTTAAACCATTTAACCACGTGAAAAAATTATTATAATCATTGTTTGTAACTCTTATCATCATTTTTACCCCTGAACCACCCCAAAAGTGAATTAAAGCATCTTTCATCACTGTTAACTTTGTCACCTTGTTTCCAAATTCACTCTGGTCACTTTTGGGCATGTTTTCTCTTTGAATATCTTTTTGAAGACTTTTTTCTTTAATTAATTGCTTGCAGTCCTTTGCTCAATTAATTCCAATTTCAATTGCTCTCAAAAAAATTTCTTTTGTAGCCTTAAATATCTCTTGTAGAGTATTTTTGGATAAATCTTTATTGTTGGTAAAACAATAGACTTTTATTATATTATTGTCCTATACTTATAAAGTTGAAAACAATAAAATTGTTGTGTTTTTCCTTTAAAAATACTATTTCTTACCATTTTTAAATAATTTGACCTTATACAAATTTTGAGGACAGGAAAAGTACTTGATATTTTATCAAAGTTGCATATCCACACCTTACAAAATTGACCTGAAAATGGTGCATACCAGAAATTGAAGCAACTATTCAGTCCAACCAGATGGATGTGGACAAGGAAGAGGAAACACAAAATCCAGAAGTGTCAAATCTCCCTCAAGAAAGACACATATGGAGGATGCCAGAGTTGCCCCCCATTCCCCAAGGTCTGTACCCACAAACTTTGATGTGAATTTGGAATCTGAACTGATTCATGATAACATTTCAAGGGCTGAACCACTTCCAAGTGGCAGCAATAGAAACTTATCAATGCCAATACAAAAATTGGTTCAGAGAAGCCAAAGAAGAGGAGTGGGAAATATGCCCAAGCCTTTGGCAAGGGGCAATGAACTCCTACTTACACATCAAAAGCTTTCTGGGTCAGGAGAAGATCATAGAACCCTTAGGAGGTTGGAGCCCATTGTCTTGCAAAGACAAGGTCAAAAAGATAAAGAATTGGTTGAAGAACTAAAGTCTTTTATCCATAGACCAGAAGAAGGAGTTGGAAATGACTCCAGCTTTGAAGGAAGAAGGCCCAGTGGCATCTACCAGCTGCAAACCAACTCCAGAAGTATCCAAAGACAAGCCCAAGGGACCTCAGAAGAAGCAGAAAGGTCCCAAGAACCATCAAGGCAGGTGAAAAGGCAAAGCCAATTGAGACAGACCTTACCCACAAGGGTACAGGATCCCCAAATTGGAGCCTTCAGCGATGGACAGTGTGCTAAATATGGCCAGGGATCTTATGGAATTCACAGCCAAGGAGAAGGAAAGGGTGAACAGGACTTTTCCATGCAAATAATAGATTATATACACTTTGTTAAATCTAGTATTGATGTGGAACTTGGCAAATTTGATGCAAAGTTAAATAAAATCATATTGGACAGGAGTTAATTAAAAAGAAATGACAAAACATATACTGAATGGTATCAATTGACAAATGTCAGACTTGATTCAATTACCAATACATGTGACAGAATTGAGAGTAAATGTCAATTTCAAAATGATGAAATGGAAGATCTTTCCATTTTGATTATTAATGATCAACTTAGAATTCTGAAAGATCATCTCTTGGAAATAACTAAGAATACCAATCAATTTGCCACACATTTGGAAAAAAGTGACAGTGAAAGGCAGAAGTTAAAGAAAGAAATCATTGCAAATGTATAGCGAATTCATAAGAATTATGAACCACATATGCCAAGACATTCTACACCCGTGACTTAAGAAAAACCTTCTGTTAAAGAAAGTTTGACCCCATTCTTAGGAGAAAATGTCACCTCTGCAAAAGATATTCCCAAATTGGAAGAATGGGCAACAGCCTCTGGTGAAGGTGAATATAGCCATATTTAGTTCATCAGAACGATTGATATGTTGCAGGAGGACTTTCATATACCTGCTGAACTTATAGTGCGAAAATTGCACTGGTTGTTTACCAAAACTGCAAAGAAATGGTATTACAAGATTAGACTAGATCATGGAAAACATGACTGGTCGTGGTGGAAATCTCAAGTGATTACCAAATGGGCCAATAATTCTTGTAGGTTGAAAATGGAAAATGCTTTTGAAAGTTCCATTTTTAACTCAGAAAAGGATAAAGAACTTACTTTGTTCTTCAAGCAAAAAGACAGATTATCTGCTATACACCCAGATATGTCTGACACTATAATTAATTTGAAAATATTAAGAAAATGTGGAGAACTGGAACATGCTATCAAGTGCAGATGTGTAGAGCCCTGTTTAGCAGAGGACTACATTAATGCAATGGAAGATATCATTACTAGAACAAGAATTGGTAGAACTTGGACTAAAATCCCTATGGAGTCCAAAATGGTCCGAAAGATTTCCAAAGAGGACCGAAAACCTGAAAGATCTGTCTTGTAGTGTCATAAATGTGGAAGCACCTCAAAATTAGCCAACACTTGCACCAAGAAGACAAAAATCAATGAAGTTCAAGTCATTGAAGAAGCTCAGTGTACTGAAAAGAAAGAGGAATCTTATCTAGAGTCTGCAGTCTCTGAGGATACACCAGTAGAGGACTATCCCATTGAAAACATTACAGCTTTCTTTGAGGTCACAGAAGTCCATACTCACTTACCACAATACAGTGAGGATTGTCACAACCTGATCAATATTCAAGATGCCAGAATGTGTAAAACCAAACTTGCTAGAGGTAAAGGGTACACTGCTTGAGAATCTTGTATCACATCAATCCTGATGAATGATATTGAAGCCAAAGTCAATTCGGATACAGGAGCATTTTTTAGTTGTGTAGGCAAAGATTATCTTCAAACCATACTCCCTGGATGGAAAAATTATCTATTACCAGTAGAGGGTGTACAATTTAGTAGTGCCAGTAATAATATGTACCCTTTAGGTATATTGGACATTAATCTTTTATTTCCACACCCAGCAGGAAGTGTTAGAATGAAGAGTGAGATTGTGGTAATGGGCAATTGCAAATCTCAACACATCATTCTTGGAAATGATTACTTGAATATTTATGGTATTGACATCAATAACCATAAAGACAGATATTTCACAATTGGAGAAAACAAAAGACATAAATTTGCTTTTTCCAATATGCCAAAACAAATATCAATGGTATCTTCTAAGAAGTATACTGATAAGGAAGAATATGTAGCTAATCAACTTGTTGAAGCACATATTAATCAATCATTTTCACCAAAGATGAGAAATGAACTAATTGATGTGTTATGCACATATAATAATGCATTTGCCTCTGATAATGTACCATTAGGTGCTATAAAAGGACATGAATTTGATATTACTCTTAATATTGACAGACAATATCCTCCATTACTTAGAAGACCAGCTTATCCAGCCATTCCCAGAGCTAGAGAAGCCTTGGAGAAACATATCCTAGAGTTAATCCAACTTGGTGTTCTAAGGAAAGTAGGCCATAATGAAGAAATTGAAGTGACAACACCTGTTATCATTGATTGCCATAATGATAAATCAAGGATGGTTGAGGATTTTAGAGCATTCAATGCCTACACAGTTCCAGATGGGTATCCAATTCTTAGAATTCAAGAAACATTGACCCAATTGTCTAAAGCCAAGTATATAACATCAATGAATTAATTGAAAGGCTTTCACCAAAATTTTTTGACACCTAAAGCTAAGAAATTACTTAGAATTATCACTCACTGTGGTATTTATGAATATCTTAGAATTCCATTTGGTATTAAAAATGCTCCATCTCATTATCAAAGAATGATGAATACCATCTTCCCCATAGAGGTATCTGAAGGATGGCATATCATCTATATTGATGATATTATCATATGTTCTGACTCATGGTCTTTGCACCTTGAAAGACTTGCAAAAGTACTCCACAAAGTTGCAGAAGTGAATATGAAAATTTCACTTAAGAAATGCAACTTTGGTTTTGAAGAACTTAAAGCATTAGGACATGTTGTTTCTGGTTTGAGCTTGGGTATTGACAAGAATAAAGTGGCAGCAGTGCTACTTAAGCCAATACCCCAGAATAAGAAGGAAATGATGTCTTTTCTTGGATTTGCTAGTTATTATAGGCAACACTTGAAAGACTTTGCAATTCTAGCCAAGTCACTCTATAGAATCTGTGATTAACAAACAGTATTTGAGATGACACAGGAGAGAATTAAAGCTAATGAGAAGATAAGGAAAGCTCTTACAGAAGCACGTTTACTCCTCATCCCTGACTGGAATATACCTTTTAAATTGTACATTGATGCATGTGGAGATAGATTAGGGGAAGCCCTACATCAAGTCCAAATTATTGATGACAAGCCTACAGAGGGACCAGTTTGTTACATCTCACAACAAATAAAGCCAACAGAAGCCACATATGGTTTAAGCCAAATGGAGTGCTTATTTTTGGTATGGGCACTTCAGAAATTGCACTATTACCTTGATGGCAGTGTTTTTAAAGTGATAACTGACTGTAATGCTGTGAAATCACTTCTTAAAATGAAAACTCTCAACAGACACACGTTGAGATGGCAAATAGCCATTCAAGAATATAGAGTAAACATGAATATAGTTCATAAATCAGGAAACATTCACAAGAATGCTGATGGACTTAGCAGGTGGGCATTAGCCAATACTCCTGATAATCCATCTTATGTACCTTTGGATGTAGAACCACAAATTTCAATTGGAGGAATTTACATAACTGATATTGGGACTGAATTCTTGGAAGTCAGAGAATCTTGTAAGCAAGACAAGAATTGCATATCTTGACTTCCTTACTAAATAAAGACTGTAAAGATAAATCTTTAGTTAATGCACTGGATTAAGTTTGGAAGAATTCCTATTCTGAAGGAAGATTTCACTTGTTTTATGGGATTATTTACCACAGAACCAAACAGTCTTATTCAATGACATTGTGTAGCAGATTGCTTATCAATACCCTTCTTCATGAATTCCATGATAGCATCTACTCTGGACACCTGTCAGAGCACAGAACACTTGAGAACATGAAGAACTGTGCATGGTGGTCATCTTGGAGAAAATGAACCATTGAATATTTCCACACCTGTGATAGATGTCAAGAAGAAAACAGGAGTACAGGAAAGAAATTTGTACTTATGATCCATATTCATGAACCAAAATCCCCTTGGGAAGTTTTTCTCATGGATTGGGTTACAGCACTTCCTCCAAGTGGTGACAAAAGTTAGAATTCTTATTTAGTCATTCTAGAAAAATATAGCAAGACTCCCATATTCTTACTATGTCATAAAGATGACACAGCTATGGATACAGCTCTTCTTCTATGGAGTAGAGTTACTTCTCATACAGGACTATTCATGAATATTGTAAGTGACAGAGATCCCAAGTTCAGATCTGCACTTTGGACCAATCTTCATAGATTGTTTGGGACTAAGCTATCATTTTCTACAGCGTATCACCCTCAAATGGATGGGCTAGCAGAGAGAATGATTCAAACTTTAGAAGATATGATCAGGAGATTTTATGCTTATGGATTGGAATTCAAAGACTCAGATGGCTTTACCCATGACAGCTTCACTCTTTTACCTGCATTAGAATTGGAATACAAGACATCAGTCCATTCCTCCACAGGTCAAACCCCTGCTATGTTAGAGAAAGGATGTAATCCAATACTCCCAGCAGATAAACTGAGGAAAGCCTTGATTGACATTCATCCTAAAACCTCCAGCTTTAGATTAATGCTTGATAAAGTGAAACATCATGCAAAAAACACTATGAATGATGCTTTTGAATATGCTAAACAGAAGTGGGAAAAGATTCACAAAGTACCAGACTTCAAAGTAGGGGACTTAGTTCTAGTTTCAACCTTGAATTTTAATAATATCAAAGGCCCAAAGAAAGTTAAAGATTTTTATTTAGGACCTTTTGTTATTGTTTCCTTACATGGAACCAATGCAGTTCAAGTGGAATTAAGTGGTTAATATGAAAATAAACACCCCACCTTTCCAGTCAGCTTGATAAAAGCATAGCAACCAGCTTACAAAAAATTGTTTGCTTTAAAGAACCCAACCCCTTTACCTGTACCACCAGTGGAAAAGATTGAAGACAGAAAGATAAAGAAATTCATAAAAGAAAGTAGACTTAGGGGTAAAAATCAAAGAGAATATCTTGTCAGATATATAAATCCAGTACATGAAGATGAATGGCTGGCAGAATCAGAAATACCTGACTCAGATAAACTCTTAAGAAGATTTAGAAATGAAGGGAGGCCACAAGCCTGAATATGTCTATAAATGTGCTTTTAATTACTTGATCAGAGTAATGAAAAGAGATTGGACAGTGCACATCAACCCCCTTTGGGGTCTTTTTCTTCTCTATACTATTGATAAAATTTTAGTACAATTTCATTTTTTGGTGGGAGGGAATGTGAGCCTTGAGGTATATTTTACATACCCAAATAGGCCACAATTATCCTAAAAAGAAATTCTGAACTATGCATAACCCATAAGTCATGCATATATTCAAAATTAATCATTTTTGATTTCAGAAAAGATGAATAACTATTTATGGAGTAAGTAAATCCATGGATTTAAGGCAAGATTTGGATTTTACACAAAAATTCATCTAGAGTAGCTCCACAGAGTGCATAAGCTCAAATCAACTCCTTGAGGTATTAATATGGAAAATACTTCAATACCACCTCATCAATACCACATAAAAGATCTGTGAAAATTTTTGTTTTTCTCTATTTTATGCCAAAATAATGGGAATGTGAGAAATCCCATGTTACATATACACTAAGAATAGTATTATGCATGTTTTGGGAACTTAATATTATGGTATTCTTACATGAACTTTTGTTACACGCATAGTGGATATCTCAGTAAGCTTAAAATTCTATTTTGACATAAAAAGTAGGCAAGGGGGACCAAAGACATCAAAGAGAGCCAGGGTACCACACTTCTGAGGCCTCTGAGGTGTGGACAGCTCCAAAGCTTGGATCCATGGCTGATCTTGGCCCAATTAGTAAACTAAAACCGTTTGGGAACTTGGTTACCATGTTAGAACTTCAGTAAATCATAAGAAAATAGCAAATAAGCTGCTATTTTGACATGCCAAGGAGGTAAAGAGCAACTTAGACTCCTGTAACTATGTCAATTGTTAATTCCTTACCATGGATAAGCCCCAAAATAGTAATTAAGACCCTTTTTGGACTAGTATCCATTGATTTACCACATAGCAACCAGCCATATACTGCTATTTGCAATTCTATGTAGAAATGAGGTAAAAACTTCAAAAATTCATTAAAAAGACAATTCTTAATGAATCTTTATGAAACTTCAAGGACAGATTTATAAATGAATAATTCATATAAAAACCTAAAAGAATTATACTTTTATATGTGAAACTGAAAGGTTTACTTACAGTCTATTCTTGATGATTCCACGTGAAACACAGAATCTTTGAAAATTTACAGAAAAAACATTCTGTGATGAAATTTCCAATAACATTGATACCTTTGAGAAATCAATTATTTTTTTGGATTAAAAGAAGATTTACACTTGTTACTCCTTTTATTTGTTACCATAAATGGGTTGGTAGTCACATAGAAGCCTCAATTAAGCAATTATGAAATTCTTATGTGACAACAGATGATGCAATCAATAATTCAAAAAGGTTTATTGTTTTCCCACTCACTTGTTTTTTCAGTTTGCTCCATGGCACGCCTCTGTGAGCTGTCTTAGACTTAAAAGAGTCCTCCTCTTGCTGTTTTTTCCAAATCATCACATTATTCAATTATACCTTTATTACCAACAACTAAGTATTAGTTAAACTTTTCTTAAGTGTTTTATTCTTTCAGAATCAATCAGAAAGATGTGAAATCATATAAATAAGCTATATATTGTTGGATTCTTGTTATGAATCTATTTAGATCCATTAAATCCACAATTCTACGTTAAATAACTCTACTATTATCTTCTAAACAGGTTCATTGAATTAATAGTGAGTGATTTATCTTAATTCTTAAAGTTTTTCTCTAGTAATAGTTTTCTTCAGGAATTATCTTCATATTTATTCTTGAAAAAGATAGCTATATATTAAAATAATTTAATTATTTTAATAAAAGAAGTTTTTATTATTAAATTCTCCTTGTAATTGATTCTTGTAGACAATTACTGCTTACTGTTATAATCACTAGTAGTGTATAACAAGTAAAAGAAATAATTCTTTAATTATTTAATTGTGGTTATAATAATTTTTATTATTATATTTCATAAGAACAGTCATAGTATTTTTGATTAAAAGTAATATTATCAACAGTTTCATAGACACATCTTACAACAACAATGGAAAAGATAACATTATCACCTACTGCAATGCAGACTGGGTAAACTCTGTTATCAACAGAAGATTGGTTGGTGGGCTTTCTCTCTTTCTCAATCATCACCTCATATCTTGGAGAACAAAGAAGCAACAAACTATTTCACACTCCCCCACTGAAGCTGAATACAAATATTTAACCAATTCCTTGAAAGAAATACCATGGTTTCAACAACTACTGCAGGAAATCAACACAGAGGGATCCAAAAATAGTCCTACTCTGTTCAACAACAATGATCTAGCTCACTCCAACATTAAGCATGTTCATTTTAAAGCTAAAAACATGGACATCAAATTTCACTTTATCTATGATCTTATAAAAATAAACAACTCAAAAATTTCATGTCTCCACACATCTTATGGCTGCAGAGTTCCTACCAAGTCCATAGAAAAAACTATTTTGCTTAGATCTAGTTCATTTGTCAGCCTTGATTAACCAAGAGACCAGCCCTTTGCAAGGGGGGCTGTTGTTATTCCACAGTTTCATGGAAGCTTCCATCAAACAAACAGCCACCAAAAAACTATTTCACCAGTTGAATTCCTTAGCCTAACTCCTTATGCCAACCTCCATCAACCAATTAGCCACTATAACAATTAGTCCAACCATTTTATTACCTTCCATGTCATTTTTTCTTTTACCTTTTTTCTTTATTTAATACAACACTTCTCCCCTTTTCATTTTGCCCTTTTTCCTTGAAAAGAAAAAATTCCCATCAACTAAATCGTTTTCTCCTCATATATATAATTACTATCTTCCACTTATTATTATTACTTCTATTCTCTATTCTGAGTCCAATGATTCACTAATGTAAGAACAGCCTTAGTATTAGACTTGATTACCTATTACTGACTTTGTATTTATCAGCCTGCATTTCCTTTATTGTACTCTTGTATCCAAAATTATCCTTTAATTTTATTGTATTATTTATTAACTTTCCTTTAGGTAGATTCTCTTTTAGCCCTCTATTTAACCCTTCTTACTTAGTTACCAAAATCAATCCTTTAGCTTTATTGTCCAACTTTAACAGGGTGGTTTGGGGGAAAGATGCTTCCAAAATAAATTGAGAAAAAAATCATAAAATTAATGGAAAGATTCAAGGTAAAGTGGGGGGGTTGAATGTTACACTTAGGTTCTTGATAAAATATGGACTTTATCACAGAGAATCAGAGGTGTAAAAAGCAAAACCAAAAAATGGGGTGTTATTTTCTCCATTTTGGAGCCTTTTCAGTTGATTATAGGCTCAAATATTTGTTTTTATTGGGTGGGGT
This sequence comes from Austropuccinia psidii, assembly GCA_023105745.1. Taxonomy (NCBI): domain Eukaryota; kingdom Fungi; phylum Basidiomycota; class Pucciniomycetes; order Pucciniales; family Sphaerophragmiaceae; genus Austropuccinia; species Austropuccinia psidii. The sequence continues at coordinate 47,290,480 of JALGQZ010000009.1, forward strand.
CAGCATGAAAAAATCAGGTATTTCCAATTGAATGGGGGGGAAGGGGCTTCCTCATGTGTTTTCACTGATTTATGGAAATAAAATATGCATAGTTGGTAAATACACATAAGGGGCTTACATATATATACTTTTCTACTTATGTGTATTTACCATCAACTTACAAAAAACTTATTTTGAAGGAATAAAGCTCAAATGTATTGGTTTTGAGAGCTTGCTTTGTTTTATTTATTCTTGGTTATGGCAAAATTTAGAGCAAGTTACAAAAAAATATTTCAAAGAAAAATTTTCAAAAAGAAGTTTTTTGTTCTCAATAATCTTAACCTTAAATTTATTCAATAATTTTTGGTATAAATAAAAGGTTTTTCACAAAATAATGATACTTCAATTTGATTTCTGGTGAGTTATTGAATTTCTTTAGTTGGTTTTTTTCCATTGATTTGCCTTTTTTGAACAGGGGATGTTGTTGGAAGATGAAACTTTGGCACAACTCCATTCAAAATCCATTTTTAAGATTATAATCAACTTATTAATACATAAAAAAGGAACTATTAGCTTAATATAAATCCCAAAACTATGTCATTTTCCCAAAATCCTTGGAAGATATGTGGGAATGGGTTATTCTGGAAAGATAATTTCATTTCAAGTTAAAATTAATTATGTTTATTTTTCTATACAGTAAAAGATTATCCCAATTTCATAGATTAACCCAAGAGAAAAAAAGGATAAAAAAAGTCTGCATTCATTCCCTGAGACTGATATCATGTGGACCAACCTAGAATCAGGTTCTTGGATTGTCCCACTAAGGATTAGGCCACATCTGAGACAAGACAGTTGCTGATAATTTAGAAATTATTACTTGTCGAGGAGGGTCTGTAGTAGATTTATTCCAGACTGCAACATATTCTAATTCTTTTGAAGGGTTTTCAGATCAAGCTTCATCTGATTGCAAACAGCTAGCTGCCTAGGATTTGCATCAGACAAGAAACCACGAAGAACGCCTAAAACCATAAAATATCTTCTCTGACTCAAGTATGGTGTTAGTCAAGATATTCAAGTTTACGCCTCGCCCGGCGGCATCCCGTGTTCCGTCCGACAGCTGCTGGCCTCGCTGGCGTTGGCAACCGGGCAATCCAAAATATTCTGACCTGATCCTTCTTCTTCGAATCCAAGGCTTCGTTGGTGTGTGAGCTTTGCAGAACCCATCGTGGTGAGCTGAGCAGCTCCAGGTCGATATCAGGCTGACTGACGAGATTGATTATTCATAGCCTCGCCACCTATTCTCGCAGCGCAAGCTGTCCAAGACTTGATCAGATTCGGGAATTCTTCTTACCGCTCGTGGCCTGCTTCATGAACTGAACGAACTGATTGGAACGCTAATATATTCATCGAAGGAAGGACAAAAACTCGCAAAAAACAATGCCTTTCCTCTTTTCATCGATGTTAAAACCTACCCATCCCAGATTATTGCTAACGGGGTATCGCACGCTGGCCAGCTCGGCCGTCGTCTCTGCCGAAAACAAAGTTCCAAACTTGTTGAATACCTTCTTACATGGTTCCGAAGAGGCCAGAAGGGAGAGTGAAGCTTTACAAAGTCATAGTACTACCGTTGGTTCTAAAAGCATCAGCGGAATCCAGAGTTTGTTCAATTTTCCTGCTTCCTTCTGTCGTGTTCATGTGTTCTCAACATGCATATCGCTTTAATTTTTTTCAGGGGATCGCGTTCACCCTCAATATGTCGATAAATATAAGGAAGTTATGTCAGTGCCAAAATTAGCGACCAAGAAGACAGCTATCTTTTTTCTTCCATTTCTCTCAAAGATCAAAACTAACCCACTTTGTTACCCTTTTTTTTTGTTGAAAATAACCAAAAACTTCTTAGTGCTCCTTGGTATGAAAAACTGAAACTTCGATCAGATATCAAAATCACTTTGAAAGGTTCATTTGAAGTCATAGTGGGTGAACTCGATACTTTTGGTAAGAATCTGAATTCCTCATTTATCCGGGCTTGACGAGAAGATTAAGAGAAAAAAACCCTTTGCACTCTGCTGACCAGCGATACCTTTGATTTTTTTTAAGTACATATTTGGGAGTTTGACGGCTATAAAGGCTACGATGAGACACTTGGTAAATTGCGGGAATGTCCTGTTAGTGATGGTTCATTTTAGGAAGCGGTGGTTTATTCTAATGTCTTTTGAGTTTAACGTTTACCGCTTTACATTTGTTAGGATTATCAAAAATTTCTCAAGGAGTTAAGGCCTCTTATTCAAACTCGAAGCACACAAATTTGTAGAGAGTTTGCTTTTTGGCCTTGTTCGGGCCCAAAAGTCAATGGTGGAATATATGAGATGAGGAGTTATCAGCTGGTTGGTTGCCTTGATATAGCTATTGATGAGGGGACCTGCTCAAATTCCCTTACTGTATTTCCGGGCTTGTTTTCAGAAACCGGGAACTTTGTTAGAATGGGAAACCGAATGGAGGAGAGGCTTAGAAGCTCGTCGGAAGTTTGTTGAACCAATCGGGGCTTGGTTTTCTCAAGTGGGTAGGTTGCACCAAGTTCATCACATGTGGCAATATCCTTCCTTGCAAGCCAGATTAGAATTGAGAGAAAAAGCCTGGCAAGTTGATACTTGGGGTAAAACGGTTTCAAATGTGAGTATTTTGGCTATATTACCCGGATTTTTAATGAAGTTTACCATAGGGACTAAAAAAATTGATTCTCCTCAATCTTTTAACAGACTGTTAAGCTATGCGATTCCATGGATGCGAATGTTCTATTGCCCACCAGTTTGAGTCCACTTAAGTGACCAGTTTTTAGGTTTTTTGGCAGCTAAAATTCAGCTTTGCCTTTGTATTGGTTTGTATCATGGCCGAAAGTGACTTGTTGTGTTTTGTTTTCGCTTCATGGTGGACTTGTGGAGTGATTTCACAAAGATTTGTTAAAAAACACATGAAACTTGGATGCGTGCCTTTCTCAAACTTTTCCGTTGAGCCCTTGGTGAACCGTACACTCTCATTAGGTATCCCGAGTTGTTTTCAAAGCGCCTAAACTTACCTAGGAGATCAAGCCGAAAGCTTAATTTTCTTTCCAAAAGCAAGAACAGCAGCGTATGTGGAAAACTGAAATCAGAGATGAAGACTTCAGAACTTAGAATAAATCTTTGACTTTTTACATGATGTTGAAAGTATTCCTCGAAGATGGAAGCAAATGGCGATCAATAAAGGTTTCACACTAGGCGTAAGAGCTGGAAAGACATTCATATATAACAAAAGTTTGGTGAAGGCAAGGTGGAAACGAACCTGTTCAAAGCCTCCTGCAGCATTCAATGCTTAGTGGTTACAATTAAAGCAAGCTAAAAATGTAAGCATAAGCCTAGTTCTGGTGAAATCCTGACACTAAAAGTCATGAAATTGATTATGTGAAACAGCTTTTCATCAACATATTATACCTTCTATTTCTCATAATTTTTTAAAATAATAATTTTAAATTTTCAACTTGACATAATCTGAATATTTTTTATAACCAAAACTGGCAATAATCTTTGTTGAAATGTTTTGGTTATATATACCTGAAATATTTGAAAAAATAATATTCTGAGTTTATTTGGGAATTTAATTGAGCAAAATAGGTTTTAACAGAGAAAAAAACTACTAGGGGGTATCAAAGCTATCAATTCCCACCTTAAAATAACATGGGATTTGGATAACAAATATGGTGGTAAAAACCTGTGTTTTTTATGTGTAAATTACATGAAATTTTAACTGAGTCCCCTGGTATTTTCACAAAAAAACTTGCCTCTAGGATTTCATGAGTGAAACCTAACCCAAATTAGATTTTACTATGGATTCATGATTTATCCTTCAACAATCCATTTTTACAAATCCCTTCCAAAATCATAGCATCCCATCAGCATGCCTTGGTCCAAATCAAATATGAAGACTACATCCAGCCTTCTTTATCCATCTGTTCATTTTATATGTGCTGATTATTCAACAATGATCAATTGGATTTCAATTAAATCAAATTTTCAAGCATATTTTGGTACTAGTGGCTCAACTTCTATATGAAGACCCTATAGAAGTAAAAAGGCATAACTTCCAGCTGAAGGAAATTGAGGTAATAAAGAAATAAAATCATCAATTAAACCTAAGTTCAAGCAGTATTTGAGATCAGTGGCAAACATACAAAAAAGAAATATATGGTGGCCAAAAAATCTGAAAATTTAACTGGAGCTGGGATAGCTGAAGAAAATGGAAGTAAAGTAATCAATTCAATGGCTGAAAATATTGAAAGTATGTGTGCTTGCTTCATGGAAATGGATGCACTCTTTGGTCATAAGCCCAATATCACTCCCATTGCAAGTTATTATTTGCAATACAAAGATGTTTTGAAAAATGATGATGAAAATAGTTGAAACCATCAATGTAGGTCAACTTCACTTTTAATTAATTCAAAAAATAATGAATAAAAATGGTTTGAAGTCACATATTGATCTTGCTCCTTTTCTTAATAGTTATGATGAACCAATACAAAATTAAAAGCTCAATTATGAATTTGTATGTATCCTTATAAATGATACTTTTCAATTTCATTGTTGAGGACATCTTATTACTTAAGCCAAGTAAATTTAATTCAAATTCAAGACAAAAGAGTAATCAAGGGCTTACCCCCAGCCTGAATGAAAAGAATAGTTCAAGGCAAAAGACAATAGATATTCTTGTACCACCTTATGCAAGTTTTCTAGAATCCCACCAGAAAGGTATGTATTCCAAATATCATCATTATATTGAATTTAACTGAGAAAATATGGATAGTGCTTTTTTGGAGTGTGAAAAAGAAAAATGGCTTGAGTAGAAGTAAAATAATGTTGAAATTTACTTCTTTAAAGAGGTGAAGTCAAAAAAAAATTTGGAGTTTTTTGAAAAACAACACAATTTGAAACAAAAATTTGAAAAATAAGAATGGAATAGGGAATTGGAGCTTAAGGAAAATTAATTCCAAATGGTTCTCACTAAAGCAGATTCAAAATCAACCAGACCCATCTCAGAGTTGGAGAATGTTCTGGAATTAGTAAATAACATTTGATGCATGTGAAGAATTTTGTACATATAAATCAACTGGTTTTCATTTGGTAAATGAATAAGTACATTTACCTGATTATTGAAAGGTGAAATTGACACATTAACGGAATATTATGTTAATGTCATTGAGATAATCTGTTTGTTACATGATATGAAAGTGTGGAGTAGCTTTTGAGGGAGTTCCTTTTTGAGGTTTTCATTGGACTTCATTTGAAATGCATTTTAATTCTCAGTTTATTTTTGAAAAAATTAATTTTAAGTATAATTTCCAAACAAATTTTGAATGAAATTCTTCTTTGACACAGGTTAATTGAAAAGGCCTTTAAGAATAATATTTTGGTAAATTTTTACTTCAAAAGTTGAGCTCAAAGCTTCTTTAAAGTTCTCAATTGAATTGAAAGTTTTGTAATGGGTCTTAAGTATTAATTTGAAATCCACATAATATGCATATGTGCTTTTTTTATTATTAAAAAAAGAATAAAAATTGGTTGGATTTCTCAGAAATTTGCCACTGACCTTACAAATTGATCTTTTTATATTGAAATGCTAATTTATTTTCTTTTTGAAACCATTTTTATTTTTAATTTATGCTTTTGAGTTTGATGAGGTGTTCTTAAGGGATGATAAAGAAGTCATATTGGAATTCTTGTTATGTGTCACTTGAAATTCAATGTTGATTTTCTTTTGAAAGTGTTTTTTTGATTTTATTTTGATTTTTTTGAAGCTGGTTCACTGAACTTTTTGCAATTTAAAACATTTCTTTTTAACTTATAATTCAAATTATTTTGGGAGGAATTTTTTTTTAAAATCTCAAGTTTAGTTTTTTAAATAAATCTTATAAATTTCAAATTCAAAACTTCTTTATTTCAATTTTTCAAAAATGAAATCAAATTGGTTTTCTTTTCTGATTATTGATGATTATCTTAATAAGAACTAATTTTTATTTTAAATCCTAATCAAAAACTTTGAAACTGGAAATTTTTGTCTTTTTTGAAGTTTGATTTTAGACCTTTTACAAGATTTCCCACTAATTATTCAAACATCTCAACTATTTTCATTAATTTGCTTTTGAGTAATATTTTTTTTTAAAAAAACATTAATGCATCCTTTTTATATGAATTAATGGATCTATTTTTAAGTAATGTTATCTATCACTTAATTTCATCTACCAATGAATTTTTCTTCGTTAATTTGATATTAGTCATAATAATATCAGACCATACTTCCTACATGTACTAACCTTGTTAATATTATTTTATTTTTTGAAAGTGTTTTCCAGGGGTGAAATATTCATAAGGATGTTAATATTTCAATTTCATTCCAACAAATGCAACATGAATCCACTTTGAATTGTAAAAGTATTCTATCCTTCTATTAAAATTCAGAAAACTCCAAGTTGTTTTTATATTATCATCATTTGACTATAAAAACAAGAATTTTAAAAGAACATATGTATATAATAAAGTAACTAAAGGTGATGCACTATTTTTTGCTACACTAGTGATGAGAGGGGAGTATTACAAAATATTCTTAGATGTTTTTTTTAATGTTAAGAGGTAGGAAAAGTAATATAAGAATATTGATTTATTTACAACAGAGGATGAGGTTCACCATTTCTATTTATGTTTCTTTTAAATCTGTCTTACAGGATCTTTTTGCCCCAATGAACTGTCAATTAATTCACAGTTTGGGACCTGTTCTTTACAGACAGAGTCAGTATATTTTTGTTTATTGCTTACAGAGAGGAGGAGAGTGGAAATTGACAAGCCTTACTATTTTTGCTAGGTTGATTTTTTCATTCTCTTTACACCAAATATTCAACACTTCCCCTCTCTCCTAATTTATATAGTCCAAAGAGGTTCTAAGGATTGTATCAGTTCTACTTGAATTACTGATTTTGTTAAGAAGTTAGCTAACATTGATTTAGTTGTTTTTTATTGTAATTTAATAGTTTTTTCCTCAACTATTTCTTTGACAAAATGCAGTTGTATATCAATATGTTTCATTATTTTTTTGTCGAAGTTTCAGTCATCATTTAAAATTTTAACAAGGTTTTGGTTGTCTTCACATAAAGTGATTGGTGTTGCATTTTTCAATAGAGTAGATTCCTCACACCATTAATTTAGCCAAAATAATTTCAAGCTAAGGTCACAGAGGGCCTTATACTCAGATTCAACTATCAATATTGATACTTTTGGTTGTTTTCTTGATTTCCATAGTAAAATTCAGTTGTATTTGATCAATTAACAAGTAAGGGATCTTCTAGTTATTTAACAATTGCCCCAATAGGAATTTCTGTAAGCTTTAAGTTTGAAATTGAGATCTTCATAATAAGATAGAACCATGTTTTGAGTACCACTAAGATATCTGAGTGCATTAAGGAAGGCCCTCCAATTATTGATGTTTGAGCTTTTGAGGTACTGTCATAGGGCACTGAAAGTGTAGCTAAGATCAGGTTTTGTAGCGGCACTTAAGTAGTTGATACTAACAGTTTCACTGTGAAAGTTAATTTTAAGAGCCTTTAATGTGTCAGCTTCTTTATTTGTTGATCAAGTGAGATCTTATTGTGGTATTAATGGTGGTGACAAAGGCTTACATGGATTAATTCCATATTGTTTAAGTAGGGATTATGTGTGATGTTGATTATCTAATGTTATTCCAGAAGCTGAATGATTGTTTTAATTCATAAAATGAGATCTTCTATACATCTATCTTTAATGCAAAATTCCAAACTGATATAATATTTAAATTGAGTTAAGTTTTTGCTGAATATAGCTATGTTGTCAATATGAATATAGAGCCAGTTGGTTTCTGGATTCATTTTGTAGAAGACACAGGGTCCTAAAACACAAGTAGTGAAGCTTTAGTTGTTTAGAAAGACCTTCAATCTTTTATACGAAACTAGTGGGGCTTGTAATAGCCTATAGATTACTACAACCTAGCATCCAGTTTTATTAAATGAGGAATTGTGAGGTATACAGTCTCAATTAAAGGAGCATTATGAAAAACACTATTAATGTCAATTTTTTGAAATTAGAGTTCATTGCTAACAGAATGTGTGCTCAGAGCTCTCAATGAGTTTAAAATTCCAGTGGGTTTATACGTCTTGTTGAAATCCACACCATTTGTTTGGGTAAAGCCTTGGGCACATAACCTGGCTTCTTATTCTGTAATTTCATTCAGATGATTATTTTTGAGTTTAAATACCCAAAAAGTACCTAAAAAATCTTATTCTTTAAATTCTATGGCTCCCCATACTTTTAGATAATGCATATTTGTTAGTTATTCCTATATTTCAGATATCCAGGCTTCTTTGTTTTGTGATTCTATTTCTCTTCTGTTGTCACAACCACATGGAATCACCCACCCAGTGAGCGTTTTGTGGAAAATATAGCCTGACCCCATTTTATGGTCAATTGGTCATGTCATTAGTTTTTTATGGCCAATTGGACCATTTTTGGTGTTTATGGCATTTGGGCCAAACAACCTTTCACTGGCTATATCCTGCATCCATTGGCCTTTTTGGCCAATTCACCACCTCACCAACCCCCAGGCCAATACCACTTTTCTGGGCCTGGGGGTCCTTCTGGACCCTTGGCCCCACCCCTTTGATTATGGGGTCTGGGGCCTAAATGGCCTTTTTGGGACATTTAGGCCCTCTACGGCCCGCAGTCCGTGGGACCCTTAGGCCCCTTTTGGCTTAAATCCAATGAGGCCAAAAGGGGCCAAGGGGGGCCAACAATCAACCCTAAAGGCCAGGTGGGTTCCAAACCGCAAGTGTACCTACCTGAGCCAAATTTGGCCCCCAATCTCATCAGTCCCAAAAATGGGCATAAGGACCCCAGGACCCAAATTGGCCAAGAATAATGTATTGGCCATCTTCAACCCCTGGCCTCTGGAAGCCACCAGAGGCCACCAGCTCAAGCTCAAAAAGCTTTCTCCTCCATTCAGGGGAAAGACTCTCCTTCACCAATGTACTCCGTACCAAGGATTCAGGAATGGTGCATATATGGTATAATATACCATTATGCACCAATTTTTCTCAGCAATCCAATGGAGATGGTTTCAGGACCAAATTATTCCATTTGTAAGAAAGCCACCAAATCTATAACCCATTTTGAAGGAAGTCTTTTCAGTCATTTGGTCTTGCAATCCCCGGCGTCTAACAGAAGACCATTCCAGGACCCCAACCACCTGGCCCTGCAGGAGTTGGGCTGTAATTTCTTCCAGGATTATTCCAAGGGTAGCTTAAAGAAGCTATTAATTATTAAATCAGTTTTCAAGGAATCAAGTACTTCAGTATTTCCTTGGACAACTCAATTGGTCCATACAGGTTGTATAGCCTTCGCCCTTTAGGGCCAATTCATATTTCACTGTGGGAATTCAGTCACACAGATTGATTATAAAGATGGAAAGATCTGTATTGACCCAAAACAGTCAATACAGCTGGGTGATCAACCCCCCAGGATCAGTCTTCAACTTTTCACATATACTGGCCACCTTTTCTTCCCTGGAGAATTTTTCCCCAGTTAATTGATATATTGGATTTATTTTTATCCTTATTTTCTTCTCATTTATTAAAGTAAATACCAATAATCTTAAGTCAGTAATTTTCCCCTCTTACTTTTTTCCTGTCAGTGGATATTTGTGGTCATATCCTTTATCAATTCCATTGTTCTTTCTGACAGGTTGAAACAGTGAATTGAGGATTCATTTGGTTGGCTCTTTGGATTTTGGCTTTCTTATTATTTTGGCCATTGTCTTCCTCTTTCTTTAATTTTTGGCCCACTTGTTTTTACTCTTATTCTTCCTTAAAGAAATATATTCCTTTTTATTTCTTTATTCTATTGGAGCCCTTCAAGTGATTTCTTGATTCATGAGTGCCAGGCCACTCTTGCTTCCACATGAGCCCCTGTGACATTATATTAATTAACTCAAAATTTCTTTTCATCCTGTTCATTCTTTATTTATGATGCCATTGACTCATTTCATTGAAATTATGACTCTTTAATTCTTATGAATTTTATGATTTATTGTCACTTCTCAATTTTCTCCCATTCATTATTCATTCTTGAAAATTGAAATCTGACCCATTTTATTTTGTTTTGTTTCTCTTTGAAATATTATCTCAAATCATCAAATTTTATTTCATTCATAATTCAGGAATAATCTTAAATTTTGTTTTATTTTCAAATTGCTCATCAAATTATTCAGACACATTCTTAACATCAAGATTCATATTGATTCATTCTTCAAGAAATTTTTGATTTTGAAGAAGAACTCACATGATTTGATTTTATTTATTGATTTGACATACGTCATATTGAATTCAAGAAAATTGCTTGACCTGAAGATTTCATTTGATGTTGCTGATTTTGCACATCAAGAATTTTGACATAAAATTGATTTTGCCTCAAGAATTCATTTGATTTATTGATTGATTTTGCAAGATTTTGATTTTGATTGATTTGACATATTGATTTATTGACTTGAAGAGTACATTTTGACATTTGATTGATTGATTTGCCCCAAGAGTTCATTTTGATTGATTTATTTTTCTTCCAGACATTGATTCTGATTTTGATCTTGACTTCAAGTTTTCCAGTTGATTTGCCTCAAGTTTTTCATCTTCAAATTTTGATTTTTATTCATTTATTTTAATTCTTATTATGGAATAATGCCCATTCAACATTCACCTCCTGCAAGACAGACCTCAAGCTATTCTTACTCCAGCTCCAAGAGCTCCTCTTGATGGAACCCCAGCAGTTCCCCATATGGAAGGAGCAGCACCATCCAAGAAGGAAGGAAGAGGGCCCAGAAGATCAAACTCTTTTTCAGGAGTAGTTGGAGGATTTCCAGGACTTTCAAGGACCACTTTCAAAGGTCATGGTGAAGATGGTGAAGAGGAAGAGTCTGATGGTACTGAAGGTGTCCCTGCTCCTGTGGGGGCATCCCAAGGTACTGGAGGGCCAACTCTAGCCCAGTTTAATCAGCATGTCTCTCATCAGTATGAGCCTTCCTTATTGGACATCATGCAGAAAATGACTCAGATTATGGCCAACGTTCAAGCAGATTTGCCTTGTGAATCATGAAGACCACCAGCCTTCAAGACTCCATCTATGAAGGCAGCAGAATGCTTTGATGGGACTCAGCCCTTCAAAGTTAGAAGCTTTATTCAGTATTGTCAATTGATTTTTCATAATGATCTGGAAAACTTCTCTCAAGAAAGAAAGAAGGTCCTTTATGCCACCTGATTTCTCATTGGCAGGGCTGCAAAATGGATTGAGCATTATCTTTCCAATCTCACCAATCAAGATCCAAATTATCTTCTCAATTCTTGGCAATTATTTGAATCCCAACTCTTCACTTTATTTGGAGACCCAAATGAAGTTAGAAAAGCTGAGGCAGAATTGGATGCCTTGAGAATGAAAGAAGGTGGGCATGTATCATTATACATTTCTGATTTCAGAAGTTTGTTCTAAAGAATTGGGGATTGGGTGAAAGAGCTCTCATCCATTATTTCAGGAAAGGATTGCCATCCAGCATTTTGGATCAATTGGCCTCCCATCCTTCAAGAATTGACTCTCTTCAAGACTCAATAGATATTACCCTGGAGCTTGATACCAGGTACCATGAGAGGCAAAAAGAGAAGAGTCATCATCAAGAGAATAATCCTGAAGCTTCAAAGTCAAATTCTTATCCACCTAAAAATTCTCAAGCTGAAGTAAAAAGAAGAAGAATTTTGAGAAGAGGGACAAGCCCCATTCTTCTTTATTGAATAAAGATTTCAAGTTCATGAATTCTGAAACAGAGAGAAGAATCAAGGAAAGCTTATGTACCTATTGTTGTGGGAAGCATAGTCTTGAGGCCTGTTGCAAAAGAACTCAAAACAAGCTTACTCAACTGTCAGGCCAATTTTCCAGCCAGGGAAAAGCCTGAGTGAAGATTATGTTGTGTTTGATGGTCTTCACTGTTTTCCATCCAGAGCACAATTGTGCATTCTGAATACTGGTGTCAAGAATTCTCTTAAATTCATTGTTTTTTCTTCTCTTTCTGATGTTTTTTAGAGTATTCTCATTGATTCTGGTGCTACCAACTAATTTATGGCAAATCAGTTTGCTCACAAGTATTGTTTGACTACATAAGAAATCCCAGAGAAGATTCCTCTTATCATTTTGGACTTGTCTGAGTCCCCTTCCTTTTTTGTAACTCACAATACCAAATATATGGTTGAGCTTCCTTCATTCCAAAGCTTTGAATGGGACTTTTTAGTCATTGATACTGCCAAGGGAGAAGACCTCATATTAGGATTTGACTTTCTTAATCATTTTAATTCATCTATTGATTGGAGGCAAGGGCTGATCAAATTCAATACTGATCATAAGGACTATCACAATCCTTCAATATCTTTCAGTAATGACTTTTCTTCTGCCAAATCATGTGCATCTCTGGTTGGTGATTCTAGAACACCATCATTTCCATCTTCTGTCCATATTCCTTCCCTTAATTCCAATCAGTCATTACTATCTTCTAAAGATGAAGTCTTCAAAGAGATTTGAGATGTTGGAGAAGATAATTTTGTATCTTCACTTCATCTCTTTTTGGGAATATGGACCTTCCTCCTTCATCTTATCATGACTCACTGGAGGAGCTATGGGACAAAGAGGAAGAGCAAGAAGCAATAGAAACTGTGATGAAGGTTGTTCTTTTGGTTTATCACCAGTACTTTTATGTATTCTCCAAGGTGAAAGAAGAGAAACTTCCTCCTCACCATGCCTGTGATCAGCATACTGAGCTGGAGGGGTCTCTACCTCCAGTTGGAGTGATCTACTCTTTATCAAACCAAGAGTCAGATACACTCAGGGCCTACATTTCAGAGAATGTAGAGAAAGGTTTTATCCGTCCAAGCTCTTCTTCAACAGGAGAACCTGTTCCTTTTGTCAAAAAGAAGGATGGTGGCCTCTGTTTGTGTATTAATTACTGCAAGCTCAATGCTGTTACTAGGAAGCACAAGTATCCTGTTCCTGTTATGAATCAGCTTCTTACTTTTTTTAATGGTTCTTCTATCTTCTCCAAGATTGATTTGCGTCGTGCATATAACCTGCTCAGAATAAAGCAGGGGATGAACACTTGAAAGCTTTTAGAACTAAATATGGAAGTTATGAGTATTTGGTTATGCCATTTGGACTCACCAATGATCCTGCCTCTTTTCAAGATCTTGTCAAGGATATTTTCTATGATCTTCTTGATATTTAGGTTGTGGTTTATTTGGATGATATTATGGTCCTTTCCAAGTCTGAGGAAGAACATGCCACTCATGTTGTGGGAACTCCTCTTTTGTGAGATTAAAATGAGGCAGTACCTGGAGGGGGAAATCACAGGTAACTATTTGAATTGCCACTGTTGGGACACCAAATGTGGGATCTCCTCTTGTGTGGGATTAAAATGAGGCAGTACCTGGAGGGGGAAATCACAGGTAACTAGTTTTGAATTGCTAATAACTCCTGTAACCAAGGGTGGCAAGAGTGTATTGCCTGCCCCTCCAAAAATACTGAACAAAATCTTCCTTGGAGCTCACAAACCAAAATAAAATTAGTAAGTGACTTTACAACTGCAGAAGACAAAATTCAGCAGTCTCAGATCAGACCTATTCAATATATGATATGAAAAACAATGTCAGCAATTCTGGTTAACTTTCAGATTTTAATGAAACACTTGTATGTATAATTTTTGATCTTTTAGTGAAATTGGGGTGAGTGGTTTCTTCTTGGTGATATAGCTTTGGTAAGATGAGTTATTTAAGTTTTTGAGAAAAATTTGATAGGTGTTGATAAAGGTAATTTTGTCAAGTTATGGTTATAATAGAGTAAAATAATTTTTTAAAGGTTTGTTCTTTTTTAAGAGTGTTTCATAAAGAGATAAAATAGTATTTTTTAAATTTAAGAGGTAAGATTCATTGATATTGGATTTTTAAAGGGGTAAGTTATTTTTAAGTTTTGATGAATGGTGTTAATTTTACTGGATAAAATATTATAATAGAGTAGCAACCCTGATCTTGGGTACTGGATAATTTTTATTCTCTTTTTTTAATAATAATAAGATTCCACTGAGCTTAGCTACTGGGTAATCTTCAACACTATACTTCCACTGAGCTTTAGCTACTGGGCGAGTAAAATTCACTATAATTTTCTGGACTACCTCCCAGGTGAGGGATTACTTATTCCTGTGCTTATAATGTGCAGGCGATATGATGTGCATGGGATATAATGTGCATTGGGGATTTTGAAATTTGGGCAAGAGAGCCCCTATATTTATACCTTTTGGGAGCCCAAGGGGCCCTCTATGGGAGCTGTCTTTTTCCCCTTTAATTCCTCTTGATTTCATCATGTGACTCCATTTTTGGTGAGGACCTTTCTTGCATGGGTCAGGTGATTTAAGGTTTGGTGATAATTTTTTCTCTGCACAGCCTTCATTCATCACATGATGGTTTTTTTTGGTGAACTAATTATGATGTGATATTCTTGGGTTTTACTTGCATGCATGAGGTGATTTTAGTTTGGCTGAGGATTTTTCTCGTGCACAGCCTCTTTTCTGTCACATGATATGCTGTTGGTGGGTGTAGTATCACATGATGACCTTTTATTTTCTCTGCATATGTCATCTTTTAGGCTTGGTAGAAGGGTCTGTGTAATTTATGCAGGTGTCATGGTTGTTTTTCTTCTTTTTGAACTTTAAAATGAGATAATCTGATAATTTCTTGCACTGATGAATTTACTGTGGTGTATGAGATGATGTAATTTTTGAGTTTGACACATGCTGTGAATAGTCATGTGGTTGAGATTTCATTAGAAGTGTGTGCTGCATGCAGCCTGTTGTAACTAACTTTGGTTTTGCATGAGGTGATGAGTGGTGTAAATAATTCTGATCCTGTTTTGAGGCTTCAAGTGGGGTTACTGTGGATGTAAGATAAGGTACTCCTGGGGCTGTGTTGTAAATGACTTTGAGGAATTCCATGGGGTTGAGCTTTGCATCATGTGACTTTCTATATTGAATGAGAGGTGGCTGTGTAACTAATGCATGTGTAATTTTCGTGCTGTATGAGTCCTGTGGCTATAAGGGGGTGTAAATCTGGGTGGGGTGTGAAATTTTAAAGGGTGGTACCTTATTTGTTGTAACTAGTTTACTATATGTAACTTGATTTTTACATATGCATAATGAAATTGAATAATTTATTTCAACACATAAACTGCCCTTTGGTGCCTGTGCCATGGCTTTATGAGTTAAATCCAGCTTCTTGCTATAAAATTGACCTTTTGGTGTAAAATTTGAGTGTAAGTCTGCCTGTAGGCTGGATTTACTGCTGTTATGGGGTACTATGAGCTCGAGCCTGGTGAAAAAAATTGTATGGAATACCACATCCCCCTCTCCATTTAATGCTGTCCCCAGCATTCCAGGTGAGAGCTCCCTATTCTTCATCTGATTCTGTGGTCTCCTCAAATACCTCTTCCTCATTTATTGATTCATCTTCTTCACTTTTTTCTTCTTCTGTGTCTTCTTCTGTGTCTGTTTTTCTGTCACAGGGGCTCTTGGACAGAAAACAAGAGTGGCCTGGCACTCAGCAATCAGGGAACTCACTTGGAAGACTCCAAAAGGATAAAGAAAATAAAAATAAAGAATTGAATTTCTCTAAGAAGAATGCAATTACAAAGACAAAGTGCAAAGGAGAAATGAGAAGTCAAATGGCCAAAGAGCCAGCCAAGTAAGTCCTTAATCACTGTTTCAACCTGCCAAAATGAATAATGCAATTAGTAAGGATATGACCACCAAATATCCATTGACAGGTGAGGAAAGAATAAGAGAAAAGGTGCTAAATGACTGACTTGATAATATCAGTATTCACTTAAAAAAATGGTAAGATAAATAAAGATAAAATAAAATCAAAGTATATTAACTAACTGGGGAAAAACCCCCCAGGGTGGAAAGGGTAGCCAGTATATGTGAAAAGTTGGGAGCTTGAGTTCTTCAAGCTGAAAACTGATCTGTATTGATCCTTGAGGCTGTATTGATTGTTTTGGGAATTGATACAGCTGGCCAATATTGAAATTGAATTGGGTTGAATGAATTTCCCATACTTGAAAATGAAATACAGTTCTTGGTGGATCCAGACTGTATTGAAATGAAGGTGGTTTCCAAGATAAATTGAGTGGAGCTTTGTCACTTGACAATTGAATGAATGAATGAACTTCCTCTTGAATCCCTTGAGAATGTTTTAACAGTATTGCCTTGGAGGAATACTGTGAATAAAACTATCCAATGATGTCTTGATGGTGTGATTGGTCTTTGACGCTGAAACACTTGCTCTTGAGCCTTGATGAATCCTTTGAATGATTGAGTGCCTTGATGACACGATGATATGTTGGAATGTTGAAAGGACCTTGTGATATTGCCACCATTGAATTGTTGTTGAAAAATGATGCATAATGATATATAACATCATTTATGGCATATTGGTTCATTGGAAAGAAGATTATGTCCAAAGGTCTTGAGATGGAAAGACAGAGGGGAAAAAGATTGATGTGATGGCTTCAGAGCTTGGAAAGGTGTTTCTGTGTCCTTTGGGGTTTTGGCCACTTTTGGGTTCTGAGCCAAAAACTGGCCCAAAGGGTGGGAAAGTGTCTTTAGGACACTTTGTGTCAAAGTGCGCAAATATGCACAAATGCACATTATGAGCCCAAATGGCCAAAAACAGCCATTTGGGCCATTTCCCCTGGTTTTGAGGGAAATGACCAGAAATACCCATTTGGGCATAAATTGCCGCTATGGCTTCTGGATTGAGGTGAAGGACCATGAAGGCCCCAAAAGACAAATGGCTATAAATGGTCCATAAGATGATGACGTGGCCAAATTGGCCACTGGTGATGAATATGGCCAATTGGCCATAAAAGGACTGTGGCATGATATGCAATGCGGGGTTCCAAGGAGGTGAATTGCCATGGTTGTGACAGTACCCCCCATCTTGAAATGGTGAGCTCCTGAGCACCAATACAAGGTGAAGCCTGTTGAGGCTATTGGAAAAGATTGAGCATGGGATAGAGGAGAGTTCTTTTAAGAGGAAAATAAAATAATAACTGATATTAAAAATTTGTCATATGATGCAGGACTTGCTTGATCTTCTTTTGACATTGGATTCATGATTTGATGATGTTGTAATGAATGAATATTGTTGGAGGGGAATTTTGATATGATAAAATGAAAATGAAAATAAAGTTTAATATAAAGAATCAAAATGAAAATAAAAGAAAGAGAAAAACAAAAAAAGTAAAATGAATTGAATTCTGAGAAGGTTCCAATCTTCATCACAGAGGTTGATAACTGATTATGAAATTGGCCAAGGACTTTTGGTAGTTACCACTCCCGCCAGTGCCATAAAAATAAAAACAAAAATTGTTCAAGGAATGAATTTGAATTTTGGAGTCTTGGAAATGAATTGAAAAGTGAATGGCCCATTGTCCCAAGTGAAAATGGCCATAAGATTGGAAATGAAGTTGAAAGCCATGCCAAGGATCTGTGTCCAAAATTGCAAAGTGCTCACAGAGTGACCAAGGTGATGCTTACAACAAAAAGAAGAGTAGAATACCTCTAAAGGTGCATACCAGGAGTGGGACTTACTTCTGATAATTCCTCTCCCCACCAAGCACCATAATGAGTCAAGCTTTTGAAGAATTGGGCCCAGGCTTGTCAGGATATAATGAATGAAAATCTTTGACAAGCTCAGGACAATTCTTGAAATTTTTGGTTGGTTCCCAAGTGGATCTTTCTGGGTCTTGACTGAAACCTTTCCATTCCACCAGATACCATAATTTTCCTCTCTTGAGCTTTGAGTCCAGTATTTGACAGACTTCCCATTCCTCTTCTTCTTCAATGATGATTGGAGGAGGAGGCTCTTGATGCCGATTTGGGATGGTTGATGTCTTGACTGGTTCCTGGAGGGATATATGGAAGACTGGGTGGATGGATTTTCATTGAGATGGAAGCTTGAGGTGGTAGGCATTAGTGCTGACTTTCTTCAAGATTGGAAAAGGACCCAACCATCTTTCAGACAGTTTTTTGGTGGGTCTAGTTGATTTGATGTTCTTGGAAGAAAGCCATACCATGTCACCAGGATTGAAAACAGGTGGACTTGCTCTACTTTTATCTGCATACCTCTTAAACCTGTTTATGGCAACTTTAAGTTCTCTCTTGACATCTTGCTGTACTGATTGGAATTTTGTTGATAACTTTCCAGCAGGAGTATCTTGAGTAATTTAAACTGAGTCAAAATGTGGATCTCTTCCATAAATAGTGAAAAACAGTGATTTTTTTGTTGAAGAGTGGTCAGAGTTATTGTAGGCAAATTCAGCCAGAAGGAGTCAGGTGTTCCAATCATCTTGATGATAACTGACATACATCCAAAGGTACTTTTCTAGTATCTGATTTAACCTCTCTGTCTGTCCATCAGTTTCTGGATTATTAGCAGTTGTCAGATCTCTTGAAATCTTGAGCTGCTGACGAAGATTGGTCCAAAAAGAAGAAACAAAAAGCAAACCTCTATCACTAACAATGCTTGAAGGAAGGCCATGCTTTGAGAAAATATTCTTGATGAAGAAATGGGCCAAATCTAGTGAAGTGATTGAAGACATTGTTGGAAGAAAAACTCCCATGTTTGAGAATCTGTCCACTATGACTAAAATTGAATCAAAGGAATTGGACAGTGGCAATCGAGTGATGAAATCCATTGAAAGACAAATCCAAGGACCACTTGGAATTGGAAGAGGCTTGAGGAGTCCAAACTTCTTGTGATGAATAATTTTGTTTCTTCAACACTGTTGACAGGATGAGACATAATCCTTGATGAATTGAGTCATGCTGGACCGGTGGAAATCCCGCTTGACAAGTTTCAGAGTCTTCTCTTGGCCAGGGTGTCCAGCTAGAGGAGAGTAATGCCGCTTTTGAAGTATATTGAGTTGAATTGTGGGGTCATTTGGGACCACCACCCGATCTTTGAAAAGGAGAAGTTTGGAAGAGGAATCAAGAGAATAATCTTGGACAGATTTACCTTTACCCAAATCTTCAAGGATACTTCTATATTGAGAATCTTGCCATAATGACTTCTGAATTGAATCAATCAAATTTGAAAATGAATCCACCTTGACTGCAAAAAACTTTGAGGCTTGAATTTCATCTTGCTTAATTATCTTCTGATAATTCATTGGGTTCTTGCTAATGAAATCCTCCCCCCTCTCTGGGTAAACATTGTCCCAACGTGACAAAGCATCTGGAAGGGTGGCCAAGCGGCCAGGGCGGTAAGTGATTGAAAAATGAAATTCAGATAAAAATTCAGCCCAGCGGGCTTGACGGCAAGTGAGAATCTTTGATTACCTGAAGTATTGAAGTGATGAATGATCGGCGAGAACTTCAAAAGGGGAAGAAATTTAAAGAAGGAAAGCTCTCCAGCACTGGAGAGCCCAGACTATGCCAAGGAGTTCCTTGTCATGAATCTCATAATTGAGCTCAGCTGGGAGAAGCTTGCAGCTATCAAATGCAATGGGATGTTTTCCTGAGTTAGAGACCTGACTCAGTACAGCACCCAAGGCATAATCTGAAGCATCAGTCTCTACAATGGTGGGTAGAGAAGGATTGGAGCAGTGGTAAATGCCTCTTTGAGTTGATGAAACTGTGTAAGAGCTTCCTAATTGAGGGGAAAACGGGAATATTTCTTGAGGAAACTTGTGAGTGAACTAATCTTCTTCGAATAATTCTTGATGAAACGGTGGTAAAAATTGGCAAAGCCAAGGAATTATTGAAGAGCCTTGAGGCTTCTTCGAGGTGGCCAATGGAGAATTTGCTGGACTTTTTCTTGGTACATCTTGAGGCCTTCAGAAGAAACAACATAACCCATTACTCTACACTAGAAACATGAAACAGGCACTTGGAGGCCTTAGCAAAGAGGTTATTGGCTCTGAGTCTGGAAAGGACAGTGGACACATGAGTGACATGTTCTTCTTCAGATTTGGAAAAGATCATAATGTCATCCAAATAAACCACAACATAGAAATCAAGAAGATCATAAAAGACATCATTGACAAGGTTTTGAAAAGAGGCAGGAGCATTGGTGAGCCCAAATGGCATAACCAAATACTCATAGCTGCCATATTTAGTTCTAAAACATGTCAAATGTTCATCACCTTCCTTGATTCTGAGCAGGTTATATGCACCACGAAAATCAATCTTGGAGAAGATAGAAGAATCATTGAAAACAGTAAGAAGCTGATTCATAGGAGGAACAGGATACTTGGTCTTCCTAGTAACAGCATTGAGTTTGCAGTAATCAACACACAAACGGAGGCCACCATCTTTCTTTTTGACAAAGAGGACAGGTGCTCCTGTTGAAGAAGAGCTTGGCCAGATGAAACCTTTCTCTACATTCTCTGAAATGTAGGCCCTGAGAGTATCTGACTCTTGTTTGGATAAAGAGTAGATCACCCCAACTGGAGGTAGAGACCCCTCCAGCTCGATATGATGATCACAGGCGCCGTGAGGAGGAAGTTTCTCTGCTTTCACCTTGAAGAATACATCCAAATAGTGGTGATAAACAGAAGGAACAACCTTCATCACGGTTTCTATTTCTTCTGGCTCTTCCTCTTCATCCCAAAACTCCTCCAGGGAGTCATGATAAGATGAAGGAGGAAGGTCCATATTCCCAAAGGAGAGATGAAGTGAAGATAAAGAATTATCTTCTCCAACATCTTGAATCTCTTTGAAGACTTCATCTCTAGATGATAGTAATGACTCATGGCAATTAAGGGAAGGAATATGGACAGAAGATGGAAATGATGGTGTTCTCGAATCACCAACCAGAGCTGCACATGATTTGGCAGAAGAAAAGTCATTACTGAAAGATTTTGACGGATCATTATAGTCCTTATAATCAGCATTAAAGGTGATCAGCCCTTGCCTCCAATCAATATATGGATTAAAATGATCAAGAAAGTCAAAGCCCAATATGAGGTCTTCTCCCTTGGGAGTATCAATGACTAAAAAGTCCCATTCAAAGCTTGGGAAGGAAGGGAGCTCAACCATATATTTAGTATTGTGAGTCACAAATAGAGAAGGAGACTCAGAGGAGTTAAGGATGATAAGGGGAATCTTCTCTGGAAGTTCTGACGTAGTCAATGAGTACTTGTGAACAAACTGCTTTGCAATAAATGAGTTGGTAGCACCAGAATCAATGAGAATACTGTAAAAAACATCAGAAAGAGAAGAAAAAACCAAAAATTTAAGAGAATTTTTGACACCAGTATTCAGAATGCACAATTGTGCTCTGGAAGGAAAACTGTGAAGACCATTGAACACAACATGATCTTCACTCAGGCTTTTCCCTGGATGGGAAATTTTCCTGATGGTTGCGTAAGCTTGTTTTGAGGCCTTTTGAAACAGGACTCAAGACTATGCTTCCCACTACAATAGGTATATAGACCCTCCTTGATTCTTCTTTCTTTTTCAGAATTCATCAACTTGAAATCTTTATTCAATGAAGCAGAATGGGGCTTGTCCCTCTTCTGAAAATTCTTCTTCTTCTTTTGACTTGAGCTTGAAGAACTTTGAGGCTTCTGGCTTCTTCTCTTGATGATGACTCTTTTCATTTTGCCTCTCATCGTACCTGGTATCAAGCTCCAGGGTAATATCCATTAAGTCTTGAAGAGAGTCAATTATTGAAGGATGGGAGGCCAATTGATCCAAAATAAGGGATGGCAATCTCTTCCCGAAATGATGGATAAGAGCTCTTTCACCCCAATCTCCAATTCTTGATAAAAGACTTCTGAAATCAGCAATGTATAAGGATACATTTCCACCTTCTTTCATTCTTGAATAATCCAATTCTGCTTCAGCTTTTCTGACTTCATTTGGGTCGCCAAGTAGAGTGAAGAGTTGAGATTCAAATAAAGGCCAAGAACTGAGAAGGTAATTGGAGTCTTGATTGTTGAGATTGGAAAGGTAAGGCTCAATCCATTTTGCAGCCCTGCCAATGAGAAATGAAGTGGCATAAAGGACCTTCTTTCTGTCTTGAGCGAAGTTTGCCGGATCATCATGAAAAATCAATTGACAAGATTGAATAAAGCTTCTAACTTTGAAGGGCTGAGTCCCATCAAAGCATTGTGGTTCCTTCATAGATGGAGTCTTTCAGGATGGTGGTCTTGATGATTCAGAGGGTGAAGCTGCTTGAATATTGGCCATAATCTGAGTCATTTGTTTCATGATGGCCAATAGAGATGGTTCAGACTGATGAGAGACAGGCTGATTAGACTGGGCTAGAGTTGGCCCTCCAGTACCTTGGGATGCCTCCACAGGAGCAGGGACACCTTCAGTACCATCAGACTCTTCCTCTTCCACAGAATTCTCCTCCTCCTCTTCACCATCTTCACCTGGACCCTTGAAAATGGTCCTTGAAGTTCCTGGGAATCCGCCAACTACTCCTGAAAATGAGCTTGATCTTCTGGGCACTCTTCCTTCCTTCCTGGACAGTGCTTCTCCTTCCAAAGTGGGTCATCTGTCCAATTTGGCCCTCAGTTGAGAAACTGCTGGGGTGCAATCAAGAGGATCCCGAGGAGGTGGAGTGAGAACAGCTTGAGTTCTGGCCTGAGATCCTGTCTGCCTTGCAGGAGGTAAGTGTTGGATGGGAATTATTTCAGGATAAAAATGAAATACAATGAACAAGAATCAAAATATGAAGATAAAAACTTGAGGCAATTGAAATAATGCTTGAAGTCAAAAATCAAAATCAATATCTTGAGGGAAATCAATCAAATCAATAAATCAAATGAAATCTTCAGGTACGTCAATCAATCAAAAATCAAATGAAGTCTTGAAGTCAAAATCAAATAAATGTCTTGAAGTAAATCAGTGAATCAAATCAAAATGAATTCTTCAAGTCAATAAACCAATGAATCAAATCAATAAAAATCAAAATCTTGCAGAAAGTCAATCAATCAAAATGAATTCTTGAGGCAAAAACAATTAATGTCAAAATTCTTGATGTGAAAAATCAGCAAAATCAATGAAATCTTCAGGTCAATCAATTTTCTTGAGGTCAATATCAATTTATGTCAAATTAATCAATCAAATCAAAATCAAGTGAGTTCTTTCTAAAAATCAAAATTCTTGAAGAATGAATCAATTATGAATCTTGATGTGAAGAATGTGTCTGAATAACTTGATGAAAAAATTTGAAATCAAATGAAAATTAAGATGACCCCTGAGTTATGAATGAATTCAAAATCATGATTTGGATAAGATTTAAAAAAGAGAAACAAAAATAAAACTGGGGTAAGCTTTCAATTTTCAGAATGAAGAATGAATGAGAGAAAATTGAGAGGTGAAAATGAATCATAAGGTTCATAAGCGTTGAAGAGTCATAATTTCAATGAAATGAGTGAATGAAATTATAAAGAAAGAATGGACAGAATGAAACAAAATTATGAGTTAATTAATATAATGTCACAGGGGCTCTTGAACAGAAAACAAGAGTGGCCTGGCACTCAGCAATCAGGGAACTCACTTGGAAGACTCCAAAAGGATAGAGAAAATAAAAATGAAGAATTGAATTTCTCTAAGAAGAATGCAAATACAAAGACAAAGTGCAAAAGAGAAATGAAAAGCCAAATGGCCAAAGAGCTAACCAAGTAAGTCCTTAATCACTGTTTCAACCTGCCAAAATGAATAATGGAATTAGTAAGGATATGACCACCAAATATCCATTGACAGGTGAGGAAAGAATAAGAGAAAAGGTGCTAAATGACTGACTTGATAATATCAGTATTCACTTAAAAAAATGGTAAGATAAATAAAAATAAAATAAAATCAAAGTGTATTAACTAACTGGGGAAAAACCCCCCAGGGTGGAAAGGGTAGCCGGTATATGTGAAAAGTTGGGAGCTTGAGTTCTTCAGGCTGAAAGCTGATCTGTATTGATCCTTGAGGCTGTATTGATTGTTTTGGGAATTGATACAGCTGGCCAATATTGAAATTGAATTGGGTTGAATGAATTTCCCATACTTGAAAATGAAATACAGTTCTTGGTGGATCCAGACTGTATTGAAATGAAGGTGGTTGCCAAGATAAATTGAGTGGAGCTTTGTCACTTGAAAATTGAATGAATGAATGAATGAAATTCCTCTTGAATCCCTTGAGAATGTTTGAACAGTATTGCCTTGGAGGAATACTGTGAATAAAACTATCCAATGATGTCTTGATGGTGTGATTGGTCTTTGACGCTGAAACACTTGCTCTTGAGCCTTGATGAATCCTCTGAATCATTGGGTGCCTTGATGACGTGATGATATGTTGGAATGTTGAAATGACCATTTGATATTGCCACAATTAAATTTCTGTTGAAAAATGATGCATAATGATATATAACATTATTTATGGCATATTGGTTCATTGGAAAGAAGATTACATCCAAAGGTCTTGAGATGGAAAGACAGAGGGGAAAAAGATTGATGTGATGGCTTCAGAGCTTGGAAAAATGTTTCTGTGTCCTTTGGGGTTTTGGCCACTTTTGGGTTCTGAGCCAAAAACTGGCCCAAAGGGCGGGAAAGTGTCTTTTTGACACTTTGCGTCAAAGCGCGCAAATGCGCATTATGAGCCCAAATGGCCAAAAACAGCCATTTGGGCCATTTCCCCTGGTTTTGAGGGAAATGACCAGAAATACCCATTTGGGCATAAATTCCTGCTATGGCTTCTGGATTGAGGTGAAGGACCATGAAGGCCCCAAAAGACAAATGGCCATAAATGGTCCATAAGATGATGACATGGCCATATTGGCCACTGGTGATGGATATGGCCAATTGGCCATAAAAGGACTGTGGCATGATATGCCATGCGGGGTTCCAAGGAGGTGAATTGCCATGGTTGTGACATTCCTCTTGGGTAAAACGTCTTGGCTTGAGATGCTGCAAATCTTCTTGCTAATTTTGTTCCATCCAGCTCCTCAAGTTCATATGGTCCATTGTTTATTTGTCTAATTATTCTGTAGGGTCCATTCCATTTATTTTTGAAAAGTAGTCCCCAATTAGTTTCTATTGCTTTGTTGTAAACTAGGACCAAATCTCCTGGATTTGGTGGTGATCTTAGATGGTGTGCCATTCTTCTATCCCAATATTTCATTGAGTCCTCCCTTGATTTTTTGAGTTTTTCTGCTGCTTTCCTTCTCATTTCTTCTTTCCCTTCTAATTTTTTAGCTCTGGCTTCCAGTAATTCCTCAGTTGTGGATATTTTGTGCCATTCTACTGCTAAAAATGTTTTTGTTTCAATTTTAATTGGTAATACTGGTATTTGTCCAAATTGGAGTTCAAATGGTGAGAAACCAGTTGTTCTTTTAGTGGAAATTCTGTCAGCCAATGTAGCCAGTGGTAGATATTTTTTCCATTTTCCTCCATTTTCCCCACACATCTTGACTAGTGCATCTTTGAGTTGCTTATGGACCCTTTCCACCATTCCTTGAGACTCTTGGTAATAGGGTGTGGTGACTCTGATCCTTGATCCTGCTTTCTTTACTGCACCTTGCAATTATTTTCCAAACTCTGCCCCCCCATCAACAGTTACCTCTTTTGGTGAGCCATACCTGCATATCCATTCTGAGGTGAACCATTCTGCAACTGCTTTTGCTGTTAATTTGACTAGTCCAACGGTTTCTGGCCATCATGAAAAATCATCTCTGGCCACAACCATATACTTCCATCTTCTAGCTTGATATGGAATGCATCCATACTGACCCTTTCAAATATTGTTGATGTTCCTGTGGATTTTCCTTGTTCCCTTTGTGAGTTTTGACTTCTCTTTTGGCAGGCTAGGAAATATTGAACCCATTTCTTGACTTATTTCTTCATTCCTTCCCACCAAAATCTTGCTTTGATTCTTCTATAAGTTTCATTTTCCCCTCTGTGGCCCATGTCTTCATGAAGTGACTTTAAAATGTAGGTTTTAACTTCTTGACTTGATATCACCAATTGAGGGTTTGGGTTATTTCCTCTTTTGAGCTGGCCTTCTTCCAAGAAAAAGTTGGATTACCTTCTTTTTATCCTTCTAAATTCTTCATCTTTATTTGATTGTGGTTTTTTCATTTTACTTAAGTATTCTTTCATTCTCTTCCAAAATCCTTCTTGTTTGGTTGGTACTTGTATTCCTGAAAAATTGAGTGAATTTACATTCTTAGCCCCAAATCCAGGGTGTGTCTTGATCCAATCTTCTTCTTCATCAAATTCTGGTGCATATTCATCTTCTTCTTCTGAGTTTTTTGGTCTTCTGGATAGCCCATCTGGCATAGTGAAAGTCTTCCCTGGCTTGTGTACCAAATCAAAGGAGAATAGTTGATTGAAAGACACCCATCTTGTCATGGGGGCATTGGGTAAGCAAGGGGTGTTGATAATTTCAATTAAGGCTTTGGCATCAACTTGTAATTCAAAATGTTGTCCCCAAAGTATTGCCTGAAGCTTTTTGAGAATTCTTGCAACTCCACATGTTTCCACTTTGGGTTGTGAGTATTTTGATTCCAATTTTGAAAAAGTTATTGATTCATATAATACTGGTCTATCCTTTCCTTCTTTATCTTCTTAAGTGAGTAATGCTCCTGCAGCAATGTAGCTTGAATCTACTGCTAGCTTAATTTTTCCTGCTCCTTTGTCATAATACAATTTCTTGAGGGTTTATGGAAAGCTTCTTCACATTTTTGATCCCAGTCCCAGTCAAAATCTTTGGTGAGCCTTCTGAGTGGTGAGGCAACTTGTGAGATGTTTTCAATGAACATCCTTACATAGGCACAAAGTCCAAGATATCCCCTTATTTCCCTCTTGTTAAGAGGTGTTGGCCAATTTTGAATTTTGTTGATCTTTTGTTTTGAAATTGTTCTTCCTTTAGATGATACAACATGCCCTACTATGTCCAAAGCTGGAACACAGAATGCAAACTTTGATCCTGAGATAGGAATTCCTGCTTCTTCAATCCTGAATAAAACTCTTCCTAAGGTTATGGGATATTCCCATATAAATCTTCTGATTGAGGGGTTTTCTGGGAGTGTTTCTTGGTTTTAAAGTGATCTTGGTCCTTCTATTCCTCTATCATCAATACATATTCCTACACTTTCTGGTATTTCTTGAAGTTTTCAGGTCATTTGGGCTTGGTATACTGCTACTGAGCTGGTGGCACCTTGGGGTAGTCTTGTGAGTTTCATCCTTCCAAGGGGTGTTTCAAAAGTGGTGAGGGGTCTTGTAATGACATCTAATTCTCTTCAATCATATCCTACCATTATGTATCCTAGTCCATAGCATGCTCTTCCTGCAAATGCATCTACAAATTCTTCAATATGAGGTGGTAAGCTAGCATCCTTGATGGTGACTTTGTTGAGTTCTTGAAGGTCATGGACAATTCTGAGTTTCCCATTTGATTTGGATACTGCCACAGGGGCTCTAGTGGAAATAAAAGAGTGGCCTGGCACTCAGCAATCAGGGAACTCACTTGGAAGACTCTAAAAGAATAAAGAATAAAATAATAAGAATGAATTCTTCTAAAAGATATGCAGGTACAAGATGAGATGCAAAAGAGGAAAGGGAAGCCAAATGGCCAAAGAGCCAACTAAGTAAGTCCTTAATCACTGTTTCAACCTGCAAAAAATGAATAATGGAATTAGTAAGGATATGACCACCAAATATCCATTGACATGCAAAGAAAGAGAAAGAGAAAGGTGCTAAATGACTGACTTAATAATATCAGTATTTGCTTAACTAAAATGAAAAGAAAATAAAGATAAAATAAAATCAAAGTATATTAATTAACTGGGGAAAAACCCCCCAGGGTGGAAAGGGTAGCCGGTATATGTGAAAAGTTGGGAGCTTGAGTTCTTCAGGCTGAAAACTGATCTGTATTGATCCTTGAGGCTGTATTGATTGTTTTGGGAATTGATACAGCTGGCTAATATTGAAATTGAATTGGGTTGAATGAACTTCCCATGCTTGAAAATGAAATATAGTTCTTGATGGATCCAGACTGTATTGAAATGAATATGGTTGCCAAGATGAATTGAGTGGAGCTTTGACACTTGACAACTTCTTTTGGCACTGCCTCTTGAATACACTTTGAGAATGAATTGACAGTATTCCATTGGAAGGAATACTTGGAGTGAGAATAACCAATGACTGCTTGATGGCGTCATTGGTCTTTGATGCTGAAACAATTGCTCTTGAGCCTTGATGATTCCTCTGAATGATTGGGTGCCTTGATGAAGTGATGAGATGTTGGGATGTTGAAATGACCATTTGATATTGCCACCATTGAATTGCTGTTGTAAAATGATGTACAATGATATATAACATCATTTATGGCATGTTGGTTCATTGGCAAGAAGATTACGTCCAAAGGTCTTGAGATGGAAAGGCAGAGGAGAAAAGGATGGATGTGATGGCTTTAGAGCTTGGAAAGGTGTTTATGGGCCCTTTGGGGTTTTTGGCCACTTTTGGGTTCTGAGCCAAAAACTGGCCCAAAAGCTGGGAAAGTGTCTTTTGGACACTTTGTGTCAAAGTGTGCAAATATGTGCAAATGCGCATTTTGAGCCCAAATGGCCAAAAACAGCCATTTGGGCCATTTCCCCTGGTTTTGAGGGAAATGACCAGAAGTACCCATTTGGGCATAAATTGCCGCTATGGGTTCTGGATTGAGGTGAAGGGCCATGAAGGCTCCAAAACACAAATGGCCATAAAAGGTCCATAAGATGATGACATGGCCATATTGGCCACTGGTGATGGATATGGCCGATTGGCCATAAAAGAACCGTGGCTTGATATGCCATATGGGGATCCAAGGAGGTGAATTGCCATGGTTGTGACAGTACCCCCCACCTTGGAATGGTGAGCTCCTGAGCACCAATACAAGGTGAAGCCTGTTGAGGCTATTGAAAAGATTCTGAGAAAGTGATTCCAGAGGACTGATTAAGATAAAAAATTTGAAAACTGATATTAAAAATTTGACATTTGATGCAGGACTTGCTTGATCTTCTTTTGACATTGCCTTCATGATTTGAATTGAATTTTAAAATAAGTGAAAAACTCTGACATGATAATAGACGTGATAAAAGAAAATTTTAAATGAACATAAAATAAAAATAAAAGAAAAAGAAAAGAGAAAAGAAAATTGAATTGAATCTTGAGGAGGTTCCAATCTTCATCACGGAGGTTGATAACTGATTTTAGAATTGGCCAAGGACCTGGAAAAAGGAAATTTGATGCCAGGTGATGTTTTGACAAGATTGTAGACCCCTCAGGGAAGTGCACACCAGGAGAGGATATTACTTCTAGTAGTTACAACTCCCACCAGTGCCATAAAAATGAAAACAAAAATGCTGAAGGAATGAATTTGAATTCGGAATCTTGGAAATGAATTGAAAAGTGAATGGCCCATTGTCCCAAGTGAAATGGCCATAAGATTGGAAATGAATGTTGAAAAGCCCGGCCAAAGATCTGTGTCCAAAATTTGCAAAGTGCTCACAGAGTGGCCAAGGTGATGCTTACAACAAAAAGGAGTAGAGTACCCCTAAAAGTGCATACCAGGAGTGGGACTTACTTTTGGTAATTCCTCTCCCCACCAAGCACCATAATGAATCAAGCTTTTGAAGAATTGGGCCCAGGCTTTTCCGGATATAATAAATGAAAATCTTTGACGAGTTCAGGACAATTCTTGAGGTTTTCAGTTGGTTCCCAAGTGGATCTTTCTGGGTCTTGACTGAAACCTTTCCATTCCACCAGATACCATAATTTTCCTCTCTTGAGCTTTGAGTCCAGTATTTGAGAGACTTCCCATTCTTCTTCTTCTTCAATGATTATTGGAGGAGGAGGCTCTTGATGCCTATTTGGGATTGTTGACGTCTTGACTGGTTCCAAAAGGGAAATATGGAAAACTGGGTGGATGGACTTCCATTGAGATGGGAGCTTGAGGTGGCAGGCATGAGTACTGACTTTCTTCAAGATTGGAAAAGGACCCAGCCATCTTTCAGACAGCTTTTTGGTGGGTCTGGTTGATTCGATGTTCTTGGAAGAAAGCCATACCATGTCACCGGGATTGAAAACAGGTGGACTTGCTCTACTTTTATCTGCATACCTCTTAAACCTGTTTATGGAAACTTCAAGTTCTCTCTTGACATCTTGCTGTACTGATTGGATTTTTGTTGTTAACTTTCCAGCCGGGGTATCTTGAGTGATGTGAACTGAGTCAAAATGAGGATCTCTTCCATAAACAGTGAAAAACGGTGATTGTTTTGTTGAAGAGTGGTCAGAGTTATTGTAGGCAAATTCAGCCAGAGGGAGCCAGGTGTTCCAATCATCTTGATGATTACTGACATACATCCGAAGGTACTGTTCTAGTATCTGATTTACCCTCTCTGTCTGTCCATCAGTTTCTGGGTGATAAGCAGTTGACAGATCTCTTGAAATCTTGAGCTGCTGACAAAGGTTGGTCCAAAAAGAGAACCTCAATCGCTAACAATGCTTGAAGGAAGGCCATGCTTTGAGAAAATATTCTTGATGAATAAATGGGCCAAATCTAATGAAGTGATTGAAGCTATTGTTGGAATAAAAACCGCCATTTTTGAGAATCTGTCCGCTATGACAAGGATTGAGTCAAAGGAATTGGACAGTGGCAATTGAGTGATGAAATACATTGAGAGACAAATCCAAGGACCACTTGGAATTGGAAGAGGCTTGAGGAGTCCAAACTTCTTGTGATGAATATTTTTGTTTCTTGAACACTGTTGACAGGATGAGACATAATCCTTAATGAATTGGGTCATGCCGGACCAGTGGAAATCCCGTTTGACAAGTTTGAGAGTCTTCTCTTGGCCAGGTTGTCCAGCTAGAGGAGTGTCATGCCGCTTTTGAAGTATATTGAGTTGAATTGTGGGGTCATTTGGGACCACCACCCGATCTTTGAAAAGGAGAAGTTTGGAAGAGGAATCAAGAGAATAATCCTGGACAGATTTACCTTTACCCAAATCTTCAAGGACACTTCTATATTGAGAATCTTGCCACACTGCCTTCTGAATTGAATCAATCAAATTTGAAAATGAATCCACCTTGACTGCAAAAAACTTTGAGGCTTGAATTTCATCTTGCTTGATTATCTTCTGATAGTTCATTGTATTCTTGCTGATGAAATCCTCCCCCCTCTCTGGGTAAACATCGTCCCGACGTGACAAAGCATCTGGAAGGGTGGCCAAGCGGCCAGGGCGGTAAGTGATTGAGAAATGGAATTCAGATAAAAATTCAGCCCAGCGGGCTTGATGGCGAGTGAGAATCTTGGAAGACATAAAATATTGAAGATGTTTTCCCGAGTCAGAGACCTGACTCAGTACAGCACCCAAGGCATAATCTGATGCATCAGTCTCTACAATGGTGGGTAGAGAAGGATTGGAGCAGTGGTGAATGCCTCTTTGAGTTGATGAAACTGTCTCAGAGCTTCCTCATTGAGGGGAAAACGGGAATCTTTCTTGAGGAAACTTGTGAGTGAACTAATTTTCTTTGAATAATTCTTGATGAAACGGCTGTAAAAATTGGCAAAGCCAAGGAATGATTGAAAAGCCTTGAGGTTGCTTGGAGGCGGCCAATTGAGAATTTGCTGGACTTTTGCTTGGTCCATCTTGAGGCCTTCAGAAGAAACAACATAACCTAAATACTCTACACTAGAAACATGGAATAGGCATTTGGACGCCTTAGCAAAGGGGTTATTGGCTCTGAGTCTGGAAAGAACAGTGGACACATGAGTGACATGTTCTTCCTCAGTTTTGGAAAAGACCATAATGTCATCCAAATAAACCACAACATAAACATCAAGAAGATCATAAAAAATATCATTGACAAGATTTTGAAAAGAAGCAGGAGCATTGGTAAGCCCAAAAGGCATAACCAAGTACTCATAACTACCATATTTGGTTCTAAAACAAGTCAAATGTTCATCACCTTCCTTGATTCTGAGCAGGTTATATGCACCACGCAAATCAATCTTGGAGAAGATAGAAGAACCATTGAAAACAGTGAGAAGCTGATTCATAGGAGGAACAGGATACTTGTTCTTCCTAGTAACAGCATTGAGTTTGCGGTAATCAACACACAAACAGAGGCCACCATCTTTCTTTTGGACAAAAAGAACAGGTGCTCCTGTAGAAGAGGAGCTTGGCCGGATGAAACCTTTCTCTACATTCTCTGAAATGTAGGCCCTGAGTGTATCTGACTCTTGGTTTGATAAAGAGTAGATCACCCCAACTGGAGGTAGAGACCCCTCCAGCTCAATATGATGATCACAGGCGCGGTGAGGAGGAAGTTTCTCTGCTTTCACCTTGGAGAATACATCCAAGTATTGGTGATAAACAGAAGGAACAACCTTCATCACAGTTTCTATTTCTTCTGGCTCTTCCTCTTCATCCCACAACTCCTCCAGGGAGTCATGATAAGATGAAGGAGGAAGGTCCATATTCCCAAAGAAGAGATGAAGTGAAGATACAGAATAATCTTCTCCAACATCTTGAATCTCTTTGAAGACTTCATCTCTAGATGATAGTAATTACTGATGGGAATTAAGGGAAGGAATATGGACAGAAGACGGAAATGATGGTCTTCTAGAATCACCAACCAGAGCTGCACATGATTTGGCAGAAGAAAAGTCATTACTGAAAGAAATTGAAGGATCATTATAGTCCTTATGATCAGAATTAAAGGTGATAAATCCTTGCCTCCAATCAATAAACAGATTAAAATGATTAAGAAAGTCAAAGCCCAATATGAGGTCTTCTCCCTTGGGAGTATCAATGACTAAAAAGTCCCATTCAAAGCTTGGGAAGGAAGGGAGCTCAACCATATATTTAGTATGGTGAGTCACAAATGAAGAAGGAGACTCTGAGGAGTCTAAAATGATGAGGGGAATCTTCTCTGGAAGTTCTGACGTAGTCAATGAATACTTGCGAACAAACTGCTTTGCAATAAATGAGTTGGTAGCACCAGAATCAATGAGAATACTGTAAAAAACATCAGAAAGAGAAGAAAAAACAAAAAATTTAAGAGAATTCTTGAAACAAGTATTCAGAATTCACAATTGTGCTCTGGATGGAAAACTGTGAAGACCATTGAACACAACATGATCTTCACTCAGGCTTTTCCCTGGCTGGGAAATTTGCCTGACGGTTGGGTAAGCTTGTTTTGAGGCCTTTTGAAACAAGACTCAAGACTATGCTTCCCACCACAATAGGTACAAAAACCCTGTTTGATTCTTCTTTCTTTTTCAGAGTTCATGAGCTTGAAATCTTTATTTAATAAAGAAGAATGGGGCTTGTCCCTCTTCTGAAAATTCTTCTTCTTCTTTTGACTTGAGCTTGAAGAATTTTGAGAATGAGAAGAGCTTGACTTTGAGGCTTCTGGCTTCTTCTCTTGATGATGACTCTTTTCATTTTGCCTCTCATGGTACCTGGTATCAAGTTCCAGGGTAACGTCCATTAAGTCTTGAAGAGAGTCAATTGTTGAAGGATGGGAGGCCAATTGATCCAAAATCCTGGATGGCAATCCCTTCCTGAAGTGATGGATGAGAGCTCTTTCACCCCAATCCCCGATTCTTGAGACTAAACTTTTGAAATCAGCAATGTATAAGGATATATTCCCACCTTCTTTCATTCTTAAAGAATCCAACTCAGCTTCTGCTTTTCTGACTTCATTCGGGTCGCCAAATAGAGTGAAGAGTTGAGATTCAAATAAAGGCCAAGAATTGAGAAGATAATTTGAGTCCTGATTGGTGAGATTGGAAAGATAAGGCTCAATCCATTTTGCAGCCCTGCCAATGAGAAATGAAGTGGCATAAAGAACTTTCTTTCTGTCTTGAGAGAAATTTGCCGGATCATTATGGAATATCAATTGACAAGACTGAATGAAACTTCTAACTTTGAAGGGCTGAGTCCCATCAAAGCATTCCGGTGCCTTCATAGATGGAGTCTTGAAGGCTGGTTGTCTTGATGCTTCAGAAGATGAAGCTGCTTGAAGATTTGCCATAATCTGAGTCATTTGCTGCATGATGGCCAATAGAGATGGTTCAGACTGATGAGAGACAGGCTGATTAGACTGGGCTAGAGTTGGCCTTCCAGTACCTTGGGATGCTTTCACCGGAGCAGGAACACCTTCAGTACCATCAGACTCTTCCTCTTCCACAGAATTCTCCTCCTCCTCTTCACCATCTTCACCTGGACCTTTGAAGATAGTCCTTGAAGTTCCTGGAAATCCGCCAACTACTCCTGAAAATGAACTTGATCTTCTGGGCCCTCTTCCTTCCTTCCTGGACAGTGCTGCTCCTTCCATGCGGGGTCCTCAGTTGAGGAACTGCTGGGGTGCCATCTAGAGGAGCTCTTGGAGTTGGAGTGAGAACAGCTTGAGCTCTGGCCTGAGATCTTGTCTGTCTTGCCGGAGGTGAGTGTTGAACAGGCATGATATCAGGAACAAAAATGGAATAAATGAATTAAAACCAAAATTTTCTTGAAGAAAAAAGAGTCAACAATCAAATCTTGAGGAAAAAATCAATGAATAAAATGAAAATCTTCAATTATGTCAATAAATCAAAATCAAATGAAGTCTTGAAGTCAAAAAATCAATGAATCAAATCAATCAAAATCAAAATCTTGCAGAAAATCAGTCAATCAAAATGAATTCTTGAGGCAAAATCAGTTTATGTCAAAATTCTTGATGTGAAAAATCAGCAAAATCAATGAAATCTTCAGGTCAATTAATTTTCTTGAGGGCAATATCAAATATGTCAAATCAATCAATCAATCAAAATCAAGTGAATTCTTCTTTAAAAACCAAAATTCTTGAAGAATGAATCAATTATGAATCTTGATGTGAAGAATGTGTCTGAATATCTTGATGAAAAAATTTGAAAATCAAAGAAAATAAAGATGACGCCTGAATTATGAATGAAATGAAAATTTTATGATTTGAAAAGATTTTAGAAAGAATAACAAAAATAAAAATGGGTCAGCTTTCAATTTTCAAAATGAAGAATGAATGAGAGAAAATTGAGAGATGACAATGAATCATTAAGTTCATAAGCGTAAAAGAATCATAATTTTGATGAAATGAGTGAATGAAATTTTAGAGAAAGAATGAACAAAATGAAAAAGAAATTATGAGTTAATTAATATAATGTCACAGGGGCTCTAGTGGAAATACAAGAGTGGCCTGGCACTCAGAAATCAGGGAACTCACTTGGAAGACTCCAAAAGAATAAAGAATAAAATAATAAGAATGAATTCCTCTAAAAGATATGCAGGTACAAGATGAGATGCAAAAGAGGAAAGGGAAGCCAAATGGCCAAAGAGCCAACCAAGTAAGTCCTTAATAACTGTTTCAACCTGCCAAAAATGAATAATGGAATTAGTAAGGATATGACCACCAAATATCCATTGACAGGCAAAGAAAGAGAAAGAGAAAGGTGCTAAATGACTGACTTAATAATATCAGTATTTTCTTAACTAAAATGAAAAGAAAATAAAGATAAAATAAAATCAAAGTATATTAATTAACTGGGGAAAAACCCTCCAGGGTGGAAAGGGTAGCTGGTATATGTGAAAAGTTGGGAGCTTGAGTTCTTCAGGCTGAAAACTGATCTGTATTGATCCTTGAGGCTGTATTGATTGTTTTGGGAATTGATACAGCTGGCTAATATTGAAATTGAATTGGGTTGAATGAACTTCCCATGCTTGAAAATGAAATGCAGTTCTTGATGGATCCAGACTATATTGAAATGAATATGGTTGCCAAGATGGATTGAGTGGAGCTTTGACACTTGACAACTTCTTTTGGCACTGCCTCTTGAGTACACTTTGAGAATGAATTGACAGTATTCCATTGGAAGGAATACTTGGAGTGAGAATAACCAATGACTGCTTGATGGCGTCATTGGTCTTTGACGCTGAAACACTTGCTCTTGAGCCTTGATGATTCCTCTGACTGATTGGGTGCCTTGATGACGTGATGAGATGTTGGGATGTTGAAATGACCATTTGATATTGCCACCATTGAATTTCTGTTGAAAAATGATGTACAATGATATATAACATCATTTATGGCATGTTGGTTCATTGGCAAGAAGATTACGTCCAAAGGTCTTGAGATGGAAAGGCAGAGGGGAAAAGGATGGATGTGATGGCTTCAGAGCTGGGAAAGGTGTTTATTGGCCCTTTGGGGTTTTTGGCCACTTTTGGGTTCTGAGCCAAAAATTGGCCCAAAAGGCGGGAAAGTGTCTTTTGGACACTTTGCGTCAAAGTGCGCAAAAGTGCGCAAATGCGCAAAATGCGCATTTTGAGCCCAAATGGCCAAAAACAGCCATTTGGGCCATTTCCCCTGGTTTTGAGGGAAATGACCAGAAGTACCCATTTGGGCATAAATTGCCGCTATGGGTTCTGGATTGAGGTGAAGGGCCATGAAGGCTCCAAAACACAAATGGCCATAAAAGGTCCATAAGATGATGACATGGCCATATTGGCAACTGGTGATGGATATGGCCAATTGGCCATAAAAGAACTGTGGCTTGATATGCCATATGGGGATCCAAGGAGATGAATTGCCATGGTTGTGACAGATACACAAAATATTGGGCTTGTGTAGCTTGAAGTGGATTGCTCATAGAGTCCAGTCCTGATTCTTTCTCTGATTAATTCAGTAAACTGAGGTAAAGTTGATTTAGGGATGGGAATTGGTTTCTTCTGCCAAGGTTCATGAGGTATTACTGGTATTTTGTAAGGTTTTCCATATGAGTGTTTGAGTAATCCCCTTTCTTCTTCACAGAAAGCTATTGCTTTTTCCCTTAAGGTAATAAAATTTTTGAGTAAATTGATTTCTTCATTTGATAACCATCCTGGGGGGCCAAAATTGACTGCTTGCAGTCTTTCATGGGTGACCTTGAAGGTTTCTGAAATATAGATGGGTTGGGTGATAAGGGTGTTTCATAAGGATCTCTTGACAAAGGTGGGTTAAGGTCTTGAGGCATTGGCTCATTGGCTGGTCTCACCTTCTTCAGGACTGATTTGTATTTGGCTGCTAAAATTTCATGATCCATCCTCAATTAGTTATTTTTTTCTTCTTCTCTCTCTCTCTCTTTTTTTTTTTTTTTTTTTTTTTTTTTAATGATTTCTAAAAATTTGCTAGTGTCCTGAAATCTTGAGGTCTTCACAATTCTTCTTTCTTCTTTCTTCCATAAAAGTGTAGTTTAAGGTCATACAGGACCTACAACTAGGTGTGTAACCCCTGTATATTAGGTATACAAGTCCTGCAGGCTGAGTCATGCAAGGACCTCCTGGACTAATCCAAGGGCTTATCTTGATGCTTGAGCTCCTTTGGGCTTGATTTTGTATTCCACTTGACTCTTTTTTTATTCTACAATCTTTATGATTCCCACTTGATGCAAGATTCTTCTGGTTTTTTAATTTCTTGATAAGGAATTTTCTTGTCTTGATTGATGGCTTGGGACTCCACTTTGTTCATTTTGTTCAATTTGATAATGCTAAAAACCTGTGAAACCCCTTGTTCCTGTTACACAAAGGGAGCAGTTTATTGTCATGCTGAGGACAATGATGGTCCTTCAGCACTTCTCCTGACTAGGACAATCCCCTCCAGCCTCTTGGCTGTTATCATTTTTTTATAAGTTTTCCTGCCCAAGTCTACAGGAGAAGCAATTTAGTGTCATGCTGAGGATCTCTTGAGTCTTCAAGCGTCTTTAAAATCCCAAGGGCAATTTGAGTTGAGTGTTTTACATCATCTTGTTGAGTGAGTCCTGAGTTCATACTCAATCCAGTGAGTAATCCTCCAGTCCATGAATCCTAACCACTTATTGTTGAATTCCAAATGAGTTTCAATCCAGAATCAAAGAACTGTCCAAGGTCTTGTGTTGTCCAAAGGTAAATCCATTAGGAACTCCTGCTTTTATTTATAAAAAATCTTCTTTATCTTCAGTATTGTGATAATTGGTATGTGATATAATTTTTCCAAATTATATTGATATTTCTTCAAAATAATTAACTTCCTTTGTTTCTTCTGTTTTCCTAAAGTATTCCTGTTGAAAAAAATGAAATGAAAAATGAAAAATGAAAAATTATAATAATAAGATAATTCAAAATCGATTTTGATATTGATTTATTTATTTTATTTTTGTTTTCTAATAATATTATTTTGGATGAGGGCCCCCCTCTCCATTTAAAAATGTTGAGTTGGTTTTCAAATTTTGAAGAGGATATGTTCTCATTCCCCCAAACCTTCCACTATAAGGGATAGTGTAAGAAATAAGTTTACCCACCCCTGATTTTTTATAGTGATTTTGATAAGGATAAATAATGATACAGCAAATTTACACAATTTTATTTTGATGATGATTCAATAATAAGTTTTTTTTAATGTAAGTATAAAATAACCATTAAGTGAGATATCTGAGTAAAAATCACAATTTGAAAGAAATAAACCTGAATCACAATTAAGATCATGGAACTGTTTGGTTAAAGTTGGTAATTTGTGCCAATCAGTCAAGTTTGGTGCTCTTGAGAGTATTTATGATTAATATTACATAGTTGAATGATCATAATTTGTGTCCTTTATTCATATAATGACCCATATGATGCCACAACTCTTCCTTTTTTGAATCATCATTGTGACTCAGACTTTATTTCAAGTCCATCCCCTTTATGGTTCAGATTTTCTGTTACGCATAACTGCATTTGAGTTGTTAAAAAATATAAACAGTAAAATTAAAAATTTGTACAGTTACAAAAAACTCTTGTTTGCTTCTGGGGCACTTTGCAAATTCCTTTTGGAATAAATAGCACATTGAGGTGCTATTAATATGTAAGTTCCCCAAATTATGTCATCAACTTATGAGTTTTTAATATAAATAACTCCTTCAGAGTTCAATTGATGCCTTCATGGCACAAATATTTCTTCTTTTAAAACAAGTTCCAATCACTTTCTTGTAAGTAAAGAAATATTTCAAATAAATTGATTATTTTAAAACATTACTTGATGTAGAGCTTTTCTTTTTAATCATTATTATTTTTTTGAGCTGAAACTTTAATAGTAGGAGAATTATAATAAATATAATAAATAAATAGAATATTATTGAGATCATGAATGGGATATGCCCCTTAATTCTTAGTGAAAAGAAATAAATGAATTTGAAATAAAAAAAATAAAAAAATATGTTCAAAAAGTTCAAATAAGTGAATCTTTCTAATTTTTGTTTATAATGACATAAATTTAGAAATCAAAAAAAATAAGAAATGAAACCTTAGGTAGTTTATAGTCTTTCCTAGGACCTATCCTCCTTTGATAGTACTTGTCCAATATTTTTTGAATATTTTAAATAGGCAGTTTATGGTCTTGCCAAGGACTATTGGTTGATTGTTTTTTATTTTTGAGTCCTTGTTGAGAATTTTAGTGGTAGGCAGTTTATGGTCTTTCCAAGGACCATTGGTTATTTCTTTTTGTTAATATTCTTGATGATATCCTGAGGAATTTTTTCATCCTTGAAGGGGCAGTTTATGGTCTTGCCAAGGACCATATCTTGTGTCCAGGCACCTGATTGTTGCCTTTGGGGTTTCATGGCATGTGATTTATCTTCAAAGCCAAGTTGTATTATTAGTTAAAACAGTTTATAGTCTTATTGAGGACTCATTCTCACTTTAAAAGAATTTTCCTAAGCTTATAAAATCCTGAAAGTGTTTGTTTGTGATGTTGAATACTTCCTGAGGACATTTTTGTATATTGAAAACCTGTAGAACTTAAAATAAAATAATTCAGTATGAGTCAAGTGTCAACAATCAAATTAAATGTAAAATTTAGCAGTTTAATGTCTTTCTGAGGAACTTTATTGTTTATAGCCCTGTAGTACATAAAAATAAAATA
Organism: Austropuccinia psidii; assembly: GCA_023105745.1. NCBI lineage: Eukaryota > Fungi > Basidiomycota > Pucciniomycetes > Pucciniales > Sphaerophragmiaceae > Austropuccinia > Austropuccinia psidii. Next base: position 47,330,556 of record JALGQZ010000009.1, read on the forward strand.
TGTCAGCTTCATGTAATATTAAGGAGAAAATTAAAGAAAATTCCAGCAGCTTAATGTCTTGCTGAGGACATATTACTGTTTTGTATTCCCTGTAGCATAAAAGAATTAATAACTAAATTCAGTAAAATAAACAACCAAACCCAGCAGTTTAAAGCCATTCTAAGGGCTTTTGTCCTTTTCCAGCCATATTTATATAAATATATATTGTTTCTTTCCAGGGCTTTTTTGTCTATTGAATACCTATAGGAATTAAAATAAAATAATTCAGTATGATTTAAAAAATAAAATCAAATTGAATGAAAAAGTTTCAGTAGTTTAATGTCTTGCTGAGGACATTTATTTGTATTGTTTTTATGTTTATATATGTTTTTAAAAGAAAATAAATCATAAATTTTGAGTAACATAAAAGAAATAAAATTAAAGAAGTCAATAAAAGGAAAATAAATAATAAAAGATAAAATTGAACAGTTTAAAGCCTTTCCCAGGGCTTTTTTTTATTGTTTTGTTTTTTTAAGCCCTGTAGAAATTGAGAATATGAAATGTTACTCCAATATAATTATAGCAGAAAATAAAAAATAAAAGAAACCATCAGTTTAAATACTTGATGAGGGCTTTTCTGTTATTTGTAGCCCTGTAGCATAAAAATTTAAAACTAATTTAATTAAAATAAGCAAATCTAGCAGTTTAAAGCCATGCTGAGGGCTCTTTTTTTTTGGCTTATAGCCCTGTAGAATTTCAAAATAAAAAATCAAGCAGCAAATTAAAAAATAAAAATTATAATTCATAAAAGAACTAAGCAGTTTTAAGCCATGCTGAGGGCATCTTGTTATTTCATTGTTTTATTTTTTATTTTTTTTATTTTTTTTATTTTTTATTTTTTTATTTTTTTTAGTTTTTTTATTTTTTTATTTTTTTATTTTTTTATTTTTTTTATTTTTTTTATTTTTTTTATTTTTTTTATTTTTTTTATTTTTTTTATTTTTTTTATTTTTTTTATTTTTTTTATTTTTTTTATTTTTTTTTATTTTTTTTATTTTTTTTATTTTTTTTATTTTTTTTATTTTTTTTATTTTTTTTATTTTTTTTATTTTTTTTATTTTTTTTATTTTTTTTATTTTTTTTATTTTTTTTATTTTTTTTATTTTTTTTATTTTTTTTATTTTTTTTATTTTTTTTATTTTTTTTATTTTTTTTATTTTTTTTATTTTTTTTATTTTTTTTATTTTTTTTATTTTTTTTATTTTTTTTATTTTTTTTATTTTTTTTATTTTTTTTATTTTTTTTATTTTTTTTATTTTTTTTATTTTTTTTATTTTTTTTATTTTTTTTATTTTTCTTATTGTTTTTATTTTTTTTATTTTTTTTATTTTTTTTATTTTTTTTATTTTTTTTATTTTTTTTATTTTTTTTATTTTTTTTATTTTTTTTATTTTTTTTATTTTTTTTATTTTTTTTATTTTTTTTATTTTTTTTATTTTTTTTATTTTTTTTATTTTTTTTATTTTTTTATTTTTTTTATTTTTTTTATTTTTTTTTATTTTTTTTATTTTTTTATTTTTTTTATTTTTTTTTATTTTTTTATTTTTTTTTTTCAAAAAAATTGATCAAAGCAAAAAAAAATCAGTAATATCCAGCTTTAATAATAAAAATAGAAAATACAAATAAACAGTTTTAAGTCTTGTTCAGGACTTTTTTTTATAGCCTTTTGTCTAATAAGCTTTGTTAAAGTTATAAAACAGGTCCAGTCATGTATGATGAAGACATAGCTTTGGGTTGTGTGCTAAGAGCTTAATGGTACTTATACACTGTTTTTTATGATTATAATTAATTTTGTTGGCTTTCATGCTTGCTGGAGGATCCTCTAAATTCAGTCAGGTGTCTGTATTTTTTGGTGACCAGTATTATTACACCTCTTTAATGGCTACAAGGGCATTGGGTGGCTTCTTTTGTGTAAATGTGTTCCCCAGCACTCTTTGAGAGGCTGCAGTTGCAGTCGAGTGCAGTAGTCCTAGTGTATTGGAAGCTTCAGAGGCTGTCTCAGGTGTTATTAAACCTTTGCTGTGATTAGAAGGTATTCGGGTGGGTGTTATCTATTGAACAATATGTTTGAATTGAATCAGACTGGGGTGTTGGGATGATCCAGGTCTTTTAAAGTACTGCCATTGGTACTCCAAACCGACAAGGCATACTCAGGTACCTTGACAATCTTGGAATCAATATCAGTGTTGTTGGGCTTAATCTCATCAACAATGCTCTTGTTCTCAAGATCAAAGATCTTAATGAAAGAGGCTGTGGCGGCGCATAGCCAGTACTGGTTAGGCAAAAAAGTAAGGGTATTGATGATGCCTCATGCATCGAGTGAGTAAAGATGTTTACCCTCATTGAGATCCCAGAGCATGGTGATACTGTCCTTGCCACCAGAAGCACAAAGGGACCCATCAGGGGAAATGGTGACAGTATTCAAATATCCAGCATGGCCATGGTGTTCAGTGCGCAGCTTGCACTGGGGGAGTTCCCATACCTCGGCTACCTTATCCCATCCAGCTTACACAATTACTGGGTTCATTGGGTTGGGGGAGAATCACACACAGAAAACCCAGCCATTGTGGCCTTCATCTTTGATCTCAAATTTGCATTCACCAAGTGTATTCCAAAGTTTGATTTTTGAGTCTCTAGAGCCTGAAACAATCTGTTTGTTATCCACACTGAATGAGACGGAAAGGACATCCTTGGTATGGCCAACAAAATGTCTGGTAGAGAGGCCGGTGTTTAAATCCCAAAGCCGCAAATTCATCTTCTCGACCTTGAAGAGCAGCAATTTGGACATGTCTTCTGCGCGATGTATATCTGCGTCATTGTTAATGTGTTCTGTCGATGGCCTTTATGGCTTCTGAACGTGATTGAAGGATGATGATCATTATGTATAGGGACTATAGTACCTCCTACAGTTGTATCCAAGGTTCGTATCTGGAAGGTGCTAAGCCATTCCCATACCAATTGTGATCATAGCTGCATTATACATCCCCAGTAAGGTTTTATCATTTCTCTTTTTTGTTGTTATGTGCTCTTAACAAGATCGGGTATGTATCATATTTCTTCCATTCTTTTTTTCATTGCCTTCCTCTTCTGGCATTGGGCGTAGAGTGGGTTAAGTACAGCAAATAAGCAGTTTATCTGCAGTCCTACCAGTATTACTCGTTGTTCAACATCCAACCCAAGTCACGTAAGTAGCTCGTGAGGTGGAACGTTGCATTTCTGATCCTGCCTTAATTCATTTTGTTTCTATTTTCACTACTTAAGATGACAATCTCCTCCAAGGGCATTTGCTTTGTTAGGTTCTAACTGGTTCTTCTATAAGCGTGCAGGTTTGTTTGCTACTTGAGCAAAAAAAAAGATTCTTGCTCTTTTTTTTTCCAACAGTTAATGTCGGAACTACTAATGGTTGATTGCTCTTTTTTTCCTTTTTAGAGAAACAGGTTGATTTCACAGTGGGGATGGAGTTGAAGTGCTGAAATTCATTATCACGATAAAAGGACCAGAGAAACCTTGGTTTTTCTATTCATCCCATTCATTGATCCAATAGCTATTCATGTTTATCTCCATCACCAACCTTGGTATGCTATGATTTCTTTTCTTTCCTTCTATATTTTTTTTCTTTTACTGAATTATGAACTTTTGATATTCTGTCAGAATAACTATGAGCTCCTATGATGTTGGCTTTGCTGCTTACTTTTTTAACACTTTTCACCCGTTCACCACTGAGGAATCAGAAGACCTTGTTCTGGGTATTCCTCCAACCAATAGATTAAGGAAGCTGGTGGGGAATGGCTTACTGCCAATGGCCCTTATCCAACAATCCCCTCATCTCCACCAGCCCTTGGTGATCATTCGAGTGCACCCACTGGTTCTTCTGACCATTTTGAACCTACTCCCACTGCAGCTTCGGCCTTTTATTTGTTTTTGAATGGAGAGGTTGATCCCAGACTCTTGGATCCTCAACTGTCATCCTTGCTTGGTTCAAAAAGAAAGTGTTCCAAGGAGAACACCAATGGGCCCTATTACCTTTGCCCTCATAATGGTTTAGGTTGTGTTATTTACCCTTCTAAATGAAGCAAGTCATAGGGTAAGCTTGTACTTGTCCTTTTTTTTTCTCTTTTTTTATATATATTTATTGATTTTTTTTGAGCCATTTATTAGTTAGTTTCTGTTACTTAGCTTGCTCATAGCCCACTGTTAGGCCTCGTGTACTTTTAAATGGAGAAACTGTGCCTTTTTTCTCTTTTTTTTTGATTTATAAGAAAAAAAAACTTCAATGTAGTCAAATCAAATAAAATAATAAGAAAATAAGGCTGAGTAATAGTGAGGAAAGAGAAAAAAAAATAAAAATAAAAATAAGATAATAAAAAGTATATTATTATTTTTTTTTAAAAAAAATATCTTCATTATTAAGTAAGCTTATATTCTATTTATTCCTTCAAATTTTATATGAATTGAAGCTTATTTTTGAATTTATTAATATTTTATTTTGTTTCTCTCTTTTCTGTTAATATGAAAGAAAATCTTAATTGTAAAAAGGAAACATAAAATAGTAAAATATAAAAAAAATTGGAGATAAATGATGATAATATCAATGAAAATAGGATGGTTGATTAATCAAGGAATTGAGGACTTAGAAGGTGATTTTTATTGTAATTAATTCCTTTGATCAAGTATCTTCTTCACTAATTCTTGTTTGACAACTCTTCCTCCCCTCCATTTCTCTCTTTTTAGGCTTTTAAACAAGTAGTCTTTATAGAAAGAATTCCATTCTTATGTATTAAATTTAGTTGCACCAACTCTCAGGCTGAATATTGCTGGTATAAGGGTTTCCTCCCAGTGAAAATCCCATGTGGTATTATTTATAGTATATCCTCCTGAGGTCTTGCTTATTTTTCCATTTTTGATTTCAAAAGCCTGAAGGTTGAATCAGTCTTGGAATTCCCAGGTCCTCCAAAATAATGGTTTCCTGAGGTCTTCATCCATGGAAAATATTTCATTACAGTATTGGTTTACAGGGTTTCCTTCAATTCTATCCCAGGTCAGTAACTCTAAGAATTCATATTTTGTAAGTTTGAATCCAGGTAATTCTTTCCATGGATGAGGAATGACATTTTTTGATGGTGATTTTTCTTTTTCAAAGATATCTTTAAACTCAATATATGGAAGGAGTATTGTGGAAATATCAGGGCAGGGTTCTGGTTTTATTTTAAAGAACCAGTCAGGATTTTCAATTAACTCTTGTGGATTGATGTAATTGGCCCAGACTTCTTTTTCTTCTAGACAGCTTATATCTGTGTCCAATGACCAGGGATTTTCTTCAAGTAATGGCCATGATTTAATTTTGAAGGATTTGGTATATTTTTGAAGTGTTAAAAGGTAATAATATTTGAAAATTATATCAGATTTATTTATTAAAATAGTTTGAGGGTAGGTTTATTGGGCTTTGGATGGTAATTTTGGGTAAGAGCTTGGGTATTCCTCTTTGATAAGGCAGGAGGTCACTGCCTAGTGATGATTGAGTTTTGGTGAAGGAAAATGATGATTTTGGTTTCTAAAAAATGATTTTTTTTGATAAGGCAGGAGGTCACTGCCTAGTGATTTTTTTGGTTTTTTCTGATATTGCTAGATTCTCTTTGAAGTGCCAAAGGGTTTCTTTATTGATATCTTCATCTTCTGGTTTCAAAAATGGATATTAAAACATTTGGTCTTCTTTCATTGATTATTCCCCATAGGATCCAAGAATTGGTGAATTGGCCATGGTGGAGGTAAGTGTTTTTGTTTTTGTTTTTGTTTATTTTTTTAACAATAAGATTTTGTTGATGAATTTCTGCTTTGTTAAGGCAGGAAGTCACTTCCCCATGAGAGAAGAAAACAAAAAGAAACTAGTGATACATTTTATGGACAAAACTGATACATTTTTAGAGAAAGAATTCTTGATTTTTATTTTATTTTATTTAAAGTTGAGCTTCCCCAAGGGGGAAAGGTGAGTGTCTTTTGAGCAACCTGGCCAAAATAAGGTCTTTGAGGGCTTCCACAAAGGCATTTCTTTCTTCAATTTCTGGTTCTGATGGAAATTATGACCACAATAAGTCTTCATCAATGAATATATATCCATCTCCAAGCCATTTCAGTCTTCCAGTCTGGTATGTTGATCCATTCAATCCAAGGTACCATTGGGCCCAAAGTTGATTGAAGTAGAGTCCTCTTCTTGGTAAAACTCCCATTGAAATTTTTTTATCCCAGAATTGATTTGAGAGGTTTCCTTCAATTCCTTCTTCAGTTAATAGCTCTAGGAATTGTATTTTGTTCAATTTTGCTCCTGGAAGTTGACATAAATATTTATCTTCACATAGACTTTCTTGAGCTTCATCCTCATAAATGTCTTCAAAGGTAATGTATGGCATGTAAATGTAGTTGTACTCATTTTCTAATATGGATTATGTTTCATCCTCTTCATTGGGAGGTTGCAGGATGAATTCAAGGTTTTCCAGTTGCCATTCACAAGGTTCTTCTTGGCTGTTCAATGGTCTGTCCAAGAAGTTGATATGGTATGTTTCTTTTCAGTATTTGTATCTTTCTTCCATAATTCTGAGGTCTTTTTCTATTTCATTGATAATTTTTTCATCTGACAGCTCATGATGTTCACTAAATCTGACTTTCTTCTTTTTGGGTTTAGGTTTGAAAGGGTTTCCATGTATTTTCTCATTTCCATCTACTAAAATCTGGAAGATTTCTTCATTGGTATCAATTGGCTTGTAAACTATGCTGGGTAATTTATCTTCAGGTATTGATTCTTCAATTTGTCTTTTGAGGTTGTTTGGCCATTTGTGGTTTTGTAAATCTTGACCAATTTTATCACTTTTTGGAAATATGGATAACTCTTGGGTCTTCTGGGTCAACTTAATAATGGTATTGTCTCCTTTTGCATTTTGAAACTTCTTTCCTGGGGTATTTCTGACCAATTTTGCCATATTGCATAAATCCATTCCTCTAGGTGGACCAGTTTGCCATCCAAGTGCTTGAGGTTTGCATATTGGCATGCATAATCTTCTTCCATCAGGTTCTTGATAGCTCAGTATTTCTCCTTGTTTGTGAGAAAATTCCATCCTAATGTTATTGTCTGCCAAAAAGGGTCTTTCAAGTACTTTATGGACAGGTCCATTTGCAATGAAAAAGTGTATTTGAGTTTCTTCACCTGAAGCCAAGATTATTGGAGTAAATTCTGAAAGTGCCACCAATTAAGTAGTATGGCCTCCAATTCCCCTAAGGTTCATGTCTAGTTTTCTTGTTTTGAGTGAGGATTTGATTGCTATATCTTCTGGTATAATTTTGAGTTCTGCACCAGTGTCCACTAATTCTTTGATTGGATATTCTTCTTTTCCAATGAAGATCTATATAAACCCCAAAGGACAGGAATAATTAATCTTTGGCATTGGTGTTTCCTTGAATCCAAATGATAATAGTCTTTCTTGAAGATCCATTGAATTGAGTGATTTAATTTTCTCCTTGTCTTTTTCTGATAATTCCTGTAATTTATGGACAACATTTGGTGACATCCTCAAAATTTCTTCAATGGTGAGGTTGATCTTTTATTGCATAATTTTCTTAATAATTTTGTCAATTTCCAATTTGGTTTCAGCTTGTTTCTTTGGATGTTTTCTGAACTTCTTTTCTTCTTTGGGAATTTCTTCATATTCATTATTATTGGCAATATTTTCAATTTCCTCCTCAGGCTGGTCTGGTTTTGGAATATTTGAATTTTGGAATTTGGCAGGAATTATTACTCTTTCTTCCTCTTTTGCTTCTTCAATATGAGTTCCTGGAATAGCTGCTTTCTTCTTTTGCTCTTGATTTTGGGCTTGTCTTTCCAACCTTTGCTTGGTATGCCTTAGTCCAATGTGTGATTCAAAGGTATCATTGGCCAAGGAAATGGTAGGTGGTTTCCAATTTGACCAATCTTCCACATGTGCAATTGAGGTGGATTTATCTTCTGATTTCTTTTCAGTGGGCTTAACCTCTTCTTCTGGTTTTGGTTTCACCACAGGTTTTTCATAAATTTCTTTTTGAGTTCTGCTTGTTCTTTTGCAAAAGCCCTGACTATGTCTTTGACACCTTCATTCCCTTCCATAGGTACTCTCTGATAGTTGGGGAATAGGTAAGATGCTCCTTGAGTTCTGACAATTCTTCTGTACAGATCTTCAGCAAATTGAGTGCATCTAGTGGCTGAATGGCCTTCTTCCTTGCAGTAAGCACATTTTAATGGTGGTCTTGGATCCATTTGATCTGGTATGTAAGGTTGGTAACTGGACGAAAATGGTGGTAAGGGATTCCTTGGCCTGTATGGCTGATTATTTTGAGGGAATCTTTGCTCTTGGTTATTGTTCCAATTCCTTCTTGGTGGATTAACTTCTTCTGACAGGGGTTTGAGTTGATTTAAAACCTCTTTAACTGATTCTTTTCCCTCATTTCTTGGCTGAGGTTCTGGGTGTGGAAGATTTTTGATCTTTTGGGTGAGTTCTTTTACTTGTTTTAAAACTTCATCCCAGCTTTCATCCTCAAAGGTTGTTTTCTTTTCTGGAGGTTTTGGTTTGGAGAATTCTTTTTTTTATATCAGAACCTTGGCCTCCAAGTCCTTTGCAATGTATAATTTCAAAATATCCAATCTTGGAATAATGTAACCTCCATCCAAGGCTTGAACCATAGCTCTGTATTTAATCATTTCTTTGTAAATTGATTCTTGAACACTATTGGAAAGGCTGGCTAATATTTCTTGATTATGGTTTATATCACCTTGAATATATTGGTATCTTTTGAGGTAAGTGATGATTGCTTCATCTTCCCCAATGAATTTTCTGTATTGAGTCATGTTTCTTATTCTGCCTTCTTGTTGAGTTTTTGTGAATAAATCATTTATTGAGGATAATCTGTATCTTCTTTCAGGTAAGCCTGTTCCCCATCTTCTTTTCATATCCACTTTTAATTGATCCCAATGAGCTGTTTAATATCCTGGCATTCCTTCAACATGATAACTGATTTCTTCATCTTTTGTCCAAAATGCTATTTGTCTTGCAATGTCTCTCCCACTTGCTCCCTCAATTTATGCAATATTTTTAGCTTTATTGCTGAATCTTTCAACATCCTTTCCATCAAACCACAGATTATAGTCCTTGGCTCTGATTTTTACTATTGGAGTAGTGTTTCTTGGAATTTCTTGATGTAATGGAGTTGGGATTTGGGAAGAAATGTTTAATCTTCTTGTTAAGGTACTTTGTCTTTGTTCTGTGTAAGGTGTTGATGTGGCCATGGGTCTTGGGTAAGGTGAAGGTGATCCATGTGGCCTGAAAAATCTTGGAAGGGTGGTCTGTTGTTCAATTGGACTATTTTGTGGAGTATAACTTGATTATTTATTTTTTCCTTCCTTTTTAATTAGTGCTAGTAATTCTGCTTGAATTTCTAGCATATTCTGCTGAAGTCTTTCTGTTTAAGACATTTCCTCCTGTCCTTCAACAGTCTCTTCATTAAGGTTTTCTTCCTGGATTTCTTCAATAATACAAGGTAATTTTGATGATGTAGGTTTATCCATTTTTGATTTATTTATTTATTTCTTATTATGAAAATTCATATCTTGCTTATAGCTTTCTCTAACTTCTTCAAAGAATTATGTTCCCACATCTGTGATTTGAATGCCTTCAGCTGGAATTTGAGGTTCTGCACTTATAGGAACATAGGCAGGATTGTCAGATGTATTGGGTAATGCCCATCTACTCAAGGCATCAGCATTCTTGTGAATATTTCCAGCTTTATGTACTATGGTCTTATTTCCTCTATACTCCTGAATAGCAATCTGCCATATTAACATGTGTCTGTTGGGAGTCTTCATGTTACAAAGTGATTTTACTGCGTTACAATCAGTAATTTCTTCAAACACACTACAATCAAGATAATAATGACGTTTTTCCAGAGCCCAAATAAGGAAAAGGCACTCCATTTGGCTAGCTCCATATCTGGCTTCAGTAGGTTTTATTTATCTTGAGATGAAACAAATTGGACCCTCATAAGGCTTGTCATTGAACATTTTAACTTGATGAAGAGCTTCACCCAGGCCTTCACCACATTCATCAATATACAGCTTAAAAGGAAGTTTCCACTCTGGCATCAATAATAATGGTGCATTAGTCAAGGCATACTTGATTTTTTCATATGCTTGAATTCTTTCTTGTGTCATCTCAAAGACAGTTTGTTGATCACAAATTCTGTACAATAATTTGGCATGGATTGCAAAATTATTAAGGTGTTGTCTGTAATAACTGGTAAACCCTAAGATAGGCATCATTTATTTTTTGTTCTGGGGCACTTTTTCAGTAAACCTGCAGCAACCTTGTTTTTATCAACACCAAGGCTCAGTCCTGATACTACATGTCCTAGAGCTTTCAGCTCATGAAACTCAAAATTACATTTTTAAGAGATATTTTTATGTTCACTTGAAGAATTTCTCTAAGTACTAATTAGAGTGTCTCTAAATGCAATTCCCAGGTATCTGAACAAATTTTAATGTCATCAATGTAAATTATTATCCATGCCTCTTATAATTCATGTGGGAAAATGGTCTGCATCATTCTTTGATAGTGAGAGGGTGCATTTTTAATACCAAAAGGCATCCTCAAGTATTCATAAGTACCACAATGAGAAATAATTCTCAATAATTTCCTAGAATGAGGTTTTAAAATATTCTGATGGAAACCTTTCAGAGAATCAATAGAAGTGAAAAATTTGGCTTTAGATAATTGAGTCAAAGTCTCATGAGCTCTGGGGATTGGATACCTGTCTGGAATAGTGTAGGTACTCAATGCTCTAAAATCACCAACCATCCTTGATTTGTCATTATGCCAAGTAATGATTACAGGCATTGTGAATTCTACTTCTTCATTGGGCCCAATGTTTCTAAGAACTCCCACTTTCATTATTTCATTAATATGACTTTCTAATGCTTCCCTAGCTCTAGGGCTAGCTGGGTAATCTGGTATTTTTAATAGTGGAGGGTACGTTCATTCCACATTAAGAGTAATGTCCACTTTATGGCCTTTGATAGCTCCAAGCTGTTCATTATCAGAAGCAAAGGCCTCTCTGTATTGAAATAAAATTTCAATAAGTTCTTCCTTCATTTCTGATGTTAGTTCAGTACTAATTTGTGCTTCAATGAACTGATATGACACAAATTTTTCTTTATTAACATTCTTTACTTTTCTAATGACAGTTATTCCTTTTTTTATAGAGGAAAAGCAAATTTTTTCCTTTTATTTTGACCTATAGTGAAATATCTGTCTTTATGAATATGAATATCAATTCCATAAATATTGAGATAATCATTTCCAAGTATAAAGTGTTGTGAAGTACAATCATTCATAACAACAAATTCAACTTTTAATCAGATACTTCCTGCAGGATGAGGGAATATCTGTCAGCCTGTGACTCAAAACTAGAGCACAAGCATTACAGCCAAATACCATAAACCAATGGTATAGCCAGGATACCACGAAAACATGGAGCTGAGAAAAATCAGCTCAAAAGGTATCAAAAGAAAGAAGAAAACTCACCCCTTTCCAAATATATAAGTCCCATCATCATAGGACAAAGAATAACAAAGTTATTCCTGCTCAAAGTTGTTGCTGAGCATAAACCTTAATTTTCACCTCTCATCTGAAATACAGAGTAAGAGGCTTAACCCCATCAAATGGGTATGCAAAATAAATCTCTAAGGAAGGGCTATCTAATGGTACCAACCAAACTGAGCCAGCACCAGTATTACAGAAGCTATGGTCAAATTCAGGCCAAATAAGGGTGAATAAAACATTCACCTCTCATCCAACCTCTACAGTTTTATTGTGAGATACCTAAAGTGGGGTCTTTTTGGAAAGAAAATAATCAGGGCTATCTGATGGTGTCATCCATTTCTCCATATCTCCACTAGAGCAAAAGCTATAGGGCAAACAAGCCCAATACAGCTTTTGCCTAAAAACACACACATGTACAAAAAACTTGTACATGGGATAACTTTGTCATATTTAATGATAACCATACAAAATAAGATACCATTGTGTAGAGCACATACAGCGCTACACACTGATCCAGTTTTTGAGGCTGATATCTCAAGAACTGACAAAGGTATAGCTGTTTTAAGGTCAAAATCCCACATTTTGACCAATACACCCTTACCGTGGGATAATATCCCATAACCATGTTCATGAGGTGTCAAACTGACAAAGAAGCTTGTTTTTACTTCAATACCTCATAGTTCATTCAATACTGGGGTCCAATACAGGTTCTGTACAGCATTCTACGTGTTGAACACGTCAGAATCAGGTTGTGTGGTCCCCAGATGAAAATGTTCACCCTGTATTGGTGAAAACAGCCCAGATGTGGTTTCAAAGCCACATCTGAGCCCAATACAGGATATACAGGCCTTTTTTAAACCACAAACCTGTCCTAGAGAGTGAAAAATCTTCACTTCCTCCATGTGGAAAGGTCTAGCCACCTTTTCACCCCATTTCAGCATAAAAAGGGGGCTTTTCACAGCCAGAAAAGCTTTCCTCATCCTGCTCTTGAATTCCTACATAGTAAGCTTTCAAAAACAGTTTTAATCTTGGAAAATAATCAGGTTATACTATAAACTTTAGTATTGTAGTTCTTATTATAGTAATCCAACTGGTAAGACTGCACCCAGGGCTTTTAGCAGCGCTCACCACCACTATTTCTCAATAGTAAAGCCCTTTTTATTTAATTATAACCCTTATTATCTTAAAAATACCTTTATTTTAATCTTTATAACCATGTCACAAACATAGTTAAAGCTGTAACTAGCCTATTTACCACTTTATCATAGTTTCATCCTGACATTTTGGGGGCTGGCCATGTTTTTTTGAGAATTTTGGACCGTACAAGTAATTTTTTCACTTATTTATTGCTTTCTGACAATTTTTTTTATTTTTTTTAGGCATATTTTTTCTTAAAAATATATATATTATACATTTTATATTGTTAATTAGTGTATATAGCATTTTATACTCATATTATAAGAGTACTTGTCACGTGGCTAATTAACCACAAGACCTTGATTTTTGGCGTGTTTTACATATAAAAACACTTCAGCCATTAATAAGTCCTGTATTTTTGACTAAATAAGGACACCTCTGACTGTAAAAACAACAGTTGAGGTGTGGTTAAGTTTATTGTTGACTCAATTACACTTATACAGAACCACTTCATACAGATTGTACTTGAAAACCACAAGTCAATCTGGGGCATACTGGTACACAAACAGTGTAACAGGGTACCAACAGCTGTAATTCTGATGTGGAATTGTTAATTCCATTACACTGTCATTATTCAGGGAAGATTGTAGTAATATAGAAAGCCCAGAGGCCATTCTCAGACATGCAAACAGCATTTTAAGAAGTCTTAACTGACATTAAGCCCTCCTTTTCCTGTTTTTATTCAGTGGAAGAAAACTATATCCCACTAGAGACCCGGTCACAGGCAAACACACCAGTGACACCCTCAGAACCCAAGGAAAGCAAGGGAAAAGGAAAGAGGCACAGTGAAGGCCTGATTACAGCAAAGAAGTCAACACCAATAGCCACCCAGAGGAGTAGAAAACCATGAAACTCTGCAGCAATACAAGGTAAACCAACCTTGACAACTTGTACAAGGAAGATTACTATAATTAACCCAGTTGTAACCTCTAAAGGTAAATTGTCCAAATCAGCAGACAACAAATTTGTACAAGGCACAGTCAAAGGTAAATACCCTAAGAACAGAAATTTTTTGACTTCTTGCAAACACTGATATGTCACCTGTACACCTCAGAGACCTTGGCTTCCAAAGGAACAAGCCAGAGGACAGAGAAGGCTTTTCTAGAACCAGAAGACCTGAAAGAGGACACCTTAGACACAGTGGTGGATGTCAAAACAATGAGGGAGATAATATCAACCTTGCCATTCACACTCCAATTCAACAGGAACCTCAAACCAGAGGACTGGAAGGATATGGATCAAGTTCTTCAGCTCCACCAACTCCTCAAAGATTTATTGCAATGGTGAATGGACAACAAGAGGTTCAACCTAGCATCTCACTGGGCAGAACTTGGAGTAAGTTGCCAGAGGATCTGTCTCAAAGAGATAGACTTCAAGGACCTTATGGTAATCACCAAAGTCTGAAATTCTTCCAGGAAGGTCAGACTCCTGGAGGCAAGGGCAAGCAGGATAAGGGAGAATCAAGCAACTATCCAAGCTATAGAAGAACAGCTAACCCAGACAGGGCCTACCCAGATTCCTTCAGGCTCACAAGGAGCAGGCCAAATTATCTCTCCAGTGGCTTCACACCATTCAGAAACCAACAAGTCAGTGACCAGGAGTCACCATTCTTCACAATTCCAGGAGGTTTCCAGGAGAAGAAAAGGATACAAGGGGAAAAACAAGACCTCTTTCAATCAAAGGAAGAGAGAGTCAGACCCAATGATCCAGAAGTTTTTGGACTTGGTGAAAGAAGTGCACAAGAACCAGAAGTAGTTGTAAGCCACTCTATAATCAGTAGTCCTATCAATAGAAATATTACCCCCACTCAGATTGAACATAATGCTTTCTCACCTGAGAGTAACTTAAACAGTGATGCAATGTGGTTACAAATGTCCCAATATTCTGAGCAAACTTAAAAGCAGATTTCAGAACTTAAAGCAACCATGAGAGGATGAAAGAATTAACAGACTCAATGGATAAAATTGTTAAACCTCTTCAAGAAGGACATGCTCAATTGAGCAAAGCCTCTGAAGAAACCAACAAAAGACTTAATATAGTCTTTGAAGAACAACACCACTGCAGAAGGGACAGGGATTATATGGACCAAGATATAAAACAATTGCCTAATGTCTACCATAACATGAAGCTGCAACCACAAGGCCATGTTATGGATATTCCATATCACCCAGATGACATCAAATCAGATGCCATGTTGGGAAATAAGCCAAGATCTTCATCACAATTCCAGGATGGAGATAATATGTCTTATTCTGAAAAGGAAGCCTTGAGACAGCATCCTGAGGCCTCAAGCTGGCCCAAATTCTCTGGAAAAGGAGAATATGATCATATGGAACTCATAGATTATATTGATGGACTCTTCATTGATGTACCAAGCATACCAGATTACTGGATTACTGCTAGACTAAATACAGCATTTAAAGGTCATGCTAGTATATGGTACACAGAAATGAAAGAAATCCATGGCAGAAGAAACTGGCCATAGTGGAAGAGTCAGATCATCCAAAAGTACAGTAATGGTACTTGGATATGGAAAAATACCATGTCATTTGAAAATGAAAAATACTCTGTGGACAAAGATCCATATGAGTGGTGTCTTAGACAGTCTAAAAGACTTAAAGCCATTGATCCTCAGATGAACATCCAAATGAGGAATCACAAGTTTCTGACACAACTGCCAGGAGAACTAGAGCATGCAGTAAAATGCAGATGCAACCAAAATTGCACTCTGGATGACATTGCTAATACCTTACAAGACATAAGGAAAAGAACTAATATGAGGAAATTTACCCCATATAAGAGCAGTGGTTTCAAAGAGGAACAACCCTTCAGGGTAGAGTTCAAAGACAAACACAAAGAAAGAGTGGCAGAAGTGGCAAAGAAGAGTAATTTGTGTCACAATTGTTGTTCAACAGACCACTATTCCAACAACTTTCCAAAGGCAAAGAAAAAAGTCTATGCCATTGAGAAAGTCCCAGAGGAGGAATCCCCAACAGAGGATTCTGAATCAGACTCCATGGGTGATGCCATCAGAGAACCATCTGATGATGACCAAGACCCAAGAGAAGAATTTCTAGTAGAATACCAAGAGGAAACCCCACTAGAAATTCATGACATACAGTTGGAAGCAGGAATGCCACAGGATACTGCCAACAAAAGCTTGTGCAAACATACCCAAATGCACAAACATTCCTGGTCACACCAACCAGAGAAATGGAATATATACATGGAACAGCCACAAAAATGACTGTTTGTATTGACAATGCTCAACATTCATTGATCATTGATAGTGGGGCACACTGCTCCATAGTGGCCAGAAATTACCTGGATAACCACTTCCCAAATTGGGAAAAACAGCTCTTGCCAACCAAGGCAAAAAACATCAAGAGTGCATCACGAAAGATGACTTCTATTGGTACAATTATTGAAGAAATAATTATACCTCATAGGAAGGGTAATATCAGGCTCAACACAGAGTTTGTAGTGCTTGATGATGCCCACATCCAAGGGTTCTTTCTGAGGACATATTACCAAAGGATGTATGGCATAGATATTTACAATAGTAAAAACAGGCATACTACTATTGGTACCAACAAGGAGAAGAAATATTCACTTGATATATACCAGATCTCTACCCATGACCCACTTGAGGAGCTACTGAATGAATTCAGGGAGGGCCAGTTTAGCACTACCCTCACCAGTAAACAAAAACTAAGTTTACTGAAGATGCTGAGGAAGAACAGACCAGCATTTGCCATTGGTGAAGAACCATTAGGCAAGATCAAAGGCCATGATATAGAACTATATCTGGATGTGGAATGACCTTATCCACCCATGCTTAGGAGACCTACTTATCCAGAAAGTCTGGAAACCAGGAAAGAAATTGAAAAACATATCAATGAACTCCTGGACATGGATGTCATCAGAAAGATTGGACATAATGAAATAGTGGAAATAACCCCTCCTGTCCTAATCACCTGGAATGATGGCAAGTCTAGACTGTGTGGAGACTTCAGAGCTCTGAATAACTACACAAAAGCAGACAGGTACCCTATACCCAGGATACCTCATGCCTTGGATTACCTGGCAAAAGCCAAATACATAACAAAAATGGATTGTATGAAAGGTTTCCACCAAAATGGGGTTAAACCAAACTCCATGAAATTACTCAGAATAATATGCCATATGGGCATATATGAGTACACCAGGATGCCATTTGACATCAATAATGCACCAGCCCATTTCCAAAGGATGATGGACAAAATATTTCAAGAAGAAATATTGGAAGGCTGGATGGTGGTATAAATTGATGACATCATTATATACTCAGAGACATGGGAAGACCATGTACAATAAATAGACAGAGTGCTGAGTAAATGTACACTCATCAATCCGAAAATTTCACTGAAAAAGTGTCATTTTGGCCAACAAGAGCTACTAGCTCTAGGACATAAAGTCTCAGGTCTTAGTCTGGCAATTGACCAGAATAAAGTAGCAGCAGTACTGCAAAAGCCAGTACCAAAGAGCATCAAAGAGATGCAAT
Organism: Austropuccinia psidii; assembly: GCA_023105745.1. Taxonomy (NCBI): domain Eukaryota; kingdom Fungi; phylum Basidiomycota; class Pucciniomycetes; order Pucciniales; family Sphaerophragmiaceae; genus Austropuccinia; species Austropuccinia psidii. Next base: position 47,347,947 of record JALGQZ010000009.1, read on the forward strand.
CTTTCCTTGGGTTTGCTAGCTACTACAGAAACCACATCAAGAATTTTTCCCACATAACTAGTAGTTTATACAAGTTATGTTCAAAAGATGCAGTTTTTGAAATTACCAAGGAAAGGAGGTATGCATATGAGAGGATCAAACATGAACTCACAAATGCACCTGTGCTCATCTTGCCTGACTTTGAACTACCATTTAAGCTATACATAGATGAAGCATGTAGCCAAGGTTTAGGAGCAGCCCTTCACCAAAGACAAATTGTGGATGGTGAACCAAGAGAGGGAGTAATATTTTACATCTCTAGGCAACTGAAAGATTCAGAAGCCAGGTATGGGCCACCCAGACTGAATGTATATGCTTAGTCTGGGCTCTGGAAAAACTCCATTATTATTTGGAGGGTGCAGTCTTTGAAGTCTACACAGACTGTACATCCTTGAAGTCTTTACTAAACATGAATACTACAAATAGACAAATGCTTAGATGGCAAATAGCCATCCAGGAGTATAGTGGGAATATAACCATCATATCAAAGGAAGGTAAAATCCATACCAATGCAGATGGTCTTAGCAGACGGCCACTGGAAAATTTCAAAAGCAATCCAGCTTATGACCCTGAAGTTGCAGCCAAGATCCCTATCCAGTTCATGGAGATAGATAGGAAGAAGAACTGAAGACTTTATGAATGGGCACCAGAAAGTGGTACCTTTGACAGTGGAAACACTAATGCAGAAGGAACAGAAACTCCCATACTGGGAATAAGCTCCTCAGAACTGCACAATGAATTTTTCAGTGCACTACTAAAGTCATATGCCAAGCACAAACAGTGTGGCATCTTACTACAACCCCTTCAACAAAAATACAGGAGCCCAGACCTGGAATCCCAGCTGGAAGAACCCTGGTTGAGGGCCTACAAGGATAACAAGTTCTTCCTTGTAGATGGCCTGCTTTACCACAGAGAAAAGCATACAAGTGCACTCACAGTGGTAGACAGAGATCACATCTCCCTGATTCTGCAGTAATGCCATGACTTCCCCTATATGGGACACATGAGTGAAGACAGGACCAAATAGAGGGTAGCAAGCACAGCTTGGTGGCCCAAGTGGGAACAACAGTTGAGTGAATACATCAACACTTGTGAAAGATGCCAAAACGCAAATAGGAAACATGGGAAGAAGTATGGATTACTTCAACACATAGAAGAACCCAAACACCCATGGGAAACCATCAATATGGACTGGGTCACAGGACTTGTCCCAGGAGGCAAAGAAAACTACAATGCCTGTTTAATCATAGTTGATAGGTTAAGAAAGAGTATGAGGTGTCTACCATGCCATAAAGAGGACACAGCCATGGATACTTCTCTGCTATTCTGGAATAAGATCATATCTACCTGTGGATTTCATAAGATCATCATTAGTGATAGGGCCCAAAATCCACAACTGAATTTTGGAACAACTTGTATGAAATGCTTGGCACCAAGCTTGCATTTTCCACAGATTACCATCCACAAACAGATGGCCTAGCTGAAAGAATGCTCCAGACAATGGAGGCCATCCTTAGAAGGTTCTGTGCCTATGGCATGGAATACAAGGACCATGAGGGATACACCCATGAATAGGTTCCCCTCCTACCAGCTGTCCAACTGGCTTATAATACAAGCCAGCACTCTACCACAGGAAAAACACCTGCACTGGTAGAGAAAGGGTGGAATTCCCTGTTGCCTGTGGATCACTTGAGGAGGAATCTTCTGACCATCCACCCCACATCCAAAGACTTCTATGATATGTGGAAGAGTGCTTGTGACACAGCAGCCAGATGCATAGCTGAGGTAAAGGAATATAACAAGCAGATGTGGGACAAGACACACATGGAACCTGACTTTAAGGAAGGGGACCAGGTGTTAGTGTCTACACTAAACTTTAATAATCTTAAAGGACCTAAGAAAATGAGAGACTCATTTTTAGGGCCCTTCACTATCATTAAATTTATAGGGAAAAATGCAGTGGAAGTCAAACTCACAGAGGAATATTCTAGGAAACCCCCAGTCTTCCCACTGAGCTTAGTCAAGCCATATTTCCAGACATAGGAGGATAAATTCCCCTCCAGGAAGAATAACCCCACACCACCAGAAATAGTGGAAGTGGAAGGCTCCCCTGGACCAGTGAAGAGAATCATCAAGGCCAGGAAGATCAGACTTATTGGCAAGGATCAGAGACAGTACTTAGTCAGATCCAAGAACCAGACAGCTGATAAAGATAAATCGCTGGAAGAAGATGCCATACCAGATGGGAACCTTCATTTAAGGAGATTCAGAGCCTCTAGGAGGACTGAACAGTCTAATCAATGATGAGCCTTTTTTAGAGGGAGGGTATGTCAGCCTGTGACTCAAAACCAGAGCACAAGCATGACAGCCAAATACCATAAACCAATGGTATAGCCAGGATACCACCAACACATGGAGATGAGCCAAATCAGCGCAAAAGGTATCAAAAGAAATAGTAAACTCATTCCTTTCCAAATATACAAGTCCCATCATCATAGGACAAAGAATAACAAAGTTATTCCTGCTCAAAGTTGCTGCTGAGCATGAACCTTAATTTTCACCTCTCATCTGAAATACAGATTAAGAGGCCTACCCCATCAAATGGGTATGCAAAATTAATCTCTAGGGAAGGGCTATCCAATGGTACCAACCAAACTGAGCTAGCACCAGTATTACAGAAGTTATGGTCAAATTCAGGCCAAATAAGGGTGAATAAAACATTCACCTCTCATCTAGCTTATACAGTTTTAGTGTGAGATACCTAAAGTGGGGTCTTTTTGGAAAGAGAACAATCAGGGCTATCTGCTGGTGCCATCCATTCCTCCATATCTCCACTGGAACAAAAGTTATAGGGAAAACAATCCCAATACAGCTTTTGCCTAAAAACATGCACATGTACAAAAGACTTGTACATGGGATAACTTTGTCATATTTAATGATAACCATTACAAATAAGGTACCATTGTGTAAAACACATACAGGGCTACACACCAATACAACTTTGAGGTTGATATCTCAAGAACTGACAAAGTTATAGCTGGTTTAAGGTCAAACTCCCACATTTAACCAATACAGCCTTACCATGGGGTAATATCCCATAACCATGATTATGAGGTGTCAAACTGACAATGAAGCTTGTTTTTACTTTAAGACCTCATAGTTCATTCATTACTGGGTCCCATACAGGTTCTGTACAGCATTCTATGCGTCATACACATCACAATCAGGCTATATGGTCCCCTGATGAAACTTTTCACCCTGTATTGGTGAAATCAGCCCAGATGTGGTTTCAAAGCCACATCTGAGCCCAATAAAGGCTATACAGGCCTTTTTTAAACCACAAACCTGTCCTAGAGAGTGAAAAAAATCTTCACTTCCTCTACGTGGAAAGGTCTAGCCACCTTTTCACCCCATTTCACGATAAAAAGGGGGCTTTTCACAGCCAGACAAGCTTTCCTTATCCTGCTCTTGAATTCCTAAGTAGTAAACTGTCAAAAACAGTTTTACTCTTGGAAAATAATCAGGTTATACTATAATCTTTAGTATTTTAGTTCTTATTATAGTAATCCCACTGGTAAGACTGCACCCAGGGCTTTCAGCAGTGCTCACCACCACTATTTCTCAATAGTAAAGCCCTTTTTATTTAATTACAACCCTTATTATCTTAAAAAAACCTTTATTTTAATCTTTATAACAGTGTCAGAAACATAGTTCAAGCTGTAACTAGCCTATTTACCACTTTGTCATAGTCTCATCCTGACAATATCATTTCTACTTCAAAAATGTCCAAGGGGTGCATATCTTGGCTAGCACTTCTGAATTTTATACCTTCAATGGGCATTAAGCTTTCTTTCCAATTTGTATGCATCCTGTCAAGGTGATTGATTCCACCATAAGTACAATAAGCACCTCAGTCAAGATGTAACTTGGCTTCTCTGTTGTTTATCACAATATTAGTGATACAAGATGCTCCAGCTGTAAAACCTTTACCTCTTGCATTCTTTGTTTTCTGCATTTTAGCATCTTGCACATGTATGAGATCCATACATTCATCACTGTACTGTGGTAAGTGAGTATTCAGTTCTGTGACTTCAAAGGAAACAGTAATATTTTCTATACTAAGTTCATCTGGTACTTCTTCTTCTTCAGAAGGCTCAGACTCACTGTCATCATTTGTTTATTTTGTGTCTTCAACTTTATCTATTTCTATCCCATTTATTCTTGTCGTTTTAGGACAAGTGTTTGCCAAATGATATGTACTTCCACTTTTATGACATTTCAAAGGAGCTTTGTCATGTTTTTCATTGGGTTTTGGAATTGTCTTCCCACTGGTCTTGCTATCCATTGGGTGTTTATACCAATTCCTTCCAATTTTTGTCCTGGCTGTGATTTCTTACATGGCATTGATATAATCTTCTGTAGAGAAAGGCTCAATACTTCTGCTTCTTATAGCATGCTCAAGGTCACCACCACATTTTCTTAATATCCTTTTATGAATCATTGTTTTAGAAATATCAGGATGAAGAGCAGTTAATCTGTCTTTCTGTTTAAGAAACCAAGACATTGGCTTGTCCCTCTCAATATTAAAAATGGCTTCAAAAGAATTTTCCACTTTAAATCTCCAGGAATCATTTTTCCATTTATAAATGATTTGTTCTTTCCACCAAGGCCAAGAATCTTTACCATTGTCTTGCCTCATTTTGTAATACCATTTCCTTGCTGATTTGGTAAACAGGTAGTGTAATCTGGCACTTATGTATTCATCTGGTATGTTAAAGTCTTCTTTTAACATATCAATTGTTTTCATAAATTCCATATAATTATATTCTCATTCACCACTTGTGAGCCTTTGAGATATGAACGCATATCCAAAAAGCTCACAGCAAAATTTCTGTAATAATGATACTTATGATAATTATCTCAAAAATTAGTAAAATACCATAAATAAGTATAAAATCTAAATTAATTCAGAATCTAATGAATAAAAATTTCAAATAAATTACACCATTAGATTCCACATGTTAAAATACACATATTTAACTTTTATGGAATATCTGAAAAGTCAATAATTACTGAAGTATAAGTAATAATACCCTTAAAAAGGTAGAAAACCTCATTTATCTCACAAACCAATGAAGCAACATGTGAAATAAATTGTACTTTTTGGATTCTCAATAAACATCTACACATAAAACAATTTTAAAGCTAATCTCTAAAGTCAATACTTAAGGAATTAAGCTGAATATATGCACTTTTTTTGGTCAATGCATATATTCATGGTGTTTAGATAATATCTCTTAAGATATACAAGATAGAGAGATAAACCAAAAGTAAAGTCACCATGTAATTACTGCAGGAATACAGATATAAACTTTGTCTAACAAGCTATAAACAAGGTTAAAACTTGAAATGGATTATTGAATAAAATCAATAGATCTGTTGACCACTTTGTTGTAAAAGTGGTCCAAACTTAAAAATAAGTAAACAGTTAGATTCTAATAGTGCATTAGTGCAGATTGATGTAATCTTTATTACAATATTCAAGGTATAACCCCTTGAAATCATGGTTTGAAGTTTAAAATATTAAATTTCAACAGAAAAGATGAGTTACAAGAAACATCATCAGAAATAGAGTTTTGATGATGTAATTAAATTCTCTTGGCCATTTGATAAGTACATGCCAAGCTATCAGAATCCACTCTTAGAATAGCTTTAGCGTGTATAGCTTAAATGTTATTAATGATTAAAGTTTAAGCTTAAACTTAATCATTTATGATCACTCACTGTAATCTTGTTTTAAGTTTAACAGTCATATAATTGATAAAACTGATTAATACTATTATATTATGATTAATACTAATAAAGTACACAAATGTTAGACTTCTTCCAAGCGTATGAGGTCATCAAGCTTAGAGTTACAGTGATAACTCTAAATGGCGTAATAATGAGGTAAGATGGTTTGATCATGATGTAATCATCACTAAACCTTGAAATATTGATCAATTCTAGTAGAAAGAATAAGTACACGTCTACTAGAAGCCTTCTGGACTCTAGAAGGGAGGTATTTACTATAAATAGAGCTCTTCTTGCTCTATTTTCCCCTCAGGCGCTTACAAAACACTAAAAAATTAAAACAAAAAGGTAATTTCTTTATTCTTTATATATAGAACTCTTATATTATTAAAGACCAAAGATCATCCGTATTATAATCATCATTCTTGACATGATTACTTCAATTATTTAACTGTTTTGTTCAAATTTCTCTTAAAAACCTCAAATCCACGTAAAATCAAGATAAATTCCAATTTCTCTCAATTTTTATTGTAAATACAATTTAAATAAGTTGTATTTTTATTTTTTGGTGGAAATCATTCAAAATTATTATATTAAGTATTAAAAGTACGTTATTTCTTCTTATTATAATAATTTTCTCTCTATTATTACTCTAATAATTCTTTAATTGATATAAATAGTATTTATATCAATTTATAACTTTAATATTAGTAATGTTGTTGTTATTAATTGTTTTTATTAATAAAAAGCATTTTTTAAGCCTTTATTATTTGGTGGTAACAATAATAAAGTGTTTTAAATATATTCATTATCTTATATTAATATATTTATTTATTATATTTTTTTAATATAAATTATAATATTATATTTATTTAATAATATAGTTATTTTTACGCCATAATTATAATAATTCTTTATTATTATAGTTATTTTTTATCTTATTTATCATTCATAAGGACATTCATAGTACAATAAGTAAAATATTAGTAATTTTTACTTATTGTTTCATAGTTAAACCTTACACCACTGAAGGTTGGTCGTTCCTCTAATCTTGGAATGTCTTTAGAATTACAAGCAGTCTCCACTTCTGCATTACTTGAAATTTTATGATGTAAGTCATTATTCAAGTTTAGCAAATTTCTTTCAAGAATTGGTGTGGACTGTCTTGGCAAATCATTCCTCAGTGATATATTATCAATACTTGATTGAATATCTCCTTTCAATTCAAGTCTTGCTTTATTGCTTTTTTCCAATTTTTCTTGGAAAAGAGCTTCATTGTGGCCAGTTGAGTCTTTCAAGTTCTGAACTTGTATTCTTAATTCTTTCAGCTGTCTAGCTATAAAGGAAATATAATTGCCATCTGGTTGATTGAGAAAAGTAACTTTAGACTCAATTCTTGCACAAATTTGCATCAAATACAAGATATTTTCTTTATTCACATTTTCTAGACCAATTATGGTCTTTTGTGACTCTTTTACTTGTAATATCTCTCTACCAAACTTCTGTTGGATATACTCAAAAATATTAAACTTTGCTAAAATTTCTTTATTACAAGTTTCAAAATGAGTTACAAGCTTTACAAGGTCTACTTATTTGGAAAATATTGGTTCAATCTTTCCTCCTCCTTTTTTTTGAATTCCATCAGAGTTCTTGCCATATTGAACACATTTTCCATGGCTGTCTTCTCTTTCTTGGGAATTCTGTAATTCTTTGGGTAAGGCTTGTTCCACTTGGATTTTGCCTTTTGCTTTCCCTTCTGATTGCTCTTTGGGGTTTTCTTGTCCTTGTTTGGCATTTTTTGAGGCGTATTTTTGCTTGTGGAGGCTTGGGGAGCTTCTACTGGGCTGTTGTCCTTTCGTTGGGACAACTTCTTCTTCTGGTCCTCTGACAACATGCTTTGGCTTTTCAACCAAGCTTTTATCTGTTGGACTTGTCCCTTGCAAGACATGGGTGTCCAACCCCTCAGAAGTTCTTCTGTCTTTTCTGGGCCCATGAGCTTCTTCACTTGAAGATAAGAGTTCATTGTTACTATCCAAAGACGTGGAAGAACTTCCCACTCCTGCTTCTTTGCCGCCATAAAGGAGCTCTTGTACTGAGACTGGTATATCTCTATTGCTGCCTTCTGGAAATGATTCAGGTCTGACACCAGGAATAGCAGTTATGTCATCTTCTGGACTCTCAATAAGAGTGTCAAAGGTGTTGGCTAACCTTTGGGAACTGGTGGAAGTTCTGGCATCCTCCATTTGTGCCTCTCCTCTGGGCTGACATTCTTGTCTTTTGGATTTTTGACTTGAATGTCCTGTCCAGATCCATTTGATTGGAAGGGGTAGTTCCTTCCTCTTCTAGCAGGAGTCATTTCATGTCAATTTTAAGAAAAAATGGACCAAGAAATGAATTGAATTCACCTGCTTGACCTTTGAAGGGTTCTTTGGTAATTAAACCCCTTAGTGCTGGGCTGGTTTGAATTTCAATACTAGACTCTGATGCCTCAGAGTCTGAAGAACTTTATCTGATGGATTACACTAGAGAAAAGTAAAAATATAAGTTATTTAATCCAAAAATAACTTATAAACTCAACTTATTGAATAAAGTTGTTTTAATGTAATTTATGGCAAATTATGTCAAAATTAAGGAAAAATGTCTAAAGATTAAAGAAAAAAATGTTTTTAATAAAGATTTTTAAAAAAATTATTTTATTTTATATTGTATTTAAACAAATAATAATTACGCAATTAATAATTTATTAATCAAAATTGTATAATAATTCACTTTATACTAGAATGACTCAAAGAATAAATTTCAAGTCTGTGATGTGAAAGGGCCACTGGTTAGACAAAAGAAATTTATTCCAATTAGCTCAATAGTATATTGTTGCAAACAATATTCTTAAGAAAAAAATAGCTTGATTAATATTTTAAAGATTATTTATAAGGGATAAGTCCCGAAAAAAAGCCAATATTAAGAAAAATATGGCAATTTTACATCAAAAAAGAATAAAATAAGGTCCAGAATATGATTTATGTCCCAAAAATTGGTTAATACCATGGCCAGGCCCCCAAATGTAAGGTTTGCTTATGAAACTCTTGATAATAGTAACTATATGAAGAGTACTATGACTGTACTCAGTAGAAAAATATAATAGAACAAAATATTATAGCCACAAATCAATTATAATTCTTAAAAAAAAAAATTAATTATTGTTATATAATATAATAATAAAAAAAGCTAATAATTATAATAAATTATAATTATTATATTATTGTTATAGTCATTGACAACTATAACAATAAGAAGTGTCAAGCTCTTGGTGAGACAATTACATGTGGAAAATATAAATATTTGACCACTTTAAATTGTAAGGTGTGGATATGAAACTTTGATTAAAAATCAAGTACTTTTCCTGTCCTCAAAATTTGTATAAGGTAAAAATCAATTAAAAATAGTAAGAAATATTATTTTTAAGAGAAAACACGCCAATTTTATTTTTTATAACTTTATTAGTATAAAACAATAATATTATAAAAATTTATTGTTTTACCAACAATAAAAATTTATCCAAAAAATACTCTACAAGAGATATTTTAAGGCTACAAAAGAAATTTCTTCAAGAGCAATTTCAATTGGAATTAATTGAGCAAAGAACTGCAAGCAATTAATCAAAGAACAAAGTCTTTGAAAAGAATATTAAAGAGAAAACACACCCAAAAGTGACCAGAGGGAATTTGGAAACAAAGTGACAAAGTTTACAGTGATGAAAGATGCTTTAATTCACTTTTGGGGTGGTTCAGGGGTAAAAATGATTATAAGAGTTACAAACAATGATTATAATGATTTTTTCACGTGGTTAAAAGGATTAAAATGATTTAAAAATGGTGGTTGGAATCTTTTATTGATTGGTTTAACAGTGTTTAAACTAATTAATAAAAGGAAAAGATTCTAACATGAAGAGAAAAGTGGGGCAAAGAAGACATTCTTTTATAGCCACCAATTCTCTTACTCAAAAAGTAAAATTTACTCTTGTTAGTCGTGAGAAACAGTCTGACAACAGAAAAGCCAATTATGGCATCATTGAACCCTGGTTCAGACCAAAAAGGGCTGGTTTAAGCCATTTTTAGCCATTTTAGACCCTTAAATCAGCCATTACGTTAGCAATACCAGACCTAGAGCCTTCAAAACACGTCAGAATGTGTGTCAGAGGCGTAGAAACCAGCTAAAACTGTTTTTACTATGATTGTTTTATCTTAAGGGTAGTTTTACCCTCTTGGCAACAGCTAAAACTACCCCAGTTGGTATCAAAACCTCATCATCAATTGAGTTCACAGACCCTGTAACTCAATTCCAGGCCAAAAGTGATGAACCTTTGCGTTAATTTTAACATCCCACGCCTGTCAGCAAGGAATTTGGGGGTCTAGCTCCCCCTTAGAGCTGGAGTTCCTTTTCCCCCCCAAATTTAATCTTTCCAATTTATTTTTCCTTTAATTCCTCATCATGTATTTTACTTATAATTTACATATGTAATTCAATTCAATTGTACAGTACAATACAGTAATAATTGACACCTCATATGTAAATCAAAGTTCACTTATGTAATACACGCGCACATTTTGACATTTCAATCGAATTCAATTGAAAATACTTCAATTCCTCATAACTTCTAAACTAAACACAACACCTCAATTTTAACACAAAAATTGATGGTTAACACCACATGTGGTGTGAATTAAATTAAAGTTTTGAGGATTTTCAACTTTTGTATTGAAAATACTAAAAACTTAATTTAAGCTTATTTAGAGTTGAGTTACAAGAATTTCACTCAGAGGTGACCCCACCTGATTTTTTATGAGGAATCCAATGGTAAAATAATTTTGTGTGTTTATTTATTGGATAAAAAGTTATAATAATTTTTATTTAACTTTTTTCCAAATTTATTTATTTTTTCACAATTTTGTTAAAATTTCATTTTTACTTAATTTTTTCAAGTATAAATGTAATTTTATACTTACAAAATTTTAATATATTTTTATTTTTAAATTGTAATTAATTTTTATTTTTAATATAATTTTATATTTATATTTTGATTTTTATTTTAATCATATAAATAAATTTATTTTATTTATATTAATATGTTATTTTTGTATTTGTGGTCTTTTGGGTATATGAAATTACCTATAAGGCTCACATAAATAATATAGATATTATTTATCAAAAGAAATTATAAAAGAAACTGTGCATATAGAATTCTTATAAGAAGATTCTATATAAAAAAACTAATAATAGCTAAAAAAAATTATAGAATTTTAGAGAAAAACTTACTTATAATATATATTTAATACAACAGTTATTATATTAAATAATTATTATAAGTTAAAAACAGGTCCAAAATCAATATTTAGAAAGATAAAACAGCTTTTCATAATTAAAAAATATGATTCAAGAGTTTTTAAGAGGAATTTGTGGATTTTGAAAGATATTTTCAAGACAATAATTTTATAAAATAAAATATATTGGTGGTGATTACAACAACAATATGAATTCTATAATTTCAATTCTTTAATTTAGAATTAATAAAGAATAAAATAACTTGAGAATCACTTTAATAATAAGATTTCATATGTGATAAAATCTTACCTGTTTAAATGTCTAATATGATTGGATTGGATTGAATTTTTTGCACAAAAACAGTGAGGAATAGAATCTTTTTATGTCTGCAGAGAAGCTCTCCTGATTCATAATGGATATATAGGGCGTTCTCAAGTCAAAACTGAAAAACCATGCTTGAAAATAAGATTCTTAACTTAAGGTAGCTTATTTTTAATTCCAATTTAAAGTTACTGGTGTTATTCTTAGCTCCAAGTAGCTTTAATCCTCATTTAAGTTAATTATTTAAGCTTGAATATAAGATAAGTTTACTTATATTAAAGTTCATCACATGAAAAACTTAAAAAAAAGGTTTCAAGTAAAAATCTCTTAAGCTCAATTTTTGATTAATTTTTACACAAATATTGATTTTCTATAAGTGTAATTAAAAGAGTATATTTGAAGGCTAATTACCAATAAACCCTGTTTAGAAAGTATACTTAAACTTTGATATATACACAGATAACATTGAATTGTAAGCTGTGTGAAACATTCAAGAAAATCCATCAAGATTTGGATTTTTAATGAATTTTTGAAGTTATTGCTATTTTTCCATGTAAAATAGCAATACACTTTAAAACTTAACTTTTGATAAGGTTTTAATGTGTGTAACTTTAAATGTTTAAGCATATTTAAGCTTTGAAAGCTCTTAAAACTTTAATCCCAAGCCTGCATATTGGGATTTACCCTTTGGCAGTTTCAAATTCCTGTCCAAATTGGGATCAAAACAGTTTAAACTTTAAGTTTGGATCAAAGTCTAATCTTAAAGTTGCAATAAGGTTGAAATTCCTCCAATACAGGTGGAAAACCTTAATTGAATCCTTTCAGATCCAAAAAGTGGGGTACCCCAGCTCTGTTTGGTCTTTTTCCTTTGTCCCACCTTTTTTGTGTGGATTTTGCCTTTTTATTTATTTAAAGCCATACTATGGCCTTGTACCCTTCTAAATTGAGCTCACGCAGGATTTACATCCTGTATGGAAAATCCCTAGCCAATTCAGTAAATATACACAACACCTCTATTTTAACTATAATTTTGGTAAGCTTGCATAAACCTTATGCAACTTTAAATTTAAGCTTAAATTCAAAAAATTTGTAAAAATGTTAAAAAAGCTACACTAGTACTGTGAAATTCTTTAATCTTCCAATAACTTAAGAAAGAATCATTTTCTGGGTATAACACCCTATGGGTGTACCCTAGGTTGTTTTTTGTAATGAGTCCAAAAATGACATAATAATTATAACTTTGTTTATCGAAACAAAAGTTATACTTATTTTGTGATTTTTTATTTTAATTTCAGCTTGAAAGTCTGTCCATGACTAAATAAGCTGTATATAAAGCTATTTGTGGCTTTATGGGTATGTCATATATGCCTCACAGGCTTGCAACCTTTGTCCTGTAATTGAGTCACAAGGTCTGTGTCTCAATTGATGATGAGGTTTTGATACCAACAAGGGAAGTTTCAACTGTTTCCAAGAGTGTAAAACTACGCTTAAGATAAAAAAATCATAGTAAAAACAGTTTGAACTGGTGTTCATGTCTCCTACACATATTCTGAAGTGTTTTTAAGGCTTAAAGCAAGGTATTACTATAGCAATGACTGATTGAAGGGTCTGAAATTGCTAAAACCAGCCCTTTTTTGGTCTAAACCAGGGTCCAATGATGCCATAATTGGCTTTCCTGTTTTTGGAGTGTTTTCCATGACTTACAAGAGTAAATTTTACTTTTGAAGTAAGAAAATTAGTGGATATAAAAGAATTTCCTCTTTGTCCCACTTTTCTCTTCATGTTAGAATCTTTTCCTTCTGTAATTAGCTTTAACACTGTTAAACCAATTAATAAAAGATTCCAACCACCCTCTTTAAATTATTCTAAGCCTTTTAACCACATGAAAAAATTATTATAATCATTGTTGGTAACTCTTATAATAGTTTGTACCCTTGAACTACCCCATAAGTGAATTAAATCATCTTTCATCACTGTTAACATTCTCACTTTTTTTCCAAATTCACTCTGGTGACTTTTGGTTGTGTTTTCCCTTTAATATTATTTTTAAAGAATCTTTCCTTATATTAATTTCCTGCATTCCTTTTCCCAATTAATTCCAATTGAAATTGCTCTTGAAGAAATATCTCTTGTAGAGTATTTTTGGATAAATTTTTATTGTTGGTAAAGCAATAGATCTTTATGATATTATTTTTTATAATTATAAGTTTAAAAAATGAAATTGGTGTGCTTTCTCTGAAAAATGTTATTTTATATTATTTTTGATCAATTTTTACCTCATACAAATTTTGAGGACAGTAAAAGTACTTTTTTTTAATAAATGTTTCATATCCACACCTTTCAAAATGCCTCAAATTTAATAATCTTATTTTCTTTCCTCAGAATTTGATGATTAAAGAAAGGTCCATACTCATCCCAAATGAATCAGCTAGTAAGCTCTTGGTACCTCATTGAATTATCATTCTGCATATTCAAAACTCTTCACCAAACAGGTTTATGTCTTATTTTTGTTTGATGGATGTTCCTCAAGAAGTAATCATATTTATTTAACAATATAAAAACTTATTTAAACAATTGTTTCATAAGTAAACATGGAAAAAAGAAATTCTGAAACCAAAAGTGACTTATCAAAACATTTTTGTGCAAAATCATAATAAAGAATATGAATTCTGAATTCCAACAAAATTTCATTGATTTTATGAAAGATTTTTTAAGATAAGTTAGAAATAAATTCAAAGTATGGAGAAGAAACCTTTAGCTTTCTCAATTTACAAAAAACCTGTTCTTTTCATTTGCAGGATGTGTAAGATGTGACTATGAAACTGATGATAATATTACTATTAATCAACAGTACTATGTCTGTTCTTATGAAATATAATAAAAAATTATTATAACCACAATTAAATAATTATAAAATTATTTCTTTCACATGTTATACACTACTAGTGATTATAACAGTGAGCAGTAATTGTCTACAAGAATCAATTACAAGAAGAATTTAATAATAAAAACTTCTTTTATTAAAATAATAAAACTTATTTCAATATATAATTATCTTTTACAAGAAAAATTGTAAAGATAATTCTTGAAGAAAACTACTACTAGAGAAAAACTTTAATAATTAAAGATAAATGACTCACTAATACTCCAAAGAACTTATTGATAGATAAAAGTAGAGAAATTTGACGTGGAATTGTGGATTTAAGGGATCAAAAGGATTTATAACCGTATTACAACAATATATAGTTGGATTCTATGATTTCACGTCTTTCTGGTTGATTCTGAAAGATTGAAAACACTTAAGAATAGCTGTAACTAATACTTACTTGTTGGTAATAATGATTTAATAAATTGATAAGATGATTCTTGGAAAAAACAGCAAGAGGAGGCCTCTTTTAAGTCAACAACAGCTCACAGAGGCGTGCCATGGAGCAAACTGAAAAACCAATGAGTGAGAAAACAATAAACCCTTTTGTTTTATTGATTGCATCATTATTTGTCACATAACATTATCATAATTACTTATTTGATGCTTTTATGTGACTATCAACCCCAATATGGTTAAGAATAAAAGGATTAACACTTGTAAATCTTCTTTTATTCTAAAATAATCATTGATTTCTCAAAGTTATCAATGTTATTGCCAATTTCATCACAGATTGTAATTACTGTGAATTTTTGAAGATTCAGTGTTTCACGTAGAATAACCAAAAATGGACTGTAAGTAAAACATTTCATTTTACTAGTAAAACTGTAATTCTTTTCGGTTGTACCATAGATAATATAGTTCGTCTTTAGTCCTGAAAGTTTCAGAAAGATTAATTAAGAATTGTATTTTTAATGAATTTTTGAAGTTTTTACCTCATTTCTACGTAGAATTGCAAATAGCAGTATTTTGCTGGTTGCTATGAGGTAAATCAATGAATATATGTCCAAAAAGGGTTTTAATTACTCTTTTAGGGTCTAGTCATGGAAAGTCATCAAGAATTGACGTGGTTACAGGAGTGTAAGTAGCTTTTTACCTCCTTGGCATGTCAAAATAGCAGGTTATTTGCTCTTTTCTGGTGTTTTACAGTAGTTGTAACTTGGTAACCAAGTTCCCAAAGAGTTTTAGTTTACAAATTGGGCCAAGATGAGCCATGGATCCATGCTCTGGAGCTATCCACGCCTCTGAGGCCTCAAAGGTTGGGTACCCTGGCTCTCTTTGATGTCTTTTGTCCCCCTTACTTATTTTTCACGTAAAAATAGAAAATTAAGCTTCAAGTGAGATATCCACTATGGGTGTACCAAAAGTCCATGTAAGAATACCATGATATTAAGTGCTCAAAACATGCATAACACTATTCTTAGTGTATATGTAACATGGGATTTCTCACTCTCCCATTATTTTGGCTAAAAATCAAGAAAAACAAAAAATTTCACAGATCTTTTATGTGGTATTAATGATGTGGTATTGAAGTATTTTCTATTTTACCACCTCAAATACTTAAATTGAGCTTATTCACTCTATGGAGCTACCCTAGGTGAATTTTTGTGTAGAATCCAAATCTGGTCTTAAATCCATGGATTTACTTACTCAATAAAAAGTTATTCATCTTTTCTGAAATTGAAAATGATGAATTTTGGATATATGCATGGCTTATGAGTTGTGCATAATTCAAAATTTCTTTTTAAGATAATTGTGGCCTTTTTGGGTATGTAAAATATACCTCAAGGCTCACAGGATATATTTGACAAGTACCTGGAGGAATGTCATATACTAACTGAATGTGACTTTATATTTCTCATTATTGGAGATAGAATAGAATAAAATCGTTTTTTCTTAAATATTGATAAATCCCATCCAGGAAAAAAATATTCAAAATTTGTTGAAATTCTCAATACCTTACCATAGTAGATCAAAAAAGGCAAAAGGATACAAAAACAACACATTGAGATGTATACATCAAATAATTTTGAATCTGAAAATGATAACAGTATCTTGAAGAATTAAAAGGACATACACTCCTCTGTTCTTCAATAGTTCAGAAAACCTTTAAACAACCTTAGATAAATTCTTTTTAAATAATAAATTTATGAGTTATGGCTGTAAAAACATATTTCTGAAGATTTTTAGTTCTCCCATCAAATTGTTTGGATAGTATCTTGATCTTTCTGAAACAGGCACATCAAAATAATTAAAAGAATCAATTGAAAAACTCAAAAAATCAGTTCATATTATCTCAACATCAAATACCTCTTGACCAACATTCAAATTAATTAGTGAAATAAATTATTAACCCCAAAGAAAGACTCATAGACAAAATATTCAACTGGATGGATTTCAACATTACCAATCATATTTTCAATATTGAAACATAAATGCTTGTATTATGATTTATTCATAAATACAATAGATGACAAGGCTTTAAGGAGAAAACAAATAGGCTCAATGGCTCAAAAGGAAGAATAAAAGTTAATCATTATTATGAATTCAATAGATAAGAAGGATATTCTAAATATTTCTAAATTATTATTTTGACTTATTCTTATAAAATAACTGAATTTGTTAGTCTTAATTATTTGTGAATATTTGGGAAAATTCTTGTTGAAATGACTAGCTCTTTTTCTAATAAATATAAAGCTTCTTGATATCTTTTTGACTTCAATTGATGTATTTAAGGGTGATTTTTATCCATAACTTTACTTTGTAATTTCTTGTTATTCAATCCTCCTTGAAACCTGTATGAAAGATAAAAATGAATCCTCAAGGGACTCACAATTATTTTATTAAAAAGAGAAAGAATATTCTGAGCATGGAAGCTATTCTTGTAAGGTTTTACTAAAAAACAATAAGTAAAAATAACAAATATTTTACTTATTTTACTCTTAATTTCCTAGCTTTAATTAATAATAAGATTTAAAATGATTATAATAATGAAGAATTATTGTAATTATGGAATAAATATTTATATTATTCAAAAAAGAATAAATTAATGAAATAAGATAAATATATTAATATTTTATGATTAATATATTTATGGAAACTCATTATTGTTACAAATGAATAATAAATGTATGAGTAATTTATATTTAATAATAAATAACAATTATAAAATTAATATTACCAATATTAAACTTATATATTAATATAAATACTATTCATATTAATAATAAAATCATTAAAAGTAATAATAAAGAGAAAACAACCTACTTAAAACACTTAAGATAATAATTTTAGATGTTTTTATGCCTAAGAATGTAAATAAAGCTTATTTGAATTGTATTTAAAATAAAGAATAGAGAGAATTACAGCTTTTACTATTTTATGTGGATTTAGAGATTTCAAAAAAAATTAACAAATGACAATATAATACTAATTTGTTCAAAAATGAAATATTGAAACCTATAAGATGAAGCTTTGTTTTTCAATAATATGAGAGTTTTATATTAAGGAATAAAGAAATTTACCTTTTATTTTATGATTTTATTGTATTTGTTGCATGTGAGGGGGGAAAAGAGGAAGTAGAGGTCCCTTTATGGTAAAGATCTTTCCTTCTAATAGAGTTTTATTGATTTTATCCACTGTAATTAATAAATATTATAAGTTTTGGTGATTATTACCTCATTATCAAACTGTTTTTATCACATTATTACACCATTTTTAGAGTTATCACTATAGCTCTACTTGGATGAAATATTAAGCTTGGAAAATGACTTATTCTCATTTATTATAGTAGTTTTACTTATGACGAAATAATATCCACAAGCATTATCCCTTATTTAACCATTAAACTTAAATTAATATTAGAGTTATTGATCAGAAATGATCATTTTTAAGCCTTAACTTCAATCCTGAATAACATTTAAGTAATTCATGCTACAGAAATTCAGATAGTTAATGATTATAGCTTTTCATGTACTCAATAATCATTCAAGAGTATTTATTTGCATCATAAAGACTCTATTTTTGATGATTTCTCTTGTAACTCCACTTTTCCATTGAAATTTACTGTTTTGGCATTCAAATCATGATTTCATGGGGTTTTACCTTGAATATTGTAATATAAATCATTTCATTCCTCCCTTATAAGCTGGTGGAATCTGAATATCTACCTTGTTTTCAGTTTGGGACACTTTTGACTTTAAGTGGCCAACAGCTATTGCTATTTCACTCATTATCCCCCTATAAGTTTTAACTTATAAATTTCCAAATAAATTTTATATCTTAATTCTTGCAGCTAATCTTTTTTAAATCTCTTATTTAATCAACTTCTTATCATGTTTAATTAAAAACATATGAGCTAACAATCATGAATATATGTGCTGATCATAAAAGGGCATATATCCAGGCTATTGCAGTAATTATTGCTTTTTTACATATATGTCATAAAAAAGCAATATATATAGCTTTTGCTGTTAAATCCAATTTTGAAATTCATTTCACATGTTTACTCATTTGTTTCTGAGATAATCAAGAAGTTATGCCTTTTTTGTGGCATTTTTACTTTTTTTAAGGTTATAATTTCAATTCTTATTATTAAAATAAATTTTTTAAATTTGTTTAGTGCTCTTATTTGGATATGTGTTCAGATCATAGAGGCTCACATTTATTATGTTTTAAAATAGCTTGGATGCTTTTGAATATACACTTGGATATAAGCCAAGCTCAATATATTATCAGAACAACCTTCTGTAAATTGTCAAAGTTGGCTTGTTGTCAAGGAATTTCAATAATATGTGCAAAAAATATTCAAAAACCCATTTTTAATTTCTGAATTATATATAATAAAAATACAAATTAAATCTCTTTTCTACATTTTACTAAACATATCATATGAAAAATGAGCAAATCAGACTCACAAAACAATATTGCAGTTCAACAGGCTGAGGTGGATAGATTAGCCCAAAAAAAACAAGAATAAACATATTTTCAAAATTAAAAGGATAAAATTTCTGCAAAGAAAACACAATTCAGAAAGAAAATAACCTTTTGGAAGCATAATCTTAAATTCATGGGGGCGCCAGAAGTTCAATAACTAGTTTGATCCTTTTTTTGGATAAAGGAAAGTAAAAATCATCATATTCCAATGCAGTAAACATCTCACCCTATCAAGCATATTATATTTTAAATTAATAATATTTACAAACAAATAAATATAAGCAAAGGGAATTAAAAATGAAAGATGATATTAAAAAGTAGCTTTTATAATTTATTGATGGTAAATCAATTTCAAACAAAAAGATAAAGTAAAGAAATTTTTGCAAGAAAACTTCAATTTCACTTTTTCAAACCAATTAATAAATATCTTTCTGAGAAGTATGGATTTGAATTTTAAAAAATTCAAATCTATACTAGCACCAGGGTGAATCTTGCATCAATTGTTGGCGATTGACTTCACGTTGCACCGCGGTCAGTATAAAATCTTGCTTCAGTCGCGTTAGTGTCACTTTATAGTCACTGGATTTAGTGGGTCATGTCACGTCAGTGTCAAGACAGCTTTAATTGTTACATTTGTCAAATGAGAATGTCACTCAAAGCCCAAACCCATTTCAACACTATTCGCAATGTTTGGGTAATTTCACCTCATTGGCTTCTGCATCCCCACCTAATCCTCCCCAACACTTTGCATGCTTATGCGCCCGCACTTCCCTCCAGATGAGACTCTGACACTGCCCTCACCACTCCTTACGCTTTCACACCCCCACCCTTACCATCTTTACGCTCACATGGTGCCCTCCCGACATGCCTCCGCCTCTGCTAACCATCATTATGCTTGTGTAGTGCCCTCCTGACATGCCTCCGACACCATTAACAATCCTTATGCTTGTGTAGTGCCCTCCCAGCATTCCTGCGACACCGCCCTCAACCCTCCTTATGCCTCCGCACCCCGGCCACTACCCATCCTCACGCTTCTGTATTACATCCATAGTGTACAGTGGCTTGTTGGCATACACAATGAACGCAATCAAGGAAATATGCTGAGTGGCCTTCTCTGACAACAAGACCTAAGGGGAAATTGGTCAGTATATTCACAATTTTGTGGTTAGGGTTTAAATCATGAGACTCACAAATTAAAACCTAATAAGTGGACTATTTAAGACAAAGATTGTGTCTCCTGTTTCCCCGACAAAACCATTTGATTTCATATCATTCAAATGGAACACTTTGCTTAGTCCTTACCTCATGAGCATTTAATAGTTCAAAAGCTTACTTTAGTAGGTTTCTCACTAGTCAACTTTATTCAATTTCTCACAGGGAAGTTATTTCATTTGCATGATATGAAATAATTTGCAAAACATTGCCTCCTTCAATTTCACGACAAATCGTATTTTGCAAATGCAATACAATTTCAATAGAAGGTTCCAAGGCTATTGATGCGCAGGTTTATTTTTTTCAGCTTGTGGTTCTAAAATGTATTTTTTCTAGAATATTCAATAGCTCTCAAATTGCTTTAAATTGATATTTAACTTCTTTCAAACTTGCCAAAATTCTCCAATATTACCTAAAAAAGAATCAATTATTTTAAATGTAATTTACTTCCACCTTTTTTCTTCTTATTCAAAAACTTTCAAACAAGTTATCAATCAACTCGTCACCATCTATTTGCTTAATAAACTACCTCCGCTATGGCCCAAACCCCAGGAAATTCAACTGAATTCAATGAACTACCAACTTCAGCCCCAGATAGTGGAAGTGAAATCTCTGATATGGCCATTAGTCATGAATTTGGAATTGAAGTAGAGAGCCAGTCACATGAAGATAATAAAGATCCACCAGTCCTTCCAGAATGTGAGTATGCATCCATCTTGAATATTTCAAATCTCTCAAAACCTGATATTGTCTCATAGCCTTTATTTCAGCTCAGCCTCCAAGCTCTCAGAAACCAAATTTTAAAAGCTATGAGAAGGAAAAGACTGTTGAACCTTGTGCACCAACAGAAGATGCTGGGCAACATGATGTAATTTTCAGTGGGGAGGTGGAAATTATATCCAAGGAGCAATTTGTATCAAACATTTCTCAAACAATCTTAAGGCTCAAAAAAATTCAAAATGATAGTAAAATTCCTGATTATGTTTGTCAAAAGATTGCTGAAGCAATGAGCCTCCTCAAAATGGATTTGAACCATGATTCCATTACTGATTCAATACAAAAACATCAAAATGGCTTCTTAAAATATATGAGCAGGTGTGGAGGTGGGAGAATATCTTCCTGAAGGATCTTGAGTGGTAATTGGAATTCCAGGCAAAGGATTAGGAAAAAGACCAAATATACATGCCACCAAAAAAACCAACAAAAAATGCCGTACCTTTGAAGCCGCAAAAGATTCCCCGGATCAGGGTGATGAGATGATCAATGTTGAACTGGGCCATATTGATAATCAACCTCCGCATACCAAAAGCCCCCCCATACTCAATGAAACAATCCATGATGAACCTCCACATACTGAAAGCCCCCCCATACTCAATGAAAAAATCCATGATGAAACCCCTCCCGCCTCTCCTCAAAATATTCAAGCCTTTTAAGAAAGGGAGACAATGGGACAAGATATGACTGATATAATTCCCAACCCCGAGCCCAAAGTGTCATCCTCTGCTAATTTTCAAGGAATATTCTTATCCCTCATGGAAGAGTTTGGAGACATTTTGAATTATCATTCTAATATTACTCAACAATCATGGAAAAGGGGGCTTGATAACCTCAATGGGCCAATTTACCAACAAAGGATTCTTATACATTCCTTCTCATTGGTATTAAGGTGATCAGTAACCAAGAGCTTAAAATGTTGGCCTGGCTTGAGGACCTTGAGATGGCAGGTGAGTTTTATCTTTGTACATGAAACGTGATTATTGGCTGTTGACTGGTGATATAAATTGAAATATACAGGGTTAGATTTTTTTAAGCCAACAGAAACAGAAGCATTTTTTGATAACATTTGGAATCTCAAATTGATGAAGGAGTCAGCTAAACCTCCAGATAATCTCCCAAAATCTGAACACTCCTTCTTCAAAATGGTTCAGAGCCTTCTTTACCCCGCCAATCCAGTTAAACATTTTTGGGCAAATGTTATGTTTTAATCTATTAGTTTAATCTCATACAATGTGATTGCACCCAAACCATATGTGGCACTAACATCAAATTCAACCAATCCTCTTGGACTCAAATGGGGAGAAGTTGAATACCTTGCCTCCTGCTTGAGTAGATCAAAGAAGTGTGCAACACAACTTAGCATTGAAGGTGGCGGGGCTGACAATGAGATATCAACAAAGTCGCACAAGATCCTGGAAGATCTAATGGATACAGTTATCCATTTGATGATTGCGTGCACATACAAAGGTCAAAGTCAATGGCATCAAAGAAAAACTCATGAGCTCCAAAAGAAATGAGGCCATCAAAGATCTTTTGATGTGTCACAAGAATCTCATAATAAATGGAATTTTCTATGGCATATTAGCGGCTTTCTGTGTGGCAGGGGTCTGTGGTTTGATGGTATTCTCAGATGACTGGAGAACAAGCTCAGTTAAAGGGGCTTTTTTACTAATTGAAATTTCCAAAAAACTTTCAGAGGGTAAATATCTAGCAGAGCTGGTGTGGCTACGTACTAATTTGCTGAATAAAATTTTCTTCTCATCAGAGTCTTTTAACCCCACTGTACCTCTTAGATTTGAGTTTGCACAATGCTTGGTATTAGACTTTGGTGATGCCTGGGTGGCAAAGCGTGGTCTTGGTTTGAGTGATGAGTTCACATTGACTGTACCCAGGTCAGCTAAACTTACAACCAGGATTGACCCGTTTTAGATTATCTTTGTACTAGATAGATTGTAATTGAATTTTGCAAATTTATTTATGAATTTAATAATCGTGACTACCTATCCTACTACTTCCCAGATTCCACAGTATGAATACCAATAATAATTGTGCAGAGGCATGCCTCCGTACACCATTGAAAATACTCCAACAAGACACAAACTGAGGCCGGCAGTTGTGCCCGCAATTATCACATGCGGGGGCATTGTGGGAAGTGGGTTTTATCACTTCCCTCCAGCCCATAATAGGCCAAATGGCCCTGTTTCTTTCAAGAGGACTAGGATAATTAGGGATCCGCAGCAGGGTGCATATTGCATTTGCGCGTGCTTTCAATATTCCATGTGATTGAATGGGAACCTCAATATGTCAAATTGAATAATGCACTATCCACTGCATTTTTCAGGTTCAGGTACTTGAGATCGCAAATTTGTGAAGTTCTGGTGTGATATTTCATTTGTAGCAGCAATTAGAAAAGATTCATCGACCAAGATGAAATTTAGGTGATATTAATAATTCAGTAATCATTTGTTTTCATTTCATTTTCCACTGCAAGCATGCCATTCATGAAAAAAGGAAAGGAGTGTAAAAGGGAACTTGTGGGAAAGCGTCGGGGTGAGGAAGGAAAGTGTGAGTGGCTTGCTTATTGTCAGTGTATGTATATAGATTTATATAGATGCTTCCGCATTTATGTGGCACCCTCATTGGGCCCCATGGAAGAACATTGGCTTTAGTTGGTTCAGATAAAGCCAATGTCATGTGGGCTCCAACAGGGAAGTCAAAGGATGTGTGCCAAATAAAGCTCCTTGGGTATTGGGCACCATTCTGGACTCAAAACTCCTTAGCTTCAAATGGCAGGACTCAGTATCTGATATCTTGTCTGCTTCAACACAAAGTGATCCCTCAACCACTCGGGAATATTGGGACATCCCAAAAGACAAATGAGGCCAAAATCACCCAAAAGAATAGGCTGTTTTCCTCCTCTCAACCAACAGCACAAATATCAATGCCAGTATCAGCAAATATGACCCCAAGTGAAATTTGGAGGCTTGTGGATGTCAATCAGATCAAACGCATTCACTTTGGCCATGTGGAAAGTTTCTCTTCAACCGGATTACTCATTGCCCTTGTTGAATTCAGACCATTCACAACAATGAGTGAAGTCAAGGTCAATCAATGGGATGAATTATCACAACTCTTCTTTTGCAAAAGAAGATTCACCAACCCAATTGCAACAAATGGGGCATTACTGGAGGGATTTATGTTTGCAATTGCGTGGCACAAAAAATGAACAATTTGGTCTGTATGGAAGTCTCGGGAAAATTGAAAACGCAAAAGATGAATGGCGGAACCAGGGTGCCAATCTTAGCTTGGTGGGTTGCATTCTAGGTGAATCCTTACAATATGTTGGGGATAATTTATTTCAGAAGATTAAAAATTGCTACAAGTCATTGGGGGTTTTGTCTTTTGATCAAGTTAACTATGAAGCCAATATTCCTGCAAATCAGGGTGCACTCACTTTTGCCATGAATGGATTCAGAAACACACCTCATGTTCATAAGGATGCATTGCTGTGTGCTTTGGGATGGTGGTTTCAAGCTGATAAGCGGACTGGCCAAATTCAAAGAGATGCGTCAAAGCGGTTTACAGGGGGAAATTGATTTTCCCAAATGAGAATTTTTTGGATTGATCTATCCAAATTTCATGGGCTCATTAAGGTAGTGTGGGCCAGTAGTAAATTTGTTCATTATACTGATCCAGCACAGGACAACAAAACCACACCACTAGTGGGCATGTCCGCGCAATTCTCAAGGAGGTTAGCCAAAACAATGTGGTGAAAAAGCCACGGCTATTATGAGGTTGCCAAGGGAGCAGGCTATCAAATCAGGGATGGTAAGACAATCTCATCTAAATTCAAAGAATGAGGAGATTTTCATGTGTGTTGGAATTGCAGCGTGATTGGTAAATAATGGTGGGGCAAGGCGGAGGACAATATACACCAGGATTGGATGGTTTGGAGTGTGGGAGATAGGGTAGCTCACATGAAAAAGGGGTGAAATGGATCGTGTACAGTGGCATGCCATTTTACATATGACCTGTTTTGTTTCTCTTGTCCAGGATCTCAATGCTTCACACATGAATCCTTATGCTTGTGCAGGTTTCCAATACTTCAAACAATTGCTTGCGCCAGGGCAGGCTGCCGATGCTTCACACGCAAATCATTACACTTGTACAAGCTCCCAACAATTCAAACAACTCCCGACGCCTCCCACGCAAATCCTTACGTTGTGAAGGTTCCCAACAATCTAAAAGTTTCCTTACGCTGGCGCTGGCTTCCAATAATTCACATACAAATCTCGACGCTTGTGCAGGTTCCCAACAATTCAAACAATTCCTTATGCCAGGGCAGGCTTCCAACAATTCACACACAAATCCTTACCCTTGTGCAGGTTCCAACAATGCTAAAAATTCCTTATGCCTGTGCAGGCTTCTGAAAATTCACACGTGAATCCTTACGCTTGTGAAGGTTCCCAACAATTCAAACAATTCAATACATTACTAAGATTAATAGCGTGTGACCATAGGAAAGGCAATGTCTCATGAATCTGCAGTGGATTGCTCACATGCAAGGAATGCCCGCATTTTTACAGTTAAGATCTGATATGGTTGTCAACCATATCAGAAGAAAATGTAGGAGGCCGTAATGGTGACTATTTGCACATTTTTGGTAAAAGAGGTTCTCACAAACAAATACTGACTCAAAAATTTGGTGGGGCACTTACAGAAATTATTCTCACACAATCAGAGATTTTCTCTAAGGAGGAAATAAATAATTTTTACGTGAACAAAGAATGTAATAGAAATTGAACATAACAATGATTGAATACAAATAATTTATTTAAAAGAAAGTATTACAAAAGATAAAAAGTGGAAAGAATGCAATTTTTTTTTCTAAGTATTTGGAGACTATCCCGGTGATGTCCTCCTTTGGATAAGCCTCCAGTGCCTGGTGAAGGAGGGAGTTTATTTCCTCCCGGAATACCCGGTGCATCTCATTTCAATGAGTTTCATCCACAAAAGGAATCATGTGGAGCAAGTGGTGATGCTCCAACAAGATTTGGTTGACGGCTCAAGGAATCATTAGTGTTGGTCGCAGGTTGGAAAATTCCTGGTGAGAATAATTGTAGGAATGAGAGGAGCTTGGCACTAGGGGGGAGGAGGCAGTTGGCTTCTTGGCAGCAATGGGAGGGAGATCCGGGGTAGAAGTGGAAGGTGGCGGAGTCAGGGAAGGAGAAATGAGAGGGGGGGATCCAACGGGCGTATCGTTGATGATGATGACCAAGCGGGGAGTAGTGGGACGAGCTGGAGATGGGTGAAGGAGGGATGAGGAAAAGTTGGGAAGAGTTAAAAAAGTTATTTTGGGACTTACCAAATGGTTCCTCTATGGATTGTGTTGGAGCCACCTCTGGTTCTGGCTCACAAGTCAGAACGTCCTCAGGTGGCTCGGAGGATGGACTCGGGCCAGGAATCAGTGGCTCATTGTGTTGGGAGGGTTCTACAAAAGGAGGAAGAGTCAGTTAACTTGATGCAAAAGCTCAAATGAGAGAAGGGAAAATTGGCTGCTTACTGCGGAATAAGTCCTCCGACCATTGGGTGCCACTTGGGCCAGGAGTGGGTTGCTGTGGGGTTTGCTTGTGAGGCATACATTGAATGGGTGAGTCTTGTCAGGGGGATTCAGTGGCTTTTGTTCTATGTGTAATGGAAAAAAGTCAATATGATTGCATGAATGGGAATGAATTAAGGAGGAAAAAGAAAACTTACTTTGGCATTTGAATCCCATGGGTGACAAGACATGGTGACAATCGGCCCAAGCTCAAATGTCCTCTTGCCATCACCATCCTTCATTGGCCGGATAATCACTTTACTCCGGTCAAGGAGTGAAGTGACCCTTGGAGGGGGGGTGGACAAATCGATGCTTGAGGGAACAGGGCTAATTGTCGGTAATCATTCCCATTGGCCTGTTTGGGGTCGGGGGGTCCATTCCCGCTCAGGAATACTTTCATCATTTTCAACCACAAAGGAGTCCTTGCAAGGGCATCTTGGGTGGGAAGGGTCGGACAACAAACAAGCATTTCTTGTGTGCTTGTCGGAAAGCATCACAAGTGTCCGTCATTGTCAAGGAACAAATGCAGGGGATACCCTTCTTAGTGCATAAAGTGCATGACATCTAAAAACAAAACAATTGGGGTTAGTAACTGAATAGAAAGTAAACAATCAAGAAAGAAAATGAAGCCTTATGATGAATTGTAAATTTAAAAAGGAATTAAAAAAAAAGTGCTCTAGTCGGAAGGTTTAAAAAGTCTGGAAGAGAGTCATGAAGAAAAATAAGTATTAATATTGGTACATAATGTGGACAGAAGTCTTAAATGGAGGAAACACATGAGGTGGATAGAAGGGGGGTTCTGGATGTATAAGCGGGAAAAACAAAAAGCAAGAAGGAAGGGTAGTGGGGTCAGTGGAGTGCAATAGAAAATAGTGGGAAGGGAGGAAGACAAGGGGGAATACACACAACATTAAGAAGAGCGGGTGATCTGGAAGAAAGTGGAGCGGGTGAGAAAAAAAGTGGAGGGCTTGTTGGGCAAAGATGGTCTTTTATACCAGGGTGAAGCTGAGACGACCGCAGCACCCGCCAAAGTCTCAGCTTCAAGACGTGTTGGGACAATTGAGGCTCAGTTGCAGCATTGGCTGCGACTGGGAAGGTAAATGCCCATTTGAGGCAGAGGAACAAAGGGGTTCTGGCTGATATTGCAATTTATTGAATTGTCAGACTCAGTCAAATCCCCTTTGTTGCATTAAATAGCCACCCTATTGCCTGGGAGGGGTTTTTTAGGGCATTGTTGAATGTTGTCACAGGGGCTCTTATGGAAGCAAGAGGGCCTGGCACTCAGGAACCAAGAACTCACTTGGAGGGCTCCAAAGATGATAAGAAATACTACGGAATATATTTCTTAAGCAGAAAAAGAGAAAGGACAAATATGCCAAAGATAAAAAGAATAATAAGGATGAAGCCAGAGGCCAAAGATAAAAGGAAGCCAAAAGCCAAGAAGCCAACCAAGTGAATCCTCAATTCACTGTTTCAACCTGCCAGAAAGAACAATGGAATTAGTAAAGGATATGACCACCAATATCCACTGACAGGCGAAGAAAGAAAAGAGAAAGGGTGCTAATGACTGACGTAAGATTATCAGTATTAACTTTAATAATGTAAAAGAAAATAAGGATAAAAATAAATCCAATATATTAATTAACTGGGGAAAAAGTCCCCAGGTGCTGAAAGGTGGCCAGTATATGTGAAAAACTGAAAGATTGATCCTGAAGGTGGATCACCGGCTGTATTGTCCGAATTGGGTCAATACAGTTCTGGCCATCTTGAAATTGAACTGTGTGATTGAATTCCCACAGTGGAATATGAATTGGCCCAATTGGGCCAAGTACATACAGGTTGATTGATTACCGCCTGTATGAACCAATTGAGTTGCCCAAGGAGTATTGAAATACTTGATGCCTTGACAACTGATTGAAATGATGGAATATCTCTGAGAATGAACCTTGGAAGAATCCTGAATGAGAGTACCAACCCAATTCCTGCATAGCCAGGTGGTTGGAGTCCTTGAATGGTCTTCTGCTTGCCCCCATGGATTACCCAACTGATGAGTCCAAACGTCCTCCTTTAAAATGGGCGTTGGATTTTGGTGCTTTGAGTTGAGAAGGTGGAATTGAGTCCTGAAAACGTCACCATTGAATTGCTGAGCAAAAATGGTGCATAATGGTATATAACACCATATATGCACCACTCCTGCAACCTTGAGTACGGGGTGCATGGAGGTATGGAAGAATTTTCCTTAAGTTGAGGGAAAAGCTTGATGAACTGATTTGGTGGCCCCTGGTGGTTGCCAGAGGCCATGACGGAGATATTGATCCATAGTGGTCCATGGCCAAAAATGGGTCCTATGTGATTTATGGCCAAAAAGGTGTCCAAGGCATTTTTGGCCAATTTTGAGTCCAAGGGAAATATGGCTAATTTTGGCTCAGGTGGGCCCAGATGTGGTTTGGGACCCCCCTGGCCTTGGGGGCTAGGTGGTTGCCCCCTTTGGCCCCTTTTGGCCTCATTGGATTAGGCCAAAAGGGGCCTAAAAGGCCTGCGGAGCGCACTACGTGGCCTACGGACCGTACGGACCGTAGGGGGCCCAAAGAGGCCATTTAGGCCCAAGACCCCCTAATAAAAAGGGGGGGCCTGGAGACCCCTATAAGACAAAAGGACCCCCCAGGCCCAAAATCAATGATGAAGGCCTGGGGGTTGGTGAGGTGTGAATTGGCCAAGAGGGCCAATTGACAGCAGGATATGGCCATTGGGATGGGCTGTGGCGTAAGAGCCATTGGGCACCCAAAGGGGGCCAATGGGCCATAAATGATATGACGTGGCCAATTGGCCCCAATTTCGCTCCAGGTTGGATTGCCGCAACCATCAAGGAGGAGGGTCAAACTCGTGGTTGTGACAAATGTGCACAGTGTGTGCAATCCACAAATGCCCCATGCAGAAAAGCATGTGGTGCATTTGGTCACAGGTGACTGCGGCGAGCATACCGGCCTTATGGCTGGGTGATAGTGTTTGAACAAAGGGTTGGGTGGCTGTATGACAAGTGAATACAGCGTGAGCTTGGGTTGACCCATTGCTCAGGTTTGCTTGGGGGTCATAATTGAAATGCTCAGTTGCTGAACGTTTGAAATGCACGGTTATTGAGCTATTGATATAACAATATCAAATGCACCATGCTGAGCAATTGCTAGGTTATTTTTGTAAGCACACAATATGAGCATTTGACACAGCATCAGATGAGATTTCAGCCAGGCGCAGCATATCACATGCTTTGGTGAAGTACTCCAAACTGAGCCTTCCAATGAACTATTGCAAAAATTTTTCCGACCATGGCTCTACCAAAAACTTCCACACTGAGCTTTTGACCTTGACATGCTCAGCTTGTGTGTGCAAATCAGGTGGAACGCATGCTGAGGATGTGGCACATGAGCCACATGTATGCTAATGATTGGAAGGTGGATCCCAATTGGTAATATGCATGCAGGCGGGAGTAGTGTTACTCCAGCCTAATTTGTACCGCCAACATTGTAGTATGTAGTACACCTTTGTAAATGTATGCTGTGGGGCAGAGCAAAAGCTGTACAACAATGTAACATGCAATCACGTCAAGCCATCAGGTCAAATTTCTCAAATGCATCACTTTGATGCACCTTTGTGGAGAGCTCTGCCTAACTAGTGCACAGATGTGGGTGTAATCCAAGTTAATATAAGGGGTGCATATTGGGATGACTAATTATTTGGGTCATATGAAAACAGTGGATTCACTCTGGTGCCACTGTTGGGGAAAACAATGACTGGCTCCACTCATTGTCGGGCACCCACACGCTTTCATATTCACCCCCCAACGGGTCATACGCAGGTAACTTTCACATGCCTGGAAGACCTTTTACCGCCATTCTTCTGACCGGCTATTTGCTTGGTTGGGTGGTCAGCTTGACTGCAGACGCTCACCTGCTTGCGCATGTAAACCTGAGGCCAATCAGTGTGGATTTGCTTCAGCCTCATACACATTAGCATAATCCCGGCCTATGTTTGCATGGGGATCTGCCACCGCGGGTCATTTGCTGCACATTCTCACACACCCTGCGCAAGTTGTGGCACCTGGCTTGCAGCCAAAAAATCTCTTGGGCAGGTGGCCTTTTTTGCCGGAGTTTTGTACATGCATGAGGGAAATACCCTGATGCCAATATGGGTGGATTAGTACCCACCTCAAACACAATAGGGGTGAATGTATATGTGGGTCATGGCTCCCTGCCGGTGCCCACTTTGATCATGCCACACATTCCCCCCTGGAATCCCAGTAGGCATAAGTAAGCAAAAAACTTTGGGAAAAACCAAACTCATTTTTGGTGGCATGCCACCAAACATATCTCACCTGCCCACACACAAACATCCCCACAGTGAGATTGCCCTTTGAAACTGCCAACATTTCGCAGTAGGTCCCTGTACACCAATTAACCTGGGGAAGATACACTTATTGTTTGCTGTCACACCAGCAAACGTGGCTGCATGCCTCTAATATGCCCCTCCACAATAAGTTGCTACAACCTACCCAATCTCAGATATGCTAATGTCAACCTTGGTCCACCAAGGGTTGCGTAACTTGCTGCAGATCCAGCAGTCATATTGGTGCACCCACATTTTTGCCACCTTGCCTTGATATATGCCTCAAATTGGATATGAAAATTATGAGCCCAAGAGGCCCATCTTCCTAAAGACCATGCACGTAACCACAGGCCATCCCCCTTTGAGCCCATTGCTGCCTCTCATATAAGTTCCCCACCTGCACTTATTGGTCTTCATTCCCTTTAGCTACCCCTTCCTGATCATATAATTTCCAACTGTCCCCAAATAATTAATAATAGCCATCATGTCAACCCCTTCACAACCACTTTGCATTGGGATGATGAATATCTGTATGCAAATAAATGGTGATATAACCTTAAATCCTGATAATTCCCACTTAGCTTCTTGGATTATCCTATGGCACAATCAACACAACATATTTGTATATCTCCCCAATCACCAGCATGCTATTGGCTCTCTCCCTGGAACCCTTTCCAAAACGTTGATACCATCCCTTGGGGCACCACAAACGTTTATGCACTGTGGTCCTGGTGGGGCATGGATTGAAAATTGCCAATTCAATCCTACTCAAACATTATTTGTTGAGGGAGTATTTATGACTGATGCAAATGATCCCTCCTCATCTCAGAAACCCAATCTAGCATTGATGTTCTTCACATGGTATCCGAACATTCTATTCATAATTGAAAGCTTTCAAACACAAGATTTCAAGCTTAAAATTCCCAAAGAATATGACTGTAACACTCATAGTCAATGTCAACTCTTGACTCCCACATTTCCCGCTTCAAACTTGATGCCAGCTTCATATCCTGCTGTTTTATCATTGACTTCCAAGCAAAAACTGATACAATTACCCAGTGGATCAGACCTCCCCATTCAATGATTCAAACCCCCCGCCTCCCTCATCAAAAGATCAGATTAGCTTTTCTCTGGGATTGAGAAATTCCCAATGGCCAATCAGCCTGTAACTTTTGGGCCACCTCACCCCCAGGATCCACTTTTAATGCCAGGCATATCATTACAAACAAGGTCATTAGCTCATTTGAATCCCTTTCAACCAATACCCCTCTTGGAGGACTGCTCGGGGATGATATGGGATTAGGTAAAACCATTCAGGCCATTGCTCTAATTGGTACCTCCAAGGAGCAGCTGATTGCAAACCCCCATTTCTCCATGCCCACCATGATCATCTGCCCCCTTGCTTAATTACCAACTGGCAATCTGAAATATCCAAGCATGCTCAGGCTGGAGCACTGCGAGCCAAAATCTACCATGGTCCCACTTGTCACTCATTATCCAAGGCCAACATCTTGAAATATGATATCATAATCACTTCTTAAAATACTATCACCCAAGAATTTAAGCAAACCAATACCTCTACATAATTCATTTTTCAAACCAATTGGCATTGTATAATTTTGGATGAAGCACAGTGAGTGTCTGATCTTTAAATGATTCAAATTACCTTTTATATCCAATAGCCCTTCCCCCATCTTATAGCTATATCTGCTCTCAATACGCTGCCACTCACCGTGCCATTAATAGCCTCCTTTCATCCCGTTGTCACAACCATGGCAATTCACTCCCTTGGATCCCCATATGGCATATCAAGCCACAGCCCTTTTATGGCCAATTGGCCATATCCATCACCAGTGGCCAATATGGCCACGTCATCATCTCATGGACCATTTATGGCCATTTGTGTTTTGGGGCCTTCATGGCCCTTCACCTCAATCCAGCACCCATGGCGGCAATTTATGGCCAAATGGGTATTTCTGGTCATTTCCCTCAAAACCAGGGGAAATGGCCCAAATGGCTGTTTTTGGCCATTTGGGCTCATAATGCGCATTTGCGCATTTTTGCGCATTTTGCGCATTTTGCGCACTTTTGCGCATTTGCGCACTTTTTGCGCATTTGCGCACTTTTTGCGCACTTTGCGCATTTGCGCATATTTGCGCACTTTTGCGCATTTTGCGCATTTTTGCGCACTTTGCGCATTTGCGCACTTTTGCGCATTTTGCGCATTTTTGCGCACTTTGACGCAAAGTGTCCAAAAGACACTTTCCCGCCTTTTGGGCCAGTTTTTGGCTCAGAACCCAAAAGTGGCCAAAAACCCCAAAAGGCCCAGAAACACCATTCCAAGCTCTGAAGCCATTACATCCATCCTTTTCCCTCTGCCTTTCCATCTCAAGACCTTTGGACGTAATCTTCTTGCCAATCAACCAATATGCCATAAATGATGTTATATATCATTGTGCATCATTTTTCAACAGCAATTCAATGGTGGCAATATCAAATGTTCATTTCAACATTCCAACATCTCATCACGTCATCAAGGCACCCAATCATTCAGAGGAATCATCAAGGCTCAAGAGCAAGTGTTTCAGCGTCAAAGACCAATGACGCCATCAAGCAGTCATTGGTTATTCTCACTCCAAGTATTCATTCCAAGGGAATACTTTCAATTCATTCTCAAGTGTATTCAAGAGGCAATGCCAAAAAGAAGTTGTCAAGTGTCAAAGCTCCACTCAATCCATCTTGGCAACCATATTCATTTCAATACAGTCTGGATCCATCAAGACCTGTATTTCATTTTCAATCATGGGAAATTCATTCAACCCAATTCAATTTCAACATTAGCCAGCTGTATCAATTCCCAAAAGAATCAATACAGCCTCAAGGATCAATACAGATCAGTTTTCAGCCTGAAGAACTCAAGCTCCCAACTTTTCACATATACCGGCTACCCTTTCCACCCTGGGGGGTTTTCCCCAGTTAATTAATATATTTTGATTTTATTTTATCTCTATTTTCTTTTCACTTTAGTTAAGCAAATACTGATATTATTAAGTCAGTCATTTAGCACCTTTCTTTTTCTCTTTCTTCGCCTGTCAATGGATATTTGGTGGTCATATCCTTACTAATTCCATTATTCATTTTTGGCAGGTTGAAACAGTGATTAAGGACTTACTTGGTTGGCTCTTTGGCCATTTGGCTTCCCCTTCCTCTTTTGCATCTCATCTTGTACCTGCATATCTTTCAGAGGAATTCATTCTTATTATTTTTATTCTTTATCCTTTTGGAGTCTTCCAAGTGAGTTCCCTGATTGCTGAGTGCCAGGCCACTCTTGTATTTCTGTCCAAGAGCCCCTGTGACATTATATTAATTAACTCATAATTTCTTTTTCATTCTGTTCATTCTTTCTTTATAATTTCATTCACTCATTTCATCGAAATTATGATTTTTTTACGCTTATGAACTTAATGATTCATCGTCACCTCTCAATTTTCTTCATTCATTCTTCATTTTGAAAATTGAAAGCTGACCCATTTTTTATTTTTGTTATTCTTTTTAAAATCTTTTTCAAATCATCAATTTTCATTTCATTCATAATCCAAGCGTCATCTTTATTTTCTTTGATTTTCAAATTTTTCATCAAGATATTCAGACACGTTATTCACATCAAGATTCATAATTGATTCATTCTTCAAGAATTTTGGTTTTTAAAGAATAATTCACTTGATTTTGATTGATTGATTGATTTGACATATTTGATATTGACCTCAAGAAAATTGATTGACCTGAAGATCTCATTGATTTTGCTGATTTTTCACATCAAGAATTTTGACATAAATTGACTTTTCTTCAAGATTTCATTTGATTGATTGATTTTTGCAAGATTTTTGATTTTGATTGATTTGATTGATTGATTTATTGACTTGAAGATCTCATTTGACTTGATTCATTGATTTACTTCAAGACATTGATTTGATTTGACTTCAAGACTTCATTTGATTTTGATTTATTGACGTACTTGAAGATTTTCACTTTTATTCATTGATTTTCCTCAAGATTTGATTGTTGACTCTTTTCACTTCAAGCAAATTTTGATTTTTAATTCATTATTTCATTTTGTTCCTGATATCATGCCTGTTCAACACTCACCTCCAGCAAGACAGACAAGATCTCAGGCCAGAGCTCAAGCTGTTCTCACTCCAACTCCAAGAGCTCCTCTAGATGGCACCCCAGCAGTTCCTCAACTGAGGGCCCAATTAGATAGAGGACCCCGCATGGAAGGAGCAGCACCATCCAGGAAGGAAGGAAGAGGGCCAAGAAGATCATGTTCATTCTCAGGAGTAGTTGGCGGATTTCCAGGAACTTCAAGGACTATTTTCAAAGGTCCAGGTGAAGATGGTGAAGAGGAGGAGGAGAATTCTGTGGAAGAGGAAGAGTCTGATGGTACTGAAGGTGTCCCTGCTCCGGTGGAGGCATCCCAAGGTACTGGAGGACCAACTCTAGCCCAGTCTAATCAGCCTGTCTCTCATCAGTCTGAACCATCCCTATTGGCCATCATGCAGCAAATGACTCAGATTATGGCCAATCTTCAAGCAGCTTCATCCTCTGAAGCTTCAAGACCACCAGCCTTCAAGACTCCATCTATGAAGGCACCGGAATGCTTTGATGGGACTCAGCCCTTCAAAGTTAGAAGCTTTATTCAGTCTTGTCAATTGATTTTTCATAATGATCCGGCAAACTTCGCTCAAGACAGAAAGAAGGTCCTTTATGCCACTTCATTTCTCATTGGCAGGGCTGCAAAATGGATTGAGCCTTATCTTTCCAATCTCACCAATCAAGATTCAAATTACCTTCTCAATTCTTGGCGTTTATTTGAATCTCAACTCTTCACTTTATTTGGTGACCCGAATGAAGTCAGAAAAGCAGAAGCTGAGTTGGATTCTTTAAGAATGAAAGAAGGTGGGCATGTATCCTTATACATTGCTGATTTCAGAAGCTTAGTCTCAAGAATCGGGGATTGGGGTGAAAGAGCTCTCATCCATCATTTCAGGAAGGGATTGCCATCCAGGATTTTGGATCAATTGGCCTCCCATCCTTCAAGAATTGACTCTCTTCAAGACTTAATGGACGTCACCCTGGAGCTTGATACCAGGTACCATGAGAGGCAAAATGAAAAGGGTCATCATCAAGAGAAGAAGCCAGAAGCCTCTAAGTCAAGTTCTTCTCATCCTCAAAATTCTTCAAGCTCAAGTCATAAGAAGAAGAAGAATTTTCAGAAGAGGGACAAGCCCCATTCTTCTTTGTTGAATAAAGATTTCAAGCTCATGAACTCTGAAAAAGAAAGAAGAATCAAAGAGGGTCTTTGTACCTATTGTGGTGGGAAGCATAGTCTTGAGTCCTGTTTCAAAAGGCCTCAAAACAAGCTTACCCAACCGTCAGGCAAATTTCCCAGCCAGGGAAAAGCCTGAGTGAAGATCATGTTGTGTTCAATGGTCTTCACAGTTTTCCATCCAGAGCACAATTGTGCATTCTGAATACTGGTGTCAAAAATTCTCTTAAATTTTTTGTTTTTTCTTCTCTCTCTGATATGTTTTACAGTATTCTCATTGATTCTGGTGCTACCAACTCATTTATTGCAAAGCAGTTTGTTCACAAGTATTCTTTGACCTTGTCAGAACTCCCGGAGAAGATTCCCCTTATTATTCTTGACTCCTCTGAGTCTCCTTCTTTATTTGTGACTCACCATACTAAATATATGGTTGAGCTCCCTTCCTTCCCAAGCTTTGAATGGGACTTTTTAGTCATTGATACTCCCAAGGGAGAAGACCTCATATTGGGCTTTGACTTTCTTAATCATTTTAATCCGTTTATTGATTGGAGGCAAGGATTGATCACCTTTAATTCTGATCATAAGGACTATAATGATCCTTCAATTTCTTTCAGTAATGACTTTCCTTCTGCCAAATCATGTGCAGCTCTGGTTGGTGATTCTAGAACACCATCATTTCCGTCTTCTGTCCATATTCCTTCCCTTAATTCCCATCAGTCATTACTATCATCTAGAGATGAAGTCTTCAAAGAGATTCAAGATGTTGGAGAAGATAATTCTGTATCTTCACTTCATCTCTTCTTTGGGAATATGGACCTTCCTCCTTCATCTTATCATGACTCCCTGGAGGAGTTGTGGGATGAAGAGGAAGAGCCAGAAGAAATAGAAACCGTGATGAAGGTTGTTCCTTCTGTTTATCACCAATATTTGGATGTATTTTCCAAGGTGAAAGCAGAAAAACTTCCTCCTCACCGCGCCTGTGATCATCATATCGAGCTGGAGGGGTCTCTACCTCCAGTTGGGGTGATCTACTCTTTATCAAACCAAGAGTCAGATACACTCAGGGCCTACATTTCAGAGAATGTAGAGAAAGGTTTCATCCGGCCAAGCTCCTCTTCTACAGGAGCACCTGTTCTTTTTGTCAAAAAGAAAGATGGTGGCCTCCGTTTGTGTGTTGATTACCGCAAGCTCAATGCTGTTACTAGGAAGAACAAGTATCCTGTTCCTCCTATGAATCAGCTTCTCACTGTTTTCAATGGTTCTTCTATCTTCTCCAAGATTGATTTGCGTGGTGCATATAACCTGCTCAGAATCAAGGAAGGTGATGAACATTTGACTTGTTTTAGAACCAAATATGGTAGTTATGAGTACTTGGTTATGCCATTTGGACTTACCAATGCTCCTGCTTCTTTTCAAAATCTCGTCAATGATATTTTTTATGATCTTCTTGATGTTTATGTTGTGGTTTATTTGGATGACATTATGGTCTTTTCCAAATCTGAGGAAGAACATGTCACTCATGTGTCCACTGTTCTTTCCAGACTCAGAGCCAATAACCTCTTTGCTAAGGCGTCCAAATGCCTATTTCATGTTTCAAGTGTGGAATATCTTGGTTATGTAGTTTCTTCTGAAGGCCTCAAGATGGACCAAGCAAAAGTCCAGCAAATTCTCAATTGGCCACCTCCAAGAAACCTCAAGGCTCTTCAATCATTCCTTGGCTTTGCCAATTTTTACCGCCGTTTCATCAAGAATTATTCAAAGAAAATTAGTTCACTCACAAGTTTCCTCAAGAAAGATTCCCGTTTTCCCCTCAATGAGGAAGCTCTTAGACAGTTTCATCAACTCAAAGAGGCATTCACCACTGCTCCAATCCTTTCTCATTTCAATCCTTCTCTACCCACCATTGTAGAGACCGATGCATCAGATTATGCCTTGGGTGCTGTACTGAGTCAGGTCTCTGACTCAGGAAAACATCCCATTGCATTTGATAGCCGCAAGCTTCTCCCAGCTGAGCTCAATTATGAGATTCATGACAAGGAACTCCTTGGCATAGTCTGGGCTCTCAAGCGCTGGAGAGCTTTCCTTCTTTCTATTTCTTCCCCTTTTGAAGTTCTCACCGATCATTCATCTCTTCAATATTTCATGTCTTCCAAGATTCTCACTCGCCGTCAAGCCCGCTGGGCTGAATTTTTATCTGAATTTCATTTCTCAATCACTTACCGCCCTGGCCGCTTGGCCACCCTTCCAGATGCCTTGTCACGTCGGGACGACGTTTACCCGGAGAGGGGGGAGGATTTCATCAGCAAGAATCCAATGAACTATCAGAAGATAATCAAGCAAGATGAAATTCAAGCCTCAAAGTTTTTTGCAGTCAAGGTGGATTCATTTTCAAATTTGATTGATTCAATTCAGAAGGCAGTGTGGCAAGATTCTCAATATAGAAGTGTCCTTGAAGATTTGGGTAAAGGTAAATCTGTCCAAGATTATTCTCTTGATTCCTCTTCCAAACTTCTCCTTTTCAAAGATCGAGTGGTGGTCCCAAATGACCCCACAATTCAACTCAATATACTTCAAAAGCGGCATGACTCTCCTCTAGCTGGACACCCTGGCCAAGAGAAGACTCTCAAACTTGTCAAGCGGGATTTCCACTGGTCCGGCATGACTCAATTTATCAAGGATTATGTCTCATCCTGTCAACAGTGTTCAAGAAACAAAAATATTCATCACAAGAAGTTTGGACTCCTCAAGCCTCTTCCAATTCCAAGTGGTCCTTGGATTTGTCTTTCAATGGATTTCATCACTCAATTGCCACTGTCCAATTCCTTTGATTCAATTTTAGTCATAGTGGACAGATTCTCAAAAATGGCGGTTTTTATTCCAACAATAGCTTCAATCACTTCATTAGATTTGGCCCATTTATTCATCAAGAATATTTTCTCAAAGCATGGCCTTCCTTCAAGCATTGTTAGTGATCGAGGTTCACTTTTTGTTTCTTCCTTTTGGACCAACCTTTGTCAGCAGCTCAAGATTTCAAGAGACTTGTCAACTGCTTATCATCCAGAAACTGATGGACAGACAGAGAGGGTAAATCAGATACTAGAACAGTACCTTCGGATGTATGTCAGTTATCATCAAGATGATTGGAACACCTGGCTCCCTCTGGCTGAATTTGCCTACAATAACTCTGACCACTCTTCAACAAAGCAATCACCGTTTTTCACTGTTTATGGAAGAGATCCTCATTTTGACTCAGTTCACATCACTCAAGACACTCCGGCTGGAAAGTTATCAACAAAAATCCAATCAGTACAGCAAGATGTCAAGAGAGAACTTGAAGTTGCCATAAACAGGTTTAAGAGGTATGCAGATAAAAGTAGGGCAAGTCCACCTGTTTTCAATCCCGGTGACATGGTATGGCTTTCTTCCAAGAACATCAAATCAACCAGACCCACCAAAAAGCTGTCTGAAAGATGGCTGGGTCCTTTTCCAATCTTGAAGAAAGTCAGCACTCATGCCTACCACCTCAAGCTTCCATCTCAATGGAAATCCATCCACCCGGTTTTCCACATTTCCCTTTTGGAACCAGTCAAGACGTCAACAATCCCAAATAGGCATCAAGAGCCTCCTCCTCCAATCACCATTGAAGAAGAAGAGGAATGGGAAGTCTCTCAAATACTGGACTCAAAGCTCAAGAGAGGAAAATTATGGTATCTGGTGGAATGGAAAGGTTTCAGTCAAGACCCAGAAAGATCCACTTGGGAACCAACCAAAAACCTCAAGAATTGTCCTGAACTTGTCAAAGATTTTCATTCATTATATCCTGACAAGCCTGGGCCAAATTCTTCAAAAGCTTGATTCATTATGGTGCTTGGTGGGGAGAGGAATTACCAAAAGTAAGTCCCACTCCTGGTATGCACCTTTAGGGGTATTCTACTCTGTTTTGTTGTAAGCATCACCTTGGCCACTCTGTGAGCACTTTGCAATTTTGGACACAGATCCCTGGCAGGGCTTTCAACTTCATTTCCAATTTTATGGCCATTCTCACTTGGGACAATGGGCCATTCACTTTTCAATTCATTTCCAAGACTTCAAAATTCAAATTCATTCCTTCAACAGTTTTGTTTTATTTTTATGGCACTGGCGGGGGTGGTAACTACCAAAAGTAAGTTCCTCTCCTGGTGTGCACTTCCCTGAGGGGTCTACAATCTTGTCAAAAACATCACCTTGGCCACTTTGTGAGCACCTGGCATCAAATTTATCTTTCCAGGTCCTTGGCCAATTTCAAAATCAGTTATCAACCTCCGTGATGAAGATTGAAACCTCCTCAAGATTCAATTCATTTCTCTTTTCTTTTTCCTTTTCTTTTCTTAATTTCATTTTCATTCTTTATTATTATTTTATTTTTATTTTAAATTTCCTTTTATCACGTCAATTATCACGTCAAAATTTTTCATTCATTTTAAAATTCAATTCCAATAATGAAGCCAATGTCAAAAGAAGATCAAGCAAGTCCTGCGTCAAATGTCAAATTCTTAATATCAGTTTTCAAATTTTTACATTAATCAGTCCTCTTGAATCACTCTCTCAAAATCCTTCCAATAGCCTCAACAGGCTTCACCTTGTATTGGTGCTCAGGAGCTCACCATTTCAAGGTGGGGGGTACTGTCACAACCATGGCAATTCACTCCCTTGGATCCCCATATGGCATATCAAGCCACAGCCCTTTTATGGCCAATTGGCCATATCCATCACCAGTGGCCAATATGGCCACGTCATCATCTCATGGACCATTTATGGCCATTTGTGTTTTGGGGCCTTCATGGCCCTTCACCTCAATCCAGCACCCATGGCGGCAATTTATGGCCAAATGGGTATTTCTGGTCATTTCCCTCAAAACCAGGGGAAATGGCCCAAATGGCTGTTTTTGGCCATTTGGGCTCATAATGCGCATTTGCGCATTTTTGCGCATTTGCGCATTTTTGCGCATTTTGCGCACTTTTGCGCATTTGCGCACTTTTTGCGC
Organism: Austropuccinia psidii; assembly: GCA_023105745.1. NCBI lineage: Eukaryota > Fungi > Basidiomycota > Pucciniomycetes > Pucciniales > Sphaerophragmiaceae > Austropuccinia > Austropuccinia psidii. Next base: position 47,389,597 of record JALGQZ010000009.1, read on the forward strand.
ATTTTGCGCACTTTTGCGCATTTGCGCACTTTTTGCGCACTTTGCGCATTTGCGCATATTTGCGCACTTTTGCGCATTTTGCGCATTTTTGCGCACTTTGCGCATTTGCGCACTTTTGCGCATTTTGCGCATTTTTGCGCACTTTGACGCAAAGTGTCCAAAAGACACTTTCCCGCCTTTTGGGCCAGTTTTTGGCTCAGAACCCAAAAGTGGCCAAAAACCCCAAAAGGCCCAGAAACACCATTCCAAGCTCTGAAGCCATTACATCCATCCTTTTCCCTCTGCCTTTCCATCTCAAGACCTTTGGACGTAATCTTCTTGCCAATCAACCAATATGCCATAAATGATGTTATATATCATTGTGCATCATTTTTCAACAGCAATTCAATGGTGGCAATATCAAATGTTCATTTCAACATTCCAACATCTCATCACGTCATCAAGGCACCCAATCATTCAGAGGAATCATCAAGGCTCAAGAGCAAGTGTTTCAGCGTCAAAGACCAATGACGCCATCAAGCAGTCATTGGTTATTCTCACTCCAAGTATTCATTCCAAGGGAATACTTTCAATTCATTCTCAAGTGTATTCAAGAGGCAATGCCAAAAAGAAGTTGTCAAGTGTCAAAGCTCCACTCAATCCATCTTGGCAACCATATTCATTTCAATACAGTCTGGATCCATCAAGACCTGTATTTCATTTTCAATCATGGGAAATTCATTCAACCCAATTCAATTTCAACATTAGCCAGCTGTATCAATTCCCAAAAGAATCAATACAGCCTCAAGGATCAATACAGATCAGTTTTCAGCCTGAAGAACTCAAGCTCCCAACTTTTCACATATACCGGCTACCCTTTCCACCCTGGGGGGTTTTCCCCAGTTAATTAATATATTTTGATTTTATTTTATCTCTATTTTCTTTTCACTTTAGTTAAGCAAATACTGATATTATTAAGTCAGTCATTTAGCACCTTTCTTTTTCTCTTTCTTCGCCTGTCAATGGATATTTGGTGGTCATATCCTTACTAATTCCATTATTCATTTTTGGCAGGTTGAAACAGTGATTAAGGACTTACTTGGTTGGCTCTTTGGCCATTTGGCTTCCCCTTCCTCTTTTGCATCTCATCTTGTACCTGCATATCTTTCAGAGGAATTCATTCTTATTATTTTTATTCTTTATCCTTTTGGAGTCTTCCAAGTGAGTTCCCTGATTGCTGAGTGCCAGGCCACTCTTGTATTTCTGTCCAAGAGCCCCTGTGACACCCGTTGAATATGTTTTAACGGGAACACCTATTCACAACACCATTTATGACATTTTGGGCATAATATCATTCATCACCCAACCCCAGAGCTCAGATCAAGATAACTGGTCACCATTCATCCTGAGTAGTCTTTCCAAAGGTAGAAATGACCATTTGCATTTGGCATTGCGGCATTTAAGTTTGCGCTGCACCAAAACCACACATCTCAAATCCCTCCCCACTATTAGCCATCATTATGAGCTGCTCCCACTCAACCCAACCATGCAGCAAGAATATTCCACATTATACAAAGAATTCCTATCATCCAAAAGCAAAGGACCAGGAGAATTTTTCAGAAATATTAATAAGCTGCAAATATGTTGTAACCATCACATAATGCTTAACACAATTGTGGATGTGTATTTGGAAGACCACGAGGGCAGGAGCACTCAGGATAACTCCTCAACAATCACACAAACTATTGTGGATGTGGAAACATGCATGATGAGTAGTAAAATTGCACACCTCCTAAAAATCTTAATGAAGAACAAACAATCAAAGTTTGGTCCAACCAAATTGGTGGTTTATACCCAATGGATGCAATTTCCTGATTTGTGAGTTAATTCTAATATTCATCAATTACCAATTGAATCCATCTGACTGTTTTTTGTTGTATAATTGGTATTTCACTTGCGCACCACTCTATCCTTTTAGCACCAATTGATGGAACAATTACAGCACAAGTGCAGGAAAAGGCACTGGAGAATTTCTTCAATAATCCTGAATGTGAAGTACTGATTGCATCCATTTCTGCAGCTGTAACTGGCCTCAATATAACTTGTGCTAATATTCTCTATTTAATGGTGAGGGGACCCCCAAAATTCTACCCTGATTTTCGGACACTGACATCCCCATTTCCAGAAGCCCAATTGAAACCCAGCCATTGAGGCTCAGGCTGTTGATTTACTCCATTGTATTGTCCAACAACAACCTGTAAAGTTCATCCACTATATCACTCCTCATTCAGTTGAGGTCAACATCCAGAAGGTACCTTTCAAGCTCATCTTTGACCCTGATTGTATTGCTATTCTGAAATCATTCCTTCTGGGAATTCCATATTCCAATCACCAATAGGTCCAAGAAAAGAAAAACTCATTAACTGCATGATCCTTACTGATATGATATAATTTGTGGTTGACAAAGTTGATAACTCCTTTTCACCCCGGCACAGGTCCACAATTATGAACACTATGAGCTGGATCAAACTCCTTGAATATCTCCTCAATGAAAATGAGCAATAGAGTCTTATTTCTAAGGGAGATGGTGATACATTCCAATACATGTTGTCTATATTCTGACATATTTAGCAATTTGTTGTATCTTTAAGAAATAATGATCAGATTGTATTACACCTGCACAAATAATTCCCAAAATGCTAATTTGCAATGGTGCTATACATTTATATTACTAAGTTATTGCAGAGCATCACCATTCGGCCTAATACCTGGCATGTCAAGTATTGTGAGGGCAATAGTCTGCATCTTACTACAGCTCTTGAGCCAATCTTGATCAAATACCTGAAATGATAGGACTTCCAGAATATCACCATCATCTGTTGATTGTATATCTGGAAATCTATCAATAGTTTTTTTACCCTTTTTTTAGCCCTATTACAAAACTCTATGTCTCTATCCATTTTTAATACCAATTCATTAAATAACTGGGAGCACCAGCATAATCCCACTTTGCGGTAAGCTTTATGGCCATTTTTCAGTAACTCCTCAGTATCTGATCATACTCAAGGGTCATTGAATTGTGATGCTATAATGGGAAATTTAACGGTATCACACCAGTCACAATGGCGCTCACAGGTCTACACATAATCAAGTAGATTATCATCAGACTTTGTTCACAATGAAGAAGAGATAAAGTAACTAACCCTTTGATGAATCTTTGCAAGCTTTTTATTCTCCTTCTTTTTTACCAAATACTCCACATCCTTTTGAATAGACCTCCATTCTCTTTTCGAATAAGTGAAATATTGCTCCATTAAAGCAGCCACAACCCCATAGTTATTATGATCCTTGTTCCAACAGTAGTTATGATACTTGGTTCTGACAAGTGCAAGATGGAATGTACGGTAAAACACCATAGACATAAACTCGTTGAACAGATGTCGCCATGAGCTCTCCCAGTCCCAAGTGAATTGCTTTAGTCCTAGCTTGTGGAGCTCATTCTTGCAGTAGCTTTGGAAACCCTGAGACTGAACCTGTGTTGATGGCTCATTGAAAACATCTTTGATGACATATCCGAGATGACCAGCCACTTGAATTGAAATTATATGCTCTTCTGTGCTGGTAGTGAGGAAAAATCCTTATCCCTAACTTTGAGTAGGAACAGGCAACGGGAATGTACTGCTCATCTCATTCCATGGACATTCTCTGGAAGTTCTGCTCTCAGCCATTTTTGTTGCTCCTTCTGGCTTGCACGTTTCGCCACATTGTGAGCTTTACAAGCCTGTTTCCTTTTCTGTCTGACCTTGGATTGTTCAAGCATACTCTGGGCAAGGCCCATTTGAGGATGGGTGAACTTACTATTTGACTGAGTGCCTTGCTAATGCGCCGTGAAATGGTCCCTCCTTGGTTCATCATTTCTTTCACTTTGGGTCAGAGACATGTTCTCATCCTCATTATCCACAATTTTTTCTCTTGATGGACTGGCATGACCCCTTCTTGGTTTGGAGGCATATGGATGATGATGTCCAGTGACTTTCTCTTTATGGACCAGAGGTGAAGATGCATAAAGTTCATCACCTGCCATGAAAATCATCAGTTAACACATCAAAACATTAATAAAGACTGGTCATACTCACAATCTTCAATTGGCTACTGAGATCGGACTGACTTGCCTTTAGGTGCCATATCTAACCCATGAAACAAACAGATCAAATTGTGAAAAGGTTTATACTCCAAAATCAAAATGACTTACTTTAATGAAGTGTCAATCCTGGATTTCCCTCTGACAGACCACTCCAAGTTACATTTTCCAATGGTCTTTTTTGTCACCCTTCATCAACCCGCTTTTCATTGCCCACATGAACCTGAGATTCTGATGGAATATTGAGGGTTGGCTGTTTACTTAGTCCAAAGGTATCCTGGGATATGACTGGATTCCGACCAGGATTAAGGAGGAACTCACGTAGAAATTTTGATTGGGGATTAGTGTTTGATTAGATTTGAGGTGTGCCTTCTGGACCCTCAGACACATTCATTTGTGTATTAGTGGGATTTGGGGGAATTGGAGTGATGGAAATATTTGGGATTGACCAAGTGCTTGAAGTTGGAGCCTTCGTATTTCCCACATCAATGTTAATACCTGATACATTCATTGAGGATGCGATAGGGGTTGTGAGAGGAATTTTGGGACTCAATGGTGACTGTGTTTGAACATATTATATGCTAGATCCACTATCTGAGTAATGAACAGAACCTGAACAGGATTTACGTGGCTTGGAAGATGACATACGGGCTAAAAACGTACAGTAATTTTTTTGACTCGATAAAATAGAGTGATATGAGATGAAATTCTTTCAAATTTATAATAGAGAAATTCTATGAATAGTGGGAACCAAGTGTCTTGTGGAAGTCTTATAAGACTCTTTTTAGGAGAATTATCCCTGACTCCTCTTGATCTCCTGCGCTTTTGTCAGAAACCACACTGCATGGCCTACCAGCATATAATGTGATATTTCCTTGATCTCAAAGGGGATCCATCATCCATAAGTAATCAGATTCAATGAACATTTCCCCCTCCCCATTGTCACATTGTGTGAATTATCCAAACTGCCAATATATGCATCAAAATTCCACATCATTCTATATCTGTATAAGGGTATATTTATGAAGGATTTACCCACAAAAGAGACATTGCCTTTTCAAGAAAGGAAAGACAATCCAAATCACATTCCAACTGATTGAAAGCCCGGTGAACTCAAACCAAATCCCAATAATTTAGCTCCACTACAAACCCTTATGTAATAGAGTTATATTGTCATTTCTGTAATAAGATTTCAGCCATGTACAATGGCATGCCAGCTTACATGGTTTGAATTTTCATCCCCTCAATTCAATGTTGACACATCCCTAATGGAACACCCCTCAAGGGTCAAAACCGCAGTATGCCCATGTGTAAATAAAATAGAATATTTATGAGCACTGAGCAGAATAGCATTTTACCCAATTAAACTCCTAACCAATTCCGCCATCCAGATGAGACATGTTACACTTTATCGCCTGCAGCTCAGGCACCATTACAAATGGAATAAAATCCTTAGATGGCTCAAGTAATCTCCCCCTTCATAAATAATAACTCAATTTTTTGCCAATTAATAACACTCCTAAACACTTTAACATCAACCATAGATATTTATACACAAACCAATCTTAATCACAATTCCTGAAACAATGACAGCCTGCTACTATTCCTCAATGTGTATATGCATGTGTCAACACTGCTCAACGCAAACACACTCTTCCCCTGAGGGTGATAGGCACGGAGTTGCCTTCACATCTTTCCAATATAAACAGCACATTAAAAAGCTCAAATCAACCATTGCACCCAAATCTCTTCCAGACATCTCTACTTATGCATCAGGATCTGAGTGCCCAAAGCTTCTATTGGATCAAATATTCCCAGCTGATTATTCACAATTGACCCAAAGCACCTTCACCACAGCACCGGTTCTCAATTCAACTTCACAGGAACCATACAGCCACAGTCAAACCCTTCCCCCACAGGACCTTGGAATGATAATATCTGCCATTCTATCATTAAGGTATAATATACCCGGCAGGGCTTCACGCATACTCAACCAGGCCCTGCGCCTGCTGATCAAGTCCAGTATATCAAGCTCCGGTGGTCCCCCCACTCCTGCATTCCATATACCTCAAGATCTGAGTACCATATTTGAACATATCCAATTGGAACCAGTGATTCAAAACTATATATGTTGTCCTCAATGTTTCTTTTGTAATGGCATTACTGAATCAGTCACAGCTGACCAACCCTGCTGTCAACGCCATAATGACCCAAATGATCATGATCCCCCTTGCACACAGTCATTAGGCAAATTCATCTATTCATTTGAACCCTACACCCAAAACACAACCAACATGAAGCAAAAATTTATACCAACAAAACATTTCATTTATCAAACATTCAAAAATTGGCTTGCCAGATTTCTCCAGCGGGCTGGAATTATGGAAATTCTGCATCAACATCAACAATCCCAAACTCCCAAAGGTTCCCCAAAATGTGACGTCTGGGATGGATTGGTCTGGAGACGCTTCACTGGCACTAGAAATATCAACGACCCCCATTCATGTCCATTCCTGGTGCATTGGCCTTCTTCGGATCCATTTATGTGGACTGGTTTAATGCACATGGAAAGTCAACCTGGTTGGCCAGCATTGGACCTATCATGCTTTTTTGTCTTAATCTCCCCCCAAGTGAACAATTGAAGCCAGAGAATGTCTATGTTGCAGGAATAATCCCTGGTCCAAAGGAGCCAACTGCCCTTCAATTGAATTACCTATTAATGCCACTCATCAAGGATCTCAAAGAGCTATGGCAAGGTTACCATTTTTCACCCATCTCAACAGTTCCTTCAGCCTCCTTTATCTGTGTTGCCATCCTCACAGCCATTTCAGATGTGGTTGCCAAGTGCAAGATTACTGGATTTATTTCTCATTCAGGCAACCACTTTTGTAATTTTTGCACTATTCACAAAGCTCAAATTGAAGAAATTGGTCCTCAATTTCACTACACACGCTCATACCAAAATCATAAATCAACCATTGCTAAATGGCTTGAGGCAACCCCACAACAAAGACAAGCAATTTTCTCTGAGTATGGAGTGTGATATTCAATTTTGAAAGACCTTCCGTATTGGGATGCAAGCAGAATGGTTAATCTTGACATAATGCATAATTTAATACTTGGAATTTTGAAGGATCATGCAGCTTTCAAATTGTGCACTCCAGAGTCAAAATCAAAAATTTACTTCAGGTCCCACAGGGAATCCAATGACACCAACAGTTCAGACTCAGATTCCATGACCTCCAACAGCTCTCTTGATAAAATCACATTGAGAGAGGCCCGCTCCCTGAGAAGAGATGCAGCAAAAATAATAAATGGGCCACTCCCCACTATTTCCACCCAAGAAAACTACCTCCCAATACCCACCCCTCACATGGAACATCCATCTAGTGGTTCTGCGGAGATTCCTTCATTTGATGCGGATTACATCCCCACTTCTGAAATCCCCTCTGAATTGGGTATCACTGCACTGAGTGATTACCAGATCAAAGGTGAGGCTCTGGAGCATCTCTGACAAATCATATCTGAGACCATAATTCCCTCATCAAGGACAAGAGTACCCCGCAAAATGGGTTCCCCCTCTCATGGTATCTTAAAAGCCACTGAATGGGATGTCTTATATAAGGGTTATATACCATTTTTAATGCTCAGTCAACAGATGTCATTAGAGGCACACCAATCTGCCAACACTCAAAGAAAAATGGGTCAGTCAGAAGAACTTGCAAATGAACTAACCAAGAATACATTCCATTTGATTAGTTCTATCAACATTGCCACAAGCTGGACTGTTTCAATAGATGATGCGACTTCATTTGCTGAACATTGGAAAATATTCCGCCTTTCCAATCAACACCTGTTCCCAAAACAGAAAAGTAAACCAAATCATCATTTTGCTGATCATATTCCCGAACTTTTCCAATGTTGGGGCCCAGCACAAGCCTCAGCCACATGGGGTTATGAGAGCTTGATTGGAGTATTTGCAAAGATGCCAACAGATAACAAAATATGTACATCAATTAATAAGATCAATATATTCACATTGATTAAACACCTGAACTGAATAAGACTAACTTCTTGCAGCTCTGAATAGATGATATAGATAAAACCTTACTTCAACATATCTTTCAATGTTCCAACCTTTCCGTTCTCCTGAAATCCCCATCTGTGCCATTTGAAATAAAACAACTTTTCAAATCACAGCCACCTGCCCTGTTCAATCACCATAAATCTAACAAACCATCCCACCATGACCAACAAAATTATGATTGCCTGGTTGAATACTTATAGAACTTTCATTCAAAAAAGGAAATAGTTGATTGGATCAGCTTAGACACTATTGTGAAATCCACAAATCATCCCACTTCAAGGATTGTCTCACCTTGGTATTTTCCAGTTTTAAACATTAATATTGGAAACAATATGTTTTCAACTGAATCAAAAAATGTCAGCAACAGTGTGATATTTTTTCTGAGGGGCAACTCATGACATTTTGGTATTATGAATAGCATTTTTAAAGTCTCTGAGCCATCTTGCATTCTGAACAATAACTTTATAATATTAAAAACTTTGAAGATTGATGTGAATTTCTTACCAGATTGCCCGCAGCTCAATATTTAGAAAGCTGTTGGTTTTGATGATGGACACTTGATTATATCTGAAGAAGAAATAGAAGTTAACTGTGGATTGTATGATAACAAATTTCTGTCATGTGGAGTGCTTGTAATGATAAAGCTGTTACTTCATGATATTTAGTCTACAAAAATGCAAATCTCTCAGATTCATTAGGAATTTTGTTAGTGAAATAACTGCCTCAAAATTTAGTGACAGAGACATGCCATTGTGACAAGCAAAGCCCATTATTTCACATTGCCACAACTAACTTACTATTTTGACATTGGGTACAGTGTGAATAAGCCAAGTTCAATGATCAAATGACCCACACTCACCTTTCACAGCATCCAACATTTCCAACTGCGCCATCATCATGTTGGAAGGGAAATTGGCCCTTACGCACCCACACATGCACACGCAAATGCACCCACTCCCGCCACGAGTGGTTTCATGTGTCACCCGCAAATGGTCAATGCCACCTGAAATTAGGCCCTCACATGTATTGCCTTTGTGTGAATGTGTCACACCCATGCACCAATTGCATTTTTCAGCGGGCTCCAACCATGCCACCCCCTCCTGCTTAGCTGATTCATGGCTACACAAAATTAGAACAACACATCATTTGGCCTTGGTGTGCCCGTCACACACACACCTGCACCCACGGTATTGTGCGGCGGGCTCTACCAGTGTCATCCGCAAAATGACAATCCAGCTCAGGCGGAGTCCTTTTATGGATGACCTGGTGAAGTCAAACCCCCCACCTACATCAAGACTGGCTGAAGGACCTCTTTGATGTGTGTGTGTGAAAACAGGTGGGTCTTGTGTAAGTTTTACCAACCATTGGACAGTTGCGGGATGATCAGGTGGTGAGGAATCTGAGTTGAAGGCACAGGGGAACCAATATTGGGGGATGTCACAGGACTTGGTGTAAGACAAGAGTGTGACATGTGCTGGATGTTTGCTTTATTTTTGCTTGAGGTGAGCTTGACTTTTATCCTGCTTGATGTGAATTCAATTGCCAACAATTGATGTGATATTTGCCCTGGTGTAGCTTCATGAAATCAGATTAAGCTGTTACACCAACATGAAACTTTTGTAAAAAAAAGGGACTTGACCTTGACAATCAGGTGATTTTTAGAAATAATACTTTCTTTTACCTTCACTCTGAAAGTTTTTTCTTGCCATTTACCATCAGGTTGGTCTTATCATCTCTTGTTTGTGCTTTAATGGTTTTATCAATTAATTTGGTATTTAATATCCTCCATTTCAGCCATCTGTGTTAAGCCTAGTCCCAAAAATCAAGCAAGTGACTCTTTTTGGAACTATATTCATTTTTTGTTGTGTTTATCATGAGCTGTTGAACTCCAGTTTCAAGATGGTGAAAGTATCTGTATTTGATAAAATTTTACTTTTCCTGATTAGTTTTCAATCTAAACTTCCTTATAATTTGATCATAACTATGGAAAATGCACTGATTCATTTTGAAGAAAGATTTGAGGAAGCTAAAAAATGTAAGGTATGGTTATGAAACTTTGATTTAAAATCAAGTACTTTTCCTGTCCTTAAAATTTGTATAAGGTAAAAAAATGATTGAAAAAAGTAAGAAAGACTATTTTTAAGAGAAAACACAACCATTTGATTTTTTTTAACTTTGTAAGTATAAAAAAAAATATTATAAAGATTTATTGTTTTACCAACAATAAAAATATATCCAAAAATACTCTACAAGAGATATTTAAGGCTACAAAAGAAATTTCTTCAACAGAAATTTCAATTGGAATTAATTGATTAAAGAACTGCAAGAAATTAATTAAAGGACAAAGTCTTTAAAAAGTCTATTTAAAGAGAAAACATATCAAAAACTGACCAGAGTGAATCTGGAAACAAAGTGACAAAGCTAACAGTCATGAAAGATGCTTTCATTCACTTATAGGGTGGTTGAAAGGGTAAAAATGATTATAAGACTTAAAAAAAAGATTATAATAATTTTTCACATGGTTAAAAGTTTTAAAATGATATAAAAAATGTGGTTGGAATCTTCTATTGATTGGTTTAACAGTTTTTGAACTAATTATAAAAGGAAAAGATTCTAACATGAAGAGAAAAGTGGGGCAAAGAAGACATTCTTTTTTAGCCATCAATTTTCTTTCTCCAAAAGTAAACTTTCCTCTTGTCAGTCGTGGAAAACACTCTGACAACAGAAAAGCCAAATATGGCATCAGTGAACCCTGGTTTAGACAAAAAAAGGGCTGATTTTAGCCATTTTAGACCCTCAAATCAGCCATTACTATAGTAATACCTGGTCTAGAGCCTTCCAAACATGTCAGAGTGTGTGTAAGAGACATAGAAACCAGTTAAAGCCGTTTTTACTACAATTCTTTTAACTTAAGGGTAGTTTTACCCTTTTGGAAACAGTTAAAACTGCCCTGGTTGGTATCAAAACCTCATCATCAATTGAGACACAGACCCTGTGATTCAATTCCAGGTCAACAGTGATGAGCTTCTGCATGGATTTCAACATTTCACTCCTGTCAGCAAGGATTTTGGGTGTCTGGCTCTTCCTTGGAGCTAGAGTACCTTTTCCCCCCCAGAATTAATCTTTCCAATTTATTTTTTTCTTTAATTCCTTATCATGTAATACACTTGTAATCTACACATACAATTCAATTGAGTTTTACAGTACACAACTGTGATAATTGATACCACATATGTAAATTACAGTTCACTTATGTAATACATGCACATTTTGATATTTCAATTGAAAATACTTCAATTCCTCATAACTTCTGAATTACACAACACCCCAATTTTAACACAAAAATCAATGGTTAACATCACATGTGGTGTGAATCAAGTTATGTTTTTGAGGATTTTCAACTTTTGTACAGAAAATACTAAAAACTTAATTTAAGCTTATTTAGAGCTGAGTTACCAAAATTTTACCCAGAGGTGACCCCGCCTTACTTTTTATGAAGAATCCAATGGTGAAGTGATTTTATTATGTTTATTTGTTGGATAAAAAGTTATAATATATTTTATGTAACTTTTTACCAAAAATATTTTAATTTCATTAATTTTATTAAAAATTCATTTTTACTTAATTTTTCAAGTAAAAATGTATTTTCATAATTTTAAAATTTAATTTAATTTTTGTTTTAAATTATAATGAAATTTGTATTTATATTTTAATTTTAATTTTGATAATATAAATAAATTCATTTTTTTATATTTGTATCTTATTTTGTTATTTGTGGTCTTTTGGATATATGAAAATACCTCTAAGGCTCACAAAAAAAATACTTGAATCAGCCAGAGAAATTCATCTGGAATTTTTGCCTCCATACTCACAATTCCTCAATCCTATTTAATTGATTTTCCACTTAAGTGAAAATTATTTATTCTCCAAAGAACCAAGATCTAGATAGGACCTTTTTGAATCCATCAATAATGGTATCACCAGAAACAAGCAATAGAGTTTTTTTCAAATTCTTAGAAATTGGGCCAATTCCAGGTTCTCTCTTGACTGAACAATGATCTCTACTGTATCTCATTGTTATTGGATTTATGTAATTTGATATATGTATAGAACTCAATTTTTTTGGTGTCATGGCTAGTTTTTCAGAAACCAATCAAAATATCTTTTACATGTAAAATATTCACTTTACACAAATTCAAGATAAAATATCCAAGCAGGCAAGAAAATTTGACAAAAGATCATGTGTGAGTGACAAACTACACCAAAAATTGGATGGCTGTCCAAAAGTTATGTTACACACCATCTAATATTTGATCTAATTCCTATGCCACTTCCTTAATCTTGGATCCTTGCTTCAAGATAGCATGGTTTTATCAAAATTATATTTTACAGAAGGAGAAAAAACAAGAATTAGAGGCAATCCAGATTGAGCAAGAGACCCTCAGAAACATCAAACCAAGAGCTATATAATTCACTTCAAATAGAAAAATGTGAATAATGATTTCTTGTGTAGTTCATAAAGAGTAACATGCTTTTCTTAATTAATAAATAATGGATAATAAATTTCTCATAAGTAAACAAAATATCAAAAAAATCTTAAATTGCATGAAATGTATTATCCTTTTCAAACTCTACTTGATTTTGGTGGGACTTGATGAATAAATTCAAAAATTCTTGGTTGTAATAATTAAAATTAGAATGTTCAAAGATTTAAAAATTCACATTTGAATTTTTGAAGGAATATGCAAACCAATTCTGGATATTCAGAGGACTATGAAATTCAATTCTAAATATTCAGGAGTTGCAAACTTTGACACATTTTCAAAAATCCATGGATTGATTGGAATTTTATTCATGTATCAACATTAATTATGTACCTTTTTTTATTCACGAGTCAATATAATTATATTTTTTCCATCAACTAAGGCCTGGTTTATGTTCCGGTTTTGAAAAAAAATTGAATTTATTTTGAAATTAATTTTCAAGATTTATTAATTATTTTTATTCAATTGTTATTCAAAATTCATTTCAAATTTAGTTCAAAACTCACCAAGTGAATTTCTGAAAAATTTCAAATTTATTATCTTGGATTTGTTTGAGCTCATTAATCATCCGCAATTTTCCAAACATGGCCAGCCTTACCCCCGATTTGCAATTATCATCATACAAACGCCTTAATCGCCTACTAAGTGGGAATCAGGATGAAGTTGACAATGTTCACTTGGTCCAAGTGAGCCCCAATCTCACGAATGACAATATGGAGCAACCCATGCTTGGACCAATCATTGCCCAAAGTAATTTGGAAGCTTCCTCAAGTCAACGGCAAAAAAGACGTACCAGTGAAGAAGCACGATTGTATCAACAGAAGTTATAACATGAACAAATGCTTAAGAGGTAATGGCGGGAAAACGACCAAGTTAATGCTGAAGCACAAAGACTAAAGCAGGTTGAACGGTGTCTGGCCAATGAAGCAAATGAAAGAAACAGGAAATGCTGATTTTTTTGGAATGAAGACAGTACTCGGCAATTATTGGAGATGATGCAAGAATTACATATTGATTTTGTCAACATGGATGAAATTACTTCTGAGTTCATCCCATGGACACAATTTTTCAAGATGAACAAGAATTGCAAACGGGAATTTGAACTTTTAAAAGAACTTGCATTTGAAACACTGGAGAGGCAATACAAGGAATTAATGACTATATACAAGGTGAGATTGGTCTATAATGATTGTTAAATTGGTACTAATACACTATATGATTTATAATATAAAGGATTCTTGTGATGTGACTGGAGGAGGAGGGTTATACATACAACTCCAGTGACATCACATGACTATGGAGGTAAGCCCGCTACTCTTATTGAATAATATTGTTCCTAAAATTTTTACATAATAGGTGTATGAATTACTTAAAGAGATAAATCAAAACAACTACAGAGCCAATGATGTGGGCTTTGAATCAGGGGATTTTCCAGCTCCAGCAAATAACAATAATGGGGATTCCATTGAAGAGGACATTGAGGTGCCAACAGAACCATCAGGGAATCAAGTGTGTCATTCCAGAAGTGAAAATGGAAAATCAGGAACCAGGGAGGAGATGGGCAATTGGGCCAATGGGCCGGGGAATATCCCAAGTCAGCCAGAAGGTAGCTGTACAACTCAGAACATTTGTGGCACTTCACGTATGGTGCGCGTGAATTCGTCCAGTCAAATGTCAAGCATCAGCAGGGGAACCACACGTTGGGATTGTAACTTCATGAATGACATGAATACAAATATGCAAAACATGTTATTGCCCTTAATGCTTATGTTACAACAAAGCCAGGATTGAGCGGAAGAGAGGGATTGAATGCAAAGATCTCAAGACGATGAAAGACAAATGTTGATGCGTGAACAAGAAGAAGAACGACGTATACGAGAAACTCAAATAGGCACAGAAGAACAAAGAAGAAATGATCAGTTGAATATGTATATGATGGCAATGTTATCAAAAATGACAGGAGTGCCATTGGACAAGCAGCCATCCGGCTTGCATTTGGGTGAATAGCATGGAGGGCAATTAAGGTACGCGTCCCTGATCAAATTTCCATTAAAATTGCATTTAGCTGATGCATAAATAGTGTCTGTGTATGGTGCTGGGTGTGGTCAGATAGTAGGCAGATTTGTTTGTATTGTAAATACATGTGTATACTGAAAATTCCTGAACAAACGTAATCTGCAAGTTTGTTTCATAATGACTTCTTTCTTTTGTAAATACGGGTTGTTTATAAATTTCTTGAAGCCCCATATAAAGATAAAAGGTGTTATGCCCGCAGCTAGACTGCGCACACTCAAGTGATAAACTCTAACCTAATACACTTGTAAATACACAATATAAAACACCGTTCAGATGCAATAGAAGAACGGCCTTTATGGGTTTTCCTCCTCACAGGTTATGGGCCATCTCCTTTCACCTAAAATTTTAAATTAATTTTTTTTTTTTTGATTCTTGTCATATTCCAGGAAATAGGGAGGACCACCTTATTTCAACGGCTGGGGACGCCTAGCTGTGTGGGATCCACATTTTTCAAAAAAAAAAAAAAAAAAAAAACAACAACAAAAATCAAGCCAGCAACCAACCCATTATTCACCCCCGCTCCTCGCATTAAACAACAACAAAAAAAAAAAAAAAAAAAAAAAAAAAAAAAAAAAAAAAAAAAAAAAGAGAAAGCCAAAAGAAAGAAACAAGCAACCAACCATCAGCACCGCATCAACCACAGTACAACCCCCCAGACTAATTTTCCCCCCCCACTCTTTGAATTAAAACACCATAAAAAAAAAAAAAAAAAAAAAAAAAAAAAAAAAAAAAAAAAAAAAAAAAAACACTGAAGACACATCAACCGACATTCAAACATCAAACGACACCAACAACTTTGCACCTTCAACGTACCTATGCCATCTGGTTTTCCAAGACATCAATTCCCAGACTTATATCCAAAAACAACTATGAACCCGACACCTCCTCATTTACCCGAGGACAAGAACACCACAACCAACACCCCTGCTACTTTCACCATTGATGAACTGAAGTATATCCGGACAACAATATCACAAGCCACCCCATTACTACGGCATGAGCACTCCCTCAAAACTGATGGCTCCAACTTTGCCTCCTGGGAGCACCATATATCTATCCTTCTCGACAACTTCATAGAAGATGCCTCTTACTTGCATCGGACATCCGCATCTTCCCCCGTTGCTGATCGCATCTGCCGTGCTATAATCATCCTATCCCTTCCTGAATCAATCCAGGCTGACATTATCAATATACCGTCAGCTATCGACATTTGCCAACATCTTCGTCGTCGGTTCTTCTCCCTCCTCCGTTCAGCACAATCCCTCTCTTGGCATGAACTGCTTTCAATTAAAATGCAGCCTGAAGAACACCCTTCCAGCTTTCTCCACCGACTGTCAAATGCAATTAGCACTTTCAAGAACAGGGGTGGTAATTTTACTGAAGACCTAGTAACTGGCCTAATACTTCAAGAAGCAGTGACCCCTCCTTCTCTCAGGTCTGCCGTTTTATCTCGTTTAGAGGCATCCATGACCACCAACCAAACCAACCCCTCCTTCCCCACCTGTGCAATGGTCCTTGAATCTTGTTACCAACAGGCCAAAACGACCTCCCATGAGGATATTACAACAGCCCTTCAACCCTCTTTCAATTCTCTCAGACTTGACGAAACTGCGACGGGCGACTCTTTTAACCACAGCTCCATCGATCCTGCATTTTTCCGAGCTACAGTTAAAGGTGCTTGTTTTAACTGCAGCAAGCCGGGACACTTTGCTAGCAGCTGCCCATTGGTCAAGAACAAGAACCCTATTTTGCCCCTCCATTCTATGCCATCTAGGACGCCTGTGCATTTCCAGGCTCACTACCCCATCATCACACCATCCCTTCCGAACACCACTTTTACTAGAAGCTTCCAAACTTTGAACCCACGAGGGCCGGACCTCTATCGTCCAAACTACAATTCGAGGCCACAAGATAAGATGAAGGCAAGACTGGTAGAGGTTGGTGCTGAGGACCCAGGTATAGAGGTGCTGCAAGCAGGCGTGGATGATGTCGAGAACCTAAATTGTGAATCGGTATGTGACACCGGCGCCAGTCACTCCTTGACTGGCAACCTATCTGCTCTTTTTTCTTTTCGTCATCTAACCTCCGCTATCCCTGTATCTGTAGCCACAAAACAATCTGGACACCAAAGCCATGTGACAGGCATTGGGTCATTGATATACCCTGGCCTGGACGGGCGTCTTGTAGTAATTCATGGTGTCTACTACTGCCCTGATGCGACTTGCACTCTTATCTCTCCTGCTGCATTGATACGTGCAGGATGCACTTTCCGTTTTGATCTCAACAATGATATGTTGTTATGCAACTCTGATCGTAAACCCCTTTTGAGGGTCATGTTTTGTAAAAACCTACACCGGTGGTCCATGCCTCCCTTTTACAAACCTACACCAGATGAAATGTATTGCCCAAAGGGCGACTTGAAAACTAACTTACATAGCCAAATTTTAGGTCTAGCCACCGACTTAGAGCCTCAGACCAACTTGCCTGACCCAATGGAAATAAGTACCGAGCACAGCAATTTGTCGCTTCAACAATGCCTGCATGAGATGTTTGGACACGTTGCGATGAAGCGCATACGGTCTTTTATACGCCAGCGGTATGGTGACTCAATTCTTTTGAATAAGAAAACTAACGACTGTGCTTCCTGCCGAATTTCAAAAAGTGAACGACGTAGTCGCCTACTACCAAACCACGCAAAAGCCGAGCCCATGGATATTGTCTCCATGGACCTTATGGGACCTTACGATTTGTCTGTTAATGGTGGCAGCTGGCTAATGACAGCACGGGACGCTGGTTCAACCTATGGTGAGTGTCACATCCTCAAGCGCAAAGCTGATGCCACCTCACTTGCTATTGAGCTCATGACAAGGTGGGAACGTCAAAGTGGTTGCACTGCAAAGGTCCTCCGCACTGATGGCGGTGGTGAGTTCAAGAATGACACACTGAAGAAATGGTGCACCGCAAAGGGTATTGTACATGAATTCAGCCTACCGTACTTTCATGAACAAAATGGCTTGGCTGAACGTTTCAACAGATCAGTAGCGGACATTGGCAGGACCATCTTATGGAGCTCTCAGCTGCCACGCACCTTTTGGGGTTTTGCATTTATTTGGGCAGCCTTCACCCTCAATGCAATACCGAACAGCCTAACTGATGGTAGGACACCTTCTGAAATGTTATTTGGACGGAGTGCCGGCATCGACCGCCTAAGGATTTTTGGTGAGACTGCTTTTGTGCACATTCCATCTGAGCGTCGTCACAAGCTCGACGCACGCGCTATCCAGGCACGAGTAGTGGCTTACCTACCAGACTACAAGGGATGGTTATTTTGGATTGAGGCAACCTCCACTTTTGTGAAATCGGCCTGGGCAACGTTCCTGCGTTCCGACAAGGTGAGTATCTCACTTTGCAACATAATGAAAAGGTCTATGAAAGACCACCCTCCGCAAAGAAATAGGAAACTCGAGGTAGGTTTCCTGCTGAACAAGATGGAGTTAGGTGATTTTACTTCCGAATTGACTGTTCTTGCACAAGACAAAGCTGCGGCGGCCTTAAATGCTGACATATCCCTTCCAAAGTCCTTCAAACAAGCCATGTCATCGCCCAACGGAAACGAGTGGTCACATGCTATAAGAATGGAGCTGTCCAACATGAAGGATATGGGGGTGTTCGAAATCACTCCTATACCCCCTGGTCAACGTGTACTGGGTGGTGGCTGGGTTTTTGCTGTCAAAACTGACCCCACAAGCGGACGACGCTTTAAAGCGAGATATGTCGCGCGGGGAAACCTCCAACGGCCAACTGAAGACTTT
Source organism: Austropuccinia psidii (assembly GCA_023105745.1). Taxonomy (NCBI): domain Eukaryota; kingdom Fungi; phylum Basidiomycota; class Pucciniomycetes; order Pucciniales; family Sphaerophragmiaceae; genus Austropuccinia; species Austropuccinia psidii. Next base: position 47,408,236 of record JALGQZ010000009.1, read on the forward strand.
GCTGATACTTTTGCCCCAACTGCTAGCTTCACCTCACTGAGACTTGTCTTGACGCTTGCCGCCAAGAATTCTTGGCTGGTGAGTACCTTTGACTTTGTAGCCGCGTACTTAAATGCTCCCATTGATGAAACACTCTGGATAAGACCCCCTGAGGGTCTCCATATCCCCCTCGGTCATGGGTGCCTCCTGAAGAAGGCACTGTATGGCACCAAGCAAGCTGGTAGGTGTTGGTGGACCCATTTGTCTTCTCACTTACTTCAATTGGGTTTTGTAGCAACACCTTATGACTCGAGCCTCTATGTCAACACGTCAATGGACGCCTTTGTATGGGTGCATGTGGACGACGGCGTTGTCGTGGCCAAGGACAGGCGAATAATGAATGATATCAAGGATGCACTGGCTGCATCATTCCGGCTGAAATGGAAAGATGGCATATCTTCGATAGTTGGTATAGATGTATCCCTGATACCTGGCGGGTACTTCCTTTCCCAAAATGCGGCCTCCAACGACATTTTGAACAGGCACTGGACTGGGCAATCAAGCCACAAGACCCCCCTGCCTGCTAACATTACCCTACCAACTCTGCCAGACTCACACCAGCCTATTCGTCGCACTGAGTTCCTCTCAATCATTGGTTCCCTCAGCTATGTTGTCAATGCCACCAGGCCTGACATGTGCTTTGCTGTCAACATGCTCTCGAGACACCAAAAGAATCCCGGCACAGAGCATTGGAAAGCTCTGCAACACCTCTTGGGCTACCTCAAACACACGGCGGACTACGGCGTCCGCTTATGCCCTGATCCATTGATGGGCATGGATGTTTACTCTGACGCCAGCTGGGGTGGAGAGTTTTCCCGTTCTTGTCACGGTTTTGTGGCACTTCTCCATGGATGTGCGCTGTCATGGTGCGCTAAACGCCTGATAACCGTTGCTGCTTCCATTTGCCATGCTGAGTACATGGCACTGAGTGTCGCTACCCGCCATGGACTATGGATAAGAGAGTTGACTTTCTCCTTGACTGGTAAGTGGCTTCCAGTTGACCTACGTTGTGACAATGCCTCTTGCGTTAAGATAAGCAAGGACTCTATATCTAACAAGAGGACCCGCCACTCCGATCGCGATTTTTTCATCACGAACCAGGCACTGTTCCAAGGTAAGGCGACTCTCACATGGATCCCAGGGGTGAGCATGATTGCTGATGTGATGACAAAGCCACTGGGGCCAACACTCCATTCCAAATTCATTGATGCTGTGATGGCATCAAGTAAGGGCTACCCTGCCAAACCGCCATGATTGCCGCACTGATTGATATATGTGAAACCTGTGCCGGCAACAATGATGAGACCTTGAGACAAAATCATAACCTACCTGTGTCACTTTGTATTTAGACTTGTTTTCTTAATTTCAATGGCTCACCATTCCTTTTTCTCCTTTTACCTTTACTGGTTTATCACTTGAGCGGGGGGCTGTTATGCCCGCAGCTAGACTGCGCACACTCAAGTGATAAACTCTAACCTAATACACTTGTAAATACACAATATAAAACACCGTTCAGATGCAATAGAAGAACGGCCTTTATGGGTTTTCCTCCTCACAAAAGGCATGTGGCCTTGCTTAACTTTTCTTATCTGTATCAGTCCGCCATTAGGCCCAAAAAAGCTCTAGTTTATTTTTCAATATATTCACAATTAATAATCAATCCAAATATTTTGAAGGATGAGTTTGCCATCATTGCCTTTGAATAGCACGCTCACAGAAATGGAACTTCGTGGAAATATTTGGCTCCGAAGTCTATTTCAAGCTGTTTATTAAATAATTGAAACACAGTTGGATAAGAATGATAAAGGAAGCATGTGACTGATGGAGTACCTGGGAGTCGAACCCAGTACTTCTTGCAATTCTGATGCTAAGCAAGCGCTCTACCGATGAGCTAGAACCCCATGGAAGCAAAGCTTTGGCAACATCACAGTTTACTGTGGTACACGTCTTTTATCACTATACAACAGAAGTTATTTCTATTTGAAAATCTAGGTGGAGTATTCAAACAATTGAGATTAGCTACTAAAAAGCCTTGGAGAGACTTTCGTAGTGCAGATTTGGTTATGGTTTAAACAAACCCCAAGAAAAAATAGCCTGCAGGAATGTTTTAGAGAATGTAAAATTACATCTTTCGAATTCCAAAAATACAAACATCATAATTTTGTGAAGAACGACGGTATCCAGCGAAAACATTGATTAAAATCTAAAGCTTTTTATTTTAACACTGATTATTAGCTCACCTCAGCACTTAGAAGACTTACTTTATCCCTATAGAAGGTAAGATCAGTAGTTTACATTAACAATGGATGATTAGCTTTGTCCATAATCAGTGCGAGGTCCCCTGTTCTTCAGTTGAGCATGCCTCACTGCGCCAGTTTCCCACCTTGACTTCAAGTTATTCACGCCGCCAAATTTCTCTTCTGGATCTGAATCATCGCCATGATTATGATTGTGAGTCGATTGTGACGCTTGTGGATCATTATGTGATATTAATCTAGGCCCAAGTGATTGCTTAGGGATGTGGACCGTACTTTGAATTGTGCTCTCGCGGACGTTTGCTTTATTTTGTAAGGAGTTGGGATAATTCGTTGGCTTAAACGTTGAATGTCTCTGCGTCAAGTTGACAACATTCGATTTGCCACTTGCTAATGTTGGTCCAGATCCCAGGTTATAAGTAGTACGATGGGTGGGGCTTTGACTGGTTTTGGAACTTGAAGACAAATTTTCATAGCGCGATACCAGGTTGGATATCGCGGCAGCCGACTTTAATGACTGAGGCTTTGGCGCTCTTAATGGTGGTCCGGGGTGCTTTCTCAAGGGCTTGACAGCTAACGATGACGAAGCTTGTGAACCAGGCGAAATAGATCGACTTCTAGCACGAAACGAAAATGATTCGCGCTCCAACCGGTCGGCTGCAGATTGAGTGGTCATTTTATTAGCGGGAGGTGCAAAGTTAGCAATCACCGCGCGCCGTTTGGTTTTTATCTCTTCATCTTCCTCAGTTGTGATCTCTGAAGATGTTTCTCTTGTTGAAGGGAGAGAGGGACTTTTATCAATAATAGTGGCCAATTCATTATCGGCCTTTGCATAGTCTTGGATAGGTTGTATGGGAAATCGATGAGCGGGCCCTGAAGGCAATGCGGTTGATGATGAATAAGAGGTAGACTTAAATCTAGTTTGATTCAAGCTCAAAGTACCAACATCCTTTGTGGATGATTGATTCTGTCCACTATACCGTCTTTGACCCTCAGGATTCTCAGGTTCTTCGTCAGAATTGCTCGATATCGATACTTCATCTACCGGGTTGTTGAGTTTGGTTTTGACTAAATTAACAAAGGAAATTTCTGGAGTGTTGGAAAGAGAATCTGTAGCAGCTTTGACATAATTAGGAAACCGTTGATTAATTTGAGAGTCAAATGCCTCAGCGCATATAGAGGTTGAGTGAATCGGTCTACTGTCAAGCGGCTTGGAAAAAAACGTGGAAGGCGTAGAAAACGTCCCAACTAAGCCACAATCATCTGTTAAAAGATCGATAGGTTGAGTCTGAACCTTTTTATCGTCCATGACCTTAAATGGCGCACTTGGCATGAGTTCATTTATCAAACTCATCATAAGACTAGGTGACGTTTGGGTAGATCGACTGACCAAGCGCGCCTGGTCTTTTTGAATCCAATCAGAAATGGATGGTCGGTCTTTGACGCCTAAACGCATGACAGAGGTCAATACGGGTCCAGTCTTCTGCTTCAGGTTAAGGTTTTTGTCGGCCAAGGGCTTCTCGACTCTTGTTGGAAATGCTTGAGGGCCAGTTTTTTGCATCAAACCGTTTGATGACAAAGTTGCCTTTTGGCCGATTTCAGGAATTTCAGCAGGCAGGTTGGAGCCAGAAAAAGAATTTGAAAGCTGATTGGCTTTATTCAATGTTAAGACAGAGCCAGTCAAAGAAGACCCAATATTTACACGATCGTTACGCATTTCATTTAAAGTCTTTGTCGGTTGGATTTTTTTTGAAGGCACCAAATCTTCAAACACGAACGATGGGTTTTTAGAGTTTTGGTAAGGAAGAGCTGTTGATGAAGATTTATGGACAGGTTGGGAATGAGAGGCGTTTGAGCGAAGTGTAAAGCCATCATTATTTGGCCGTACTGAGGCAATTGCTTTATTCTGACTAGAAAACATTATCGGAGAAGTCAAAAAGGCATCCCCGAAACCGGCTGCGGCTTCGCGAGCAAACAGATCAGCCTCCTCCGGAGGAGACCCACCGGGCGATTTGCTGACGGCTGACTGGGGGAGCGGAACTGCTAGACCTTGATGGGGAGTGAATTGATTATTGTCAATCAGTGTCTTTTCCTTTGTTGTTGGACGCCCTCTACGCATGGGAACTACAGTTTCGGGTTTCTTGGCAGAAACCATGGGAGGAGAAGTAGCCTTAAATATAGAATCCAGACCGTCGAGGTCGAGTTGGTTGCCAAAAGGTTGCTTCACAGGTAATTGAGCAATTTGATGTGAGTTAGCATGAGCGGATTGAAGGGAATGTCGTCTTGTGGGCTGAAGAGATTGAAATTACAAGTTAGTCTTTGAAAGAGAAAAACGAAGGAAAAAAACTTGTTAAGCAGCGGCCCCAAAAGTCAATCTTACCTTGACCAAGTAAGGAGCTATGCCGCGTAACTTGCAGGTTTGCTGATGCACTTGCCAGATGTCAGGGCGAGATTGAGCCATCTCTTGAAGCATAGTACCTGTTTAATAGATGGTGAGTCGGGCCACTAATGGTTAGGGGTTGGTGGGATGGGAAAACTAACCAATTAAATATTTGATTGAGTTACTATAAACGGGATAGGAGGGAACCTGATATCGAACGTTCATGATAGCAAGTGGACCATGTTCTTCAAAAGGGGTGGTATAGTAACAAAGCTTGTATAAAAAAACACCCAATGCCCAAATGTCTATGTTTTGCGAAGGATCAAGATAAGATTCTTATGAAAGAGATCAAGTCAAAGACAAAAGCATGCTGAACACACCAGCTTTTTCTGAAACGCCTCTACGGCTCCAAACATCCACCATTTCAGGAGCTCTATATTGTAATGTAGTGTGCTTGTTCAAATCTGCTTCCAAGGCCTGAATTTCTGAGGTAGTCTGTGGAGGACGAGAGAGAGGGGTGGTAGTTGAACCAAAATCACAAAGTTTGTAAAGATTTGAAGAAGCAACGAGAATATTTTCGACCTGTCTCACCAATGGAAATTTGGGTCAGCTTACGTTGACCGAGCTCAATTCATCCACCAAAAACAGATACCTTGAGATCACGATGGATGAGGGGAGGGTTTTGACCATGCATGTGGGCTACAGCTTCCACTGTGTCACTAAAAATTTTGAGAATTTCTGACTCTGTCAATCGATTCTGTAAGCGTGAGTTTAGCAAGTCAATGATCCCACCGCCTAAGTTTGTTTATGATCATTTTGATAATTAAAAAAGAGCGAAAAAAAGTTAACCAGAAGCAGGAGCTATCAGCCAAATGTGAGAAAAGAATTACCAGAGCACCATTCCATCAAAATGAATATTTCATATCCAGGAGACTGGGGCAGAGAAGAGGCCGAGGCTTCGATGAAATAAACTATGTGCTTATGAGGTCGAAGCTGTTTCATGACATTCACTTCTTTGCGAACTTCAACCAGGCCGGCTTTGTCAGGCACGGCCATCCGTTTCAACACAAACCGGTTCTGAGAGAGCGAAAAACCCTCGACGCTGGCGGGTGAAACGAGACTAGCAAGATAGACATGGGCAAAGCCGCCTAAAAAAACGAGCCAAATCAAAGGAAATTAGCCAAATTTTCCGAGAAATTTACATGCTGAGATTTTCTACAAGATAACTAGACGAGCAAAGTAGATAAATACCTTCGCTCAGAAATTTTTCGACCTGAACTACATACTTGCCAACTTGGACTTTGGTGCCTGATTGAAGAGAAGCAGATGGACCAGGAGAAGGAATGGTTGGATGAGCCGGGGTGGATGGGGGGAGATGGTGATGACGTGATTGGTAGGTGGTCATGTTGAGTAAAGGGCCAAGCGTCGAGGAGGGATGAGATCCAGAGGACGAAATTAAAAATTTGACGTGAAAAGAATGAAACTTTAATTACACAAAATCTTTCGACTGCAGCTTGGATAGTAAGCAAAGCATTAGACTCAATCAAGACAAGGCAAAGGGCAAAAATTGGAAAAATTTCACAAAGAAAAGGTATTATGAAACAGCAAAGAGTCCATAAAATTTCAATAAAAAATCAATAAAACATTAATAAAAAATTAATAAAAATCAATAAAAAATCAATAAAAAATTAATAAAAAATCAATAAAAAATCAATAAAAAATCAATAAAAATCAATAAAAAATTTAAGCATCAAAATTCAAAAAACTAGAGGAAAACCAATACAAATTATTCTCATACAGAAGGAGACAATCAACTTTCTTGATAAGAATAGTTTCCCTATCCAAGAAATTTGATAATTTGTATTTTGAAAATAAAACATTTTCACTTTAAGATAAAAATGGCAAATTTCAAACTTGAAAAATGTCATTCATTAACTTGGGATTTTCTAAAATATTTTCTCAAATCCACTAAATTTTTTGATTTGGAATCCTATGCTGTTTTTTTTTGGCTGAGTTTGAGACCTATTAAATGTGAGTATTTGAGGTTTTTCTTAAAATTTATAATACCTAAATCCTCCACATTTTATTCAAAATTGAAATTGATGATTTTATTCCTCTTGAAATTTTTTGGAGGGGAATATGTCTTGTATTAATTAATTTCTTTGCTTTGCAATATTTTTTTACTCAAAAAAAATGTTGATTCAGTGGCATTTCAAAAGACCTTTCAATTGATGTAATTTAATCCAGAAAACTTTGCCTATAAATTGTTATTCTTTTAGTATCTTAAATGAATCTTATTATTATTTCTTTTGAGCTTTATTTTATATTAAATTTTTTATTTAAAAGCTTCCAGAAAATAATTAGAAAGTAAAATGAATGGAAGATTACCTTTCCACTTGAATCTTAATAAAAATACAAGTTGAGAAATCAATGAAAAACTCAAAAGAAACTATCTAATTTCAAAACTAGATTTATATATATCTAGTTAAAGAATCAGGTATTAAAACTATAGATAGAATATTAAGGAATTGAAAAAAAAATCTGATATATTTTTTACTAATTTTGTGAACCTTGAGGTATATTTTACATACCCAAATAGGCCACAATTAATATACAAATAACTTTTTAAATATGCATAACCCATAAGTCATGCATGCATCAAAAAATCATCAGTTTTGATTTAAGAATATATATATATATATATTATTTAGGCAAATCCATGAATTTAAGGCTAGATTTGGATTCTACACAAAAGTTCACCTAGGTTAACTTTAAGGTTTGTCTATGAAACTTTTGATAATAGTAAAAAATGTCAAGAGTACTATGACTATCCTCAGTTGAAAATATAATACAATTAAATATTATAACCACAAATTAGTATAATTATTAAAAATAATAATATAAAAAAAATAATTTAATTATTATTAAATAATTTAAATATTATAATATTCTATTATTATTATAGTCACTGACAGTTATAATAATAAGAAATACAAAAGCTCTTAATGAGACAGTTATATGGAGAAAATAATAATACTTATCCACTTATAGATAATATAAATATTATTTATGCAAGAACTATCATTCACACTCTGAAGAGATAAATCTTATAGAGAAACTCTATATAAAAGATTTAATACTAGATAAAAAAATATAGAAATTCAGAGAAAAACTTACTTATAATATTTATTTAATACAATAAGTCAAACCACAACAGCTATAGTATTGAGTAATCTTTCTAATATAAAAGCATGCCAAAAAATTAAAATTTAAAATAAATAAAATATTTTTATATAATAAAATATTATTTAAGAGTTTTTAGAGGAAATTTGTGGCTCTAAGAGATATTTAAGACAATAATCTTATAAGATAAAATGTATTATTGGTGAGTGCAACTATATAATATAAATTCTATGCTTCCAATTCTTCAATTTAAGAATTATAAAGCATAAAAATACTTAAGGATCATCTTTAATAACAATATTTTATATTTAATAAAACTTTACCTGTTTGAATGCCTAATTTATTTATTTATTGGTGATAATGGACAAAAACAGTGATTTAAAGGCTCTTTTTATGCCTTCAGAGCAGCTCTCATGATTCTTAATGAATATAGAGGGAGTTCCCAGGTCACAACTGAAAAACCATGCTTAAACATAAGGCTCTTAACAACTTATTTTATTCCAATTTGAATTACAGTGTTATTTTTAACTCCAAGTAGCTTTAATACTCTTTTGGGTTAATTATTTTGTTTTTATTTGTGAGCCTTAGAGGTATTGTCATATACCCACAAGACCACAAATGACCAAATTATGTCATAATTATTAATGAATAGATTTATTTTTATTATAAAAACAAAAAATCAGATATAAATATAGAATTTATATACAAAATTAAAATTAAAATTGAATTGAAATTTAAAAATGTGAGAATACACTTTTACTTGAAAAAAATTGTGTAAAAATAAATTTTCACCAAAAATATTGAAATCAAAATATTTTCAGGAAAAAGTTAACAAAAATTATTATAACTTTTTTTCCAATTAATAGAATTATGAAAATTATTTCACCATTGGATTCCTTATCAAAAAATCAGGTGGGGTCACCTCTGAGTGAAAATTCTGTAACTCAACTCTGAATAAGCTTGAATTAAGTTTTTACTATTTTCTTTATGAAAATCAGAAAATAATCAAAAAATTGATTTAATTCACCCCAAATGTGGTGTTAACCATCAATTTTGGTGTTAAAATTGAGGTGTGTTGTGTAACTTAGAATTTATGAGGAATTGAAGTATTTTCAATTGAAATGTCAAAATGGGAGTGTGTAATAAATAAGTGAACTTAGGTTTACATATGAGGTATAAATTATTAAAGTTGTGCGCTCTAAAAAATCTATTGAATTACATATTTAAATTACAAGTACAGTACATGAAGAGGAATTAAAGAAAAAATAAATTGGAAAGATTAATTCTGGGATGGGGAACGATCTTGGCTCCAAGGGTGCCAGACTCCCCAAAATTCCTTTCTGACAGGCAAAGAACGACAAAATTCAGGAAAAAGCTCATTAATTTTTACCTGGAATTGAATCACAGGGTCTGTGACTGAATCAATAATGAGATTTTGATACCAACCAGGGCAGTTTTAACTGTTGCCAAGAGGGTAAAACTACCATTAAGCTAAAAAAAATTTATTAAAAAAAGCTTTAACTGTTTTTGAGGTCTGCTACACTCATTCTGACATATTTTGAAGGCTTGAATCCAGGTATTACCATAGCAATGGCTGCTTTAAGGGACTGAAATGGCTGAAAATAGCAAAACATGGTTAAAAACAGCCCCTTTTTAGTCTTAACTAGGGTTAAATAGTGCCATGATTAGCTTTTATGTTGTCAAAGTGTTTCTCAAGACTGATTAGAGTAAATTTACTTTTGGGATAAGAAAATTGGTGGCTATAAAATAATGTATTCTTTGACTCACTTTTCTCTTCATGTTAGGATCTTTTTGTAAGGTTTGACTATGAAACAATAAGTAAAAAGTACTAATATTTTACTTATTGTACTATGAATGTCCTTATAAATGTAATAAATGAGATAAAAACAATTATAATAGTAAAGAATTATTCCAATGATGGCGTGAAATAATTATATTATTAAATAAATATAATAATATAATTTATATTATAAAAAATAATATATATGAAATAAATATATTAATATAAGATGATTAATATATTAAAAAGCACTTTATTATTGTTACCAACAAATAATAAAGGCCTTAAAAATTGTTTTTTATTAATAGAAAACAATTAATAACAATAATATTACCAATATTAAAGTTATAAATTAATATAAATACTATTTATATCAATTATAGAATTATTAAAAAGTAATAATAGAGAAAAAATATTATAATAGGAGAAATAACCTACTTTTAATGCTTAATATAATAATTTTGAGTAAATTTACGCCTAGAAATGTAAATACAACTTATTTAAATTGTAGTTACAATAAATTTTAAGAGAAATTACAAATTTTCTTGATTTTACGTGGAATTGAGGTTTTTGAGAGAAATTTAAACAAAACAATTAAATAATTGTAATAATCATATCAAAGATAAAGATTATTATAAGATGATCTTTGGTCTTTAATAATATAGAAGTCTTATATATAAAGAATAAAGAAATTACCTTTTTATTTAATGATTTAATGTTTTGTAAGCATCTGAGGGGAAAACAGAGTAAAAAGAGCTCTATTTATAGTAAATACCTCCCTCCTAGAGTCCAACAGGCTTATAGAAGACGTTAAATGATCATATCCACTGGAATTGAGCAATAGTTTAAGGCTTGGTGATGATTACATCATGATCAAACCATCTTATCTCATTATTACGCCTTTATTTAGAGTTATCACTATAACTCTAAGTTGGATGATGTCCAGGCTTGGCAGAAACCCAAAATTCATGGATTTTATTAGCTTTAATCATGAACTAACAGTATTAACCAACTGTATCACTCATATGACTGTTAAACTTAATTTAAGGTTACAGTGAGTGATCATAAATGAGCAAATTAACCTCAAACTTTGATCTTATATAAATTTTAAGTTTTACACGCTCCAGCAATTGAGAGAGTGAATTCTAATAGCTTGGCATAACCTTATTATTCTTCCAAGAGAATTTCATTACATCATCAAAACTCTATTTTTGATGATTTTTCTTGTAACTCATCTTTTCTGTCAAAATTTAATATTTTAAACTTCAAACCATGATTTCAAGGGGTTATACCTTGAATATTATAGTAAGAAATACATCATTATTCACGAATGAACTAGTAGAATCCAACTGTCTACTTTTTTTAAAGTTTGGACCACTTTTACAACAAAGTGGTCAACAGCTCTATTGATTTTAATTAATAATCCCTTACAGGTTTTAACCTTGTTTATAACTTGTTAAATAAGGTTTATATCTGTCTTCTTACAGTAATTAGGTGATGACTTTATTTTTGGTTCATCACCCTATCATGCATATTTCAAAAGATATTAGCTAAAATCCTTGAATATATGCGTTGACCAAAAAAGTGCATATATTCAGCTTAACTCCTTAAGTAATGACTTTGGGTTTAGCTTCTTAATTGTTTTATATGTAGAGCTCTATGGAGAATCCAATGGTACCATTTATTTCACATGTTGTTTCATTGGTTTTGACATAATTAAGGATTTGTGTTTTTTATAAGGTATTATTACTTATAACTTATTAAATATTGACTTTACAGATATGCCATAAAAATGGTATATGTGTATTTTACCATGGGGAATCCAATGGTATAATTTATTTCACATGTTTATTCATTGGCTTTTAAGTTAAACCAAGTTTTATGCCAATTTATGGCATTTTTGTAGCTTTAAGGTAATTATTTTTAATGTATAATTATTTTAAATGTTTCTTGTGACCTTTTTGGGTATGTGGTCATATCTCAAAGGTTCACATTCCCCACCACCAAAAAAGATTGTACCACAATCTGATATGTGTAATTAGGGTATCATCCACTGTCCTACCTCTTCAATAGACTTTGTTAGTCTTGAAGCTCAATAATGCTTAACTTTTCTATTTTTCAGGTTTTCTTTCATGTCTGAACCTTGTTAGTAGTTTATAAGAATTTTATATATCTTTCTCAAGTAGCCATTCATCTTCTTGAGTTGAATTTCTATACCTTACAAGGTATTCTCTTTCTTTTTTGTTTCTTGTCCTTCTTTCTTTAAGGACTTTTACAATTTTCTTTTCTTCTCCTTCTTCCAAGAGGGGGTTTATTTCTTAGTGGAAATAACTCCTTGTCACTTGAGCTGTAAGGTTTTATCAGACTTACAGGGAAAGTTGGGTGTTTGTTCATTAATTAACCTGTGAGTTCCAATTGCACAGCATTGGGTCCATGAAGTGCTTTTCTCATAAATGGTCCCGCAAAGGAATGTTTCAATTTCTTTGGACCTTTTATGTTATTGAAATCAAGGGTTGATACTAGGACCAAGTCTCCTATTTTGAATTCAGGTGGTTTATGACTTTTATCCCATCTTTCTTTTGCATATTTGAAAGTATCTTGCATCCATCTGTTTGCATGGTGTCTTGCTTTGTCAAGCATTATTGTAAAGCTGCTTGCTGTTGGATGTATATCCACTAAGTCCTTTTTGAGGGTATCATAAGGAAGTCTTGGATTCCCACCTTTTTTCAGCATTGCTGGTGTTTTGCCAGTAGAAGAATGGATTGATGTTTTATATGCCAGTTCAAGAGCTGGTATTAGTGTACACCAATCATGGGTAAAGCCATCAGAATCTTTGAATTCTAGTCCATAAGCACAGAATATTCTGATCAGGTACTCCAAGGTATGAATCATTCTTTCTGCTAAACCATCAGTTTGAGGATGGTAAGCTGTTGAGAATGATAATTTCGTTCCAAACAAGTTATGGAGATTTGTCCATAATGCTGAAGTGAACTTTGGGTCTCTGTCACTTATAATATTCTGGAATAAGCCTGTATGGCTAATAACTTTATTCCATATCATTATGGCTGTTTCCATAGCTGCGTCATCTTTGTTACATGGTAGGAACATGGGAGTTTTGCTATACCTGTCAACTAATACTAGGCATGCATTATAGCTTCTATCTCCTCCTGGAGGTAATGCTGTTACCCAATCCATATGAACTATTTCCCAAGGGGATTTTGGTTCTTGGATTTGGATCATCATTCCAAATTTCTTTCCTGTGGCTATTTAGCTTTTTGACGTCTGTCACAGGTTTGGCAGTATTCTGAAACATCTTTCTTCCAATTTGGCCACCAAGAGCAGGTTTTCACTCTTTCTAGTGTTCTGTCTTCTGAAAGATGTCCAGCTGCAACACTATCATGGCACTCATGTAAAATAGTGTTTATCAGGGTTCTATCTGTTAAGGCCATAACACATGTGTGATTTGTTCTATGGTAAAGGATTTCATCAAGGAGGTGGAATATTCCTTCATCATATGCTTTTTTCCATGCTTCATCTAATTTTGATGAAAGTGATGGGTCTTTGCAGTATTTCATTAGAAGTTGGCTTAAGATATGGCAATTCTTGTCTATATTATAGCTTTCTTTAACTTGGCTAAAAAATTCTGTACCAATGTCTGTAACCCATATTCCTTCTATGTGGTGCTCTTCCTGTGGTACCCATGCTGGATTGTCAGGGATATTTGCTAGAGCCCATCTGCTAAGACCATCTGCATTTTTATGAATATTGTCAGATTTATGAACAATAGTCATATTTCCTCTGTATTCTTGGATAGCAATTTGCCATCTCAGCATATGTCTATTTGGAGTTTTCATATCTAATAGAGATTTTACAACATTACAGTCTGTAATCACATCAAATACTGTTCCATCCAAGTAATAATGTAATTTTTCTAAAGCCCACACTAAGCAGAGGCATTCCATTTGGCTTGCTCCATATCTTGCTTCTGTTGGCTTTATTTGTCTTGAAATAAAACAAATTGGTCCTTCCACTGGTTTATTGTTGATAATTTGTGTCTGGTGTAGTGCAGCACCTAGTCCTTCTCCACAAGCATCAATGTAAAGTTTAAAGGGTAGTTTCCAATCTGGAATTAGAAGAAATGGGGCATTTGTTAAGGAATTTTTCAATTCTTCATATGCCTTGACTCTTTCTTATGTCATTTCATAGATTGTTTGTTGGTCACATAGCTTATACAAGGATTTGTCAATTTTTGCAAAGTCCTTTATATGCTGTCTATAGTAACCAGCAAATCCTAGAAATGCTTGCATTTTTTTTTGGTTTGAGGCATTGGCTTAAGTAGTACTGCTGCTACTTTATTCTTGTCTATGCCTAGACTAAGTCCAGATACAACATGTCCTAGTGCTTTTAGTTCACTATATGCAAAGTGACACTTTTTCAAGGAAATTTTGATATTTACTTGCACTTTTTTTTGTAGTACCCTTTCTAGTCCTGTTAGGTGATTTTCCCAAGTTTTTGAGCAAACTATGATATCATCAATATAGATAATTAACCATCCTTCTGATAATTCTTCAGGAAATATGGTATTCATCATCCTTTGATAATGGGAAGGTGCATTTTTTATGCCAAATGGCATTCTTAAGTATTCAAAAATCCCACAGTGGACTATTACTCTTAGTAGTCTCTTGGTATTGTCTGTTAAGAAATTTTGATGAAACCCTTTAGAGCATCCATGGCTGTGATGAACTTAGCTTGTGAAAATTGTGTCAATGTCTCATGGATTCTAGGTATTGGATATCTGTCAGGGATGGTATAGGTGTTCAGGGCTCTGAAGTCCCCTACCATTCTTGATTTTCCATCATGCCAAGTTATAATGACAGGTGTAGTGACCTCTACCTGTTCATTATGTCCTACTTTTCTTAATACTCCAAGGTCCATTAATTCTTTAATGTGTACCTCCAAGGCTTCTCTAGCCCTTGGACTAGCTGGGTAAGTAGGTCTCCTCAATAAAGGTGGGTAAGGATTTTCCACATTAAGAATTATATCCACCTCATGCCCAATTCTGGCACCTAGCGGCTCTTTGTCAATTTCAAAGGCATTTTTGTACTTAAATAAAAGGTCAATCAATTTTTCTTTCATTTTTTCTGTTAATTCTTGATGGAATTCTGCCTCTTTGAGCTGTTCAGATATAAAAAGTTCCTTTTATGGACTTTTCTCTTCATTCCTAATAACTTTAGCTTGTTTTTTGTTATTTAAGAAGTCAAACTTTTGTCTTTTGTTGTCTCCTATGGTAAAATATCTATCTTTTGTTAGAGATATCTATACCATAAATTGATAAGTAGTCATTTCCAAGTATGAAGTGATTACTAGTACAGTTGTCAATTACTACAAGCTCTAATTTAATTCTGACACATTGTGAAGGGTGAGGAAAAATTAGTGTTAAATCAATTATTCCAAGGGGCTTCATGCTCTCACTTGCACTACTAAATTTGACACCTTGTATTGGCATAAATTTTTCTTGCCAGTCTAGGACAATGATTTTTAAATAACTTTTACCAACACAGGTGCAATATTCTCC
Organism: Austropuccinia psidii; assembly: GCA_023105745.1. Classification (NCBI taxonomy): domain Eukaryota; kingdom Fungi; phylum Basidiomycota; class Pucciniomycetes; order Pucciniales; family Sphaerophragmiaceae; genus Austropuccinia; species Austropuccinia psidii. The sequence continues at coordinate 47,423,469 of JALGQZ010000009.1, forward strand.
TGTATCTAAGTTTTAATCATGAACTAACAGTATTCACCAATTTTATCACTCATATGACTGTTAAACTTAATTTAAGGTTACAGTGAGTGATCATAAATGATCAAATCAAGCTCAAACTTTGATCTTTAATAAACTTTAAGTTTCCCATGCTACAGTAATTCAGAGAGTGAATTTTGATGGCTTTGCATAACCTTACTATGCTACCAAGAGCATTTCATTACATAATCAAAACTCTATTTTTGATGATTTTTCTTGTAACTCATCTTTTCTGTTGAAGTTTAATATTTTAAACTTCAAACCATGATCTCAAGGGGTTATACCTTAATTATTACAGTAAAAAATACATTATTCTTCACGAATTAACTAGTAGAATCCAGCTATCTACTTTTTTTTAAGTTTGGACCACTTTCACAACAAAGTGGTCAACAGCTCTATTGATTTTAATCAATAATCCCTTACAGGTTTTAACCTTGTTTATAACTTGTGAAATAAACTTCATATCTTTATTTCTATAGCAATTACGTGATGACTTTGTTTTTAGTTCATCACTCTATCATGCATATTTCAAAAGATATTAGCTAAAATCCTTGAACATGTGCGTTGACCAAAAAAGTGCATAGATTCAGCTTAACCCCTTAAGTATTGACTTTGGAGTTTAGCTTCTTAATTGTTTTATATCTAGAGTTTTATGGAGAATCTAATGGTACCATTTGATTCACATGTTGGCTTATTGATTTTTGAAATAATTAAGGATTTGTGTTTTTTATAAGGTATTATTACTTATAATGTATTAAATATTGACTTTACAGATATGTCATAAAAATGGTATATGTGTATTTTACCATGGGGAATCCAATGGTATAATTTATTTCACATGTTTATTCATTGTGTTTTGAGTTAAACCAAGTTTTATGCCAATTTATGGCATTTTTGTAGCTTTAAGGTAATTATTTTTAATGTATAATTATTTTAAATGCTTCTTGTGACCTTTTTGGGTATGTGGTCATATCTCAAATGTTCACACTTTTCCTTTGATAATTAGTTTAAAAACCATTAAACGAATCAATAAGATATTACAGCCGCCTTTCTGAAATCATTTTGAAAATTTTAACCAAACTAAAAATACATTATAGCAATTGTTTGTAACTCTTATAACTATTTTTACCATTGAACCACCCCAATGTTGAATTGAAGCATCTCTCATCACTGTTGACTTTGTCAATTTGTTTCCAAGTTCACTCTGGTCACTTTTGAGTTTTTTTCTCTAGAATATTCTTTTTAGTGAATTTGCTCTCATATCAATTGCCTGCAGCTCTTTTCTCAATTAATTTCAATTGAAATTGCTCCTGAAGAAATTGTGTTTGTAGCCTCAAATATCTCTTGTAGAGTATTTTTGGATACATTTTAATTGTTTTTAAAGCAATAAATATTGATAATGATATTTTTTTATTCTAACAAAGTTAAAAAAAGAAAAATTTGGCATGTTTTCTTTGAAAACTCTTAAAATTTACTATTTTTAATCAAATTTTACCCTATAAAAATTTTGAAGACAGGAAAAGTACTTCATTTTTAATTAAATTTTCACATCCACATGCTAAATTATTTCTATTTAATCTTGTCACATGAACAAGCTCAAAATAAATTTTCAAGTGAAAATATCCGCAACTGGATTTTCAAGGAATTTTTATTTTTTTAATTTTACTTTTCTTTGAGAATAGTTAAAAATGTTAGTTTCAAGGCTAATTACAAACTATTACTGTTTAAAAAGAATCATAAAATTTAATTTATACACAGATAAATGTGAATGGTAATATATGTGAAAATTTCAAGAAGATCAATCAAGAATTGAATTTTCAATGAATTTTCAAAGCTGTTGCTATTTTTCCATGTAAAATAGCAATACACACCAAACCATAACTGTTCTTAAGGCTTTCACACTTAAACACTTAAATATTAAGCTTATTTAAGTTCTGAAAGATCTTAAAATGTCAATTACAACTTTTCATACGGGGATTTACGCTTTTGCAGCTTGTAACTCCTGTCCAAATTAGGGATAAACCAGTTTGAACTTTACAATTCAATCTATATCTAATCTTAAAGCTTAAACAAGGTCAAAACTTCACCAACACTGGTGGAAAATCTTAACTGAGGCCTTCCATATCCTAAAAGCTGGCTCCCCTGGCTCCATTTGTCTTTTTTCCTCTGCCCTCTTATTTATTTAGAGCCATACTATGGCCTTAAATAAAGTTAAATTGAGCCCATGCGGGATTTAAACCCTGTATAGTACCTCCTTAGCCGGTTCATTAAATATAAACCACCCCTCAATTTCAACTAAATTTTTGGTAAGCTTGCATAAACCTTAGGCAACTTTAAATTTAAGCTTATTTAAACTAAAATTTAACAATTTTACAAAAAAAATTTAAATGGTGTCATTGTACTGTGAGATTCTCAAATATTCTAATAACATAAGAAATCTCCAGTTTTTGGTATAACAACCTATAGGTCTACCCTACATTATTTTTGGTGTAGAATCCAAAAATGACATAATATTTCTAACTTTGTTTATCAAAAATAAATTTGTAATTATTTTTTGTTATTTTTTATTTCAAATTAGCTTGATAAGTCTGTTTAAAAAAAATAAACTGTATAAAAAGCTATTTGTTGCCTTATGGGTATTTCATAAATATCTCACAGGCTCACATTCAGTCCCATTACAGATGAACCTGTCAAAACCCATGGGGATATGGGTCTAGCAGCTGGGTTGTGAGCCTTGAGGTATATTTTATATACCCAAATAGGCCACAACTATCTTGAAAATAAATTCTGAATTATGCATAACTTATAAGTCATGCATATATTCATAATTCATCATTTTTGATTTCAGAAAAGATGGATAACTTTTTATTGAGTAAGTAAATCAATGGATTTAACGCCAGATTTGAATTCTACAAAAAAATGCACGTAGGGTAGCTCCATAGAGTGAATAAGCTCAAATTAACTCTTTGAGGTGGTAATATGGAAAATAATTCAATACCACATAAAAGATCTGTGAAATTTTTTGTTTTTCTTAATTTCACACCAAAATAATGGGAATGTGAGAAATCCCATGTTACATATACACTAAGAATAGTGTTATGCATGTTTTGATCACTTAATATTATGGTATTCTTACATACACCTTTGGTACACCCATAGTGGATATCTCACTTTAAGCTTAAAATTTTATTTTGACATGAAAAATAGGCAAGGGGGACAAAATATATCAAAGAGAGCCAGGGTACCCAACTTCTGAGGCCTCAGATGCGTGGACAGCTCCAAAGCTTGGATCCATGGCTGATCTTGGCCCAATTAGTAAACTAAAACCTTTTAAGAACTTGGTTACCATGTTAGAACTTCAGTAAATCATAAGAAAATAGCAAATAAGTTGCTATTTTGACATGCCAAGGAGGTAAAGAGCAGCTTAGACTCCTGTAACCATGTCAATTGTTAATGCCTTACCATGGATAGACCCTAAAAGAGTAATTAAAACCTTTTTTTGGACTTGTATCCATTGATTTACCTCATAGCAACCAGCTAAACACTGATATTTGCAATTCTAAGTAGAAATGAGGTAAAAACTTCAAAAATTCATTAAAAATACAATTTTCAATGAATCTCTCTGAAGCTTTAAGGACCAATGGAGAGCTGTATTATCTATGGTACAACCAAAGAGAATTATAGTTCTACTAGTAAAATTAAAAGTTGTACTTACAGTCCATTTTTGATTATTCCATGTGAAACACTGAATATTCAAAAATTCACAGTAAATACAACCTGTGATGAAATTGCCAATAAAATTGATAAATTTGAGAAATCAATGATTATTTTGGAATAAAAGAAGATTTACAGGTGTTACTCCTTTAATTTTTAACCATATTGGGATTGGTAGTCATGTAAAAGCATCAATTAAGTAATTATGATAATCTTATGTGACAAAAGATGATGCAATCAAAACTCCAAAAGGGTTTATTGTTTTCTCACTCACTGGCTTTTCAGTTTGCTTCATGTAACGCCTCTGTGAGCTGTCTTACACTTAAAATAGGCCTCTTCTTGCTTTTTTTTCCAAGAATCATCTTATTATCCATTTATATCATTGTTACCAACAAGTAAGTATTAGTTAAACTATTCTTAAGTGTTTTAATTATTTCAGAATCAATCAGCAAGACGTGAAATCATAGAATAAAACTATATATTGTTTTAATCATGCTATAAATAACTTTTATCCCTTAAATCTACAATCCTACGTCAAATTTCTCTACTTATATCTTTAAATAAGTTCTTTGAAGTATAAGTGAGTCATTTATCTTTAATTCTTAAAGTTTTTCTCTAAAATTAGTTTTCTTCAAGAATTATCTTGATAATTATTCTTGAAAAAGATAATTATATATCAAAATAATTTTATCATTTTAATAAAAGAAGTTTTTCTTATTAAATTCTTCTTGTAGACAATTACTGCTCACTGTTAAAATCACTAGTAGTGCTTAACATGTGAAAGAAATAATTCTTTAATTATCCAATTGTGGCTATAATAATATTTTATCATTATATTTCATAAGAACAGACATGGTACTGTTGATTAATAGTAATATTATCATCAGTTTCATAGTCAAATATTACATTTGGGGGCCTGGCCATTATTTTAACCATAGAATTGGCTTTAATCATATTCTAGACTTCATTTTTTGTTTTAAAAACTACCATACCTACCCATATCTTATATTTGGAGGCTTGGCCGCGTTTTTGAACCTTTTGCAATTAATTAATATCTTTTTAAGCTCTAAAATATATTAATTTAACAATTCTTTATTTCAATTTGAAGTTAAAATAAATTTTTATTTTTGAAATTTTCTTGAAATCTTTTTGATTGAGGAATTTGGTTTAATTTTATACTGTTTTTACACGTGGCTTTTTCACATCCAAAAACTTATAAAATTATTCTTTGAGTTAATCTGAATTAATTTTGATTCAAATTCTTAAATTTTGTTTTATTTTCTCTCAAAAGAATAATTTTTTCTAATATTAAAAAATAAAAATTCATAAAAAAAATCTTAAAAATATTTTAAAAAGTATAAGAAATAATTTTTTCTTTCATAAATTCTCTAGTGTCTTTAATTAAATATTGTGCAGCTGGTAACAGACTCAGTAAGAGTTATATTACCAGTCCAGAATCTTCAGAAGCAGAATCTGAGGACAGTATTGAGGTGCAAATTGCTAAAAGAGGCACCTCATTTAGCTCAGAAAAGAATAAATTACCACCAAAAGGTATGTGTTTTATCTTATATTTTCACTTTTTATCTTTAAATTGACGTGAAAATGGAGCATACCAGAAATGGAAGCAACTATTCAGTCCAACCAGATGGATATGGACAAGGAAGAGGCAAGACCAAATCCAGAAGTGCCAAGTCTTCCTCCAGAAAGACACATTTGGAGGATGCCAGGGTTGCCCCCCATTACCCAAGGTCTGTACCCACAGATTTTGACATGAATTCTGAGTCTGAACTGATTCATGGCAATATTTCCAGGGCTGAACCATTTTAAGGTGGCAGAAATAGATATATATCAATGCCAGTACAAAAGCTGTTTCAGAGCAGCCAAAGAAGAAGAGTGGGAAATATGCCCAAGCCTTTGGAAGGGGGCCATGAACTCTTACTTACACATCAAGAGCTTTCTGGGTCAGGAGAAGACCATAGAACTCTTAGGAGGTTGGAGCCCATTGTCTTGCAAAGACAAGGTCAAAAAGAGAAAGAATTGGTTTAAGAACCAAAGCCTTTTATCCATAGACCAGAAGAAAGAGTTGGAAATGACTCCAGCTTTGGAGAAAGAGGTCCCAGTGGGGTCTAACAGCTCCAAACCAGCTCTAGAAGTGTCCAAAGACAAGCCCAAGATACCTCAGAAGAAGCAGAGAGGTCTCAAGAACCATCAAGGCAAGGGCAAAGACAAAGTCAATTGGCACAGACCTTACCCACAAGGGTACAGGATACACAAATTGGAGCCTTCAGCCATGGACAGTGTATTCAACATGGCCAGAACCTTGATGGAATTCACATCCAAGGAGCGGGAAAGGATGAACAGAACTTTTCCACAAAAATAATACAACAAATGAATTTTGTAAAAAGTAGTATTGATGTAGAACTTGGTAAATTTGATGCAAAGATAAATAAAATTATGTAAGATATCAGTGAACTGAAAAGAAATGACAAGAAGCATACTGAATGGTATCAATTGACAAATGTCAGACTTTATTCCAGTATTGATACATGTGACAGAATTGAGAGTAAATGTCAAGTTCAAAATTATGAAATTGAAGATCTTTCCATTTTTAACATTAATGACCAACTTAAAATTATAAAAGATCATATATTAGGAATATCTGAGAATACCAATCAATTTGCTGCACATTTAGCAAAAAGTGACAGTGAAAGGCAAAAGTTAAAGGATGAAATCATTGCAAATGTGGAACAAATTAATAAGAATTATGAACCAAATATGCCAAGGCATTCTAAACCTTTGACTGAAGAAAAACATTCTGTTAAAGGAAGTTTTACCCCACTCATAGGAGAAAATCTTATCTCTGCAAAAGATATTCCCAAATTACAAGAATGGCCAGCATTCTCTGGTGAAGGTGAATACAACCATATTGATTTCATAAGAACTATTAATATGTTGCAGGAAGGATTTAATATACCTGATGAAATTATAGTTGGAAAGCTACACTGTCTGTTTACCAAAACCGCAAAGAAATGGTACTACAAGATGAGAATAGATCATGGAAAACATGACTGGTCTTGGTAGAAATCTGAAGTGATTACCAAATGGGCCAATAATTCTTGGAGGTTTAAAATGGAAAATGCCTTTCAAAATTCCATTGTTAACTCAGAGAAAGATAAACCACTTACTTGGTTCTTCAAGCAAAAAGACAGATTATCTGCTTTACACCCAGATATGTCTGACACTATGATTAATATGAAAATATTAAGGAAGTGTGGAGGAGAACTGGAGCATGCTATCAAAAGAAGGTGTATGGAGCCCTGTTCAACAGAGGACTACATTAATGCAATGGAAGATATCATTACCAGAACAAGAATTGGTAAAACTTGGACTAAAAACACTATGGAATCCAAGTTGGTCTCAAAGATTCCCAGAGAGGAAAGAAGACCAGAAAAACCTGTCTTGAAGTGTCATAAATGTGGAAGTACTTCACATTTAGCCAACACTTGCACAAAAAAGACAAAAATCATTGAAGTTCAAATCATTCAAGAGATTCAGTGTACTGAAGAGAAAGAAGAATCTGATCAAGATTATGCAGTCTCTGAGGATACACCAGTGGAGCACTATCCTATTGAAAACATTACAGCTTTCTTTGAGGTCACAGAAGTCCATACCCACTTACCACAGTACAGTGAGGATTGCTACAACCTGATCAATATCCAAGATGCCAGAATGTGTAAACCAAACATGCTAGAGGTAAAGGTTATACTGCAGGAGCATCCTGTATCAAATCAGTTTTGATGAATGATATTGAAGCCAAAGTAAGCTTGGATACAGGGGCATTCTCCACTTGTGTGGGCAAAAGTTATCTCCAAGTTATACTTCCTTAATGGAAAAACCATCTGTTACCAATAGAAGGTGTGCAATTTAGTAGTGCCAGTAACAATATGTACCTTTTGGGCGTATTAGACACTAATATTGTGTTCCCACACCCTTCAGGAAGCATAATAATGAAGACAGAGATAGTAGTGATGGATAATTGCACATCTCAGCACATCATTCTTGGAAATGATTACTTAAATATTTATGGTATTGACATCAATAACTATAAAGACAGATATTTTACAATTGGAGAAAACAAGATAAAAAAATTTGCTTTTTCCAATATGACAAAAAAAATATCAATGATATCTTCTAAGAAAGATAATTATAAAGAGGAATTTGTGGCTAATCAACTTGTTGGAGGACAAATTAATCCATCATTGTCACCAAAGATGAGGAATGAACTTATTGATGTGTTATACACATACAATAATGCATTTGACTCTGATAATGTACCATTAGGTGCTATAAAAGGACATGAAGTTGATATTACTCTTAATATTGACAGACCATATCCTCCAGTACTTAGAAGACCTGCTTATCCAGTGAGTCCCAGAGCTGGAGAAGCCTTGAAAAAACATATCCAAGAGTTTATCCAACTTGGTGTACTAAGGAAAGTAGGCCATAATGAGGAAGTTGAAGTGACAACACCTGTTATCATTGCTTTGAATAATGATAATTAAAGAATGGTTGGAGATTTCAGAGAATTGAATACCTACACAGTTCCAGATAGGTATCCAATCCCTGTAATTCAAGAAACCTTGAATCAATTGTCTTAAGCCAAGTATATAACATCAATGGATGCATTGAAAGGATTTCATCAAAATGTTTTGACACCTAAAGCTAAGACATTACTTAGAATTATCACTCACTGTGGTATTTATGAGTATCTTAGAATGCCATTTGGCATTAAAAATGTTCCATCCCATTATCAAAGAATGATGAATACCATCTTTCCCACAGAATTATCCAAAGGATGGCTTATCATTTATATTGATGATATTATCATATGTTCTTATTCATGGTCTTTGCACCTTGAAAGACTTGCAAGAGTCCTTCACAAAGCCTCAGAAGTGAATATGAAAATTTCACTCAAGAAATGAAATTTTGGCTTTGAAGAACTCAAAGAAATAGGACATGTTGTCTCTGGTTTAAGGTTGGGTATTGAGAAGAACAAAGTAGCAGCAGTGCTACTTAAGCCAATACCCCAGAATAAAAAAGGAATGATGTCTTTTCTAGGTTTTGATAGTTATTTCATACAGCACTTGAAAGACTTTACAATTCTAGCCAAGTCACTGTACAGAATCTGTGATCAACAGACAGTATTTGAGATGGCACATGAGAGAATTAAAGCTTATGAGAATATAAGGAAAGCTCATACAGAAGCACCTTTACTCCTCATGCCTGACTGGAATATACCTTTCAAATTGTACATTGATGCTTGTGTAGATGGATTAGGGGCAGCCCTTCACCAAGTTCAAATTATTGATGACAAACCTACACAAGGACAAGTTTGTTACATCTAAAGACAAATCAAACAAACAGAAGCCAGATATAGTGCAAGCCAAATGGAGTGCTTATGTCTGGTATGGACACTTGAGAAATTACACTATCATCTTGATGGCAGTGCTTTTGAAATGATAACTGACTGTAATGCCATGAAATCACTTCTTAACATGAAAACTCCCAACAGACATATGTTGAGATGGCAAATATCCATTCAAGAATATAGAGGAGACATAACTATAGCTCATAAAGCAGGAAAAATTCACAAGAATGCTGATGGACTTAGTAGGTGGGCACTAGCCAACACTCCTGATAACCCAGCTTATGTACATTTGGAAGCTGAACCTCAAATATCAATTGAAGGAGTTAACATGCCTGATATTGTGACTGAACTCTTTGAAGAAGTCAGAGAATCTCATAAGCAAGACAAGAATTGCCATATCTTGACTTCTTTGTAAGATAAAGACTGCAAATATACATCTTTAGTCAATGCACTGGATGAAGTTTGGAAAAATTCCTATTATGAAGAAAAATTTCACTTTTTGGATGGGATTATTTACCACAGAACCAAACATCATTGCATAATGACATTATGTAGCAGATTGCTTATCAATACCATTCTTCATTAATGCCATGATAGCATATACTCTGGACACCTATCTGAAGACAGAAAACTTGAAAAAGTGAAGAACTGTGCATGGATGCCATCTTGGAGAAAAGAAACCATTGAGTATTGCCTTACCTGTGACAGATGCCAAAAAGCAAACAGGAGTTCAGGAAAGAAATTTGTACTTATGATCCATATTAAAGAACCAAAATCCCCTTGGGAAGTTGTTCACATGGAGTGGGTCACAGAACTTCCTCCAAGTGGTGACAAAAGTTATAATGCTTGTTTAGTCATTGTGGACAGATATAGCAAAGCTCCCATATTCTTACAATGTCATAAAGATGACACTGCTATGGATACAGCTCTTCTTCTATGGAGTAGAGTTATTTATCATAGAGGATTATTTAATAATAAAAAGAGTGACAGAGATCCTAAGTTCACATCTTCACTTTAGACCAATCTTCATAGATTGTTTAGGCCTAAGTTAACATTCTCTACAGCATATCACCCTCAAACGGATGGGCTAGCAGAAAGAATGATTCAAAATTTGGAAGACATAATCAGGAGAATTTGTGCTTATGGGTTAGAATTCAAATACTCAGATGGCTTTACCCATGACTGGTGGCATCTTATACCTGCATTAGAATTGGCATATAAGACATCAGTCCATTCTTCCACAGGCCAAACTCCTGCTATGTTAGAAAAAGGATGGAATCCAAGACTCCCAGCAGACACACTGAGGAAAGACTTGATTGAAATTCATCCTACAGCCCACAGCTTCAAGACAAGGCTTGATAAAGTGAAACATCATGCAAAACGAAGCATGGATGATGCTTTTGATTATGCAAAACAGAAGTGGGACCAGCGTCATAAAGTACCAGACTTCAAAGTAGGGGACTTAGTTCCAGTTTCAACCTTGAATTTCAATAATACCAAAGGCCCAAAGAAAGTTCAAGATTCTTATGTAGAACCTTTCGTTCTTGTTGCCTTACATGGAGCCAATGCAGTTCAAGTCAAATTGAGCAGTGAATTGGAAAATAAACACCCCACCTTTCCAGTCAGCTTGATAAAAACTTATCAACCAGCTGATAAAGAATTGTTTCCTTTGAGGAACCCAACTCCTTTAAATGTACCACCAGTGGAACAAAATGAAGACAGAAAGATAAAGAAAGTCATTAAAGAAAGGAGACTTAGGGGTAAAAATCAAAGAGAATATCTTTTCAGATATAGAAATTGAGTACATGAGGATGAATGGCTGGCAGAATCAGAAATAACTGACTCAGATAAACTCTTAAGAAGATTTAGACATGAAAGAAGGCCACAAGCCTTAATATGTCTATAAAATGTATTTAAAAACTTGATCTGAGTAATGTAAAGAGGTTGGACAGTGGACATTACCTGTAACAACCACTCACCAGGGGTAAGGGTATTCATCAATACACCCACTCAAACACCTCAAATCAGCAGATCCACTATCTGAATCAGCATTCAGTTTCAGCAATCTTCCTTGCTGAAACATGCATACAGCTTGGTACTTCAATACAGCCTGTAAACATCTGTACAGGTTGGATTCACCCAATACAGTTTCAATAAACCAGCATTAAACTGTATGATCACTCTAATACACCACACCTCTTGTACAGGTTCTGTACAGCTGTACAGGACCTGTATTGGCCAGACTCAATTCAATCATTCAATCCTCTCATGAAAATTCTTCCTCTGGATCGGGGCTGGTGATTCTCACATATACCAGCCCCTCTTTCTCCCCCTGGCGACTTTTCCCCAGTGAATTAATTTAGTTTATTTATTATTTTATGAATATTCTTATCCTTATTTTGGGTATTATATTTATTTAATATTAAGTTAGTCTTTGCATTTCTCTCTTTGCCTGTACAGTATGAGCTGGGTGGCCATATCCTTATTGACCCTTCTCTTTTCATTCTGACAGGTTGAAACAGTGGACTTGGACTTGTTTGTGGTTGGCTCTTCTATGCTTTACTCATATTTCTTTTTTTGCTGCTTTCTTATATTCTTTACTTTAGTAATTCATCTCTTGCACTCTTAAGTGTATTCCTTCTTACCATATCTTTGAGCCCTCAATAAGTGAGTGCCAGGCCCTCTTCACTTCGAAGAGCCCCTGTGACATTGAATTAATTAACTCATATTGATTGTTTCTTTTCATTCTTTTATAATCATTTCTCTCATTCATCAATTATGACCTTTTAATGATCTTATGACTCTTAATGATTATGATTTTATCTCTCATCAATTTTCATCTCATCCATTTCATTAATATGAAAATTGATTCTTTCTTTCTTAATCATTGCTGACCATTTTATTCACTTAATTTTATTTTTATCAAATAAAATTTTTTCAGTGTTCTCATTAAGGTCTTATTTAGGAATTATTGATTGGATTATTCATTGGGATTCATTGGGTTTATTGATTCAGAAATTCAGGATTTTTCATTTGGATTGAATTGATCGACTTTGAATTTTCAAGATATTTTATTGATCCTCAAGAATTGATTTGATCATTGATTGATTTTGACTCATCAATATATTTGAATTGATTTCTGAAGATCTTGAATTGATTGATTGATTCCTCAAGACGTTGATTTCATATTGAAGACACTGGTTTATTGATTGATTGATTATTGATTGAATATTGATTGATTGTTGATTTAATCAAGATTATTAATATTTGATTTGAATTTGATTTATTGTTGACTATTGATTGAATTGATTGATTTTTGATTGAAGTTGATTTTACCTCAAGAATTGAATTGATTCCTCAAGACTCATCAAGATTTTTACTGTGATTTATTTGGCCAAGTTTTGATTTCTGTTCTCAATACCATCAAGCTTCTTTTATTCAACTTCTTTTCATAATGCCAGTTCAGCATAGTCCCCCAGCAAAGAACACTAGATCCCAAAAAATTCCAGCTGTTCTCACTCCTACAGCAAGGGCTCCTCTTGACTGCACACCATCAGTTCATCAACTGAGTGCAAACTTGGACAGAGGACCACCAATGGAAGGAGCAGCACCCTCAAGAAGAGGTGGAATAAAATATAGAAGATCAAGTTCCTTTTCTGGACTTTTGGGTGGCTACCCTGGCATGTCTGAAGGCACAAGAGCAAGATTAGGGGAATTTGAAGATGAAGAGGAAGATTCTGGGGAGACTGAAGGGGCAGATGCCTTGGAAAATGCTCCAGAGGTGCCTCAGGGTTCTAATCTAGCCCTTTCTAGTCAACCTCTTGTCTCTCAAACTTATCCAAGTCTCCTCAAGATGATGGAGCAGATGACTCAATTCATGGGGCAACTCACTCAAGCAGTTGCTCCCAGGGAAAATTCCAAAGCCCCTGCGTTCAAGACTCCATCCATGAAGGCACCTGATTCTTTTGATGGTACTCAAGCTCATAAATTGAGAGGATTTATCCAATCCTGTCAATTAATCTTCTATAATTATCCAGCAAATTTCTTCTCTGACAGGAAGAATGTTCTTTACTCAACTTCTTTTCTCACTGGTAGAGCTGGAAAGTGGATTGAACCCTATCTCTCAAATATTTCCAATGAAGACCCTTCTTATCTCCTCAATAATTGGCCATTATTTAAATCTCAATTATTCACTCTGTTTGGTGACCCCAATGAAGTCAGGAAAGCTGAACAAGAGTTGGACAATTTGAGGATGAGGGAAAGTGGTCATGTATCCTTGTACATTGCTGATTTCAGAAGCTTAATGTCAAGAATTGGAGATTTGGGGGAGAGAGCTTATATCCATGTTTACAGAAGAGGATTGGCATCAAGATTATTGGATCAGCTGGCTTCTCACCCTGGAACTTTTGATACTCTTCAAGAACTTATGGATGTCACTTTAGAATTAGACACAAGATATCATGAGAGGCAAAAAGAAAAGGGTGGAAATCAAGAGAAGAAGCCTCCTGTCAATGGATCCAATCAATCTAGGCCTCCTCAAAACTCATCTTCAAAGAGGCCTCATCAGAAGAAGAACAAGAAGGGCAAGCAGTTTCAACCTTCAAAGGACAAGCCTCATGCTGCTCTCCTCAATACGGACAATAAATTAATTGGTTCTGAAAAGGAGAGGAGGATTAAAGAGGTGTTGTGTACTTATTGTGGTGGAAAGCACCCAATTGAAAAATGCTTCAAGAGACTTCAGAACAAGCCTGGGTCATCATCAAGAGGCTTCCCTAGCAAGCAGGGAAAAGCCTGAGTGGGGATCATTATGTGTTCAATGGCTCTCACTTATTTCCTTCATGAGCACAATTGTGCACTCTGAATACTAGTGTCAAGAAATCTTTAAAATTTCTTATTTTCTCTTCTGTATCTGATATTTTTTATAGTATTCTCATTGATTCTGGTGCTACAAACTCCTTTATTGAAAAGAATTGTGTTCTCAAGTACTCATTCACTCTGTCAGAGCTCCCTGAAAAGATTCCTATTTTTATTCTGGATTATAATGAATCCCCTGCCTTGTTCATCACCCATTATACCAAGTGGGTATTTGACTTACCTTCCTTCACAAGCTTTGAATGGGACTTCTTTATCATAGATTCACCCAAGGGAGAAGACCTGATATTGGGATATGATTTCCTTTACCATTTTAATCCCATTATTGATTGGAAAAATGGATTGATCACCTATGATTCTAGTCATAAGGATTCTAGTGGTATTATTCCTTCTACTAGCAATGACTTTGCCACTTCTGTCAACAGTGTTGCTCTGGTTGGTGAACTTAAGACACCTTCCCTTCCTTCTTCTGTCCATATCCCTTCCATAATTCCCTCTCAGTCATTACTTCCATTAAGAGATGAAGTCTTCAAAGAGATGAAAGATGTTGGAGAAGATGTTGCTATATCTTCACTTCATCTCTTTCAAGGGGATATGGACCCTCCTCCTTTATCTTTTCATGCCTCCCTGGAGGAGCAGTGGGATGAGGAGGAAGATCCAGAAGAAATTGAAACTGTGTTGAAGGTAGTCCCTCCTGTTTATCACCAATATTTGGATGTATTCTCCAAGGTGAAGGCAGAGAAACTTCCTCCACACTGTGCCTGTGATCATCATATCCAATTGGTGTCATCTACTCATTATAAAATTAAGAGTCAGAAACACTACGGGCCTACATCTCAGAGAATGTAGAGAAACGTTTCATAAGACCAAGCTCCTCTTCAACAGGAGCACCTGTCCTTTTTGTTAAGAAAAAGGATGGAGGTCTTTGTTTGTGTGTTGACTACTGCAAACTCAATGCTGTTACTAGGAAGAACAGGTATCCTGTTCCTCCTATGAACCAGCTTCTTACCATATTCAAAGGATCCACTATCTTCTCCAAGATAGACTTGTGTGGTGCATATAACCTTCTGAGAATCAAAGAGGGGGATGAGCACTTAACTGCCTTTAGAACCAAATATGGTAATTCTGAGTATTTGGTCATGCCATTTGGTTTGACCAATGCTCCTGCTTCTTTCCAGAATCTAGTAAATGATATCTTTGCAGATTTCTTGGATGTGTTTGTTGTGGTTTATCTAGATGATATTATGGTCTTTTCCAGTTCTTAGGAGGAACATGTCAAACCTGTGGCCTCTGTCCTCCAAATACTGAGGGACAATAATTTGTTTTCCAAAACCTCCAAGTGTGTATTCCATGCCTCAAGTGTGGAATACTTGGGCTATTTTGTTTCAAGTGATGGCCTCAAGATGAATTATTCAAAAGTTCAGCAAATCCTCAATTGGCCTCAGCCCAAAAACATCAAGGCCCTTCAATCTTTTCTTGGCTTTGCCAATTTTTATCGTTGTTTCATAAAAAATTATTCTAAAAAAATAACTTCTCTCACTTCCCTTTGCAAAAAAGATTCTCCCTTCATCTTTAATGAGGAAGCTCTTAGCCAGTTTCAATCACTCAAAGAAGCTTTCACTACTGCTCCTATCTTATCTCATTTCAATCCTTCTCTACCTACTATTGTAAAGACTGATGCTTCTGATTATGCTTTGGGTGCTGTACTGAGCCAGGTGAATGACTCAGGAAAGCATCCCATTGCATTTGATAGTCACAAGCCTCTCCCAGCTGAGCTGAACTATGAAATTCATGACAAGGAACTCCTTGGCATGGTTTGGGCTCTCAAGCGCTGGAGAGAATTTCTTCTCTCTCTTTCCAATTCTTTTGAGGTCTTTACAGACCACTCTTCCTTGCAGTATTTTATGTCTTTCAAAGATCTTACTTGTCGTCAGGCCCATTGGGCTGAGTTGCATTCAGAATTTCACTTCACTATCACTTACCACCCAGGCAGGCTGGCCACTTTACCAGATGCCTTGTCATGTTGGGACGACATGTACCCAGAGAGGGGGGTGGACTTCATAAGCAAGAATCCTCAAACTTTTCATCAAGTAATCAAGCAAGATAGGATTCAAGAGTGAAGATTCTTCTCAATCAAAGTGGAAGTATTTCCAGATCTAGTTGACAAGATTCAAAAAGAAGTATGGCAAGACAAAGACTATAAAGGAATACTCAAGCAACTAGCAAGAGGTGAATCAGTTCCAGATTATTCTCTCGAACCTCAAGCCAAGTTGTTATTATTCAAAGATAGAGTGGTAATCCCAAGCAATGAAGAACTTCAACTCAATATTCTTCAAAAGCCTCATGACTCACCTTTGGCTGGCCATCCTGGCCAGGAGAAGACCCTCAAGCTTATCAAGAGGGATTTTTATTGGGCTGGCATGAATCATTTCATCAAGGACTATGTGTCCTCATGTCAGCAATGTTCAAGAAACAAGAACATTCATCACAAGAAGTTTGGACTACTCAAGCCTCTTCAAATTCCATCTGGTCCTTGGAATTCCTTATCAATGGACTTTATCACTCAATTGCCCTTGTCAAACAACTTTGACTCAATTTTAGTAGTTATGGACAGGTTTTCAAAAATGGAATTATTCATTCCAGCTTATGGAACAATCACTGCTCTGCACTTAGCTCAAATCCTCATTAGTCATGTATTTTCCAAGCATGGCCTTGCAGTAAGTATTGTTAGTGATAGAGGATCCTTATTTGTTTCATCATTCTGGACTCAATTATGTCAGCAGCTCAAGATATTAAGAGATATTTCAACTGCTTTTCATCCTGAAACAGATGGACAGACAGAGAGGGTAAATCAGATTCTAGAAAAGTATCTTTGGATGTATGTCAGTTACCATCAAGATGACTGGCACACCTGGCTCACTCTGGCTGAATTTGCCTATAATAATGCAGAAAATTCATCCAAAAAGCAATAACCTTTTTTCACCATTTATGGAAGAAATCCCAGCTTTGACTCAATCCATATTTCTCAAGATTCACCTGCTGGAAAGTTATCAAAAAAGCTCCAATCAGTACAGAAAGTTGTCAAAGAAGAATTAGAGTCAGCAATGAGGAGATTCAAGAAGTGTGCAGATAGAAATAGAGCAATTCCACCTGATTTCCACACTGGGGACAAAGTATGGCTAGCTTCCACGAACATCAAGACAACAAGACCCACCAAGAAATTATCAGAAAGATGGTTGGGACCCTTTGAAGTTCTGAAGAAGATTGGCAGCCATGCATATCACCCCAAGTTGCCTCAGAAATGGAAGTCAGTTCACCCTGTATTCCATGTGTCCTTATTAGAACCAGTGAGGAATTCAACTATCCCAAATTGACATCAATTGCCACCACCACCAGTCTTAGTAGAGGAGCAAGAAGAATGGGAAGTGGCTCAGGTTCTGGACTCAAAACTCAAGAGAGGTAGTTTATGGTATCTTGTAGAATGGAAAGGGTTCAGTGAAGACCCAGAAAGAACCACTTGGGAACCAGCTTCCAACCTTACAGACTCACCAGACCTTGTAAAGAACTTTCATTCATTGTATCCAGACAAGCCTGGCCCAAATACCTCAAGAGTTTGATGTTATGGTGCTTGGTGGGGAGAAGAAGTTATGAGATTAAGTTCCTCTCCTGGCATGCACCTTTAAGGTGGTATTCTACCCATATGTTGTTGTAAGCATCACCTTGGCCACTTTGTGAGCACTTGTCAATTCTTTGGACAGGTTCAGGAAGCATGCAACATCAATATCCTCCATTTGGACCTTATCAAGATATGGCCAAATGTTTCTTTCTTTCTTTTTCTTTTTTCTTGTATTTATCATTTCATTTATGCCAATCATCATAATTCAAGAAATTCATTACTTCAAGTCATTTATGGCAATTCATTTCAGAAGTCGTTATGGAAATTCATTTCAGAAGTCATTTATGGCAATTGATTTCAGTTTTATGGTGCTTGGTGGGGAGTGGGAGTTATGAAAGTAAGTTCCATCTCCTGGTATGCCTCCCTGAGGGTTTTACTTCTTGTAAAACATTACCTTGGCCACTCTGTGAGCATCAAATGCTTGGTTTTCATCTTTTCAGACATTTCTTGGCCAAAATTAAGCAACTTACCACAAGAAGGACAAACAATCAGGAGTTTTTTTGTTTCTGTTTCTTTAATCTCTTTTTCTCTCATTTTATTTCTTTTCTTTACTTGTATAATCTTGTTTTCTTCTTATTTCTTTAAAGCAGCAGTATCCCCTCCCAAATCATATAATGGGAGGTTCCATTATTTTTTCATTTTTTAGTATTTACAAGAGTGGGGATAGAAGTCAAACAAAACACAAACAAGGATAAGGAAACTAGTTATCTCTACCTAATTCATAAAATGTTTTCTGAAAATCATTTATCAACTCATCTTCATACCAGGCAAATTTTGCAGCCATCTCTTCAGAAGCAGTACCTGGAATAGTCCTCTCATTGGCATACATAATCACCTCTCTGCTATTTCTATCAACCCTCCTGAATAATCTGACCACAGCTTCTTGGTTTTCACTAGCCGCATGGGGATCTTCCCTGGTAACCCGGATAGGCAAACGTTCTCTTCTTTGGAAAACTTGAGCAGCAGGAAACGGCAAAGGGGACAATCCATTTCTTCTTCTGCTGGAGCTGGCCACAGGTTGGAGCTGGTGGGAGGTGGTTATGGGTGAGTTTCTGGATTGCTGAACTGGTGATGGTCTTACTGCTGGATTCAAGGCAGGCCTGCCATAGGAAGTACTGGGTGAAGGAGGAGGAATGGTAGTAGGAATGGAAGCAAGAATTGGTTGGAAGGTTCTGGGAGTACTGGGAACTACTTGGATTTGAAATCTGTTGGCAAGGGGTTGAGTAGAGGAACTGCTGGATGGATGGCCAACTGAATGAGGAACAGCTTGAACTTCTTCACCATCTAACTCATCACTTCCTTCAGAATCTGGATCAGTGGGGGAATAATCAATCCTTCTTATTCTCTTCACTACCTTCACTACCCCTTCAGTATTGGTCCTTGAGATTGGGACCTCTGAGCAGGAATATATGAGCCTACCACCAACTGGAATTGGCCCTCCAACACTAGTCCACCTTGCCACATCCCTCTACCTGGAACCAGTAACTACATGAAAACATCAGTACCAATTCAATCAAGATATGCAAATCACTCACATTGAGAAAATCCTGAAGTTCCATCAGGAGTGGCCTCCTCAGAGACTGGGAATTCTTTCCCAAAAGGCCCATCCTTTCTACTCCATAAATGCCTCCTGACGTTAGAAGATGGCACCCCAGTACAATGACATGGTTTCTTTCCAATGAAGCAATAATGGCATTTTGAAGATTGGAGATTGTAGTGTTGAAAAAAATCCTTACCCTTGGCCAAACATTCAGAACAGGCAGGATCAAGAACTTCAACTGCTCTGTATCCATCATAGGTTTGGGAGGGATCAAATTTACCAGAAGAAGCCATGGAGGGTGAAGATAATTGACTGAAGACTCCAGAACCACAAAGAACAGACGGTGGCGGTGCAGAAGGAGAAGATTCAGTGAGTTCAGTCAGTTTGGAACTCACAACTGAAGAATGTGCAAGCAGAAGATTCAAGACGTCAGAATAAGTCCACAACATATCAAAAAATTTGACCTCAAGAAAATGGGGGCCATAACTCAATTATGCACCCCCTCAAAGCCTCTAAGGTGAGGATTCATACCCCTTTGGGGTTGAATTTATCACCCAGGGCCTCCCCTGCAGCTTTGGGGAGGCCAGGACCCAATCAATGGGTCCAGGCCATATATGGCGAGGTTTTGGTTTTGGGCCAGTTCTTGGCCCCTTGGTACCCCTGGGTCCCCAGCAAAATTGGGCCCAGGGGGCCTCCAATAGCCCCCACGGACCACGGACCATAGGACCCCAAAAGACAGAAATGGCCAAAAATGGCCATACATCATCAAATAACCAAAAATAACCAAGAACCCCAAAAAGGCCCAAAAGGCCATGGAATCAAATTTTATCAAGATTCTTCATAGAATAGGCCACAGCCCAAGATCATCATAGAGGGCTGTTTGAGGCAATTTCCAAGGACAAATGGGACAAGACCCCTTGTAGTCATTATTCAAGAATTTCTTTGACTGGACCTTGCCAAACGAGTACACTTCATATACTCATTGGGCATCATTTTTTGAGCACAAGAGCTCAGTGGCCATCATTTTGGGATAGATCCCAAGGCCATACCCCAAGGACAAGATTGATTGAATCAGAAGAAAGAAAAAGCATATTTCAAAGTGGAATACTTACTCAAAATTTGAAAGAAGGGGGAATCAATTTAATTGACAGAGAAGAATTTAAGAAGGATTTTCAGGATATTGGTCAAGAGGAAAAGAAAATTAAAAAGAAATTTTTTGAAAAAATGTGGGGATATTGAGATGCCACTCAACAGTGGCAGGGTATTATGGTGTTCAGGAGCCCACCAGTTTCAAGAGGGGGATACTGTAACAACCACTCACCAGGGGTAAAGGTATTCATCAATACACCCACTCAAACACCTCAAATCAGCAGATCCACTATCTGCATCAGCATTCAGTTTCAGAAATCTTCCTTTCTGAGACATGCATACAGCTTGGTACTTCAATACAGCCTGTCAACATCTGTACAGGTTGGATTCACCCAATACAGTTTCAATACACCAGCATTAAGCTGTATTATCACTCAAAAACACCACACCTCTTGTACAGGTTTTGTACAGCTGTACAGGACCTGTATTGGCAAGACTCAATTCAATCATTCAATCCTCTCATGAAAATTCTTCCTCTGGATCAGGGCTGGTGATTCTCACATATACCAGCCCCTCTTTCTCCCCCCTGGGGACTTTTCCCCAGTTAATCAATTTAGTTTATTTATTATTTTATGAATATTCTTATCCTTATTTTGGGTATTATATTTATTTAATATTAAGTTAGTCTTTGCATTTCTCTCTTTGCCTGTACAGTATGAGCTGGGTGGCCATATCCTTATTAACCCTTCTCTTTTCATTCTGACAGGTTGAAACAGTGGACTTGGACTTGTTTGTGGTTGGCTCTTCTATGCTTTACTCTTATCTCTTTTGTTGCTGCTTTCTTATATTCTTTATTTTAGTAATTCATCTCCTGCACTCTTAAGTGTATTCCTTCTTACCATATCTTTGAGCCCTCCATAAGTGAGTCCCAGGCCCTCTTTACTTCAAAGAGCCCCTGTGACATTACCCCTTTGGGTCCTTTTCCTTCTTCATACCATTGATAAAACTGTAGTAAAATTTTATATTTTGGTGGGAGGGAATGTGAGCCTTGAGGTAGATCTTACATACCCAAATAGGCCACAATTATTTTAAAAATAAAATCTGAATTATGCATAGCTCATAAGTCATGCATATATCCAAAATTTATCATTTTTGATTTCAGAAAAAATGAAGAACTTTTTATTGAGTGAGTAAATCCATGGATTTAAGGCCAGATTTGGATTCTACACAAAAAACACCTAGGGTAGCTCCATAGAGTGAATAAGCTCAAATTAATTCTTTGAGGTGGTAATATGTAAAATAATTCAATACCACATCATCAATACCACATAAAAGATCCGTGAAAATTTTTGTTTTTCTTAATTTCATTCCAAAATAATGGGAATGTGAGAAATACCATGTGGATATCTCACTTGAAGCTTAAGCTTCTATTTTGATGTGAAAAATAGGCAAGGGGGACAAAAGACATCAAAGAGAGCCAGGGTACCCAGCTTCTGAGGCCTCAGATGCGTGGACAGCTCCAAATCTTGGCCCAATTAGTAAACTAAAACAGTTTGGGAACTTGGTTACAATGTTACAACTACAGTAAATCATAAGAAAATAGCAAATAACCTGCTATTTTGACGTGCCAAGGAGGTAAAGAGCTACTTGGAATCCTGTAACCGTGTCAATTCTTTATGACTTTCGATGGATAGACCCTAAAAGAGTAATGAAAAGCCTTTTTGGACTTGTATCCATTGATTTACCTCATAGCAACCAGCTAAACACTGATATTTGCAATTCTATGTAGAAATGAGGTAAAAACCTTAAAAATTCATTAAAAATACAATTCTTGATGAATCTCTCTGAAGCTTTCAGGACCAATGGAGAGCTGTATTATCCATGGTACAACCAAAAAGAATTATACTTCTACTAGTAAAGATGAAAGTTGTACTTACAGTCCATTTTTGACTATTCCACGTGAAACACTGAATCTTTGTAAATTCACAGTAAATACAACCTGTGATGAAATTACAATAAAATTGATAAATTTGAGAAATAAATGATTATTTTGGAATAAAAGAAAATTTACAGGTGTTACTCCTTTTATTCTTAACCATATGTGGGTTGGTAGTCACGTAAAAGCATCAATTAAGTAATTATGATAATCTTATGTGACAGCAGATGATGCAATGAATAATACAAAAGGGTTTATTGTTTCTCACTCACTGGCTTTTCAGTTTTCTCCATGGCACGCCTCTGTGAGCTGTCTTAGACTTAAAAGAGGCCTCCTCTTGCTGTTTTTTCCACATCATCACATTATTATATTATACCTTTATTACTAAACAAGTAAGTATTAGTTAAAACTATTTCTTAAGTGTTTCATTATTTCAGAAATCAATCAGGAAGACGTGAAATCATAGAAATGAACTATAATTTGTTGTAATACTGTTATAAGTCAATTTTGATCCAATAAATCCACAGTTCTACGTCAAATTTCTCTACTATTATCATCTAAAAGGTTCATTGGATTAATAGTGAGTAATTTATCTCAATTCTTCAAGTGTTTCTCTAGTAATAGTTTTCTTCAAGAATTATCTTTAGAATTATTCTCGCAAAAGATAATTATATATTAAAATAATTTTATTATTTTAAGAAAAGAAGTTTTTATTATTAAATTCTTGTAATTGATTCTTGTAGACAGTTACTTCTCACTGTTAAAATCACTAGTAGTGCTTAACACGTGAAAGAAATAATTATTTAATTATTTAATTGTGTTTCTAATAATATTTTATTATTATATTTCATAAGAACATACATAGTATGGCTGATTAATAGTAATATTATCATCAGTTTCATAGTCAAATCTTACATGGGTGGCCTGCTTAAAAAGGCCCAATGTCAGGCTGAGTCTATGAAGAGGTGATAATAACAGTATTTACAGCCTAAACTATGACTGTGACCCGGATAATAATGATAAAGAAAAGGCTTTAAATAAAATATAAGGGCTTTACTAAAACATTTTAGTGGGGGTGAGCACTGTTGAAATACCTGGGTGCAGCTTTATCAAGTGGATTATTATAATAAAGTCTAAAATAATTAACATTATAATTATAATTGATTATTTCAAATAGTATAACCGTTTTTGACAGTTGTACTACATAGGAATTGAAGAGAAGGATGGGGATTCCTCTTTTGGTCAGGTTAAAAAAAGGTCCTCTAGACCATTTCATGTGGATGAAGTGTAGATTTTTTACTTCAGAGTACTGGCTTGTTGTTTCCACACGGCCTGTATACTCTGTATTGGGCTCAGATGTGGTTTTGAAACCACATCTGGGCAGGCTTCACCAATGCAGGGTGAAAACTTTCATCTGGGGACCACACAGCCCTCTTCTGACATGCATGACACGTAGAATGCTGTAAAGAACCTGTATGGGACCCCATATTTAATTAACTATGAGGTATTGGAGTATAAACATGCTTCTTTGTCTTTTTGACACCTCATAATCATGGTTATGGGATATTATTCCACAGAAAAGGTGTATTGGCCCAATTGTGGGACTTTAACCTTAAAACTGCTATAACATTGTCAGTTTTTGAGATATTGAGCTCAAAGTTGGTTCATTGTGTAGCCTCTTGAGATTTTCACAATAGTACATCATTTGGTATGGTTAAAATTAAATATGGCAAAGTTATGCTATTTAAAAACTTTGTTATTCAGATATATGATTATATTAATATCTGTATGGAGCATGTTTGCTCCATAACTTTTGTTGTAGATGAGATATGGGGAAATTAATGGAACTATCAGATAGAGCTGATTGTTCTCTTTCCAAAATAACCCCACTTCAAGCCTCTCACACTAAAACTGTAGAAGCTATATGAGAGGTGAATATTTTATTCACCCTCATTTGGCCTTATTTTGGCCATAACTTCTGTAATTTTGCTGTTAGCTCAACTTGGATAGTACTATTGGATAGCCCTGACTTAGAAATTCAATTTAAATACCCATTTCATTGGGTTAAGCCTCTTCCTCTGGATTTCAGATGGGAGGTGAAAATTAAGGTTTATGCTCAGCAACAAATTTGAGAAGGAATAACTTTGTTAATCTTTGTCCTATGATTATGGGACTTTTATATTTGGAAAGAGGTGAGTTTCCTCTTTACTTTGATACCTTTTGAGCTGGTTTGGCTCAGCGCCATGTTTTGGTAGTATCTTAGCTTTACCATTGGTTTATGGTATTTGGCTGTCATACTTGTCCTCTAGTTCTGAGTCACAGGCTGACACCCATGACCCATAAATCTTCCCAATTCTATAGCCCATGGGATTTCAACCCAAAAAAATAGATTTTTGGGCTGGCCAAACCCATAATCTTTCCCAATGAAAATCCAAAATACACAAAGTATCAACTTTACAGTAAAGTCTTGCCTCCCACTCACTCAATTGACCTTGGTCAATAAACAAATACAAATGTGTTTTCCACATGCTTTGGAAACACAATCATCTTTTATTCTTCATTTCACCCTCCCTATTTATCTGAATTAGATTCTCAAAGCATTGTTGATGAGTTTGACCTTGATAAATTTGAGGAATTGCTTTATCAGATTGATCAATCCATTGAACAAAAAAAATTAAAATTAATTGAAAAGAAAAACCAAGTGGCACTTACCCCAAATGAAGAGAAATGGCTCAATAATTAAATTAATCTCATTGATGAGCATGTTGAAGTGGATCTCCTTATTCAGGCCAGTGACAAAGGCCTGGAAACAATATATCTTACAGAATTGAAATATCAAGCATTGAAGACCTTGATTAAATTTTTTGAAGCTCAAAACTTCACAGCAAAATTAAAAAAGAAGTAAGAACAAAGAACAAGCTTTCTAAAACAAACAGAAATCAGAGCTGGGTTGAAGAAAAACAAAGGCTTCCTCCAAAAGACACATGGAAAATATTTTTCAGAAGAATCAAATATTGGATTGGAACCATTAAAATGGTAAAACCCCATGACTTATGGTTGAACACTTTGACAAGGATTAGCCACACCTATACCTGAAGCAGCCAAAAATCTCTACTTGGATTAAGGATGAAAACCAAATTGTTCACTCCAATAGAATAACTGGATTGAAAGGTGTCAAAAATGGTATAATTGAAACCATTCTTGAAGCATGGACAAAGCAAGCAAAGGAAAAAAACTTGCTGATTATGGGAAATATTATATGAGAAAAGTGGAAGTATTTGTCAAGGTTGTGAAAACTACCTAGCCATCAATGAATTTATTTATTTAATGGATGGTTAGATGCATTTAAGTTACAAAAATATAAACAACATGGGGGTTCCAGATCAAAGAATTTGGCCTATTTTGAAGAAGAAATAAATTTCCTTGGCCCACTCCTCTCAGGATACAATGCTCATGATATTTTCAACATGAAAAAAGGGGACTGTTTTATGCATGAGGTTTTTTGTTGTTTTTTTCAATTTCATTTTCCTCGTACCTTTCTGTTATTTTTCAGGATTACCCCCAATAAAGGGCTTGCTTCATCATTTACTACTAGGCTTAAAATTAATAAGAACAATCCTAATTTTTCACTTGCAATGCTATGGGTACCATAAAGATTCCTTTTTTATTTTTTGGAAAGTTTGAAACAACACCTTTATTCAAAGGAAGCATGACTTCCATCTAGGCTACATCTAATCCTTCCATTTGAAACTATGGGTGAATACCCAAATTTTGCAAAAACAGGTAGTCTCATGGACCCAAGAGATTTGTAAAAAAATGGATAGGAAGATAGTCTTCCTTCTGGAAAATTTCAAAGGCCATGAAGAGCCTTCCAAAGGGCTATCACACATCAAGATAATTTTCTTCTCACCAAATCTCACATCTCACATCAAGCCACTTGATGAAGGGATAATAAGAACTTTCAAGGAACAATATAAAAAAAGCTTGATTTATTTAGAAAGCCAAAACTACAACAGAAATGTTGGTTCAAATCATATATACAACATGGACCAGCTAAATGGCATACACCTTTGCTGCTTGACTTGGAATATGGTAATATCAGAAATAATCAATAGGTTTTTGAGCCATATGAAGATAGTACCAAAGCGCACTAAATTTCCAAATGGCTTTGTATTAATACAAGAAGAAGCCTTACTTGATAAAGAAAATATTTTCCTGAAATATATTTAACTGATAAAAGTATGTAATTGAATTCCAATATCCAAAATTGTGAGACTTTTGGATATGAACAAATCTCCAAAAAAGTCACAAAACAACATTACAAATATTATTCCAATAAGAAGAACTGCAGTTATAATTTTAAAATAAGTAAAAATTCCATGGAAAGGCATAGATTCTCAATTATCTAAGAGAAAAATGAATAAACATGTGAAATAAATTAAAAAATTGGAGTATCAATCAAAAAATAAATATATGACCTCTTTATTGCATATCTGTAAAATCAATACTGACTGAGATAACCTGGATATATTCAATTTTATGAACAATGAATATATTCATGGCTTTTAGCTCATATTTTTTGAGCTTAACAGGATGAATAGTTAATTCAAAAATAAAGTTACCACAAAATGACTGTAAGAATAAAGATACAAAATTTATTTAGGAAGTTATAAACAAGGTTGGAGCTTATAAGGAGCTATTTGAAAAAATAGCCATAGCTGTTGACCACTTCAAATTGAGAGTGGTTCAAACTTAAAAAAGTATATATTAATATTCTAATAGGTTATACATGAAGAATTACTTGATTTTAATCATTATATTCAAGGTAAAACCCCATGAAACCAGGGTTTGAAGTCTAAAATAGGAAGTTTTGACAGAAAAGTAGAGTTACAAGAAAAATAATCAAAATTAGAGTTTTCATTGTTTAATGGAATCCTCTTGGAATCTCAGTAAAGACATTACAAACTATAAGAATTCAATTTGAAAGCTATTAAGGATCAAAGTCTAGGTATAAAAATTATCATTAACTTTAATCTTATTTTAAGCTTAACAGTTGAATTAGAAATAAAACTGGTGTATAATAGTATTATATGATTAAGTCTACTAAAATAAATGGAAATTGATTCCTTCCCATGCCTAAGCTGTCATCAAATTGAAGCTATAGTTATAGCTCTAAAAAATGGTGTAATAATGAGATAAAAAGGTTTAATAATGATATAATCATCATCAAAGCTTAAGCAACTGATAAATTCAAGTGGATAACATCAATAAGTATCTACCAGAAGGTATCTGGTAGCTATAAGGAAGGATATTCACTATAAAAGAAACTCCTCTGCCTCTGTTTCCCCCTCAGACGCATCAAAAACACAAAAATATTAAGTTGAAAGGTAATTTCTTTATTCTATATATATAGCTATTATATTATTAAAAGACCAAAGATACACTATTTATTAATCACTAGCTTTGACATTATTAATCCAATATTTTCTTTTTTTTGTTAAATTCTCTTAAATATCTCTAAATCCACTTGAAAATAGTCCAATTTGTAATTCTCTCTATTTTTCATTGTAAATAGAGTTTAAATAAGTTGTATTTATATTATTAGGTGTAAAGCTAATTAAAATTATTATTCTAAGTTTAAAAACTAGGTTACTCTCTCTATACTATTAGCTTTGATACATAAATTTAATATTAGTAATATTATTGTTATTTGTTATTAAATATCAAATGTTTTATGAATTTATTAGTTCTTTTAACATTAATAAATTTCCTTAAATATATCAGCTTGTCATATATAAATATATTTCTTTATTATATTATTTCATGATAAGCTCATATTATCTAATTATTCTTTAATAATATAATCAATTTTATGCCATAATTTATACTTACTAAATTAGGACATCCAAAGAGAAGTAAGTCAAAGACAAGTAATTATTACTTATTTTTTCATAGTAAAATCTTGCATTTAGGAGCCTGGCCATGATATTTAGCTAAAAGAACATTAAAATCATTCAAATTGGGCTGATTAAGTGATAAATTATATAAAACTTTTATATTTCTTGATTTTACAAGCTATTGAGTCATTTGGAAGGTAATTGTATTTTCCTACATGTGGTTTTTAACATCCTTAAACTTGCAAGAACTTTTTTTATGTGACTCCAGCGATTCAAAATATAAATTTATACTTGATATAATTGGAAAAGAATAACATTTTTTTTCATTATTGTTCATAAAGAAAAAACAAAAAATATTACATCATAAAATAGATAAAAAACAGTTTTTTTCCTTATTTCCCTTATAAAAAGATAAAAAAGAAATTTTTTAAGTTTAAATTGCCATATCTTCCCAAAAATAAAACTTTTATAGGCATAATTATAATCATTTGTCTTTTTTTCAGTGTTTTAAGAAAATCTAAAAAAGGCCAATCAAACAACTGTTGAAAGATTGGTGGAAGAGCTTGCCAAAGCTCTTCAAAAACAGCTATCAATAAGAAAGAAAAGCTAAGAAGTTAGTCTTTCCAGGACTCTTAAGGTGAGCACCTTTCTTTAAATTAAATAAAAGAATAAAATATTTGTGAAATATTTTTCTTTATCACTTTATTTTGATTATTACTACTAAAAGAGTTTCCCAATACTACATCCAATCAGATTGAGGTGGACTCAGAGGTAAAAATAATCCCACAAAAGGGAAAAGAAAGGGAAAAATACCCATTGGAACAAAATCCATACAAGGAAGAGCCATATCCAAAAGGAAAGTTTCAGAAATGCCCATAATACCTTAACCAGAATTGGAACTAAGTATGATTAATTAAAACAGAGACAAATCACATTACAAGGGCTCAGATAGACATCTACATGAGCCAGTAAAAACAGTAATACATGGTTTCAAGAACAAACATTGGGAAATGTTTCCACAAATTCACCAAAGAGTGATGAACTCCTTGCACATCCTCAAAACGTTCTTCAAGGAGGAGGAAATAGTTAAATAATCCAATGAATGGAACCCAATATCATCCAAACCTCAAATCAAAAATATAAAGGACTGGAACAAAAAAAGAGGGAGGCAAGCATGGAAGAAGCCCCAGTAGCTTCTACCAGAAAGCCACAAGCCAACCAACCTCCCCAAGAGGGGAAGAAGAACAAAAAAAGAACTGGAGAAAGCCTTATTACCCCAGTTACAAGATCCCAAGAATCCAAAAGGATGCCATGGACAATGTGTCACAGGGGCTCTTATGGAAGCAAGAGGGCCTGGCACTCAGGAATCAAGAACTCACTTGGAGGGCTCCAAAAGATGATAAGAAATACTATGGAATATATTTCTTAAGCAGGAATAAGAGAAAGGACAAATATGCCAAAGATAACAAAGAATAAGAAGAGTGAAGCCAGAGGCCAAAATAAAAGGAAGCCAACCAAGTGAATCCTCAATTCACTGTTTCAACCTGCCAGAAAGAACAATGGAATTAGTAAAGGATATGACCACCAATATCCACTGACAGGCGAAGAAAGAAAGAGAAAAAAGGTGCTAATGACTGACTTAAGATTATCAGTATTAACTTTAATAATGTAAAAGAAAATAAGGATAAAAATAAATCCAATAGATTAATTAACTGGGGAAAAAGTCCCCAGGTGCTGAAAGGTGGCCAGTATATGTGAAAATTGAAAGATTGATCCTGAAGGTGGATCACCGGCTGTATTGTCCGAATCAGGCCAATACAGTTCTGGCCATCTTGAATATGAACTGTGTGATTGAATTCCCACAGTGAAATATGAATTGGTTCAATTGGGCCAAGTACATACAGGTTGATTGATTGCCGCCTGTACAAACCAATTTAGTTGTCCAAGGAGTATTGAGATACTTGATGCCTTGAAAACTGATTGAAATGATGGAATACCTCTGAGAATGAACCTTGGAAGAATCCTGAATGAGAGTACCAACCCAACTCCTACATAGCCAGGTGGTTGCAGTCCTTGAATGGTCTTCTGCTTGCCGCCATGGATTACCAAACTGATGAGTCCAAAAGTCCTCCTTCGAAATGGGCGTTGGATTTTGGTGCCTTGAGTCAAGAAGGTGGAATTGATTTCTGAAAACGTCACCATTGAATTGCTGAGCAAAAATGGTGCATAATGGTATATAACACCATATATGCACCACTCCTGCAACCTTGAGTACGGGGTGCATGGAGGAGTGGAAGAATCTTCCTTAAGTTGAGGGAAAAACTTGATGAAATGATTTGGTGGCCCCTGGTGGTTGCCAGAGGCCATGACGGAGATATTGGTCCATAGTGGTCCATGGCCAAAATTGAGTCCTACGCGATTTATGGCCAAAAAGGTGTCCAAGGAGTTTTTGGCCAATTTTGGGTCCAAGGGAAATATGGCCAATTTTGGCTCAGGTGGGCCCAGATGTGGTTTGGGACCCACCTGGCCTTGGGGGCTAGGTGGTTGCCCCCTTTTGGCCTCATTGGATTAGGCCAAAAGGGGCCCTAAAGGCCTGCGGACCGTAGGGGGCCTAAATGGCCCCTAAAGGCCATTTAGGCCCAAGACCCCCCAATGAAAAGGGGGGCCTGGATCCACTGGTGGTGGCTAAGGGACCTGGAGACCCCTAGAAGACAAAAGGGACCCCCAGGCCCAAAATCAATGATGAAGGCCTGGGGGTTGGTGAGGTGTGAATGGGCCAAGAAGGCCAATGACGGCAGGATATGGCCTGAGGCCATAAATGGCCATTATAATGGGTTGTGGCGTAAGAGCCATTGAACATTCAAAGGGGGCCAATGGGCCATAAATGATATGAAATGGCCAATTGGCCCCAACTTGGCTCCAGGTTGGATTGCCGCAACCATCAAGGAGGAGGGTCAAACTCGTGGTTGTGACAGTACCCCCCCTACCTTGAATGGTGAGCTCCTGAGCACCAAGATGAGGTAGAAGCCTGTTGAGGCTATTGAGATGGATTTGACGGAGGGATTCCAGAGGCATTGAATCTTTAAAAGAAAAATTGAACTGATAAGCTTGTTAGCATATGACTTGAGGTTGACTTGGTCTTCTCTTGACAT
Source organism: Austropuccinia psidii (assembly GCA_023105745.1). Classification (NCBI taxonomy): domain Eukaryota; kingdom Fungi; phylum Basidiomycota; class Pucciniomycetes; order Pucciniales; family Sphaerophragmiaceae; genus Austropuccinia; species Austropuccinia psidii. The sequence continues at coordinate 47,454,809 of JALGQZ010000009.1, forward strand.
TTGGCTTTGACAATGTTGAAGACGTGATTTGACGTAAAGATTTGGCATTAAAGAGTTATAAGAAAAGAATTTTGAGAAAAATATAAAGAATCAAAGAGAAAGAAAAAGAAAGATAAAAGAGAAATGAATTTTGAGGAGGAATCCAATCTTCATCACGGATTACGACAGTTGATTTTGAAAGTGGCCAAGGACCTGGATAAAAGAATTTGATGCCAGGTGCTCACAGAGTGGCCAAGGTGATGTTTTGACAGATTGTAGACCCCTCAGGGAAGTGCACACCAGGAGAGGAACTTACTTTTAGAAGTTGCCAATCCCGCCAGTGCCATAAATAAGAATATAAATTGTATTAAGGAGTGTCTTGAAATGGAAAGCTTGGGAAGAAAAATGAAATTAAATGGTCCATTTGCCCAAGTGAAAAATGGCCATAAATTTGGAATTGGTGTTGAAGCCAGGCCAATGAATCTGTGTCCAAATTGCAAAGTGCTCACAGAGTGGCCAAGGTGATGCTTACAACAAGGAGGGATAGAATACCCCTAAAGGTGCATACCAGGAGTGGGACTTACTTTTGGTAATTCCTCTCCCCACCAAGCACCATAAAAGATCAAGCTTTTGAAGAATTGGGTCCTGGCTTGTCAGGATACAGAGAATGGAAATCTTTGACAAGATCAGGACAATTCTTGAGGTTTTCGGCTGGTTCCCAAGTGGATCTTTCTGGGTCTTGACTGAAACCTTTCCATTCCACCAGATACCATAACTTTCTCCTCTTGAGCTTAGAATCCAGTACTTGAGAAACTTCCCATTCCTCTTCTTCTTCAATGGTAATTGGAGGAGGAGGCTCTTGATGCCGATTTGGGATTGTTGATGTCTTGACTGGTTCCAAGAGTGAGATATGGAAGACTGGGTGGATGGATTTCCATTGAGATGGTAAGCATGGGAGCTGACTTTCTTCAAGATTGGAAAAGGACCCAACCATCTTTCGGATAGTTTTTTGGTGGGTCTGGTTGATTTGATATTCTTGGAGAAAAGCCATACCATGTCACCAGGATTGAAAACAGGTGGACTTGCTCTACCTTTATCTGCATACCTCTTGAGCCAGTTTATGGAAGCTTCAAGTTCTCTCTTGACATTTTGCTGTACTGATTGGATTTTTGTTGATAAATTTCCAGCAGGAGTGTCTTGAGTGATGTGAGCTGAATCAAAATGTGGATCTCTTCCATAAACAGTGAAAAACGGGGATTGCTTGGTTGAAGAGTGATCAGCATTATTGTACGCAAATTCAGCCAGAGGGAGCCAGGTGTTCCAATCATCTTGATGATAACTGACATACATCCAAAGATACTGTTCTAGTATCTGATTTACCCTCTCTGTCTGTCCATCAGTTTCTGGATGGTAAGCAGTTGACAAGTCTCTTGAAATCTTGAACTGATGACAAAGATTGGTCCAAAAGGGAGAAACAAAGAGTGAACCTCTATCACTGACAATGCTTAACGGAAGGCCATGCTTTGAAAAGATATTCTTGATGAATAAATGGGCCAAGTCCAGGGAAGTGATTGAAGACATTGTTGGAATAAAAACTGCCATTTTTGAGAATCTGTCCACTATGACCAGGATTGAATCAAAGGAATTGGACAGCGGCAGTTGAGTGATGAAGTCCATTGAAAGACAAATCCAAGGACCATTTGGAATTGGAAGAGGTTTGAGGAATCCAAACTTCTTATGGTGAATATTCTTGTTTCTTGAACACTGTTGACAGGATGAAACATAATCCTTGATAAATTGAGTCATGCCGGACCAGTGAAAATCATGCTTGACAAGTTTGAGAGTCTTCTCTTGGCCAGGGTGGCCAGCTAGAGGAGAATCGTGACGCTTTTGAAGAATACTAAGTTGAATTGTGGAGTCATTTGGGACTACCACCCAATCTTTGAAGAGAAGAAGTTGGGAAAAGGAATCAAGAGAATAATCTTGAACAGATTTACCTTTACCCAAATCTTCAAGGATACTTCTGTACTGGGGATCTTGCCATAATTTCTTCTGGATTGAATCAATCAAATTTGAAAAAGATTCCACCTTGACTGCAAAAAGCCTTGAGGGTTGAACTTCATCTTGCTTAATGAGTTGCTGAAAATTTATTGGATTCTTGCTGATGAAATCCTCCCCCCTCTCTGGATAAACGTCGTCCCGACATGATAAGGCATCCGGAAGAGTAGCTAGGCGGCCAGGGCGGTAAGTGATTGAGAAATGAAATTCAGAAAGGAATTCAGCCCAATGGGCTTGACGGCGAGTGAGTAATTTGGAGGTCATGAAGTATTGAAGGGAAGAGTGATCGGTAAGAACTTCAAAAGGGGAAGCCAGTGAAAGAAGAAAAGCCCTCCAGCGCTTGAGAGCCCAGACGATACCAAGGAGTTCCTTGTCATGAATTTCGCAATTGAGCTCCGCTGGGATAAGCTTGCAGCTGTCAAATGCAATGGGATGTTTTCCTGAGTCAGAGACCTGACTCAGTACAGCACCCAAGGCATAATCTGATGCATCGGTCTCTACAATGGTGGCTAGAGAAGGATTGAAGTGGGAAAGGATTGGAGCGGTGGTGAAAGCCTCTTTGAGTTGATGAAACTGACTAAGAGCTTCCTCATTGAGGGGAAAACAGGAATCTTTCTTGAGTAAACTGGTGAGTGAACTGATCTTTTTTTAATAATTCTTGATGAAACGGCGGTAGAAGTTGGCAAAGCCAAGGAAGGATTGAAGAGCCTTGAGGTTTCTTGGAGGCGGCCAATTGAGAATCTGCTGGACTTTTGCTTGGTCCATCTTGAGGCCTTCAGAAGAAACTACATAACCAAGATATTCCACGCTTGAAACATGAAACAGGCATTTGGACGCCTTAGCAAAAAGGTTATTGGCTCTGAGTCTGGAAAGAACAGTGGACACATGAGGGGCATGTTCTTCCTCAGATTTGGAAAAGACCATAATGTCATCCAAATAAACCACAACATAAACATTGAGAAGATCTTGAAAGATATCATTGACAAGATTTTGAAAAGAAGCAGGAGCATTGGTGAGCCCAAATGGCATAACCAAGTACTCATAACTGCCATATTTAGTTCTAAAGCAAGTCAAATGTTCATCACCCTCCTTGATTCTGAGCAGGTTATATGCACCACGCAAATCAATCTTAGAGAATATAGAAGAACCATTAAAGACATTGAGAAGCTGGTTCATAGGAGGAACAGGATACTTGTTCTTCCTAGTAACAGCATTGAGTTTGCGGTAATCAACACACAAACGGAGGCCACCATCTTTCTTTTTGACAAAAAGAACAGGTCCTCCTGTTGAAGAGGAGCTTGGCCGGATGAAACCTTTCTCTACATTCTCTGAAATATAGGCCCTGAGTGTATCTGACTCTTGTTTGGATAAAGAGTAGATCACCCCAACTGGAGGTAGAGACCCCTCCAGCTCGATATGATGATCACAGGCACAGTGAGGAGGAAGTTTTTCTGCTTTCACCTTGGAGAATACATCCAGATATTAGTGATAGACAGAAGGAACAACCTTCATCACGGTTTCTACTTCTTCTTGCTCTTCCTCTTCATCCCACAACTCCTCCAGGGAGTCATGATAAGATGAAGGAGGAAGGTCCATGTTCCCAAATAAGAGGTGAAGTGAAGATACAGAATTATCTTCTCTAACATCTTGAATCTCTTTGAAGACTTCAGCTCTAGGAGATATTAATGACTGTGGGGAATGAAGGGAAGGAATATGGACAGAAGATGGGAATGATGATGTTCTAGAATCACCAACCAGAGCTGCACATGATTTGGCAGAAGAAAAGTCATTACGGAAAGAATTAGAAGGATCAGAATAGTCCAGATGATCAGGATTAAAGGTGATCAGCCCTTGCCTCCAATCAATAGAAGGATTAAAATGATTAAGAAAGTCAAAGCCCAATATGAGGTCTTCTCCCTTGGGAGTATCAATGACTAAAAAGTCCCATTTAAAGTTTGGGAAGGAAGGGAGCTCAACCATATATCTAGTATGGTGAGTCACAAATAAGGAAGGAGACTCAGAGGAGTCAAGAATGATAAGGGGAATCTTCTCTGGAAGTTCTGACATAGTCAATGAGTACTTGTGAACAAACTTCTTTGCAATAAATGAGTGTGTAGCACCAGAATCAATGAGAATACTGTAAAAAACATCAGAAAGAGAAGAAAAGACAAAAAATTTAAGAGAATTTTTGACACCAGTATTCAGACTGCACAATTGTGCTCTGGAAGGAAAACTGTGAAGACCATTGAACACAACATGGTCTCCACTCAGGCTTTTCCCTGGCTGGGAAATTGGCCTGATGGTTGGGCAAGCTTGTTCTGAGGTCTCTTGAAGCAAGACTCAAGACTATGCTTCCCACCACAATAGGTACAAAGACCCTCTTTGATTCTTCTTTATTTTTCAGAACCTTTCAACTTGAAGTCCTTATTCAACAAGGAAGAATGGGGCTTGTCCCGCTTTTGAGCATGAAAATTCTTCTTCTTTTGACTTGAGCTTGAAGAATTTTGAGGATGAGAAGAACTTGACTTTGAGGCTTCTGGCTTCTTCTCTTGATGATGATTCTTCTCCTTTTGCCTCTCATGGTACCTGGTATCAAGTTCCAGGGTAACGTCCATTAAGTCTTGAAGATAATCAATATTTGAAGGATGGGAGGCCAATTGATCCAGAATCCTGGATGGCAATCCCTTCCTGAAATGATGAATGAGAGCTCTTTCTCCCCAATCCCCAATTCTTGAAACCAAACTCCTGAAATTGGCTATTTATAGTGAAACATGGCCACCTTCTTTCATCCTAAGGCCATCCAACTCTGCTTGAGCTTTTCTAACTTCATTTGGGTCTCCAAATAAAGTGAAGAGTTGGGATTCAAATAATGTCCAAGAATTGAGAAGATAACTTGAGTCTTGATTGGTGAGGTTAGAAAGATAAGGCTCGATCCATTTTGCAGCCCTGCCAATAAGAAATGAAGTGGCATAAAGAACCTTCTTCCTGTCTTGAGAGAAGTTTGCCGGATCATTATGAAAGATAAGCTGGCATGACTGAATAAAGCTTCTGACCTTGAAGGGCTGAGTTCCATCAAAGCATTCTGGTGCCTTCATAGATGGAGTCTTGAAGGCTGGTGGTCTTGATGAATCAGAAGAAGAAGCTGCTTGAAGATTGGCCATAATCTGAGTCATTTGCTGCATAATGGCCAATAAAGATGGTTCAGACTGATGAGAGACAGGCTGATCAGACTGGGCTAGAGTTGGTCTTCCAGTACCTTGGGATGCCCCTACCGGAGCAGGAACACCTTCAGTACCTTCAGACTCTTCCTCTTCCACAGAATTCTCCTCCTCCTCTTCACCGTCTTCACCTGGACCTTTGAAACTAGTCCTTGACATGCCTGGAAAACCGCCAACTACTCCTGAAAAAGGATTTGATCTTCTTGGCACTCTTCCTTCCTTCCTGGATGGTGCTGCTCCTTCCATGCAGGGTCCTATATCTAATTGGGCCCTCAGTTGAGGAACTGCTGGGGTGCCATCAAGAGGAACTCTTGGAGTAGGAGTAAGAACAGCTTGAGTTCGAGCCTGGGATCTTGTCTGTCTTTCAGGAGGTGAGTGTTGGAGTGGCATGATTTAAAAAAGAGTAAAATTTAAATAAAAGAGTCAAAACTTGAACAAAACTTGAGGCAAAACCAAAATAGTCTTGAGGATCAAATCAAATCAAATCTTGAGGGGAAAAAATCAATGAATCAATTAAAGTCTTCAAGTACGTCAATCAATCAATCAGATGAGTCTTGAAGCCAAAGAATCAAAATCAATGAAAATCTTGAAGTCTATAAAATCAATCAATCAAAATCAATGAAATCAAATCTTGCAGTGAAAATCAATCAGTCAAATGAATTCTTGAGTCAAAAATCAATTTATGTCAAAGTCTTGATGTGAAATTCAGCAAATCAATGGAAAAATCTTCAGGTCAATCAAATATCTTGAAGTGAATATCAATTATGTCAAATCAGTCAATCAAATCAATTATCAAGTGAATTCTTCCTGAAATCAAAATTCTTGAAGAGAAAATCAAATTGAATCCTGATATGAAGAACGTGTCTGAATAATTTGATGAACAATCTGAAAATCAAAATAACAAGACGCCTGAAATGAGGGATAAAATGAGATTGATGATTGAGATTAAGATTGAAAAGATAAACAGAAAATAAAATTTGTGTCAGCTTTCAAGTTTCAGAATGAAGAAATGAGTGAGAGAAAATTGAGAGGTGACAAAGAATCATTAATTTTCATAAGCGTTAAAAAGTCATAATTTCAATGAATGAATGAAATTGATGAAGAAGGAATGAATAAAATGATGAAGAATGAATGAATAGAATGAAAAGAAATTATGAGTTAATTAATCTAATGTCACAGGGGCTCTTATGTAAGCAAGAGGGCCTGGCACTCAGGAATCAAGAGCTCACTTGGAGGGCTCCAAAAGATGATAAGAAATACTATGGAATATATTTCTTAAGCAGGAATAAGAGAAAGGACAAATATGCCAAAGATAACAAAGAATAAGAAGAGTGAAGCCAGAGGCCAAAATAAAAGGAAGCCAACCAAGTGAATCCTCAATTCACTTTTTCAACCTGCCAGAAAGAACAATGGAATTAGTAAAGGATATGACCACCAATATCCACTGACAGGCAAAGAAAGAAAGAGAAAAAAGGTACTAATGACTGACTTAAGATTATCAGTATTAACTTTAATAATGTAAAAGAAAATAAGGATAAAAATAAAGCCAATAGATTAATTAACTGGGGAAAAAGTCCCCAGGTGCTGAAAGGTGGCCAGTATATGTGAAAATTGAAAGATTGATCCTGAAGGTGGATCACCGACTGTATTGTCCGAATCGGGCCAATACAGTTCTGGCCATCTTGAATATGAACTGTGTGATTGAATTCCCACAGTGAAATATGAATTGGCCCAATTGGGCCAAGTACATACAGGTTGATTGATTGCCTCCTGTACGAACCAATTGAGTTGTCCAAGGAGTATTGAAATACTTGATGCTGTGACAGCTGATTGAAATGATGGAATACCTCTGAGAATGAACCTTGGAAGAATCCTGAATGAGAGTACCAACCCAACTCCTACATAGCCAGGTGGTTGGAGTCCTTGAATGGTCTTCTGCTTGCCGCCATGGATTACCAAACTGATGAGTCCAAAAGTCCACCTTCGAAATGGGCGTTGGATTCTGGTGCCTTGAGTCCTGAAAGCGTCACCATTGAATTGCTGAGCAAAAATGGTGCATAATGGTATATAACACCACATATGCACCACTCCTGCAACCTTGAGTACGGGGTGCATGGAGGAGTGGAAGAATCTTCCTTAAGTTGAGGGAAAAACTTGATGAACTTATTTGGTGGCCCCTGGTGGTTGCCAGAGGCCATGACGGAGATATTGGTCCATAGTGGTCCATGGCCAAAATTGAGTCCTACGTGATTTATGGCCAAAAAGGTGTCCAAGGAGTTTTTGGCCAATTTTGGGTCCAAGGGAAATATGGCCAATTTTGGCTCAGGTGGGCTCAGATGTGGTTTGGGACCCACCTGGCCTTGCGGGCTAGGTGGTTGCCCCCTTTTGGCCTCATTGGATTAGGCCAAAAGGGGCCCTAATAGCCTGCGGACCGTAGGGGGCCTAAATGGCCCCAAAAGGCCATTTAGGCCCAAGACCCCCTAATGAAAAGGGGGGGCCTGGATCCACTGGTGGTGGCTAGGGGGCCTAGAGACCCCTAGAAGACAAAAGGGACCCCCCAGGCCCAAAATCAATGATGAAGGCCTGGGGGTTGGTGAGGTGTGAATTGGCCAAGAAGGCAGGATATGGCCTGAGGCCATAAATGGCCATTATAATGGGTTGTGGCGTAAGAGCCATTGAACACCCAAAGGGGGCCAATGGGACATAAATGATATGACATGGCCAATTGGCCCCAATGTGGCTCCAGGTTGGATTGCCGCAACCATCAAGGAGGAGGGTCAAACTCGTGGTTGTGACACAATGTCTTCAACATGGCCAGAGCTTTTATGGAGTTCAAAGACAAGGAGGAGAAAATAATGAGACAGCCACATTTCCCAAAGAAATACCTGGTCTCCTGATGCTTTAAATACTTTACCAGAAATTAAAAGGAGTATATTAACTCTAAAAAACATTAATGGAAGTCTATTATAACTAAAATTAATAAAAATTAGTATGTTATTTTTAAGCCAAATTGTTGTGGAAAACACAAAAGAAATAGAAAATATTAAGTTTATGGTTTAAAATAATAAGCTAAAAATTTTAATTGAAAATAATCAGAAATTAATGCAAGGACAACAAGAGTTGTATAAATACATAAAATATATGGACGAAATAGCTTTTAAAATGAATTATGATCAGAGTATTGATAACTTTACTTAAAAATTGAGCCAATTCTCCATTTCTGTTGAAAAATTCAAAAAAAAACACTTCATGACATTGAAAGCTACTTCTGGACCATGTAGAAAAGAGTGATGATGAAAGAATGAATCTCAAGGACAATACAGAAGGTGAAATCAGACTTATTACAGAGAAAATGAACAAAATAAATTAGGATAACTTAAATATGCCAAATTTATCAACCCCATTTTCCCACATAAAAATTCCTGTTAAGCCAAAAAGGGGAGATAAAAAATCCCTTGATAAAATAATAAAGCCATCAATACAACAATCAAGTCTTAATGAAAGAAGGACCTCAAATTGAAGAATGGACAAAATTCACAGGTGAAGGTGAATATGAAAATATGTCATTAATTAAGACACTTGAAATGTTTCCAGAAGATTATGACATACAAGATTAATTAATCACTGAAAGATTAAATTAATTATTTGAGAAATATGAGAAAAGATGGTATTATGGCATAAGACAAACAAATGGCAAAAATACCTGGTCTTGCTGGAAAAATGAAATAATCACCAAGTGGGAAAATTATTGCTGGATGTATAAGATAGAAATTGAATTTGAAAACTCATTCTTTGACCCAGAGAAAGAAAAACCTTTAACTTGTTTCTTAAAACAAGTTGAAAGATTAAATGCATCATATTAAGAGATTTCACAAGGGATGGTGAATAAGAAAATCCTCAAAAAGGGTGGAGGAGAACTGGAACATCCATGAGAAGAAGATTCATAGAGCCATGTTCCACAGAAGAATACATCAATGAACTAGAGGACATTATGAAAACAACCAAAATTTGAAGAACATGGGAAAATTGGACTTAAAAAGCCCAAATAAGCTATTTATTAAGAAGGAAAAACCAAAAGAGCCCTTCAAAAAAACATTCCAATTACACAAGAAAATGCCATAATTGTGGTGGTATTGGGCACTTAGCCATTGATCTCCTTAAAAAAGCAAGGATAAATTAAACTAGGGAAGCAGAAAACCACAATGACAAAGAAGAAGAATCTGAGTCTGAAAAAGATACTGAAGAATCAGAGACCTCTGAAAGTGATAAAATCACTATAATTAATATTCAGCTTGAAAATATTGATTTAATCTATAAAGTACTAGATGTGAACTCAAATTTACCACAGATTGGCACATCTGATACATGCCTTACAAACATACAGGATTGTAAATTGCATAAAACAAAACCTGAAAAAGGAATGGGCTATACTTCTGGAAAATAAAGTATAAGTATTTGCAGGCTAAAACATCAACAGGAGAGAGTAAATCTGGACACAGGAGCATACTACACATGTGCTGTAAAGAATTATCTAAAAACACTGGTACCAGATTGGAAAAATAAACTGATACCAATACAAGGAGTAAGATTTAGTAGTGCAAGTGAAAGAATGTAGCTCCTTGTAATAATTTACTTAAAATTGACTTTCCCACACCCATCTCAAAGTATAAGAATGGGAGTGGAGTTTGTAGTAATGGATAATTGTACAAGTAACCATTTCATACTTGGAAATGATTACTTATAAATTTATGGCATAGATATCTCTAACCCAAAATATAGATATTTCACCATAGGAGATAATAAAAGAAAAAAAATTGGCTTCTTTATCAATAAGAAAGAAATTACTGTTATAAAAAATGAGGAAAAAAACCCAGAGAAACACTGCTTAATAAGTGAACAACTAAAAGAGGCAGAATTAAATAATGAATTAACAGGAAAATGAAAAAAGAACTAATTGAACTCTTATATAAACACAAAAGTACCTTTGCAACTGTGAGCCTTGAGGTATATTTTACATACCCAAATAGGCCACAATTATCTTAAAAGCAAATTCTGAACTATGCATAACCTATAAGTCATGCATATACTCAAAATTCCTCATTTTTGATTTCAGAAAAGATGAATAACATTTTATTGAGTAAGTAAATCCATGGATTTAAGACCAGATTTGGATTCTACACAAAACTTCATCCAGCGTAGCTCCATAGAGTGAATAAGCTCAAATTAAGTCTTTGTGGTGGTAATATGGAAAACACTTCAATGGCACATCATCAATACCACATCAAAGATCCACGGAAACGGTTGTTTCTTTCTATTTCACGCGAAAATGATGGAAGTGTGAGAAATCCCATGTTACATACACACCAAGACTAGTGTTATGCATGTTTTGAGCACTTAATATTATGGTATTCTTACATGGACTTTTGGTACACCCATTGTGAGCCTTAGAGGTATTTTCATATACCCAAAAGACCACAAAAGATATATTAAGATATAAATATAAATAAGATAAATTTAGTTATATTATAAAAATAAAATAAATTTATTTATATTGTAAAAATGAAAATTTAAATATAAATAAAAATTTATATTTAAAAATCAAAATTTAATTATAATTTAAAAACAAAATTACAATAAAATTTAAAATTATGAAATTATATTTTGACTTGTAAATATTAAGTAAAAATGAATTTTTGATAAAAATTGTGAAATTAAAATATTTTTGGTAAGAAGTTATATAAAATATATTATAGCTTTTGGTCCAATAAATAAACATAAAGAAACTATCACACCATTGGATTACTCATGAAAAATAAAGTGGGGTCACCTCTGGATGAAATTTCTGTAGCTCAACTCTAAATAAGCTTAAATTAAGTTTTTAGTATTTTCAATACAAAAATTAAAAATCCTCAAAACTTTAACTTAATTCACACCACATGTGGTGTTCACCATCAATTTTTGTGTTAAAATTGAGGTGTTGTGTTTAGTTTAGAAGTTGTGAGGAATTGATGTATTTTCAATTGAATTCAAGCAAAATGTCAAAATGTGGGCGTGTATTACATAAGTGAACTTTGATTTACATATGAGGTATCAATTATCACTGTATGTTAATGTACAATTCAATTGAGTTACATATGTAGATTACAAGTATAATATATGATGAGGAATTAAAGGAAAAAATAAATTGGGGGGGGAAAAGAACTCTAGCTCTAAGGGGGAGCCAGACCCTCAAAATCCTTCCTGACTGGCATTGGATGTCAAAATCCATGCAAAAGTTCGTTACTTTTGGCCTGGAATTGAGTCACAGGGTCTGTGACTCAATTGATGATGAGGTTTTGATACCAACCACGGTGGTTTTAACTGCTGCCAAGAGGGTAAAACTACCCTTAAGCTAAAACCATTCTAGTAAAAACAGTTTTAACTGGTTTCTACGCCTCTTACACACATCCTGACATGTTTTGAAGGCTCTAGACCAGGTATTGATATAGTAATGGCTGATTTAAGGGTCTAAAATGGCTAAAAATGACTAAAAATGGCTTAAACCAGCCCTTTTTCGGTGTAAACCAGGGCTCAATGATGCCATAATTGGCCTTTCTGATGTCAGACTGTTTTTCACAACTGACAAGAGTAAATTTTACTTTTGCAGTAAGAAAATTTATGGCTATAAAAGAATGTCTTCTTTTCCCCACTTTTCTCCCCATGTTAGAATCTTTTCCTTTTATAATTAGTTTAAACACTGTTAAACCAATAAATAAAAGATTCCAACCAACTTTTTTGAAACATTTTAAACCTTTTAACCATGTGAAAAAGTAATTATAATAATTTTTACCTCCCAACCACCCCAAAAGTGAATTAAAGCATCTTTCATCACTGTTAACTTTGTCACTTTGTTTCCAAATTCACTCTGGTCACTTTTGGGCATGTTTTTTCTTTAATGTTATTTTTAAAGACTCTGTTCTTCAATTAATTGATTTCAGTTCTTTGCTCAATTAATTCCAATTGAAATTTCTCTTGAAGTAATTTCATTTGTAGCCTTAAATATCTCTTGTAGAGTATTGTTGTAAGATGTGACTACGAAACTGATGATAATATTACTATTGATCAACAGTACTATGTCTGCTCTTATGAAATATAATAATAAAAAAATTATTATAACCACAATTAAATAATTATAAAATTATTTCTTTCACGTGTTATACACTACTAGTGACTATAACTGTGAGCAGTAATTGTCTACAAGAATCAAGTACAAGAAGAATTTAATAATAAAAACTTCTTTATTAAAATAATGAAATTATTTTAATATATAATTATCTTTTACAAGAATAATTATAAAGATAATTCTTGAAGAAAACTATTACTAGAGAAAAACTTTAAGAATTAAAGATAAATGACTCACTAATACTCCAAAGAACTTATTGATAGATAAAAGTAGAGAAATTTGACGTGGAATTGTGGATTTAAGGGATCAAAAGGATTTATAACAGTATTACAACAATATATAGTAGGATTCTAGGATTTCACGTCTTTCTGAATGATTTGGAAAGATTTAAAACACTTAAGAATAGCTTTAACTAATACTTACTTGTTGGTAATAATGATTTAATAAATTGATAAGATGATTATTTGGAAAAAACAGCAAGAAGAGGCTTCTTTTAAGTCAACAACAGCTCACAGAGGCGTGCCATGGAGCAAACTGAAAAACCAGTGAGTGAGAAAACAATAAACCCTTTTGGATTAATGATTGCATCATCTGTTGTCATGTAAGATTATCACAATTACTTAATTGATGCTTTTACGTGACTACCAACCCCAATATGGTTAAGAATAAAAGGAGTAACAACAGTAAATCTTCTTTTATTCTAAAATAATCATTGATTTCTAAAAGGTATCAATGTTATTGCTAATTTCATCACAGAATTTAATTACTGTGAATTTTTGAAGATTCTGTGTTTCATGTAGAATGGTCAAAAATGGACTGGAAGTAAAACTTTTAATTTTACTAATAAAACTGTAATTATTTTTGGTTGTACCATAGATAATACAGCTCTTCATTGGTCCTGAACGTTTCAGAAAGATTCATTAAGAATTGTATTTTTAATGAATTTTTGAAGTTTTTACCTCATTTCTACGTAGAATTGCAAATAGCAGTATTTTGCTGGTTGCTATGAGGTAAATCAATGAATATGAGTCCCAAAAGGGTTTTAATTACTCTTTTAGGGTCTAGTCATGGAAAGTCATCAATAATTGACGTGGTTACAGGAGTCTAAGTAGCTCATTACCTCATTGGCACGTCAAAATAGCAGGTTATTTGCTATTTTCTTGTGATTACAGTAGGTTCAACTTGGTAACCAAGTTCCCAAAGAGTTTTAGTTTACCAATTGGGCCAAGATGAGCCATGGATCCATGCTCTGGAGCTATCCACGCCTCTGAGGCCTCAGAAGTTGGGTACCCTGGCTCTCTTTGATGTCTTTTGTCCCCCTTGCCTAATTTTTACGTCAAAATAGTAATTTAAGCTTAAAGTGAGATATCCACTATGGGTGTACCAAAAGTCCATGTAAGCATACTATGATATTAAGTGCTCAAAACATGAATAACACTATTCTTAGTGTATATGTAACATGGGATTTCTCACTTTCCCATTATTTTGGCGTGAAATCAAGAAAAACAAACATTTTCACGGATCTTTTATGTGGTATTGATGATGTGGCATTTAATTATTTTCCATTTTACCACCTCAAATACTTAAATTGAGCTTATTCACTCTATGGGTCTACCCTAGGTGAATTTTTGTGTAGAATCCAAATCTGGTCTTAAATCCATGGATTTACTTACTCAATAAAAAGTTATTCATCTTTTCTGAAATTGAAAATAATGAATTTTGGATATATGCATGACTTATGAGTTTTGCATAATTCAAAATTTCTTTTTAAGGTAATTGTGGCCTATTTGGGTATGTAAAATATACCTCAAGGCTCACATTCCCTCCCACCAAAAAATAAAATTGTACTACAATTTTATTAGTGATAAAAGAATAAGGCCCCAAGGGGGGTTAATTTCCACTGTCCAACCTCTTCACATTACTCAGATCAAGTAATTTAAAGCACATTTATAGACATATTCAGGCTTGTGGCCTTCTTTCATGTCTAAATCTTCTTAAGAGTTTATCTGAGTCAGGTATTTCTGATTCTGCCATCCATTCATCTTCATGCACTGGATTTCTATATCTGACAAGATATTCTCTTTGATTTTTACCCCTAAGTCTCCTTTCTTTATCTTTTTGTTTTCATTCTGTTCCACAGGTGGTATAGTTAAAGGAGTTGGGTTTCTTAAAGGAAACAATTCTTTATTAGCCGGTTGATAAGGCTTTATCAAGCTGACTGGAAATGTGGGGTGTTTATTTTCCAATTCACCACTCAATTCCACTTGAACTGCATTGGTTCCATGTAAAGCAACAATAACAAAAGGTCCTACATAAGAATTTTTAAGTTTCTTTGGGCCTTTGATATTATTAAAATTCAAGGTTGAAACTAAAACTAAGTCCCCTACTTTGAAGTCTGGTACTTTATGACTCTTGTCCCACTTCTGCTTTGCATAATCAAAAGCATCATCCATACTTTGTTTTGCGTGGTGTTTTACTTTATCAAGCATTATCTTGAAGCTGGAAGCTGTAGGATGAATGTCAATCAAGTCTTTCCTCAGTGTGTCTGCTGGGAGTCTTGGATTCCACCCTTTCTCTAACATAGCAGGAGTTTGTCCTGTGGAAGAATGGACTGATGTCTTGTATGCCAATTCTAGTGCAGGTATCAGAGTGCACCAGTCATGGGTAAAGCCATCTAAGTCTTTGAATTCTAATCCATAAGCACAAAATCTCCTGATCATGTCTTCTAAAGTTTGAATCATCCTCTCTGCTAGCCCATCTGTTTGAGGGTGATATGCTGTAGAGAATGTGAACTTAGTCCCAAACAATCTATGAAGAATGGTCCAAAGTGCAGATGTGAATTTGGGATCTCTGTCACTTATGATATTCTTAAATAACCCTGTATGAGAAATAACTCTACTCCATAAAAGAAGGGCTGTATCCATAGCAGTGTCATCTTTATGACATGGTAGGAATATGGGAGTTTTGCTATATCTGTCTACAATGACTAAACAAGCATTATAACTTTTGTCACCACTTGGAGGAAGTGCTGTGACCCAATCCATGTGAACAACGTCCCAAGGGGATTTTGGTTCTTGAATATGGATCATTAATCCAAATTTCTTGCCTGTGCTCCTGTTTGCTTTCTGGCATCTATCACAGGTATGGCAATATTCAATGGTTTCTTTCCTCCAAGATGGCCACCATGCACAGTTCTTCACTTTTTCAAGTGTTCTGTCTTCTGACAGGTGTCCAGAGTAGATACTATCATGACAATCATGAAGAATGGTATTGATAAGTAATCTACTACACAGTGTCATCACACAAGAATGTTTTGTTCTATGGTAAATAATCCCATCAAACAAGTGAAATCTTCCTTCAGAATAGGAATTTTTCCAAACTTCATCAAGTGCATTAACTAAAGATGTATCTTTGCAGTCTTTATCTAATAAAGAAGTCAACATATGGCAATTCTTGTCTTGTTTATAAGATTATCTGACTTCTTCAAAGAATTCAGTCCCAATATCAGTTATGTTAATTCCTTCAATTGGAATCTGTGGTTCAGCTTCCAAAGGTACATAAGCTGGGTTATCAGGAGTGTTGGCTAAAGCCCATCTACTAAGTCCATCAGCATTCTTGTGAATGTTTCCTGCTTTATGAACTATAGTCATGTTTCCTCTATGTTATTGAATGGCTATTTGCCATCTCAACATATGTCTGTTGGGAGTTTTCATGTTAAGAAGTGATTTTACGGCATTACAGTCAGTTATCACTTCAAAAACACTGCCATAAAGATAATAGTGTAGTTTCTCAAGTGCCCATACCAAACATAAGCACTCCATTTGGCTTGCACCATATCTGGCTTCTGTTGGTTTGATTTGTCTTGAGATATAACAAACTGGTCCTTCTGTAGGTTTGTCATCAATAATTTGGACTTGATGTAGGGCTGCCCCTAATCCATCTCCACATGCATCAATGTACAACTTAAAAGGAATATTCCAGTCAGGCATGAGGAGTAAAGGTGCTTCTGTAAGGGCTTTCCTTATCTTCTCATAAGCTTTAATTCTCTCCTGTGTCATCTCAAATACAGTCTGTTGATCACAGATTCTATAAAGTGACTTGGCTAGAATTGCAAAGTCTTTCAGGTGCTGCCTATAGTAACTGGCAAACCCAAGAAAAGACATCATTTCTTTTTTATTCTGGGGTATTGGTTTAAGTAACACTGCTGCTACTTTGTTTTTGTCAATACCCAAGCTTAAACCAGAAACAATATGTCCTAATGCTTTGAGTTCTTCAAAACCAAAATTGCATTTCCTAAGTGAAATTTTCATGTTCACTTCTGCAACTTTATGAAGTACTCTTGCAAGTCTTTCAAGGTGCAAAGACCATGAATCAGAACATATGATAATATCATCAATATAAATGATACACCATCCTTCAGACAATTATGTAGGAAAGATGGTGTTCATCATCCTTTGATAATGGGATGGAGCATTTTTAATGCCAAATGGCATTCTAAAATACTCAAAAATACCACAGTGAGTGATAATTCTAAGTAATTTCTTAGCTTTGGGCGTCAAAACATTTTGATGGAAGCCTTTCAATGCATCCATTGATGTTATATACTTGGCTTTAGACAATTTAGTCAAGGTTTCTTGAATTCTAGGTATTGGATACCTATCTGGAGCTGTGTAGGTATTCAATGCTCTGAAGTCTCCAACCATTCTTGACTTATCATTATGCCATGCAATAATAACAGGTGTTGTCACTTCAACTTCCTCATTATGGCCTACTTTCCTTAGCACACCAAGTTGGATCAACTCTTGGATATGTTTTTCCAAGGCTTCTCTAGCTCTGGGACTGGCTGGATAAGCTGGTCTTCTAAGTACTGGAGGATATGGTCTGTCAATATTAAGAGTAATATCAACTTCATGTCCTCTTATAGCGCCTAATGGTTCATTATCAGAGGCAAATGCATTTTTATATGTGTATAACACATTAATACACTCATTCCTCATCTTTGGTGACAATTATTGATTAATTTGTGCTTCAACAAGTTGATTAGTCACAAATTCATCTTTGTAAGTATCCTTGACAGAAGATACTACAGATATCTGTTTTGGCATATTGGAGAAAGCAAATTTTTGTCTCTTGTTATCTCCAATTGTGAAATATCTGTCCTTATGGTTATTTATATCAATACCAAAGATATTTAAGTAATCATTTCCAAGAATGATGTGCTGAGAGGTGCAATTATCCATTACTACAATCTCAGTTTTCATTCTTACACTTCCTGCTGGATGTGGGAATACAATATTAGTGTCCAATATGCCCAGGGGGTACATATTGTTACTGGCACTACTGAATTGTACACCTTCTATTGGTAATAGATGTTTTTTCAATTCAGGAAGTATAATTTGGAGATAATCTTTGCCCACACAAGTGCAAAATGCCCCTGTATCCAAATTTACTTTGGCTTCAATATCACTCATCAGAACTGATGTGATACAGGATGCCCCAGCAGTATAACCCTTTCCCCTAGCAGGTTTTGTTTTACACATTCTGGCATCTTGGATATTGGTCAGGTTGCAGCAATCTTCACTGTACTGTGGCAAGTGAGTATGGACTTCTGTGACCTCAAAGAAAGCTGAAATGTTTTCAATGGGATAGTCCTCCACTGGTGTATCTTCAGAGACTGCAGAATCTTGATCAGACTCCTCTTTCTCTTCAGTACACTGACTTTCTTCAATGACTTGAACTTCATTGATTTTTGTCTTCTTAGGACAAGTGTTGGCTAAATGTGAAGTACTTCCACATTTATGACACTTCAAGACAGGTCTTTCTGGTCTTCTTTCCTCTCTAGGAATCTTTGAGACTATTTTTGACTCTATTGGGTTTTTAATCCAAGTCTTACCAATTCTTGTTCTGGTAATGATATCTTCCATAGCATTAATGTAGTCATATGTTGAACAAGGCTCCACACATCTGCTTTTGATAGAATGTTCCAGTTCTCCTCCACACTTTCTTAATATTTTCATATTAATCATAGTGTCAGACATATCTGGGTGTAAGGCAGATAGTCTGTCTTTTTGTTTGAAGAACCAAGTAAGTGGTTTGTCTTTTTCTGAGTTAAAAATGGCACTTTCAAAAGCATTTTCCATTTTAAACCTCCAAGAATTATTAGCCCATTTGGTAATCACTTCAGATTTCCACCAAGACCAGTCATGTTTTCCATGATCAATTCTTACTTTGTAATACCATTTCTTTGCAGTTTTGGTAAACAAACAGTGTAATTTTCCCACTATGATTTCATCAGGTATATTAAAGTCTTCTTGCAACATATCAATAGTCCTGATGAATTCAATATGGTTGTATTCTCCTTCACCAGAGAATGTTGGCCATTCTTCTATTTTGGGAATATCTCTTGCAGAGTAGGCATTTTCTCCTAAAAATGGTGTAAGACTTTCTTTAACAGAGAGTTTTTCTTCAGTTAAAGGTGTAGAATGTCTTGGCATATGTGGCTCATGATTCTTATGAATTTGTTCCACACTTGCAATTATCTCATTCTTCAACTTCTGCCTTTCACTGTCACTTTTTGCTAAATGTATAGCAAATTGATTGGTGTTCTTAACTATTTGTAAGACATGGTCTTCAAGAGTTTTAAGTCTATCATTTACTTTAAAAATGGAAAGATCTTCTGTGTCATTATTCTGAGTTTGACATTGGTTCTCAATTCTTTCACAAGCATTGCCAATTGACTCAAGGGTGACAGTTGTCAATTGATGCCATTCAAAATGTTTCTTGTCATTTGTCTTTAAAGTATTTATGTCTAATGTAATTTGCTTTAACTTTGACTCAAGTTTGCCAATTTCTACATTAATACTTCTACGTACATCAGTTATTTGCATGGAAAGGTCCTGTTCATCCTTTCCTGCTCCTTGGCTGTGAATTCCATAAGAGTTCTGGCCATATTGAAGACACTGTCCATGGCTGAAGGCTCCAATTTGGGGATCCTGTACCCTTGTGGGTAAGGTCTGTGCCAATTGGCTTTGCCTTTGCCCTTGCCTTGATGGCTCTTGGGACCTCTCTGTTTCTTTTGAGGTCCTTTGGGCTTGTCCTTGGATGCTTCTGGAGCTGGTTTGGAGCTGGTAGATGCCACTGGTGCCTCTGTCTCCAAAGTTGGAGTCATTTCCAACTCTTTCTTTTGGTCTATGGATAAAAGACTCTGGTTCTTCAACCAATTCTTTATCTTTTTGACCTTGTCTTTGCAAGACAGGGGGCTCCATCCTCCTAAGAGTTCTATGGTCTTCTCCTGACCCAGAAAGCTCTTGATGTGTAAGTAGGAGTTCATGGCCCCCTGTCAAAGGCTTGGGCAGATCTCCCACTCCTCTTCTTTGGCTGCTCTGAACCAATTTTTGTACTGGCTCTGATATATTTCTATTGCTGCCACTTGAAAGTGGTTCAGCCCTGGAAATATTACCATAAATCAGTTCAGGCTCTGAATTTACGTCAAAATCTGTTGGTACAGACCTTGGGGAATGGGGGGCAACTCTGGCATCCTCCAAATGTGTCTTTCTTGTGGAAGACTTGGCACTTCTGGATTTGGTCTTGCCTCTTCCTTGTCCACATCCATCTGGTTGGACTGAATAGTTGCTTTCATTTCTGGTATGCACCATTTTTACGTCAATTTAAGGATAAAGAGTAAGAATAAAGATAAAAACACACCTTTTGGTGGTATTTTATTCTTTTCAGAATTAAATAAGGTGCCTCTTTTAGCAATTTGCACCTCAATACTTTCTTCAGATTCTGGACTAGTGATATATCTTTTACTGAGTCTGTTGCCAGCTGCACAGTATTTGATTAAAGACACTAAAATTTATAAAAGAGAAAAATTATTTTTTATACTTTTTAAAATATTTTTAAAGATTTTTTATAAGTTTTATATTTTTTAATATTAAAAAAATTATTCTTTTTAAAGAAAAAAAATTAAAATTTAAGATTTTGAATCAAAATTAATTCAGAGTAACTCAAAGAATAATTTTATAAGTTTTTGGATGTGAAAAAGCCACATGTAAAAACAGTATAAAATTAAACCAAATTCCTCAATGGAAAAGATTTTAAGACAATTTCAAAAATAAAAATTATTTTAACTTTAAAATGAAAGAAAAAAATTATTAAATCAATATATTTTAGAACTTAATAATTTATTAATTATTTGCAAAAAGGTTCAAAAACACGCCAAAACCTCCAAATATGAGATGTGGTAGGTATGGTGGTTTTGTTTGAACACAATAATGAAGTCTAGAATATGATTAAAGCCAAGTCTATGGATAAAATCACGGCCAGGCCCCCAAATGTAAGATGTGACTATGAAACTGATGATAATATTACTATTGATCAACAGTACTATGTCTGCTCTTATGAAATATAATAATAAAAAAATTATTATAACCACAATTAAATAATTATAAAATTATTTCTTTCACGTGTTATACACTACTAGTGACTATAACTGTGAGCAGTAATTGTCTACAAGAATCAAGTACAAGAAGAATTTAATAATAAAAACTTCTTTATTAAAATAATGAAATTATTTTAATATATAATTATCTTTTACAAGAATAATTATAAAGATAATTCTTGAAGAAAACTATTACTAGAGAAAAACTTTAAGAATTAAAGATAAATGACTCACTAATACTCCAAAGAACTTATTGATAGATAAAAGTAGAGAAATTTGACGTGGAATTGTGGATTTAAGGGATCAAAAGGATTTATAACAGTATTACAACAATATATAGTTGGATTCTAGGATTTCACGTCTTTCTGAATGATTTGGAAAGATTTAAAACACTTAAGAATAGCTTTAACTAATACTTACTTGTTGGTAATAATGATTTAATAAATTGATAAGATGATTATTTGGAAAAAACAGCAAGAAGAGGCTTCTTTTAAGTCAACAACAGCTCACAGAGGCGTGCCATGGAGCAAACTGAAAAACCAGTGAGTGAGAAAACAATAAACCTTTTTGGATTAATGATTGCATCATCTGTTGTCACGTAAGATTATCATAATTACTTAATTGATGCTTTTACGTGACTACCAACCCCAATATGGTTAAGAATAAAAGGAGCAACAACAGTAAATCTTCTTTTATTCTAAAATGATCATTGATTTCTCAAAGTTATCAATGTTATTGCTAATTTCATCACAGAATTTAATTACTGTGAATTTTTGAAGATTCAGTGTTTCACGTAGAATGGTCAAAAATGGACTGTAGGTAAAACTTTTAATTTTACTAATAAAACTGTAATTCTTTTTGGTTGTACCATAGATAATACAGCTCTTCATTGGTCCTGAACGTTTCAGAAATATTCATTAAGAATTGTATTTTTAATGAATTTTTGAAGTTTTTACCTCATTTCTACGTAGAATTGCAAATAGCAGTATTTTGCTGGTTGCTATGAGGTAAATCAATGAATATGAGTCCCAAAAGGGTTTTAATTACTCTTTTAGGGTCTAGTCATGGAAAGTCATCAATAATTGACGTGGTTACAGGAGTCTAAGTAGCTCGTTACCTCCTTGGCACGTCAAAATAGCAGGTTATTTGCTATTTTCTTGTGATTACAGTAGGTGTAACTTGGTAACCAAGTTCCCAAAGAGTTTTAGTTTACCAATTGGGCCAAGATGAGCCATGGATCCATGCTCTGGAGCTATCCACGCCTCTGAGGCCTCAGAAGTTGGGTACCCTGGCTCTCTTTGATGTCTTTTGTCCCCCTTGCCTAATTTTTACGTCAAAATAGTAATTTAAGCTTAAAGTGAGATATCCACTATGGGTGTACCAAAAGTCCATGTAAGAATACTATGATATTAAGTGCTCAAAACATGCATAACACTATTCTTAGTGTATATGTAACATGGAATTTCTCACTTTCCCATTATTTTGGCATGAAATTAAGAAAAACAAAAATTTTCACGGATCTGTTATGTGGTATTGATGATGTGGTATTGAAGTATTTTCCATTTTACCACCTCAAATACTTAAATTGAGCTTATTCACTCTATGGGTCTACCCTAGGTGAATTTTTGTGTAGAATCCAAATCTGGTCTTAAATCCATGGATTTACTTACTCAATAAAAAGGTATTCAACTTTTCTGAAATTGAAAATGATGAATTTTGGATATATGCATGACTTATGAGTTTTGCATAATTCAAAATTTCTTTTTAAGGTAATTGTGGCCTATTTGGGTATGTAAAATATACCTCAAGGCTCACAATTTTTGGATAAATGTTTATTGTTGGTAAAACAATAAATCTTTCTAATATTATTGTTTCATACTACTAAAGCTATAAACCATAAAATTGGCGTGTTTTCTCTTGAAATTATTATTTTTTACTACTTTTAATTGATTTTTACCTTATAAAAATCTTGAGGACAGGAAAAGTACTTGATTTTTAATAAAAGTTTTATATCCACACCTTACACCCATAGTGGATATCTCACTTTAAGCTTAAAATTCTATTTTGACATAAAAAATAGGAAAGGGGGACAAAAGACATCAAAGAGAGCCAGGGTACCCAACTTCTGAGGCCTCTGAGGCACGGAGAGCTCCAAAGCTTAGATTAATGGCTGATCTTGGCCCAATTAGTAAAATAATACCTTTTGGGAACTTGGTTACCATGTTACAACTACAGTAAATTATAAGAATATAGCAAATAACCTGCTATTTTAACGTGCCAAGGTGGTAAAGAGCAACTTAGACTGCTGTAACCATGTCAATGTTTAATGACTTGCCATGGATTACCCCCAAAAGATTAATTAAAGCCCCTTTTGGACTAGTATCCATTGCTTTACCTCATAGAAACCATCCATATACTGCTATTTGCAATTCTAAGTAGAATTGAGGTAAAAACTTCAAAACTCCATTAAAAATACAATTCTTAATGAAACTTTCTGAACCTTCCAGGACCAATTGAGAACTGTATAATCCATATAAAAAACTTAAAAAGATTCATACTTTAATATGTAAAATTCAAAGTTTTACTTACAGTCCATTTTTGATGATTCCACGTGAAACACAGAATTTTTACAAATTTTACAGAAAATACATTCTGTGATGAAATTTCCAATAACATTTATATTTTTGAAAAATCAATGACTATTTTGGAATAAAAGCAGATTTACAGTTGTTACTCCTTCTATTATTAACCATAAATGGGTTGGTAGTCATGTAAAAGTCTCAATTAAGTAATTATGATAATCTTACATGACAACAAAAGATGCAATCAATAATCCAAAACGGTTTATTGTTTTCTCACTAACTGCTTTTTCAGTTTGCTCCATGGCACGCCTCTGTGAGCTGTCTTAGACTTAAAAGAGGCCTCCTCTTGCTGTTTTTCCACATCATCACATTATTATATTACACATTTATTAGCAAACAAGTAAGGATTAGTTAAAACTATTTCTGAAGTGTTTTATTCTTTCAGAAATCAATCAGAAAGACATGAAATCAGAGAAATCAACTATAGTTCATTGTAATACTGTTATAAATGAATTTTGATCCATTAAATCCACAGTTCTATGTCAAATTTCTCTACTATCATCATCTAAAAGGTTCATTTGATTAATAGTGACTAATTTATCTCAATTCTTAAAGTTTTCCCCTAGTCATAGTTTTCTTCAAGAATTATCTTTATAATTATTCTTATAAAAGATAATCATATATTAAAATAATCTTATTATTGTAATAAAAGAAGTTTTTATTATTAAATTCTTCTTGTAATTGATTCTTGTAGAGAATTACTGCTTACTGTTATAATCACCAGTGGTGTATAAAACATAAAAGAAATAATTCTTTACTATTCAATTGTGGTTATAATAATTTTTTCATTATTATATTTGATAAGAACAGTCGTAGTAATGCTGATTAATAGTAATATCATCAACAGTTTCATAGACACATCTTACATTTGGGGGCCTGGCCGCGTTTTTTGAACCTTGTACCCTTAATTAATATATTTTTAATTTCTAGAATATATTAATTTAATAATTTCTTTATTTCAATTTAAAGTTAAAATTGTTTTTATTTTTGAAATTGTCTTAAAATCTCTTAATTGAGGAATTTGGTTTAATTTTATCCTGTTTTTACAAGTGGCTTTCTCACATCCAAAAAATCATAAGATTATTCTTTGAGTTACTCTGAATTAATTTTGATTCAGAATATTAAATTTTGAGATATTTTACTTTAAAAAGAATAACTTCTTTGATATTAAAGAATAAAAATTTATAAAAGATCTTAAAATTATCTTAAAAGCATGAAAAATAATTTTCTTTTATCAATTCTTTCTCTAGTGTCTTTAATGAAATACTGTGCAGCTGGCAACAGACTCAGTAAAAGATACATTACTAGTCCAGAATCTTCAGAATCAGAATCTGAAGAAAGTATTGAAGTGAAAATTGCTAAAAGAGGCACTTTATTTAAAACAGAACCACCAAACAACCACCAAAAGGTGTGTGTTTTTTGTTTCCAATTCTTATTTTATCTTGAATTGACATGAAAATGGTGCATACAAGAAATGGAAGAAACTATTCAGTCCAACAAGATGGATGTGGAAAAGGAAGAGGCAAGACCAAATCCAGAAGTGTCAAATCTTCCTCAAGAATGACATAATGGAGGATGCCAGAGTTGCCGCCCATTCCCCAAGGTCTGTACCCACAAATTTTGATGTGAATTCTCAATCTGGACTTATTCATGATAACACTTCAAGGGCTGAACCACTTTCAAATGGCAGAAATAGAAATTTATCAATGCCAATACAAAAATTGGTTCAGAGCGGCCAAAGAAGAGGAGTGGGAAATATGCCCATGCCTTTGGCAGGGGGCTATGAACTCCTACTAACACATCAACAGCTTTCTGGGTCAGGGGAAGACCATAGAGCTCTCAGGAGGTTTGAGCCCATCATCTTGCAAATACAAAGTCAAAAAGATAAAGAATTGGTTGAAGAGCCAAAGTCTTTTATCCATAGACCAGAAGAAGGGCTTGGAAATGACTCCAGCTTTGGAGACAAAAGGCCCAGTGGCGTCTGTCAGCTCCAGAAGTGTACAAGGACAAGCCCAAAGGACCGCAGAAAAAGCAGAAAGGTCCCAAGAGAAATTGAGGCAAGGGCACAGGCAAAGCCAATTGGCAGAGACCTTACTCACAAGGTTACCGGATTCCCAAATTGGAGCCTTCATAAGTGGACAGTGTCTTCAATATGAGAAGAACTCTTATGGAATTCACAGCCAAAGAGCAGGAAAGGATGAACAGGACTTTTTCATGCAAAGAATAGATGAAATACACATTGTTAAATCTAGTATTGATGAAGAACTTCGCAAATTTAATGAAACGTTAGATAAAATCATATTGGACATAAGTCAATTGAAAAGAAATGACAAAATGTATGCTGGATGGTATCAATTGAAAAGCGTCAGACTTGATTCAATTACTAATACATGAGACAGAATTGAGAGTAAATGTCAAGTTCAAAATAATGCAATGGAAGATCTTTCCATTTTAAACATTAATGATAAAGTTAGAATTCTGAAAGACCATGTCTTTGAAATAAATAGAAATACAAATCAGTTTGCCACACATTTGGAAAAAAGTGACAGTGAAAGGCAGAAGTTAAAGAATGAAATCATTGAAAATGTAGAACAAATTGATAGGAATTATGACCCACATATGCCAAGACATTCTACACCTTTTACTGAAGAAAATCTTTCTTTTAAAGGAAGTTTGACCCCATTCTTAGCAGAAAATGTTATCTCTGCAAAAGATATTCCCAAATTGGAAGAATGGCCAACATTCTCTGGTGAAGGAGAATATAGCCATATTGAGTTCATATGAACTATTGATATGTTGCAAGAAGAATTTCACATACCTAATGAAATTATAGTGGGCAAATTACACTCTCTGTTTCCAGAACTGCAAATAAATGGTATTAAAAGGTGCGACAAGATCATGGAAAACATGATTGGTCTTGGTGGAAATCTGAAATGATTACCAAATGGGCCAATAATTCTTGGAGGTTTAAAATGGAAAATGCTTTTTAAAGTGCCATTTTTAACGCAGAAAAGGATAAACCACTTACATGGTTCTTCAAGCAGAAATACAGATTCTCTGCTTTACACGCAGACATGTCCAAAACCATGATTAATATGAAAATATTAACAGAATGTGGAGGAGAGCTGGAACATGCCATCAAGTGCAGATGTGTAGAACCCTGTTCAACAGAGGACTACATCAATGCAATGGAAGATATCATTACAAGAACAAGAATTGGTAAAACTTGGACCAAAATCCCTATGGAGTCCAAAGTGGTCCCAAAGATTTCCAGCGAGGACAGAAAACCTGAAAGACCTGTCTTGAAGTGTCATAAATGTGGAAGAACTTCACATTTAGCCAACACTTGCACCAAAAAGCCAAAAATCAATGAAGCTCAAGTCGTTGAAGAAGCTCAGTGCACTGAAGAGAAAGAAGAATCTGACCTAGATTCTGCAGTCTCTGAGTATACACCAGTGGAGGACTATCCTGTTGAAAACATTACAGCTTTCTTTGAGGTCACAGAAGTCCATACCCACTTACCACAGTACAGTGAGGATTGCTAAAACCTGATCAATCTCCAAGATTACAGAATGTGTAAAGCCAAAGCTGCTAGAGGTAAAGGATACACTGCTGGGCATCATGTATCACATCAGTTCTGATTAATGATAATGAAGCCAAAGTGAATTTGAATACACGGTAATTTTGTACTTGTTTAGGAAAGGATTATCTTCCAGCCATACTCCCTGGATGAAAGAATCATCTATTACCAATAGAGGGTGTAAAATTTGGTAGTGCCAGTAATAATATGTACCCTTTGGGTATATTAGACACTAATCTTGTATTTCCACACCCATCAGGAAGAATTAGAATGAATACTGAGATTGTAGTAATGGACAATTGCACATTCCAGCAACTTATTATTGGAGAAGATTACTTGAATATTCATGGTATTGACATCAATAACCATAAGGATAGATATTTCACCATTGGAGAAAAAAAGAGACAAAAATTTGCTTTTTCCAATATTCAAAAACAAATATCACTAGTATCTTCTAAAACAGATACTTATAAGGAAGAATTTGTGACTAATCAACTTGTTGAATCACAAATTAATCCATCATTGTCACCAAGGATGAGACATGAACTTATTGATGTGTTATACACAGATAACAATGCATTTTCATCTGATAATGAACCATTAGGTGCTATAAAAGGACATGAAGTTGATATTAATCTTAACATTGACAGACCATATCCTCCAGTACTTAGAAGACCAGCTTATCCAGCCAGTCCCAGAGCTAGAGAAGCCTTGGAAAAACATATCCAAGAGTTGATCCAACTTGGTGTACTAAGTAAAGTAGGCCATAATGAAGAAGTTGAAGTGAAAACACCTGTTATTATTGTTTGGCATAATGTTAAATCAAGGATGGTTGGAGGTTTTAGAGCATTGAATACCTACACAGTTCCAGATAGGTATCCAATCCCTAGAATTCAAGAAACATAGACCCAATTGTCTAAAGCCAAGTATATAACATCAATGGATGCATTGATAGGCTTTCACCAAACTTTTTTGATGCCCAAAGCTAAGAAGCTACTCATAATAATCACTCACTTTGGTATTTATGAGTATCTTAGAATGCCATTTGGTATTAAAAATGCACCATCTCATTATTAATGAATGATGAATACCATCTTTACCACAGAGCTATCTGAAGGATGGCTTATCATTTATATTGATGATATTATCATATGTGCTCATTAATGGTCTTTGCACCTTGAAAAACTTGCAAGAGTCCTTCACAAAGCTTAAGAAGTGAATATGAAGATTTCACTCAAGAAATGCAATTTTGGGTTTTAAGAGCTTAAAGCATTAGGACATATTGTTTCTGGTTTAAGCTTGGGTATTGACAAAAATAAAGTAGCAGCAGTGTCACTTAATCCAATACCTCAGATTAAAAAAGAAATGATGTCATTTCTAGGATTTGCCAGTTATTATAGGGAACACTTGAAAGAATTTGCAATTCTAGCCAAGTCACTCTACAGAATCTGTGATCAACAGACAGTATTTGAGATGACACAAGGGAGAATTAAAGCTTATTAGAAGGTAAGGAAAGCTCTTACAGAAGCACCTTTACTTCTCATTCCTGAATGGAATATACCTTTCAAATTGTACATTGATGCATGTGGAGATGGATTAGGGCCAGCCCTATATGAATTCCAAATTATTGATGAAAAACCTACAGAAGGACCAGTTTGCTACATCTCAAGACAAATCAAACAAACAGAAGCCAGATGTGGTGCAAGCCAAATGGAGTGCTTATTTTTGGTATGGGCACTTGAGAAATTACACTATTATCTTGATGGCAGTGTTTTGGAAGTGATAACTGACTGTAATGCTGTGAGATCACTTCTTAACATGAAACCTCCCAACAGAAATATGTTGAGATGGCAAATAGCCATTCAAGAATATAGAGGAAACATGACTATAGTTCAGAAAGAAGGAAACATTCATAAGAATTCTGATGGACTTAGCAGGTGGACATCAGCCAATAATCCTGATAATCCAGCTTATGTACCTTCAGAAGCAGAAGCACAAATTCCAATTGAGGGAATTAACATAACTGATATTGGGACTGAATTCTTTGAAGAAGTCAGAGAATCTTATAAAAAAGACAAGAATTGCCATATCTTGACGTCCTTATTAGATAAAGACTGAAAAGATACATGTTTAGTCAATCCACTGGATGAAGTTTGGAAGAATTCCTATTCTGAAGGAAGATTTAACTTGTTTGATGGGATTATTTACCACAGAACCAAACATTCTTGTGTAATGACATTGTATAGCAGTTTGCCTATCAATACCATTCTTCATGAATGCCCTGATAGCATCTACTCTGGACACCTTTCAGAGGACAGAACACTTGAAAAAGTGAAGAACTATGCATGGTGGCCATCTTGGAGAAAAGAAACTATTGAATATTGCCATTCCTGTGACAGATGCCAAAAGGCGAACAGGAGTGCAGGCAAGAAATTTGGACTTATGATCCATATTCAAGAACCAAAATCCCTGTGGGAAGTTTTTCACATGGATTGGGTCACAGCACTTCCTCCAAGTGGTGACAGAACTTATAATGCTTGTTTAGTCATTGTGGACAGATGTAGTAAGACTCCCATATTCTTACCATGTCATCAAGATGACACAGTGATGGATACAAATCTTCTTCTATGGAGTAGAGTTACTTCTCATACAGGAGTGTTAAAGAATATATTGAGTGACAGAGATCCCAAGTTCACATCTGCACTTTGGACAAATCTTCATAGATTGTTTGGGACTAAGCTATTATTCTCAACAGCATATCACCCTCAAACAGATGGGCTAGCAGAAAGAATGATTCAAACTTTAGAAGAAATGATCAGGAGATTTTGTGCTTACGGTTTAGAATTCAAAAATTAAGATGGATTTAACAGTGACTGGTGCACTCTTATACCTTCATTAAAATTGTCATATAAGACATCAGTCCATTCTTCCACAGGTCAAACTCCTGCTATGTTAGAAAAAGGATGTAATCCAAGACTCCCAGCAGGTACACTGAGTAAAGACTTGATTGAAATTCATCCTACAGCTTCCAGCTTCAAAGTAATGGGTGATAAAGCAAAAAATCATGCAAAAAAAGTATGAATGATGGTTTTGAATATGCTATACAGAAGTGGTACAAGAGTCACAAAGTAGGGGACTTAGTTCTAGTTTCAACCTTGAATTTTAATAATATCAAAGTCCCAAAGGAAATTAAAGATTCTTATGTAGGACCTTTTGTTATTGTTGACTCACATGGAACCAATGCAGCTCAAGTGAAATTAAGTGGTGAATTGGAAAATAAACACCCCACCCTTCCAGTAAGCTGGATAAAACCTTATCAACCAACTGACAGAGAATTGTTTCATTTAACGAACCCGACTCCTTTGACTGTACCATCAGTGGAACAGGATGAAGACAAAAAGATAACAAAAGTCATTAAATAAAGGAGACTTAGGGGTAAAAATCAAAGAGAATATCTAGTCAGATCTAGAAATCCAGTACATGAAGGTGGATGGCTGGCAGAATCAGAAAGACCTGACTCAGATAAGCTCTTAACAAGATTTAGACATGAAAGAAGGCCACAAGCCTGAATATGTCTATAAAATGTGTTTTGAATTACTTGATCTGAGTAATGAAAAGAGGTTGAACTGTTGATAAGATTTTATCAATCTGAATCGAAAGGTTGGGTGTTTATTTTCCAATTCACCACTTAATTGCACTCAAACTGCATTGGTTCCATGTAAGGCAACAATAACAAAAGGTCCTACATAAGAATCGCTAATTTCCTTTGGGCCTTTGATACTATTAAAATTCAAGGTTGAAACTAGAAGTAAGTCCCCTACCTTGAAGTCTGTTACTTTGTGACTTTTGTCCCACTTCTGTTTAGCATATCAAAAGCATAATTAATACTCTTCTTTGCATGATTTTTCACTTTATCAAGCATTCTTTTGAATCTGGAGGCTGTAGGATGAATTTCAATCAAGTCTTTCCTTAGTATATCCTCTGGGAGTCTTCTATTCCATCCTTTTTCTAACATAGCAGGAGTTTGACCTGTGGAAGAATGGACTGATGTCTTATATGCCAATTCTAATGCAGGTATAGGAGTGCACCAGTCATGGGTAAAGCCACCTGAGTCTTTGAATTCTAACCCATAAGAACAAACTCTTCTGATCATGTCTTCTAAAGTTTGAATCATTCTTTCTGCTAGCCCATCTGTTTGAGGGTGATATGCTGTAGAGAATGTTAGCTTAGTCCCAAAAAATCGATGAACATTGGTCTAAAGTGCAGATGTGAACTTAGGATCTCTGTCACTTTTGATATTATTAAATAATCCTGTATGAGAAATAACTCAACTCCATAGAAGAAGCGCTGTATCCATGGCTGCGTCATCTTCATGACAGGGTAATAATACGGCAGTATTGCTATATCTGTCTACAATGACCAAACAAGCATTATAACCTTTGTCACCACTTGGAGGAAGTGCTGTTACCCAATCCATGTGAACAGCTTCCCAAGGGGATTTTGGTTCTTGAATATGGATCATAAGTCCAACTTTCTTGCCTGTAATCCTGTTTGCCTTTTGGAATCTGTCACAGGAATGGCAATATTCAATGGTCTCTTTTCTCAAAGATGGCCACCATGCATAGTTCATTTTTTCAAGTTTTCTGTTGTCTGACAGGTGTCCATAGTACATGCTATCATGGCATTAATGAAGAATGGTATTGATAATAAATCTGCTACACAATGTCATTACACAAGAATGTTTGGTTCTGTGGTAAATAATCCCTTAAAACAAGTGAAATCTTCCTGCAGGATAGGAATTTTTCCAAACTTCATCCAGTGGATTGACTAAAGATGTATCTTTTCAGTCTTTATCTAATGAGGATGTCAAGATATGGCAATTCTTGTCTTGTTTATAAGAGTCTCTGACTTCTTCAAAGAAACCCGTCCCAATATCAGTTATGTTAATTCCTTCAATTGGAATCTGTGGTTCTTCTTCCAAGGGTACATAAGCTGGGTTATCAGGAGTATTGGACAATGCCCACCTGCTAATTCCATAAGAATTCTTATGAATGTTTCCTGCTTTATGAACTATAGTCATGTTTCCTCTATATTCTTGAATGGCTATTTGCCATCTCAAAATATGTCTGTTGGGAGTTTTCATGTTAAGAAGTGATTTCATGGCATTACAGTCAGTCATCACTTCAAAATCACTGCTATCAAGATAATAGTTTAATTTCTCAAGTGCCCATACCAAACATAAGCACTCCATTTGGCTTGCACCATATCTGGCTTCTGTTGGTTTGATTTGTCTTGAGATGTAGCAAGCTGGTACCTCTGTACGTTTGGCATCAATAATTTGGACTTGATATAGGGCTGCCCCTAATCCATCTCCACATGCATCAATGTAAAATTTGAAAGGTATATTCCAGTCAGGAATGAGGAGTAAAGGTGCTTCTGTAAGAGCTTTCCTTATCTTCTCATAAGCTTTAATTCTCTCTTATGTCATCTCAAATACTGTTTGTTGATCACAGATTCTATAGAGTGACTTTGCTAGAATTGCAAAGTCTTTTGAGGGTTGCCTATAGTCACTGGCAAATCCTAGAAAAGACATCCTTTCTTTTTTACTCTGGGGTATGGGCTTAAGTAACACTGCTTCTACTTTATTTTTGTCAATACCCAAGCTTAAACCAGAACCAATATGTCCTAATGCTTTGAGCTATTCAAAACAAAAATTTCATTTCTTGAGTGAAATCTTCATATTCACTCCTGCAACTTTGTGAGGTACTCTTGCAAGTCTTTCAAGGTGCAACAACCATCAATCAGAACATATGATGATATCATCATTATAAATGATAAGCCATACATCAGATAGCTCTGTGGGGAAGATGGTATTAATCATTCTTTGATAATGAGATGGTGCATTTTCAATACCAAATGGCATTCTAAGATACTCATAAATACCACAGTGAGTTATAATTCTAAGTAATTCCTTAGATCTAGGCATCAAAACATTTTGGTGAAAGTCTTTTAATGAATCCATTGATGTTATGTACTTGGCTTTAGACAATTGAATCAAGGTTCCTTGAATTTTAGGAATTGGATACCTATCTGGAGCTGTGTAGGTATTCAATGCTCTAAAATCTGCAACCATCCTTGATTTATCGTTATGCCAAGCAATAATAACAGGTGTTGGCATTTCAACTTCTTTATTATGGCCTACATTCCTTAGTACACCAATTTGGATCAACTCTTGGATATGTTTTTCCAAGGCTTCTCTAGCTCTGGGACTGGCTGGATAAGCTGGTCTTCCAAGTACTGGAGGATATGGTCTGTCAATGTTAAGAGTAATATCAACTTCATGTCATTTTATAGCACCTAATGGTTCATTATCAGAGGCAAATGCATTTATAATGGGTTAATTTGTGCTTCAAAAAGTTTATTAGCCACAAATTCTTCTTTATAAGTATCTTTTTTTAGAAGATACCATTGATATTTGTTTTGGCATACTGGAAAAAGCAAATCTTTGTCTTTTGTTTTCTCCAATTGTGAGATATCTGTCTTTATGGTTATTGATGCCAATACCATAAATATTTAAGTAATCATTTCCAAGGATGATATGTTGAGATGTGCAATCTTCCCTCACTACTATCTCTGTTTTCATTCTTAATCTTCCTTCAGGGTGTGGGAACACAATATGAGTGTCCAATATTCCCAAAGGGTACATATTGGTATTGGCACTACTATATTGCACACCTTCTATTGGTAATAGGTGGGGTTGACATTCAGGAAGTATAACTTGGAGATAATCTTTGCCCACACAAGTGCAAAATGCCCCTGTATCCAAATTTACTTTGGCTGAAATATCATTAATTAGAATTGATGTGATACAAGATGCTCCAGCAGTATAAAGTTTTCCTCTAGCAGGTTTGGTCTTACACATTATGGCATCTTAGATATTGATCAGGTTATGACAGTCCTCACTGTACTGTGGAAAGTGAGTATGGACTTCTGTGACCTCAAAGAAAGCTGTAATGTTTTCAATGGGATAGTCCTCTACTGGTGTATCCTCAGAGACTGCAGAATATAGGTCAGATTCTTCTTTCTCTTCAGTACACTGAGCTTCTTCAATGACTTGAACTTCATTGATTTTTGTCTTTTTGGTGCAAGTGTTGGCTAAATTTGAAGTGCTTCCACATTGATGAAACTTCAAGACAGGTCTTTCAGGTCTTCTGTCCTCTCTGAAATCTTTGGGACCATCTTGGACTCTATAGGGATTTTAGTCCAAGTTTTACCAATTCTTGTTCTTGTAATGATATCTTCCATTGAATTAATGTAGTCCTCTGTTGAACAGGGTTCCACACATCTGCTTTGATAGCATGTTCCAGTTCTCCTCCACATTTTCTTAATACTTTCACATTAATAATAGTGTCAGACATATCTGGGTGTAAAGCAGAGAATCTGTCTTTTTTCTTGAAGAACCAAGTAAGTGGTTAATCTTTTCTGAGTTAAAAATGGCACTTTCAAAAGAATTTTCCATTTTGCACCTCCAAGAATTATTGGCCCATTTGGTAATAATTTCAGATTTCCACCAAGACCAAGCATGTTTTCCATGATCTATACTCATCTTGTAATAGCATTTCTTTGCAGTTCTGGTAAACACAGAGTGTAGTGTTCCCACTATCACTTCATCAGGTATGTGAAAATCCTCTTGCAACATATCAATACTTCTGATGAACTCAATATGGTTGGATTCTCCTTCACCAGAGAATGTTGGCCATTCTCCCAATTTGTGAATTTATTTTGCAGAGATAACATTTTCTCCTAAGAATGGGGTCAAACGTTCTTTAACAAAAGGATTTTCTTCATTCAAAGGTGTAGAATGTCTTGGCATATGTTTTTCATAATTCTTATGAATTTGTTCTACATTTGCAATGATTTCATTCTTTAACTTCTGCCTTCCACTGTCACTTTTTTCCAAATATGTGGCAATCTGATTGGTATTTTTAGTTATTTCAAAGACATAGTCTTTCAGAACTCTAAGGTGATCATTAATGTTTAAAATGGAAAGATCTTCTATTCCATCACTATGAGCTTGACATTTACTCTCAATTCTGTCACATGTATTGGTAATTGAATCAAGTCTTAAATTTGTTAATTGATACCATTCAGTATACTTTTTGTCATTTCTCTTCAATCTACTCATGTCCAATATAATTTTATTTAACTTTGCATCAAATTTGCCAAGTTCTACATCAATACTAGATTTAACAACGTGTGTTTAATCTATCATTTGTGTGGAAAAGTCCTGTTCATCCTTTGCTTCTCTTTGTGAATTCCAGAAGAGGTCTGGCCATATTGAAGACACTGTCCACTGCTGAAGGCTTCAATTTGGGAATCCTGTACCCTTGTGGGTAAGGTCTGTGCCAATTGGCTTTGCCTTTGCCCTTGCCTTGATGGTTCGTGGGACCTTTCTGCTTCTTCTGAGGTCCTTTGGGCTTGTTTCTGGACACTTCTGGAGCTGGTAGACACCACTGGGCCTTCTGTCTCCAAAGCTGGAGTCATTTCCAACTCCCTCTTCTGGTCTATGGATAAAAGAATTTGGTTCTTCAACCAATTATTTATCTTTTAAACCTTGTCTTTGAAAGAAAATGGGCTCCAACCTTCTAAGAGTTCTATGGTCTTCTCCTGACCCAGAAGGCTCTTGATGTGTAAGTAGGAGCTCATGGCCCCCTGCCAAAGGCTTGGGCATATTTCCCACTCCTCTTCTTTGGCGGCTATGAACCAATTTTTGTATTGGAATTAATAAATTTCTATTTCTGCCACTTGAAAGTCTCAGCCCTTGAAGTGTTATCATGAATCAGTTTAGATTCAGATTTTACATCAAAGGTTGTGGGTACAGACCTTGGGGAATGGGCAGCAACTCTGGCATCCTCCAAATGTGTCTTTCTTGAGGAAGACTTGACACTTCTGGTTTTGGTCTTGCCTCTTCCTTTTACAAATCCATATGGGTGGACTGAATACTTGCTTCCATTTCTGGTATGCACCATTTTCACGTTCATTTTAAGATAAAGAGTGAAAAGATAAAGATAAAACACACACCTTTTGGTGAGAATTTAGCTTTTTCAGAGTTGAATAAGGTGCCTCTTTTAGCAATTTGCACTTCAATACTCTCTTCGAATGCTTCTTCTGAAGATTCTGGACTGGTAATATATCTCTTACTGAGTTTATTACCAGCTGCACAGTATTTGATTAAAGACAATAGAAAGAAATTGATAAAATAAATTATTTTTTATGCTTTTAAAATACTTTCAAAATTTTTTATAAGTTTTTATATTTTTTTATGTATTAAAAAAATTATTCTTTTTAAAGAAAAAAACATCAAAATTTAAGATTTTGAATCAAAATTAATTCAGAGTAACTCAAAGAGTAATTTTATAAGTTTTTGGATGTGAAAAAGTCATGTGTAAAAACAGTATAAAATTAAACCAAATTCCTCAATGAAAAATATTTTAAGAAAATTTCAAAAATAAAAATGATTTTAACTTTAAATTGAAAGAAAAAATTATTAAATTAATATATTCTAGAACTTAAAAATATATTAATTAAGGGTACAAGGTTCAAAAAACACATCCAGGCCCCAAATGTAAGATGTGGTAGGTATGGTGGTTTTTTAGAAAACAAAAATCAAGTATAGAATATGATTAAAGCCAATTCTATGGATAAACTCATGGCCAGGCCCCCAAATGTAAGATGTGCCTATGAAACTATTGATAATAATACTATTAATCAGCAGTACTATGACTGTTCTTATGAAATAAAATAATAAAAATTATTATAAAAACAATTAAAGAATTAAAGAATTATTTCTTTTATGTGTTATACACTACTAGTGATTATAACAGTAAGCAGTAATTGTCTACTAGAATCAATTACAAGAAGAATTTAATAATAAAGACTTCTTTATTAAAATAATGAAATTATTTCAATATATAATTATCTTTTACAAGAATAATTATAATGATAATTCTTGAAGAAACTATTACTAGAGGAAAGCTTTAAGAATCAAGAAAAAAATTACTCACTAATACTCCAAAGAACTTATTGAAAGATAGAAGTAGAGGAATTTGACATAGAACTGTGGTTTTATGGGATCAAAATGATTTATAGCTGTATTACAACAATATATAGTTTATTTCTATGATTTAATGTCTTTTTGATTGATTCAGAAGAAATTTAAAACACTTAAGAAAAGATTCAACCAATACTTACTTGTTGGTAATAAAGGTATAATATAATAATGTGATTTCTGGAAAAAACAGCAAGAGAAGGCCTCTTTGAAGTCTAAGACAACTCACAGAGGCGTTCCATGGAGTAAACTGAAAAACCGCTGAGTGAGAAAACAATAACCCTTTTTGAATTATTGATTGCATCATTTGTTGTCACGTAACATTATCATAATTACTTAATTGAGGCTTTTACGTGACTACCAACCCATTTATGGTTAAGAATAAAAAGAGTAACAACTGTAAATATTCTATTATTCCAGAATATTCATTGATTTCTCAAAGGTATCAATGTTATTGGAAATTTCATCACAGAATGTATTTTCTGTAAATTTTTAAAGATTCTGTGTTTCACATGGAATCCTCAAAAATGGTCTGTAGGTAAAACTTTTAATTTTACATGTGAACATATAATTCTTTTTGGCTTTTATATGAATTATACAGTTCTCAATTGGTCCTGAAAGGTTCAGGAAGGTTCATCAAGAATTTCTTTTAATGAATTTTTGAAGTTTTACCTCATTTCTACATAGAATTGCAAATAGCAGTCTATGGCTGGTTTCTATGAGGTAAATCAATGGATACTAGTCCTAAAAGGGTTCTAATCACTCTTTTGGCGTTTGTCCGTGGAAAGTCACTAAGAATTGACATTGTTACAGGCGTCCAAGTTGCTCTTTACCTCCTTGGCACATCAAAATAGCAGGTTATTTGCTATTTTCTTATGATTTACTGAGGTTGTAACATGGCAACCAAGTTCCCAAAAGGTTTGAGTTTACTAATTGGGCCAAGATCAGCCATGGACCCAAACTTTGGAACTGTCCATTCCTCAAAGGCCTCCGAAGTTGGGTACCCTGGCTCTCTTTGATGTCTTTTGTCCCCTTGCCTATTTTTTACGTCAAAATAGAATTTTAAGCTTCAAGTGAGATATCAAATATGGGTGTACCAAAGGTGCATGTAAAAATACCATAATATTAAGTGATCAAAAAATGCATCACACTATTCTTAGTGTATATGTAACATGGTATTTATCACATTCCCATTATTTTGGGGTGAAATAGAGACAAACAAAAATTTTCATGGATATTTTATGTGGTATTGAAGTATTTTCCATATTACCACCCCAAAGAGTTAATTTGAGCTTATCCACTAGATGGAGCTACCCTAGGTGAATTATTGTGTAGAATCCAAATCTGGCCTTAAATCCATGGATTTACTTACTCAATAAAAGGCTATTCATCTTTTATGAAATCAAAAATGATTAATTTTGAATATATGCATGACTTATGGGTTATTCATAGTTCAGAATTTATTTTTAAGATAATTGTGGACTATTTGGGTATGTAAAATATGCCTCAAGGCTCAGAGGTAGTCATGTAAAAGTGTCAATTAAGTAATTATGATAATCTTACATGACAACAAATGATGCAATCAAGAATCCAAAAAGGGTTATTGTTTTCTCACTAACTGGTTATCAGTTTGCTCCATGGCACACCTTTGTGAGCTGTCTTAGACTTAAAAGAGGCCTCCTCTTGC
Organism: Austropuccinia psidii; assembly: GCA_023105745.1. NCBI lineage: Eukaryota > Fungi > Basidiomycota > Pucciniomycetes > Pucciniales > Sphaerophragmiaceae > Austropuccinia > Austropuccinia psidii. The sequence goes on from JALGQZ010000009.1 coordinate 47,493,683, forward strand.
TGTTTTTTCCACATCGTCACATTATTATATTATACCTTTATTACCAAACAAGTAAGTATTGGTTAAAACTATTTCTTAAATGTTTTATTCTTTCGGAAATCAATCAGAAATACGTGAAATCATATAAATCCACTATAATTTGTTTTAATACTGTTATAAATCAATTTTGATCCATTAAATCCACAATTTGACGCCAAATCTTTCTACTATTATCATCTAAAATGTTCATTCAATTAATAATGAGTAATTTATCTCAATTCTTGAAGTTTTTCTCTAGTAATAGTTCTCTTCAAGAATTATCTTTATAATTATTCTTGTAAAAGATAATTATATATTAAAATAACTTTATTATCTTGATAAAAGATGTTTTCATTATTAAATTCTTCTTGTAATTTAGTCTTGTAGATAACTACTGATTACTGTTATAATCACTAGTAGTGTATAACACGCAAAATAAATAATTATTTTATTATTTAATTGGGGTTATAATAATTTTTTTATTATTATATTTCATAAGAAAAGTCATAGTACTGTTGATTAATAGTAATATTACCAACAGTTTCATAGACACACCTCAAAGCAGCTGAAAAAACATGAGGTTTATATTATTTTAAATGTATATAAACCTTATCTACCCCTGTTAAGAAGCGCAGCTTATCTAGCCAGCCCAAGAGCTATAGAAGAGTTAGAGGTACAAATTAAAGAATAAATGGATCTGTGGCCTTTAAAGAGATTAGGCCGTGATGAACAAGTAGAAGTAACTACACCAGTCATTATAGCCTGGCATAATGGTAAATTAAGGATGGTAGGGTATTTTGAAAGTTTAGATACCTATATTATTCCTTACAGATATTCAAAACCTAGGATCCATGAGAAACTAACACAAATGTCACAGGAGAAGTTTATTACAGCCATGGATTCCCTTAAAGGTTCTCAGAAAACATTCTTGACAGATAATTCCAAAAAACTACTGAGAATACTAGTCCACTGTGGAATATATGAATACTTAAGAATTCTATTTGGTATTGAAAATTCCCATTTCCATTACCAAAGAATTATGAACAATATATTCTCTTAATAATTATCTATATTGATGATATTAAGATTTGATAAGAAACTTGGGAAAATCACCTGAAAATACTTGAAATAGTAGTATAGAAGATAGTTCAAGTAAATATGAAAATATAATTAAGGAAATGTCATTTTTTGTACAGTGAGCTAAAAGTACTAGGACATGTAGTATCTGGACTATGTTTGGGAATAGATAAAAATAAAGTAGCAGTAGTACTACTAAAGCCAATGCCTCAAACTAAGAAATGAATGCAATCATTCTTAGGATGTTCTGAATATTACGGAAAAAACATAAAAGACTTTTCAAAACTTTCAAAATATTTGTATAAGCTCTTTGATCAACAGAAAGTCTATGAAATGACTGAAGGAAGAGTTAAAGCATATGAGAAACTGAATAAAGCCCTCAAAAAGGGCCCATTTCTCTTCTTGCCAGCTTGTGATATACCTTTCAAGATATATGTATATGCTTGTGGAGAAGGACTACGTGATGCACTACACCAGACACAAATCATAAATGATAAACCTGTTAAAGGACCAATTTTCTTGATTTCAAGACGAATAAATCCAACAGAAGCAAGGTATGGAGAAAGCAAAATGAAATGACTTTTCTAAGTGTAAGTTTTAGAAAAGCTACAATATAATTTAGATGGAACAGTATTTGAGGTGATTACTGTCAGCCTGTGACTCAAACCCAGAGCACAAGCATGACAGCCAAAATACCATAAACCAATGGTATAGCCAAGATACCACCAGAACATGGATCTGAGCCAAATTAGCTCAAAAGGTATCAAACTAAAGAGGAAACTCACCCCTTTCCAAATATACAAGTCTCATCATCATAGGACAAATAATGACAAAGTTATTCCTTCTCAAAGTTGTTGCTGAGCATAAACCTTAATTTTCACCTCTCATCTGAAATACAGAGTAAAAGGCTTAACCCCATCAAATGGGTATTCAAAATGAAGCTCTAGGGCAGGGCTATCCAATGGTACCAGAAAGACTGAGCTACCACCAGGATTACTGAAGTTATGATCAAATTCAGGATAACTAAGGGGGGACAAAACATTCACCTCTCATCTAACTTCTACAGTTTTAGTGTGAGATACCTAAAGTGGGGTCTTTTTATAAAGGGCACAATCAGGGCTATCTGATGGTGTCATCCATTTCCTCATATCCTAACTAGAGCAAATGTTATGGGGCAACAAAGCCCAATACAGCTTTTGCCTAAAACATGCATATGTACAAAATATCTTGTACATGGGATAACTTTGCCATATTGAATGATAACCATATCAAATAAGTTACCACTGTGTAGAACAAATATAGGGCTACATACTGAACCAATTTTGAGGTTGATATCTCAAGAACTGACAAAGATATGGCTGTTTTAAGGTCAAACTCCCACATTTTGGCTAATACAGCTTTCCCATGGGATAATATCCCATAGCCATTATTATGAGGTGTCAAACAGAAGCATGTTTATACTTCAATACCTCATAGGTCCGTCAATACTGGGGTCCCATACAGTGTCTGTACTGCATGCTATGCATCATACACGTCAGAAGAAGGCTATGTGGTCCCCAGATGAAATCTTTCACCCTGTATTGGTGAAAACTGCCCAGATGTGGTTTCAAAGCCACATCTCAGCCTAATACAGGCCATACAGGCCTTTTTCAAGCCACAAGCCTGTCTCAGAGAGTAAAAAATCTTCACTTCCTCTACGTGAAAAGGTCTAGTAGCCTTTCCACCCCATTTCAGGATAAAAGGAGGGCTTTTCACAGCCAGAAAAGCTTTCCACATCCTTCTCTTGAATTTCTACGTAGTAAAGCTGTCAAAAACAGCTACACTCTTGGAAAATAACCAGGTATAATTATAATCTTAATTATTTTAGTCTTTATTATTGTCATCCAAAAGGTAAAGCTGCACCCAGGGCTTTCAACAGCGCTCACCACCACTATTTCAGAATAGTAAAGCCATTTGAATTTTATTATAAAATCCTTATCCTCTATCAATACCTTTATTTTAAATCTTTTATCACGTGTCACAGTCACAGTTAAAGTTGTAAATAGCCTAATTACTACTTCTACATAGACTCAACCTGACAATTACAGACTGTAATGATGTAAAATCTTTATTAAAAAGGAAGAGCCCAAACAGACATATGCAGAGATGGAAGCTTTCTATCCAAGAACATAGAATATATATTACTATAGCTCACAAATATGGAATTATTCATAAGAATTCTGATGGTCCTAGAAGATGGGCTCTAGAAAATATACCTTAAAACCCAGAATGGGTCCCACAGGAGGAAAATAATATAGAAGGAATATGTGTCACAGACATTTGCACAGAATTCTTTAGTGAAGCTAAAGAAAGCTATAAGATGGACAAGAATTTCAATCTCTTATTCCAAATATTAACTAAATACTTCAAAGATCCATCATTATCTCCTAAGCTAGAAAAATTATGGATAAATGCATATGATGAAGGTACCTCCTTGATGGGATTCTGTATCATAGGACCAAGTACACATGTGTTATTACCTTGACAGATAGACTTTTAATAAACACTATACTAAATGAATGACATGATTGTGTTGTTTCTGGACATCTCTCAGAAGTTAGGAGAATAAAAAGAGTTAAAAACTCCTATTGGTGGACGCATTGGAGAAAGGATGTTGTAGAATACTGCCAAACTTGTGACAGATACCAAAAAGAGAAAAGAGCCATAGGCAAGAAATTTGGAATTATCACCAAAATACAAGAACTAAAGTCCCCATGGAAAATAGCTTATATGGATGGGGTGACAGCTTTACCTCTAGGAGGAGATAGAAGTTTTAATGCATGCCTGGTATTAGTTTATAGATACAGCAAGACCCCAATGTTCTTAGCATTTCATAGAGATGACACAGCTATGGACACAGCTATAATGATATGGAATAGAGTTATCCATACAGGCTTATTCCAAAATATCATAGTTGATAGAGATCCTAAATTCACTTTGGCCTTTTGGAAAAATCTCCATAGCTTATTTGGCCCATAGCTATAATTCCCAACAACACATCATCCTCAAACTGATGAAATAGCAGAAAGAATGATACAAAATATAGAAGGGATGATCAGAAGATTCTGTGCTTATGGCCTATAATTTAAAGACTCTGATTTTTCTACCCATGATTGGTGTACTCTTATACCAGCTCTTGAGCTGACATATAAGACATCAATTCATTCTTCAGCTGGTAAGAAACCTGCAATGTTGGAAAAATGTAAGATGTGTCTATGAAACTGATGATAATATTACTACTAATCAAAAGTACTATGACTGTTCTTATTAAATATAATAACAAAGTGTCATTCTAACCACAATGAAATAATTAAAGAATCATTTCTCTCACGTGTTAAACACTACTAGTAATTTTAACAGGGAGCAAGTAATTGTCTACAAGAATCAATTACAAGAAGATTTTAATAGCAAAACTTCTTTTTATTAAAATAATAAAATTATTTTGATATATAATTATCTTTTGCAAGAATAATTATAATGGTAATTCTTGAATAAAACTAATTTTAGAGAAAAACCTTAAGAATTAAAGATAAATCACTCACTAATATCCTCAAGAACTTATTGAAAGATAAGGTAGAGGGATTTGAGGTAGAATTGTGGATTTTAAGGATGAAAATGAATTTATAACAGTATTAAAACAATATATAGTTTGGTTTCTATGATTTCACGTCTTTCTGAATGATTTGGAAAGAATTAAAACACTTAAGAATAACCTTAACTAATACTTACTTGTTGGTAACAATGATATAAATGATAATAAGATGACGATGTGGAAAAAACAGCAAGAGGAGGCCTCTTTTAAGTCAACAACAGCTTAAAGAGTCGTGCCATGGATCAAACTGAACAAACAGTGAGTGAGAAAATAATAAAACCTTTTTTGATTATTGATTGCATCATCTGTTCTCACATAAGATTATCATAATTACTTAATTGATGCTTTTATGTGACTACCAACCGCAATATGGTTAAGAATAAAAGGATTAACATCTGTAAATATTCTTTTATTCCAAAATAATCATTGATTTCTCAAAGGTATCAACTGTATTGGCAATTTCATCACAGGTTGTAATTACTGTGAATTTTTGAAGATTCAGTGTTTCACATAGACTAGTCAAAAATGGACTGTAAGTAATACTTTGAATTTTACTAGTAAAACAGTAATTATTTCTGGTTGTACCATAGATAATACAGTTTTTCATTGGTCCTGAAAGTTTCAGAAAGATTCCTTAAGAATTGTATTTTTAATTAATTTTTGAAGTTTTAACTCATTTCTATGTAGAATTGCAAATATCAGTGTTCAACTGGTTGCTATGAGGTAAATCAATGGATACAAGTCCAAAAAGGGTTTTGATTACTCTTTTGGGGTTTACCCATGGAAAATCATTAAGAATTGACATGGTTACAGGAGTCTAAGTAGCTTTTTACCTCCTTGGCATGTCAAAATAGCAGGTTATTTGCTATTTTCTTAAGATTTACTGTAGTTGTAACATGGTAACCAAGTTCCCAAAAGGTTTTAGTTTACCAATTAGACCAAGATCAGCCATGGATCCAAGCTTTGGAGCTTTTCACGCCTCTGAGGCCTCAGAAGTTGGGTACCCTGGCTCTCTTTGATGTCTTTTGTCCCCCTTGCTTATTTTTCACGTCAAAATAGAAAATTGAGCTTCAAGTGAGATATCCACTATGTGTGTACCAGAAGTCCATGTAAGAATACCATGATATTAAGTGCCCAAAACATGCATAACACTATTCTTAGTGTATATTTAATATGGGATTTCTCACATTCCCATTATTTTGGCATGAAGTAGAGAAAAACAAAAATTTTCACGGATCTTTTATGTGGTATTGATGATGTGGTATTGACCTATTTTCCATATTACCACCTCAAAGAGTTAATTTGAGCTTATTCACTCTATGGAGCTACCCTAGGTGAATTTATGTGTAGAATCCAAATCTGGCCTTAAATCCATGGATTAACTTACTCAATAAAATGTTATTCATCTTTTCTGAAATCAAAAAATGATGAATTTTAGATATATGCATGACTTATGAGTTATGCATAATTCAAAATTCATTTTTAAGATAATTGTGGCCTATTTGGGTATGTAAAATATACCTCAAGGCTCACAAAAAAGGTTTAATCTAAAGGATATATTATGAGAATCTCAAAAAGGACTTGGTTAATATACATCCAACAACAAGAAGGTTTAATATAATTCTTGACAAAGCAAGAAATCATGAAACTAAAGGTATGCAAGATTCTTTCAAATATGCAAATAAAGATGGGGAAAAAATCATAAGCCACCTGGTTTTAAGATAGGAGACTTAGTGTTAGTATAAATTTTGAGCTTTAAAAACATCAAAGGAGCAAAAAAACTAAAAGACAAATTTTCAGGAAGTTTTATGATAAAAGCACTTCATGCCTCTAATTCTGTACAACTGGAATCAACAGGTGAATTACTAAGAAAACACCCACCTTCCCTGTAGGTCTGATAGAACCTTATAGTTCAAATGACAAGGATTAATTTCCCCTAATAAATAAGATAACACTTGAAATTCCCCCTCTAGAAGAAGGAGAAGAAAAAAAAATTGTGAAACTCCTTGAAGAAAGGAGGTCAAGGAACAAAAAAGAAAGGGAATACCTTGTGAGGTACAGAAACCCTGATCAAGAAGATGAATAGCTACTTTAGAAAGATATAAATAATGCTGAAAAATTACTAACAAGGTTTATACACGAAAGAAGACCTAAAGAATAATGAAATTGAGCATTATTGAGCTTCAAGGATAAGAAAGATTATTGGAGAGGTAGGACAGTGGATTATACCATAGCTAACTATATCAGATTGCATTAGAATATTTTTTGTTTGTAGGGAATGTGAGGCTTTGAGATTCACCCACATATTCAAAAAGGTCATAAAACAAAATTATAAACCTTATTTCAACAATAAGAATTGAAATTATGCTCTTAAAATGGGTAAAAATGCAACCAAAATGTGTAAATTCTTGATTATCTGAGAAGCCAATGAATCAAAATGTAAAATTAACTAGACCATTTTATTCCCCATCAGAACTAAATATAGGAAATATTTATTTCATATGTGTAAAATAAATACTTACTAAGATAACCTGGATATATGCACTTTTATGATCAGTGCATATATTCATGGTTTTTAGCTCATATTGTTTGAATTACACAAGATGAACAGTTGATTAAAAAAATGAAGTTACAACAAAATAACTTCAAAAATAAATATATAAAGCTCATTTGGAAAGCTATAAAAAATGTTAAAGCTTATAAGGGGATATTGGACAAAATAGCAATGGCTGTTGACCACTTTGACTTAAAAGCGTTCCAAACTTAAAAAAAGTGAAAATTCAGATTCTAATAGATCATACATGAAGAATGACTTAATTTTTATCATGATATTCAAGGTAAAAACCCATGAAATAATGGTTTGAAGTCTTAAATAATAAATTTCAACAGAAAAGTAGAGTAACAAGAAAAATCATCAAAAATAGAGTTTTGATGATGTAATCAAATCCTCTTTTTAGATTAGTAAGAAAATTCCAAGCTATCAGAATTATCTCTCTGAATTTCCATAGCGTGAATAAATGAAAAGCTATCGAGGATCAAATTTAGGCTTAAAAATGATTGTTTATGATTGTTAACTCAAATTATATTTTAAGCTTGACAGTTGAATAAGAGATGAAACTGGTTTGTGATGTTATTTTATGATTAAAAATTACAAAATACACAAAAATAAACTATCTTCCAAGCTTTTGATGTCATCACATTAAAGGTCTAGTGATAACTCCAAAAAATGGCATGATAATTAGCTCAAGAGGCTCAATAATGATGTAATAATCACCAAACCTTAAAAAAATTATCAATTGCAGTGGATACAATCAGTAAAAATCTACTAGAAGGAAGGATATTCAAAATAAAGTGACCTCTTCTTCCTCTTTTCCCCCTCAGATGCATCAAAAACACAAAAACATTCAATTAAAAGGTAATTTCTTTATTATTTATATATATAACTATTATATTATCAAATGACCAAATATCCACTTTGTAGTAATCACTATCTTTGACATTATTAGTTCAATATTCTACTGTTTTTGTTAAGTTCTCTTAAATATCTCTAAATCCATGTAAAAATAGTCAAATTTGTAATTCTCTCTATTTTTCATTGTAAATACAATTTAAATAAGTTGTATTTATATTCTTAGGCATAAAAATAATAAAAATTATCATCTTAATTGTAAAAAGTAATTTATTTTCTCTAATTATAATATTGCTTTCCCTTTATTATTGTTTTGAATAATTCGTATATTAATATAAATAGTATTTCTATTGATATATAACCTTAATATTATTAATATTATTGTTATTAAAATTTTTATTTATTATAAAATATCAGTTGTTTTACGCATTTATTAATCTTTTGTAAAATTAATAAATTTCCTCAAATATATTAATTGATCATATATCAATACATTCCTTTATTAGATTGTTTCATAATAACTTCATATTATATTGTTATTATTTGATGATATAATCAATTTTACGCACTAATTATCATATATTTTTATTATTATGATTATTTTTGATCTTATCACTTACTAAATTAGGACATTCATAGTAAAAAAAGCAAAATATTAGTCATTTTTACTTATTGTTTCATAGTAAAACCTTACAAAACTGCTCAACCCATAAAAGGATCATGAGTTTAATCTACCCCAAACCAAAGATAGCTTCAAAAACAAAGTTTTTGACTGTCAAGAAATTGATTAAATTGACTCAAATGAGCCTAAACTTCCCATACCCTCTATATCCCATGTATTGAAATCAATTAATTTCTTTCAATTATATCACACACAGTCCAAGTAAGAAAGCAGATAGCCCTAGTGAGTATTTAGAGTTGTATAGCAGGCTTTTCCAAATTAAAAAATGAAAATTTTTAAACATACCTCAATACTTGATTATATGAAAAGGTGACCTTCTTTGTCTTAGTACTATACATTATTTGTATCTAAAATAGTTTTGAATTTGATATAAAAATCAATTTTCAAAGACTATTTTCTTATTTTCCTGTTTTCTTAATTTTGATATTTCTGCTGATACAGAAGATACGCATTTCTCCATGGGTTTGGGTGTGTATGCTACATATGGGCTTTGATATGGGGTACAGCAGGCATCCTGTGCAAGCCCATAGCCTGCCCAAACCCATGGAAACATGTGTCAACCACACTTCGTGGGTTTTTCCAAGTTTACCTGTATGCAAATTTATCATTGAAACAAACAATTAAGTATGAGTTCAAATTATTCTCAAGTATCTTAAACATTCCAATTCAATCAGAAAGATTTAAAATCAAATAGTAATACCATTTCCAATAGCTTTAATTATTCATTTCTTTAATACTGTTATAAATCAGTTGTTGATTCCTTAAATCCACAAATAATCCATCAACTCACTTTACCAATTCTTTTCAAGGTATTATTGCAGTATTGGTGAGTTATTTATTAAAGTATCAAATCTTTTCTTTAAATTTATAGTTTATTCAAGAATTTATTATCATTATCAACTGAAATAATTCATTATTATTATAATGAAAAGTTTCATTACTAAATACTTCTTTTAAGTGATTATGGTAGAAAATTACTGCTTCCTTTATAATAACTAGTAATGTAAAGCAAGTAAAAGAATTAATTAAGCAATGATTTTTTATTTGTGGCTATATTAAATTCATCTATCATATTTCATAAGAAAAGTCACAGTAGTCTTGATTAATAGTGATATTATGAAGAGTTTCCTAGACATATATTGCAAATATTTTCTAGCATATATAGCATTTTTATCCAGAAATTTCCATTGGAGCTTTTTTTTGGGTCAAATACCTTACTTGTTAGATTGTTGTGCTTTACTTAAATGTATGGTTTTCTTCATCAAAAACTGTGTGGAAATAATTTTCAATTTCTCAAAATAAACTTTTATTAAATTATATCTTTATCAAAAATCTCCACAAATTTTTAAATAAAAAAAACAATCAAAAATAATGTCAAATGAATTCCAATCAATTAATTTGTTAATAATTAGACTAATGTGTTTCTTTATATTCCCAGATTGAAATAAAGAATTCAATTCAATTCATTGTGACTGTAAATTATATATATATATATATATATATATATATATATATATATTGTGCTCTAATGGATGGAATTTGACCCCCATACAAATACTTTATTTATGGATTTTTTTTCTAATTTTTATCTTTTCAAATATTGCTGATTAATTTATAATGATCTGAATTATTTCAATAGATTCCTTCAATATTAAGAAGCTCTCCAATTCATTGTATTCCTTACTATCTTTAGTGATAATAGCTAAAGGGGATTGGAAGCTTCATGTTAAAGTTCTTACATGTATTTGAGTATATTAAAAACAGTTTCTTTCTTTCTTTTTTGGTATTTTTGTGTTTCAATGCCTCTTAGGGAATCTATCAGCTGTAAAAAAACTTTTAGAATCTTTTTCTTTTTAATAAAGCTTCAAATATGTCCAATTTGAAAATTAAAAAACATAACTTCAAACTCCACTTGTGAAACTTGGAAATCATAACTTCAATGGAAAGGCCTTCATTTTGGAAATAATAAAAAATATTTTTCTTTAAGTGATAGTTTTTGACCCAAATATTTGGGTTGAAAGCTGTCCTTTTTGAAATTTTGACCCAAAAGATACAATAGAGTTGAAAATTGATGTTTACTTTTAAGGATGTGGCTAAAATGTTAATATTTTTACTCTGACTACTCACTGAAATTCTTCCTATTGAAAATATGAATTTTTAGATTCCGTATGTAAAAGATTTATAAATAGTTTTTTTGAAGCTTTCAAAGCTGGCTAAAAATGACCAAGCTGCTAGTTTTTCCAAGTAAAATCTCTCAAAAAGCTTGACAGAGCTCAATAAGAAAATAGAAAAGACTCAAAGTAAAAGTGAAGGAATTGTAATTTGGTTTAAGACCAAAAACAAAAGCACTCATGTGAGCTTTTCAAAAGCCTATTTGAATCTCATAATAACCTAATTGAATTTAAATAATTTAATCCTAGAAACAGCAATTAATATATATATATATTAAGCTAACTTACTAGGAATATTATAATACTACGAACTAATTTCAGAAATATTGAGTTGATTGAATAATAATAACTAAAAAATATCTATGAAAATACTGACTGGAAGAACTCAAAAACAACCTTTTCATTTCTCTATCAATGCTTCTTTTAAAATACTCTTTCTTAGATAGAGATTATGTTTTTTTATGTAAGATTGAACAAATTGGTCCTCTTTGATATTTCCACTGGATTTTATATTTACTATGACTGTGTCAATCGTGCATCCTGAGAAAATTAAGATTTATAGATATCTTTGAATAATTATAGCCATAGATTTCAAGCTATCTTGAATTATTTGTGCCTCGATTTAGCTATAATTTGAAGTCCCTCTATTAAAAATCCAAAGTTCTTAGGGATTAACTTTGAAGGTTTTCAGTTGGGTGAGCTAAGAGTTCTGAGAATTTTTTCATATGAATTCAGTAAAAAAATAAGAAAATTGGAAGTATTTTTTTGAACTATATTCTTCAACATCCAATAAACTTTAAGCAGATGTATTTCCAGATTAACATGATAATGTGATTTAAAGAAAAACAGCTATAAAGCTAGAAAAAACTGACTTAATACTCAAAACTGCCTTACTATAAGTTAAGAAAGGAGATAAGAAAATAATTCAACAAATATAAACAACATAACTATCAATGTGCAGGATTAATCTATTGTTAATATAAAAATATTTTCCCACTCATTCTTGATTGATAAGCTGGAATAATAAATGTGTTAGAATATTTTTTTTATTTGATTTGTTTTCTCAAAATATTAATGGTGTATATATAGCTTCAAAATTTATAGTGGTAAAAGGACTTCGTTTTTTAGCTATTTCTTTTCAAAAACTTTACAATAAATTTGAAATAAAATTCAAATCGAATGCAAGAATTACATAAAAATGGTATAAAAAAATCAAAATTAACTTGTATTAAACTTGAATATGGTTCATTTTAAATTCCAAAATATTATTTGAAAACAATTTTCAATAATTTTTTTTGAGTTGTATTCCAAATTCATACACTTATTTTATTCTATAAAAACCTGAAAATATACAATAACCATCCACAAATGCATTCTAGGAGGGGAGCTAAGGTGTTGTAGACCTTTTGTAGAGAAACTTTTTGTGGATTTTCTTCTCACTTGATTTTTTTGGTATTGGAATCATTTAAGAAAAATACCCCTAATTAAACACTAGGATATTATCTCTATCTAATTTTTCCCATATTTAGGAAGTATATTTTACCTTCACAATCTCCCTGGGATCTTTCCACCATTATACTTGTGGCTCTCTCTGTAAGCTTCCTTTTTCCTTAGTAGAACCTCTTCATACTAGTCCCTCTCCCAAAATATTTTGATTATTCCTTTCAAGTTTACTTCTCTTATTGAAATCTATTATCCAATATTTTTTTCACACTATAAAAAAATTTCCATTGTAGAGACAAAGAATTGCCTGTGTAGTACTCATTCTCAAAAGAATTTCAAGTGAATTTCAAAATATGAGTAAATCTAAATTCCATAGTAAATCTCTATGATTCATGATTTAATGAACCTATATATTTCCTTAATTTATCACTAAGACCTATATAGCCTCAATACTATGTATCTCTTTCTACACATCATGTAAACTTCACAAGTCATTCACCAGTGTACCTTGAATGGTAAAAACCCTTGAAAAATGTAAGTATACCTTGAAGAATCTGTCTTCTAGCTAGCATTGAAGTATTTAGTAGAACAAATTGGTGAATTTCATTGAGAAATAACACTATTTAGCTATATAATCCAAAAGATTTGGTATTAATAATAAAATGTTATTTCGATTGAGTAATTTTTCTTCATTTTTTGATTGTTTAAATAATTTATAAGCCAATTTTATTCATTATAATTTTTGAATTAATTTTTGTGAGAAATTTTGAATATCCTAGCAGAAGCGAAAATATTTAACAAGCTTATGGGAATTAATTTAATTTTATTGAGCAGTTTCATATCTTACTAAGCTAGAGTTATTTAAATTCAATAATAATAATTAATAAATCCACAAAGAACACCTGTAAGAATTGTAAAGTTTTGCTTTAAAGAAATAAGTAAACAATTGAGAATTATTAACTTATTTAACTCTTAATCTACTTATGAGTAAATAGTTAAAAGATAAAAGATAGTTAATATCATAAACAGTACTGTTATTATGGTGTAAAAATGATAATTTCAAACAATTCAAATAAAGAATAAAGAATAAAGAATATAATCATAAAATAAATCTAATAAGAAAATAATATCAATATGAATTTAAATGTTATATTTTGAGGAAAATTCTTGTTGTTAGAAACAAATAATAATTGATTTTAATTTTTTATTTAATAATAAGATAAAAATTAAAGACCAAAATATTACTAATATTAAGTTTGTGAATAATATAGATACTAATAATTATAATAATAATAAAAAATCTGATGTTACCACTTGAGATAAGAATTTTGAATTATTTTAGGCCTAATTTAGTAATTATAACTTTTGAGTAACTGTATATACAGTTGTAATTGATAGTGGAAATACTATTTTTACATTGGATTAAGATGTTAATTTTTCTGACATAATTTAATATAAATATCAAAATATTCAATAGAACTATGGGAAATCAAGATTTTAATCTTTATTATTTTACAATTAAGCATTTTGATTCAAAATATAAGTCTTTTAGCTAAACTAATAGTGGTAAAATTAATCTTAGTTTGTATAATATTGAGGCAGGTTGAGGAAGAAGGGTTCATTTCATAGTAAGAATCCTTTTTAATAATAAAAGGGAGGATAATATGATTTTATTATTGATATTTGCCGTTTGAGCTGATTGTTTTTGAGGTTTTCATGGTGCTACATCAATATTAAACCCTCCTTTCTGGTTATCAAATAATTATTTTAAGTTTACTGATATAAGTTAAAATTTATAACCTCATTTTACTTTGAAATTATTTGATCTTGTGTATTCTGGTAGTTAAGACATTAAACTAGAATACTTAGTCATCATTATCCCTTAATAAGTTTACAAACTTAAATCATGATCATTCTTAATAAGAAAAATATGTTTATTTTTCTTCTTATCTTTGATTATTAATAGATTTAAGGCTTAATAAAATAAAAAGTATAAAAGTGGGTTTTGATAGAAATAAATTCCTTAATAAAATTTCAAGATAAGCTTATTACAACATCAAAACTATATTTTTTGTGAATTTTTTTATAATGAGTATTTTTGGTTGAAATTTACTTATAACATTGTCAAGAAATTTCATTCATTTTCTGTTAAAGTAATTAGGTGATAAAGCTTCTCAAATATCTATATATATCATCTATAGGCTAAAATATATAAGCTGAAAGCCATCAATATATGCACTGATTCTCTATAGTGAATATATACAGCTATATCAGTAACTATTAGGCTTAAAAATGACTAAACAAAGAAGAAATATATGTAATATTCGATGAGGAATTCAATGGTTCAATTCCTTCCACATTTTTATGTATCAGGTTTTGAGAGAAAGAGGAATTTATACCTATCTAAGAAGTTCTTCATATAATAAACTGGTATTTTTTAAATTGAAGTTATTTCAAATTGGTTGAAATATTTTACTCCATAATAGCTTGAATTTAGATTATTATACAAATAACCTCAATAGATTATTACTAAACTAATAATTTAAGATATTTTTACTTACACTTTTAGATAAAATTTTATATGAAGTTTTGTGACCTTTTTTGGGTATTTCATCATATCTCAATGGCTCACAAGAATAATACCAAATATATGGTGAATTGTTTGTTGAAGAGGATTCAAAGTAATATAGCTTAATGAATTTAGTCATCTTTAGGAAAAATAAGTATAAATAAAGGATAATTTTAATGTTTTTTAATAAAAATACTTAAATATTAAAATTTTCATTTGGAGGTAACATCAATAATCCAATTTCATTATAATATTAGAAAAAATAGATTTACTTGTATTATTGAAATCTTTCAAGTAAATTGAATAATTTTTTTATTTAATTAAATATAATAATATTTCAGTTTTTATTGTCTTACTGAATTAAATTAAATTGTCATTATTCATTCATTTTTGCAGAGAAACTGATATAAAAGAATATTTATTTAATGATTTCGGAATTAAATATAAATCATTTTTCAATTTTTGAATTTATTTCAGATAAATAAAGGATTTTTAAAGAATTAAATAGAGTGCCACTCATATTGTAGACGCTTACAATAAGTGAATTCAATATTGTATATCAAATCAATTTCAATAACTCAACTTTTTATTTATGGTAAATCGATGAGTGTCTTTAAATAATTTCTTGAAACTTGAGTTTTTTATCTAATTTAACTTCAACAAGATAGAAAATAAAACAAATTAATTTATCATTTCTTTTTTTTATCTAGAAAAAGAGAATTATTATATATGATAATATTCTTAGTTTTTTCAATTAAATATTGAAATAACAATTAATATTGGTTTTCTTCGAAGCTCAAATATTTTTCTTTTTTTACATATCATCTTTTCATAATTTAGCTCAAATTTATTCTTTTTTTATTGGTTTTTGTTGCTAATTTATTTTGTAATGATATCCGTAATGTAAGTTTTGTATTGAATCAAGGCTCTAAATAAAGCCTAATGGGTTGTTCAGAACTTCTTTAGAATATTTATTTTTCTCAAAACTTAAGGCCTGGTTTCTATTTGGGTTTTTAAATGAATTTCGAAATTAAATTCAATTATTTTTAATCCAATTTCATTTGTAATTAAGCTTAAAGTATGTTAAGAGCTCACACTTACATTCTTAATTCTTTTTATTTAAATTTATTTTTCATTCGAAATCTAAAATTATATTTGGTTAGTAGCCTCTTCATCAAAAAAAGAATCTGTGAAAATCATGGCCAATGTTACCCCTTATTCCCAATAATCCACATATGCGCATCTTCATCAAAAATTTAGCGCTAATGAGGAAGAAGAGAAAAAAAGTACTCACTTCAAAAGTTCCTCAATTTCAAAGAGGATAATATTGATCAAACAATGGCTTTTTAAAATGCAATTGAAAAATTCTTTTGAGGATTCACTAAGTCAAGGTTCAGCTCAAAGACACAAAAGAAGGACAAGTGAAAAGGCTTGATTTTATTTACAGAAATTGGAGCATGAGTATATTATTCAAAGGCAATGGAGGGAAATCAACGAAGTTAATTTCAAAGCACAAAGATTAAAGAGAACTGAAAGATTTCTGACACAAGAAAACAATGAAAAAAAATCGAGAAGGTAATTTTTTTTTGGAAAAAATAAAGAACTGGAAAATTATTAGAGATTATGTGGGATTTTCATATGGAGTTTTCCAAAATGGATTGCACTACTTCAGGATTAATTCCCAGGATGAAAACTTTAAAACCAATTTCTCACTACTCAACAATATTTGCTCTCATACTCTTTAGAGCCAATATAAGTATTTAATCTCTATCTAAAAGGTATATCTTTTAAATAATGATTCCTAAAATTACTGTAATACTTTATAGGTCTTGGAATAATGAGAAATTTTGTTTTGAAAGTGGTGATGGTTGCAGATAAATACAGATCCAGTGTCATCATATACTATGGAGGTAAGTATAAAATGTTCCAAAGGATTAATTTCACCAAAATAAATAAATTTATAGGTTGAGAATTTTCTGAAAGAAATAAACATTACTAATTTTGGGGTGCATGAGGTTATTATTAAATTGTAAGAGTTTTGTCTAACAAAAATGAGGATTATGTCACAAGGACTCATGACAAAATCCCACTTCTCATGGAAGAAATAGGAAAGAGAGCTTGTAAATCCCCAAGTGAGATGGAATAATCATTACTCAAAAAGGTCATGGAAAAATTTCTT
Organism: Austropuccinia psidii; assembly: GCA_023105745.1. Taxonomy (NCBI): domain Eukaryota; kingdom Fungi; phylum Basidiomycota; class Pucciniomycetes; order Pucciniales; family Sphaerophragmiaceae; genus Austropuccinia; species Austropuccinia psidii. The sequence continues at coordinate 47,510,862 of JALGQZ010000009.1, forward strand.
AAACATAAAGTTAATATTCCAACTGATAAAAAAGGAGTTAGGGAAGCTTTAAATATCCCTGGCCCTATGCAAGCTGGTTGGGGAAATTCTGTAAGTCAAATTTCTAGCATAAGCATGGGAACAAAATTCAGAAATAAAATTTATATTAATAAAATGAATACAAATATTTTTAATGTGCTTTCACCCTTAATGCCAATTCTACAGAAAAGTCAATATTAAGAAGAAGACAGAGATTCCATGAAAAGAGCTCAAGATTAGAAAAGGAAAATGTTGATTTGGGAACAAGAGGAGGAACATTTTCTGCTAAAAACACAAATATGAGCTGAGGAAAAAAGGAAAATGATCAATTGAGCTTCCATATGATGTCCATTTTGTCAAATATCACAGATGTTCCCTTGGATGAGCCTCCACTGGATCTATGTATGAAATGATAGGCATGAGTGATCCATTTTAATATGGATATCCCTTATATTCTATTTTAATTGAGTTTTTTGAGACTCATTTTTTGACAATTAATTGCACTAAAGTATCAGCTTTGCCCAAATTTTCTTAAGAATACCCCCTTTATAAGATAATGATTGGCTAATATGATCTAATAGAATAGACCTTCATATTTTTTTCCTTTTTATTCTTGGTGGTAGGCTACTTCATTGTTTATACTCCTCAAAAATAAAAACAAATAAACTATATACATATTGTAAAGTACAATAGATTAGTTTTTTTTATACATGTTTTTTTAGTGATAAACAATTTCCCACAAGATTTGGAAATATAAAAAAGGGAATTTATCTCTTTTTTGTTGATATTCATTTCCCAGTTGAAGTTGCATTAAAAAATAACTCATGAAAACTTGGTTTTCATTGATATTTCCTTTTTTTCTTATAAACTATAATAATTGAACAAAAGAGAAATTCTCTTGAGCAAATTATCTTCATCATGAAACTGTTAACATGAATTCCATTTCTTAAACCTCCAATTCCACAAACTACCATCAAACTAAAATGGAGGGAATCTAGGATTATATGACATTTATGTGTTTCATAGAGAAGATGAAAGTCAAAAAAGCCCACTTTGTGAGCCTCAGAGAAATTTTTATATACCAAAAAGACCACAAATAACAAAATTATGTTATAACTATAAATAGATTTATTTATAGGGTGTTGGTAAACACACGTAAGCTTTTAGTAAAAACACGTAAGGGCTTACGTGTTTTTACTAAAACCTTACGTGTTTTTACCAATTTATGGTAAAAACACGTAAGTTTCTGGTAAAAGCACGTAAGTGAACTTAATTTTCAAAAAAAATTCCTCAGGCTCAGTTTTGAGGATTTTTTTAATTTTTTTTTGCCATATTTTTCCCAACTTGGCATGTCAATAACCACAAATTTTTTTTTGCCAAATTTCACAAATTTGGCCAATATGCCAAAATGGCATATTTTTTTCAAAAATTCATTTAAAATCTTCCCACTTATGAATTTCCTTCATTTTTTTTTAAAATGAAGGGTTCAATGTGAAGAATAAAGCACCAGAATCCCATAATTTTGGGGATTTTTTTGCGTGGGACAAGTGAAGGCGCAAAAAGGGGTTTTTTCATATGTTTTTTCCTGTCATTGTAATATGCCTCTTTGTAAAAAGTGAATTTAATAACTTCCCAGTTATTAATTTCCTTCATTTTTTTTTAAATTAAAGGGTTCAATCTGGACAATAAAGAACCAGAAGCTCATGAATTGGGAAAAAATTTTGGGTGGGACAACAAGTGAAGGCGCAATGAGTGTTTTTTTCAGCTGTTTTTTTTCTTGTGTGTAATATGACTATTTTCAAGTACAAAAGCTGCACATGTTTGATAAAAAAGGAGACTGAGGTGGGATTTAAGCAATAAATATGACTGAGGAGGGGGATAATTGGCATAAATTTTATATACAGAAATCATTCAATCAGAATCAACCTCCAAAATAGTGGGTTTCTTCTGAGAGGGGCGAGGAAGATTGGACAAATACAACATTCTGTGTTTCTTAAATTTATCAGCCCACCCCAGGGCTTGTGGTTGGGCATGAATCTCCCAGTTCACAGTAATGGGGGGGACAGGATAAACTTTAGAAATGATGATGTCCAAAGGAACAAAATGAGCACAACTATTCAAGAAGCAGATGAAAATGGGGGGATTATCATTTGGAGGACAGAAATAAGGGAAAAAAGAAAAATATTGGGCTGTGGAATAAAAGAAAACTGGTCTTTTATACTTATTTTCAATTGGATCCCCCATGTCAGGCATGGACATCCACTTGCTTTTTGGAGCCTGGCCAGCATCTTCATACCATTCAATTCTTTCCAAATAAGAGGATACTGAGGGAATTAAGGTGTTCATGGCTTCATAAAGGTCTTGACTTTGTTGAATTTCTTCATCCAAGTCACCTCTGACATCAGCCCATTGATCTTGAGTCTTGTAAATGAAGTGGGATACTGTTCTGTAGCCACAGTTTCCATCACCCTGGACATTGATGGCCTTGAAGGTGTATTTCAATATAAACTTGGGCAAGTCTTCTGAGCCAGTTATCTGCTAAAATAAGTACAAAAAATGAATAAATATCAAAATAAAAAACATAAAATTACATTAAAAAGAATCAGAAACTCACAAACAGCTTGGAGCATTCATCACTTGTGTGATAGTTGCTTTGACAATGCTCACAGGTCAAGTCAATTGCATCATAGATATTCAAACTGGTGGCAGGCTTGTGTGATTTTCTTTGTGATGTTTTGCTTCCAATTGCCAATCTTCTTGACCTTCTAAGGGTTACTTCTGATTTATTTAATTCAGTTGCTGAGGGTAGTGAATCTGATGAACTGATGGATTTAGATAATGAGTCCTCAGAATCTTCAGAATCTTTAGATGAGTCCACTTCCATAATTGGAGAGGGGACATTTGACTGGGATCTTGAAGTTGTTGTGCTGGTCACTTTTGATGGGGGTCTTCCTCTTCTCTTGAATTGACTTTCAATAATTCCAAATCTTGAAGGGTCTCTTTTGTTTTTATTCTTGGCTCCTTGGGGTCTTCCACGGATATTCTTGAATTCTAGAGGGTCTTCATAATATTGATCATCCTCTTGACTCTTGGGAATTTGATCAAATGGGACTTTTCCAGTCAAAACATCTTGAGAATGTTGGAGTATTGGAGTGATTTCTGCCATTGGTCTTTGGAACAGGTATTCCCCAATGTCTTCAAATATTTTCTTGGCGTCATTCTTTCTTTCTTTTTCAACACTTTGAGCATCACCTTGAAAACCAGTCTGAGAAGAATATGACAAATAAAATCAGTTAATAAGAAAAAAAATAATAAGAAGAAATTCAAAAACCCACACAGGCAAATTCAAATGCCATTGAGGATGGAAGTCTGATAATTCAAGCCTTTGGCGCTTGGCAAATGCCTTTTGGGTCTTATGCTTGCAAGGAATGCCTTTATAATTGTTGTATTTGTTGGTGCATTTTTCATTTGGAGGAAATTTTGTTTTGAAATTTTCAAAGGCAATCTGAAGAGCATAATGAGACACCTTGCCATTGAGGGCACAGATGTGTGGAGGAAAATTCTTGACATGGACAATCATTTCTTTGGAGATTCTGTTGATAATTTCAATAAATTGTTTTCTGAATGCCATGTGGAGTTCCCTGACTACCTCCAGGAGAGTACCAGTGGAGTTTTGTAGCCAAAGTTTAACCATGGCATGGGCACCTTCAACTCTGGAGGTGGATCCCACACCCAGGTGGCAATGGTGGTTGGTCCAGGCTGGCACATAATACTCCTTTAGAGGAAGCCAGGTATTTTCCAAATACTGCAAGACCTCAGCATTTTTAACTTGCTTTTGAAGCTTCTTCCAGTTGTCTTTGAAAGACGTTTCAGTGGGTGAATACATAAGCTGAGAAAAGAATCCCAAAGTCATTAATAAAGACAATAATAAGAAAAAAAGTGAAATAAAATGAAATAAAGTGAAGAAGTATATTACTTGATTCTAAAGGCCCATAAAATTTTCAAAATCAGTTCCATGACCAATTTTCTTCATGCAATGAGCAGATACATCCTTGTTGATGTGCCAAATGCATAGCATGACTTTGGAGTCTGGGAAGAGCTGCTTAATAGAGTTTTTCAAGGCCAGATCCCTGTCAATAACAATAACTGGAGGGGGAACAAGATTGGTGTTGTTGAAGACCTTTTCAATGTATTGATTTAATTCCCAAGTATATGAAGTTTCATTATCATTCTTCATCAAACAAAAAGCCCCAGAAAAGGTCTTATTTGTTGAGCTGAATCCAACAATATGAAAAAGGGGCATTTTGTACTTATTGGTTTTATAAGTACAATCCATAAGAATGACATGAGGAAAGCCATGAAGAAGTTTTATGGCCAGGGGGTGAGTAAAAAACAAGGAGGTAATGTGTCCCTCAGAATCCCTTGCAGAGTACCAAACAAAATTTTCTTCTTTGAGAGTGTCAATAAGAGCATCAATGGGCCTTCTGCCTTGCAGTTTGTCTTTCTTGATTTTCTTGACTTGGTTATAAATTTCTTGAAGGATTACAGGCCTGTCAGACTCCCTCTGGCTGCATAATTGGGCCTGAATTTGCCTTGGCACGAGCAGTGATTCAGACATTTGAGCAATTTGGGATGTTTCTTGCTCATTGAATTTCCTGAAAGCAGGATGTGCCATGATATTTTCAGTGGCATCATGTCTATGTTCAGGATTTTTGACTTTAAGAGTCCAAGTGGTACTCTTGGCATATTTCCTGGCATAAAGTCTAAAAGGACAGTCAAGCTTTCTTGAGGTGACTGTTTTGGAGGGGCTTTTGTTGGGATTTGGGGTGCCAGACCTGTCACAACATATTTAAATTTGGTTGTGGGTCATATTGGACCTCAAGGTCGACACAGCATACCCCTGAGCCCTGGCAACATTATGCACATGTTGCCAAAGAAGCTCAAGGGTCTGAAATTCACCTTCAGTGGGGGCTTGAAGCATTTTTTTAATGAAAATTATGTATAAAAGTTAAAAAAAGGGGGAATTGGGGGATTTGGAATGGGGTAAGAACCTTTCGAAATGTGAAAAAGAGGTGAAAAAAGGTGTTAAAAATGAACAGAAGTGGTTAAGAGTGACAGAAAGTGGTTTAAATGTGGGATTAATTGATGAGGGATGGTAAAAAATTGAAAATTGAGAGGCTTGAAAGCAGGTTGTTGTGGTGGAAAATGCAGTCTTTGGGGGAAAAAAAGAAAAAAAGTGTGAAAAGCTTTGCAAAATGGCTTTGATAATGCTGTTTTTCCAAAAAAAAAACAATGGTTTGGGGTGGGGATAATGTGGATTATTGGGGTGTTTGAGCTTGTTTGTTTTTTTGGGGGGGGCTGGGCAAAAAAATCTGAAACAATTTGGAGTTAGAGAGGTTTTGTGGGGAAAAAACCTCTTTTGGGCATGTTTTGGCCGAATACAGGCCCAATGGTGTTTCATTTTTAATTAAAAATGGGCCCAGGGCACCCCTTACGTGTTTTTACCAATACCCTATTTATATTATGCCAACAAAAATATAAATATAAATATAAAATCTATATAAAAAGTTGAAATTTTAATCATAATTTAAATTTGAAATTGTGAAAATACACTTTTACTCCAAGAAATTAAGTAAAAATAAGTTTTCACCAAAAATAATGAAATTAAAATGTTTTTGGAAAAAAATTTAATGAAAATTATTATAGCTTTTTCTCCAACAGATAAGCCTCTGAACACTATTTCACAACTGTATTCCTCATAAAAAATCAGGTGGGGTCAGTTTTGAGTGAAAATTCTGTAAATCAACTCTACATAAGCTTAAATTGAGTTTTTAATATTTTCTGTATGAAAATATGAAAATCTTAAAAGCCTCAATTTAATTAATGCCACATGTGGTGTTAGCCATCAATTCTTTGTGTTAACATTGATGTGTGATGTGTAGTTTAGAGGTTATTAGGAAGTTGAGTATTTTCAATTGAAATGTCAGAATGTGTGTATTTATTACATAATTGACCTTGGATATACATATGTGGAATCAGTAATTACAGTTGTGTACTGTGTTATTTCAATTTAATTACATATGCAAAATCTCTAGTATAGTGAATGATGAGGGATTAAAGGAAACATAAATTGGAAAGATTAATTTGGGGGGGAAAGGAATCTTGGCTCCAAGGGTGAAGACTCCCCCAAATTCCTTACTGGCAGGTGTGGGATGTCAAACTTCATGCAAAAGCTCATTATCTTTGGCCTGGAATTGAGTCACAGACCCTGTGACTCAATTTATGATAAGGATTTGATACCAACCAGGACAGTTTTAACTGTTTCAAAGAGGGTAAATGTAAGGTGTGGATATGAAACTTTTATTAAAAATCAAGTACTTTTCCTGTCCTCAAAATTTGTATAAGGTAAAAATCAATTAAAAATAGTATGAAATATTATTTTGAAGAAAAAACACTCCAATTTTACTGTTTATAACTTTATTAGTATAAAACAATAATATTATAAAAATTTATTGTTTTACCAACAATAAAAATTTATCCAAAAAATACTCTACAAGAGATATTTTAAGGCTACAAAAGAAATTTCTTCAAGAGCAATTTCAATTGGAATTAATTGAGCAGAGAAATGCAAGCAATTAATTAAAGAACAAAGTCTTTAAAAAGAATATTAAAGAGAAAACACACCCAAAAGTGACCAGAGTGAATTTGGAAACAAAGTGACAAAGCTAACAGTGATGAAAGATGCTTTAATTCACTTTTGGGGTGGTTCAGGGGTAAAAATGATTATAAAAGTTACAAAAAATGATTATAATGATTTTTTCACGTGGTTAAGAGGTTTAAAATGATATAAGAAAGGTGGTTGGAATCTTTTGTTGATTGGTTTAACAATGTTTAAACTAATTATAAAAGGAAAAGATTCTAACATGAAGAGAAAAGTGGGGCAAAGAAGACATTCTTTTATAGCCATCAATTCTCTTATTCCAAAAGTAAAATTTACTCTTGTCAGTCTTGAAAAACAGTCTGACAACAGAAAAGCCAATAATGGCATCATTGAACCCTGCTTTAGACCAAAAAGGGCTGGTTTAAGCCATTTTTAGCCATTTTAGACCCTTAAATCAGCCATTACTATAGCAATACCAGGCCTAGAGCCTCCAAAACACATCAGAATGTGTGTCAGAGACTTACAAACCAGTTGAAACTGTTTTTACTATGATGGTTTTATCTTAAGGGTAGTTTTACCCTGTTGGCAACAGCTAAAACTACCCCAGTTGGTATCAAAACCTCATCATCAATTGAGTCCACAGACCCTGTAACTCAATTCCAGGCCAAAAGTGATGAACTTTTGCCTGAATTTTGACATCCCATGCCTTTCAGCAAGGATTTTGGGGGTCTAGCTCCCCCTTAGAGCTGGAGTTCTTTTTCCCCCCCAAATTTAATCTTTCCAATTTATTTTTCCTTTAATCCCTCATCATGTATTATACTTATAATTTACATATGTAATTCAATTCAATTGTACAGTACAATACAGTAATAATTGACACCTCATATGTAAATCAAAGTTCACTTATGTAATACACGCGCACATTTTGACATTTCAATTGAATTCAATTGAAAATACTTCAATTCCTCATAACTTCTAAACTAAACACAACACCTCAATTTTAACACAAAATTTGATGGTTAACACCACATGTGGTGTGAATTGAATTAAGGTTTTGAGGATTTTCAACTTTTGTATTGAAAATACTAAAAACTTAATTTAAGCTTATTTAGAGTTGAGTTACAAGAATTTCACTCAGAGGTGCCCCCACCTGATTTTTTATGAGGAATCCAATGGTGAAATAATTTTTATGTGTTTATTTATTGGATAAAAAGTTATAATAATTTTATTTAACTTTTTTCCAAATTTATTTATTTTTTCACAATTTTGTTAAAATTTCATTTTTACTTAATTTTTTCAAGTATAAATGTAGTTTTATACTTACAAAATTTAATGTATTTTTATTTTTAAATTGCAATTGATTTTTTATTTTTAATATAATTTTATATTTATATTTTGTTTTTATTTTAATAATATAAATAAATTTATTTTATTTATATTAATATGTTATTTTTGTATTTGTGGTCTTTTGGGTATATGAAATTACCTCTAAGGCTCACAGTAAAACTACCCTTAAGTTAACACCCTCTTATTAAAAACAGTATAAAGTTTTGAGGTCTCTTAAACACATTCTGATGTTTTTTAAAGTCTTTAACACAGGTATTATTATGGAAATGGCTGATTTAAGGGACTAAAATTGCTGAAAATAGCAAGAAATGGCTAAAACCACCCTTTTTTGGTCTAAACCAGGGTTCAATGATTCCATAATTATATTTATGATTTCAGAGTGTTTTCAACAACAGATTAGAATAAATTTTACTTTTTCAGTAAGAAGATTGGTGACTATAAAATGATGTCTTCTTTGCCCCACCTTTCTCTTCATGTTAGAATACTTTCCTTTTATAATTAGCTTAAAAACTGTTAAGCTAATCAATAGAAGAATCATAAAACCATTTTTTGATCATTTTAAACATTTTAACCACGTGAAGAATAATTATAAGCATTTCTTTAACATTTGTAATCATTTTTACCCTTGAGCCACCCCAAAAGTGAATTAAAGCACCTTTCATCACTGTTATCTTTGTCACTTTGTTTCCAAATCCACTCTGGTAAATTTTGTGTGTGTTTTCTCTTTAATATTATTTTTAAAGAATCTGCTATAATATCAACTTCTTGCAATAATTCACTCAATTAATTCCAATTTGAATTGCTCTCGGAGAGATGTCTTTTATAGCCTCAAATATCTCTTGTGAAGTATTTTTGTATAAAGCTTTATTGTTGGTAGAACAATAAATCTTTATAATATTATTTCTTTATACTAGAAAAGTTAAAAACAATAAATCTGGTGTGTTTCCCTTAAAAACTCTTAGAATTTAATATCTTTAATGAAATCTTACCATATAAACACTTTGAGAACAGGAAAGGTTCTTGATTTTTAATCAAAGCTTCATACCCACACATTACACTTGGGGGCCCAGCCATGATATTTTAACTGTGTAATATTTTTTTAATCTTTTTTCTCATATTGAAAAATTTAAAAATCCATAAAAAATACTCATAATTCCAAAAAACACAAGACCTAAAACCTTCTTCATATTATAAGCAAGGACTTGTTTTTCATTTCTCTTACAAAGAACCTTTATTCTACTTCAATATTTTCTTTTTTCATTTATTTTTAGTGTCTGACAGCATGGTAATACAAGGAAATATTAAAACTACATCAAAAGCCACTAGAATTATTCCTGAAAGTATTCTCAATTCTGACTATAATAGAACTGTTACTATAACTAAGAATAATCAATCAGAGAAAATTGCTTCTGAATTTATCAATTCGGATATTAGTAATACACTCAAAAAATCAAAGAATTTGGCCAATAGTAAGTTTTTGATTTAAAAAACACTATTTTTACGTCTTTTTACTTATAATTATGCCTTGAATCAGATCAGGAGCAATTTATAACCCCTCAAGAAGCTCCCAAAAAGGTTATAAACATGATTAAAGTAGAAGCCAATCACTTTCATAAGGACAAGGGTCAGTAAATGAACATAAAACTGACAAATTATGCCATTTTGAAGCTGATAGAACTGTTTGAACTTTGAATTCAGCTGACACTGCCACAAGAAGCCTGAGTGGACAGATAAAAAGTGATCTAGAAAGAAAACAGCAATGCACTTCAGCACAAAGAGTATCAAATCCTAGAAGACCTTTGGAAAAACTGCATGAACTCTTTCCTGACTGTGAGAAACATTCTCTGCAATCCCAATAATTGAAAGTTACTGAATGGATAGCATCCATTGATGGAAAAGAAGAACATGATTCTTTTAACAGCATAATTGAGAAAAAACAACCCTACATCACCCAAACAGGTGCCAAAACCAGCCCCAGTGGCCAGAAGTAGCAATTTCAATTTCATAAAGCAGTCAAAAACTCAGAACAAGAGGAAGGTGTCAAAATGCTGTCTGCCAGACCTCATAAAAGGGAACTCTTGCCTAAAGGTCTATTCAACCAGTTTAAAGACCAGTTATTACTGGCAAGCTGTAGATCACATTCCACCATGTGACAGTACCCCCAGGTTTAGAGTACTGTGTCCCAAAGTGGATTTAACTGATGTTATTACCCATGTCACCCTCATGGAGCTACATTAGTCACAACAGGAGCCTACAAGGAACCCCCAAGGGGTGGAACCCTTGTATGCCAATGGAGAAGAAAGCCCAGTGATGTCTTGTTGTTTGATTTAGACCTGCTCTTGTCTTCAACTGGAATCAAACCCATGATGTGGGTAACTGGTTTGTTGTCACAATGCTGTCTACCAGACCTCAGCAAAGGGAACTCTTGCCAAAAAGGCTATGAAACCAGTTTAAAGATGAGTTAATACTGGCAAGTTGCATATCACATTCCACCATGTGAGATTAAATGGCCTTATTTGGCCATGTGAGGCTTAATTTCAAGATCTGAGCATTTTGCACAAATACAGTTTTAAAGCTGCATTAGATGTATTTGACCAAAAGCTCAGAAGTGGCCAAAACATCCAAAAATCACTTTTTCACCTCTGAAGCCACCAAAACCCATTGTTCACTTGTATCCTCCTGGCATCATCCAAAAATACCTTTGGTCATTTTCACCATCCAATAACCAAAAGTGCCATAAATTGTGTTATACACCATTATGCATATTTTTCCACCAGCAATCCAATGGTGCGGATATCAAATGGTTATTTCAACATTCCATAAGGTCATCCACGGAATTCATCAAGGCTCAAGGACAAGTGTAAATCTCAAATACCAATGACCATATCAAGCAATCATTGTTTATCCTCATTTGCAGTATTCCTCCAAGGGAATATTGGCAGTAAATTCTCAAGGGATATTTAAGAGGAAGTTCCAAAACAATTTGCCAAGGTTCAATCCTAAAACAATCCACCTTGGCAACCACATTCATTAAATACAGTCTGGATTCATCAAGACCTGTATTTAATTCATAGACCATGGGAATTTCATTCAACCCAGTTCATTTTCCAATGTGGCAAGGTATACACTTCATCAAGCTGTCAAATACAGCTTCAAGGATTCAATACAGACCAGCTGTCTGCCTGAAAGAGTCAAGATCTCATCTTTTCACATATACTAGCCTCCTTTGACCCTGGGGGGGGGGGTTTCCCCAGTTAATTAATATATTTTGATATTATATTATCTTTATCTTCTTTTCATTCTGTTAAGTGAATACTGATATTATCAAGTCAGTCATTTAGCACCTCTTTCTTTTCTTTTTTTCCTGTCAATGGATATTTGGTGGTCATATCCTTACTAATTCCATTGTTAATTTTGGCAGGTTGAAACAGTGATTAAGGACTTACTTGGTTGGCTCTGTGGTCATTTGGCTTCTCTTTCCTCTTAATGCATCTCCTCTTTGTACCTTCATATTTCCTAGAGGAAATAAGTTCTTTTATTTTATTTTCTTTATTCTTTGGAGTATTCCAAGTGAGTTCCCTGATTTCTGAGTTCCAGCGCACTTTTGTTCTCCATTAGAGCCCCTGTGACATTATATTAATTAACTCATAATTTCCTTTCATTCTTTTTTTATAATTTCATTCACTCATTTCCTTGAAGTTATGACTATTTAATGCTTATGAACTTTATGATTCATCATCACCTCTCAATTTTTTCTCTTTCATTCTTCATTTTTAAATTTGAAAGCTGACCCAGTTTTATTTTTTGTTGTATTTTTTAAATCTTGTCTCAAATAATCAAATTTTATTTCATTGATAATTCAGGCGTAATCTTAAAATACATTTGGTTTTCAAATTGCTCATCAAAATTCATCAGGGCACATTCTTCACATCAAGATTCATATTGATTCATTCTTCAAGAATTTTGATTTTTTAAGAGGAACTCACTTGATTTGAATTGATTGAGTGATTTTACATCATTGATATTGGCTTCAAGAGAATTTATTGACCTGAAGATTTCACTTGATTCTGCTGATTTTTCACATCAAGAATTTTGACATAAAATTGATTTTTGCCTCAAGAATTCATTTGATTGACTTATTTCTGCAAGATTTTGATTGTGATTGATTTGACATATTGATTAATTTACTTGAAGATTTCATTTTGACATTGATTAATTGGTTTACCTCAAGATTTCATTTTGATTGATTGATTTCCTTCAAGACATTGATTTTGACTTCAAGCTTCCAGTTGATTTGCCTCAAGATTTTCACATTCAAACTGTTTTTTTATTGAGTTAAAGTCATTTTTATTCCTAAGATAATGCCTGCTCAACACTCACCTCCTGCAGGACAGACAAGATCTCAGGCCAGATCTCAGGCTGTTCTCACTCCAACCCCAAGAGTGCCTCTTGATGGCACCCCAGCAGTTCCTCAACTGAGGGCCCAATTAGACAGAGGACTCACTTTGGAAGGAGCAGCACCATCCATCCAGGAAGGAAGAGGGCCAAGAAGATCAAGTTCATTTTCAGGAGTGGTTGGCATATTCCCAGGACTTTCAAGGATCACTTTTAAAGTTCCAGTGAGGATGGTGAAGCAGAGGAGGAGAATTCTGTGGAAGAGGAAGAGTCTGATGGTACTAAAGGTGTTCCTGCTCCTATGGGGGCATCCCAAGGTACTGGAGGGCCAGCTCTAGCACAGTCTAATTAGCCTGTCTCTCATCAGTCTGAACCATCTTTATTGGCCATCATGCAGCAAATGACTCAAATTATGGCCAATCTTCAAGCAGCTTTATCTTCTGAATCATCAAGACCACCAGCCTTAAAGACTCCATCTATGAAAGAACCATAATGCTTTGATGGGACTCAACCCTTCAAAGTTAGAAATTTCATTCAGTCTTGCCAATTGATATCTCATAATGTTCTGCAAATTTCTCTCAAGACAGAAAGAAAGTTCTCCATGCCACCTAATTTCTCATTGGCAGGGCTACAAAATCGATTGAGCCCTATCATTCAAATATCACCAATCAAAATCCAAATTACCTTCTCAATTCATGGAATTTGTTTGGGGACCCAAATGAAGCAAGAAAAGCTTGATCAGAGTTGTATTCTTTAGGAATGAAAGAAGGTGGGCATGTATCATTAAGAATTGCTGATTTCAGGAGTTTTGTCTCAAGAATTGGAGATTGGGGTGAAAAGGCTTTTATCCATAATTTCAGGAAGGGATTTCCATCCAGGATTTTGGATCAATTGGCCTCCCATACTTCAAGAATTGACTCTCTTCAAGACTTAATGGATATTACCCTGGAGCTTGATACCAGGTACAATGAGAGGCAAAAAGAGAAGGGTCATCATCAAGAGAAGAAGCCTGAAGCCTCAAAGTCAAATTCTTCTCAGCCTCAAACTTCTTCAAGCTCAAGTTAAAAGAAGAAGAGGAATTTTCAGAAGAGTGACAAGCCCCATTCTTCTTTATTGAATAAAGATTTCAAGTTGATGAATTCTGAGCAGGGAAAAGCCTGAGTGAAGCTCATGTTGTGTTCATTGGTCTTCACTGTTTTCCATCCAGAGCACAATTGTGTATTCTGAATACTTATGTCAATAATTCTCTTAAATTCTTTGTTTTTTCTTCCCTTTCTGATGGTTTTTACAGTATTCTCATGAATTCTGGTGCTACCAACTCATTCATTGCAAATCAGTTTGTTCACAAGTATTCTTTGACTATGTCAGAACTCCCAGAGAAGATGCCTCTTATCATCTTGGACTCCTCTGAGTCCCCTTTCTTATTTGTGACTTTCCATACTAAATATATGGTTGATCTTCCTTCATTCCCAAGCTTTTAATGGGACTTTTTAGTCATTGATACTCCCAAGGGAGAAGACCTCATATTGGGCTTTGAATTTCTGAATAATTTTAATCCATCTATTGATTGAGGGCAAGGGCTGCTCACCTTTAATGCTGATCGTAAGGACTATTATGATACTTCAAAATCTTTCAGTAATTCCTTTTCTTCTGCCAAATTGTGTGCAGCGCTGGTTGGTAATTCTAGAACAACATCATTTCCATCTATTGTCCATATTCCTTCCCTTAATTCCCATCAGGTATTACTATTCTCTAGAGATGAAGTCTTCAAAGAGATTCAAGATGTTGGAGAAGATAATTCTGTATCTTCAATTCATCTCATCTTTGGGAAGATGGACCTTCCTCCTTCATCTTATCATGACTCCCTGGAGGAGTTGTGGGATGAAGAGGAAGAGCCAGAAAAAATAGAAACCGTGATGAAGGTTGTTCCTTCTGTTTATCACCAGTACTTGGATGAATTCTCCAAGGTGAAAGCAGAGAAACTTCCTCCTCACCATGCCTGTGATCATCATATTGAGCTAGAGGGGTCTCTACCTCCAATTGGGGTGATCTACTCTTTATCAAACCAAGAGTCAGATACACTCAGGGCCTACATTTCACAGAATGTAGAGAAAGGTTTCATCTGTACAAGCTCCTCTTCAACAGGAGCACCTTTCCTCTTTGTCAAAAAGAAAGATGGTGGCCTCCATTTGTGTTTTGATTACCGCAAACTCAATGCTGTTACCAGGAAGAACAAGTATCCTGTTCCTCCTATGAATCAGCTTTTTACTGTTTTCAATTTTTCTTCTACCTTCTCCAAGATTGACTTGAGTGGTGCATATAACCTGCTCATAATCAAGGATGGTGATGAAGATCTGACATGTTTTAGAACTAAATATGGCAGCTATGAGTATTTGGTTATGCCATTTGGACTCACCAGTGCTCCTGCCTCTTTCCAAAAATATTGTCAATGATATTCTTTATGATATTCTTGATATTTATGCTGCAGTTTATTTTGATGACATTATGGTCTTTTCCAAATCTAAGGAAGAATATATCACTCATGTGTCCACTGTTTGTTCCAGACTCAGAGTCAATAACATCTTTGCTAAGGCCTCCAAGTGCCTATTTCATGTTTCTAGTGTAGAGTATTTAGGTTATGTTGTTTCTTCTGAAGGCCTCAAGATGGACCAAGCAAAAGTCCAGCAAATTCTCAATTGGTCACCTCCAAGAAACCTCAAGGCTCTTCAATTATTCCTTGGCTTTTCCAACCTTTACGGACGTTTCATCAAGAATTATTCAAAGAAGATTAGTTCACTCACAAGTTTCCTCAAGAAAGATTCCTACTTTCCCCTCAATGAGGAAGTTCTTAGAAATTTTCATCATCTCAAAGAGGCTTTCAACACTGCTCCAATCCTTCTCTACCAACCATTGTAGAGACTGATACTTCTGATTATGCCTTGGGTGCTGTACTGAGTCAGGTCTCTGACTCAGGGAAACATTCCATTGCCTTTGATAGTTGCAACCTCCTTCCTGAAGAGCTCAACTATGAAATTCATGACAAGGAACTCCTTGGCATAGTCTGGGCTCTCAAGCACTGGGCAGCTTTTCTCCTTTCTCTTTCTTCCTCCTTTGGAGCTCTCACCAATCATAGTTCAATTTAATATTTCATTTCTTGAAAGATTATCACCCACTGTCAAGCCCACTGGGCTGAATTTCTCTCTGAATTCCATTTTTCAATCACTTACCACCCTGACCGCTTGGCTACCCTTCCAGATGCATTGTCACATTGGAATGACATTTACCCAGAGAGGGGGGAAGATTTCATCAGAAAGAACCCAATGAATTATCAAAAATCAACCAAGCAAGATTAAATTCAAGCCATAAAATTCTTTGCAGTAAAGGTGAATTAATTTTCAAATTTGATTGATTCAATTCAGAAGGGATTATGGCAATATTCTCAATATAGAAGCATTCTTCAAGAGCTGGGTAAAGTTAAATCTTTCCAAGATTATTCTCTTTATTCCTCTTCCCAACTTCTCCTGTTCAAAGATCAGGTGGTGGTTCCAAATGACCCCACAATTTGTCTCAGAATACTTCAATAGAGGCATGCCTCTCCTCTATCTGGATACCCTGGCCAAGAGAATACTCTCAAACCTGTAAAGCTGGTTTTGACTGGTTGGAATGACTCAATTTATCAAGGATTATGTATCATCCTGTCAACAGTGTTCAAGAAACAAAGATATTCATCACAAGAAGTTTGGACTCCTCAAAGCTATTGCAATTCCAAATGGTCCTTGGATTTGTCTTTCAATGGATTTCATCACTCAATTGCCACTGTCCAATTCATTTGACTAAGTCCTTGTCATAGTAGATAGATTCTCAAAAATGGCAGTTTTTATTCCAACAATGTCTTCAATAACTGAATTGTATTTGCCCCATTTACTCATCAATAATATTTTCTCAAAGCATGGCCTTCCTTCAAGCATGGGTAGTGATAGAGGTTCACTTTTTTTCTTCCTTTTGGACCAATCTTTGTCAGCAGATCAAGATTCAAAGAGATCTGCCAACTGCTTACCATCCAAAAACTTATGGACAGTGTAAGGTGTGGATATGAAACTTTGATTAAAAATCAAGTACTTTTCCTGTCCTCAAATTTTGTATAAGGTAAAATATAATTCAAAAATAGTATGAAATAGTATTTTTAATACAAAACACGCAAATTTTCTTGATTTTAACTTTATAATTATAAGACAATCATATTATAAATATTTATTGTTTTACCAACAATAAAAATTTATCCAAAAATACTCTACAAGAGATATTTAAGGCTATGAAGAAATTTCTTCAAGAGCAATTTAAACTGGAATTAATTGAGCAAAGAACTGCAAGCAATTAATCAAAGAACAACATCTTGAAAAAGACATTCAAAGAGAAAAGAAACCCAAAAGTGACCAGAGTGAATCTGGAAACAAAGTGACAAAGTTAACAGTGATGAAAAATGCTTTAATTGTCTTATGGGGTGGTTCAGGGGGTAAAAATTATTATTATAAGAATTACAAAAAATTATTATAATGTTTTTTTCACGTTGCTAAAAGGCTTATAATTATTTAAAAAAGGCTTTTTGATTCTTTTATTAATTGGTTTGACAGTGTTTAAACTAATTATAAAAGGAAAAGATTCTAACATGAAGAGAAAAGTGGGGAAAAGAAGACATTCTTTTATAGCCATCAATTTTCTTTCTCCAAAATTAAAGCTTACTCCATTCAGTCGTGAAAAACACTCTGACAACAGAAAATCCAATTATGGCATCGTTGAACCCTGGTTTAGGTCAAAAAGGGCTAGTTTTGGCCATTTTTGGCTATTTTTAGCCATTTTACACCCTTAAATCAGCCATTACTATAGTAATACCTGGTCTAGAGCCTTCAAAACATGTCAGAATGTGTTTAAGAGACGTAGAAGCCAGCTGAAACTTCTTTTACTAAGTTTTTTGTAACTTAAGGGTAGTTTTACCCTCTTGGCAACAGTTAAAGCTTCCTGGGTTGGTATCAAAACCTCATCATCAATTGAGCCACATACCCTGTGACTTAATTCCAGGCCAAAATTAATGAGCTTTTGTATGAATTTTGACATACCACACCTGTCAGGAAGGATTTTGGGGGTCTGGCTCCCCCTTGGAGCTAGAGTGCCTTTTCCCCCCCAGAATCAATCTTTCCAATTTATTTTTTCTTTAATTCCCCATTGTGTAATACACCTGTAATTTACACATACAATTCAATTTAGTTTTACAGTACATAACTGTGATAATTGATACCTCATATGTAAATTACAGTTCACTTATGTAATACACGTGCACATTTTGACATTTCAATTGAAAATACTTCAATTTGTCATAACTTCTAGACTACACACAACACCCCAGTTTTAACACAAAAATTGATGGTTAACACCACATTTGGTGTGAATTAAGTTAAGGTTTTGAGGATTTTCAACTTTTGTACAGAAAATACTCAAGCTTAATTGAAGCTTACTTAGAGTTGAGTTACAGAAATTTTACCCAGAGGTGACCCCACCTGATTTTTTATGAGGAATCCAATGGTGAATTGATTTCTTAAGTCTATTTATTGGATAAAAAGCTATAATATATTTTATGTAACGTTTTTCCAAAAATATTTTAATTTCATTAATTCTAATAAAAATTCATTTTTACTTAATTTTTTCAAGTAAAAATGCATTTTCATAATTTTAAAATTTAATGTAACTTTTATGGATGTATCATCCTTGTGATATGGTAGAAAGATCAGAGTCTTACTGAATCTGTCAACAATCACTAGGAAAGCATCATCATTTCTGTCACCCCCTGGTGGCAGGCCAGTTACCCAATCCATATGGACAATTTCCCAAGTTCTGCTGCGTTCTTGGATCTTGATTGTATTTCCAAGTATTTTGCCAGTGGATTTATTTGCTTTTTGACATCTTTCACAGGTTTTGCAATACTCTGTAACATATTTCTGCCACATTGGCCACCATATGCAGTTTTTTATTTTTTCTCTTGTTCTGTGCTCAGACAGATGTCCTGAGAAAGGGTTGTCATGGCATTCTTTAAGTACAATATTGATTAAGTACCTGTTCCCAACTGTCATGACACATGTATGCTTAGTTCTGTTGCAAATTATACCATCCAGTAAGTGGAATCTTCCTTTGTCATATGGCTTTCTCCATATCTCATCTAAGGCATGTATCAAAGAATTGTCTTTACAGTTATTAGTGAGGAATTGGCATAAAAAACAACAATTTTTATCCTGAGTACAACTGTTTCTTACCTCCTCAAAGAAAGTGGTGTTCAGGTCTGTAACACTGATTCCTTCTATGGGGATTTGTGAGGAAGCTTCTTCTGGCACATAAGCAGGATTATCAATATTATTTGGTAGTTCCCATCTTCTCAGTCCATCTGCATTTTTATGAATATTCCCATCTTTGTGAACAATAGTCATATTGCCTCTATATCCTTGTGTGAGCCTTGAGGTATATTTTACATACCCAAATAGGCCACAATTACCTTAAAAAGAAATTTTGAATTATGCAAAACTCATAAGTCATGCATATATCCAAAATTCATCATTTTCAATTTCAGAAAAGATGAATAACTTTTTATTGAGTAAGTAAATCCATGGATTTAATACCAGATTTGGATTCTACACAAAAATTCACCTAGGGTTGACCCATAGAGTGAATAAGCTCAATTTCAGTATTTGAGGTGGTAAAATGGAAAATACTTCAATACCACATCATCAATACCACATAAAAGATCCGTGAAAATTTTTGTTTTTCTTAATTTCACGCCAAAATAATGGGAAAGTGAGAAATCCCATGTTACATATACACTAAGAATAGTGTTATGCATGTTTTGAGCACTTAATATCATAGTATTCTTACATGGACTTTTGGTACACCCATAGTGGATATCTCACTTTAAGCTTAAATTACTATTTTAATGTAAAAATTAGGCAAGGGGGACAAAAGACATCAAAGAGAGCCAGGGTACCCAACTTCTGAGGCCTCAGAGGCGTGGATAGCTCCAGAGCATGGATCCTGGCTCATCTTAGCCCAATTGGTACACTAAAACTCTTTGGGAACTTGGTTACCAAGTTACACCTACTGTAATCACAAGAAAATAGCAAATAACCTGCTATTTTGACGTGCCAAGGAGGTAATGAGCTACTTAGACTCCTGTAACCATGTCAATTCTTGATGACTTTCCATGACTAGACCCTAAAAGAGTAATTAAAACCCTTTTTGGGACTCATATTCATTGATTTACCTCATAGCAACCAGCAAAATACTGCTATTTGCAATTCTACATAGAAATGAGGAAAAAACTTCAAAAATTCATTAAAAATACAATTCTTAATTAATCTTTCTGAAACGTTCAGGACCAATGAAGAACTGTATTATCTATGGTACAACCAAAAAGAATTACAGTTTTATTAGTAAAGTTAAAAGTTTTACTTACAGTCCATTTTTGACCATTCTACATGAAACACTGAATCTTCAAAAATTCACAGTAATTAAAACCTGTGATGAAATTGGCAATAAAATTGATAACTTTGAGAAATCAATGATTATTTTAGAATAAAGAAGATTTACTGTTGTTACTCCTTTTATTCTTAACCATATTGGGGTTGGTAGTCACGTAAAAGTATCAATTAAGTAATTATGATAATCTTATGTGACAACAGATGATGCAATCATTAATCCAAAAAGGTTTATTGTTTTCTCACTCACTGGTTTTTCAGTTTGCTCCATGGCACGCCTCTGTGAGCTGTTGTTGACTTAAAAGAAGCCTCTTCTTGCTGTTTTTTCTGTATCATCATCTTATCAATTTATTAAATCATTATTACCAACAAGTAAGTATTAGTTAAAGCTATTCTTAAGTGTTTTAAATCTTTCCAAATCATCCAGAAAGACGTGAAATCCTAGAATCCAACTATATATTGTTGTAATACTGTTATAAATCCTTTTGATCCCTTAAATCCACAATTCCACGTCAAATTTCTCTACTTGTATCTATCAATAAGTTCTTTGGAGTATTAGTGAGTCATTTATCTTTAATTCTTAAAGTTTTTCTCTAGTAATAGTTTTCTTCAAGAATTATCTTTATAATTATTCTTGTAAAAGATAATTATATATTAAAATAATTTTATTATTTTAATAAAGAAGTTTTTATTATTAAATTCTTGTAATTGATTCTTGTAGACAATTACTGCTCACAGTTATAATCACTAGTAGTGTATAACATGTGAAAGAAATAATTTCATAATTATTTAATTGTGGTTATAATAATTTTTTATTATTATATTTCATAAGAACAGACATAGTACTGTTGATCAATAGTAATATTATCATCAGCTTCATAGTCACATCTTACACCTTGTATGGCTATTTGCCATCTGAGAATATGTCTGTTAGGTGTTTTAATATTTAAAAGTGACTTGACAGTGGTGCAATCTGTTATAACTTCAAAAGCACATCCTTCCAGGAAGTAATTCAATTTCTCAAAGGCCCAGACAAGGCATAAACACTCCATTTGACTTGCCCCATATCTGGCTTCAGTTGGTTTTATTTCGCTGGATATGAAACATATGGGTCCCTCCACAGGTTTATCATTTATAATCTGGACTTGATGAAGTGCAGCACCCAGCCCATCTCCTGATGCATCAATATATATTTTGAAAGTCAGCTTAAATTCTGGCATCATTAAGAGTGGAGCAGTAGTCAAGGCTTGTCTAAAAGATTCAAAGGCTTTGACTCTGTCAACAGTAATTTTGAACACTATGTCTTTGTCACACAATTTATAAAGAGGTCTTGCTATGGATTCAATATCTTCAATGTGTTTCCTGTAATATCTTGCAAAACCTAAGAATTACTGAATTTCCTTTTTGTTCTGAGGAATGAGTACTAGCAATACTGCTGCAACTTTGCTTTTGTCAATTCCAAGGGACAAACCAGATACGACTTTTCATAATTTTAAAATTTAATGTAATTTTTATGGATGTATCATCCTTGTGACATGGTAAAAAGATTGGAGCTTTACTGAATCTGTCCACAATTACTAGGCAAGCATTATAGCTTCTGTCACCTCCTGGTGGTAGGCCAGTTACCCAATCCATATGGACAATTTCCCATGGTATGCTTGGTTCTTGGATTTTTATCATATTTCCAAGTCTCTTGCCAGTGGATTTATTTGCCTTTTGGCATCTGCCACAGGTCTTGCAATACTCTGCAACATCTTTCTGCCACATTGGCCACCATATGCAGGTCTTTACTTTCTCTCTTGTTCTGTCTTCAGACAGATGTCCTGAAAAGGGGCTATCATGGCATTCTTTTAGTACAAGATTTATTAATGACCTGTCCACAACTGTCATGACACATGTGTGCTTGGTTCTGTGGTAAACTATACCATCCAGTAGGTGAAATCTTCCTTCATTATGAGATTTCTTCCATACTTCCTCCAAGGCATGTATTAGATAGTTGTCTTTACTGTCTTTGTTAAGTAATTGGCATAAGATGCTACAATTCTTATCTTGAGTGTAGCTGTTCCTTACTTCTTCAAAGAAGGTGGTGTTCAAGTCTGTAACACTTATTCCTTCTATTGTGATCTGTGGTGAAGCTTCTTCTGGAACATAAGCAGGATTATCAATATTATTTGGTAATGGCCATCTGCTCAGTACATCCACATTCTTATGAATATTCCCACCTTATGAACAATAGTCATATTGCCTCTGTATTCTTGTATGGCTATTTGTCATCTGAGCATATGCCTGTTGGGTGTTTTCATTTTTAAAAGCGATCTGACAGCTGTAAAATCTGTTATCACCTCAAAAACACATTCCTATAAGAAGTAGTTCAATTTCTCCAAGGCCCAGACAAGGCATAAACACTCCATTTGACTTGCCCCATATCTGGCTTCAGTTGGTTTTATTTCCCTGGATATGAAACATATGGGTCCCTCCACAGGCTTATCATTTATAATCTGTACTTGATGAAGTGCAGCACCCAGCCCATCTCCTGATGCATCAATATATATTTTGAAAGGCAGCTTAAAGTCTGGCATCATTAAGAGTGGAGAAGTAGTCAAGGCTTGTCTAAAAGATTCAAAGGCTTTGACTCTGTCAACAGTCATTTCAAATACTATTTCTTTGTCACACAATTTATAAAGAGGTCTTGCTATGGATGCAATATCTTCAATGTGTTGCCTGTAATATCCTGCAAGCCCCAAAAATGACTGAATTTCTTTTTTTTCTGAGGCATGGGTTTCCGCAATACTGCTGCAAGCTTGTTTGTGTCAATTCCAAGGGATAAACCAGATACTACATGTCCTAGTGCTTTGAGTTCTTTAAATCCAAAATGGCATTTATTTGAAGAAATTTTCATGTTCACAGAGTTGATTTTTGTCAAAGTTTTGGATAATCTGTACATATGTTCTTCCCAGGTTTTGGAAGAGACAATAATTTCATTAATGTAAATGATTAACCATCTTTCTGGAAGTTTTTCAGGGAAGATCTTATTCATCATTCTTCAGAAGTGTGAAGGTTCATTCTTGATACCAAAAGGCATCCTCAAATATTCATATACTCCACAATGAACAATAATTCTCCATTATTTTCTGGCTCTTGGTGTCACCACATTCTGATGAAATTCTTTAAGGGCATCCATAATGGCTATATACACTGCTTGAGATATCTGGGTAAGGGAAATTTGGATTTTTGGTATTGGGTACCTGTCTGGAACAGTGTAAGTGTTCAAAGCTGCAAAGTCCCCAACAATTCTACATTTTCCATTATGCCATGCCACTATGACTGGTGTACTTATTTCTACTTCCTCATTATGGCCAACCTCTCTTATTACACCAACGTCTAGAAGTTCTTTAATATGAATTTCCCGAGCTTCTCTTGATTTAGGACATGCTGTATATGCAGGTTTTCTCAAGAGTGGTGGATAAGGTCTCTTAATATTAAGGATGATGTCAACTTCATGACAAATAATTTCCCCCAAAGGTTTCTTGTCTGATTCAAATGCTTCTTTGTGGTCATATAAAAGGGAAAAAAGTTCATTTTCCTGTTTATCGGCCAGATGAAGGCTTATTTGACTTTCACTTAACTGTTCATATTTGAATCTTTCCAACTCTAAGTTGACTGGTGCTACTTTGCCTATTGTAATTTGCCTTTCAAATGGTAAAAAGGCAAGTTTCTGACACTTGTTGTGTCCAATAGTAAGCTACCTGTCCTTGTTGTTATGCAAGTCTATGCCATAAATGATCAAATAGTCATTTCCCAATATAAAATGGGTACTAGAGCAATTTTCTATAACAACAAATTCAACAGTTATTCTTAAATTTTCATTAATATGTGGAAATATGACAGTAGTCTCAAAGATTCTTAATTCTTTCATTGGATTACTTGCACTATTGAGTTTTATGCCATCAATTGGTAACAATTGGTCTTCAAAATTTGGTGCGCAAGCTTTAAGAAAGGATTTTTCAACACACAAGCAGAAGGCTCCTGGGTAAATAAAAAGCTTAGTGGGTTTATTTTCAATTACCACTTCTGTTATACAGGAGCTACTAGCTGTATAACCTTTTCCCCTGTTTGGTTTGGTCTTCATAAGTTGTGCATCTTGAATTTTTGACAAATCAAGTTGACCATTTCTTAATTGTGGCAAGTGGGAATAATATTCCATGATTTCAAAGGTGGTATTGATATTTTCTATATATTTTGAACATTCAGAAAATATTGATGACTTATCATCTGAATTCTCCTCAATTATATTATCATCTTTTTCAACATCAGGTTTTTTTTCAATGTCAATTTCATTGATTTTCCCCCTTTTTGGACATTTATTGGCTAAGTGGGTGGTGCTTTGGAAAATATGGCACTTTCTGATTATAACTGCAGATTTATACTTCATATTAATAGAATTTTCTTTGGGATTTTTGTCCAAAGAATCTTTCCAAGGTGTATTAAACCTTGCTTTGAGATTCACCCTACTAGAAAAAATTCTGGTTCTGGTGGTTACTTCTTCTAATATATTAATAATATCTTTTGCCAAAGATTGTTCAGTAGTCCTTTTTTTGACATAATGCTCTAAGTCACCTCCACATATTTTCAGAATCTTTCTGTGGATCATAAATTCTGACATGTCAGGATACAATGCTGTTAATATGTCTTTTTGGTGGAAAAACCATGGTAAAGATTTTTCTTTATCAGAATCAAATTTGGAAGATTCAAAGGCTGTTTCCAATTTAAACCTCCACACATAATTGGCCTATTTGTTGATAATTTGGGATTTCCACCAAGTCAAACTTTGGTGTCCATGTGCTTGTCTTAATTTGATATACCATCTGTGAGCTGATCTGGTAAACAAGGTGTTAAATCTTGCTGTTACCAATCTTTCTGGTAATTCAAAATCTTCTTTAATCATGTCAATATCTCTGATTAATTCCATATGGTCATATTCGCCTTCACCACTGAAGTGAGGCCATTCTTTTCAAAGTGCTTGGCCAATTGATGGTTCCAAGTTCTGAAAAGAAGTGGAAAATTCATTTTTTAAATGTGAATTTTCAGTGTCCAATACTTGTGGATTGGGAATTCCTGTACCCTCATTTTGATTCAGAGGTGTAGACATTCTTGGTAAGGTGTTTAGTATCTGTTCAATTTCATTCATTTTACTTTTGCTACACCTTTGGGAATTTCTGAATTCATGTTGGAAGGCTTGTATTAAGTTTATTACTTCAAATTTATACATGTGTTTTCTTTGTGTCAGCTCTTGCCATAACTCTGTTTTTCTTGTATTATCAGCAGTGACCTGATTCAATTTCATTGTTTATTTTGATACTTCTTCTTGTGAAGCACCAAAACACTTTTTCAAGGCAATTGTATATGTCTTTACTTCAGTAAATGAAGTTGGAATGTCATCAAGGAATTTTTTGTTATCTGTCTTGATAATATGTATGGCTTGTTTGATTCTTGTTTCAATTATGTCATCAATATTGAATTTTGTTTTTTTTTCTGTTAAGTATTTGACAATGGCAGATTGTTCATTTATCTTATTGCCAAAAACTGTCATTATTGGAATTTTTAATTGTTCTTAGAGCTTTCTCAAAAAACATAAGTGTTTCATTTAGTTGGCTCAGACTTGAGTTGTTTTTTCAAGATTGTTACAAATGGATGAATTGTTATCAAAAACATGAATTTTGTGACATTTATAGCTTCATAAAACTCTGGGATAGAACCAAAAATATCAGAAATCATTTCTGATATTTTACTCTGGCTTCCTCCTTTTTCTGTAATTCCATCAGTGTTCTGGCCATCTGAAATACATTTTCCATGGCATCCTGCTGAATCTTTGGGATTCTGTAACCCTGGCTGTAAGGTTTT
Organism: Austropuccinia psidii; assembly: GCA_023105745.1. NCBI lineage: Eukaryota > Fungi > Basidiomycota > Pucciniomycetes > Pucciniales > Sphaerophragmiaceae > Austropuccinia > Austropuccinia psidii. The sequence continues at coordinate 47,536,698 of JALGQZ010000009.1, forward strand.
GTGGCTGGTTCTTTTCCTTTGCCCTTGTTCTGAGCTTGTGGCTTCTTTTTCACATTGGATTTGCTGCTGCTGGCTACTGGGGCTGTTTTTGGCACTTGCTTGGGTGGTGGAGGGTTGTTTTTCCTCCATTCTGCTGTTGAAAGCATCATGTTCTTCATTTCCATCAATGGATGCCATCCATTGAGTAACTTGCAAGTGTTGGGATGGCCCAGGAATTTTCTCACAGTCATATAAGAATTCATGCAGCTTCTCCACAGATATGCAAGGCTCTGGTATTCTTTGTGCTGCAAGGCATTGTTGTAAGCCTTCTGGCTGGCTTTGTATATGTCCACTGAGGCTTCTTGTGGCGGTTTCAGCCCTGTTTGAAGGTAAAACAGTATTATCAGCTTCAGAATGACATAATTTATTAATTTGGAAGTCATCAACTGACCCTTGTCCTTCTGTAAATGATTGGCTTCTGCCATAATCATGTCTATGACCTTTTTGGGAGCTGCTTGAGGGGTTATAGCTGGCTCCTGATCTGGTTGAAGGCATATTTTATGATTAAAAAGCTTAAAAATAGTATTTTTATGTCGAAAAACTTACTATTGGCCAAATCGTTTGCCTTCTGAAGGGTAATACTTATATCCAAGTTAATCAATTCAGAAGAAATTGGTTCAGGTTGATTATTCTGAGTTATAATAATTGTACTATTATGGTCAGAATTCACATTACTTGAAGGAATAATGCTTGTTAGTGTTGAGGCTGTTTCAACACTTTCTTGTCTTACCACATTGTCAGACACTAACATTAATTAGAAAGCCAACTGATTAAGTAAAAAAAAACTTCAAAAGCAAAATGAAAAAATAAAGCCTCACTTATAATAAAAAAAGGTTATGTTTTATGGATTTTTTGAATTCTAAGTATAATTTATATGTTTTTGAATTTTTAAATATAAGAAAAAACAATTTAGAAAGAGTTCAAGAAGTTATGTCACAGGTGAAATATCACGGCTGGGACCCCAATGGTAAGGTGTGGATATGGAACTTTAATTAAAGATCAAGTACTTTTCCTGTCCTCAAAATTTGTATAAGGTAAAATATGATTAAAAAATAGTATGAAATAGTATTTTTGAGAGAAAGCACTCCAATTTCATCGTTTTTGACTTTATAAGTATAAAGCAATAGTATTATGAAGACTTACTGTTTTACCAACAATAAAAATATATCCAAAAATACTTTACAAGAGATATGTAAAGCTACACAAGAAATATCTTCAAGAGCAATTTCAATTGGAATTAATTGAGCAAAGAACTGCAAGAAATTCATTAAAGAAAACAGTCTTTAAAAATGTATTTAAAGAGAAAACACACCCAAAAGTGACCAGAGTGAATTTGGACACAAAGTGACAAATTTAACAGTGATTGTGAGCCTTTGAGATATGACCACATACCCAATAAGGTCACAAGAAAGACTCAGAATAATTATACCAAAATTACTTAGAATAATTATACATTAAAATTAATTACTTCAAAAATACAAAAATACCATAAATTGGTACAAAAATTGGTTTAACTTAAAAGCCAATGAGTCAACATGTGAAATAAATTATACCATTGGATTCCCTATGGTAAGATACACATATACCATTTTTATGGCATATCTGTAAAGTCAATATTTAATGAGTTATAAGGAATAATACCTTATAAAAACCACAAATCCTTATTTATTTCAAGAACCAATGAAACAACATGTAAAATAAATTGTACCATTGGATTCCCCATGAAAGCTCACACATAAAACAATTAATGAGCTAATTACCAAAGCTAATACTTAAGGAATTAACCTGAATATATGCACTTTTTTGGTCAACGCATATATTCAAGGATCATAGCTAATATCTCTTGAACTATACGAGATACAGTGATGAAACAAAAGTAAAGTTACCACTTAATTACTGTAAGAAAACAGATATGAACTTTATTTTACAATTTATAAACAAGGTTAAAACCTATGATGAAATATTGATAAAAATCAACAGAGCTGTTGACCACTTTGTTGTGAAAGTGGTCCAAACTTAAAATAGAGTACACAGTTGGATTCTACTAGTTCATTCGTGAAGAATTATGTAATTTTCATTATTAAATTTAGGGTATAACCCCCTGAAATCATGATTTGAAGTTTAAAATATTGAATTTCAACAGAAAAGATGAGTTACAAGAAAAATCATCAAGATTAGAGTTTTGATGATGTAATGAAAAGCTCTTGGAAGCATAATAAGGTTATGTCAGGCTATCAGAACTCACTCTCTGAATTGCTGTAGCGTGTAAAACTTAAAAGTTATTAAAGATCAAAGTTTGAGCTTAAATTGATCAATTATGATCACCTACTGTAACCTTAAAGTAGGTTTAACAGTCATATGAGTGATATAATTGGTGAATACTATTAGTTTATTATTAAAACTAATAAAATCCACGAATTTTGGGGTTCTTCCAAGCCTCTGATGTCATCAACGTTAGAGCTATAGTGATAACTCTAAATAATGGTGTAATAATGATGCAATATGGTTTGATCATGATGTAATCATCTCCAAACCTTAAAATATTGATCGATTCCAGTGGATATGAACAGTACACGTCTACTAGAAGCCTTGTGGACTCTAGGAGGGAGGTATTTACTATAAATAGAGCTCTTTTTACTCTATTTTCCCCTCAGACGCATAAAAAACATTAAATCAATTAAATCAAAGGTAATTTCTTTATTCTTTATATATAAAACCATTATATTATTAAAGACCAAAGACCATCTTGTTGTAATCATCTATTTTGACGTGATTAAATCATTTATTTAATTGTTTTTGTTAAAAATCTCTCTAAAAACTCATTTCCACGTAAAAATCAAGAATATTAGTAATTTTCTTTATTTTTTATTGTAAATACAATCTGAAAAGGTTGTATACATATATTTTTTGGTGTAAAATATTTCAAAATTATTATATTAAGTGTTAAAAGTAAGTTATTTTCTCTTATTATAATAATTTTCTCTTTATTATTATTTTAATAATTCTTTAATTAATATAAATAGTATTTATATTAATTCATAACTTTAATATTGGTAATATCATTGTTATTAATTGTTTTTTATTAATAAAAAACAATTTTTCACGCCTTTATGATTTGTTTGTAACAATAATGAAGTGCTTTTAAATATATTAATTATTTTATATTAATATATTTATTTTATTATATTATATTTTATAGTATAAATTATATTATTATATTTTATTAATAATATCATTATTTTTACACCCTAATTATAATAATTCTTTATTATTATAATTATGTTTTATCTTATTTATTTTATTTATAAGGACATTCATAGTACAATAAGTAAAATATTAGTAATTTTTACTTATTGTTTCATAGTCAAACCTTACATTTGGGGGCCTGGCTGTGATATTTACCTAAAAAACCTTTAAAAATATTCTAATTGGGTTTATCAAATAATAAATTATATTTATAATCATAAAATTATATAATAATTTTATATTTTATTGATTTTAAAAGCTATTGAGGCATTTGGAAAGCAATTGTACTGTCTTACATGTGGTTTTTTCACATCCTTAGACTTGCAAGAACTTTCTTTGAGTGACTCTAGTGATTAAAGAAGATATTATATAAATTAAAAATAATTTTTATTATAATTTAATTTATAAAGAATCATATTAATTTTTATTTTATTCCTTAAAAATAAAAATAAAAAATATTAAAAAATATTAAAAACCAATAAAAAAAAGTTATTTTTATTCATTTCTTTATTCATTTAAATTTTTTAAAGATATAAAAGCAATTTCTACTTGGAAAATTGCCATATCTTGCCAAAAAAATAACACTTCTTATAAAAAGACTTATACTTATTTGTCGTTTTTAGTGTTTGAGGATAACCCAACAGAAGATAACCAAACTACTGTTGAGAGATTGGTGGAAGAAACTTGTCAAAGTTCTCCAACACCAGTTATCACTAAAAGAAAGAAAGCTAAGAAATTAGACTTTCCAGGACCCACCATTCAAGACTCTGAAGGTGAGCACCTCTTTTATAATTGCCATAAAAATAATTTTTATCCTAAAATACTTATATTTTTTTATTTCTTAAATTATGACTACCAGAAGAGGTTCCCAATACTCCATCCAATCAGATGGAGCTGGACTCAGAGGTAGAACTGATCCCTGAAAAGGGAAAAGAAAGGGCAATATCCCTAGTGGAACAGAATCCACACAAGGAAGTGCCTTATCCCAAAGGCAAGTCCCAGAAATTCCCATGATATCTGAACCTGAATTGGAGCTAAGTATGAGTAACTCAAATAGGTACAAATCACATTCAGAGGGCTCAAATAGACATCTACATGAGCCAGTACAAGCAGTATTACACAGTTTACAAGGACAAAGATTGGGAAATGCTGCCTCAAATACACCAAGTAGTGATGAACTCCTGGCACATCCTGAAAAAGTTCCTCAAAGAGGAGGAGATAGTGAAATACTCCAATGGATGGAATCCACTGTCATCCAAACCTCAAATCAAAAAAATCAAGGATTACCACGCCAAAAAGAGGGAGGCAACCAAGGAAGAAGCCCCAGTAGCTTCTACCAGCAAGCCCCAAGCCAACCCACTTCCCCAAGAAGGGAAGAAGAACAAGAAAAAGAATTGGAGGAAACCATATTCCCCAAGCTACAGGATGCCATGGACAATGTTTTCAACATGGCCAGAACTTTGATGTAATTCAAAGACAAAGAGGAACAAAGAATGAGAAAACCCCATTTCCCAAAGAAATAACCTTGTCTCCTGATGTTGTAAATACTTTAACAGAGCTTAAAAATAGTATTTTACCTCTCAAAGACATTAAAAATAGTTTATTATCTTTCCAAGAAATAAATAATAGCTTATCATCTTTAACCAAACTTGTTGTACAAAATAAGAAAGAAATTGATAACATAAAATTTATGATTGAAAATAATAAACCAAAAGTATTAACTGACAATACTCAGAAATTAATACAAGGACAACAGGAATTGTACAAATACATAAGTGATATCAAAGAGAAAACTTTGACAATCAATTATGATGTGAGTATTGACAATCCTACAGAAAAATTAAACAAATTAAGTATTTCTGTAGAAGAATTTGAAGAAAAGACTTCATCACACCAAAAATTACTTTTGGACCATGTGGAAAAAAGTGATGAAGCAAGAATGCATTCAAAAGATGATATTCAATGTGAAATAAGGCTAATTACTGAAAAAATGGATAAACTGAATGAGGCTAATTTAAATATGCCAAAGTTATCAACACCATTTTCTCATATAAGAAGCGCTGTTAAAACAAAAGAGGAATTGACAAATCCTTTCATAACAGACCTGAGTCACCAAGATAATAACCAAGTCTTAATGAAGGAAGCACCTCAATTAAAAGAATGGCCAACATTCGCAGGAGAAGGTGAATATGACCACATGTCATTTATTAAAACAATTGACATGTTACAAGAAGACTATGCCATACCAGATAAATTAATCACTGCAAGATTACATTCATTGTTTGAGAAATCTGCAAAAAGATGGTATTATGGCATAAGACAAACAAATGGTAAAATTACCTGGTCTTGGTGGAAACAAGAAATAATCACCAAGTGGGAAAATGATGCCTTGAGGTATAAGATAGAAAATGCATTTTAAAATTCTTTCTTTGACCCAGAGAAAGATAAACCTTCTTGGTTCTTAAAACAAGTTTAAAGACTTAATGCATTGTACCCAGAAATGTCACAAAAAGTTGTGCATATGAAAATACTCAAGAAATGTGGAGGAGAGCTAGAACATGCCCTAAGAAGCAGGTGTATAGAACCATGCTCCACAGAAGAGTACATTAATGCACTGAAAGACATAGTGACAAGAACAAAAATTGGCAGGACTTGGAAGAGATTGGAAATTAAAAGCCCAAATAAACCCTTTATCAAGAAAGATAAATCAAAAGAAACCTTCAAGCCCAGTACATCCAATCATAATGAGCAAAGAAAATGCCATAAATGTGGAGGTATTGGACACATAGCCAATAATTGCCTAAAAAAGGCAAAAATCAATGAAATTGTGGAAACAGAAAACCACAATGACAAAGAGGAATAATCTGACTCTGAAAAAGAGACAGAAGAATCAGAAACTTCTGAAAGTGATGAAATCAATTTAATTAATGCAGAAATTAATAATATAATATAATTTATGAAGTACTAGATGTCAACTCAAAATTACCACAAGTTGGGACATCTGACACAAACCTGACAAATGTGCAAGATGCCAAACTGTACAAAACCAAACCTGCAAAAGGAATGGGGTATACAGCTGGAAAATCAAGTATAAGTATTGTCATAGTTAATAACCAAGAAGCAAAGGTGAACTTGGATACAGGAGCATATTGCACCTGTGTTGGTAAAAGTTATTTAAGTACAATTGTTCCAGATTGGCAGGGAAAACTTATACCAATCCAAGGTGTCAAATTTAGTAGTGCAAGTGAAAGCATGATGCCCCTTGGAATAATTGACTTAACACTTATTTTCCCTCACCCTTCACAATGTTTCAGAATTAAAGTAGAATTTGTGGTAATGGACAACTGTACCAGTAATCACTTTATCCTGGGAAATGATTACTTATCAATCTATGGTATAGATATCTCTAACCAGAAGGATAGATATTTTACCATAGGAGACAATAAGAGACAAAAGTTTGGCTTCTTAAATAATAAAAAACAAATTGTAGTTGTTAAAAAGGAAGAAAAGATTCCAGAAAAGGAACTTTTTATATCTGAACAACTTAAAGAGGCAGAATTCAATCAAGAATTAACAGAAAAAATGAAATAAAAATTGATTAATCTCTTATTTAAGTACAAAGATGCCTTTGCAACTGACATAGAGCCACTAGGTGCTATAATTGGACATGAAGTAGATATAATTCTTAATGTGGAAAAGCCTTACCCACCCTTACTGAGAAGACCAGCTTACCCAGCTAGTCCAAGGGCTAGAGCAGCCTTAGAGATACACATTAAAGAATTAATGGACCTTGGAGTATTAAGAAAAGTTGGACATAATGAACAGGTAGAAGTTACTACTCCTGTCATTATAACTTGGCATAATGGAAAATCAAGGATGGTAGGAGACTTCAGAGCGCTGAACACCTATACCATTCCAGATAGATATCCAATACCTAGAATCCATGAGACATTGACACAATTGTCACAAGCTAAGTTCATTACAGCTATGGATGCCTTAAAGGGCTTTCATCAAAATGTCTTAACAGACAATGCCAAAAAACTACTGAGGATAATAGTCCACTGTGGAATTTTTGAATACTTAAGAATGCCATTTGGGATAAAAAATGCACCTTCCCCTTACCAAAGAATGATGAATACCATATTTCCTGAAGAATTATCAGAAGGATGGTTAATTATCTATATTGATGATATCATAGTTTGCTCAGAAACTTGGGAAAATCACCTTACAAGACTAGAAAGGGTACTACAAAAACTAGTCCAAGTGAATATGAAAATTTCCTTGAAAAAGTGTCATTTTTCATATAGTGAATTAAAAGCACTAGGACATGTTGTATCTGGCCTTAGTCTAGGCATAGACAAAAATAAAGTGGCAGCAGTACTACTTAAACAAATGCCTCAAACCAAAAAAGAAATGCAATCATTTTTAGGATTTGCTGGTTACTATAGACAGCATATAAAAGACTTTTCAAAAATTTCCAAATCCTTATATAAATTATGTGACCAACAAACAGTTTATGAAATGACTGAAGAAAGGGTCAAGGCATATGAAGAATTGAAAAATTCACTAACAAATGCCCCATTTCTTCTAATGCCAGATTGGAAACTACCCTTCAAACTATACATTGATGCTTGTGGAGAAGGACTAGGTGCTGCACTTCACCAAACACAAATTATCAATGATAAACCAGTGGAAGGACCAATTTGTTTCATTTAAAGGCAGATAAAGCCAACAGAAGCAAGGTATGGAGCCAGCCAAATGGAATGCTTATTCTTAGTGTGGGCTTTAGAACAACTGCATTATTATTTGGATGGCACAGTATTTGATGTAATCACAGACTGTAATGCTGTGAAATCACTATTAAATATGAAGACTCCAAATAGACATATGCTGAGATGGCAAATTGCTATCCAAGAATACAGAGGAAATATGACTATTGTTCATAAATGTGGTAATATCCATAAAAATGCAGATGGTCTTAGCAGATGGGCTCTAGAAAATACCCCTGACAATCCAGCATGGGTACCACAAGAAGAACACCATATAGAAGGAATATGTGTTACAGATATTGGCACAGAATTCTTTAACCAAGTTAAAGAAAGCTATAAGATAGACAAGAATTGCCATATCTTAAGCCAACTTCTAATAAAAGACTGCAAAGACCCATCACTTTCATCAAAACCAGATGAAACATGGAAAAAAGCATATGATGAAGGAAGATTCCACCTCCTTGATGGAATCCTCTACCATAGAACAAAACACACATGTGCTATGACCTTAACAGATAGAACACTAATAAACACTATTTTACATGAGTGTCATGATAGTGTTGCATCTGGACATCTCTCAGAAGATAGGACACTAGAGAGGGTGAAAACCTGCTCTTGGTGGCCAAATTGGAAGAAAGATGTTGCAGAGTACTGCCAAACCTGTTACAGATGCCAAAAAGCCAACAGAGCCACAGGAAAGACATTTGGAATGATGATCCAAATCCAAGAACCAAAATCCCCATGGGAAATAGTTCATATGGATTGGGTAACAGCATTACCTCCAGGAGGAGACAGGAGTTATAATGCATGCCTAGTGTTAGTTGACAGATACAGTAAAACTCCCATGTTCTTACCATGTCATAAAGATGACACAGCTATGGACACAGCCATAATGATATGGAATAAAGTTATTAGCCATACAGGCTTATTCCAAAATACTATAAGTGACAGATACCCAAAATTCACTTCAGCATTATGGACAAATCACCATAACTTATTTGGGACAAGACTATCATTCTCAACAGCTTACCATCCCCAAACTGATTGCTTAGCAGAAAGAATGATACAGACCTTAGAGGACATGATCAGAAGATTCTGTGCTTATGGGCTAGAATTCAAAGATTCTGATGGTTTTACCCATGATTGGTGTACACTAATACCAGCACTGGAACTGGCATATAAAACATCAATCCATTCTTCTACTGGAAAAACACCAGCAATGCTAGAAAAAGGTTGGAATCCAAGACTTCCTTCTGATACCCTCAAAAAGGACTTAGTGGATATACACCCAACAGCAAGCAGCTTTAAAATAATTCTTGACAAGGCAAGGCACCATGCAAACAGATGTATGCAAGATTCTTTCAAATATGCAACAGAAAGATGGGATAAAAGTCATAAGCCACCTGATTTCAAAATAGGAGACTTGGTTCTAGTATCAACCCTTAATTTCAATAACATAAAAGTTCCAAAGAAATTGAAAGATTCCTTTGCAGGACCATTTATGATAAAAGCACTTCATGGACCCAATGCTGTGCAATTGGAACTCACAGGTGAACTAATGAACAAACACCCAACTTTCCCTGTAAGTCTAATAAAACCTTACAGCTCAAGTGACAAGGAGTTATTCCCACTAAGAAATAAACCCCCACTTGAAATTCCCCCCTTGGAAGAAGGAGAGGAAAAGAAAATAGTAAAATTCCTTAAAGAAAGAAGGACAAGAAACAAAAAAGAAAGGGAATACCTTGTAAGGTATAGAAATTCAACTCAAGAAGATGAATGGCTACTTGAGAAAGATATAACAAATGCTGATAAACTACTAAGAAGGTTCAGACATGAAAGGAAGCCTGAAAAATAGAAAAGTTAGGCATTATTGAGCTTCAAGACTAACAAAGTCTATTGAAGAGGTAGGACAGTGGATGATACCCTAATTACACATATCAGATTGTGGTACAATCTATTTTGGTGGTAGGGAATGTGAGCCTTTGAGATATGACCACATACCCAATAACGTCACAAGAAAGACTCAGAATAATTATACCTTTAAGATAATTATACCAAAATTACTTAGAATAATTATACATTAAAATTAATTACTTCAAAAATACAAAAATACCATAAATTCGTACAAAAATTGGTTTAGCTTAAAAGCCAATGAGTCAAAATGTGAAATTAATTATACCATTGGATTCCCCATGGTAAAATACACATATACCATTTTTATGGCATATCTGTAAAGTCAATATTTAATGAGTTATAAGGAATAATACTTAATAAAACCACAAATCCTTATTTATTTCAAGAACCAATGAAACAACATGTAAAATAAATTGTACCATTGGATTCCCCATGAAGACGCACACATAAAACAATTAATGAGCTAATTATCAAAGTGAATACTTAAGGAATTAACCTGAATATATGCACTTTTTTGGTCAACGCATATATTCAAGGATCATAGCTAATATCTCTTAAACTATACAAGATAGAGTGATGAACCAAAAATAAAGTTACCACGTAATCGCTGTAAGAACACAGATATGAACTTTACTTTACAATTTATAAACAAGGTTAAAACCTATGATGAAATATTGATAAAAATCAACAGAGCTGTTGACCACTTTGTTGTGAAAGTGGTCCAAACTTAAAATAGAGTACACAGTTGGACTCTACTAGTTCATTCGTGAAGAATGATGTAATTTTTATTATTAAATTCAGGGTATAACCCCCTGAAATCATGATTTGAAGTTTAAAATATTGAATTTCAACAGAAAAGATGAGTTACAAGAAAAATCATCAAGATTAGAGTTTTGATGATGTAATGAAAAGCTCTTGGCAGCATAATAAGGTTATGTCAGGCTATCAGAATTCACTCTCTGAATTTCTGTAGCGTGTAAAACTTAAAAGGTATTAAAGATCAAAATTTGAGCTTAAATTGAGCAGTTATGATCACCTACTGTAACCTTAAAGTAGGTTTAACAGTCATATGAGTGATAAAATTGGTGAATACTATTAGTTTATGATTAAAACTAATAAAATCCACGAATTTTGGGGTTCTTCCAAGCCTCTGATGTCATCAACGTTAGAGCTATAGTGATAACTCTAAATAATGGTGTAATAATGATGCAATATGGTTTGATCATGATGTAATCATCTCCAAACCTTAAAATATTGATTGATTCCAGTGGATATGAACAGTACACGTCTACTAGAAGCCTTCTGGACTCTAGGAGGGAGGTATTTACTATAAATAGAGCTCTTTTTACTCTATTTTCCCCTCAGACGCATAAAAAACATTAAATCAATTCAATCAAAGGTAATTTCTTTATTCTTTATATATAAAACCATTATATTATTAAAGACCAAAGAGCACCTTGTTGTAATCATCTATTTTGACGTGATTAAATCATTTATTTAATTGTTTTTGTTAAAAATATCTCTAAAAACTCATTTCCACGTAAAAATCAAGAATATTAGTAATTTTCTTTATTTTTTATTGTAAATACAATTTGAAAAGGTTGTATTTATATTTTTTTTGGCGTAAAATATTTCAAAATTATTATATTATGTGTTAAAAGTAAGTTATTTTCTCTTATTATAATAATTTTCTCTTTATTATTATTTTAATAATTCATTAATTGATATAAACAGTATTTATATTAATTCATAACTTTAATATTGGTAATATTATTGTTACTAATTGTTTTTTATTAATAAAAAACAATTTTTTACGCCTTTATTATTTTTTTGTAACAATAATAAAGTGCTTTTAAATATATTAATTATTTTATATTAATATATTTATATTAATATATCTATTTTATTATATTATATTTTAATAATAATATCATTATTTTTACACCATAATTATAATAATTCTTTATTATTATAATTATTTTTTATCTTATTTATTTCATTTATAAGGACATTCATAGTACAATAAGTAAAGTATTAGTAATTTTTACTTATTGTTTCATAGTCAAACCATACAGTGATGAAAGATGCTTTCATTTACTTATGGGGTGGCTCAAGCGGTAAAAATGATTATAACAGTTACAAACAATGATTTGAATGATTCTTTAACATTGTTGAAAGGTCTAAAATGATATAAAAGGTGTGGTTTCAATCTCTTATTTATTGGTTTAACAGTGTTTAAACTAATTATAAAAGGAAAAGATTCTAACATGAAGAGAAAAGTGGTGCAAAGAAGACATTCTTTTATAGCCATCAATTTTCTTGCTCCAAACGTAAAACTCACTCTTTTCAGTTGTGAAAAACACTCTGAAAACAGAAAATCCAATTATGGCCTCATTGAACCCTGTTTTAGGCCAAAAAGGGCTTGTCTTAGCCATTTTACACCCTTAAATCAGCCATTACTATAGTAATACCTGGTCTAGAGCCTTGAAAACAGGTCAGAATGTGTTTAAGAGACGTAGACACCAGTTAAAACTGTTTTTACTAAGATGTTTGTAACTTAAGGGTAGTTTTACCCTCTTGGCAACAGTTAAAACTGCCCAGGTTGGTATCAAAACCCCATCATCAATTGAGTCACAGACCCTGTGACTCAATTCCAGGCCAAAAGTGATGAGGTTTTGCGTGGAGTTTGACATCCCATGTGTGAGCCTTAGAGGTAATTTCATATACCCAAAAGACCACAAAAATAAAAAATAACATATTAATATAAATAAAATAAATTTATTTATATTATTAAAATAAAAATCAAAATATAAATATAAAATTATATTAAAAATAAAAAATTAATTATAATTTAAAAAATAAAAAATACATTAAATTTTGTAAATATAAAATTACATTTATACTTGAAAAAATTAAGTAAAAATGACACTTTAACAAAATTGTGAAAAAATAAATAAATTTGGAAAAAAGTTAAATAAAATTTATTATAACTTTTTATCCTATAAATAAACATATAAAATTTATTTCACCATTGGATTCCTCATAAAAAATCAGGTGGGGTCACCTCTGAGTGAAATTCTTGTAACTCAACTCTAAATAAGCTTAAATTAAGTTTTTAGTATTTTCAATACAAAAGTTGAAAATCCTCAAAACCTTAATTTAATTCACACCACATGTGGTGTTAACCATCAATTTTTGTGTTAAAATTGAGGTGTTGTGTTTAGTTTAGAAGTTATGAGGAATTGAAGTATTTTCAATTGAATTCAATTAAAATGTCAAAATGTGCGCGTGTATTACATAAGTGAACTTTGATTTACATATGAGGTGTCAATTATTACTGTATTGTACTGTACAATTGAATTGTGTTAAGATTGTGCCAGATGCAGCGAAGCTCGCTCGCCGGTCAGTTCCAATTCCGTCACCTCCAATTGATGAGAGGTCAGGGAGATATTAATTACCTGTTAAGATTGTGCCAGATGCAGCGAAGCTCGCTCGCTGGTCAGTTCCAATTCCGTCACCTCCAAGTAATGAGAGGTGAGGAAAAGGAGTTGGGTCTGGACCTCGAGCGGCTTTTAAAGTACAACTAGACAACTGCGGCGTATCATACGCGCGCAGCGTGATCATCTATTTACATGAGACAGTTTTTTTTTTTTTCTATAAGCATATTTAGGCACCGCGTACGCGCGGTGTCTAAATCTCTACACTGTAAGATGTGACTATGAAACTGATGATAATATTAATATTAATCAACAGTACTATGTCTGTTCTTATGAAATATAATAATAAAATATTATTATAACCACAATTAAATAATTAAAAATTATTTCTTTCACGTGTTAAGCACTACTAGTGATTTTAACAGTGAGCAAGTAATTGTCTACAAGAATCAATTACAAGAAGAATTTAATAATAAAAACTTCTTTATTAAAATAATAAAATTATTTTAATATATAATTATCTTTTGCAAGAATAATTATAAAGATAATTCTTGAAGAAAACTATTACTAGAGAAAAACTTTAAGAATTAAGAATAAATGACTCACTAATACTCCAAAGAACTTATTGATAGAGATAAGTAGAGAAATTTGACGTAGAATTGTGGATTTAAGGGATCAAAATGAATTTATAAAGGTATTACAACAATATATAGTTGATTTCTATGATTTCACGTCTTTCTGATTGATTCTGAAAGAATAAAACACTTAAGAAAAGTTTTAACTAATACTTACTTGTTGGTAATATTGATATAAATGATTTAATAAGATGATGATACGGAAAAAACAGCAAGAATAGGCTTCTTTTAAGTCAACAACAGCTCACAGAGGCGTGCCATGGAGCAAACTGAAAAACCAGTGAGTGAGAAAACAATACACCCTTCTGGATTAATCATTGCATCATCTGTTGTCACGTAAGATTATCATAATTACTTAATTGATGCTTTTACGTGACTACCAACCCCAATATGGTTAAGAATAAAAGGAGTAACATCTGTAAATCTTCTTTTATTCTAAAATAATCATTGATTTCTCAAAGTTATCAATGTTATTGCCAATTTCATCACAGGTTGTAATTACTGTGAATTTTTGAAGATTCAGTATTTCACGTAGAATGGTCAAAAATGGACTGTAAGTAAAACTTTTAATTTTACTAGTAAAACCATAATTCTTTTTGGTTTTATCATAGATAATACAGTTCTCCATTGGTCCTGAAAGTTTCAGAAGGATTCATTAAGAATTGTATTTTTAATGAATTTTTGAAGTTTTTACCTTATTTCTACGTAGAATTGCAAATAGCAGTATTTTGCTGGTTGCTATGAGGTAAATCAATGAATATGGATCCCAAAAGGGTTTAATTACTCTTTTAGGGTCTATTCATGGAAAGTCATCAAGAATTGACGTGGTTACAGGAGTCTAAGTAGCTTATTACCTCCTTGGCACGTCAAAATAGCAGGTTATTTGCTATTTTTCTTATGATTACAGTAGGTGTAACTTGGTAACCAAGTTCCCAAAGAGTTTTAGTTTACCAATTGGGCCAAGATGAGCCATGGATCCATGCTCTGGAGCTATCCACGCCTCTGAGGCCTCAGAAGTTGGGTACCCTGGCTCTCTTTGATGTCTTTTGTCCCCCTTGCCTAATTTTTACGTCAAAATAGTAATTTAAGCTTAAAGTGAGATATCCACTATGGGTGTACCAAAAGTCCATGTAAGAATACCATGATATTAAGTGCTCAAAACATGCATAACACTATTCTTAGTGTATATGTAACATGGGATTTCTCACTTTCCCATTATTTTGGCTAAAAATCAAGAAAAACAAAAATTTTCACTGATCTTTTATGTGGTATTAATGATGTGGTATTGAAGTATTTTCCATTTTACCACCTCAAATACTTAAATTGAGCTTATTCACTCTATGGAGCTACCCTAGGTGAATTTTTGTGTAGAATCCAAATCTGGTCTTAAATCCATGGATTTACTTACTCAATAAAAAGTTATTCATCTTTTCTGAAATTGAAAATGATGAATTTTGGATATATGCATGACTTATGAGTTTTGCATAATTCAAAATTTCTTTTTAAGATAATTGTGGCCTATTTGGGTATGTAAAATATACCTCAAGGCTCACATTCCCTCCCACCAAAAAATAAAATTGTACTACAATTTTATTAGTGATAAAAAGAATAAGGCCCCAAAAGGGGGTTAATGTCCACTGTCCAACCTCTTCACATTACTCAGATCAAGTAATTTAAAGCACATTTATAGACATATTCAGGCTTGTGGCCTTCTTTCATGTCTAAATCTTCTTAAGAGTTTATCTGAGTCAGGTATTTCTGATTCTGCCATCCATTCATCTTCATGCACTGGATTTCTATATCTGACAAGATATTCTCTTTGATTTTTACCCCTAAGTCTCCTTTCTTTAATGACTTTCTTTATCTTTATGTCTTCATTCTGTTCCACAGGGGGCACAGTTAAAGGAGTTGGGTTCCTTAAAGGAAACAATTCTTTGTCAGCTGGTTGATAAGGTTTTATCAAGCTGACTGGAAATGTGGGGTGTTTATTTTCCAATTCACCACTCAATTCCACTTGAACTGCATTAGTTCCATGTAAGGCAACAATAACAAAAGGTCCTACATAAGAATCTTTAAGTTTCTTTGGGCCTTTGATATTATTAAAATTCAAGGTTGAAACTAGAACTAAGTCCCCTACTTTGAAGTCCAGTACTTTATGACTCTTGTCCCACTTCTGTTTTGCATAATCAAAAGCATCATCCATACTTTGTTTTGCATGGTATTTTACTTTATCAAGCATTAATTTGAAGCTGGAAGCTGTAGGATGAATGTCAATCAAGTCTTTCCTCAGTGTGTCTGCTGGGAGTCTTGGATTCCATCCTTTTTCTAACATAGCAGGAGTTTGTCCTGTGGAAGAATGGACTGATGTCTTGTATGCCAATTCTAATGCAGGTATCAGAGTGCACCAGTCATGGGTAAAGCCATCTGAGTCTTTAAATTCTAATCCATAAGCACAAAATCTCCTGATCATGTCTTCTAAAGTTTGAATCATCCTCTCTGCTAGCCCATCTGTTTGAGGGTGATATGCTGTAGAGAATGATAACTTAGTCCCAAACAATCTATGAAGATTGGTCCAGAGTGCAGATGTGAACTTGGGGTCTCTGTCACTTATGATATTCTTAAATAACCCTGTATGAGAAATAACTCTACTCCATAAAAGAAGAGCTGTATCCATAGCAGTGTCATCTTTATGACATGGTAAGAATATGGGAGTTTTGCTATATCTGTCTACAATGACTAAACAAGCATTATAACTTTTGTCACCACTTGGAGGAAGTGCTGTGACCCAATCCATGTGAACAACTTCCCAAGGGGATTTTGGTTCTTGAATATGGATCATCAATCCAAATTTCTTGCCTGTACTCCTGTTTGCCTTTTGGCATCTATCACAGGTATGGCAATATTCAATGGTTTCTTTTCTCCAAGATGGCCACCATGCACAGTTCTTCACCTTTTCAAGTGTTCTGTCTTCTGATAGGTGTCCAGAGTAAATGCTATCATGGCATTCATGAAGAATGGTATTGATGAGCAACCTACTACATAGTGTCATTACACAAGAATGTTTTGTTCTATGGTAAATAATTCCATCAAACAAGTGAAATCTTCCTTCAGAATAGGAATTTTTCCAAACTTCATCTAGTGTATTAACCAAAGATGTGTCTTTGCAGTCTTTATCCAATAAAGAAGTCAAGATATGGCAATTCTTGTCTTGTTTATAAGACTCTCTGACCTCTTCAAAGAATTCAGTCCCAATATCAGTTATGTTAATCCCTTCACTTGGAATCTGTGGTTCAGCTTCCAAAGGTACATAAGCTGGGTTATCAGGGGTGTTGGCTAAAGCCCATCTACTAAGTCCATCAGCATTTTTGTGAATGTTTCCTGCTTTATGAACTATAGTCATGTTTCCTCTATATTCTTGAATGGCTATTTGCCATCTCAACATATGTCTGTTGGGAGTTTTCATGTTAAGAAGTGATTTCACGGCATTAAAGTCAGTTATCACTTCAAAAACACTGCCATCAAGGTAATAGTGTAATTTCTCAAGTGCCCATACCAAACATAAGCACTCCATTTGGCTTGCACCATATCTGGCTTCTGTTGGTTTGATTTGTCTTGAGATATAACAAACTGGTCCTTCTGTAGGTTTGTCATCAATAATTTGGACTTGGTGTAGGGCTGCCCCTAATCCATCTCCACATGCATCAATGTACAATTTAAAAGGAATATTCCAGTCAGGCATGAGGAGTAAAGGTGCTTCTGTAAGGGCTTTCTTTATCTTCTCATAAGCTTTAATTCTTTCCTGTGTCATCTCAAATACAGTCTGTTGATCACAGATTCTGTAGAGTGACTTGGCTAGAATTGCAAAATCTTTCAAGTGTTGCCTATAGTAACTAGCAAATCCAAGAAAAGACATCATTTCTTTTTTATTCTGGGGTATTGGCTTAAGTAACACTGCTGCTACTTTATTCTTGTCAATACCCAAGCTCAAACCAGAAACAACATGTCCTAATGCTTTGAGTTCTTCAAAACCAAAATTGCATTTCTTAAGTGAAATTTTCATGTTCACTTCTGCAACTTTATGAAGTACTCTTGCAAGTCTTTCAAGGTGCAAAGACCATGAGTCAGAACATATAATAATATCATCAATATAAATGATAAGCCATCCTTCAGACAATTCTGTGGGGAAGATGGTATTCATCATTCTTTGATAATGAGATGGAGCATTTTTAATGCCAAATGGCATTCTAAGATACTCAAAAATACCACAGTGAGTGATGATTCTAAGTAATTTCCTAGCTTTAGGCGTCAAAACATTTTGATGGAAGCCTTTTAATGCATCCATTGATGTTATATACTTGGCTTTAGACAATTGAGTCAAGGTTTCTTGGATTCTAGGGATTGGATACCTATCTGGAACTGTGTAGGTATTCAAAGCTCTAAAATCTCCAACCATTCTTGACTTTTCATTATGCCATGCAATAATAACAGGTGTTGTCACTTCAACTTCTTCATTATGGCCTACTTTCCTTAGCACACCAAGTTGGATCAACTCTTGGATATGTTTTTCCAAGGCCTCTCTAGCTCTGGGACTGGCTGGATAAGCTGGTCTTCTAAGTACTGGAGGATATGGTCTATCAATATTAAGAGTAATATCAATTTCATGTCCCCTTATAGCGCCTAATGGTTCATTATCAGATGCAAATGCATTATTGTATGTATAACAAACATCAATAAGTTCATTCCTCATCTTTGGTGATAATGATGGATTAATTTGTGCTTCAACAAGTTGTTTAGACACAAATTCATCTTTGTAAGTATCTTTGACAGAAGATACTACAGATATCTGTTTTGGCATATTGGAGAAAGCAAATTTTTGCCTTTTGTTATCTCCAATTGTGAAATATCTGTCTTTATGGTTATTTATATCAATACCATAAATATTTAAGTAATCATTTCCAAGAATGATGTGCTGAGATGTGCAATTATCCATTACTACAATCTCAGTCTTCATTCTTACACTTCCTGCTGGATGTGGGAATACAATATTAGTGTCCAATATGCCCAAGGGGTACATATTGTTACTGGCACTACTGAATTGTACACCTTCTATTGGTAATAGATGGTTTTTCCATTCAGGAAGTATAATTTGGAGATAATCTTTGCCAACACAAGTGCAAAATGCCCCTGTATCCAAATTTACTTTGGCTTCAATATCACTCATCAGAACTGATGTGATACAGGATGCTCCAGCAGTATAACCCTTTCCTCTAGCAGGTTTTGTTTTACACATTCTGGCATCTTGGATATTGATCAGGTTGCAGCAATCCTCACTGTACTGTGGTAAGTGGGTATGGACTTCTGTGACCTCAAAGAAAGCTGAAATGTTTTCAATGGGATAGTCCTCCACTGGTGTATCTTCAGAGACTGCAGAATATTGATCAGACTCTTCTCTCTCCTCAGTACACTGGATTTCTTCAATGACTTGAACTTCATTAATTTTTGTCTTCTTAGGGCAAGTGTTGGCTAAATGTGAAGTACTTCCACATTTATGACACTTCAAGACAGGTCTCTCTGGTCTTCTTTCTTCTCTAGGAATCTTTGAGACCATTTTGGACTCTATTGGGTTTTTAACCCAAGTTTTACCAATTCTTGTCCTGGTAATGATATCTTCCATAGCATTAATGTAGTCCTCTGTTGAACAGGGTTCCACACATCTGCTTTTGATAGCATGTTCCAGTTCTCCTCCACACTTTCTTAATATTTTCATATTAATCATAGTGTCAGACATATCTGGGTGTAAAGCAGATAATCTGTCTTTCTGTTTGAAGAACCAAGTAAGTGGTTTGTCTTTTTCTGAGTTAAAAATGGCACTTTCAAAAGCATTCTCCATTTTAAACCTCCAAGAATTATTGGCCCATTTTGTAATCACTTCAGATTTCCACCAAGACCAGTCATGTCTCCCATGATCTATTCTCATCTTGTAATACCATTTCTTTGCAGTCTTGGTAAACAAACAATGTAATTTTCCTACTATGATTTCATCAGGTATATTAAAGTCTTCTTGCAACATATCAATAGTCCTGATGAATTCAATATGGTTGTATTCTCCTTCACCAGAGAATGTTGGCCATTCTTCTAATTTAGGAATATCCTTTGCAGAAATAACATTTTCTCCTAAGAATGGAGTCAAACTTTCTTTGACAGAAAGTTTTTCTTCAGTCAAAGGTGTAGAATGTCTTGGCATATGTGGTTCATGATTCTTATGAATTTGCTCCACACTTGCAATTATTTCATTCTTCAATTTATGCCTCTCACTGTCACTTTTTGCTAAATGCATAGCAAATTGATTGGTGTTCTTAACTATTTGTAAGACATGGTCTTCAAGAGTTTTAAGTCTATCATTTACTTTAAAAATGGAAAGATCCTCTGTGTCATTATTTTGACATTGGTTCTCAATTCTGTCACAAGCATTACTAATTGACTCAAGGGTGACAGTTGTCAATTTATGCCATTCAGAATGTTGCTTGTCACTTTTCTTTAAATCATTGATGTCTAATGTAATTTGCTTTAACTTTGCCTCAAGTTTGCCAATTTCTACACTAATACTTCTATGTACATCATTTATTTGCATGGAAAAGTCCTGTTCATCCTTTCCTGCTCCTTGGCTGTGAATTCCATAAGAGTTCTGGCCATATTGAAGACACTGTCCACGGCTGAAGGCTCCAATCTGGGAATCCTGTACCCTTGTGGGTAAGGTCTGTGCCAATTGGCTTTGCCTTTGCCCTTGCCTTGATGGTTCTTGGGACCTCTCTGTTTCTTTTGAGGTCCTTTGGGCTTGTCCTTGGATGCTTCTGGAGCTGGTTTGGAGCTGGTAGATGCCACTGGTGCCTCTGTCTTCAAAGTTGGAGTCATTTCCAACTCTTTCTTCTGGTCTATGGATAAAAGACTCTGGTTCTTCAACCAATTCTTTATCTTTTTGACCTTGTCTTTGCAAGACAGGGGGCTCCAACCTCCTAAGAGTTCTATGGTCTTCTCCTGACCCAGAAAGCTCTTGATGTGTAAGTAGGAGTTCATGGCCCCCTGCCAAAGGCTTGGGCAGATTTCCCACTCCTCTTCTTTGGCTGCTCTGAACCAATTTTTGTACTGGCTCTGATATATTTCTATTGCTGCCACTTGAAAATGGTTCAGCCCTGGAAATATTATCATAAATTAGTTCAGGCTCAGAATTTACGTCAAAATCTGTTGGTACAGACCTTGGGGAATGGGGGGCAACTCTGGCATCCTCCAGATGTGTCTTTCTTGTGGAAGATTTGGTACTTCTGGATTTGGTCTTGCCTCTTCCTTGTCCACATCCATCTGGTTGGACTGAATAGTTGCTTCCATTTCTGGTATGCACCATTTTCATGTCAATTCAAAGATAAAAGGTGAAAATATAAGATAAAATACACACCTTTTGGTGGTAATTTAGCTTTTTCTGAGTTGAATAAGGTGCCTATTTTAGCAATCTGCACCTCAATACTGTCTTCAGATTCTGCTTCTGAAGATTCTGGACTAGTGATATATCTTTTACTGAGTCTGTTGCCAGCTGCACAGTATTTGAATAAAGACACTGAAAGAAATTATAAAAGAGCAAAAATTATTTTTTATACTTTTTAAAAGATTTTTTAAAGATTTTTTATAAGTTTTATATTTTTTAATATTAAAAAATTATTCTTTTTAAAGAAAAAAATTAAAATTTAAGATTTTGAATGAAAATTAATTCAGAGTAACTCAAAGAATAATTTTATAAGTTTTTGGATGTGAAAAAGCCACGTGTAAAAACAATATAAAATTAAACCAAATTCCTCAATGAAAAAGATTTTAAGACAATTTCAAAAATAAAAATATTTTAACTCCAAATTGAAAGAAAAAAATTAATTAAATTAATATATTTTAGAGCTTAAAAATATATTAATTAAGGGTACAAGGTTCAAAAAACACGGCCAGGCCCCCAAATGTAAGATGTGACTATGAAACTGATGATAATATTAATATTAATCAACAGTACTATGTCTGTTCTTATGAAATATAATAATAAAATATTATTATAGCCACAATTAAATAATTAAAAATTATTTCTTTCACGTGTTAAGCACTACTAGTGATTTTAACAGTGAGCAAGTAATTGTCTACAAGAATCAATTACAAGAAGAATTTAATAATAAAAACTTTTTTATTAAAATAATAAAATTATTTTAATATATAATTATCTTTTGCAAGAATAATTATAAAGATAATTCTTGAAGAAAACTATTACTAGAGAAAAACTTTAAGAATTAAGAATAAATGACTCACTAATACTCCAAAGAACTTATTGATAGATATAAGTAGAGAAATTTGACGTAGAATTGTGGATTTAAGGGATCAAAATGAATTTATAAAGGTATTACAACAATATATAGTTGATTTCTATGATTTCACGTCTTTCTGATTGATTCTGAAAGAATAAAACACTTAAGAAAAGTTTTAACTAATACTTACTTGTTGGTAATATTGATATAAATGATTTAATAAGATGATGATACGGAAAAAACAGCAAGAATAGGCTTCTTTTAAGTCAACAACAGCTCACAGAGGCGTGCAATGGAGCAAACTGAAAAACCAGTGAGTGAGAAAACAATAAACCCTTTTGGATTAATGATTGCATCATCTGTTGTCACGTAAGATTATCATAATTACTTAATTGATGCTTTTACGTGACTACCAACCCCAATATGGTTAAGAATAAAAGGAGTAACATCTGTAAATCTTCTTTTATTCTAAAATAATCATTGATTTCTCAAAGTTATCAATGTTATTGCCAATTTCATCACAGGTTGTAATTACTGTGAATTTTTGAAGATTCAGTATTTCACGTAGAATGGTCAAAAATGGACTGTAAGTAAAACTTTTAATTTTACTAGTAAAACCATAATTCTTTTTGGTTGTATCATAGATAATACAGTTCTCCATTGGTCCTGAAAGTTTCAGAAGGATTCATTAAGAATTGTATTTTTAATGAATTTCTGAAGTTTTTACCTTATTTCTACGTAGAATTGCAAATAGCAGTATTTTGCTGGTTGCTATGAGGTAAATCAATGAATATGGATCCCAAAAGGGTTTAATTACTCTTTTAGGGTCTAGTCATTGAAAGTCATCAAGAATTGACGTGGTTACAGGAGTCTAAGTAGCTTATTACCTCCTTGGCACGTCAAAATAGCAGGTTATTTGCTATTTTTCTTATGATTACAGTAGGTGTAACTTGGTAACCAAGTTCCCAAAGAGTTTTAGTTTACCAATTGGGCCAAGATGAGCCATGGATCCATGCTCTGGAGCTATCCACGCCTCTGAGGCCTCAGAAGTTGGGTACCCTGGCTCTCTTTGATGTCTTTTGTCCCCCTTGCCTAATTTTTACGTCAAAATAGTAATTTAAGCTTAAAGTGAGATATCCACTATGGGTGTACCAAAAGTCCATGTAAGAATACCATGATATTAAGTGCTCAAAACATGCATAACACTATTCTTAGTGTATATGTAACATGGGATTTCTCACTTTCCCATTATTTTGGCTAAAAATCAAGAAAAACAAAAATTTTCACTGATCTTTTATGTGGTATTAATGATGTGGTATTGAAGTATTTTCCATTTTACCACCTCAAATACTTAAATTGAGCTTATTCACTCTATGGAGCTACCCTAGGTGAATTTTTGTGTAGAATCCAAATCTGGTCTTAAATCCATGGATTTACTTACTCAATAAAAAGTTATTCATCTTTTCTGAAATTGAAAATGATGAATTTTGGATATATGCATGACTTATGAGTTTTGCATAATTCAAAATTTCTTTTTAAGATAATTGTGGCCTATTTGGGTATGTAAAATATACCTCAAGGCTCACATACACCCTCCCCAAAAAATTGGATCATTACCCATTTACCCCCAGGAAAGGGAGTGACCGGAGTAGTGATGGTCCTGACAGTCGTTTGGTGAGAGCGTCGGCCAGCATGTCGCCCGTTTTGACCCATGTAACCTTGATGCCATATTTGCGAATCGTGTCATTGACAAAAAAGAAGGCGCGGTCTAGGTACCTCATCCGTTTTTGGGATTTGTTGTCGACAGAAACCTGGACCGCGGCCTGGTTGTCGCAAAATATCGTCGTGTCGAAGTTGCCGGCGAGCTGGGTGAGTTGATTGATCGCTTGCACAAGGTGTTGTGTTGAGTCGCTCAGGGCCACGTATTCAGCGGCGCAAGTCGAGAGTGCCACCACAGATTGTCTCTTTGAGCCCCAAAGTACAGGTGCATCCCCCATTTTGAGCACGAATCCTGTCTGCGAACGCTCTAGATCACCACCCCATCCCGCGTTGCTCCACAGATTTAAGGAGCTTGTCCTTGGACATAACCGTATGCCACGGCCGCGAGTTTTCGTCAGGTAGCCCACGACGTGGTCCAGTAGGTCCCAATGTGCGGCAGTTGGGCCCATGGAGTGGCGAGCGAGGTAATTTACCGCGAACGCTAAGTCGGGTCTTGAGCCACTCACTAAGTATGCGAGTGACCCTATTACCGATCGGAAAGGGGTAGCGTCTTGTGGTGAGGCGCTCGGTAATGATTCCCCCATCGCCAAGACTGGGAGAGGTGAATCACGCGGTACTATTGGGCGTGGGTAAGCGTCTAGTATGCCGTCCGTTAATCGTCGCTGTGCAATGGTTACTTCACCTTTGCCAAATACACATTCAAGTCCCACTATCCGATCCAGATGATCGGACCACTTGATGTCAAAGTGAGAGACGAGGGCTGTCTTGAAGTTGGAAATTGCATCGGCTGAGTTCGACGCTACGACGCCGTCGTCGACATGAATCCAAATGGTGATAATCGCTGTCCCGCTGCGAAAAATGTACAGGGACTGATCAACTTCTGTTGCCACAAAACCCAGTTGCTGCAATATGCCCGACAAGAATTTCCACCAGCATCTTCCTGCCTTTCGCATGCCGTACAGAGCTTTCTTCAGTGACAGCGCCTTTCCGCAAAGTTCCGGCATGAAGAAAACGGGAGGCTCAACGAGAACGCACTCGTCAACTGGACTGTAGAGGTACGCGCCACTCACATCGAAAGATGCCACCCGCCAATCATTCAACACAGAGGTGGCAAGAAGAAGGCGCAAAGACATCAATGAGGCTGTTGGGGCATATGTCTCGGCACAATCCACCCCCGGGCGCTGTTTGTCACCACGCGCAACAAGTCGGGCCTTGAACTTCTTGATTGTGCCGTCGCCGTTTCTTTTCAGGTCAAAAACCCACCGGTGGCCAATTGTTTTCATTCCCGGTATTTTGTCAACGACGTCCCATACCTCCCTTGTTGCCATTTGCTTAAGTTCCGCTTCACAAGCCCTTCTCCAGCTGTCGCGGTGTGGGCTTTTTAATGCTTCGCCCAGGTGAGACGGGATTTTTACGTCTTTGACTAATGGGAGTGAATTAATCGCACGGTTCTCATCGTCAAAGTACTTCTCAGTCGGTACTTTGCCCAGGGTCATCGCGTTGACGATATGAGAGAGGGCACCTTTGCCAGGTGTTGTTGGTCGCCCATATGACTGAAATTTGGGGAAGATGACACTTGCCGATTGGATCATTTTGTTGGTACGCGGGTCCCAGAGCAGCCAACCACCCGTCATCAAAGGCTTCAACAATTTGCACTCGATCGCCCTCGGCGCAAGCTTTTCTTGTTGGTGAACTGATGGAATGTGCACAATAGCGTCAGTGCCATGGGGATACAGTGTCGTGATCGAAGGGACACGACCAAAAAGTACCTGGTGAGGAGATGACTTGGGGCATCGCGAGTTGGGAATTCGGTTGTGCATGAAGCTTGCAGAGGCATAGGCGAATTGCCAAAAGCGAGTCGGCATCTGACTCTGGGTGACCATTGCCCTTGCCATGTCCCCCAGAGTCCGGTTCAGTCGTTCTGCTTCGCCGTTCTCCCGTGGTGAGTATGGAAGAGAAGGGTAGAGGGCAACCCCCAGTTTCGCCAAAGAATCAGTGAAAGCTGCTGAGGTGAACTCCTTAGCATTGTTGGTCCTCAGAGCTTTAGGGGTGGAACCCGTACGTACCTGCAGCTGTTTGATCGTTTCCTGAATGGCTGCAGGGGCGTCGGATCACAATTTGAGCGGGTAGACAATACAATATGTAGACACATGGTCACGTATTGTTAGAAGATAGCGAAAGCCTTGTGCATCCCCCTCAAAGGGGCCCATGATGTCCGAGACCAATAGGTCGAGTGGCTTGTCTTTGGGGATGTCCATACCAGCTTTTGCGAGCCGGTGAGTGCTCTTCGACTTGGCGCAGACATCGCAATAGAAACTCTGCCAGCTTTTAGTGTCGAAAGCCGGTACATGTTGTTTCAAGAAAGATAACACCACTTTATCACAAGCGTGTCCGAGATGGTCATGCCATTCGCGAGAGCTCAAGACGGTTGATTGGGGAAAAGAAACCGGATTCATTTCAAACAGTCAAGGGGAAGAGGTCTCAGCCGCCGACACAATGGTCCCTTCCCCGGGTACAACGTCAACCCACCAGCAATCATTCTGGAATGAGGTGGTTACAAGTATATTGCAGAAGACAAGCGATAACGACAAAGCACTAAAAACCGGAACAACGCCGGCCCTGCACAACCGACCGACGGACAAAATCGTACCCAATATTTTCGCTGAGAACGGTACGTCTTCAACGAGGATAAAGCCATGTTTGACGGGTATCTTAAGGGTCGTCGTCTGCAATATTGTTACCGACGAGTTGGAATTGGCAAAAAAAATACGAAAGGGGGCGACACTCTTTAGGTTCGTTGCAAAGCGTGCAGAACCAGATAGGTGGATAGAAGCACCGGTATCAATCAAGACACGATAACTAGCATCGCGCTCCACAAATTTCACCTGTGAAACTCGCTCCCTCTGGTAATTGGGGCTGGAAAGATTTTGCAAGCGGCGGTCTGGAGTGCCTGGACGAGGGGAACGGTACGGCCCAGGCGAGGGGGGCCGTGGATTCGGATTCGCGAACCCTTTCGTGATTGGACAATCAGCTCGCCAGTGACCGGTACGCCCGCAGTGGAAGCATGCGCCACCGAATCTTTCCACGAGGTGATCAGGAGGCCGACGTACGTCGCTGGAAGAACCCATTGGTCTCGCACAGTACGGTGAACGAGGCCGTTGATGGGGCTGTGGATGTTGTTGCGAGTTGGACACACGATAGACAAACGGCGATGAAGTATGGTCGTCGTCCCTTCGTGAAGTGCTCAAGATAACTTGCCCCACAAACGTTGAAGAGGGCTTCTCGTCTCCCTTTGATAGGATCGCGGAAGTCACCAGCTGGTCGAACGCTACGCAATCAAGAGAGGGTGGTGGATGGCATGCTGTTTGCGCCAAGAGACCTTCGAGCTCATCGGCATCAATGCCCAGCTTCTTGAATAGTGCAAAGGATTTTTGAAGGGATAGTATGATGGCGCTATTCGGTTTCGGTTGGCCAGCACCATTTTCCACCAGTAGGTCGATTACCAATTTGACTACCTTCAGCTTCTGAAAACGATTACCTGGGGAGCATCGAGTTTTAATCGCATCAAAGAATTCCTTTGCCGTAGTGCGAGCAGGAATAACGCCGATGCAGAGGGCAAAGTCAGGAGGTAGGGTGGCATCTATAAAGTGAGATATCGCCCTGTTTTCCTGGGGAGAGCGGTTTTCAAGGGAAGAGGGGAGATCGTCTACTGAGAGCTCTGTGTTGAGAGCAACACAGAGCACCCTGTTGATGCTTGCGACCCACTCGGCGAAGTTTGAGCCATCTTGGTGAAGATGTGTAGATCTGTCGGCAGCTCTGTACGGTTCTTGCATGAAGCGATCATAAGCAGAGGAAACCGTACGCGTGTTTGGATAAAAAGGCGTGTTGGTAGGGGGGGGAAGAAAGGGCCAATCGTAATGATTGCATTTCGGCTGCGTCAGAATTTCTTGCGGCTTTCAGCGACAATACCTCACTTCGAAGGGAGTTCAACAATGAGTATACTTCCTCGCTAGAGAGGGGTTTCGGTTCGGCGTCGTCGTCGGCTGCTTTCTTCAAACGGGTGGAACTTGACATCTTCATGGGCGGCCTATCGCTGGAGCTCGGTAGAGGCAAGGCTTTTAACCTGTTAAGATTGTGCCAGATGCAGCGAAGCTCGCTCGCCGGTCAGTTCCAATTCCATCACCTCCAATTGATGAGAGGTCAGGGAGATATTAATTACCTGTTAAGATTGTGCCAGATGCAGCGAAGCTCGCTCGCCGGTCAGTTCCAATTCCGTCACCTCCAATTGATGAGAGGTGAGGAAAAGGAGTTGGGTCTGGACCTCGAGCGGCTTTTAAAGTACAACTAGACAACTGCGGCGTATCATACGCGCGCAGCGTGATCATCTATTTACATGAGACAGTTTTTTTTTTTCTATAAGCATATTTAGGCACCGCGTACGCGCGGTGTCTAAATCTCTACAAATTGAATTACATATGTAAATTATAAGTATAATACATGATGAGGAATTAAAGGAAAAATAAATTGGAAAGATTAAATTTGGGGGGGAAAAGGAACTCCAGCTCTAAGGGGGAGCTAGACCCCCAAAATCCTTGCTGACAGGCGTGGGATGTCAAAATTCACGCAAAAGTTCATCACTTTTGGCCTGGAATTGAGTTACAGGGTCTGTGGACTCAATTGATGATGAGGTTTTGATACCAACTGGGGTAGTTTTAGCTGTTGCCAAGAGGGTAAAACTACCCTTAAGATAAAACAATCATAATAAAAACAGCTTTAACTGGTTTCTACGCCTCTGACACACATTCTGACGTGTTTTGAAGGCTCTAGGCCTGGTATTGCTATAGTAATGGCTGATTTAAGGGTCTAAAATGGCTAAAAATGGCTAAAAATGGCTTAAACCAGCCCTTTTTGGTCTAAACCAGGGTTCAATGATGCCATAATTGGCTTTTCTGTTGTCAGACTGTTTTTCACGACTGACAAGAGTAAATTTTACTTTTGGAGTAAGAGAATTGATGGCTATAAAAGAATGTCTTCTTTGCCCCACTTTTCTCTTCATGTTAGAATCTTTTCCTTTTATTAATTAGTTTAAACACTGTTAAACCAATCAATTAAAGATTCCAACCACCATTTTTAAATCATTTTAATCCTTTTAACCACGTGAAAAAATCATTATAATCATTGTTTGTAACTCTTATAATCATTTTTACCCCTGAACCACCCCAAAAGTGAATTAAAGCATCTTTCATCACTGTAAACTTTGTCACTTTGTTTCCAAATTCACTCTGGTCACTTTTGGGCGTGTTTTCTCTTTAATATTCTTTTTAAAGACTTTGTTCTTTAATTAATTGCTTGCAGTTCTTTGCTCAATTAATTCCAATTGAAATTGCTCTTGAAGAAATTTCTTTTGTAGCCTTAAAATATCTCTTGTAGAGTATTTTTTTGGATACATTTTTATTGTTGGTAAAACAATAAATCTTTATAATATTATTGTTTTATACTAATAAAGTTATAAACAATAAAATTGGCGTGTTTTCTCTTAAAAATAATATTTTATACTATTTTTAACTGAATTTTACCTTATACAAATTTTGAGGACAGGAAAAGTACTTGATTTTTAATCAAAGTTTCATATCCATACCTTACATTTGGGGGCCCAGCCGTGATATTTTACCTGTGACATATTTTTTTACTCTTTTTAAATCTTTCTTCTTATATTGAAAAATTTAAAAACATATAAAAAATACTTATAATTCAAAAAATCCATAAAAAATAACTTTTTTTTCATATTATAAGTGAGGCTTATATTTTTATTTCTTTTTTGAAATAACCTTTTTTTCACTTAATTAATTGGCTTTTTCATTAATTTTTAGTGTCTGACAACGTGGTAAGACAAGAAAACATTGAAACAGCCTCAACAGTAACCAGCATTATCCCTGCCAGTACTGTTATTGTGACTCAAAATAACCAGCCTGAACCAATATCTTCTGAATTAATTAACTTGGACATAAGTAATACTCTTCAGAAGGCTAAGAATTTGGCCAATAGTAAGTTTTTGACGTAAAAATACTATTTTAAGCCTTTTTTAACCATAATTATGCCTTCAACCAGGTCAGGAGCCAGCTACAACCCCTCAAGCAGCTCCCAAAAAGGTAATAGACGTGATTATGGCAGAAGCCAACCAGGTACAGAAGGAAAAGGGTCAGTTGATGACTTCCAAACAACTAAATTGGGTCATTCTGAAGCTGATAATACTATTTTACCTTCAAAAAGAGCTGACACCGCCACAACAAGCCTCTGTGGACATATACAAAGCCAGCCACAGTGCATACAACAATGCACTTCAATTCAAGGAGTACCAGATCCTTGCAGACCTGTGGAACAATTGCATGAATTCTTACCTGACAGTAAGAAAATTCTTGGGCCATCCCAACACTTGCAAATTGCTCAATGGATGGCATCCATTGATGGAGAAGAAAAACATGATGCTTTTTACACTAGGATGGAGGAAAAACAACCCTCCACCACCCAAACCAGTGCCAAAAACAGCCCCAGTGGCCAGCAGCAGCAATTCCAACGTGAAAAAGCAGCCACAAACTCCAAACAAGGGCAAAGGGAAGGCACCAGCCCCAAAACCTTACAGCCAGGGCTACAGAATCCCAAAGATTCAGCAGGATGCCATGGAAAATGTATTTCAGATGGCCAGAACCATGATGGAATTACAGAAGAAGGAGGAAGCCAGAGTAAGGTTCCAGAAATGATTTCTGACATATTTGATTCCATCCCAGAGTTGTATAATGCTATAAATGACGTGAAAAAACATCTTTCTGATAAAAATGAAACCATTTGTAACAACATTAAAACAAACAACCTGAGTCTGTGCCAAATTAATGAAACACTTATGTGTTTTGAAAAAGTTTTGAGAACAATTAAAAATTCCAATAATGATAATTCTTCTAATAAAATAAATGAACAATCTGCCATTATTAAAGAATTAACAGATAAATATTCTAAATTCAATATTGATGACATAATTGAAACAAGAATTAAACAAGCCATAAATATTATCAAGACAGATAACAAGAAAGTCCTTGATGACATTTCAAATTCATTTACTGAAGTAAAGACATATACCATTGCCTTGAAAAAGTGTTTTGATGCTTCACAAGAAGAAGTATCAAAATTATCAATGAAATTGAATCAAGTCACTGCTGATAATACAAGACAAACAGAGTTATGGCAAGAACTTACACATAAAGAAGACATGTATAAAATTGAAGTAATAAATTTAATACAAAGCTTCCAACATGAATACAGAAATTCCCAAAGGTGTAGCAACAGTAAAATGAATGACATTGAACAAATACTGAACACCTTACCAAGAATGTCTACACCTCTAAATCAAAATGAGGGCACAAGAACCTCAAATCCACAAGTATTGGATCCTGATAATTCACAATCAAAAAATGAATTATCCACTTCTTTTCATAACTTGGAACCATCGATGGGCCAAGCACTCTTGAAAGAAGTTCCAAAACTTAAAGAATGGCCTCACTTCAGTGGTGAAGGAGAGTATGACCATATGGAATTCATTAGAGGTATTGACATGATCAAAGAAGATTTTGAATTACCAGACAGATTGGTAACAGCCAGGTTTAACACCTTGTTTACCAGATCAGCTCACAGATGGTACATCAAAATAAGACAAGCACATGGACACCAGAGTTGGACTTGGTGGAAAACCCAAATCATCAACAAATGGGCAAATGATGCTTGGAGGTTTAAAGTTGAAACAGCCTTTGAATCTGCCAAATTTAATGCTGATAAAGACAAAGCTTTACCATGGTTTTGCCAACAAAAGGACAGATTAACAGCATTATATCCTGACATGTCAGAATTTATGATCCATAGAAAAATTCTGAGACAATGTGGAGGTGACTTAGAGCATGCTGTCAAAAGCAGGACTACTGAACAATCTTCAGCAGAGGATATTATCAATATACTAGAAGAAGTAACCACCAGAACCAAAATTGGTTCTAGTAGGGTGAATCTTAAAACAAGGTTTAATACACCTTGGAAAGATTCTGTGGACAAAAACCCCAAAGAAAATTCTAGTAATATTAAATATAAATCTGCAGATACAGTCAGAAAATGCCATATTTGCCAAAGCACCACCCATTTAGCCAATACATGTCCAAAAAGGGGAAAAATCAATGAAATTGACATTGAAAAGGGACCAGATGTTGAAAAAGAAGACATAATTGAAGACAATTCAGATGATAAGTCATCCATATTTTCTGAATCTTCAAAAGATATAGAAAATATCAATGCCACTTTTGACTTCATGGAATCTTATTCCCACTTACCACAATTGAGCAATGGTCAAGTTGATTTATCAAAAGTTCAAGATGCACAACTTATGAAGACAAAACCAAACAGAGGAAAAGGTTATACAGCTGGTAACTCCTGTATAACAGAAGTGGTGATTGACAACAAGCCCACCAAACTTTTGCTTGACCCAGGAGCCTTCTGCTCTTGTGTTGGAAAATCCTTTCTTAAGACTTGTGTGCCAAATTTTGAAGACCAATTGTTACCAATTGATGGTATAAAATTCAACAGTGCAAGTAACCCAATGAAAGCATTGGGAATCTTTGAGACCAATGTCATATTCCCACACATAAATGGGAATTTAAGGATCACAGTTGAATTTGTTGTTATGGAAAATTGCTCTAGTACCCATTTTATATTGGGAAATGACTATTTGATCATGTATGGGATAGATTTACATAATAACAAAGACAGATACTTTACAATTGGGGACAATAAGCGCCAGAAATTTGCCTTTTTACCATTTAAAAGACAAATTACAGTAAACAAAGTATCACCAGTCAACTTAGAGTTAGAAAAATTCAAGTCTGAACAGTTAAATGAGGCTGAGATAAGCCTTCATCTGACTGATAAACAAGAAAATGAACTTTCTTCCCTTTTGTATGACCACAAAGGAGCATTTGCTACAGACAAAGAACCTCTGGGAGCAATTATTGGTCATGAAGTTGACATCATTCTTAACATTGAGAGACCTTATCCACCACTCTTAAGAAGACCTGCTTATCCAGCAAGTCCAAAATCAAGAGAAGCTCTAGAAATTCATATCAAAGAACTTCTAGACCTTGGTTTAATAAGAAAAGTAGGCCACAATGAGGAAGTAGAAATAACTACACCAGCCATAGTGGCGTGGCATAATGGAAAATCCAGAATGGTTGGGGACTTTAGAGCTCTGAACACTTACACTGTTCCAGACAGATACCCAATACCAAAAATCCAAATTGCCCTTACTCAAATATCTCAAGCAGTGTATATAACCACTATGGATGCCCTTAAAGGATTCCATCAAAATGTGGTAACACCAAGAGCAAGAAAATACTTGAGAATTATTGTTCATTGTGGAGTGTATGAATACTTAAGGATGCCCTTTGGTATCAAAAATGCACCTTCACACTTCCAAAGAATGATGAATGAAATCTTCCCTGAAGAACTCTCAGAGGGATGGTTAATCATTTACATTGATGACATTATTATCTGTTCAAAGACTTGGGAGGAGCACATGTACAGACTATCAAGAGTTTTGACAAAAATCCAATCAGTAAACATGAAAATCTCCTTGAAGAAATGTCATTTTGGATTTAAAGAACTTAAGGCACTAGGACATGTTGTATCTGGTTTGTCCCTTGGAATTGATAAAAACAAAGTTGCAGCAGTATTGTTAAAACCCATGCCTCAGAATAAGAAGGAATTTCAGTCATTCTTGGGTTTTGCAGGATATTACAGGCAACACATTAAAGACTTTGCATCCATAGCAAGACCACTTTATAAGTTGTGTGACAAAGACACAGTATTTGAGATGACTTTTGACAGAGTCAAAGCTTTTGAATCTCTAAGAGAAGCATTGACCACTGCTCCACTCTTACTGATGCCAGACTTTAAATTACCTTTCAAACTGTATATTGATGCATCAGGGGATGCACTAGGTGCTGCACTTCACCAAGTTCAGATCATAAATGACAAACCTGTAGAAGGACCAATATGTTTCATATCCAGACAAATCAAACCAACTGAAGCCAGATATGGAGCAAGTCAAATGGAATGTCTATGCCTTGTCTGGGCCTTGGAGAAATTGAACTATTTCTTAGAGGGATGTGTTTTTGAAGTAATAACAGATTGTACAGCTGTGAAATCACTTTTAAACATGAAAACACCTAACAGACACATGCTCAGATGGCAAATAGCCATACAAGAATACAGAGGCAATATGACTATTGTTCATAAGGATGGGAATATTCATAAGAATGCAGATGGACTAAGCAGATGGCCATTACCAAATAAAATTGATAATCCTGCTTATGTTCCAGAAGAAGCTTCACCACAAATTCCAATAGAAGGAATAAGTGTTACAGACTTGAACACCACCTTCTTTGAAGAAGTCAGAAATAGTTACACTCAAGATAAGAATTGTAGCATCTTATGCCAATTACTTAACAAAGACTGTAAAGACAACTCTCTAATACATGCCTTGGATGAAGTATGGAGAAAATCTTATAATGAAGGAAGATTTCACCTACTGGATGGTATAATTTACCACAGAACCAAGCACACATGTGTCATGACAGTTGTAGACAGGTCATTAATCAATCTTGTACTGAAAGAATGCCATGATAGTCCCTTTTCAGGACATCTTTCTGAAGACAGAACAAGAGAGAAAGTGAAGACCTGCATATGGTGGCCAATGTGGCAAAAAGATGTTGCAGAGTATTGCAAAACCTGTGACAGATGCCAAAAGGCAAATAAATCCACTGGCAAAAGACTTGGAAATATGATGAAAATCCAAGAACCAAACAGACCTTGGGAAATTATCCATATGGATTGGGTAACTGGCCTACCACCAGGAGGTGACAGGAGCTATAATGCTTGCCTAGTAATTGTGGACAGATTCAGTAAAACTCCAATCTTTTTACCATGTCACAAAGATGATACAGCCATGAATACAGCTCTTCTGATATGGAATAGAGTAGTATCATGGACTGGGATATTTACAAATATCATCAGTGATAGAGATCCCAAATTCACTTCAGCACTATGGACAAATCTTCACCAATTATTTGGCACTAAACTGTCTTTCTCTACAGCCTACCACCCACAAACTGATGGCCTGGCTGAAAGAATGATCCAAACCTTAGAGGACATGGTGAGAAGATTTTGTGCATATGGCCTTGAATTCAAAGATTGTGATGGATTTACCCATGATTGGTGTACTCTGTTACCAGCACTGGAATTAGCATATAAAACATCAATCCATGCTAGTACCAATCAGACTCCTGCTGTTCTAGAAAAAGGATGGAACCCCAAGTTACCCCAAGACTCCTTGAGGAAAGACTTAATTGAAATACATCCCACAGCTGCTAGCTTCAAAGGAATGCTAGACAAAGCTAGAAAGCATGCAGTAAGGTGCATGGAGGACTCTTTTGCATATGCTAAAGACAAATGGGATAAATCTCATGCAACTCCAGATTTCAAAGTGGGGGATCTAGTTCTTGTATCCACCACTAACTTCAATAACATCAAAGGATGTAAAAAGTTGAAAGACTCCTTTGCAGGACCTTTTGTGATTAAGGCCCTCCATGGAGAAAATGCTGTTGAAGTAGAGTTATCTGAAGAACTTAGCAATAAGCACCCTACATTTCCAGTGAGCTTGATAAAACCATATAAATCTAGTGATGCTGAGAAATTTCTCTTGAGGGATAAGGTTCCCCAAGTTATACCTCCTATTGAGACATCTGGTACTAAGAAAATAACCAAAGTTCTTAAAGAAAGGAAATTAAGAACCAAGAAAGTAAGGGAATACCTTGTTAGGTACAGTGACCCAACTTGTGAAGATGAATGGTTAGAAGAAAAAGATATACCAGAAGCTACCAAACTCCTGAGTAGATTCAGACACACTAGAAACACCAATATTACAAAGTAATATTCTTTTTTAGGGGGAGGGAATGTGAGCCTTAGAGGTAATTTCATATACCCAAAAGACCACAAAAATAAAAAATAACATATTAATATAAATAAAATAAATTTATTTATATTATTAAAATAAAAATCAAAATATAAATATAAAATTATATTAAAAATAAAAAATTAATTATAATTTAAAAAATAAAAAATACATTAAATTTTGTAAATATAAAATTACATTTATACTTGAAAAAATTAAGTAAAAATGAAACTTTAACAAAATTGTGAAAAAATAAATAAATTTGGAAAAAAGTTAAATAAAATTTATTATAACTTTTTATCCTATAAATAAACATATAAAATTTATTTCACCATTGGATTCCTCATAAAAAATCAGGTGGGGTCACCTCTGAGTGAAATTCTTGTAACTCAACTCTAAATAAGCTTAAATTAAGTTTTTAGTATTTTCAATACAAAAGTTGAAAATCCTCAAAACCTTAATTTAATTCACACCACATGTGGTGTTAACCATCAATTTTTGTGTTAAAATTGAGGTGTTGTGTTTAGTTTAGAAGTTATGAGGAATTGAAGTATTTTCAATTGAATTCAATTGAAATGTCAAAATGTGCGCGTGTATTACATAAGTGAACTTTTCTTTACATATGAGGTGTCAATTATTACTGTATTGTACTGTACAATTGAATTGAATTACATATGTAAATTATAAGTATAATACATGATGAGGAATTAAAGGAAAAATAAATTGGAAAGATTAAATTTGGGGGGGAAAAGGAACTCCAGCTCTAAGGGGGAGCTAGACCCCCAAAATCCTTGCTGACAGGCGTGGGATGTCAAAATTCACGCAAAAGTTCATCACTTTTGGCCTGGAATTGAGTTACAGGGTCTGTGGACTCAATTGATGATGAGGTTTTGATACCAACTGGGGTAGTTTTAGCTGTTGCCAAGAGGGTAAAACTACCCTTAAGATAAAACAATCATAATAAAAACAGTTTTAACTGGTTTCTACGCCTCTGACACACATTCTGACGTGTTTTGAAGGCTCTAGGCCTGGTATTGCTATAGTAGTGGCTGATTTAAGGGTCTAAAATGGCTAAAAATGGCTAAAAATGGCTTAAACCAGCCCTTTTTGGTCTAAACCAGGGTTCAATGATGCCATAATTGGCTTTTCTGTTGTCATACTGTTTTTCACGACTGACAAGAGTAAATTTTACTTTTGGAGTAAGAGAATTGATGGCTATAAAAGAATGTCTTCTTTGCCCCACTTTTCTCTTCATGTTAGAATCTTTTCCTTTTATTAATTAGTTTAAACACTGTTAAACCAATCAATTAAAGATTCCAACCACCATTTTTAAATCATTTTAATCCTTTTAACCACGTGAAAAAATCATTATAATCATTGTTTGTAACTCTTATAATCATTTTTACCCCTGAACCACCCCAAAAGTGAATTAAAGCATCTTTCATCACTGTAAACTTTGTCACTTTGTTTCCAAATTCACTCTGGTCACTTTTGGGCGTGTTTTCTCTTTAATATTCTTTTTAAAGACTTTGTTCTTTAATTAATTGCTTGCAGTTCTTTGCTCAATTAATTCCAATTG
The DNA here is from genome assembly GCA_023105745.1 of Austropuccinia psidii. Taxonomy (NCBI): domain Eukaryota; kingdom Fungi; phylum Basidiomycota; class Pucciniomycetes; order Pucciniales; family Sphaerophragmiaceae; genus Austropuccinia; species Austropuccinia psidii. The sequence goes on from JALGQZ010000009.1 coordinate 47,574,403, forward strand.
AAATTGCTCTTGAAGAAATTTCTTTTGTAGCCTTAAAATATCTCTTGTAGAGTATTTTTTTGGATAAATTTTTATTGTTGGTAAAACAATAAATCTTTATAATATTATTGTTTTATACTAATAAAGTTATAAACAATAAAATTGGCGTGTTTTCTCTTAAAAATAATATTTTATACTATTTTTAACTGAATTTTACCTTATACAAATTTTGAGGACAGGAAAAGTACTTGATTTTTAATCAAAGTTTCATATCCACACCTTACACCACGCCTTTCATAAAGGATTTTTGGGGGTCTGGCTCCCCCTTAGAGCTAATGTTCCTTTCCCCCCCCCCCAGATTTAATCTTTCCAATTCATTTTTTCATTAATTGTTCATCATGTATTACATTTGTAATTTACACATGCAATTCAATTGAAATTTTGCAGTACACAACTTTAATAATTGATACCTCATATGTAAATTACAGTTAACTTATGTAATACACACACACATTTTGACATTTCAATTGAAAATACTTCCATTCCTCATAACTTCTAAACTACACACAACACCTCACTTTTAACACAAAATTCATGGTTAACACCTCTCGTGGTGTGAATTAAACTAAAGTTCTGCAGTTTTCTAACTTTTGTACAGAAAATACAAAAAACTTAATTTAAGCTTATTTAGAGTTGAGTTACAGAAACTTTCCCCAGAGATGACCCCACCTTATTTTTTATGAGGAATCCAATGGTGAAGTTATTTTCTTATGTTTATTTATTGGATAAAAACTTATAATATATTTTATTTAACTTTTTACCAAAAATATTTTAATTTCATTAATTTTAATAAAAATTCATTCTTACTTAATTTTTTCAAGATAAAGCGCATTTCCACAATTTTAAAATTTAATGTAATTTTCATTTTAAATTATAATTAAATTTTTTTTTTTGTATATAAATTTGTATTTATATTTTGATTTTTATTTTGATAATATAAATAAATTATTTTATTTATATTTGTCTCTTATTTTGTTATTTGTGGTCTTTTGGGTATATGAAATTATTTAATAATTAGAAATAAGTTAATTTCAATTATACCAAAAAAAATTAAGATATAAATATAAAATTTTTATACAAAATTAAGACTTTAATTATAATTTAAAAAAAAAATTAAATTGAAATTCAAAATTGTAAAAATACACTTTTACTTGAAAAAATTAAGTAAAAATAAATTTTCACCAAAAGTATTTCTGGAAAGAAAGTTAATAAAAATTATTATAGCTTTTTTTTCCAGAAAATAAACTTATTAAAATGATTTCACCATTGGATTCCTCATAAGAGATCAGGTGGAGTCACCTCTGAGTGAGAATTCTGTAACTCAACTGTAAATAAGCTCAAATGAAGTTTTTACTATTTTATGCATAAAAATATGAAAGTCCTCAAAGCCTTAATTTGTTTCCGGCCACATGTGGTGTTAGCCATCAATTTGTGTGTTAAAATTGAGTTGTGGTGTGTGACTTAGAAGTTATGAGTAATTAAAATTTCAAAATGTGCATGTGTATTAAATACACGAACTTGGATTTACAAATGTGGAATTAATAATCACAGTTGTGTGCTGTAATTTTCCAATGAATTTCACTCCCACAAATTCCTTTCTGAAAGGTGTGGATTTCAAAATTCATGCAAAAGTTCATCACTTTTAGCTTAGAATTGAGTCACAAGGTCTGTGACTCAATTGATGATGAGGTTCTGATACCAACCAGGGCAGTTTTAACTGTTTCCAAGAGTTTAAAACCACCCTTAAGTTAAAACAATCTTAATATAAAAGAGTTTTAACTGGTTTTGACATCTCTTACACATATTATGATGTGTTTTGAAGGCTTGAAACCAGGTATTACTATAGCAATGGCTGGAAATATGAAAATGTCACAGGGGGTCTTGGACAGAAATACAAGAGTGGCCTGGCACTCAGCAATCAGGGAACTCACTTGGAAGACTCCAAAAGGATAAAGAACAAAAATAATAAGAATGAATTCCTCTAAAAGATATGCAGGTACAAGATGAGATGCAAAAGAGGAAAGGGAAGCCAAATGGCCAAAGAGCCAACCAAGTAAGTCCTTAATCACTGTTTCAACCTGCCAAAAATGAATAATGGAATTAGTAAGGATATGACCACCAAATATCCATTGACAGGCGAAGAAAGAGAAAGAGAAAAAGTGCTAAATTACTGACTTAATAATATCAGTATTTGCTTAACTAAAATGAAAAGAAAATAAAGATAAAATAAAACCAAGGTATATCTATTAACTGGGGAAAAACCCCCCAGGGTGGAAAGGGTAGCCAGTATATGTGAAAAGTTGGGAGCTTGAGTTCTTAAGGCTGAAAACTGATCTGTATTGATCCTTGAGGCTGTAAAGATTGTTTTGGGAATTGATACAGCTGGCTAATATTGAAATTGAATTGGGTTGAATGAACTTCCCATTCTTGAAAGTGAAATACAGTTCTTGATGGATCCAGACTGTATTTAAATGAATGTGGTTGCCAAGATGGATTGAGTGGAGCTTTGACACTTGACAACTTCTTCTGGCACTGCCTCTTGAATACATTTTTGAGAATTAATTGACAGTATTCCCTTGGAAGGAATACTTGGAGTGAGAATAACCAATGACTGCTTGATGGCGTCATTGGTCTTTGACGCTGAAACACTTGCTCTTGAGCCTTGATGATTCCTCTGAATGATTGGGTGCCTTGATGATGTGATGAGATGTTGGAATGTTGAAATGACCATTTGATATTGCCACCATTGAATTGCTATTGAAAAAAGATGCACAATGATATATAACATCATTTATGGCATATTGGTTGATTGGCAAGAAGATTACGTCCAAAGGTCTTGAGATGGAAAGGCAGAGGGGAAAGGATGGATGTGATGGCTTCAGAGATTGGAAAGGTGTTTCTGGGCCCTTTGGGGTTCTGAGCCAAAAACTGGCCCAAAAGGCGGGAAAGTGTCTTTTGGACACTTTGCGTCAAAGTGCGCAAAAATGCAGAAAATGCACAAAAGTGCGCAAATGCACAAAATGCGCATTATGGGACCAAATGGCCAAAAACAGCCATTTGGGCCATTTCCCCTGGTTTTGAGGGAAATGACCAGAAATACCCATTTGGGCATAAATTGCTGCTATGGGTTCTGGATTGAGGTGAAGGGCCATGAAGGCCCCAAAAACACAAATGGCCATGAATGGTCCATAAGGTGATGACGTGGCCATATTGGCCACTGGTGATGGATATGGCCAATTGCCCATAAAAGAACTATGGCTAGATATGCCATATGGGGATCCATGGTTGTGACAGTACCCCCCACCTTGAAATGGTGAGCTCCTGAGCACCAATACAAGGTGAAGCCTGTTGAGGCTATTTGAAAGATTATGAGAGAGTGATTCAAGAGGACTGATTAAGATAAAAAAAAATTTGAAAACTGATGTTAAAAATTTGACATTTGACGCAGGACTTGCTTGATCTTCTTTTGACATTGGCTTCATGATTTGAATTTAATTTTAAAATGAATGAAAAAAATTTTGACGTGATAATTGACATGATAAGAGAAAATTTAAAATGAAAATAAAATAAAAATAAAGAATGAAAATGAAAATAAGAAAAGAAAAGAAAAAAGAAAAATGAATTGAATCTTGAGGAGGTTCCAATCTTCATCACAGAGGTTGATAACTGATTTTGAAATTGGCCAAGGACCTGGAAAGAGAAATTTGATGCCAGGTGCTCACAAAGTGGCCAAGGTGATGTTTTGACAAGATTTTAGACCCCTCAGGGAAGTGCACACCAGGAGAGGAACTTACTTTTGGTAGTTACCACTCCCGCCAGTGCCATAAAAGTAAAACAAAATGCTGAAGGAATGAATTTCAATTTTGAAGTCTTGGAAATGAATTGAAAAGTCAATGGCCCATTGTCCCAAGTGAAAATGGCCATAAGATTGGAAAGGACGGTGAAAGCCATGCCAGAGATCTGTGTCCAAAATTGCAAAGTGCTCACAGAGTGGCCAAGGTGATGCTTACAACAAAAAAGAGTAGAATACCCCTAAAGGTGCATACCAGGAGTGGGACTTACCTTTGGTAATTCCTCTCCCCACCAAGCACCATAAAAAATCAAGCTTTTGAAGAATTGGGTCCTGGCTTGTCAGGATATAATGAATGAAAATCTTTGACGAGTTCAGGACAATTCTTGAGGTTTTCAGTTGGTTACCAAGTGGATCTTTCTGGGTCTTGACTGAAACCTTTCCATTCCACCAAATACCATAATTTTCCTCTCTTGAGCTTTGAGTCCAGTATTTGAGAGACTTCCCATTCTTCTTCTTCTTCAATGGTGATTGGAGGAGGAGGCTCTTGATGCCGATTTGGGATTGTTGATGTCTTGACTGGTTCCAGGAGGGATATATGGAAGACTGGGTGGATGGATTTCCATTGAGATGGAAGCTTGAGGTGGTAGGCATGAGTACTGACTTTCTTCAAGATTGGAAAAGGACCCAGCCATCTTTCAGACAGCTTTTTGGTGGGTCTGGTTTATTTGATGTTCTTGGAAGAAAGCCATACCATGTCACCGGAATTGAAAACAGGTGGACTTGCTCTACTTTTATCTGCATACCTCTTAAACCTGTTTATTGCAACTTCATGTTCTCTCTTGACATCTTACTGTACTGATTGGATTTTTGTTGATAACTTTCCAGCCGGAGTATCTTGAGTGATGTGAGCTGAGTCAAAATGAGGATCTCTTCCATAAACAGTGAAAAACGGTGATTGTTTTGTTGAAGAGTGGTCAGAGTTATTGTAGGCAAATTCAGCCAGAGGGAGCCAGGTGTTCCAATCATCTTGATGATAACTGACATACATCCAAAGGTACTGTTCTAGTATCTGATTTACCCTCTCTGTCTGTCCATCAGTTTCTGGATGATAAGCAGTTGACAAGTCTCTTGAAATCTTGAGCTGCTGACAAAGGTTGGTCCAAAAAGAAGAAACAAAAAGAGAACCTCGATCACTAACAATGCTTGAAGGAAGGCCATGCTTTGAGAAAATATTCTTGATGAATAAATGGGCCAAATCTAATGAAGTGATTGAAGCTATTGTTGGAATAAAAACTGCCATTTTTGAGAATCTGTCCACTATGACAAGGATTGAGTCAAAGGAATTGGACAGTGGCAATTGAGTGATGAAATCCATTGAAAGACAAATCCAAGGACCACTTGGAATTGGAAGAGGCTTGGGGAGTCCAAACTTCTTGTGATGAATATTTTTGTTTCTTGAACACTGTTGCCAGGATGATACATAATCCTTGATAAATTGAGTCATGCCAGACCAGTGGAAATCCCACTTGACAAGCTTGAGGGTCTTCTCTTGGCCAGGGTGTCCAGCTAGAGGAGAGTCATGCCGCTTTTGAAGTATATTGAGTTGAATTGTGGGGTCATTTGGGACCACCACCCGATCTTTGAAAAGGAGAAGTTTGGAAGAGGAATTAAGAGAATAATCTTGGACAGATTAACCTTTACCCAAATCTTCAAGGACACTTCTATATTGAGAATCTTGCCAGACTGCCTTCTGAATTGAATCAATCAAATTTGAAAATGAATTCACCTTGACTGCAAAAAACTTTGAGGCTTTAATTTCATCTTGCTTGATTATCTTCTGATAGTTCATTGGATTCTTGCTGATGAAATCCTCCCCCCTCTCTGGGTAAACGTCGTCCCGACGTGACAAGGCATCTGGAAGGGTGGCCAAGCGCCCAGGGCGGTAAGTGATTGAGAAATGGAATTCAGATAAAAATTCAGCCCAGCGGGCTTGATGGCGAGTGAGAATCTTGGACGACATGAAATATTGAAGAGATGAATGATCGGTGAGAACTTCAAAAGGGGAAGAAATTGAAAGAAGAAAAGCTCTCCAGCGCTTGAGAGCCCAGACTATGCCAAGGAGCTCCTTGTCATTAATCTCATAATTGAGCTCAGCTGGAAGAAGCCTGCGGCTATCAAATGCAATGGGATGTTTTCCTGAGTCAGAGACCTGACTCAGTACAGCACCCAAGGCATAATCTGATGCATCGGTCTCTACAATGGTGGGTAGAGAAGGATTGAAGTGAGAAAGGATTGGAGCAGTGGTGAATGCCTCTTTGAGTTGATGGAACTGTCTAAGAGCTTCCTCATTGAGGGGAAAACGGGAATCTTTCTTGAGGAAACTTGTGAGTGAACTAATTTTCTTTGAATAATTCTTGATGAAACGGCGGTAGAAATTGGCAAAGCCAAGGAATGATTGAAGAGCCTTGAGGTTTCTTGGAGGTGGCCAATTGAGAATTTGCTGGACTTTTGCTTAGTCCATCTTGAGGCCTTCAGAAGAAACAACATAACCTAAATACTCTACACTAGAAACATGGAATAGGCATTTGGACGCCTTAGCAAAGAGGTTATTGGCTCTGAGTCTGGAACGAACAGTGGACACATGAGTGACATGTTCTTCCTCAGATTTGGAAAAGACCATAATGTCATCCAAATAAACCACAACATAAACATCAAGAATATCATAAAAAATATCATTGACGAGATTTTGAAAAGAAGCAGGAGCATTGGTAAGCCCAAATGGCATGACCAAGTACTCATAACTACCATATTTGGTTCTAAAACAAGTCAAATGTTCATCACCTTCCTTGATTCTGAGCAGGTTATATGCACCACGCAAATCAATCTTGGAGAAGATAGAAGAACCATTGAAAACAGTGAGAAGCTGATTCATAGGAGGAACAGGATACTTGTTCTTCCTAGTAACAGCATTGAGTTTGCAGTAATCAACACACAAACGGAGGCCACCATCTTTCTTTTTGACAAAAAGAACAGGTGCTCCTGTAGAAGATGAGCTTGGCGGGATTAAACCTTTCTCTACATTCTCTGGAATGTAGGCCCTGAGTGTATCTGACTCTTGGTTTGATAAAGAGTAGATCACCCCAACTGGAGGTAGAGACCCCTCCAGTTTGATATGATGATCACAGGTGCGGTGAGGAGGAAGTTTCTCTGCTTTCACCTTGGAAAATACATCCAAGTATTGGTGATAAAAAGAAGGAACAACCTTCATCAGGGTTTCTATTCCTTCTGGCTCTTCCTCTTCATCCCACAACTCCTCCAGGGAGTCATGATAAGATGAAGGAGGAAGGTCCATATTCCCAAAGAAGAGATGAAGTGAAGATACAGAATTATCTTCTCCAACATCTTGAATCTCGTTGAAGACTTCATCTCTAGATGATAGTAATGACTGATGGGAATTAAGGGAAGGAATATGGACAGAAGACAGAAATGATGGTGTTCTAGAATCACCAACCAGAGCTGCACATGATTTGGCAGAAGAAACGTCATTACTAAAAGAAACTGAAGGATCATTAGAGTCCTTATGATCAGAATTAAAGGTGATCAATCCTTGCCTCCAATCAATAAACGGATTAAAATGATTAAGAAAGTCAAAGCCCAATATGAGGTCTTCTCCCTTGGGAGTATCAATGACTAAAAAGTCCCATTCAAAGCTTGGGAAGGAAGGGAGCTCAACCATATATCTAGTATGGTGAGTCACAAATAAAGAAGGAGACTCAGAGGAGTCTAAAATGATGAGGGGAATCTTCTCTGGAAGTTCTGACGTAGTCAATGAATACTTGTGAACAAACTGCTTTGCAATAAATGAGTTGGTAGCACCAGAATCAATGAGAATACTGTAAAAAACATCAGAAAGAGAAGAAAAAACAAAAAATTTAAGAGAATTCTTGACACCAGTATTCAGAATGCACAATTGTGCTCTGGATGGAAAACTCCTGAAGACCATTGAACACAACATGATCTTCTCTCAGGCTTTTCCCTGGCTGGGAAATTTGCCTGACGGTTGGGTAAGCTTGTTTTGAGGCCTTTTGAAACAGGACTCAAGACTATGCTTCCCACCACAATAGGTACAAAGACCCTCCTTGATTCTTCTTTCTTTTTCAGAATTCATGAGCTTGAAATCTTTATTCAACAAAGAAGAATGGGGCTTGTCCCTCTTCTGAAAATTCTTCTTCTTCTTATGACTTGGACTTGAAGAATTTTGAGGATGAGAAGAACTTGACTTTGAGGCTTCTGGCTTCTTCTCTTGATGATGACTCTTTTCATTTTGCCTCTCATGGTACCTGGTATCAAGCTCCAGGGTAACGTCCATTAAGTCTTGAAGAGAGTCAATTCTTGAAGGATGGGAGGCCAATTGATCCAAAATCCTGGATGGCAATCCCTTCCTGAAATGATGGATGAGAGCTTTTTCACCCCAATCCCCGATTCTTGAGACTAGACTTCTGAAATCAGCAATGTATAAGGATACATGCCCACCTTCTTTCATTCTTAAAGAATCCAATTCTGCTTCAGCTTTTCTGACTGCATTTGGGTCACCAAATAGAGTGAAGAGTTGAGATTCAAATAAAGGCCAAGAATTGAGAAGGTAATTTGAATCTTGATTGGTGAGATTGGAAAGATAAGGCCCAATCCATTTTGCAGCCCTGCCAATGAGAAATGAAGTGGCATAAAGGACCTTCTTTCTGTCTTGAGCAAGGTTTGCCGGATCATTGTGAAAAATCATTTGACAGGATTGAATGAAACTTCTAACTTTGAAGGGCTGAGTCCCGTCAAAGCATTCCGGTGCCCTCATAGATGGAGTCTTGATGCTTCAGAGGATGAAGCTGCTTGAAGATTGGCCATAATCTGAGTCATTTGCTGCATGATGGCCAATAAAGATGGTTCAGACTGATGAGAGACAGGCTGATTAGACTGGGCTAGAGTTGGCCCTCTAGTACCTTGGGATGCCTCCACCGAAGCAGGGACACCTTCAGTACCATCAGACTCTTCCTCTTCACCATCTTCACCTGGACCTTTGAAAATAGTCCTTGAAGTTCCTGGGAATCCGCCAACTACTCCTGAGAATGAACTTGATCTTCTGGGCCCTCTTCCTTCCTTCCTGGATGGTGCTGCTTCTTCCATGCGGGGTCCTCTATCTAATTGGGCCCTAAGTTGAGGAACTGACGGGGTGCCATCTAGAGGAGCTTTTGGAGTTGGAGTGAGAACAGCTTGAGCTCTGGCCTGAGATCTTGTCTGTCTTGCCGGAGGTGAATGTTGAACAGGCATGATTTCAGGAATAAAAATGAAATAAATGAATTAAAAACAAAATTTTCTTGAAGTGAAAAGAGTCAACAATCAAATCTTGAGGAAAATTAATGAATCAAAATGAAAATCTTCAAGTGCGTCAATAGATCAAAATCAAATGAAGTCTTGAAGTCAAAATCAAATCAATGTCTTGAAGTAAATCAATGAATCAAAGCCAAATGAGATCTTCAAGTCAATAAATCAATCAATCAAATCAATCAAAATCAAAATCTTGCAAAAATCAATCAGTCAAATGAAAGCTTGAAGAAGAATCAATTTATGTCAAAAATTCTTGATGTGAAAAGATCAGCAAAATCAATGAAATCTTCAGGTCAATCAATTTTCTTGAGGTCAATATCAAATATGTCAAATCAATCAATCAATCAAAATCAAGTGAATTATTCTTTAAAAACCAAAATCCTTGAAGAATGAATCAATTATGAATCTTGATGTGAATAACGTGTATGAATATCTTGATGAAAAATTTGAAAATCAAAGAAAATCAAGATGACGCCTGAATTATGAATGAAATGGAAATTGATGATTTGAAAAAGATTTTAAAAGAATAACAAAAATAAGAATGGGTAAGCTTTCAATTTTCAAAATGAAGAATGAGTGAAGGAAAATTGAGAGGTGACAATGAATCATTAAGTTCATAAGCGTAAAAGAATCATAATTTCGATGAAATGAGTGAATGAAATTATAAAGAAAGAATGAACAGAATGAAAAAGAAATTATGAGTTAATTAACATAATGTCACAGGGGCTCTTGGACAGAAATACAAGAGTGGCCTGGCACTCAGCAATCAGGGAACTCACTTGGAAGACTCCAAAGGGATAAAGAACAAAAATAATAAGAATGAATTCCTCTAAAAGATATGCAGGTACAAGATGAGATGCAAAAGAGGAAAGGGAAGCCAAATGGCCAAAGAGCCAACCAAGTAAGTCCTTAATCACTGTTTCAACCTGCCAAAAATGAATAATGGAATTAGTAAGGATATGACCACCAAATATCCATTGACAGGCGAAGAAAGAGAAAGAGAAAAAGTGCTAAATGACTGACTTAATAATATCAGTATTTGCTTAACTAAAATGAAAAGAAAATAAAGATAAAATAAAACCAAGGTATATTAATTAACTGGGGAAAAACCCCCCTGGGTGGAAAGGGTAGCCAGTATATGTGAAAAGTTGGGAGCTTGAGTTCTTCAGGCTGAAAACTGATCTGTATTGATCCTTGAGGCTGTATTGATTGTTTTGGGAATTGATACAGCTGGCTAATATTGAAATTGAATTGGGTTGAATGAACTTCCCATGCTTGAAAGTGAAATACAGTTCTTGATGGATCCAGACTGTATTGAAATGAATGTGGTTGCCAAGATGGATTGAGTGGAGCTTTGACACTTGACAACTTCTTCTGGCACTTCCTCTTGAATACATTTTTGAGAATGAATTGACAGTATTCCCTTGGAAGGAATACTTGGAGTGAGAATAACCAATGACTGCTTGATGGCGTCATTGGTCTTTGACGCTGAAACACTCGCTCTTGAGCCTTGATGATTCCTCTGAATGATTGGGTGCCTTGATGATGTGATGAGATGTTGGAATGTTGAAATGACCATTTGATATTTCCACCATTGAATTGCTATTGAAAAAAGATGCACAATGATATATAACATCATTTATGGCATATTGGTTGATTGGCAAGAAGATTACATCCAAAGGTCTTGAGATGGAAAGGCAGAGGGGAAAGGATGGATGTGATGGCTTCAGAGCTTGGAAAGGTGTTTCTGGGCCCTTTGGGGTTTTTGGCCACTTTTGGGTTCTGAGCCAAAAACTGGCCCAAAAGGCGGAAAAGTGTCTTTTGGACACTTTGCGTCAAAGTGCGCAAAAGTGCGCAAATGCACAAAATGCGCAAAAGTGCGCAAATGCGCATTATGGGCCCAAATGGCCAAAAACAGCCATTTGGGCCATTTCCCCTGGTTTTGAGGGAAATGACCAGAAATACCCATTTGGGCATAAATTGCCGCTATGGGTTCTGGATTGAGGTGAAGGGCCATGAAGGCCCCAAAAACACAAATGGCCATGAATGTTCCATAAGGTGATGATGTGTCCATATTGGCCACTGGTGATGGATATGTCCAATTGGCCATAAAAGAACTATGGCTTGATATGCCATATGGGGATCCAAGGAGGTGAATTGCCATGGTTGTGACAGAAAAATAAGCTAAAACAAGCCCTTTTTTGGTCCAAAACAGGATTCAATTATACCATAATTGGCTTTTCTGTTGTAAGAGTGTTTTTCACTACTGAAAAGAGCAAATTTTACTATTGGAGTAAGCAAATTAGTGAGTATAAAAGAATGTCTTCTTTGCCCCACTTTTCTCTTCATGGTAGAATCTTTTCCTTCTATAGTTAGCTTAAACACTGTTAAAACAATCAATAAAAGACTCCAATCACCATGTTTTAATCATTTTAAGCCTTGTAACCACGTAAAAAAAACCTTATACTCATTTTCACCCTTGAATCACCACAAAAGTGAATTAAAGGATTGTTCATCACTGTGAAATTTGTCACTTTGTTTCCAATTTCACTCTGGTAACTTTTGGGCATTTTTATCTTTAATTTTATTTTCATAGAATCTGTTTTTTTATTAATTTTCTGCTGTTTTTGTATCAATTTTCTGCTGTTTTTTTCTGAATTAATTCCAACAGAAATTACTTTTTTAGCCATTAATATCTCTTGTAGAGTTTTTTTGGACAAATTTTTATTGTGGTTAAAACAATAAATCTTTATATAATTATTGTTTTATACTAACAAAGTTAAAAAAAATAATTTGGTTTGTTTTATTTTAAAACTCCTAAAATTTACTATTTTCAATTAAATTTTATCTTATACAAATTTTGAGGACAGGAAAAGTACTTGATTTTTAATTGGAGTTTCATATGCACACCTTAAACACTTACTAACCTAAATTTACAAAATAAAATATAAAAATATGGTTAAATTCAATGAGATAAACTATATAAAGCAACAGCTTCATGTGGAAGATTTTATAATTCATTAATTTCAAAAAAAAATCTTTATAAGAATCCAATAAAATGGAAGAACTTTGACACTTATTAATGAAATAAGTGTCATGATTTAAATTAAAGTGAGAATTAAATTATGGTTAATTTTCCATAAATTTAAAATACTAATTGAAATTATTTCTATAAATGCATTTTTCATTCTCAGAATAATTTTCACAATGACTGAAATGTACCAATTTTTGAACATAATTTCCTTTTTTTGTTTTTTAAAACCACTGATTTAATAAAAAATAAATTCTTTATCATAGCCACTATGCACTGAGCCCAGTAATACTTTTTGATAACTACAACAATACTTTCCAAAATTATTATATAGTGTATCTTCTTGTATTGTGCCTTGATTCCAGCTATTCAAAAAAAATCCCTCATTATTATTTAAAAGATTTACATGAAACTGTTAGTTTACCTGTATGTAGAGGAACTTTTTCTTGCAGAAACAGAAGATGTCAAAATATATTTTTCAAATTTCCAAAAGCCTTCTCCAATAAAGCTCCAATATATATGTAATTTAATTTTGATTTAATCATAATTAAAATTAAAAATCAATTACCTTGTAGATTAATGAATTTTATTGCATCACACTTAATATTAATCTTGGTTATTTGTTGATCATATGATAATTGGAAACATTGATTAATATCCCAAATTACCAATGATTTAGCAATATGAAGGGAATTGGGCCACTCCATTGATGTGAACTTGGCCAATCTGTTATTTAATAAACACTTGACTATCATGAACTGAGGTGGTTAGTCCACCATACAGCTTCATGTATCAATTAGATAAGATAGTAAAAAATTTTAAATATAAAAAGATTTACCCACATTGAAAAAATTCCAATGAACATCAATGATACATTGAAATACAATCAAATGACATACCTTCCAATTCACAAAAGCATTCCATTGATCATTTTGTGGTAGGATCCATCAATTTCACCAGTTATTTGGTTTTATTCTTGTCTTTTTCTTAAAATTTCATTTATTGTAGAACATTTCTCTATATTATCTGCAGTAGGGAAGCTACATTAAATTTTAAAAATTGGGAATATAAAATTTAAAAAAATAAATAACTAAGATAGAAAACTTACATGATTTTCAAATCATGAAATGCAACCAAAATTTCTTGAAACACTGGCTGTGAGGCTTTTAAAATGTTAAATAGATTCCTCACCATCTCATAAGAGATCCCATGACCCATGTTATACAACATTACGCCTACCTTTTCTTCAATAGTTAAACCCTACATATTTTGTTGAAAAGAGTTGGGTATATAGTTCATTAATAAAAAAATTAAACAAAATAAGTTCAATGAAACAATTTTCATTTTATAAATCTTCTTTGTCCCAAAGATTACAATGCCTTCCTCATCTTATAGCATTTTTGTGACAATACCTCATTTTTTTGTACCATTTCAGATGAAATTACAAGGCCACTTCCAAGCTTGTCATTATATATATAATATGAAGATTATCCATTGTGAATGTTGAAAAAAAAACACCAAAAAAACAAAAAAAAATTAAAAATGGAGAATTCTAATGTCGTTTTGGCATGGTTATTAAAAAACTGAAAATAAATTTGCCAGAGTAGATTATAAACATTAAATGAAATTGAAATAATTTTTGATTTTTTTGACTTTATTTTTAATTAATAATAGTTGTGTGTTTTTTGGAAATCAATTGCAAAATTCATTTCAAAACTCAAACATAAATGGTGCCTTAAGCATTTGTTGAAAGGTGATATGAAGTGCAATTACATTCTTAGTGACCTATCTGTTCTCTTAGCCCCTTATTTTCGAAAGGTAAGCCACAAGTTCTATTTTGTCAGGTTTTTGAGGAGGCCATTTATGTTTGATCAATCATAAATCCAATAATCATAAAAATTGAGGTTGAGGATGCCTTTGTAAATTTTGGGAAGATTGAAGAGATTAATTTTCAGATACAAATTTTATGATTCCCTGGCATCTTGTGAAATTTTGTCATCTCTCCCCCTGTGTATGCCTATAGACATCTAAAGAATCATGTAAGCCCTTGGGTTTAGCAGACCTTCTCAAGTGGCCATTGTCATAGCCTTTCTCCACAAATGGTAGTAAGTGACTTTCAAACATTGCTCGCGGCCTACATGAAAGACTGTAATCTTTGTGTTACTACTGGGATGACCAAAATATCATATTAGTCCTCTGCGCTCAGCAGCAACCCCAGAAAATTGCCGTGGGGCTTTATTTTAAACAACAGGACTATGAGTTTTGATCATTCACAAGTGCTGGTGAGTTGGAGGCATGTTTATAACAGTATTTAACGTTTGACAGCCTCAAATTTTTAGTTAATGGCTACAATTGCTTTTCATTCAACGCTATCCTGAATTTCCAGTTTCCAATTTATTGCAAGAGTTGATAAACCAAACCTGATTTGATTTGGTAAATTGGGGCTAGGGCTCAACACATCCTCCAGTACGTAATTAAGTGTTATACCAACCGCACGCGACAAAGAGAATATTGATTTTGAAACTGATAGAGATGAAGAAAACCAGATGCCCCATGGTTGATTAAAATAAATTTCAAGACGTCAAAAAGCAGCGTAAACATAAACCTCGAGCCTTGATGTTTACTTGATGTATACCCTCATAAAACCCTGAGTACTTTGTTGCTTTCAGTTGAGTTTAAAAAAACCCTGACCTATGAGGTACATTTTGTCAATGCAAATCAGCAAGGTCACTTTTTAGATGAAGCCAGTTGTAGGCTTGTGAGAGAACAATAAACAAAAATGAAAAATGACCTTGTTGTGTTTTGAAGCGGTTTAGCATAAAAAATTATATGAATGAAAAGTATTGGAAGACTTATTCATTAGAGCAAGAATCAATACACTTTTCTAGGATAGGAAAGGTCACTCCGGCCAAAATTTGATCGATGCCCATCTGCATAAGTTCATCTAACTGATTTTGATCCTTGACCAGTATCATTCCTGCACCAACCCCTAAGCTATTGATAGAGATTTTGCTTGATCCAAAATTTTCTTGTGACCTGGGGACTAGCAGCATATAACTGTGAGTCATTACAAAATTGTAAGACAATTCCCGCAAGACGCTGGTATCTTTGTTGGACATGTGACGTAAATGAAGAATCATTAGGTCAAGTAAGGTCATAAATCGACGACCTAACTCCATCTCCATGGAATCACTGGAGGCCGATTTCGAGGAGAGTCGAGACTTGGGAAGAAGAACAGCGAAATGAGTGAAAGACAAGCTAGGAAAGCTAAAAGCGTCATCTGGCTCCACAAAAACAAAATGAGAATGAATTATGATGGAAAAAAGCAACATGTAAAAAGTACTATCTAACCTTCTCTTTCTGGCGAACAACTTGTGATCAAATCCCCAAATGGATTTTGGCTTTTCTCAACTGGCAAAAATTGGAAACTGATCTTCTAAATTAACCGGAGAAACCTTCATTTGAAGAGCTCCAATCAAAATTCAAACGCACTGTTTATGAGGCTGACTGTTCAACAGCAACGGAAGATAAAGTAGCCACGACACGAGGCAAGATATTAGAAATCAATATGAAACAGGTTGAATATTATAGTTAATTCAAGACGTCTCACGAAGCACCGCTCTCTGGACCACAATTGTAGAAGGCGATCCAATCATTCTCCGGTTCAGTTGCGTACGCCTGTTTAAGGATGGCATCAAGGGCGAAGAGATCCATGGGGCTAGGAGGAAGCATCTGTGACTGAAACGCTAAGATCCAATGTCGTAAGTGAAGCTTCCATAACAAAAGGAATACTAACCAAAGCTTTTAAATTCACCCTTGGTAACCAAAAGAAAATGGCGTGGCACTACACAATACTTGTTAAGCAAAACTGCGTAGGACTCATCCTCATCTTTGGATAAACTTTCGTCAATCGCCCAGTCACAAACAAACAGTTCTCGAACATAAGGTGGCGCAAAAGGGTCGCGGCACTTTTGATCTTGGGGACGAGTCGGTTTTGTGGCTAAAGAAGGAGCGTATCTGACTTGAAACTTGGTGGCATTCAGGCAGCGAGCGAATAGGAAATGACACCGGAGAAAACGAAAAGCTTGGTCGTATCAGCTTGTTTGAGCATCCGCCAGACAAGGGATCTATTGAGCTCATCCAAGGCGGAGACCGAAACACTTACTTTTTGACCTGAAGCTGAAGTGAGACTTCTTTGCTCCGAGTTGATGAAAAGCAACGCCTGAGCTTTAAGTGCATCATCAAATTTAGATTTCAACAGATTTATGAAGTTGACGGCCATGACGATGCACTAATTTTGCTAAAAATTTCCACGATCTTGCACAACCACGTCGTGGGCGTCTCCGTCTTCTCGTCGAAATCATTTGAGACGGCTGTCACAGCCTCATAGGGCTAGCTGTCACAAGTTGTCACTTTTCCATGCCCTCGAGGAGTCAGGCAGGCCTGGCTAAGACCAAACAAGGCTGGAGGATAGCCATTGCCGCTGAGTCAAACCCAGACAGAAACCAGTACTTGCCAAACCAAGCGAATAAAATGAAGTCATTGGAAGATAAGATGAATCATAATCTTTGGACAGGAGGTAAAAAGGGTATTAAAAGCTTTGATACATTGCATAAAAGTAAAACTCAATCTAGAAAAATCACCATAGAGTACAATATGATCTAGGAAGTTACAACCCACTAGGAATAAGCTTTGGGACTCTTTCGGTCTAAAAGAAAACGCAAAATGATGAGTGATTGGTGAGCTCCAAGATAAAAGTGATGAACACGTCGAAAGGTAGACTTGTAGTAATTTGGTATTGTAGAGTTCACAGGCTTAAATTAAAAGTCTTAATTGATGGACAATATATGGAAAACGTGAGGCGGAGAAAACAGCATGAATGTCGCAGGGAGCATGTTAGCTCAAAACATCAATTTTTTTCTTAGCGTCCTTTAGCTTTCGAGATGCTGAATCCAGATCGCTATTCAGTTCATCCAAAACTTCGTTTTGTTCAGCTAATTCTTGATTAATCATCATGCCAATCTGTTTCTGACGCAACAAAATTTGTGTGAGTGCTTTGAGTTTTGCCTCTTGATTCGTTCCAATCACTTCATGGAGCTGATGATCAACCAACTGTCGATTATCAAGTTGTCTGGTCTCGTTAGTTTCTTCAACGGGCACGTCTTGATTTTGCAAGCTAGCAGAACCAAGTACCCTGGTAGTGGGGCGTGTGTTTCCAAGCAATTCAGCCCGATTTCGGGCATGAGCGTCAGAGAATTGGACTCCATGCGCAAGCCGCATTCCTGCGTTGATTTGGGGCAAGATAGTTAATTTTCCCAACCGCTCACAATCATCTTGTAGACTGGAGACTAGGCTGAGTCTTCTTGAGATTTCGCCTTCTGTTAAGACTGTAGCTTCCTTTGATGCAGGTTTGGAGAATTGCTCTAGACTGTTGGCTAGACCACCCAATCGAGTGTTTAGCGTTGCGAGGGTGCGTTTAACATCAAGACTGATGCGGTTGATATGGGCAAGAGTAGATGAGGTGGAATCAGGAGTTTGGTTTTGAAGAATTTCATCACGCCGGGAGAGCATATCGCGAAGTTCCCGTACGCTAGCTCGAATCTCATTGTGTTCGATGAGCCAACTTTGAGATGTGAAGGGGTTATCTGGGAGTTGAGTTGAGCTGTTTTTCTTGCTTGGTGATGAGCAGCTGAGATCAACAGTCTGAAGCTCTAAAAACTCGACCACGGCACGGCAGCGGCCGGTCTGATTTTTGAGCTCCTTATGAACCAGAATAGTCTTTATCCATCTTTCAAGCGCGGCTTGTCTCTCGGCAACTTTGGCAGGTTGCGTAAGCAAGTTATTCGCACCAGTAAGGTAGCTTATGAGGCCGGTTGATTTGGGCGGTAAAGGAGGAAGCCATCGACGACTAGTCTCTGGACCAAGCTCTGCTTTGAGATCATTGTATAAGCATTCAAACTCTGAGTAGCGCCGTCTGATTTCGTAAGACTTGAATTTGGTGCCAATCTCTATAGTATACTATCCAAGGAAAAAATGGATTCTGAGGTTGATGAGTGCTACGGAGACGTAAGAAGGCCATACCTTACCTGAATATAGGGCTTTGAAGACTTTTGATCCGGCTTTATGACTTGAAATGATCTGATTGAAATTGATTGAACTTCCATTTGAGGGATTTCGAAAAGTAATAATTGGTAGAAGAGAGCCAGGGCGGATGACCTTCAAGGAGTGGGCTTTATTTTTACCTCACACGCAGTTGGTGTGTCCGCAGCGGGAAATTCCGCACTTCAAATTACTTATGACACATTCAAGCCAAGCAACTTAATAATCTCCAATAAATGGCTAATTTGTCAAATATTCATCTTTTTTTTATTTTAAAAAAATCTAGCTCAAAATATAAATTCCAGAGATGAAACTTGAAATGAGCTAACTAGTTTATGTACTATGATTTTGCTTAAACAATTCATTAATAAAAAGCTGTATATAAATATACAATAATTAAAAAAAATTCTAGGACAATATTTTATTGATAGAATTTGTCATAGGGGCTCTTGCGGAAAACAAGAGTGGCCTGGAAACTCAGTAATCAGGGAACTCACTTGGAAGACTCCAAAGGAATAAAGAAATAAAATGAAAGAATAAATTTCCCTAAGAAGATATGCCAGTACAAGATGAGATGCAATAAAAGAAAGAAGCCAAATGGCACAAGAGCCAGCTAGTAAGTCCTTCATCACTTTTTCAACCTGCCAGAAAGAGTAATGAAATTAGTAAGGATATGACCACCAATATCCACTGACAGGCAAAGAAAGAGAAGGTGCTAAATGACTGACTTAATAATATCAGTATTCACTTAGCAAATGAAAGAGAAATAAAGATAATAAAAAATCAAAGTATAAAAAATAACTGGTGGAAAAAAAACCCAGGGTTGAAAAAGGGCTGGTATATGTAAAAAGTTGAGAGCTTGAGTTCTTCAGGCTGAAAACTGATCTGTATTGAACCTTGAGGCTTTATTGACTGTTTTGGAAAGAATACAGCTTGCCATAATTGAGAATGAACTGAGTTGAATGATCTTCCCAGTGACTGAAAATGAAATACAGGCCTCCATGGAGAGTGACTGTATTGAGATGTTTTTGTTTCCAAGGTGGATTGTTGGAGCATTGACACTTGACAACTTGATTTGGAACTAACTTTTCAATTACCCCTTGAGAATGAACTACCAGTATTCCCTTGGGGGAATACTGTAAATATGAAAATGTCCAATGATGCCTTGATGGTGTAATTGGTCTTTTGAGAATAAAACACTTTCACTTGAGCCTTGATGAATCCTCTGGATGACATAATGAGATGTTGGAATTATTAGATAACCTTCTGATAATGGCACCATGGGATTTCTGGTGAAAAAATATTGATAATGATGTATAACACCATTTATGGCACTTTTGGTTATTGAAAGGAAAAAGTCACCAAATGTCTTTGAAAAAGATGGCAAGGGGACTTATGATGAAAGCTGGAGTTTGAGTGGCTGCAGGCCTGGCAATGGTGTTTTGGCCAAAACAAGCCTGAAGGGCTTTAAAACTGTATTTTTGCAAAGTGTTCAAAATGTGCAAAACTTGCATTTAAGCCCCAAATGGCCTCATAGAGCCATTTGGCATATTTCCCATAGTACAAGGGAAAATTCCCCATTATGGATAAATGCACCAAAAGGTGCAAAATGCAGAAAACTGTATTTAAAGCTGCAAAAGAATACTCCAGGCTTTTGGGATATATTTCCCCTGTTGACTGGGAAATGCCCAAAAGTGCCCAGAGGCAGAAAATGGCCAAATATTTTCTGATAAAGTTGAAGGGGACAAGTTGGCCCAAGCTGATTAAATGGCCATAAAGGGCCATAAAAGTGAAAATGGAAAATCTGGCCAAAGATTGATGGATATGGCCGAATTGCCATAGAATGGATATGGCATTGATATGCCATAGAAGGGTCCAAGGGGGTATTTATACATGGTTGTGACAGTACTTCCTACCTTGAATGGTGAGCTCATGAGCACCAAAAAATGGTAGAGCCTGTTGTGGATAATTGGAAAGGGTTTTGAGGTAGGGATGAAAGAGGAGTAATTAAGAGAAAAAATTGAAATTTATATTAAAATTTTGGCATATGATGTGGGGCTTTCTTGATCTTCTTCTGAATTTGGCTTCATGATTTATGGTGAATTTTTTGTGAAATGAGTGTGCTTTAAGAAATGAAATATAATTAAAATGAATGAAATGAAATGGAAAATAAAAAATTAAAATTAGAAAAGATGATTTGAGCAGGCTTAAATCTTCATCATGAAATTGATACTTGTATTGGAATTGGCCAAGGCACCTGAAAGACAAAATTGATTCCAGGTGCTCACAGAGTGGCCAAGTTGATTTTTTGAAATATTGTAGACCCCTCAGGGAAGTGCAGACCAGGAGAGGAACTTACTTTTGGTAATTAACACTCCCGCAAGTGCTATAAAAGGAAATTAAACTTTCTGAAGGAAGGTATTGAAAGTATAAATAATTGGAAAGGAATGATCCATTTTACCAAGCAAAAATGGCTGCAAAGATTTGAATTGATGTAAAAACCTTGACCAGAGTCCTATGTCAAGAAAATTGAAAACTGCTCACAGAATGGCCAAGGTGATTCTTGCAAAAAAGGGTAGAATACCTCTAAAGGTGAGTACCAGAAGTAATAATTATGTTTGGTAATTCCTCTCCCCACCAAGCACCATAAAAGATAAAGCTCTTGAAGGATTTGGTCCTGGCTTGTCAGGGTACAAATAATGAAAATCTTTGACAAGTTCAGGGCAATTATTTGGGTTTTCAGATGGTTCCCAAGTGGATCTTTGTAAGGTTTGACTATGAAACAATAAGTAAAAATTACTAATTTATTACTTATTGTACTCTGAATGTCCTTATGAATTGAATAAATAAGATTAAAAATATAATAATAATGAATAATTATTATTATTATGGCATAAAATAATTATATTATTAAATAAATATAATAATATAATTTATATTATGAAAATATAATATAATAAATAAATATATTAATATAAGATAATTAATATATTTAAAAAGCTCTTTATTATTGTTACCAACAAATAATAAAGGTGTAAAAAATTGCTTTTTATTAATAAGAAACAATTAATAACTATAATATTACTAATATTAAAGTTATGAATTAATATAAATACTATTTATATTAATTAAAGAATTATTAAGAGAGTAATAATAGAGAAATTATTATAATAAGAGAAAATAACCTACTTTTAACACTTAATATAATAATTTTGAAATATTTTACACCAAAAAATATAAATACAACTTTTTCAAATTGTATTTACAATAAAAATAAAGAAAATTACAAATTATTCTGGATTTTTACGTGGAAATGAGTTTTTAGAGAGATTTTTAACAAAAACAATTAAATAAATGATTTAATCACATCAAAATAGATGATTATAACAAGGTGGTCTTTGGTCTTTAATAATATAATAGTTTTATATATAAAGAATAAAGAAATTACCTTTGATTTAATTGATTTAATGTTTTTGATGCGTCTGAGGGGAAAATAGAGTAAAAAGAGCTCTATTTATAGTAAATACCTCCCTCCTAGAGTCCAAAAGGCTTCTAGTAGACGTGTACTGATCATATCCACTGGAATTGATCAATATTTTAAGGCTTGGAGATGATTACATCATTATCAAACCATATTACATCATTATTACACCATTATTTAGAGTTATCACTATAACTCTAAAGTTGATGACATCAGAGGCTTGGCAGAACCCCAAATTTCGTGGATTCTATTAGTTTTAATCATAAACCAATAGTATTCACCAATTTTATCACTCTTAAGACTGTTAAACTTAAATTAGGGTTACTGTGAGTGATCATAACTGCTCAAATTAAGCTCAAACTTTGATTCTCAATACCTTTTAAGATTTACACGCTACAGCAATTCAGAGAGTGAATTCTGGTAGCCTGGCATAACCTTATTATGCTGCCAAGAGCTTTTCATTACATCATCAAAACTCTAATTTTGATGATTTTTCTTGTAACTCATCTTTTCTGTCGAAATTCAATATTTTAAACTTCAAACCTTGATTTCAGGGGGTTATACCCTGAATTTAATAATAAAAATTACATCATTCTTCACGAATGAACTAGTAGAATTCAACTGTATACTTTTTTATAAGTTTGGACCACTTTCACAACAAAGTGGTCAACAGCTCTGTTGATTTTTATCAATATTTGATCATAGGTTTTAACCTTGTTTATAATTTGTAAAATAAAGTTCATATCTGTTTTCCTACAGTAATTACGTGGTAACTTTATTTTTGGTTCATCATTCTATCATGTATAGTTTAGGAGATATTAGCTATGATCCTTGAATATATGCGTTGACCAAAAAAGTGCATATATTCAGGTTAATTCCTTAAGTATTGACTTTGGAAATTAGCTTATTAATTGTTTTATGTGTGGACTTTCGTGGGGAATCCACTGGTACAGTTTATTTCACATGTTGTTTCATTATTTCCTGAGATAAATAAGGTTTTCTGGTTTTTATAAGGTATTATACCTTATAATTCATTAAATATTGACTTTACAGATATACCATAAAAATGGTATATGTGTATTTTTCCATGAGGAATCCAATGGTATAATTTATTTTACATGTTGATTCATTGGTCTTTAAGTTAAACCAATTTTTGTACCAATTTATGGTATTTTTTGTATATTTAAGTAATTATTTTTAATGTATAATTATTCTAAGTAATTTTAATATAATTATATTAAAGGTATAATTATTCTTGGTCTTTTTTTGTGACCTTATTGGGTATGTGGTCATATCTCAAAGGCTCACATTCCCTACCACCAAAAAAGATTGTACCACAATCTGATATGTGTGATTAGGGTATCATCCACTGTCCTACCTCTTCATTAGACTTTTATCAGTCTTGAAGCTCAATAATGCTTGATTTTGTTATTCTTTAGGTTTTCTTTCATGTCTAAACCTTCTTAGTAGTTTATCAGCATTTGTTATATCTTTCTCAAGTAGCCATTCATCTTCTTGAGTTGAATTTCTATACCTTACAAGGTATTCCCTTTCTTTTTTGTTTCTTGTCCTTCTTTCTTTAAGGACTTTTACTATTTTATTTTCCTCTCCTTCTTCCAAGGGGGGAATCTCAAGTGGGGGTTTATTTCTTAGTGGAAATAACTCCTTGTCGCTTGAACTGTAAGGTTTTATCAGACTTACAGGGAAAGTTGGGTGTTTGTTCATTAATTCACCTGTGAGTTCTAATTGCACAGCATTTGTAAGGTGTGGATATGAAACTTTGATAAAAAATCAAGTACTTTTCCTGTCCTCAAAATTTGTATAAGGTAAAATTCAATTAAAAATAGTAAGAAATATTATTTTTAAGACAAAACACGCCAATTTTATTGTTTATAACTTTATTAGTATAAAACAATAATATTATAAAAATTTATTGTTTTACCAACAATAAAAATTTATCCAAAAAATACTCTACAAGAGATATTTTAAGGCTACAAAAGAAATTTCTTCAAGAGCAATTTCAATTGGAATTAATTGAGCAAAGAACTGCAAGCAATTAATTAAAGAACAGAGTCTTTAAAAAGAATATTAAAGAGAAAACACGCCCAAAAGTGACCAGAGTGAATTTGGAAACAAAGTGACAAAGTTAACAGTGATGAAAGATGCTTTAATTCACTTATGGGGTGGTTCAGGGGTAAAAATGATTATAAGAGTTACAAACAGTGATTATAATGATTTTTTTTCACGTGGTTAAAAAGTTAAAAATGATTTAAAAAGGGTGGTTGGAATCTTTTATTGATTGGTTTAACAGTTTTAAACTAATTAATAAAAGGAAAAGATTCTAACATGAAGAGAAAAGTGGGACAAAGGAGACATTCTTTTATAGCCATCAATTCTCTTACTCCAAAAGTAAAATTTACTCTTGTCAGTCGTGAAAAACAGTCTGACAACAGAAAAGCCAATTATGGCATCATTGAACCTTGGTTTAGACCAAAAAAGGGCTGGTTTAAGCCATTTTTAGCCATTTTTAGCCATTTTAGACCCTTAAATCAGCCATTACTATAGCAATACCAGGCCTAGAGCCTTCAAAACACGTCAGAATGTGTGTCAGAGGCGTAGAAACCAGTTAAAACTGTTTTTATTATGATTGTTTTATCTTAAGGGTAGTTTTACCCTCTTGGCAACAGCTAAAACTACCCCAGTTGGTATCAAAACCTCATCATCAATTGAGTTCACAGACCCTGTAACTCAATTCCAGGCCAAAAGTGATGAACTTTTGCGTGAATTTTGACATCTCACGCCTGTCAGCAAGGAATTTGGGGGTCTAGCTCCCCCTTAGAGCTGGAGTTCCTTTTCCCCCCCAAATTTAATCTTTCCAATTTATTTTTCCTTTAATTCCTCATCATGTATTATACTTATAATTTATATATGTGATTCAATTCAATTGTACAGTACAATACAGTAATAATTGATACCTCATATGTAAATCAAAGTTCACTTATGTAATACACGCGCACATTTTGACATTTCAATTGAATTCAATTGAAAATACTTCAATTCCTCATAACTTCTAAACTAAACACAACACCTCAATTTTAACACAAAAATTGATGGTTAACACCACATGTGGTGTGAATTAAATTAAGGTTTTGAGGATTTTCAACTTTTGTATTGAAAATACTAAAAACTTAATTTAAGCTTATTTAGAGTTGAGTTACAAGAATTTCACTCAGAGGTGACCCCACCTGATTTTTTATGAGGAATCCAATGGTGAAATAAATTTTATGTGTTTATTTATTGGATAAAAAGTTATGATAATTTTTATATAACTTTTTTCCAAATTTATTTATTTTTTCACAATTTTGTTAAAATTTTATTTTTACTTAATTTTTTCAAGTATAAAAGTAATTTTATACTTACAAAATTTAATGTATTTTTTATTTTTAAATTGTAATTAATTTTTTATTTTTAATATAATTTTATATTTATATTTTGATTTTTATTTTAATAATATAAATAAATTTATTTTATTTATATTAATATGTTATTTTTTATATTTGTGGTCTTTTGGGTATATGAAATTACCTCTAAGGCTCACAGCATTGGGTCCATGAAGTGCTCTTATCATAAATGGTCCTGCAAAGGAATCTTTCAATTTCTTTGGGCCTTTTATGTTATTGAAATTAAGGGTTGATACTAAGACCAAGTCTCCTATTTTGAAATCAGGTGGCTTATGACTTTTATCCCATTATTCTTTTGCATATTTAAAAGAGTCTTGCATACATCTGTTTGCATGGTGTCTTCCCTTGTCAAGCATTATCTTGAAGCTGCTTGCTGTTGGATGTATATCCACTAAGTCCTTTTTGAGGGTATCATAAGGAAGTCTTGGATTACAACCTTTCTCTAGAATTGCTGGTGTTTTGCCAGTAGAAGAATGGATTGATGTCTTATATGCCAGTTCAAGTGCTGGTATTAGTGTACACCAATCATGGGTAAAACCATCAGAATCTTTGAATTCTAGCCCATAAGCACACAATCTTCTGATCATATCCTCCAGGGTTTGTATCATTCTTTCTGCTAAACCATCAGTTTGAGGATGATAAGCTGTTGAGAATGATACCTTTGTCCCAAAAAAGTTATGGAGATTTGTCCATAGTGCTGAAGTAAACTTTGGGTCTCTGTCACTTATAATATTTTGGAATAAGCCTGTGTGGCTAATGACTTTATTCCATATCATTATGACTGTATCCATAGCTGTGTCATCTTTATGACATGGTAAGAACATGGGAGTTTTGCTGTATCTGTCAACTAACACTAGGCATGCATTATAACTCCTGTCTCCTCCTGGAGGTAAAGCTGTTACCCAATCCATATGAACTATTTCCCATGGGGATTTTGGTTCTTGGATTTGGATCATCATTCCAAATTTCTTTCCTGTGGCTCTGTTGGCTTTTTGACATCTGTCACAGGTTTGGCAGTACTCTGCAACATCTTTCTTCCAATTTGGCCACCAAGAGCAGGTTTTCACCCTCTCTAGTGTCCTATCTTCTGAGAGATGTCCAGATGCAACACTATCATGACACTCATGTAGAATAGTGCTTATTAGTGTTCTGTCTGTTAAGGCCATAACACATGTGTGTTTTGTTCTATGGTAAAGGATTCCATCAAGGAGGTGGAATCTTCCTTCATCATATGCCTTTTTCCATATTTCATCTAGTTTTGATGAAAGTGATGGATCTTTGCAGTCTTTCATTAGAAGTTGGCTTAGGATATGGCAATTTTTGTCTGTCTTATAGCTTTCTTTAACTTGGTTGAAGAATTCTGTGCCAATTTCTGTAACACATATTCCTTCTATATGGTGCTCTTCTTGTGGTACCCATGCTGAATTGTCAGGGGTATTTGCTAGAGCCCATCTGCTGAGACCATCTGCATTTTTATGAATATTTCCAGATTTATGAACAATAGTCATATTTCCTCTATATTCTTGGATAGAAATTTGCCATCTCAGCATATGTCTATTTGGAGTCTTCATATTTAATAGTGATTTCACAGCATTACAGTCTGAGATTACATCAAATACTGTGCCATCCAAATAATAATGCAGTTTTTCCAAAGCCCACACTAGGCATAAGCATTCCATTTGGCTTGCTCCATACCTTGCTTTTGTTGGCTTTATTTGCCTTGAAATGAAACAAATTGGTCCTTCCACTGGTTTATCATTGATAATTTGTGTTTGGTGAAGTGCAGCACCTAATCCTTCTCCACAAGCATCAATGTACAGTTTGAAGGGTAGTTTCCAATCTGGCATTAGAAGAAATGGGGCATTTGTTAAGGAATTTTTCAATTCTTCATATGCCTTGACTCTTTCTTCTGTCATCTCATAGACTGTTTGTTGGTCACATAGCTTATACAAGGATTTAGCAATCTTTGCAAAGTCCTTTAAATGCTGTCTATAGTAACCAGCAAATCCTAGAAATGATTGCATTTCTTTTTTGGTTTGAGGCATTGGTTTAAGTAGTACTGCTGCTACTTTATTTTTGTCTATGCCTAGACTAAGTCCAGATACCACATGTCCTAGTGCTTTTAATTCACTATATGCAAAATGACACTTTTTCAAGGAAATCTTCATATTCACTTGGACTATTTTCTGTAGTACCCTTTCTAGTCTTGTAAGGTGATTTTCCCAAGTTTCTGAGCAAACTATAATATCATCAATATAGATAATTAACCATCCTTCTGATAATTCTTCAGGAAATATGGTATTCATCATTCTTTGATAATGGGAAGGTGCATTTTTTATCCCAAATGGCGTTCTTAAGTATTCAAAAATTCCACAATGGACTATTATTCTTAGTAGTTTCTTGGCATTTTCTGTTAAGACATTTTGATGAAAACCCTTAAGAGCATCCATAGCTGTGATGAACTTAGCTTGTGACAATTGGGTCAATGTCTCATGGATTCTGGGTATTGGATATCTGTCTGGAATGGTATAGGTATTCAGGGCTCTGAAGTCTCCTACCATCCTTGATTTTCCATTATGCCAAGTTATAATGACAGGTGTAGTAACTTCTACTTGTTCATTATGTCCAACCTTTCTTAATACTCCAAGGTCCATTAATTCTTTAATGTGCACCTCTAAGGCTTCTCTAGCTCTTGGACTGGCTGGATAAGCAGGTCTTCTTAATAAAGGTGGGTAAGGCTTTTCTACATTAAGAATTATATCCACTTCATGTCCAATTATGGCACCTAGTGGCTCTTTGTCAGTTGCAAAGGCATTTTTATACTTAAATAAGAGGTCAATCAATTTTTCTTTCATTTTTTCTGTTAATTCTTGATTGAATTCTGCCTCTTTAAGTTGTTCAGATATAAAAAGTTCCTTTTCTGGAAATTTTTCTTCCTTCTTAATAACTGTGATTTGTTTTTTGTTATTTAAGAAGCCAAAATTTTGTCTTTTGTTATCTCCTATGGTAAAATATCTATCTTTTTGGTTGGAGATATCTATACCATAGATTGATAAGTAGTCATTCCCAAGTATGAAATGATTACTAGTACAGTTGTCCATTACTACAAACTCTACTTTAATTCTGACACATTGTGAGGGATGAGGAAAAATTAGTGTTAAATCAATTATTCCAAGGGGCTTCATGCTCTCACTTGCACTACTAAATTTGACACCTTGTATTGGCATAAGTTTTTCTTGCCATTTTGGGACAATGGTTTTTAAATAGCTTTTGCCAACACAAGTGCAATATGCTCCTGTATCCAAGTTAACTTTTCCTTCTTGGTTATCAACCATAACAATACTTATACTTGATTTTCCAGCTGTATATCCCATTCCTCTTGCAGGTTTGGGTTCTATACATTTTGGCATCTTGCATGTTTGTCAGGTTTGTGTCAGATGTTCCAACTTGTGGTAAGTTTGAATTAACATCCAGTACTTCATAAATTATATCAATATTATTAATTTGTGCATTAATTATATTGATTTCATCACTTTCAGAGCTTTCTGACTCTTCTGTCTCTTTTTCAGAGTCAGATTCCTCTTCTTTGTCATTGTGGCTTTCTGTTTCCACAATTTCATTAATCTTTGCTTTTTTAAGACAATTATTGGCTAAGTGTCCAATACCTCCACATTTATGGCATTTTCTTTGCTCATTATTGTTGGATGTATTGGGCTTAAAGGATTCTTTTGATTTATCTTTTTTGATAAATGGTTTATTTGGGCTTTTAATGTCCAATTTTTTCCAAGTCCTGCCAATTTTTGTTCTTGTCACTATATCTTTTAGTGCATTTATATACTCTTCTGTGGAGCATGGTTCTATACACCTGCTTCTTAGGGCATGTTCTAGTTCCCCTCCACATTTTTTAAGTATTTTCATATGCACCATCTTCTGTGACATTTCTGAGTACAGTGCATTGAGCTTTTCAACTTGTTTTAAGAACCAAGTTAAAGGTTTGTCTTTCTCTAGGTCAAAGAAAGAGTTTTCAGATGCATTTTCTATCTTATGCCTCCAGGCATCATTTGCCCACTTGGTGATTATTTCTTGTTTCCACCAAGACCAGGTATTTTTACCATTTGTTTGTCTTATGCCATAATACCATCTTTTTGCAGATTTCTCAAACAGTGAATGTAATCTTGCAGTGATTAATTCATCTGGTATGGCATAGTCTTCTTGTAACATGTCAATTGTTTTAATAAATGACATGTGGTCCTATTCACCTTCTCCTGTGAATGTTGGCCATTCTTTTAATTGAGGTGCTTCTTTCATTAAGACTTGGTTATTATCTTGGTGACTCAAGTCTGTTATGAAAGGATTTGACAATTCCTCTTTTGTTTTAACAGGGCTTCTTATATGAGAAAATGGTGTTGATAACTTTGGCATATTTAAATTAGCCTCATTAATTTTATCCATTTTTTCAGTGATAAGCCTTATTTCACTTTGAATATCATCTTTTAGATGCATTCTTGCTTCATCACTTTTTTCCACATGGTCCAAAAGTAATTTTTGGTGTGATGAAGTCTTTTCTTCAAATTTTTCTACAGAAATACTTAATTTATTTAATTTTTCTGTAAGATTGTCAATACTCACATCATAATTGATTGTCAAAGTCTTGTCTTTGATATCTTTTATGTATTTATACAATTCTTGTTGTCCTTGTATTAATTTTTGAGTATTGTCAATTAAATTCTTTGGTTTATTATTTTCAACAATAAACTTGATGTTGTAAATTTCTTTCTTGTTTCGCACAACAATTTTTGTTAAAGAAGATAAATTGTTATTTATTTCTTGTAGTGATAATAAAATATCTTTAATTTCTTTTAGAGGTAATATACTATTTTTAATTTCTGTTAAAGTATTTACAACATCTTTGGACAAGGTTATTTCTTTGGGAAATGAGGTTGTCTCATTCTTTTCTCTTCCTTGTCCTTGAATTCAATCAAGGTTCTGGCCATGTTGAAAACATTGTCCATGGCATCCTTTTGGATTCTTGGGATTCTGTAGCTTGGGGAATATGGTTTCCTCCAATGCTTTTTCTTGTTCTTCCCTTCTTGGGGCTTGCTGGTAGAAGCTACTGGGGCTTCTTCCTTGGTTGCCTCCTGTCACATGGTGGAATGTGATCTACAACTTGCCAGTATTAATTGGTCTTTCAACCGGTTTAATAGCCTTTTTGGCAAGAGCTCCCTTTGCTGAGGTCTGCCAGACAGCATTGTGACAATAAACCGGTTACCAACGTCATGGGTTCGATTCCGGCTGGAGACAAGGAGGGGTCTCAATCAAACAGCCAGGAATTGCTGGGTTTTCCGCTCAATTGGCATACAAGGGTTCCGCCCCTTGGGGGTTCCTTGTAGGCTCCTGTTGTGACTAATGTAACTCCATGAGGGTCACATGGGTAATACCATCAGT
The DNA here is from genome assembly GCA_023105745.1 of Austropuccinia psidii. Taxonomy (NCBI): domain Eukaryota; kingdom Fungi; phylum Basidiomycota; class Pucciniomycetes; order Pucciniales; family Sphaerophragmiaceae; genus Austropuccinia; species Austropuccinia psidii. The sequence continues at coordinate 47,605,131 of JALGQZ010000009.1, forward strand.
TACATGCACTTCGGGACGCAGTGCTCTAAACCCAGGGGTACTGTCACATGGTGGAATGTGATCTACAACTTGCCAGTATTAATTGGTCTTTCAACCGGTTTAATAGCCTTTTCGGCAAGAGCTCCCTTTGCTGAGGTCTGCCAGACAGCATTGTGACAGTGGACTTTTCCCCAGTTAATTAATTTAGTTTATTTATTATTTTATGAATATTCTTATCCTTATTTTGGGTATTATATTTATTTAATATTAAGTTAGTCTTTGCTTTTTTCTCTCTTCGCCTGTACAGTATGAGTTGGGTGGCCATATCCTTATTAACCCTTCTCTTTCCATTCTGACAGGTTGAAACAGTGGACTTGGACTTGTTTGTGGTTGGCTCTTCTATTATTTATTCTTATTCTTTTTTGTTGCTGCTTCTTATATTCATTCTTTTAGTAATTCATCTTTAACACTCTTAAGTGTATCCTTTCTTACCATATCCTTGAGCCCTCCATAAGTGAGTCCCAGTTTACTGAGTGCCAGGCCCTCTTCACTTCGAAGAGCCCCTGTGACATTAAATTAATTAACTCATATTTGATTCTTCTTTTCATTCATTTATATTCATTCCTCTCATTCATCAATTATGATCTCTCTTATGATTTAATGATCTTAATGATTATGATTTTTCTCTCTCATCAATTTTCATCTCATTCATTTCATTCTTATGAAAATTGATTCTTTTTCTTTCTTAATCATTGCTGATCATTTCATCACTTCATTTTATTTTTATCAATCAAATTTTTTCTGTGTTCTTATTCAGGTTTTATCTAGGAATTATTGATTGGTTTAATTGATTGGATTATTCATTGGGATTCATTTGGGTTATTGATTCAGGATTTATTGGATTTATTGACTTTGAACTCTCAAGATATTGATTGATCCTCAAGAATTGATTTGATTATTGATTTGATTTGACTCATCAAGACATTGAACTGATTTCTGAAGATTTTGAACTGATTGATTGATTCCTCAAGACTTGATTTCATATTGAAGACATTTATTGATTGATTATTGATTGAATATTGATTGATTATTGATTTCCTCAAGATTATGAATATTTGATTTGGATTGATTTTGACTGATTGAATTGATTTGACTGTTGATTGAATTTGATTCCTCAAGATTTGAATTGATTCCTCAAGATTCATCAAGATTTATTGTGATTGATTTGGCCAAATTTGATTATTCTTCTTAATACCATCAAGTTATTTTAATTCCTTTCATAATGCCAGTTCAGCATAGTCCCCCAGCCAAGAATACTAGATCCCAAAGAATTCAAGCTGTTCTCACTCCCACAGCAAGGGCTCCTCTTGACCGCACACCATCAGTTCATCAACTGAGTGCAAATTTGGACAGAGGACCACCAATGGAAGGAGCAGCACCCTCAAGAAGAGGTGGAATGAAATCTAGAAGATCAAGATCTTTCTCTGGACTTTTGGGTGGCTACCCTGGCATGTCTGAAGGTGCAAGAGCAAGACAAGGGGAAGTTGAAGATGAAGAGGGGGAAGAGTCTGTGGAAGAGGAAGATTCTGGGGAAACTGAAGTGGCAGATGCCTTGGCAAATGCTCCAGAGGTGCCTCAGGGTTCTAATCTAGCCCTTTCTAGTCAACCTCTTGTCTCTCAAACTGATCCAAGTCTCCTCAAGATGATGGAGCAGATGACTCAATTCATGGGGCAACTCACTCAAGCAGTTGCTCCCAGGGACAATTCCAAAGCCCCTGCTTTCAAGACTCCATCCATGAAGGCACCTGATTCTTTTGATGGTACTCAAGCTCATAAGTTGAGAGGATTTATCCAATCCTGTCAACTAATTTTCCATAATGATCCAGCAAACTTCTTCTCTGGCAGGAAGAAGGTTTTGTACTAAACTTCTTTTCTTACTGGTAGAGCTGGCAAGTGGATTGAACCTTACCTCTCAAATATTTCCAATGAAGACCCTTCCTACCTCCTCAATAATTGGCCATTGTTTGAATCTCAATTATTCACTCTGTTTGGTGACCCCAATGAAGTCAGGAAAGCTGAACAAGAGTTGGACAATTTGAGGATGAAGGAAAGTGGTCATGTTTCCTTGTACATTGCAGATTTCAGAAGCTTGATGTCAAGAATTGGAAACTGGGGGGAAAGAGCTTATATCCATGTTTACAGAAGAGGATTGGCATCAAGATTATTGGATCAGTTGGCTTCACACCCTGGAACTTTTGATACTCTTCAAGAACTTATGGATGTCACTTTAGAATTAGACACAAGATTTCATGAGAGACAAAAAGAAAAGAAGCCTCCTGTCAATGGATCCAATCAATCTAGACCTCCTCAAAACTCATTTTCAAAGAGGCCTCATCAGAAGAAGAATAAGAAGGGCAAGCAATTTCAGCCTTCAAAGGACAAGCCTCACTCTGCTCTCCTCAATAAGGACAATAAGTTAATTGGTTCTGAAAAGGAGAGGAGGATTCAAGAGTGGTTGTGTACTTATTGTGGTGGCAAGCACCCAATTGAAAAATGCTTCAAGAGACCTCAGAACAAGCCTGGGTCATCATCAAGAGGCTTCCCTAGCAAGCAGGGAAAAGCCTGAGTGGGAATCATGATGTGTTCAATGGTTCTCACTTATTTCCTTCAAGAGCACAATTGTGCACTCTGAATACTAGTGTCAAGAAATCTTTAAAGTTTCTTATTTTCTCTTCTGTCTCTGATATTTTTTATAGTATTCTCATTGATTCTGGTGCTACAAACTCTTTTATTGCAAAGAATTTTGTTCTAAACTACTCATTGACTATGTCAGAGCTCCCTGAAAAGATTCCTCTTTTCATTTTGGATTCTAATGAATCCCCTGCCTTGTTCATCACCCATTATACCAAGTGGGTAGTTGACTTGCCTTCTTTCCCAAGCTTTGAGTGGGACTTCTTTATCATAGATTCACCCAAGGGAGAAGACCTGATATTGGGCTATGATTTCCTTTACCATTTTAATCCCATTATTGATTGGAAAAATGGATTGATCACCTATGATTCTAATCATAAGGATTCTAGTGGTATTATTCCTTCTACTAGTAATGACTTTGCCACTGCTGTCAAAAGTGTTGCTCTGGTTGGTGAACTTAAGACACCTTCCCTTCCTTCTTCTGTCCATATCCCTTCCATTATTCCCTCTCAGTCATTACTTCCATTAAGAGATGAAGTCTTCAAAGAGATAAAGGATGTTGGAGAAGATGTAGCCATATCTTCACTTCATCTCTTTCAAGGGGATATGGACCTTCCTCCCTTGTCTTTTCATGCATCCCTGGAGGAGCAGTGGGATGAGGAGGAAGAGCCAGAAGAAATTGAAACTGTGTTGAAGGTTGTTCCTCCTGCTTATCACCATTATTTGGATGTATTCTCCAAGGTGAAAGCAGAGAAACTTCCTCCACACCGTGCCTGTGATCACCATATCGAATTGGAGGGTCTTCTACCTCCAATTGGTGTTATCTACTCATTATCAAATCAAGAGTCAGAAACACTGCGGGCCTACATTTCAGAGAATGTAGAGAAAGGTTTCATTAGACCAAGCTCCTCTTCAACAGGAGCACCTGTCCTTTTTGTCAAGAAAAAGGATGGAGGTCTTTGTTTGTGTGTTGACTACCGCAAACTCAATGCTGTCACTAGGAAGAACAGATACCCTGTTCCTCCTATGAACCAGCTCCTTACCATATTCAACGGTTCCACTATCTTCTCCAAGATAGATTTGCGTGGTGCATATAACCTTCTGAGAATCAAAGAGGGGGATGAGCACTTAACTGCCTTTAGAACCAAATATGGCAGTTATGAGTATTTGGTCATGCCATTTGGTTTGACCAATGCTCCTGCTTCTTTCCAAAATCTAGTAAATGATATCTTTGCAGATTTTTTGGATGTGTTTGTTGTGGTTTATCTTGATGATATTATGGTCTTTTCCAGTTCTGAGGAGGAACATGTCAAACATGTGGCCTCTGTCCTCCAAAGACTGAGGGACAATAATCTGTTTGCCAAAGCCTCCAAGTGTGTATTCCATGCCTCAAGTGTGGAATACTTGGGCTATGTTGTTTCAAGTGATGGCCTCAAGATGGATTCTTCAAAAGTTCAGCAAATCCTCAATTGGCCTCAGCCCAAAAACATCAAGGCTCTTCAATCCTTTCTTGGCTTTGCCAATTTTTATCGTTGTTTTATTAAAAATTATTCCAAGAAAATCACTTCTCTCACTTCCCTTCTCAAAAAAGATTCTCCTTTCATCTTCAATGAGGAAGCTCTTAGTCAGTTTCAAGCACTCAAAGAAGCTTTCACCTCTGCTCCTATCTTATCTCATTTCAATCCATCTCTACCTACTATTGTAGAGACTGATGCTTCTGATTATGCATTGGGCGTCGTACTGAGTCAGGTGAATGACTCTGGAAAGCATCCCATTGCATTTGATAGTCGCAAGCTCTTACCAGCTGAACTCAACTATGAAATTCATGACAAGGAACTCCTTGGCATAGTTTGGGCTCTCAAGCACTGGAGGGCATTTCTTCTTTCTCTTTCAAATCCTTTTGAGGTCTTGACAGACCACTCTTCCTTGCAGTTTTTCATGTCTTCCAAAGTTCTTACTCGTCGTCAGGCCCGTTGGGCTGAATTTCTCTCAGAATTTCATTTCACTATCACTTACCGCCCAGGCAGGCTGGCCACTTTGCCAGATGCCTTGTCACGTCGGGACGACGTGTACCCAGAGAGGGGGGTGGACTTCATCAGCAAGAATCCTCATAATTTTCATCAAATACTTAAGCAAGATGGAATTCAAGAGTCAAGATTCTTCTCAATCAAAGTGGAAATTTTCTCAGATTTAGTGGACAAGATTCAAAAAGAAGTATGGCAAGACAAAGACTATAAAGAAATACTCAAGCAACTAGCAAGAGGTGAATCAGTTCCAGATTATTCTCTTGAACCTCAAGCCAAGTTATTATTATTCAAAGATAGAGTGGTAATTCCAAGCAATGAAGAACTTCAACTCAATATTCTTCAAAAGCGTCATGACTCACCATTGGCTGGCCATCCTGGCCAGGAGATGACCCTCAAGCTCATCAAGAGGGATTTGTATTGGGCTGGCATGAATCAATTCATCAAGGACTATGTGTCCTCATGTCAGCAATGTTCAAGAAACAAGAACATTCATCACAAGAAGTTTGGATTACTCAAGCCTCTTTCAATTCTGTCTGGTCCTTGGAATTCATTATCAATGGACTTCATCACTCAATTGCCACTGTCAAAAAACTTTGATTCAATTTTAGTAGTTTTGGACAGATTCTCAAAAATGGCGATCTTCATTCCAACTTATGGCACAATCACTGCTCTGGATTTAGCTCAAATCTTCATTAGTCATGTATTTTCCAAGCATGGACTTCCAGTCAGTATTGTCAGTGATAGAGGATCCTTATTTGTTTCATCATTTTGGACTCAATTGTGTCAGAAGCACAAGATATCAAGAGATCTTTCAACTGCTTTTTACCCTGAAACAGATGGACAGACAGAGAGGGTAAATCAGATACTAGAACAGTACCTTCGGATGTATGTCAGCTATCATCAAGATGACTGGTACACCTGGCTCCCTCTGGCTGAATTTGCCTATAATAATGCAGAACACTCATCAACCAAGCAATCACCTTTCTTCACCATTTATGGAAGAAATCCCAGCTTTGACTCAATCCATATTTCTCAAGACTCACCTGCTGGAAAGTTATCAACAAAACTCCAATCAGTACAGCAAGTTGTCAAAGAAGAATTAGAGTCAGCAATAAGGAGATTCAAGAAGTATGCAGATAGAAATAGGGCAATTCCACCTGATTTCCAACCTGGGGACAAAGTATGGCTGGCTTCCAAGAACATCAAGACAACAAGACCCACCAAGAAATTATCAGAAAGATGGTTAGGACCCTTTGAAGTTCTGAAGAAGATTGGCAGCCATGCATATCACCTCAAGTTGCCTCAGCAATGGAAGACAGTTCACCCTGTATTCCATGTGTCCTTATTAGAACCAGTCAAGCATTCAACTATCCCAAATCGTCACCAATTGCCGCCACCACCAGTTTTAGTGGAGGAGCAAGAAGAATGGGAAGTGGCTCAGGTTCTGGACTCAAAACTCAAAAGAGGTAAATTATGGTATCTTGTAGAGTGGAAAGGATTCAGTGAAGACCCAGAAAGAACCACTTGGGAACCATCTTCCAACCTTACCAACTCACCAGACCTTGTCAAGGATTTCCATTCATTGTATCCAGACAAGCCTGGTCCAAATACCTCAAGAGTTTGATTTTATGGTGCTTGGTGGGGAGAAGAAGTTATGAAAGTAAGTTCCTCTCCTGGCATGCACCTTTAAGGGGGTATTCTACCCATATGTTGTTGTAAGCATCACCTTGGCCACTTTGTGAGCACTTGTCATTTCTTTGGACAGGTTCAGGAAGCATACAACATCAATACCCTCCATTTGGACCTTATCAAGATATGGCCCAATGTTTTCTTGTTTATTTTTTATTTTTTATTTCTTTCTCTATTTATCATTTCATTTTATGCCAATCATCATAATTCAAGACATTCATAACTTCAAGTCAATTACGGCAATTCAAATCCAGAAGTCATTTATGGCAATTCTTTCCAATTTTATGGTGCTTGGTGGGGAGTGGAAGTTATGAAAGTAAGTTCCATCTCCTGGTATGCATCCCTGAGGGTTCTACTTCTTGTAAAACATCACCTTGGCCACTCTGTGAGCATCAAAATGCTTGGTTTTCATTTTTCAGACACTTATTGGCCAAAATCAAGCAACTCACCACAAGAAGGACCAACCATCAGGATTTTTTCTTTACTCTCATTTTCTCTTATTCTTTTATCTTTCTTTCTTTCTTTACTTGTATCATTTTCTTTCTTTTATTTCTTTAAAGCAGCAGAATCCCCTCCCCAAATCACGTATTGGGAGGTGCTTTTATTATTTTAATCAGTTTTTCTTATCTCATTTATTAGTTATTATAGGAGCATGAATAGGAGTCAAACCAACCGTAAACAGGAACAAGACACTGGTTTTCACTCGACCCAAAGCGTCAAGTCCACGTCAAGTTAAAAGTTTGACCTCAAGGGAATTGGGCCACAAGTCAATCATGGCCCCCCTCAAAACCTCTCAAAGTCAAGGTCCAAGGCCCCTTTGGGGGCTGGAGTCAGCATGGGGGGCCTCCCCTGCAAGTTTGGGGGAGGCCAAGTTTTGGTGGTCCTGGACCCCACCAATGGGTCCAGGCCATAAAAGTGAATTTATTGTTTTTGGGCCATTTTAGGTCCCATGACCCCCTTGGGTCACCAGCAAATTTGGGCCCAAGGGGTCCATTAACCCCCACGGACCGCGGACCGCAGACCATGGCCCACGGACCGCGGCGTACAGACCGCAGCCCACGGCCCGCGGACCCTAAGACCTCAAATACTTCAAAAGGCCAAAAAGGGCCAGAAAGTTGCAAAATCCAAAGAAAAGGCCAAAATTGGCCATGAACCAAAATCACCTCAAAAACACCCAGGACCCAAGAAAAGGCCAGAATTGGCCATGAACCACATTTCACCCCAAAGACACCAAGGATCCAAAAGAGGCCCAAAATGGCCATAAATTCAAGGATCCTCAAGATCCTCCATAGAGAAGGCACCAGCCCAAAATCACTATAAGGGCTGGTTGAGGCATTTTGAAGGCCATTGGGGACAAGACCCCTGAATTCTTGTCACCATCATTTTCCTTGATTGGGCTGGCCAGATGAGTACACTTCATATACTCATCTGGCACCATTTTTTGAGCACAAGAGCTCAGTGGCCATCATTTTGGGATACAACCCAAGGCCACGCCCCAAGGACGTCAGTTATTGAAATCAGAAGAACAGTTTGAAGTGGGGTATTTACTCAAAGTTAAAGAAGGGGGGAATGAATTTAATTGACAAGAGAAGAGATGGAGAAGGATTTCGAGATTATGGTCAAAAGAAAACTTTTCAAAGAATTGTGTGGGGTAGTGAAATGCCACTCAACAGTGGCAGGGTATTATGGTGTTCAGGAGCCCACCAGTTTCAAGAGGGGGATACTGTAACAACCACTCATCAGGGGTAAGGGTATTCATTCATACACCCACTCAAACACCCCAAATCAGCAGATCCAGCATTTGTATCAGCATTCAATGTCAGCAACCTTCATTCTGAACATGAATACAGCTTGGTGCCTCAATACAGCCTGTCAATACCTGTACAGGCTGGATTCACCCAATACAGTTTCAATACACCAATAAGGAACTGTATGATCACTCAAATACACCACACCTCTTGTACAGGTTCTGTACAGCCGTACAGGACCTGTATTGGCCAGACTCAATTCAATCATCAAATATTCTCATGAAAATTCTTCCTCTGGATCAGGGCTGGTGATTCTCACATATACCAGCCCCTCTTTCTCCCCCCTGGGGACTTTTCCCCAGTTAATTAATTTAGTTTATTTATTATTTTATGAATATTCTTATCCTTATTTTGGGTATTATATTTATTTAATATTAAGTTAGTCTTTGCTTTTTTCTCTCTTCGCCTGTACAGTATGAGTTGGGTGGCCATATCCTTATTAACCCTTCTCTTTCCATTCTGACAGGTTGAAACAGTGGACTTGGACTTGTTTGTGGTTGGCTCTTCTATTCTTTATTCTTATTCTTTTTTGTTGCTGCTTCTTATATTCATTCTTTTAGTAATTCATCTTTAACACTCTTAAGTGTATCCTTTCTTACCATATCCTTGAGCCCTCCATAAGTGAGTCCCAGTTTACTGAGTGCCAGGCCCTCTTCACTTCGAAGAGCCCCTGTGAAACCTCCCTCTTTTTGGCATGGTAGTCCTTGATTTTTTTGATTTGAGGTTTGGATGACAGTGGATTCCATCCATTGGAGTATTTCACTATCTCCTCCTCTTTGAGGAACTTTTTCAGGATGTGCCAGGAGTTCATCACTCCTTGGTGTATTTGAGGCAACATTTCCCAATCTTTGTCCTTGTACACTGTGCAATACTGCTTGTACTGGCTCATGTAGATGTCTATTTGAGCCCTCTGAATGTGATTTGTACCTGTTTGAGTTACTCATACTTAGTTCTAATTCAGGCTCAGATATCATGGGCATTTGTGGGACTTGCCTTTGGGATAAGGCACTTCCTTGTGTGGATTCTGTTCCACTGGGGATATTGCCCTTTCTTTTCCCTTTTGAGGGATCAGTTCTACCTCTGAGTCCAGCTCCATCTGATTGGATGGAGTATTGGGAACCTCTTCTGGTAGTCATAATTAAAAAATAAGAGTATTTTAGAATAAAATTCTTTTTATGGCAATTATAAAAGAGGTGCTCACCTTCAGAGTCTTGAATGGTGGGTCCTGGAAAGTCTAATTTCTTAGCTTTCTTTCTTTTGGTGATAACTGGTGTTGGAGAACTTTGACAAGTTTCTTCCACCAACCTCTCAATAGTAGCTTGGTTGTCTTCTGTTGGGTTATCTTCAAACACTAAAAAATAAATAAATATAAGTCTTTTTATAAGAAGTGTTATTTTTGGCAAGATATGGCAATTTTCCACATAGAAATTGCTTTTATATCTTTGAAAAATTGAAATAAATAAAGAAATGAATAAAAATGAATAAAAATAACTTTTTTTATTGGTTTTTAATATTTTTTAATATTTTTTATTTTTAAAGAATAAAATAAAAAATGAATATGATTCTTATAAAATTAAATTATAATAAAATTATTTTTAATTTATAAAATATCTCTTTTAATCACTAGAGTCACTCAAAGAAAGTTCTTGCAAGTCTAAGGATGTGAAAAACCACGTGTAAGACAGTACAATTGCTTTCCAAATGCCTCAATAGTTTTTAAAATCAATAAAATATAAAATTATTATATAATTTTATGATTATAAATATAATTTATTATTGGATAAACCCAATTAGAATCTTTTTAAAGGTCTTTTAAGTAAATATCACGGCCAGGCCCCCAAATGTAAGGTTTGACTATGAAACAATAAGTAAAAATTACTAATTTATTACTTATTGTACTCTGAATGTCCTTATGAATTGAATAAATAAGATTAAAAATATAATAATAATGAATAATTATTATTATTATGGCGTAAAATAATTATATTATTAAATAAATATAATAATATAATTTATATTATGAAAATATAATATAATAAATAAATATATTAATGTAAAATAATTAATATATTTAAAAAGCTCTTTATTATTGTTACCAACAAATAATAAAGGCGTAAAAAATTGCTTTTTATTAATAAAAAACAATTAATAACTATAATATTACTAATATTAAAGTTATGAATTAATATAAATACTATTTATATTAATTAAAGAATTATTAAGAGAGTAATAATAGAGAAATTATTATAATAAGAGAAAATAACCTACTTTTAACACTTAATATAATAATTTTGAAATATTTTACACCAAAAAATATAAATACAACTTTTTCAAATTGTATTTACAATAAAAATAAAGAAAATTACAAATTATTCTGGATTTTTACGTGGAAATGAGTTATTAGAGAGATTTTTAACAAAAACAATTAAATAAATGATTTAATCACGTCAAAATAGATGATTATAGCAAGGTGGTCTTTGGTCTTTAATAATATAATACCTTTATATATAAAGAATAAAGAAATTACCTTTGATTTAATTGATTTAATGTTTTTGATGCGTCTGAGGGGAAAATAGAGTAAAAAGAGCTCTATTTATAGTAAATACCTCCCTCCTAGAGTCCAACAGGCTTCTAGTAGACGTGTACTGATCATATCCACTGGAATTGATCAATATTTTAAGGTTTGAGGGTGATTACATCATGATCAAACCATATTACATCATTATTACACCATTATTTAGAGTTATCACTATAACTCTAAGTTTGATGACATCAGAGGCTTGGCAGAACCCCAAATTTCGTGGATTTTATTAGTTTTAATCATAAACTAATAGTATTCACCAATTTTATCACTCTTATGACTGTTAAACTTAATTTAAGGTTACAATAGGTGATCATAACTGCTCAATTTAAGCTCAAACTTTGATCTTGAATAACTTTTAAGATTTACACGCTACAGCAATTCAGAGAGTGAATTCTGATAGCCTGGCATAACCGTATTATGCTGCCAAGAGCCTTTCATTACATCATCAAAACTCTAATTTTGATGATTTTTCTTGTAACTCATCTTTTCTGTCGAAATTCAATATTTTAAACTTCAAACCTTGATTTCAGGGGGTTATACCCTGAATTTAATAATAAAAATTACATAATTCTTCATGAATGAGCTAGTAGAATCCAACTGTATACTTTTTTTTAAGTTTGGACTACTTTCACAACAAAGTGGTCAACAGCTCTGTTGATTTTTATCAATATTTCATCATAGGTTTTAACCTTGTTTATAATTTGTAAGAAAAAGTTCATATTTGTGTTTTTACAGTAATTACGTGGTAACTTTATTTTTGGTTCATCATTCTATCATGTATAGTTTAGGAGATATTAGCTATGATCCTTGAATATATGCGTTGACCAAAAAAGTGCATATATTCAGGTTAATTCCTTAAGTATTGACTTTGGAAATTAGCTTATTAATTGTTTTATGTGGGTATTTTCGTGGGGAACCCACTGGTACAATATATTTCACATGTTGTTTCATTAGTTCCTGAGATAAATAAGGTTTTCTGGTTTCTATAAGGTATTATACCTTATAATTCGTTAAATATTGACTTTACAGATATACCATAAAAATGGTATATGTGTATTTTTCCATGAGGAATCCAATGGTATAATTTATTTTACATGTTGATTCATTGGTTTTTAAGTTAAACCAATTTTTGTACCAATTTATGGTATTTTTTGTATATTTAAGTAATTATTTTTAATGTATAATTATTCTAAGTAATTTTAATATAATTATATTAAAGGTATAATTATTCTTAGTCTTTTTTTGTGAACTTATTGGGTATGTGTTCATATCTCAAAGGCTCACACTATCCAACCAAGCACCATAAAAGATAAATCTCTTGAAGGATTTGGTCCTGGATTTTCAGGGTACAAATACTGAAAATCCTTGACAAGTTCAGGGAAATTCTTCAGGTTTTCAGATGGTTCCCAAGTGGATCTTTGTGAGTCTTTACTGAAACATTTCAATTCCACCCAATACCATAATCTTCCTCTCTTGATCTTAGAATCAGGTATTTGAGAGACTTTCTATTCCTCTTCTTCTTCAATAATTATTGGAGGTGGAGGATCTTGATGCCAATTTGGGATTGTTGATTTATTGACTGGTTCTGAGAGGGAGATATGTGTGAGCCTTAGAGGTATTTTCATATACCCAAAAGACTAAAAATAACAAAATAAGATACCAATATAAATAAAATGAATTTATTTATATTATCAAAATAAACATTAAAATATAAATACCAATTTATATACAAAAATAAAAGCTTAATTATAATTTAAAATAAAAATTACATTAGCTTTTAAAATTATGAAAATACATTTTTACTTGAAAAAATTAAGTAAAAATGAATTTTTAATAAAATTAATGAAGTTGAAATATTTTTGGTAAAAAGTTACATAAAATATATTATAACTTTTTATCCAATGATTAAACATAAGAAAATTATTTCACCATTGGATTCCTCATAAAAAATAAGGTGGGGTCACCTCTAGGTAAAATTTCTGTAACTCAACTCTAAATAAGCTTAAATTACGTCTTTAGTATTCTCTGTACAAAAGTTAAAAAGCCTCAAAACTTTAATTTAATTCACACCAAATGTGGTTTTAACCATCAATCTTTGAGTTAAAATTGAGGTGTTTTGTGTAGTCTAGAAGTTATGTGTAATGGAAGTATTTCCAATTGAAATGTCAAAATGTGCACATGTATTACATAAGTGAACTGTAATTTACATATGACATATCAATTATTACATTTGTGTACTGTAAAAACTCAATTGAATTGCATGTGTAAATTACAAGTGTATTACATGATGAGGAATTAAAGAAAAAATAAATTGGAAAGATTAATTTTGGGGGGGGAAGGAACTCTAGCTCTAAGGAGGAGCCAGACCCCCAAGATCCTTGCTAACAGGCATGGGATGTCAAAATTCATTGAAACACTCATCACTTTTGGCCTGGAATTGAGTCACAGGGTCTCTGTCTCAATTGATGATGAGGTTTTGATACCAACCAGGGCAGTTTTAACTGTGGCCAAGAGGGTAAAACTAGCCTTCAGTTAAAAAAATCTTAGTAAAAACAGTTTTAACTGGTTTCTACGTCTCTTACACACATTCTGACGTGTTTTGAAAGCTCTATATCAGGTACCACTATAGTAATGGCTGATTTAAGGGTCTAAAATGGCTAAAAACAGCCCTTTTTTGGTTTAAACCAGGGTTCAATGATGCCATAATTGGCTGTTCTGTTGTGAGCCTGTGAGGTATATATAACATACCCATAAGGCCACAAAGGACTTATACACAGTTAAATTTGTATTCAACAGACTTTTTAATTGAATTCAAAATAAAAAATAACAAAAAATAAGTATATCTTTTTTTTTGGATAAACAAAGTTATAAATATTATGACATTTTGGATTCTACACCAAAAATTACCTAGTGTACACCCATAGGGTGTTATACCCAAAAATACTTATTTCTTATTTTATTGGAAGACTTAAGAAACTCACAGTACTAATGTAACTTTTTTAACATTTTTTAAAAATTGTTAAATTTAAGCTTAAATAAGCTTAAATTTAAAGTTGAATAAGGTTTATTCAAACTTACCAAGATTTTAGTTAAAATTGAGGTGTTGTGTATATTTACTGAATTGGCTAAGGATTTGCCATACAGGATGTAAATCCTGCATGGGCTCAATTTAAAAGGGTTTAAGGCCATAGTATGGCTTTAAATAAATAAAAGGGCAAAATCCATGCAAAAAGGTGGGACAAAGGAAAAAGACCAAACAGAGCTGGGGTACCCAACTTTTTGGATCTGCAAGGATTCAATTAAGGTTTTCCACCTGTATTGGAGGATTTGCAACCTTATTTAAACTTTAAGATTAGACTTTGATCCAACCTTAAAGTTTAAACTGGTTTTATCCCAAATTGGACAGGAATTTCAAGCTGCCACAGGGTAAATCCCAATATGCAGGCTTGAAATTAAGGTTTTATGAACTGTCAAAACTTAATTAAGATTAAAAAGCTTAAATAAGCTCAAAGCTTTAAGGTTACAAGCATTAAAACCTTATCAAAAGTTAAGGTTTAGTGTGTATTGCTATTTTACATGGAAAAATAGCAATAACTTCAAAAATTCATTAAAAATCCAATTCTCAATGGATTTGTTTGAAAGATTCACAAATATTACAACTTAATATCATCTATGTATAAATTAAATTTTAAGTATCTTTTATAAATAAATTTCCGGGGTAATTAGCCTGAAAATTGACTCTTTTAATTAAGCTCAAAGAAAATTATAATTTCTTTGAAAATGAATCAAAAAACGAGTTTAAGAGATTTCTGCTGGAAACTCTATTTTTAAGTTATTCATGTGATGAAGTTTAATATAAATAAACTTATTTCATATTAAAACTGAAAATAATTAGTTTAAATGCGGATTGAAGTTACTTGGAGTTAAGAATAACACTGGTAACTTTAAATTGGAGTTAAAAATAAGTTACCTTAAGTTAAGAACTTTATTTTTAAGCATGGATTTTCAGTTTTGACCTGAGAACACCCTCTATATTCATTATGAATCATGAGAGCTTCTCTGTAGACATAAAAAGAGTCTTTTCATCACTATTTTTGTCCATAATCATTAATCAATCCAATCAAACTAGAAATTTAAACAGGTAAAGTTTTATTATTTATAAAATCTTATTATTGAAAGTAATTCTTAAGCATTTTATTCTATATCAATTTTAAATTAAAGAATTTAAATCATAGAATTCAGATTATTGTTGTAATAATCAATAATATATTTTATATTATGAAATTATCATCTTAAATCTCTTTTAAATCCACAAATTCCTCTTAAAAACTCTTTAATAATAATTTTGATCATAAGAAGTTGTTTTATCATTTAAATGATTGATTTTTGACGTGTTTTTAACTTATAATACTCTTTTAATATAATAACTGTTGTATTTGACTTGTTGTATTAATTTATATTATCAGTAAGTTTTTCTCTAAAATTATATATTTTTTTATCTATTATTAGTTTTTTTATATACAATTTTTTCTATAAGAATTATTTCTGCACAGTGTGTGTTTCAATTCTTTTGTGTATAATATTTATATTATTCATAAGTGGTTAAATATTTCTATTTTCCATGTGTAATTCTCTCATTAAGAGCTTAACACTTCTTATTGTTATAATTGTCAGTGGCTATTACAATAAAAAAATAATTATAATCCATTATAATTATTATATTTTTTTATTATTATATTTTATAATAAGAATTAAATTTATATTTTTATATAATTATTTCTGATAATTATATTTAGATTTGTGGTTATAATATTTTATTATAATATATTTTTCTACTGAGGACAGTCATAGTACTCTTGATATTGTTACTATTATCAAGAGTTTCATAGACAAACCTTACATCTGTTGTCAGAGTGTTTTCCACCACTGACAAGAGTAAAGTTTACTTTTGGAGTAAGGAAATTGATGGCTATAAAAGAATGTCTTCTTTGCCCCACTTTTGTCTTCATGTTAGAATCTTTTCCTTTTATAATTAGGCTAAACACTGTTAAACCAATCAATAAAATATTCCAACAACCTTATTTATATAATTTTAAACCTTTTAATCACGTGAAAAAATTATTATAATCATTGTTTGTAACTCTTATAATCATTTTTACCCCTTGAACCACCCCATAAGTGAATTAAAGCATTTTTCATCACTGTTAACTTTGTCACTTTGTTTCCAAATTCACTCTGGTCACTTTTTGGTGTGTTTTGTCTTTAAATATCTTTTTTAAAGAATCTGCTCTTTAATCAATTTCTTGCAGTTCTTTGCTCAATTAATTCCAATTGAGCCTGCTCTCAAGGAAATTTCTTTTGTAGCCTTAAATATCTCTTGTAGAGTATTTTAGGATAAATTTTTATTGTTGGTAAAACAATAAATCTTTATAATATTATTTTTTTTATACTTAAAAAGTTAAAAACAATGAAATTGGCATGTTTTCTCTTAAAAATACTATTTCATACCTTTTCTTAATCTTTTTTTACCTTATACAAATTTTGAGGACAGGAAAAGTACTTGATTTTTGATCAAAGTTTCATATCCACACCTTAAAATATGGAAGACTGGGTGGATGGATTTCAATTGATATGGGAGCTGGAGGTAGTAGGAATTAGTACTTACTTTCTTCAAGATTGCAAAAGGACCCAACCATCTTTCTGAAAGTTTTTTGGTGGGTCTAGTTGATTGGATTCTCTTGGAGGAAAGCCAGACCATGTTACCAGGATTGAAAAAAGGTGGACTTTCTCCACTTTAATCAGCAAAACTCTTAAAATGTTTATGGAAACTTCAAGTTATCTCTTGACATATTGTTTTACTGATTGGATTTTTGATGATAACTTTCCAGCAGGAGTGTCTTGAGTAATGTGAACTGAGTCGAATTGTGGATCTCTTCCATCAACAGTTAAAAACAGATATTATTTTGTTGAAAAGTGGTCAGAGGTATTGTAAGCAAGCTCAGAAAGAGGGAGCCAGGTGTGCCAATCACATTGATAATAACTGACATCCATCCAAAGGTAATGATATAGTATATGATTTACACCCTCTGTCTGTCCATCAGTTTAAGGATGATAAGCAGTTAAAGATCTCTTGAAATCTTGCACTTCTGACAAAGGTTGGTCCAAAAAGCAGAAAAAAAAACAGAACCTCTATAAATGACACTCCTTGAAGGAAGGCAATCCTTTGAGAAAATATTCTTGATGAATAAATGGGCCAAATCTTTTCAAGTGATTGAAGAAATTGATAGAATGAATATTTACATTTTTGAGAATCTGTCCACTATGGCAAGAATTGATTCAAAATAACTGGACAGTGGCAATTTAGTGATGAAGTCAATTGAGAGAAAATTACAAGGACCATTGGGAATTGGAAGAGGCTTTAGTAGTCCAGAATTCTTGTGATGAATTTTCTTTTTTCTTGAGCACTTTTGACAAGATGAAACATAACCTGTCAGCCTGTGACTCAAAACCAGAGCAAAAGCATGACAGCCAAATACCATAAATCAATGGTATAGCCAAGATACTACCAAAAAAATGGAGCTGAGCCAAATCAACTCAGGAGGTATCAAAAGAAAGAGGAAACTTACCCCTTTACAAATCTACAAGTCCCATCATCATAGGACAAAGAATAAAAAAGTTATTCCTGATCAAAGTTGTTGCTGAGCATAAACCTTAATTTTCACCTCTCATTTGAAATACAGAGGAAGAGACTCAACCCCATCAAATGGGAATTCAAAATGGATCTCTGAGGCAGGGATACCCAATGGTACTACTCCAACTGAGCCAGCACCAGTATTACTGAAGTTATGGCCAAAATCAGACCAAATAAGGGTGAACAAAATATTCACCTCTCATCTAGCTCCTACAGTTTTAGCATGAGGTACCTAAAGTGGGGTATTTTTGGAAATAGCACAATCAAGGATATCTGATGGTGCCATCCATTTTCCCATATCTCTACTAGAACAAAAGATATGGAGCAAACAGGCTCCATACAGTTTTTGGATAAATCATAAATGTGTATAAGAAAACTTGTACATGGAATAACTTTGCCATATTTAATGATAGCTATACCAAATGAGGTACCATTGTGTAGAACACATCTAGGGCTTCTCAATAAGCCAATTTTGAGCTTGATATCTCAAAAACTGACAAAGGTATGGCAGTTATAAGCTTAAAATCCCACAGTTTGGTCAATACAGTCTTCTAGTCGGATAATATCCCATAACCATGATAATGAGGTGTAAAACAGAGAAAGAAGCATGTTTATACTTCAATACTGGGGTCCCATACAGGTTATGTACAGCATTTTACATGTAATACATGTCAGAATCAGGCTGTGTGGTCCCCAGATGAAAATGTTCACCCTGTATTGATGAAAACTGCCCAGATGTGGTTTCAAAACCACATCTGAGCCTAATACAGGCTATAAAGACCTTTGAAAAACTACATGCCTGTCCTAGAGAGTGAAAAATCTTCACTTCCTCTACGTGAAAAGGTCTAACAGCCTTTTCAGTCCATTTCAGGATAAAAGGAGGCCTTTTCACTGCCAGCACTGCCAGGAAAGGAATCCTCATCCTGCTCTTAAATTCCTATGTAGTACAGCTGTCAAAAACAGTTATGATCTTGGAAAATAACCATGTCATACTTTAAACTCAAGCATTGTAGCTCTTATTGTAGTAATCCAACTGGTAAGACTGCACCCAGGGCTTTCAGCAGCGCTCACCACCACTATATCATTATAGTAAAGCCCTTATTATCTTATTTTAAACCCTTATTACAATCAACAAACATTTTTATTGCCATTTTTACCATGTCAAAGTCATAGTTAATGCCTGTAAATACAATTATACACCTTTATCATAGACTCAGCCTGACATTTTGGGGGCCTTGTTGTGTTTGTTCTAACTTTTGAACCTTATAAGTGAGTTTTTTCTCTTATTTTCTTCATTATGACACATTGTTTTATCTTTTTAGGCATAATTGTTTCATAAAAACTTTATATAATATAAATATTATATATATTTTTACAGTGTTATATGTCATATACCACCATTGTTTATATTTTTGAATCATATTGTTGTGTGGTTGATTACAATTTAATCATCACAAGACCCTTATTTTTGGTGTGTTTTACATATAAAACGACTTTAAAGCCATTAATAAAGTCCTTTTTTTAATTAAATAAAGACACCTCTTAGTGTAAAACCAACAGTTGAGGCCTGGTTGGATGTATTGTTAATTCAATTAACCTCTTACATACCACTTTTAGCAGATTATACTTGCTAATTACAAGTCAATCTGTGAGATACTGGCATACAAACAGTGTACCAGATATCTGTAAGCTTTATTTCTGATGTGAAATTGTGATTTCAACTACACTATCATTATACAAGGGCATATTGTAGTGACATACAAGCCCAGACGCCATTCTTAGACGTGCAAACAGAATCTTAAGAAGTCTTAACTGAAATTAAGCCCTCTTCTTCCTGTTTGATTTAGTGGAAGAAAACTACATACCACTTGAGACCCAGTCAAAGGCCAACACACCAGTGACACCCTCAGAGCCAGAGGGTAGCAAGGGAAAGGGAAAGAGGCACAGTGAAGGCCTGATTACAGAAAAAAAGTGGACACCCATTGTGAACCTTTGAGATATGACCACATACCCAAAAAGGTCACAAGAAATATTTAAATGAATTATACCTTGAAATAATTACCTTAAAACTACAAAACTTCCATAAATAGGCATGAAATTTGGTTTAACTTAAAAGCCAATGAATAAACATGTGAAATGAATTACACCATTGAATTCCTCATGGTAAAATACACATATACCATTTTTACAGCACATCTGTAAAGTCAATATTTAATGAGTTATACGTAATAACACCTTATAAAAAACATGAATCCTTAATTATTTCAAATACCAAAGAAACAAAATGTGAAATAAATTGTACCCTTGGATTACCTGTACCATTCTACACATAAAACAATTAAGAAGCTAATATCCAAAGTCATTACTTAAGGAGTTAAGCTGAATATATGCACCTTTTTGGTCAATGCATATATTCAAGGATTTTAATTGATATCTTTTGAAATATACATGATAGAGTGATAAAACAAAAATAAAGTCACCACGTAATTACTTTAGGAACACAGAAATGAACTTTCTTTCATAATATATAAACAAGTTTGAAAACTGTAATGATTGATTGATTATAATCAATAGAGCTGTTGACCACTTTGTTGTGAAAGTGGTCAAAACTTAAAGAATGTAGACAGTCAGATTCTACTGGTTCATTCGTGAAGAATGATGTATCTTTTATTACAATATTCAAGGTATAGCCCCTTGAAATCATGGTTTGAAGCTTAAAATATTAGATTTTGACAGAAAAGATGAGTTACCAGAAAAATCATCAAAAATAGAGTTTTGATGATATAATGAAATGCTCTTGAAAGTGTGATAAGGACATTACAAGCTATCAGAATCCACTCTCAGAACAGCTCTAGCGTGTATAGCCCAAAAGGTATTAATGATAAAAGTTTAAGCTCCAATTTGATCATTTAAGATCACTCACTGTAATCTTATTTTAAGTTTAACAGTCATATAAGTGATACAACTGGTGAATACTATTAGAATATGATTAATACTAATAAAATCCACAAAGTTTAGGCTTCTTCCAAGCCTATGATGTCATCAAACTTAGAGTTATAGTGATAACTCTAAATAATGGCATAACTATGAGGTAAGATGGTTTGTTCATGATGTAATCATCCCAGAACCTTGAAATATTGATCAATTCTAGTAGAAAGAATCGGTACACGTCTACTATAAGCCTGCTGGACTCTAGGAGGGAGGTATTTACTATAAATAGAGCTCTTTTTACTCTGTTTTCCGCTCAGACCCTTACAAAACACTAAAATATTTAAATCAAAAGGTAATTTCTTTATTCCTTATGTATAAAACTCTCATATTATTAGAGACCAAAGATAATATTATTATAATCACCATCTTTGATGTGATTATTATATTTATTTAACTGTTTTGTTTAAAATTCTCTTAAAAACCTCAATTCCACATAAAATCAGGAATATTTATAATTTCTCTTAAGCTTTACTGTAAATACAATTTAAAAAGGTTGTATTTACATTTTTTTGGTGTGAAATTAATACAAATTATTATCTTAAGTATTAAAAGTAGGTTATTTCTTATTATAATAATTTTTGCTCTATTATTACTTTGAATAATTTTATAATTAATATAAATAGTATTTATATTAATACATAACTTAAATATTAGTAATATTATTGTTATTAATTTTTTTTATTAATGAAAAACAATTTTTTACGCATTTGTTATTTGTTGGTAACAATAATAAAGTGATTTTAAATATATTAATATATTTATTTATTATATTATTTTTCATAATATAAACTATATTATTATATTTATTCAACAATATCATTATTTTTACGTCATAATTATGGCAATTATTCATTATTACAATTATTTTCATCTTATTTGATTCATTTATAAGGACATTCATAGTACAATAAGTAAAATATTAGTAATTTTTACTTA
Organism: Austropuccinia psidii; assembly: GCA_023105745.1. NCBI lineage: Eukaryota > Fungi > Basidiomycota > Pucciniomycetes > Pucciniales > Sphaerophragmiaceae > Austropuccinia > Austropuccinia psidii. The sequence continues at coordinate 47,626,527 of JALGQZ010000009.1, forward strand.
TTGTTTCATAGTCAAACCTTACACCCATTGCCACTCAGAGGAATAGAAAACCACAAAACTCTGCTTCAATACAAGGTAAACCAACCTTAACCACTTGTACAGGGAAAATTAACACAATTAAACCAGTTGTAACCTCTAAAGGTAAATTGCCGCAATCAGCAGACAAAACATTTGTACAAGGCACAGTCAAAGGTAAATACCCTAAGAACTTAAAGTATTTGACTGCTTGCAAACACTGATATGTCACCTCTACACCTCAGAAGCCTTGGCTTCCAAAGGAACCAACCAGAAGACAGAGAAGACTTGTCCAGAACCAGAAGACCTGGAAGAGGAAACCTTGTACACAGTGGTGGATGGCAAGACACTGAGGGAAATCATACCCACCCTTTCATTTGCTTTCCAATTAAACAAGAAACTCAAACCAGAGGACTGGAAAGATATGGATCAAGTTCTTCAGCTCCACCAACTCCTCAAAGATTTATTTTGATTGAGCATGGACAACAAGAGTTTTAACCTGGCATCCCACTGGGAAGAACTTGGAGCAAGTTGCCAGAAGATTTGTCTCAAAGAGATAGACTTCAAAGACCTTATGGTAATCACCAAAGGTTGGAATACCACCAGGGAGTTCAGACTCCTGGAGGTGAGGGCAAGCAGGATAAGGGAGAATCAAGCCACTATCCAAGCTATAGAAGAACAGCTGACCCAGACAGGGCATACTCAGATTCCTTCAGGCTCCCAAGGAGCAGGCCAAATAAGCTCTCCAGTGGCTTCACACCATTCAGAAACCAACAGATAAGTGTCCAAGAGTCACCATTCTTCACAATCCCAGGAAGTTTCTAGGAGAAGACAAGGATACAAGGGCAAAAGCAAGACCACCTTCAGCCAGAGGAAGAGAGAGTCAGACCCAATGATCCAGAAGCTGTTGGATTTGGTGAAAGAAGTGCACAAGAACCAGACGTAGCTGTACATAAATCTGGAATAAGTAGTCCCCTTAATAGAAATATTAACCCCACTTAGATTGAACATAATGTTTTCACACCTGAGAGTAACCTAAAGAGTGATGCACTGTGGTTACAAATGTGCCAATACACTGAGAAAACTCAAAAGCAGTTTGCAGAACTTGAAGCAAGCCATGAGAGGATGAGAATATTGACAGCCTCCATGGACAAAATAGTTAAAAGCCTTTAAGAAGGACATGCTCAATTGAGCAAAGCCTCTGAAGAAACCCACAAAAGGCTGAATCTAGTCTTTGAAGAGCAACACCACAGAAAAAGGGACAGGGATTGTCTGGATCAAGACATATACAAACTGCTTAATGTCTACCATAGCATAAACCCCTAGCCACAAGGCCATGCTATGGATAATCCATATCACCCAGATGACCTCAAACCAGATGCCATGTTGATGAATAAGGCAAGATCTCCATCACAATACCAGGATGGAGATAATATGTCTTATTCAGAAAATGAAGCCTTGAAACAGCTTCCTGAGGCCTCAAGCTGGCCAAAATTCTCTGAGACTGGAGAATATGATCATATGGAACTCATTGATTACATTGATGGACTCTTCAGTGATGTACCAAGCAGGCAAAACTACTGGATTACTGCTAGAATTAATACATCATTTAAAGGACATGCTAGTATATGGTACACAGAAATGAAAGAAATCCATGGCAGAAGAAACTGGCCATGGTGGAAGAGTCAAATCATCCAAAAGTAAAGCAATGGTACTTGGATATGGCAAAAGACCATGTCATTTGAAAATGAGATATAATCTGTGGACAAAGATACATACGAGTGGTGTCTCAGACAGTCTAAAAGAATTAAAACTATTGGCCCTCAAATGAACATTCAGATGAGGAATCACAAACTCCTGACATAAATGCCAGGAGAACTAGAGCATTCAGTGAAATGCAGATGCAACCACAATTGCACTCTAGATGGCATTGCAAATACCTTACAAGATGTAAGGAAAAGAACTAATATAGGGAAATACACCCCATATAAAAGCAGTGGTTTCAAAAAAAACAACATTTCAGGGTGGAGTTTAAAGACAAACCCAGAGAAAGGGTGGAAGAAGTGGCAAAGAAGAAAAATTCTTGTCACAACTGTGGTTCAACAGAATACTATTCCAGCAACTGTCCAAAGGCAAAGAAAAAAGTCTATGCCATTGAGAAAGTCCCAGAGGAGGAATCCCCAAAAGAGGATTCTGAATCAGACTTTTTGGGGGATGCCATCAGAGAAAAATCTGATGATGACCAAGACCCATGAGAAGAATTCCTAGTGGAATACGAAGAGGAAACCCTACTAGAAATCCAAGACATACATTGAGAAGCAGGAATTCCACAAGAGACTGCCAACAAAAACTTGTGCAAACACACACAAGATGCACAAACATTCCTGGTTACACCAACCAAACAAGTAGCATACATACATGGTACAGCCCCAAAAATGACTGTTTGTATTGACAATGCTCAACATTCATTGATCATTGAGAGTGGAGCACACTGCTCCATAGTGGCCAGAAATTATCTGGACAGCCACTTCCCAAACTGGGAGAACTAGCCCTTTCCCACCAAGGCAAAGAACTTCAAGAGTGCATCAGGGAAGATGCCTTCAATTGGGACAATTATCAAAGAGATAATCATACCCCATAGGACAGGTAACATCAGACTTAAACCAGAGTTTTTTGTACTTGATGATGCCCACATCCAAGGGTTTTTGCTGGGAACAAATTGCCAGAGGATGGAGGGCATATATATTCACAATAGTAAAAACAGGCACATTACAATTGGTAACAACAAATAAAAGAGATTTTCACTTGATATATACCAAATATCTACCCAAGATCCTCTTGAAGAGCTACTGAATGAATTCAGAGAGGGACAGTTTAGAACTACCCTCACCAGTTAACAGAAACTAAGTTTACTGAAAATGCTGAGAAAGAATAGACCAGCATTTGCCATTGGTGAATAACAATTAGGCAAGATTAGAGGCCATGATATAGAACTGTATCTGGATGTGGAAAGACCTTATCCACCCATGCTCAGGAGACCTCTTTACCCAGCAAGCCTGGAAACCTCAAAAGAAATTGAAAAACATATAAATGAACTCCTGGACATGGATGTCATCAGAAAGATTGGACACAATGAAATAATGGAAATTACCACTCTTTTCTGGTCACCTGACATGATGGAAAGTCTAGGATTTGTGGAGATTTCAGAGATCTGAATAACTACACCAAAGCTGACAGGTACCCTATACCCAGGATACCTCATGCCTTAGACAAACTGGCAAAAGCCAAATACATAGCCAAAATGGATTGTATGAAAGGCTTCCACCATAATGGAGTTAAACAAAACTCCATGAAATTAATAAGAATCATATGCCATATGGGCATATATGAGTACACCAGGATGCCATTTGGCATCAAGAATGCACCAGCCCACTTCCAAAGAATGATGGACACCTAATTTCAAGAAGAAATATTGGAAGGCCCAATGGTAGTATATATTGATGACATCATTATATACTCAAAGACATGGGAAGACCATTTGCAGTACATAGACAGAGTACTAAGTAAATGCACACCCATAAATCTGAAAGTTTCACTTAAAAAGTGCAATTTTGGCCAACAAGAGCTACTAGCTCTAGGACATAAAGTCTCAGTAATGAGTCTGGCACTTGAGCAGAGAAAAGTAGCAGCAGTAATGCAAAAACCAGGAACAAAAAGCATCAAAAAGATGCAATCCTTGCTTGGGTTTGCTAGCTACTATTGAAGCCACATCAAAAGGTTTTCCCACATAACTAATAGTTTATACAAGTTATGTTCAAAAGATGTAGGTTTTGAAATTAAGAAGGAAAGAAGGGATGCACATGAGAGGATTAAACATGAACTCACAAATGCACCTGTGCTCATCTTGCCTGATTTTGAGCTACCATTCAAGTTATACATAGATGCAGCATGCAGCCAAGGCTTGGGAGCAGCCCTCCACCAGAGACAAATTGTGGATGCTGAACCAAGAGAGGGAGTAATATTACGTCTGTAGGAAATTGAAAGATTCAGAAGCCAGGTATGGGGACACCCAGACTGAATTTCTATGCTTAGTCTGGGCTCTAGAGAAACTCCATTATTATTTGGAGGGTGCAGTCTTTGAAGTCTACACTGATTGCATAGCTTTGAAGTCTTTACTGAACATGAAGACTACCAATAGACACATGCTGAGGTGGCAAATAGCTATCCAGGAGTATAGAGGGAATGTGACCATCATATACAAAGAAGGTAAAATTAATACCAATGCAGATGGCCTCAGCAGATGGCCATTGGATAATATCAAAAGAAACCCAGCTTATGACCCTGAAGTAGCAGCTAAAATTGCTATCCATTTCATGGAAATAGACAGGAAGAAAAACCTCAGATTTTCTGAATGGGCATCAGGAAGTGGTACCCTAGACAGTGGAAACACCAATTCAGAGGGAGAAGAAACTACCATATTGGGAATAAGCTGCTCAGAACTGCATAATTAATTCTTCAATACAGTGTGGAAGAAATATTTCAAACACAAACAGTGTGGAATATTGTTGCAACTCCTTCAACAAAAGTACAGGAGCCCAGAGCTGGAATCCCAGTTAGAGGAACCCTGGTTGAGGGAATATAAGGACAACAAATATTTCCTTATAGATGGCCTGCTCTACCAAAGAGAAACGCACGCTAGTGCACTCACAATAATAGACAGAGACCATATATTTTTGATCCTGCAGGAATGCCAAGACTGCCCCTATATGGGACACATGAGTGAAGACAGGACCAAAGAAAGGGTAGCAAGCACTTCTTGGTGGCCCAAATGGGAACAAGATTTGAGTGAATACATGAACACTCATGAAAGATGCCAAAAGGAAAATAGAAAACATGGGAAGAAGTATGGGTTACTTTAACGCATAGAAGAACACAAACACCCATGGGAAACCATCAACATGGACTGGGTTACAGGACTTGTCCCAGGAGGCAAAGAAAACTTCAATGCCTACTTAATCATAGTTGATAGGTTCAGCAAGAGTATGAGGTGCCTACCATGTCACAAGGAGGAAACAGCCATGGATACTGCTCTGTTATTCTGGAACATTATCATATCTACCTATGGAGTCCCTAAGATCATCATCAGTGATAGGGACCCAAATTTTACATCTGAATTTTGGACAAACTTGTATGAAATTCTTGGCACCAAGCTTGCATTTTCGACAGATTACCATCCACAAACAGATGGATTCGCTGAAAGGATGATACAGACATTGGAGGACATCCTTAGAAGATTCTGTGCCTATGGCATGGAGTATAAGGACCTTGAAGGTTACACCCATGACTGGGTTACCCTTCTACCAGCAGTCCAACTGGCTTATAATACAAGTCAGCACTCTACCACAGGAAAAAAAATTGCACTGGTAGAGAAAGGGTAGAATTCCCTATTGCCTGTGGATCAGTTGAAGAAAAATCTTCTGACAATCCACCCCACAGAAACGATCTCCATGAAATGTGGAAGAGGGATTGGGACACAGCTGCCAAATGCATAGCTGAGGCAAAATAATATAATAAACAGAAGGGGAAAAAACACACATGGAACCTGACTTTAAAGAAGGGGACCAAGTGTTAGTATCTACACTGAACTTTAATAATCTCAAAGGACCTAAGAAAATGAGAGACTCATTTGTAGGGCCCTTCACTATAATTAAATTGATTGGGAAAAATGCAGCGGAAGTCAAACTTAGAGAAAGATTTTCTAGGAAACACCCAGTCTTTCCAGTGAGTTTAGTCAAGACATACTTCCAGATAGAGGAGGATAAATTCCCCTCCAGGAAGAAGAACCCCACCCCACCAGAAATAGTGGAAGTGGAGGACTCCCCTGGACCTGTGAAGAAAATTATCAAGGCCAGGAAGATCAGACTCAATGGTAAGGATCAGAGACAGTACTTAGTCAGATTCAAGAACCAGACAGCAGACAAAGACAAGTGGTTGGCAGAATATGCCATACCAGATGCAAAACTTCATCTAAGGAGATTAAGGGCCTCTAGGAGCAGTGCACAGCTTCACCAGTGATGAGCCTTTTTTTGAGGGAGGGTATTCCAGCCTGTGAATCAAAACCAGAGCACAAGCATGACAACCAAATACCATAAATCAATGGTATAGCCACAATACCACCAAAACATGGAGCTGAGCCAAATCAGATCAAAAGGTATCAAAAGAACAAGGAATTCACTACTTTTCAAATATACAAGTCCCATTATCATAGGACAAAGAATAACAAAGTTACTCTTGCTCAAAGTTGTTGCTGAGCATAAACCTCAATTTTCACCTCTCATCTGAAATACAGAGGAAGAGGCTTAACCCCATAAAATGGGTATCCAAAAATAAAGCTCTAATTCAGGGCTACCCAATGGTACTACTCAAACTGAGCTAGCACTAGTATTACTGAAGGTATGGCCAAAATCAGGCAAAATAAGGGTGAACAAAATATTCACCTACCATCTAACTTCTACAGTTTTAGCATGAGATACCTCAAGTGGGGTCTTTTTGAGAAGAGAACAATCAGGGCTATCTGATGGTGCCATTCATTTTTACATATCTCAACTGGAACAAAAGATATGGAGCAAACAAGCTCCATACAGTTTTTGGATAAATCATAAATGTGTATAAGAAAGCTTGTACATGGAATAACATTGCCATACTTAATGATAGCCATACCAAATGAGTTACCATTGTGTAGAACACATCCAGGGCTTCTCAATAAACCAATTTGGAGCTTGATATCTCAAAAACCAACTACATTATGGCAGTTTTAAGCTCAAATTCCCGCAGTTTGGTCAATACAGCCTTATAGTGGAATAATACCCATAGCCATGATTATGAGGTGTCAAACAGACAAAGAAGGATGTTTATACTTCAATACTGGGATCCCATACAGGGCCTGTGCAGCATTCTATGGATAATACTCGTCAGAATCAGGCTATGTGGTCCCCAGATGAAATTCTTCACCCTATTGGTCAAAACTGCTCAGATGTGGTTTCAAAACCACATCTGAGCCCAATAAAAGCTATGAAAGCCTGTCCTAGAGAGTGAAAAATCTTCACTTCCTCTACGTGAAAAGGTCTAGCAGCCTTTTCACTCCATTTCAGTATAAAAGGAGGCCTTTTCACTCTCAGGAAAGGAATCCTCATCCTGCTCTTAAATCCATACGTAATAAAACTGTCAAAAACAGTTATAATCTTGGAAAATAACCAGGTTATACCTTAAATATAAGTATTGTAGCTCTTATTGTAGTAATCCAACTGGTAAGACTGCACCCAGGGCTTTGAGAAGTGCTCCAACCACTATATAATTATAGTAAAGCCCTGATTATCTTATTTTAAACCCTTATTACAATCAAAGAATCTTCTTTTCTCCATTTTCACCATGTAACAGTCATAGTTAAGGCCTGTAAATACAATTATACACCTTTATCATAGACTCAGTCTGACATAACCCTTGATAAGTTGAGTGATTCCAGAGCAGGAGAAATCCTGCTTGAAAAGCTTGAGAGTCCTCTCTTGGCCACTATGGCCACCTAGAGGAGAGTCATTATAATTTTGAAGTATTCAAAGCTGAATTGGGGGGTCATTTGGGACAACCACCCAATCCTTGAAGAGAAAGATTTGGCAAAAGGAATCAAGAGAATAATCTTGCACAAATTTTGAAGGATAATTATGTATTGAAAATCTTTCAATAATGCCTTCTGAATGAATTCAATTACCTTTGAAAATGATTCTGCCTTTACCACAAAGAACTTTGAGGCTTGAATATTATCTTGCTTGATTATTTACTGATAATTCATTTGATTCTTGCTGATGAAATACTACCCTTTCTGGGTAAATGTTGTCCTGATGTGAAAATGCATCTTGGAGGGTTTTCAGGTGAGTAGGAAATTGAGAAGTGAAACTTTGAAATGACTTCAGCCCATAAGGCTTGACAGCAAGTGAGGATATTTGATGACATGAAGTATTGAAGAGAAGAGTTATTGGTGAGAAATTCAAAAGGAGAAGAAAGGGAAAGAAGAAAAGCTCTCCAACACTTGAGAGCCCATACTATGCCAAGGAGTTCCTTTTCATGCATCTCATAATTGATATCTTCTGGAAGAAGCTTGCAGCTATCAAATGCAATGGGATGTTTTCCTGAGTCAGAAAACTGACTAAGTACAGAACCCAAGGCATAATCTGATGCATCAGTCTCAACAATGGTGGGTGGAGAAGGATTGGGGAAGTGGTGAAAGCCTCTTTGAGTTGATGAAGCTGTCTAAGAGCTTCCTCATTGAGGGGGAAACTTCAATCTTTCCTTAAAAATTTTGTAAGTGAACTAATAGTCTTTGAGTAATTCTTGACAAAATGGCAGTAGAAGTTTGCAAAACCAAGAAATGATTGAAGAGCGGTTTCTTGGAGGAGTCAAATTGGGAATTTTTTGGACTTTTTCTTTATCCATATTGAGGCCTTCAGAAGAAACAACAAAACCTAAATATTCCACACTTGAGACATGGAAAAGGCACATGGATGCCTTAGCAAAAAAGATTATTTTCTCTGAGTATAGAAAGAACAGTGGAAACATGAGTGAAATTTTCTTCCTCAGAATTAGAAATAAACAGAATATCATCTAGAAAAACAGCTACATAGACATCTAGAAGATCAGAGAAAATGTAATTTACAAGAGTTTTAAAAGATGAAGGAACATTGGTGTGCCCAAATGGCATGACCAAGTAGTAATAATTGCCATATTTAGTTCTAAATTCTGTCAAATGCTCATCACCTTCCTGAATTCTGATTAGGTTATATGAACAATGTAAATAAATATTGGAGAAGATAGAAGAGGCATTAAAAAAAGTGAGAAGCTGGTTCACAGGACAAACAGGAAATTTTTTCTTCCTGGTGACAGCATTGAGTTTGCAGTAATAAACACACAAAGGGAGGACACAATATTTCTTTTTGACAAAAATGACAGGTGCTCCTTCTGAAGAGGAGCTTGGCCATATTAAACCTTTCTCTACATTCTCTAAAATGTAGGCCCCAAGTTTATCTGACTCTTGATTTGATAAAGCGTAGACCACCCCAGCTGGAGGTAGAGACCCCTGCAGCTTGATTTGATGATCACAGGTGTGGCAGGGAGGACATTTCTCTGCTTTCACCTTGTAGAAAAAATTCAAATAATGGTGATAAGAAGAACGTACAATGTTCATCACATTCTCAATTTCTTCTGGCCCTTCCTCTTAATCCTACAACTCCTCCGGGGAGTCTGTTGCAACCATGGCAATTCACCCTCTTGGACCTCCATATGGAATATCCATGGCATATCCATAAAAATTGGCCATTTTATCTTTACTGGAATTTTCTGGCCATTTCACTATCTGGAGGAAACTTGGTCCCTTCATCATCATCAGGCCTTTAATGGGCAGTCTTTGCATTTGGAACTCTTAGATATTTTCCAGTCAACAGGGACAATACAGCCCAAAATCTTGTATTTGGCTTTTTAAGCTCTAGATACAGTTTTGTGCATTTTGCTTTATCCATCCTTTTTATGCCATTTCTCCATGTATTATGGGAAATATGCCCAAATGGGCATATAAGGCAAATTTAGGCTTAATTTCCAGTTTTGCAAATTTTGTGCACTTTTGTGAATTTCTGTGCATTTTGCACCAATACAGTGTCACAGGGGCTCTTCTAAGTGAGGAGGGCCTGGCACTCAGTAAACAGGGACTCACTTATGGAGGGTTCAATGATATGATCAAGAGGAATACACTTAAGAGTGTAATAAGATGAATTACTAAGAAAAGAAATATAAGGCAAGCAGAAAAAAAAGAATAAGAGTAAGAAATGAAAGAGCCAACCACAAACAAGTCCAAGTCCACTGTTTCAACCTGTCAGAATGGAAAGAGAAGGGTTAATAAGGATATGGCCACCCAACTCATCCTGTACAAGCCAAGACTAACTTAATATTAAATAAATATAATACCCAAAAATAAGGATAAGCAAGGAAGATTTCTGAAGCTGAATTTTGATACACCCAGTGGATTTGCTGGTTTAAGGTGTTTGAGTGGGTGTATCAATGAATACCCTTACCCCTGATGAGTGGTTGTTACAGTATCCCCCTCTTGAAACTGGTGGGCTCCTGAACACCATAATAGCCTTCCACTGTTGAGTGGCATATCATTATCCCCACATTTTTTTCAGAAACTTTCCCTTTAATTTTATTTTCCTCTTGACCATTATCTTGAAAATAGCTTTTCAATTCTATCCTTCCAAATTAATTTCAGGTCCCCCTTCTTTAACTTGAGTAAGTCTTCCACTTTGAAATATGCCTTCTTTTATTCTTTTGATTCAATAAGTCCTTCTTTTTGGGGTATGGCCTTGGGTTGTATCCCAAAGTGATGGCCACTGAGCTCTTCTGCTCAAAGAAAATGATGCAAAATGAGTATATCAATGTATACTCATATGAAAAGGGCCAACCTGATGTTGGGCCCTTCCTTGCCTTGACTGAAATTGTCTTGAAAAGAATCTTCATGGGGTCTTTTCCTGTAACAACCATCCATCTGGGGTAAGGGTATTCATTGATACACCCACTCAAACACCTCAAATCAGAAAATCCAGTATCTGCATCAGCATTCAGCTTCAGAAATCTTCATTCTGGAACATGCATACAGTTTGGTACATCAATTGACAGGAGCACCTGTCCTTTTGGTCAAGAAAAAGGATGGAGGTCTTCGTTTGTGTGTTGACTACCACAAACTCAATGCTGTCACTAGGAAGAACAGATACCCTGTCCCTCCTATGAACCAGCTCCTTACCATATTCAACAGTTCCACTATCTTCTCCAAGATAGATTTGCGTGGTGCATATAACCTTTTGAGAATCAAAGAGGGGGATGAGCACTTAACTGCCTTCAGAACCAAGTATGGTAGTTATGAGTATTTGGTCATGCCATTTGGTTTTACCAATGCTCCTGCTTCGTTCCAGAATCTTGTAAATGATATATTTGCAGATTTCTTGGATGTGTTTTTTGTGGTTTATCTAGATGATATTATGGTATTCTCAAATTCTGAGGAAGAACATGTCAAACATGTGACCTCTGTCCTCCAAAGACTCAGAGAAAATAATTTATTTGCCAAAGCCTCCAAGTGTGTATTCCATGCCTCAAGTGTGGAATACTTGGGCTATGTGGTTTCAAGTGATGGCCTCAAGATGGATTTTTCAAAAGTTCAGAAAATCCTCAATTGGCCTCAGCCCAAAAACATCGAGGCCCTTCAATCTTTTCTTGGCTTTGCCAATTTTTATTGTTGTTTCATTAAAAATTATTCCAAAAAAATCACTTCTCTCACTTCCCTTCTCAAAAGAGATTCTCCCTTTATCTTCAATGAGGAAGCTCTTAGTCAGTTTCAAGCACTCAAAGAAGCTTTCACCTCTGCTCCTATCTTATCCCATTTCAATCCATCTCTACCTACTATTGTAGAGACTGATGCTTCTGATTATGCATTGGGCGCCGTACTGAGTCAGGTGAATGACTCAGGAAAGCATCCCATTGCATTTGATAGTTGCAAGCTCTTACCAGCTGAACTCAACTATGAAATTCATGACAAGGAACTCCTTGGCATAGTTTGGGCTCTCAAGCGCTGGAGAGCATTTCTTCTTTCTCTTTCCAATTCTTTTGAGGTCTTGACAGACCACTCTTCCTTGCAGTACTTCATGTCTTCCAAAGCTCTTACTCGTCGTCAGGCCCGTTGGGCTGAATTTCTCTCAGAATTTCACTTCACTATCACTTACCGCCCAGGCAGGCTGGCCACTTTACCAGATGCCTTGTCACGTCGGGATGATGTGTACCCAGAGAGGGGGGTGGACTTCATCAGCAAGAATCCTCAGAATTTTCATCAAGTACTTAAGCAAGATGGAATTCAAGAGTCAAGATTCTTCTCAATCAAAGTGGAGATTTTCTCAGATTTAGTAGAAAAGATCCAAAAAGAAGTATGGCAAGACAAAGACTATAAAGAAATACTCAAGCAACTAGCAAGAGGTGAATCAGTTCCAGATTATTCTCTTGAACCTCAAGCCAAGTTATTATTATTCAAAGATAGAGTCGTACTCCCAAGCAATGAAGAACTTCAACTCAATATTCTTCAAAAGCGTCATGACTCACCATTGGCTGGCCATCCTGGCCAGGAGAAGACCCTCAAGCTCATCAAGAGGGATTTTCATTGGGCTGGCATGAATCAATTCAACAAGGACTATGTGTCCTCATGTCAGCAATGTTCAAGAAACAAGAACATTCATCAAAAGAAGTTTGGATTACTCAAGCCTCTTTCAATTCCATCTGGTCCTTGGAATTAATTATCAATGGAATTCATCACTCAATTGCCACCGTCAAACAGCTTTGATTCAATTTTAGTAGTTGTGGACAGATTTTCAAAAATGGCAATCTTCATTCCAGCTTATGGAACAATCACTGCCCTGGACTTAGCTCAAATCTTCATTAGTCATGTATTTTCCAAGCATGGACTTCCAGTCAGTATTGTCAGTGATAGAGGATCCTTATTTGTTTCATCATTTTGGACTCAATTGTGTTAGCAGCTCAAGATATCAAGAGATCTTTCAACTGCCTTTCACCCTGAAACAGATGGACAGACAGAGAGGGTAAATCAGATAATAGAACAGTACCTTTGGATGTATGTCAGCTATCATCAAGATGACTGGTACACCTGGCTCCCTCTGGCTGAATTTGCCTATAATAATGCAGAACATTCATCAACCAAGCAATCACCTTTTTTCACCATTTATGGAAGAAATCCCAGCTTTGACTCAATCCATATTTCTCAAGACTCACCTGCTGGAAAGTTATCAACAAAACTCCAATCAGTACAGCAAGTTGTCAAAGAAGAATCAGAGTCAGAAATAAGGAGATTCAAGAAGTATGCAGATAGAAATAGGGCAATTCCACCTGATTTCCAACCTGGAGACAAAGTATGGCTAGCTTCCAAGAACATCAAGACAACAAAACCCACCAAGAAGTTATCAGAAAGATGGTTGGGACCTTTTGAAGTTCTGAAGAAGATTGGCAGTCATGCATATCACCTCAAGTCACCTCAGCAATGGAAGACAGTTCACCCTGTATTCCATGTTTCCTTATTAGAACCAGTCAAGCATTCAACTATCCCAAATCGTCATCAATTGCCGCCACCACCAGTTTTAGTGGAGGAGCTAGAAGAATGGGAAGTGGCTCAGGTTCTGGACTCAAAACTCAAAAGAGGTAAATTATGGTATCTTGTATAGTGGAAAGGATTCAGTGAAGACCCAGAAAGAACCACTTGGGAACCAGCTTCAAACCTTACCAACTCACCAGATCTTGTCAAGGACTTCCATTCATTGTATCCAGAAAAGCCTGGCCCAAATACCTCAAGAGTTTGATTTATGGTGCTTGGTGGGGAGAAGAAGTTATGAAAGTAAGTTCCTCTCCTGGCATGCACCTTTAAGGGGGTATTCTACCCATATGTTGTTGTAAGAATCACCTTGGCCACTTTGTGGGCACTTGTCAGTTCTTTGGACAGGTTCAGGAAGCATACAACACCAATACTCTCCGATTTGGACCTTATCAAGATATGGCCAAATGTTCTTTCTTTAATTTTCCTTCCTTTCCCTTTTATTTATCATTCCATTTATGACAATCATAATAATTCAAGACATTCATTACTTCAAGTCATTTATGGCAATTATTTTCAGAAGTCATTTATGGCAATTCATCTCAGAAGCCATTTATGGCAATTCTTTTCAATTTTATGGTGCTTGGTGGGGAGTGGAAGTTATGAAAGTAAGTTCCATCTCCTGGTATGCATCCCTGAGGATTCTACTTCTTGTACAACATTACCTTGGCCACTCTGTGAGAATCAAATGCTTGGTATTCATTTTTGGACACTTTTGGCCAGAATCAAGCAACTCACCACACAAAGGACCAACCATCAGGATTTTTCTTTATTTATTTCTTTACTCTCAATTTCTCTTATTCTTTTTTTTTCTTTCTTTATTTACTTGTATAATTTTCTTTCTTTTATTTCTTTAAAGCAGCTGCATCCCCTCCCAAATCATGTATTGGGAGGTTCCATTAGTTTTCATTTTTTAGTATTTATAAGAGTGGGGATAGAAGTCCAACCAAACACAAACAAGAAAAAGGAAAACTAGTTATCTCTACCCAAATCATCAAAAGCTCTCTGGAAATCATTTATCAACTCATCTTCATACCAGGCAAATTTTGCAGCCATCTCTTCACAAGCAGTACCTGGAATAGTCCTGTCATTGGCATACATAATCACCTCTCTGCTATTCCTATCAACCCTCCTGAACAATATGGCCCCAGCATCTTGACTTTCACTAGCTGCGTTGGGATCTTCTCTGGTAACCCGGATAGGCCAACGTTCTCTTCTTTGAAAAACTTGAGCGGCAGGAAACGGCAAAGGGGACAATCCATCTCTTCTTCTGCTGGAGCTGGCCACAGGTTGGAGTTGACAGGAGGTGTTTATGGGTGAGTTTCTGGACTGTTTAACTGGTGATGGTCTTACTGCTAGATTCAAGGCAGGCCTGGCGGTGTGGGAAGTAGTTGGTGAAGGAGGAGGAAGGGTTGTAGGAATGGAAGCAAGCATTGGTTGGAAGGTTCTTGGAGTGCTGGGAATAACTTGACTTTGGAATCTAGTGTTGGCAAGAGGTTGAGAAGAGGAATTGCTGGATGGATGGCCACTTGAATGAGGAATAACTTGAACTTCTTCACCATCCAACTCATCACTTCCTTCAGCCTCTGGATCTGTTGGGGAATCAACAATTCTTCTTAGTTTCTTCACTACTTTCACCACTCCATCAGCATTGGTCCTTGAGATTGGGATTTCTGAGCTGTAGTGTATGGGCCTACCACCAATTGGAATGGACCCTCCAACATTAGTCCACCTGGCCACATCCCTCTGCCTAGAACCAGTCACTAAATCAGAATATCAGAACCAATTCAATCAAAATATGCAAATCACTCACATTGAGAAAATCCAGAAGTTGCATCAGGGGTAGGTTCCTGCCCATAAGGCCCATCTTTCCTGCTCCATAAGTGTCTCCTGACCTGGGACAAAGTTGATCCAGTACGACGACATGGCTTCTTCCCAAAAAAGCAAAAGTGGCATTTTGACAATTGAGGATTGTAATGTTGAAAGCATTCCTTACCCCTGGCCAAACATTCAGTACAGGAAGGATCAAGAACTTCAACTGCTCTGAACCCATCATAGGTTTGGGAGGGGTCAAAATGGCCAGAAGACGCCATGGAAGGGGAGGACAATTGACTGAAGACGCCAGAACCATGAAGAACAGACGGTGGCGGTGCAGAAGGAGAAGATTTAGTGAGCTCAGTCAGTTTGGAACTCATAACTGAAGAATATGCAAGCAGAAGATTCAAGACGTCAGAATCAATCCACTCCATATTAATAAAAAGAATTTGACCTCAAGGAAATGGGGGCCATAACTCAATTATGCCCCCCCTCAAAGCCTCTAAGGTGAAGGTTCATACCCCTTTGGGGCTGAACTCATCACCCAGGGCCTCCCCTGCAACTTTGGGGAGGCCAGGATCTTGATGGTCCTGGACCCCATCAATGGGTCCAGGCCATGTATGGTGAAAGTTATATTTGGGCCATTTCTGGGCCCCTTGGTCACCCTGGGTTCCCAGAAAATTTGGGCCCAGGGGGCCTCCAATAACCCCCACGGACCACAGACCGCGGCGTACGGTCCACAGACCACGGACCACGGCGTACGGTCCACAGCCCACGGCCCACGGACCGTAGGACCCCAAAGACGCAAAAGCGCCAAATATGGCCAAAAATCAAAAAAAAATACCCAAGTTCACCAAAACAACCAAAAGGCCCAAAAGGCCCAAAAGGCCATAAAAATCAAGAGGTATCAAGATTTCATCAGGGGAGAGGCCACAGCCCAAAAGCACTTTGGAGGGCTGTTTGAGGCCATTTCCATGGACAATGGGGACAAGACCCCTGGAGGAAAATTTTTCAAGATTTCATTGGATTAGGCCTTGCCCAATGAGTACACTTCATATACTCATTGGGCATCATTTTTTGAGCACAAGAGCTCAATGGCCCGTATTCTGGGATATATCCCAAGGCCACATCCCAAGGGCATGGTTGATTGAATCAGTAGAAAAGAAATGCATATTTTGAAGTGGAATACTTACTCAAACTTGGAAAAAAGGGGGGAATCAATTGAATTTGACAGAGAAGGAGTGAAGAAGGATTTTCAGGATAATGGCCAAGAGGAAAAGAAAATTAAAAAGAAAATTCTTGAAAAAATGTGGGGATATCGAGATGCCACTCAACAGTGGCAGGGTATTATGGTGTTCAGGAGCCCACCAGTTTCAAGAGGGGGATACTGTAACAACCATCCATCAGGGGTAAGGGTATTCATTGATAAACCCACTCAAACACCTCAAATCAGCAAATGCAGTATCTGCATCAGTATTCAGTTTCAGCAATCTTCATTCTGAAACATGCATACAGTTTGGTACATCAATACAGCCTGTCAATACCTGTACAGGTTGGATTCACCCAATACAGTTTCAATACACCAGTATGAAACTGTATGATCACTCAAATACACCACACCTCTTGTACAGGCTCTGTACAGCTGTACAGGACCTGTATTGGCCAGACTCAATTCAATCATCAATTATTCTCATGAAAATTCTTCCTCTGGATTGGGGCTGGTGATTCTCACATATACCAGCCCCTCTTTCTCCCCCCTGGGGACTTTTCCCCAGTTAATTAATTTAGTTTATTTATTATTTTATAATTATTCTTATGCTTATTTTGTTTATTATAATTATTTAATTTTAAGTTAGTCTTTGCATTTCTTTCTTTGCCTGTACAGTATGAGTTGGGTGGCCATATCCTTATTAACCCTTCTCTTTCCATTATGACTGGTTGAAACATTGGACTTGGACTTGTTTGTGGTTGGCTCTTCTATTTCTTATTCTTATTTCTTTGTTGCTGCATTTCTCATATCTTTTATCATAGTAATCCATTCCTTACACTCTTAAGTGTCATTAATCTTTCCATATCCTTGAGCCCTCCATAAGTGAGTCCCAGGCCCTCTTCACTTCGAAGAGCCCCTGTGACATGTCCCCATTTACCTTGGAAATACCTCCCCTGGCCTTACCATAGCTATTTTGGGCCTTGGCCCTTGCTAGGATACTTCCTGATCAAATTGATTTTATGGCCATTTGGGCTTTTTTTGGGTCTTGGGGTGAAAATGGCAGAAAATTGATATATGGCCATTTTTGGCCTATTCAAAGTTCCGGTGTCATATGCCATGGTCCGCGGTCCGTGGGGGCTATTGGAGGCCTCCAGGACCAAAATGGACCCCTTGGGACCATAAATTGGCCCATGGCCCCAAATTTCACCTACATGGCCTGGATTAATTGAGAGGTCCCAGGACCATCAGTATCCTGGCCTCCCCAAAGTTTCAGGGGAGGTTCTGGGTGATGAATTCAGCCCCAAAGGGGTCTTGAATCTTCACTTTTGAGGTTTTGAGGGGGGGCCATAATTGAGTTATGGCCCCCCTTTCCTTGGGGCCATAGTTTTTTTACTTGAAGTGGACTGATTCTGACATATTGAATCTTCTTCTTGCATATTTCTTAGTCATTAGTTCCAAACTGACTGCCTCACTGAATATTCTCCTTCTGTTCTTTGTGGTTCTGGCGTCCTAAATCAATTGGATTCACCTTCCATGGCTTCTTCTGGACATTTCAATCCCTCCCAAACTTATGATGGTTAGAAGGCAGTTGAAGTTCTTGATCCTGCTTGTACTGAATGTTTGGCCAAGGGTAAGGATTGTTTTCTACATTACACTCCCCAATCTTCAAAGTGCCACTATTGTTTCATTGGAAATAAGCCATGTCATTGTACTGGGGTGCAAGCTTCAAATGTCAGGAGGTATTTATAGAGTAGAAAAGATAGTCCTTTTGGAAACGAGTTTCCAGTTTCTGAGGCACCCACTCCTGATGGAACTTCAGGGTTTTCTAATTGTTAGTAATTTGAGTAATTTGATTGAGTTTAGTACTGATATTCTTGATTTAGTGACTGGTTCTAGGGAGGTGGACCCATTCCAGTTGGTGGTAGGCCAAGATACTCAAGCTCAGAAGTCCCAATCTCCAGAATCAACACTGACGGTGTAGTGAAGAGAATAAGAAGAATTTCTGATTCCCCACCTGATCCAGATGCTGAAGGCAGTGATGAATTGGATGGTGAAGAAGTTGAAGTTGTTCCTCATTCAGTTGGCCATCCATCCAGCACTTCCTCTTCTCAGCCTCTTGCCAACAGATTCCATAGTCACATAGCTCCCAGTACTCCCAGAACTTTCCAACCTACTCTTGCTGCCATTCCTACTTCCCTTCCTCCTGCTTCACCAAATACTTCCCATGCCAGGCCCTCCTTGAATCAAGCAGTAAAACCATCACCCATAACCACCTCTCAACATCTCCAACCTGTGAGCAGTTTCAGCAGAGGAAGAGATGGGTTTTCTCCTTTACTGTTTCCTGCCGCTCAAGTATCTCAAAGAAGAGATTGCTGGCCTATCCAAGTTACCAGAGAATATCTAAACACAGCAAGTGAAAACAAGGAAACTGTGGCCAGGTTGTTCAGGAGAGTTGATAAAAATAGTAGGGAGGTGATCATGTATGCAAATGATAGAACTATTCCAGGGACTGCTTCTGAAGAGATGGCTGCAAGCTTTGCCTGGTATGAAGATGAGTTGATAAATGAGCTTCATAGAACCTTTGATGATTTGGTTAGAGATAACTAGTTTCCTTGTCTTTTTTTGTGGTTGGTTTGACTTCTATCCCCACTCTCATAACTACTAAAAATGAAAAAATAAATGGAACCTCCCAATACATGATTTGGGAGGGGATGCTGCTGCTTTAAAGAAATGAAAGAATAACAAAATTATTCAAGTAAAGAAAAAGGCAAAAGAGAGTAAAGAAACAGAAATAAAGAAATTCCTGATGGTTTGTCTTTTTTATAGTGAGCTGCTTGATTTTGGCCAAGAATGTCTGAAAATGGAAACCAAGCATTTGATGCTCACAGAGTGGCCAAAGTAATGTTTTACAAGAAGTAGCAGCCTCAGGGATGCATACCAGGAGATGGAACTTACCTTCATAACGCCCACTCCCCACCAAGCACCATAAAATGAAAGCAAATAGCCATAAACCTTGCAGTAATGAATGTCTTGAATAATGATGATTGGCATAGATTGAGGTATACTGATAAAGAGAAAAGAAAAGAAAAAAGAAAGAAGAGATTGGGCCATATCTTGATAAGGTCCAAATCAGAGGGTATTGATGTTTAATGCTTCCCGAATCTGTCCAAATAATTGAAAAGTGCTCACAAAGTAGCCAAGGTGATTCTTACAATAAAATTTGAGTAGAATACCCCCTTAAAGGTGAATTCCAGGAGAGGAACTTACTTTCATAACTTCTTCTCCCCACCAAGCGCCATCAATCAAACTCTTGAGGCATTTGGACCAGGCTTACCAGGATACAATGAGTGGAAATCCTTGACAAAGTATGGTGAGTTGGTAAGGTTGAAAGCTGGTTCCCAAATTGTTCTTTCTGGTTCTTCACTGAATACTTTCCACTCTACAAGATACCATAATTTACCTCTCTTGAGTTTGGAGTCCAGAACCTGAGCCACTTCCCATTCTTCTTGCTCCTCCACTAGAACTAGTGGTGGTGGCAATTGATGGTGATTTGGGAGAGTTGATTGCTTAACTGGTTCTAATAAGGACACATGGAATACAGGGTGAACTTACTTCCATTGTTGAGGCAACTTGAGGTGGTATGCACGACTTCCAATGTTCTTAATGACTTCAAATGGTCACAGCCATCTTTCTGAAAGATTATTTGTGGGTCTTGTAGTCTTGATGTTTTGGGAAGCTAGCCATACCTTATCCCCAGGTTGGAAATGAGGTGGAATTGCTCTATTTCTATCTACATACTTCTTGAACCTCCTTATTGCTGACTATAATTAGTCTTTGAAAACTTGCTGTACTGATTGGAGCTTTGTTGATAACTTTCCAGCAGGTGAGTCTTGAGAAACATGGATTGACTGAAAGCTGGGATTTCTTCCATAAATGGTGAAAAAAGGTGATTGCTTTGTTGATGAATTTTCTGCATTATTATAGGCAAATTCAGCAAGAGGGAGCCAGGTGTGCCAGTCATCTTGATGGTAACTGACATACATCCAAAGATACTGTTCTAGAATCTGATTTACCTTCTCTGTCTGTCCATCTGTTTCAAGATCTCTTGATATCTTGAGCTGCTAACATAATTGAGTCCAAAATGATCAAACAAATAAAGAGCATCTATCACTAACAATACTAACTGGAAGTCCAGGTTTGGAAAAGACATTGCTAATGAAGATTTGAGCTAATTCCATAAGCTGGAATGAATATTTCCATTTTTGAGAATCTGTCTACAACCACTAGAATTGAATCAAAATTGTTGGACAGTGGCAAGTGAGTTGATCATAAAGTCCATTGATAATGAACTCCAACGACCAGACGGAATTGAAAGAGGCTTGAGTAATCCAAACTTCTTATGATTAATGTTCTTGTTTCTTGAACATTGTTGGCATGAGGACACATAGTTGTTAATGAATTGATTCATTCCATCCCAATGAAAATCCCTCTTGATGAGCTTGAGGGTCTTGCCCTGGCCAGGATGGCCAGCCAATGGTGAGTCATGACGCTTTTGAAGAATATTGAGGTGGATTTCTTCATTTCTTGGGATTACCACTCTATCTTTGAATAGTAATAACTTGGCTTGAGGTTCAAGAGAATAATCTGGAGCTGATTCAACTCTTGGTAGTTGCTTGAGTATTTCTTTATAATCATTGTCTTGCCATACTTCTTTTTGAATCTTGTCAACTAAATCTGAGAATATTTCCACTTTGATTGAGAAGAATCTTGCCTCTTGAATTCCATCTTGCTTGATTACTTGACGAAAATTTTGAGGATTCTTGCTGATGAAGTCCACCCCCCTCTATGGGTACACGTCGTCCGGACGTGACAAGGCATCTGGTAAAGTGGCCAGCCTGCCAGGGCGGTAAGTGATGGTGAAATGAAACTCAGAAATAAATTCAGCCCAACGGGCCTGACAACAAGTAAGAACTTTAGAAGACATGAAATACTGGAAGGAAGAGTGGTCTGTCAAGACCTCAAAAAGATTGGAAAGAGAAAGAAGGAAAGTTCTTCAGAGCTTGATAGCCCAAACTATGCCAAGGAGGTCCTTGTCATGAACTTCATATTTGAGCTCAGCTGGGAGCAGCTTGAAACTATCAAATGAAATGGGATGTTTTCCTGAGTCATTCACCTGACTCAGTACAAAACCCAAAGCATAATCAGAAGCATCAGTCTCCACTATAGTTGGTAGAGAAGGATTGAAATGAGCAAGGATAGGTGCAGTGGTGAATTCTTCTTTGAGTATTTGAAACTGGCTAAGAGCTTCCTCATTGAACATAAAGGGAGAATCTTTTTTGAGAAGGGAAGTGAGAGAAGTAATTTTTCTAGAGTAATTTTTTATGAAACAATGATAAGAATTGGCAAAGCCAAGAAAAGATTGGAGATCCTTGATGTTTCTGGGCTGAGGCCAATTGAGGATTTGCTGAACTTTTGAAGAATCCATCTTGAGGCCTTCACTTGAAACAACATAGCCCAAGTATTCCACACTTGAAGCATGGAACACACATTTTCAGGCTTTAGAAAACAGATTATTCTCTCTCAGCCTTTGGAGAACAGAGGTCACATGTTTGACGTGTTCCTCCTCAGAAATGGAGAAAACCATAATATCATCTAGATAAACCACAGCAAACACATCCAAAAAATCTGCAAATATATCATTCACAAGATTCTGGAAAGAAGCAGGAGCATTGGTCAAACCAAATGGCATGAAAAAATACTCATGACTACCATACTTGGTTCTAAAGGAAGTTAAGTGCTCATCCCCCTCTTTGATTCTCAGAAGGTTATATGCACCATGCAGGTGTATCTTGGAGAAGATAGTGGAACCGTTGAATACTGTAAGAAGCTGGTTCATAGGAGGAACATGATACCTGTTCTTCCTAGTGACAGCATTGAGTTTGGGGCAGTCATCACACAAACAAAGAACTCCATCTTTTTTCTTGACAAAAAGGACTGGTGCTCCTATTGAAGAGGAGCTTGGTCTTATGAAACCTTTCTCTATATTATCTGAAATGTAGGCCCACAGTGTTTCTGACTCTTGGTTTGATAATGAGTAGATAACACCAATTGGAGGTAGAAGACCCTCCAAAATGATCACAGGCGCAGTGTGGAGGAAGTTTCTCTGCTTTCACCTTGGAGAATACATCCAAATATTGGTGATATTCAGGAGGGACTACCTTCAACACAGTTTCTATTTTTTCTGGCTCTTACTCTTCATGCCACAACTCCTCCAGGGAGGCATGGAAAGATAAAGGAGGAAGTTCTATATCCCCTTGAAAGAGAAGAAGTGAAGATATAGCAACATCTTCTCCAACATCTTTTATATCTTTGAAGACTTCATCTCTTGATGGAAGGGATATGGACAGAAGGAGGAGTGGAAGGTGTCTTAAGTTCACCCACCAAAGCAACACTGTTGACAGCAGTGGCAAAGTCATTACTAGCTGAAGAAATACCACTAGAATCCTTATGACTAGAATCATAGGAGATCAATACATTTTTCCAATCAATAATGAGATTAAAATGGTAAAGATAATCATAGCCCAATAATAGGTCTTCTCCCTTGGGTGAATCTATGATAAAGAATTCCCATTCAAAGCTTGGGAAGGAAGGCAAGTCAACTGCCCACTTGGTATAATGGGTGATGACCAAGGCAAGGGATTCATTAGAATCCAGAATAAAAAGAGGAATCTTTTCAGGGAGCTCTGACATAGTCAATGAGTAGTTTAGAACAAAATTCTTTGCAATAAAAGAGTTTGTAGCACCAGAATCAATGAGAATACTATAAAAAATATCAGAGACAGAACAAAAAATAAGAAGCTTTAAAGATTTTTTGACACTAGTATTTGGAATGCACAATTGTGGTCTTGAAGGAAATAGGTGAGAACCATTGAACACATCATGGTCCCCACTCAGGCTTTTCCCTGCTTGCTAGGGAAGCCTTTTGTGACCCAGGCTTGTTCTGAGGTCTCTTGAAGCATTTTTCAATTGGGTGCTTTCCACCACAATAAGTACACAACCCCTCTTTAATCCTCCTCTCCTTTTCAGAACCAATGAATTTATTGTCCTTATTGAGGAGAGCAGCATGAGGGTTGTCCTTTGAAGATTGAAATTGCTTGCCCTTCTTATTCTTCTTTTGGTGAGGCCTCTTTGAAGATGAGTTCTGAGGAGGCCTATATTGATTGGACCCAGTAGCAGGATACATCTTCTCTTGATTTCCACCCTTTTTGTTTTGCCTCTCATGATATCTTGTGTCTAATTCTAAAGTGACATCCATAAGTTCTTGAAGAGTATCAAAGGTTCCAGGGTGATAAGCCAACTTATCCAAAAATCTTGATGCCAATACTCTTCTGTAAACATGGATATAAGCTCTTTCCCCACAATCTCCAATTCTTGAAATTAAGCTTCTGAAATCAGAAATGTACAAGGATACATGACCACTTTACTTCATCCTCAGATTGTCCAACTCCTGTTCAGCTTTTCTGAATTCATTGGGGTCACCAAACAGAGTGAATAATTGAGTTTCAAATAACTGCCAATTATTGAGGAGGTAGGAAGGATCTTCATTGGAAATATTTGTGAGATAGGGTTCAATCCATTTTCCAGCTCTACGAGTGGGAAAAGAAGTTGAGTAAAGAAATTTCTTCCTGTCAGAGAAGAAATTTGCTGGGTCTTTATGGAAAATCAATTGAAAGGATTGGATAAATACTCTCAATTTATGAGCTTGAGTACCATCAAAAGAATCAGGTGCCTTCATGGATGGAGTCTTGAAAGCAGGGGCTTTGGAATTGTCCCTGGGCGTAACTTCTTGAGTGAGTTGCCCCATGAATTGAGTCATTTGCTCCATCATCTTGAAGAGCCTTGGTTCAGTCTGAGAGACAAGAGGTTGACTAGAAAGGGCTAGATTAGAGACCTGAGGCACCTCTGCAGCATTTGCCAAAGCATCTGCCACTTCAGTCTCCCCAGAATCTTCCCCCCTTCATCTTAAACTTTCCCTAGCCTTTCTCTTGCACCTTCAGACATGCCAGGGTAGCTGCCCAAGAGTCCAGAGAAAGATCTTGATCTTCTTGATTTCATTCCCCCTCTTCTTGAGGGTTCTGCTCATTCCATCGATGGTCCTCTGTACAAGTTGGCACTCAGTTGATGAACTGATGGTGTGTAGTTAAGAGGAACACTTACTGTAGGAGTGAGAACAG
This sequence comes from Austropuccinia psidii, assembly GCA_023105745.1. Lineage (NCBI taxonomy): Eukaryota > Fungi > Basidiomycota > Pucciniomycetes > Pucciniales > Sphaerophragmiaceae > Austropuccinia > Austropuccinia psidii. The sequence goes on from JALGQZ010000009.1 coordinate 47,651,041, forward strand.
CTGGATTTCTTTGAGATATAGTGTTCTTGGCTGTAGGGCTATGCTGAACTGGCATTATGAAGAATCAGAAAAATAAATTGATGGTATTAAAAATAGAAATCAAAACTTGGCCAAATCAATCACAATAACAATCTTGATGAATCTTGAGGGATCCATTCAAATCTTGAGATGGAATCAAATTCAATCAATAATAAGATCAATTCAATCAATAATCACAATCAATTACAATCAAATATCAATAAGCTTGAGTAAATCAATAATCAAATCAATTCAATAAATAAGTGTCTTCAATATGAAAATCAAAGTCTTGAGGAATCAATCAGTCAAATCAATATCTTCAGGAATCAGTTAAATGTCTTGATGAGTTAAAATCAATCAATAATCAAAATCAATTCTTGAGGATCAATAAAATATCTTGAGAATTAGGAGTCAATAAGTCCAATCCAAATAAGATCCTGAATTTCTGAATCAATAAACCAAATGAATCCCAATGAATAATCCAATCAATCAACCAATCAATAACCCCCTACAAAACCTGAATAAGAAGACAAAGGAAGTTTGATTTGAAATATAAAAAATGAAATGAAATGAGATGGTAAGCAATGATTAAGGAAAATAGGAGGAATCAATTTTCATATGGATGAAATGAATGGGATGAAAATTGATGAGAGAAAAATCATAAAGTCATAAAAAATCATAATTGATGAATGGGAGAAAGGAATATAAATGAATGAAAAGAGAAAATCAAATAGGAGTTAATTAATTTAATGTCACAGGGGTTCTTCTAAGTGAAGAGGGCCTGGCACTCAGTAAACGGGGACTCACTTATGGAAGGCTCAAGGATATGATAAAGAGGAATACACTTAAGAGTGTAATAAGATGAATTACTAATAAAAGAAATCTAAGGAAAGCAGAAACAAAAGAATAAGAGTAATAAATAAAAGAGCCAACCACAAACAAGTCCAACTCCACTGTTTCAACCTGTCAGAATGGAAAGAGAAGGGTTAATAAGGATATAGCCACCCAGCTCATACTGTACAGGAGAAGAAAGAAAGCAAAGACTAACTCAATATTAAGCAAATATAATACCCAAAAATGAGGATAATAATATTTATGAAATAATAAATAAAATAAAATAATTATCTGGGGAAAAGTGCCCAGGGGGGAGAAAGAGGGGTGGTATATGTGAGAATCACCAGCCGTGATCCAGAGAGAGAATTTCCATGAGGGGATTTGATGATTGAATTGAGTCCGGCCAATACAGGTCCTGTACAAGAGGAGTGGTGGTATTGAGTGATAATACAGTTTGGAAATGGTGTATCCAAGCTGTATTGGGTAATTCCAACCTGTACAAGTATTGACAGGCTGTATTGATGAAACAGACTGTATGCATGTTTCAGCAAGGAAGATTTCTGAAACCAAATGTTGATGCACACAGTGGATTTTCTGGTTGAAGGTGTTTGAGTAGCTGTAAGTATGAATGCCCTTACCCCTGATGAGTGGTTGTTACATACCGTTTTAAAGGCATGTAAGCTGTATTTATCCAAAACACCCAAAAGCACTTTGTCACCTCTGAAGCCACCCATATCCTCCTTGCATCCTTCCAAAAGAACTTTGGCTTCTTTCAACCTCCAATAACCAAAAATGCAATAAATGGTGTTATACGCCATTATGCATCTTTTTCTACCCAAAATTGAATGGCTCCAATTTAAAGGGTTATTTCAACATTCCAAAAATTCATCAAGGACTCATATCATCCAGTGGATTCATCAAGGCTCAAGGACAAGTGTCACTCTTCATTATCAATGATGCCATCAAGAGATCATTGCATATTCTCATTATCAGTATTCCTCTAAGGCAATACTGGCAGTTCATTATCAAGGGATATTCAAGAGGTAGTTCCAAGAAAATCTGTCAAGTGTCAATGATCCATAAATCCACCTTGGAAGCAACATTAATTCAATACAGTCTGCATTGATCAAGAGCTATCTTTAATTCATACACCATGGGAATATCATTCAATGCAGTTCATTTCTCAATTTTGCAAGGTATACATCCCATCAGACAATCAATATAGCTCCCGATATTCAATACAGATGAGCTTCCAGCCTGAAGGAGTAAAGATCTCAAATTTTCACATATACCAGCCTCCTTTAACCCTGAGGGTTTTCCCCTATTTAATTAATATATTTTGCTTTTATTTTATCTTTATTTATCTTATTTCTTTTGCTGTGTCAATACTGATATTATCAAGTCAGTCATTTAGCACCTTTCTCTTTTCTTTCTTCACCTCTCATTGGATACTGGTGGTCATATCCTGTACTAATTCCATTGTTTATTCAGGCAGGTGGAAACAGTGATTGAGGACTTACATGGTTAGAGCTTTGTGTCAAAACCATGGAAATTACCCTCCTGGACTCCATATGGCATATCAGTGCCATATCAATCTTATGGCAATTTGGCCATATCCATAATCACTGGCCAAATTGGCCCTCTCATCTTTTCTGGCCTTTTATGGTCAATTCACTTTTGGGGCCAGCCTGGCCCTTTCACCATCATCAGGCCATTCCAGGCCATTCTCTGCTTTTTGGAACTTTCAGGTATTTTCCATTCAATCAGGAAAATACAGCCCAAAAGCCTGTATTTGGCTTTTTAAGATTTAAATACAGTTTTTGCAAAATTTGTAAATTTTTGCTGTATTCAGCTGTATATGCCATTTTCCCATGTATTATGGGAAGTATGTCCAAAAGGACATATCAGGCCTTTTGGGATTTAATTGCCAGCTTTGTGCATTTTGCGCACTTTGCACAGATACAGTTTTGAAGCTGTATAAGCTGTATTTGGCCAGAAAACCAAAATTGGCCAATACACCAAGAAACACCTTGTCACCTTTCAAGTCACCCAAAACCCAATCTTCACTCTAATCCGCCTGATTTCACTCACAAAGACCTTTGGCCACTTTCACCCTTCAGCAACTCAAATTGTCATAACTGGTGTTATATACCATTCTGCACCTTTTTTCACCAAAAATTCAATGGTGTCAATATCAGAGGGGTAATTCAACAATCCATAAGTCACCAAAGTGTCATGTCATCTGGAGGACCCATCAAGGCTCAAGTGCAGGTGTAATTTCTGCAAGACCAATGACGCCATCAGGAATTCATTGGTTATTCTCACTGAAAGTGTTCCTTCCAAGGGAATACTGTCTGCCACAGGGGCTCTTATGGAAGCAAGAGGGCCTGGCACTCAGGAATCAAGAACTCACTTGGAGGGCTCCAAAAGATGATAAGAAATACTACGGAATATATTTCTTAAGCAGGAATAAGAGAGAGGGCCAATATGCCAAAGATAACAAAGAATAATAAGAAGGAAGACAAGAAGCCAACCAAGTGAATCCTCAATACACTGTTTCAACCTGCCAGAAAGAAGAATGGAATTAGTAAAGGATATGACCACCAATATCCACTGAAAGGCAAGGAAAGAAAGAATAAAAGGTGCTAATGACTAACTTAAGATTATCAGTATTAACTTTAATAATGTAAAGGAAAATAAGAATAAAAATGAATCCAATATATTAATTAACTGGGGAAAAAGTCCCCAGGTGATGAAAGGTGGCCGGTATGTGTGAAAACTTGAAAGATTGATCCTGGAAGGTGAATCAATGACTGTATTGTCCGAATTGGGAAATACAGTTCTGGCCATCTTGAAATTTGAACTGTGTGATGGAATTCACACAGTAGAATATGAAATGGCCCAATTGGGCCAAGGCCATACAGGTTGATTGAATCAGGCCTGTACGGATGAATTGAGTTGTCCAAGGAGTATTGAAATACTTGATGCCTTGACAACTGATTGTATTGATGTAATACCTCTTGAGAATTGGCCCCTTTCAATAATCCTGAATAATGTACCAACCCAACTCCTGCAGATACAGGTGGTTGGGATCCTTGAAGAGTCTTCTGATTGCCACCATAACTTGTCAGAACTGATGAGCTGAATAATCCTACTTTGAAATGGGCGTTGGATTTTGAGACCTTGATATGGAAAGATGGAAATGGGTCCTGAGAACATCACCATTGGATTTCTGAGCAAAAATGGTGCATAATGGTATATAATACCATATATGCACCACGCCTGCAACCTTGAGTACGGATGGTATGAAGGAATGGAAAGAATTCACCATAAGTTGAGGGGAAGGCTGACTGAGCTGATCTGGTGGCCTCTGATGGTTTCCAGAGGCCATGACTGAAATAATGGTCCATGGTGGTCCAAGGCCAAAAATGGGTCCTACAGGATTTATGGCCAATTTTGGCTCAGGTGGGTCAGAATGTGGTTTTGGACCCACCTGGCGGCCCCCTTTTGGCCTCATCGGATTAGGTCAAAAGGGGCCTAATGGGCCTACGGACCGTGGACCGTGAATCACGGCCCACGGGCCATAGGAGCCGTAGGGGGCCCAAATGGCCCAATAAGGCCATATAGGCCAAAACCCCATTAATAAAAGGGGTTGGCGAGAGACCAATGGTGATGGCTAGGGGGCCTGGAGGCCCCTAGAAAACAAAAGGGTCCCCCAGCCCCAAAATCAAAGATGAAGGCCTGGGGGTTGGTGAGTTGGAAATTGGCCAAGGAGGCCAATGACAGCAGGATATGGGCTGAGGCCATAAATGGCCATTGGAAGTTGGTTATGGCGTAAGAGCCATAGAACACCCAAGGGGGCCAATTGGCCATAAATGATATGACGTGACCAATTGGCCCCAACTTGGCTCCAGGTTGGATTGCCGCAACCATCAAGGAGGAGGGTCAAACTTGTGGTTATGACAGTACCCCCTACCTTGAATGGTGAGCTCCTGAGCACCAAGAGAAGGTAGAAGCCTGTTGAGGCTGTTGAGACAGATTGGACAGAGGGATTCCAGAGGTATTTGAATCTTGCAAAGAAAATTTTGAGCTGATCATAATGTTGGCATATGAATTGAGGTTGACGTAGTCTTCTCTTGACATTTGGCTTTGAAAATGTTGACAGATGGAATTTGACGTAGAATTTTGGCATAAAGATTATAATAAAAGAAATTTAAAGAAAGAGAAAGAATAAAGATATAAAAAAAGGAAAAGAAAAATGAATTTTGAGGGGGAGTCCAATCTTCATCACAGATTTTGATGGTTGATTTGAAAGTGGCCAAGGACGTGGATAAAAGAATTTGATGCCAGATGCGCACAGAGTGGCCAAGGTGATGTTTTTAAAAGATTGTAGAACCCTCAGGGAAGTGCACACCAGGAGAGGAACTAACTTTTAGTAGTTGCCACTCCCGCCAGTGCCATAAATAAGAATATAAATTTGATAAAGGAATGTATTGAATTGGAAAACTTGGAAAGGAAAATAAAATTGGAATGGTCCCTTTGCCCAAGTGAATAATTGCCATGATTTGGAATTGATGTTGAAAGCCAGGCCAACGAATCTGTGTCCAAATTGAAAAGTTCTCACAGAGTGGCCAAGGTGATGCTTACAACAAAGAAGAGTAGAATACACCTAAAGGTGCATACCAGGAGTGGGACTTACTTTTGGTAATTCCTCTCCCCACCAAGCACCATAAAAAGATCAAGATTTTGAAGAATTGGGTCCTGGCTTGTCAGGATATAAAGAATGGAAATCTTTGACAAGTTCAGGACAATTATTGAGGTTTTTGGCTGGTTCCCAAGTGGATTTTTCTGGGTCTTGACTGAAACCTTTCCATTCCACCAGATACCATAATTTTCTTCTCTTGAGCTTTGAATCCAGTATTTGAGAGACTTCCCATTCCTCTTCTTCTTCAATGATGATTGGAGGAGGAGGCTCTTGATGCCGATTTGGGATTGTTTATGTCTTGACTGGTTCCAAGAGTGAGATATGGAAAACAGGGTGGATGGATTTCCATTGAGATGGAAGCTTGAGGTGGTAAGCATAAGAAATGACTTTCTTCAATATTGGAAAAGGACCCAACCATCTTTTGGATAGTTTTTTGGTGGGTCTGTTTGATTTGATATTCTTGGAAGAAAGCCATACCATGTCACCAGGATTGAAAACAGGTGGACTTGCTCTACCTTTATCTGCATACCTCTTAAACCGGTTTATGGCAGCTTCAACTTCTCTCTTGACATCTTGCTGTACTGATTGGATTTTTGTTGAGAACTTTCCAGCAGGAGTATCTTGAGTGATGTGAACTGAATCAAATGGTAGATCTCTTCCATAAACAGTGAAAAACAGTGATTGTTTTTTGAAGAGTGGTCAGAATTATTTTAGGCAAATTCAGCCAGAGGGAGCCAGGTGTTCCAATCATCTTGATGATAACTGACATACATCCAAAGATACTGTTCTAGTATCTGATTTACCCTCTCTGTCTGTCCATCAGTTTCTGTATGGTAAGCAGTTGACAGATCTCTTGAAATCTTGAGCTGCTGACAAAGATTGGTCCAAAAAGAAGAAACAAAGATTGAGCCTCTATCACTGACAATGCTTGATGGAAGGCCATTATTTGAAAAGATATTCTTGATGAATAAATGGGCCAAATCCAGAAAAGCGATTGAAGACATTGTTGGAATAAAAACCGCCATTTTTGAGAATCTGTCCACTATGACCAGGATTGAATCAAAGGAATTGGACAGCGGCAGTTGAGTGATGAAGTCCATTGAAAGACAAACCTAAGGACCATTTGGAATTGGAAGAGGTTTTAGGAGTCCAAACTTCTTATGATGAATATTCTTGTTTCTTGAGCACTGTTGACAGGATGAAACATAATCCTTGATAAATTGAGTCATGCCGGACCAGTGGAAATCCCGCTTGACAAGTTTGAGAGTCTTCTCTTGGACAGGGTGGCCGGCCAGAGGAGAATCGTGATGGTTTTGAAGAATACTAAGTTGAATTGTGGAGTCATTTGGGACTACCACACGATTTTTGAAGAGAAGAAGTTGGGAAGAGGAATCAAGAGAATAATCTTGGACAGATTTACCTTTACCCAAATCTTCAAGGATACTTCTGTACTGAGGATCTTGCCATAATTTCTTCTGGATTGAATCAATAAGATTTGAAAAAGATTCCACCTTGACTGCAAAATACTTTGAGGGTTGAACTTCATCTTGCTTAATGATTTGTTGACAATTCATTGGATTCTTGCTGATGAAATCCTCCCCCCTCTCTGGATAAATGTTTTCCCAACGTGATAAGGCATCCGGAAGAGTAGCTAGGCGGCCAGGGCGGTAAGTGATTGAAAAATGAAATTTAGAAAGGAATTCAGCCCAACGGGCTTGTCGGCGAGTGAGTACTTTGTAGGTCATGAAGTATTTAAGGGAAGAGTGATCAGTGAGAACTTCAAAAGGGGAAGACAGTGAAATAAGAAAAGCCCTCCAGCGCTTGAGAGCCCAGACGATGCCAAGGAGTTCCTTGTCATGAATTTCATAATTGAGCTCTTCTGGGATAAGCTTGCAGCTGTTGAATGCAATGGGATGTTTTCCTGAGTCAGAGACCTGACTCACTACAGCACCCAAAGCATAATCTGATGCATCCGCTTCTACAATGGTGGGTAGAGAAGGATTGAAGTGGAAAGGATTGGAGTGGTGGTGAAAGCCTCTTTGAGTTGGTGAAACTGACTGAGAGCTTCTTCATTGAGGGGAAAACATGAATCTTTCTTGAGGAAGCTGGTGAGTGAACTGATCTTCTTTGAATAATTCTTGATGAAATGGCGGTAGAAATTGGCAAAGCCAAGGAAGGATTGAAGAGCCTTGAGGTTTCTTGGAGGCGTCCAATTGAGAATCTGCTGGACTTTTTCTTGGTCCATCTTGAGGCCTTCAGAAGAAATGACATAACCAAGATATTCCACACTTGAAACATGAAACAAGCATTTGGACGCCTTAGCAAAAAGTTTATTAGCCCTGAGTCTGGAAAGGACAGTGGACACATGAATGACATGTTCTTCCTCAGTTTTGGAAAAGACCATAATGTCATGCAAATAAACCACAAAATAAACATTGAGAATATCTTGAAAGATATCATTGACAAGATTTTGAAACAAAGCAGGAGCATTGGTGAGCCCAAATGGCATAACCAAGTACTCATAACTGCCATATTTAGTTCTAAAACAAGTCAAGTGGTCATCACCCTCCTTGATTATGAACAGGTTATATGCACCACGCAAATAAATCTTGGAGAAGATAGAAGAACCATTCAAAATATTGAGAGGCTGATTCATAGGAGGAACAGGATACTTGTTCTTCCTAGTAACAGCATTGAGCTTGCAGTAATCAACACACAAACGGAGGCCACCATCTTTCTTTTTGACAAAGAGAACAGGCACTCCTGTTGAAGAGGAGCTTGGCCAGATGAAACCTTTCTCTACATTCTCTGAAATGTAGGCCCTGAGTGTATCTGACTCTTTTTTGGATAACGAGTAGATCACCCCAACTGGAGGTAGAGACCCTTCCAGCTTCATATGATGATCACAGGCGCGGTGAGGAGGAAGCTTTTCTGATTTCACCTTGGAGAATACATCCAAGTATTGGTGATAGACAGAACGAACAACCTTTATCACGGTTTCTACTTCTTCTGGCTCTTCCTCTTCATCCCACAACTCCTCCAGGGAGTCATGATAAGATGAGGGAGGAAGGTCCATATTCCCAAATAAGAGATGAAGTGAAGATACAGAATTATCTTCTCCAACATCTTGAATCTCTTTGAAGACTTCATCTCTAGGAGATAGTAATGACTGTGGGGAATTAAGGGAAGGAATATGGACAGAAGATGGAAATGATGGTGTTCTAGAATCATCAACCAGAGCTGCACAAGATTTGGCAGAAGAAAAGTCATTAAGGAAAGATTTAGAAGGATAGGAATAGTCCAAATGATCAGGATTAAAGGTGATCAGCCCTTGCCTTCAATCAATAGAAGGATTAAAATGATTGAGAAAGTCAAAGCCCAATATGAGGTCTTCTCCCTTGGGACTATCAATGACTAAAAAGTCCCATTCAAAGCTTGGGAAGGAAGGGAGCTTAACCATATATTTAGTATGGTGAGTCACAAATAAGGAAGGGGACTCAGAGGAGTCAAGAATGTTAGGGAGAATCTTCTCTGGAAGTTCTGACCTAGTCAATGAGTACTTGTGAACAAACTGCTTTGAAATAAATGAGTGTGTAGCACCAGAATCAATGAGAATACTGTAAGAAACATCAGAAAGAGAAGAAGAAACAAAAAATTTAAGAGAATTTTTGACACCAGTATTCAGAATGCACAATTGTGCTCTGGAAGGAAAACTGTGAAGACAATTGAACACAACATGGTCTCCACTCAGGCTTTTCCCTGGCTGGGAAATTTGCCTGATGGTTGGGTAAGCATGTTTTGAGGCCTTTTGAAACAGGACTCAAGACTATGTGTGAGCCTTTGAGATATGACCACATACCCAATAAGGTCACAAAAAGATTAAGAATAATTATACCTTTAATATAATTATACTAAAATTACTTAGAATAATTATACATTAAAATTAATTACTTAAATATACAAAAAATACCATAAATTGGCACAAAAATTGGTTTAACTTAAAAACCAATGAATAAACATGTAAAGTAAACTATACCATTGGATTCCTCATGGAAAAATACACATATACCATTTTTATGGCATATCTGTAAAATCAATATTTAATGAATTATAAGGTATAATACTTTATAAAAACCATAAAATCCTATTAATCTCAGAAGCCAATGAGACAACATGTGAAATAAATTGTATCAGTAAATTCCCCACGAATCTCCACACATAAAACAATTAATAAGCTAATTCTCAAAATCAATACTTAAGGAATTATCCTGAATATATGCACTTTTTTGGTCAACGCATATATTCAAGGATCATAGCTAATATCTTCTAAACTATACATGATAGAATGATGAACCAAAAATAAAGTCACCACTTAATTAATGTAAGAACACAGATATGAACTTTATTTTACAAATTATAAACAAGGTTAAAACCTATGATGAAATATTGATAAAAATCAACAGAGCTGTTGACCACTTTGTTGTGAAAGTGGTTCAAACTTAAAAAAAGGTATACAGTTGGATTCTACTAGTTCATTCGTGAAGAATGATGTAATTTGTATTATTAAATTCAGGGTATAACCCTCTGAAATCAAGGTTTGAAGTTTAAAATATTGAATTTCGACAGAAAAGATGAGTTGCAAGAAAAATCATCAAAATTAGAGTTTTGATGATGTAATGATAAGCTCTTGGCAGCATAATAGGGTTATGCCAGGCTATCAGAATTCACTCTCTGAATTGCTGTAGCGTGTAAATCTTAAAAGTTATTGAAGATCAAAGTTGGAGCTTAAATTGAGCAGTTATGATCACCTACTGTAACCTTAAATTAAGTTTAACAGTCATAAGAGTGATAATATTGGTGAATACTATTAGTTTATGATTAAAACTAATAAAATCCACGAAATTTGGGGTTCTGCCAAGCCTCTGATGTCATCAAACTTAAAGTTACAGTGATAACTTTAAATAATGGTGCAATAATGATGTAAGATGGTTTGATCATGATGTAATCACCCTCAAACCTTAAAATATTGATCAATTCCAGTGGATATGATCAGTAAACGTCTACTAGAAGCCTGTTGGACTCTAGGAGGGAGGTATTTACTATAAATAGAGCTCTTTTTACTCTATTTTCCCCTCAGATGCATCAAAAACATTAAATCAATTAAATAAAAGGTAATTTTCTTTATTCTTTATATATAAAACTCTTATATTATTAAAGACCAAAGACCATCTTACTATTAATCACCACTTTTACGTGATTAAATCAATTTTTTAATTGTTTTTGTTATAAATCTCTCTATAAACTCATTTCCACGTAAAATCAAGAATTTTAGTAAATTTTCTTTATTTTTTATTGTAAATACAATTTGAAAAAGTTGTATTATATTCTTTTGGCGTAAAATATCTCCAAATTATTATCTTAAGTGTTAAAAGTAGGTTATTTCATCTTATTATAATAATTTCTCTATTATTATTACTCTTAATAATTCTTATTTAATATAAATAGTATTTATATTAATATATAACTTTAATATTGGTAATATTATTGTTATTAATTGTTTTTTATTCATAAAAACAATTTTTTACGCCTTTATTATTTGTTTGTAACAATAATAAAGAGCTTTATAATATATTAATTATTTTATATTAATATATTATTTTCAATATTATAATCTTATATAATATTAATTATATTATTATATTTACTTAATAATATAATATTTTTACGCCATAATAATAATATTTCTTTATTATTATTATTATTTTAATCTTATTTATTTCAATTATAAGGACATTCAGAGTACAATAAGTAATAAATTAGTAATTTTTACTTATTGTTTCATAGTCAAACCTTACATTTGGGGGCCTGGCCGTGATATCTACTTAAAAGACCTTTAAAAAGATTCTATTTGGGTTTATCCAATAATAAATTATATAATAATTTTATTTTTTTTGATTTTAAAAGCTATTTAGGCATTTGGAAAGCAATTGTACTGTCTTACACGTGGTTTTTCACATCCTTAGACTTGCAAGAACTTTCTTTGAGTGACTCTAGTGATTAAAAAAGATATTTTATAAATTAAAAATAATTTTATTATAATTTAATTTTATAAGAATCATATTCTTTTTTATTTTATTCTTTAAAAAATAAAAAATATATAAAAAATATTAAAAAAATATTAAAAACCAATAAAAAGAGTTATTTTTATTCATTTTTATTCATTTCTTTATTTTATTTCAATTTTTTAAGATATAAAGCAATTTCTACGTGGAAAATTCCCATATCTTGCCAAAAATAACACTTCTTATATAAAGACTTATATTTATTTGTCTTTTTTAGTGTTTGAAGATAACCCAACAGAAGATAACCAAGCTACTGTTGAGAGGTTGGTGGAAGAAACTTGTCAAAGTTCTCCAACACCAGTTATCACCAAAAGAAAGAAAGCTAAGAAATTAGACTTTCCAGGACCCACCATTCAAGACTCTGAAGGTGAGCACCTCTTTTTATAATTGCCATAAAAGAATTTTTATTCTAAAATACTTTTATTTTTTCTTATTCTTTAATTATGACTACCAGAAGAGGTTCCCAATACTCCATCCAATCAGATGGAGCTGGACTCAGAGGTAGAACTGATCCCTCAAAAGGGAAAAGAAAGGGCAATATTCCCAGTGGAACAGAATCCACACAAGGAAGTGCCTTATCCCAAACACAAGTCCCAGAAATTCCCATGATATCTGAGCCTGAATTAGAACTAAGTATGAGTAACTCAAACAGGTACAAATCACATTCAGAGGGCTCAAATAGACATCTACATGAGCCAGTACAAGCAGTATTGCACAGTGTACAAGGACAAAGATTGGGAAATGTTGCCTCAAATACACCAAGGAGTGATGAACTCCTGGCACATCCTGAAAAAGTTCCTCAAAGAGGAGGAGATAGTGAAATACTCCAATGGATGGAATCCACTGTCATCCAAACCTCAAATCAAAAAAATCAAGGATTACCATGCCAAAAAGAGGGAGGCAACCAAGGAAGAAGCCCCAGTAGCTTCTACCAGCAAGCCCCAAGCCAACCCACTTCCCCAAGAAGGGAAGAAGAACAAGAAAAAGCATTGGAGGAAACCATATTCCCCAAGCTACAGAATCCCAAGAATCCAAAAGGATGCCATGGACAATGTTTTCAACATGGCCAGAACCTTGATGGAATTCAAGGACAAGGAAGAGCAAAGAATGAGACAACCTCATTTCCCAAAGAAATAACCTTTTCCAAAGATGTTGTAAATACTTTAACAGAAATTAAAAATAGTATATTACCTCTAAAAGAAATTAAAGACAGTTTATTATCACTACAAGAAATAAATAACAATTTATCTTCTTTAACAAAAATTGTTGTACAAAACAAGAAAGAAATTGACAACATTAAGTTTATTGTTGAAAATAATAAACCAAAGAATTTAATTGACAATACTCAAAAATTAATACAAGGACAACAAGAATTGTATAAGTACATAAAAGATATCAAAGACAAAACTTTGACAATCAATTATGATGTGAGTATTGACAATCTTACAGAAAAATTGAATAAATTAAGTATTTCTGTAGAAACATTTGAAGAAAAGACTTCATCACACCAAAAATTACTTTTGGACCATGTGGAAAAAAGTGATGAAGAAAGAATGCATCTGAAAGATGATATTCAGAGTGAAATAAGGCTTATCACTGAAAAAATGGATAAAATTAATGAGGCTAATTTAAATATGCCAAAGTTATCAACACCATTTTCTCATATAAGAAGCCCTGTTAAAACAAAAGAGGAATTGTCAAATCCTTTCATAACAGACTTGAGTCACCAAGATAATAACCAAGTCTTAATGAAGGAAGCACCTCAATTGAAAGAATGGCCAACATTCACAGGAGAAGGTTAATATGACCACATATCATTTATTAAAACAATTGACATGTTACAAGAAGATTATGCCATACCAGATGAATTAATCACTGCAAGATTACATTCTTTGTTTGAGAAATCTGCAAAAAGATGGTATTATGGCATAAGACAAACAAATGGTAAAAATACCTGGTCTTGGTGGAAACAAGAAATAATCAACAAGTGGGCAAATGATGCCTGGAGGTATAAGATAGAAAATGCATTTGAAAACTGTTTCTTTGACCCAGAGAAAGACAAACCTTTAACTTGGTTCTTAAAACAAGTTGAAAGGCTTAATGCACTGTACCCAGAAATGTCACAAAAGATGGTGCATATGAAAATACTTAAAAAATGTGGAGGGGAACTAGAACATGCCCTAAGAAGCAGATGTATAGAACCATGCTCCACAGAAGAGTATATAAATGCACTAGAAGATATAGTGACAAGAACAAAAATTGGCAGGACTTGGAAAAAATTGGACATTAAAAGCCCAAATAAACAATTTATCAAAAAAGATAAATCAAAAGAATCCTTTAAGCCCAATACATCCAACAATAATGAGCAAAGAAAATGCCATAAATGTGGAGGTATTGGACACTTAGCCAATAATTGCCTTAAAAAAGCAAAGATTAATGAAATTGTGGAAACAGAAAGCCACAATGACAAAGAAGAGGAATCTGACTCTGAAAAAGAGACAGAAGAGTCAGAAAGCTCTGAAAGTGATGAAATCAATATAATTAATGCACAAATTAATAATATTGACTTAATTTATGAAGTACTGGATGTTAATTCAAGCTTACCACAAGTTGGAACATCTGACACAAACCTGACAAACATACAAGATGCCAAAATGTATAGAACCAAACCTGCAAGAGGAATGGGATATACAGCTGGAAAATCAAGTATAAGTATTGTTATGGTTGATAACCAAGAAGGAAAAGTTAACTTGGATACAGGAGCATATTGCACTTGTGTTGGCAAAAGTTATTTAAAAACTATTATCCCAAATTGGCAAGAAAAACTTATGCCAATACAAGGTGTCAAATTTAGTAGTGCAAGTGAGAGCATGAAGCCCCTTGGAATAATTGATTTAACACTAATTTTTCCTCATCCCTCACAATGTGTCAGAATTGAAGTAGAGTTTGTAGTAATGGACAACTGTACTAGTAATCATCTCATACTTGGGAATGACTACTTATCAATCTATGGTATAGATATCTCCAACCAAAAAGACAGATATTTTACCATAGGAGATAACAAAAGACAAAAGTTTGGCTTCTTAAATAACAAAAAACAAATCACAGTTATTAAGAAGGAAGAAAAAATTCCAGAAAAGGAAATTTTTATATCTGAACAACTTAAAGAGGCAGAATTCAATCAAGAATTAACAGAAAAAATGAAAGAAAAATTGATTGACCTCTTATTTAAGTATAAAAATGCCTTTGCAACTGACAAAGAACCACTAGGTGCCATAATTGGACATGAAGTGGACATAATTCTTAATGTAGAAAAGCCTTACCCACCTTTATTAAGAAGACCTTCTTATCCAGCCAGTCCAAGAGCTAGAGAAGCCTTAGAGGTACACATTAAAGAATTAATGGACCTTGGAGTATTAAGAAAGGTTGGACATAATGAACAAGTAGAAGTTACTACACCTGTCATTATAACTTGGCATAATGGAAAATCAAGGATGGTAGGAGACTTCAGAGCCCTGAATACCTATACAATTCCAGACAGATATCCAATACCCAGAATCCATGAGACATTGACCCAATTGTCACAAGCTAAGTTCATTACAGCTATGGATGCTCTTAAGGGTTTTCATCAAAATGTCTTAACAGACAAAGCCAAGAAACTACTAAGAATAATAGTCCATTGTGGGATTTTTGAATACTTAAGAATGCCATTTGGAATAAAAAATGCACCTTCCCATTATCAAAGAATGATGAATACCATATTTCCTGAAGAATTATCAGAAGGATGGTTAATTATCTATATTGATGATATTATAGTTTGCTCAGAAACTTGGGAAAATCACCTTACAAGACTAGAAAGGGTACTACAGAAAATAGTCCAAGTGAATATGAAAATTTCCTTGAAGAAATGTCATTTTGCATATAGTGAATTGAAAGCACTAGGACATGTGGTATCTGGCCTTAGTCTAGGCATAGACAAAAATAAAGCAGCAGCAGTACTACTTAAACCAATGCCTCAAACCAAAAAAGAAATGCAATCATTTCTAGGATTTGCTGGTTACTATAGACAGCATATAAAGGACTTTGCAAAAATTGCTAAATCCTTGTATAAGCTATGTGACCAACAAACAGTCTATGAGATGACAGAAGAAAGAGTCAAGGCATATGAAGAATTGAAAAATTCCTTAACAAATGCCCCATTTCTTCTAATGCCAGATTGGAAACTACCCTTCAAGCTGTACATTGATGCTTGTGGAGAAGGACTAGGTGCTGCACTTCACCAAACACAAATTATCAATGATAAACCAGTGGAAGGACCAATTTTTTTCATTTCAAGGCAAATAAAGCCAACAGAAGCAAGGTATGGAGCAAGCCAAATGGAATGCTTATGCCTAGTGTGGGCTTTAGAAAAATTGCATTATTATTTGGATGGCACAGTATTTGATGTAATCACAGACTGTAATGCTGTGAAATCACTACTAAATATGAAGACTCCAAACAGACATATGCTGAGATGGCAAATTGCTATCCAGGAATATAGAGGAAATATGACTATTGTTCATAAATCTGGAAATATTCACAAAAATGCAGATGGTCTCAGCAGATGGGCTCTAGCAAAATCCCTGACAATCCAGCATGGGTACCACAAGAAGAGCACCATGTAGAAGGAATATGTGTTACAGACATTGGCACAGAATTCTTTAACCAAGTTAAAGAAAGCTATAAGACAGACAAAAATTGCCATATCTTAAGCCAACTTCTAATGAAAGACTGCAAAGAACCATCACTTTCATCAAAACTAGATGAAATATGGAAAAAGGCATATGAGGAAGGAAGATTTCACCTCCTTGATGGAATCCTTTACCATAGAACAAAACACACATGTGTTATGGCCTTAACAGACAGAACACTAATAAACACCATTTTTCATGAGTGTCATGATAGTGTTGCATCTGGACATCTCTCAGAAGATAGGACACTAGAGAGGGTGAAAACCTGCTCTTGGTGGCCAAATTGGAAGAAAGATGTTGCAGAGTACTGCCAAACCTGTGACAGATGTCAAAAAGCCAACAGAGCCACAGGAAAGAAATTTGGAATGATGATCCAAATCCAAGAACCAAAATCCCCATGGGAAATAGTTCATATGGATTGGGTAACAGCCTTACCCCCAGGAGGAGACAAGAGTTATAATGCATGCCTAGTGTTAGTTGACAGATACAGCAAAACTCCCATGTTCTTACCATGTCATAAAGATGACACAGCTATGGATACAGCCATAATGATATGGAATAAAGTCATTAGCCACACAGGCTTATTCCAAAATATTATAAGTGATAGAGACCCAAAGTTCACTTCAGCATTATGGACAAATCTCCATAACCTGTTTGGGACAAAGTTATCATTCTCAACAGCTTATCATCCTCAAACTGATGGTTTAGCAGAAAGAATGATACAGACCCTAGAGGATATGATCAGAAGATTCTGTGCTTATGGGCTAGAATTCAAAGATTCTGATGGTTTTACCCATGATTGGTGTACACTAATAACAGCACTTGAATTGGCATATAAGACATCAATCCATTCTTCTACTGGCAAAACACCAGCAATGCTAGAGAAAGGTTGGAACCCAAGACTTCCTTATGATACCCTCAAAAAGGACTTAGTGGATATACATCCAACAGAAAGCAGTTTCACAATAATGCTTGACAAAGCAAGACACCATGCAAACAGATGCATGCAAGACTCTTTTAAATATGCAAAAGAAAGATGGGATAAAAGTCATAAGCCACCTGATTTCAAAATAGGAGACTTGGTCTTGGTATCAACCCTTAATTTCAATAACATAAAAGACCCAAAGAAATTGAAAGATTCCTTTGCAGGACCATTTATGATAAGGGCACTTCATGGACCCAATGCAGTGCAATTGGAACTCACAGGTGAACTAATGAACAAACACCCAACTTTCCCTGTAAGTCTGATGAAACCTTAAAGTTCAAGTGACAAAGAGTTATTTCCACTAAGAAATAAACCCCCACTTGAGATTCCCCCTTGGAAGAAGGAGAGGAAAAGAAAATAGTAAAAGTCCTTAAAGAAAGGAGGACAAGAAACAAAAAAGAAAGAGAATACCTTGTAAGGTATAGAAATTCAACTCAAGAAGATGAATGGCTACTTGAGAAAGATATAACAAATGCTGATAAACTACTAAGAAGGTTCAGGCATGAAAGAAAACCTGAAAAATAAAAAAGTTAAGCAATATTGAGCTTCAAGACTAACAAAGTCTATTGAAGAGGTAGGACAGTGGATGATACCCTAATCATACATATCAGATTGTGGTACAATCTTTTTTGGTGGTAGGGAATGTGAGCCTTTGAGATATGACCATATACCCAATAAGGTCACAAAAAGATTAAGAATAATTATACCTTTAATATAATTATACTAAAATTACTTAGAATAATTATACATGAAAATTAATTACTTAAATATACAAAAAATACCATAAATTGGCACAAAAATTGGTTTAACTTCAAAACCAATGAATAAACATGTAAGATAAATTATACCATTGGATTCCTCATGGAAAAATACACATATACCATTTTTATGGCATATCTGTAAAATCAATATTTAATGAATTATAAGGTATAATACCTTATAAAAACCATAAAATCCTATTTATCTCAGAAACCAATGAGACAACATGTAAAATAAATTGTATCAGTGGATTCCCCACGAAAGTCCACACATAAAACAATTAATAAGCTAATTCTCAAAATCAATACTTAAGGAATTATCCTGAATATATGCACTTTTTTGGTCAACGCATATATTCAAGGATCATAGCTAATATCTTCTAAACTATACATGATAGAATGATGAACCAAAAATAAAGTCACCACGTAATTACTGTAAGAACACAGATATGAACTTTATTTTACAAATTATAAACAAGGTTAAAACCTATGATAAAATATTGATAAAAATCAACAGAGCTGTTGACCACTTTGTTGTGAAAGTGGTTCAAACTTAAAAAAAAGTATACAGTTGGATTCTACTAGTTCATTCGTGAAGAATGATGTAATTTTTATTATTAAATTCAGGGTATAACCCTCTGAAATCAAGGTTTGAAGTTTCAAATATTGAATTTCGACAGAAAAGATGAGTTACAAGAAAAATCATCAAAATTAGAGTTTTGATGATGTAATGATAAGCTCTTGGCAGCATAATAAGGTTGATCCAGGCTATCAGAATTCACTCTCTGAATTGCTGTAGCGTGTAAATCTTAAAAGTTATTGAAGATCAAAGTTTGAGCTTAAATTGAGCAGTTATGATCACCTACTGTAACCTTAAATTAAGTTTAACAGTCATAAGAGTGATAATATTGGTGAATACTATTAGTTTATGATTAAAACTAATAAAATCCACGAAATTTGGGGTTGTGCCAAGCCTCTGATGTCATCAAACCTAAAGTTACAGTGATAACTTTAAATAATGGTGCAATAATGATGTAAGATGGTTTGATCATGATGTAATCACCCTCAAACCTTAAAATATTGATCAATTCCAGTGGATATGATCAGTACACGTCTACTAGAAGCCTGTTGGACTCTAGGAGGGAGGTATTTACTATAAATAGAGCTCTTTTTACTCTATTTTCCCCTCAGACGCATCAAAAACATTAAATCAATTAAATAAAAGGTAATTTTCTTTATTCTTTATATATAAAACTCTTATATTATTAAAGACCAAAGACCATCTTACTATTAATCACCACTTTTACGTGATTAAATCAATTTTTTAATTGTTTTTGTTATAAATCTCTCTATAAACTCATTTCCACGTAAAATCAAGAATTTTAGTAAATTTTCTTTATTTTTTATTGTAAATACAATTTGAAAAAGTTGTATTATATTCTTTTGGCGTAAAATATCTCAAAATTATTATCTTAAGTGTTAAAAGTAGGTTATTTCATCTTATTATAATAATTTCTCTATTATTATTACTCTTAATAATTCTTATTTAATATAAATAGTATTTATATTAATATATAACTTTAATATTGGTAATATTATTGTTATTAATTGTTTTTTATTCATAAAAAACAATTTTTTACGCTTTTATTATTTGTTTGTAACAATAATAAAGAGCTTTATAATATATTAATTATTTTATATTAATATATTATTTTCAATATTATAATCTTATATAATATTAATTATATTATTATATTTACTTAATAATATAATATTTTTATGCCATAATAATAATATTTCTTTATTATTATTATTATTTTAATCTTATTTATTTCAATTATAAGGACATTCAGAGTACAATAAGTAATAAATTAGTAATTTTTACTTATTGTTTCATAGTCAAACCTTACACTATGCTTCCCACCACAATAGGTAAAGAGACCCTCTTTGATTCCTCTTTCTTTTTCAGAGCTCATGAGCTTGAAATCTTTATTAAATATAGAAGAATTGGGCTTGTCCCTCTTCTGAGAATTCTTCTTCTTCTTGTGACTTGAACTTGAAGAATTTTGAGGATGAGAAGTACTTGATCTTGGGGCTTCAAGTTTCTTCTCTTGATAGTGATTCTCCTCCTTTTGCCTTTCATGGTACCTGGTATCAAGTTCCAGGGTAACGTCCATTAAGTCTTGAAGGGAATCAATATTTGAAGGATGGGAGGCCAATTGATCCAGAATCCTGGATGGCAATCCCTTCCTGAAATGGTGGATGAGAGCTCTTTCACCCCAATCCCCGATTCTTGAGACTAAGCTTCTAAAATCAGCAATGTATAGTGCTACATGCCCCCCTTCTTTCATTCTTAAGGAATCCAACTTTGCTTCTGCTTTTCTGACTTCATTCGGGTCCCCAAACAAAGTGAAGAGTTGTGATTCAAATAAATTCCAAGAATTGAGAAGGTATTTGGGATCTTGATTGGTGAGATTGGAAAGATCAGGCTCAATCCATTTTGCAGCCCCGCCAACAAGAAATGAAGTGGCATAAAGAACCTTCTTCCTGTCTTGAGAGAGGTTTGCCGGATCATTATGAAAAGTTAATTGACAAGACTGGATAAAGCTTCTGACTTTGAAGGGCCGAGTCCCATCAAAGCATTCTGGTGCCTTCATAGATGGAGTCTTGAAGGCTGGTGGTCTTGACGAATCAGAAGAAGAAGCTGCTTGGAAATTGGCCATAATCTGAGTCATTTGCTGCATAATGGCCAATAAAGATGGTTCAGATTGATGAGAGCCAGGCTGATTAGACTGGGCTAGAGTTGGTCCTCCAGTACCTTGGGATGCCCCCACCGGGGCAGGAACACCTTCAGTACCATCAGACTCTTCCTCTTCCACAGAATTCTCCCCCTCCTCTTCACCATCTTCACATGGACCTTTGAAACTAGTCCTTGGAATGCCTGGAAAACTGCCAACTACTCCCGAGAAAGAATTTGATCTTCTTGGCACTCTTCCTTCCTTCCTGGATGGTGCTTCTCCTTCCATGTGGGGTCCTCTATCTAATTGTGCCCTCAGTTGAGGAACTGCTGGGGTGCCATCAAGAGGAACTCTTGGAGTAGGAGTAAGAACAGCTTGAGTTTGAGCTTGAGATCTGGTCTGTCTTGCAGGAGGTGAGTGTTGGAGTGGCATGATTGAATAAGAAAATAAAATTTTAAATGAATAAGATCAAAACTTGAATAAAGACTTGAGGCAAAACCAAAATAGTCTTGAGGATCAAATCAAATCAAATCTTGAGGAAATCAATGAATTGATTAAAATCTTCAGGTACGTCAATTCAATCAAAATCAAATGAGTCTTGGAGTCGAAATCAATATCAATGAGAACATTGAAGTAAATAAAATCAATCAATCAAATCTTGTAGTGAAAATCAATCAGTCAAAAGAAATCTTGAGTCAAAATTGATTTATGTCAAAGTCTTGATGTGAAATTCAGCAAAATCAATGAGAATTCTTCAGGTCAATCAATTATCTTGAAGTCAATATCAATTATGTCAAATCAGTCAATCAAATGAATTATCAAGTGAATTCTTCTTGAAATCAAAATTCTTGAAGAGAAAATCAAATTGAATCCTGATATGAAGAACGTGTCTGAATAATTTGAAGAATAATCTGAAAAATCAAAATGATAAGACGCCTGAATGCAGGATAAAAATGAGATTGATGATTGAGATTAGAATTGAAAAAGATAACAAAAATAAAATTGGATCAGCTTTCAATTTTCAGAATGAAGAATGAATGAGAGAAAATTGAGAGGTGAGAAAGAATCATTAAATTCATAAGCATTAAAGAGTCATAATTTTGATGAATGAATGAATGAGATGGATGAAGAATGAATGAATAAAATGATAAAGAATGAATGAATAGAATGAAAAGAGATTATGAGTTAATTAATATAATGTCACAGGGGCTCTTATGGAAGCAAGAGGGCCTGGCACTCAGGAATCAAGAACTCACTTGGAGGGCTCCAAAAGATGATAAGAAATAATATGGAATATATTTCTTAAGCAGGAATAAGAGAGAGGACAAATACGCCAAAGATAACAAAGAATAATAAGAAGAAAGCCAAAGGCCAAAAGCCAAGAAGCCAACCAAGTGAATCCTCAATTCACTGTTTCAGCCTGCCAGAAAGAACAATGGAATTAGTAAAGGATATGACCACCAATATTCACTGACAGGCAAGGAAAGAAAGAATAAAAGGTGCTAATGACTAACTTAAGATTATCAGTATTAACTTTAATAATGTAAAAAAAATAAGGATAAAAATAGATCCAATATATTAATTAACTGGGGAAAAAGTCCCCAGGTGATGAAGGGTGGCTGGTATATGTGAAAACTTGAAAGATTGATCCTGGAAGGTGAATCAATGACTGTATTGTCCGAATTGGGAAATACAGTTCTGGCCATCTTGAAATTTGAACTGTGTGATGGAATTCACACAGTGGAATATGAAATTGCTGTGAACCTTTGAGAAATGACCACACACCCAAAAAGGTCACAAAAAATATTTAATATAATTATACATTAAAAATAATTACCTTAAAACTACAAAAACACCATAAATTGGCATAAAACTTGGTTTAACTTAAAAACCAATGAATAAACATGTGAAATAAATTATAAAAACGGATTCCCCATGGTAAAATACACATATACCATTTTTATGGCATATCTGTAAAGTCACTATTTAATAAGTTATAAGTAATAATACCTTATAAAAACACAAATCCTTATTTATTTCAAACACCAATGAAGCAAAATGTGAAATAAATGGTACCATTAAATTCTCCATAAAAATACACATATAAAACAATTAAGAAGCTAAGCTTCAAAATCAATACTTAAGGAATTAACCTGAATATATGCACTGTTTTGGTCAATGCATATATTCAAGGATTTTAGCTGATATCTCTTGAATTATGCATGATAGAGTGATGAACCAAAAATAAAGTCATCACGTAATTACTGTAGGAATACAGAAATGAAGCTTATTTCACAAGTTATAAACAAGGTTAAAACCTGTAAGGAATTATTGCTTAAAATCAACAGAGCTGTTGACCACTTTGTTGTGAAAGTGGTCCAAACTTAAAAAAAAGTAGACAGTTGGATTCTACTAGTTCATTTGTGAAGAATGATTTATTTGGTATTATATTATTCAAGGTATAACCCCTTGAAATCATAGTTGAAAGTTTAAAATATTCAATTTCAACAGAAAAGATGAGTTACAAGAAAAATCATCAAAAAAAGAGTTTTGATGATGTAATGAAATCCTCTTGGCAGCATAACAAGGTTATGCCCAGTTATTAGAGTTCACTCTCTGAAGTGCTGTAGCTTGTAAATATTTAAAGCTATTAAGGATCAAAGTTGGAGCTTAATTTGATCATTTATGATCACTCACTGTAACCTTAAATTAAGTTTAACAGTCATATGAGTGATAGAATTGGTGAATACTATTAGATTATGATTAAAACTAATAAAATTCATGAATCTTGGGGTTTTACCAAGCCTTTGACATCATCAAACTTAGAGTTATAGTGATAACTCTAAATAATGGCGTAATAATGATGTAATCATCTCCAAACCTTAAAATATTGATCAATTCCAGTGGATATGATCAGTACACGTCTACTATAAGCCTGTTGGACTCTAAAAGGGAGGTATTTACTACAAATAGAGCTCTTTTCACTCTGTTTTCCCCTCAGACACATCAAAAACATTAAAAAGGTAATATATTTATTCTTTATATATAAAACTGTTATATTATTGAAGACCAAAGTCCATCTTATTATAATCATCAATTTTGATGTGATTAAATCATTTATTTAATTTTTTTTGCTAAAAATCTCTATAAAATCTCATTTCCACGTAAAAATCAAGAATATTTGTAATTTTCTCTATTTTTGTTGTAAATACAATTTGGATAAGTTGTATTTACATTTTTTGGCATAGAGTATCTCAAAATTATTATATTAAGTATTAAAAGGAGGTTATTTTCTCTTATTATAGTGATTCTCTCTTTATTATTACTTTAATAATTCTTTAATTAATATAAATAGTATTTATATTAATTTATAACTTTAATATTGGTAATATTATTGTTATTAATTGTTTTTTATTAATAAAAAACAACTTTTTACGCCTTTATTATTTGTTTGTAACAATAATAAAGTGCCATTAAATATCTTAATTCTTTTCTATTAATATATTTATTTTATTATATTATATTTTATAATATAAATTATATTATCATATTTATTTAATAATATAATTATTTTTACGCCATAATTATAATAATTCTTTATTATTATAATTATTTTCTTTATTTCATTTATAAGGACATTCATAGTACAATAAGTAAAATATTAGTAATCTTTACTTACTGTTTCATAGTAAAACCTTATATTTGGGGGCCTGGTGGTGATATTTACTCTAAAAGACCTTTAAAAAGATTCTAATTGGGCTTATCCAATAATAAATTATACTTATAATCATAAAATTATATTTATTGATTTTAAAAGCTATTGAGGCATTTGGAAAGCAATTGTACTGTCTTACACGTGGTTTTTCAAATCCTTAGACTTGCACAAAACTTTATTTGAGTGACTCTAGTGATTGAAAAAGATATTTTATAAATTAAAAATAATTTTATATTATAAATTAATTTGATGAAAGAATCATATTCATTTTTATTTTATTCTTTAAAAATAAAAACATAAAAAATAATAAAAATATTAAAAACAAATAAAAAAGTTATTTTATTCATTTTAATTTCATTTCTTTAATTATTTTCATTTTTTTTAATAAAAAAAAAGATATAAAAGCAATTTTCACATGGAAAATTGCCATATCTTACCAAAAAATAACATTTTTATATAAAAGACTTATATTTATTTGTCTTTTTTAGTGTTTGAAGACAGCCTAACAGAGGACAACCAAGCCACTGTTGAAAGATTGGTGGAAGAAACTTGTCAAAGTTGTCCAACACCAATAATCACTAAGAAAAAGAAAGCCAAGAAATTGGACTTTCCAGGACCCACTATTCAGGACTCTGAAGGTCAGTACCTCATCTATAAATTGCCATAAGAGTATTCCTGTTCTGAAATCCTCTTATTTCTTATTTTTCTTATAATATGACTACCAGAAGAGGCTCCCAATACTCCATCCAATCAGATGGAGCTGGACTCAGAGGTAGAATTGATTCCTCAAAAGGGAAAAGCAAGGGCGATATCCCCAGTGGAACAGAATCCACACAAGGAAGTGCCTTATCCCAAAGGCAAGTCCCAGAAATGCCCATGATATCTGAACCTGAATTGGAACTAAGTATGAGTAACTCAAATAGGTACAAATCAAATTCAGAGGGCTCAAATAGACATTTGCATGAACCAATACAAACAGTAATACACAGTGTACAAGGACAAAGATTGGGAAATGTTGCCTCAAATACACCAAGGAGTGATGAACTCCTGGCACATCCTGAAAAAGTTCCTCCAAGAGGAGGAAATAGTGAGATACTGAAATGGATGGAATCCACTATCATCCAAACCTCAAATCAAAAAGATCAAGGAATATCATGCCAAAAATAAGGAGGCAACCAAGGAAGAAGCCCCAGTAGCTTCTACCAGCAAGCCCCAAGTCAACCCACTTCCCCAAGAAGGGAAGAAGAACAAGAAAAAGAACTGGAGAAAACCATATTCCCCAAGCTACAGGATTCCCAAAATTCAAAAAGATGCCATGGACAATGTTTTCAACATGGCCAGAACTTTGATGGAATTCAAAGACAAAGAGGAACAAAGAATGAGACAACCCCATTTCCCAAAGAAATAACCTTGTCTCCTGATGTTGTAAATACTTTAACAGAACTTAAAAATAGTATTTTACCTCTTAAAGACATTAAAAATAATTTATTATCTTTCCAAGAAATAAATAATAGCTTATCATCTTTAACAAAACTTGTTGCACAAAATAAGAAAGAAATTGATAACATAAAATTTATGATTGAAAATAATAAACCAAAAGTATGAATTGACAATACTCAGATTTTAATAGAAGGACAACAAGAGTTGTACAAACACATAAGTGATATCAAAGAAAAAACTTTGACAATCAATTATGATGTGAGTATTGACAATCTTACAGACAAATTAAACAAATTAAGTATTTCTGTAGAAAAATTTGAAGAAAAGACTTCATCACACCAAAAATTACTTTTGGACCATGTGGAAAAGAGTGATGAAGAAAGAATGCATCTTAAAGAGGATATTCAAAGTGAAATAAGGCTTATTAGTGAAAAAATGGATAAAATTAATGAGGCTAATTTAAATATGCCAAAGTTATCAACACCATTTTCTCACATAAGAAGGCCTGTTAAACCAAAAGAGGAATTAACAAATGCATTCATAACAGACTTGAGTCACCAAGACAATAACCAAGTCTTAATGAAGGAAGCACCTCAATTGAAAGAATGGCCAACATTCACAGGAGAAGGTGAATATGACCACATATCATTTATTAAAACAATTGACATGCTACAAGAAGATTATGCCATACCAGATGAATTGATCCCTGCAAGATTACACTCACTGGTTGAGAAATCTTCAAAAAGATGGTATTATGGCATAAGACAAACAAATGGCAAAAATACCTGGTCTTGGTGGAAACAAGAAATAATCTACAAGTGGGCTAATGATGCCTGGAGGTACAAAATAGAAAATGCATTTGAAAACTCCTTCTTTGACTCAGACAAAGATAAATCTTTGACTTGGTTCTTAAAACAAGTCGAAAGATTAAATGCACTGTACCCAGAAATGTCACAAAAAATGGTACACATGAAAGTACTTAAGAAATGTGGAGGATAATTGGAACATGCCCTGAGAAGCAGGTGTATAGAACCATGCTCCACAGAAGAGTACATCAATGCACTAGAAGACATAGTGACGAGAACAAAAGTTGGCAGAACTTGGAAAGAATTGGACATCAAAAGTCCAAAGAAGCCATTTATCAAAAAAGATAAATCAAAAGAAGCTTTCAAGCCCAATAAATAACAATAATGAGCAAAGAAAATGCCATAAATTTGGAGGTATTGGACATTTGGTTCTTGAAACAAGTTGAAAGACTTAATGCATTGTACCCAGAAATGTCACAAAAAATGGTGCATATGAAAATACTCAAGAAATGTGGAGGAGAGCTAGAACATGCCCTAAGAAGCAGGTGTATAGAACCATTCTCAACAGAATAGTACATTAATGCACTAGAAGACATAGTGACAAGAACAAAAATTGGCAGGACTTGGAAGAAATTGGACATTAAAAGCCCAAATAAACCATTTATCAAAAAAGATGAATCAAAAGAATCCTTCAAGCCCAATACATCCAACAATAATGAGAAAAGAAAATGCCATAAATGTGGAGGTATTGGACACTTACCCAATAATTGCCTTAAAAAGGCAAAGATCAGTGAAATTGTGGAAACAGAAAACCACAATGACAAAGAAGAGGAATCTGACTCTGAAAAATAGACAGAAGAATCAGAAAGCCCTGAAAGTGATAAAATCAATATAATTAATGCACAAATTAATAATATTGATATAATTTATGAAGTACTGGATGTTAACTCAAACTTACCACAAGTTGGGACATCTGACACAAACTTGACAAACATACAAGATGCCAAAATGTTTAGGACCAAACCTGCAAGAGGAATGGGATATACAGCTGGAAAATCAAGTATAAGTATTGAAATGGTTGACAACCAAGAAGGAAAAGTAAACTTAGATACAGGAGCATATTGCACCTGTGTTGGTAAAAGTTATTTAAAAACAATTGTCCCAGACTGGCAAGGAAAACTTATGCCAATACAAGGTGTCAAATTTAGTAGTGCAATTGAGAGCATGAAGCCCCTTGGAATAATTGATTTAACACTAATTTTTCCTCATCCATCACAATGTGTCAGAATTAAAGTAGAGTTTATAGTAATGGAAAACTGTACTAGTAATCACTTCATACTTGGGAATGACACCTTATCAATTTATGGTATAGATATCTCTAACCAAAATGATAGATATTTTACCATAGGAGACAACAAAAGACAAAAGTTTGGCTTCTTAAATAACAAAAAACAAATCACAGTTATTAAGAATGAAGAAAAAATTCCAGAAAAGGAACTTTTTATATCTGAACAACTTAAAGAGGCAGAATTCAATCAAGAATTTACAGAAAAAATGAAAAAAAAATTGATTGACCTCTTATTTAAGTACAAAAATGCCTTTGCAACTGACAAAGAGCCACTAGGCGCCATAATTGGACATGAAGTGGAAAAACCTTACCCACCTTTACTAAGGAGACCTGCTTACCCAGCTAGTCCAAGGGGTAGAGAAGCCTTAGAGGTACACATTAAAGAATTAATGAACCTTGGAGTATTAAGAAACGTAGGACATAATGAACAGGTAGAAGTCACTACACCTGTCATTTTAACTTGGCATAATGGAAAATCAAGGATGGTAGGAGACTTCAGAGCCCTGAACACCTATACCATTCCAGACAGGTATCCAATACCCAGGATCCATGAGACATTGACACAATTGTCACAACCTAAGTTCATCACAGCCATGGATGCCTTACAGGGTTTTCATCAAAATGTCGTAACAGACAATGCCAAAAAGCTACTGAGGATAATAGTCCACTTTGGAATTTTTGAATACTTAAGAATGCCATTTGGCATAAAAAATTGCACCTTCCCATTATCAAAGAATGATGAATACCATATTTCCTGAAGAATTATCAGAAGGATGGTTAATTATCTATATTGATGATATCATAGTTTGCTCAGAAACATGGGAAAATCACCTTACAAGACTAGAAAGGGTACTACAAAAAATAGTCCAAGTGAATATGAAAATTTCCTTGAAAAAGTGTCATTTTGCATACAGTGTATTGAAAGCACTAGGGCATGTTGTATCTGGACTTAGTCTAGGAATAGACAAGAATAAAGTAGCAGCAGTACTACTTAAACCAATGCCCCAAACCAAAAAAGAAATGCAATCATTTCTAGGATTTGCTGGTTAGTATAGACAGCATATAAAGGACTTTGCAAAAGTTGCTAAATCCTTGTATAAGCTATGTGACCAACAAACAGTCTATGAAATGACAGAAGAAAGAGTCAAGGAATATGAAGAATTAAAAAATTCCTTAACAAATGTCCCATTTCTTCTAATGCCAGATTGGAAACTACCCTTCAAACTTTACATTGATGCTTGTGGAGGGACTGGGTGCTGCACTACACCAGACACAAATTATCAATGATAAACCAGTGGAAGGACCAATTTGTTTTATTTCAAGACAGATAAAGCCAACAGAAGCAAGATATGGAGCAAGCCAAATGGAATTCCTCTGCTTAGTGTGGGATTTAGAAAAATTACATTACTACTTGGATGGAACAGTATTTGATGTGATTACAGACTTGATAGTGTTTCAGCTGGACATCCCTCAGAGATAGAACACTAGAGAGGGTGAAAACCTGCTCTTGGTGGCCAAATTGGAAGAAAGATGTTGCAGAATACTGCCAACCCTGTGGCAGATGTCAAAAAACCAACAAACCCACAGGAAAGAAGTTTGGAATGATGATCTAAATACAAGAACCAAAATTCCCTTGGGAAATAGTTCATATGGATTGGGTAACAGCATTACCTCCAGGAGGAGACAGAAGCTATAATGCATACCTAGTATTGGTTGACAGGTATAGAAAAACCCCCATGTTCCTACAATGTCATAAAGATGACACAGCTAATGACACAGCCATAATGATATGGAATAAAGTTATTAGCCATACAGGCTTATTCCAGAATATTATAAGTGACAGAGACCCAAAGTTCACTTCAGCATTATGGACAAATCTCCATAACTTGTTTGGGACAAATTTATCATTCTCAACAGCTTACCATCCTCAAACTGATGGTTTAGCAGAAAGAATGATACAGACCTTAGAGGACATGATCAGAAGATTCTGTGCTTATGGGCTAGAATTCAAACATTCTGATGGTTTTACCCATGATTGGTGTACACTAATACCAGCTCTTGAATTGGCATATAAAACATCTATTCATTCTTCTACTGGAAAAACACCAGCAATGCTAGAAAAAGGTTGGAATCCAAGACTTTCTTATGATACCCTCAAAAAGGACTTAGTGGATATACATCCAACAGCAAGCAGTTTTAAGATAGTGCTTGACAAGGCAAGACACAATGCAAACAGATGTATGCAAGATTATTTCAGATATGCAAAAGAAAGATGGGATAAAAGTCATAAGCCACCTGATTTCAAAATAGGAGACTCAGTCCTAGTATCAACCCTTAATTTCAATAACATAAAAGGCCCAAAGAAACTAAAAGATTCCTTTGCAGGACCATTTATGATAAAAGCACTTCATGGACCCAATGCTGTGCAATTGGAACTCACAGGTGAACTAATGAACAAACACCCAACTTCCCCTGTACATCTGATAAAGCCTTACAGCTGAAGTGACAAGGAGTTATTTCCACTAAGAAATAAACCCACACTTGAAATTCCCCCCTTGGAAGAAGGAGAGGAAAAGAAAATAGTAAAAGTCCTTAAAGAAAGGAGGACAAGAAACAAAAAAGAAAGGGAATACCTTGTAAGGTATAGAAATTTAACTCAAGAAGATGAATGGCTACTTGAGAAAGATATGAAAAATTCTGATAAACTACTAAGAAGGTTGAGACATGAAAGAAAGCCTGAAAAATAGAAAAGCTAAGCATTATTGAGCTTCAAGACTAACAAAGTCTATTGAAGAGGTAAGACAGTGGATGATACCCTAATTACACATATCAGATTGTGGTACAATCTTTTTTGGTGGTAGGGAATGTGAACCTTTGATATATGACCACGTACCCAAAAAGGTCACAAAAAATATTTAAAATAATTATACATTAAGAATAATTACCTTAAAACTACAAAAATACCATAAATTGGCATAAAAATTGGTTTAACTGAAATCCCAATGAAGAAAAATTTGAAATAAATTATACCATTGGATTCCCCATTGTAAAATACACATATACCATTTTTATGGCATATCTGTAAAGTCCATATTTAATAAGTTATAAGTAATAATACCTTATAAAAAACACAAATCCTTATTTATTTCAAAAGCCAATGAAACAACATTTACAATAAATGATACCATTTTATTCTCAATAAAAATCCATATATAAAACAATTAAGAAGCTAAGCTTCAAAATCAATACTTAAGGAATTAACCTGAATATATGCACTTTTTTGGTCAATGCATATATTCAAGGATTTTAGCTAATATCTCTTGAATTATGCATGATAGAGTGATGAACCAAAAATAAAGTCATCACGTAATTACTGTAGGAATACAGAAATGAAGCTTATTTTACAAGCTAGAAACAAGGTTAAAACCTGTAAGGAATTATTGCTTAAAATCAACAGAGCTGTTGACCACTTTGTTGTGAAAGTGGTCCAAACTTAAAGAAAAGTAGACAGTTAGATTCTAGTAGTAAATTCGTGAAGAATGATGTATTTTATATTATAATATTCAAGGTATAACCCCTTGAAATCATAGTTTGAAGTTTAAAATATTAAATTTTGACAGAAAAGATGAGTTGCAAGAAAAATCATCAAAAATAGAGTTTTGATGATGTAATGAAATGCTCTTGGCAGAATAATACGGTTATGCCAAGCTATTAGAGTTCACTATCTGAAGTGCTTTAGCGTGTAGATCTTAAAGTTATTAATGATCAAAATTTGAGCTTAATTTGATCATTTATGATCACTCATTGTAACCTTAAATTAAGTTTAACAGTCATATGAGTGATAGAATTGGTGAATACTATTAGATGATGATTAAAACTAATAAAATCAACAAATTTTGGGGTTCTGCCAAGCCTTTGAGATCATCAAACTTAGAGTTATAGTGATCACTCTAAATAATGTTGTAATAATGATGTAATATTGTTTGATCATGATGTAATCATCCTCAAACCTTAAAATATTGATCAATTCCAGTGGATATGATCAGTACACGTCTACTAGAAGCCTGTTGGACTCTAGGAGGGAGGTATTTACTATAAATAGAGCTCTTTTTACTCTGTTTTCCCCTCAGACGCATCAAAAACATTAAATCAATTAAACCAAAGGTAATTTCTTTATTCTTTATATATAAAACTATTATATTATTAAAGACCAAAGACCACTTTGTTATAATAATCCATTTTGACGTGATTAAATCATTTAATTAATTGTTTTTGTTAAAAATCTCTCTAAAAACTCATTTCCACGTAAAAATCAAGAATATTAGTAATTTTTCTTTATTTTTATTGTAAATACAATTTGAAAAGGTTGTATTTATATTTTTTGGCGTAAAATATTTCAAAATTATTATATTAAGTGTTAAAAGTAGGTTATTTTCTCTTATTATAATAATTTCCTCTTTATTATTATTTTAACAATTCTTTAATTAATATAAATAGTATTTATATTAATTTATAACTTTAATATTGGTAATATTATTGTTATTAATTGTTTTTTATTAATAAAAAACAATTTTTTACGCCTTTATTATTTGTTTGTAACAATAATAAAGAGCCATTAAATATATCAATTATTTTATATTAATATATTTATTTTATTATATTATATTTTATAATATAAACTATATTATCATATTTATTTAATAATATAATTGCTTTTATGCCATAATCATAATAATTCTTTATTATTATAATTATTTTTATTTATTTCATTTATAAGGACATTCATAGTACAATAAGTAAAATATTAGTAATCTTTACTTATTGTTTCATAGTCAAACCTTACAATGGCCAAATTGGGCCAAGGCCATACAGGTTGATTGAATCAGGCCTGTACGGATGAATTTAGTTGTCCAAGGAGTATTGAAATACTTGATGCCTTGACAACTGATTGTATTGATGTAATACCTCTTGAGAATTGGCCCCTTTGAATAATCCTGAATAATGTACCAACCCAACTCCTGCAGATACAGGTGGTTAGGATCCTTGAAGAGTCTTCTGATTGCCACCATAACTTGTCAGAACTGATGAGCTGAATAATCCTACTTTGAAATGGGCGTTGGATTTTGAGACCTTGATATGGAAAGATGGAAATGGGTCCCGAGAATGTCACCATTGGATTGCTGAGAAAAATGGTGCATAATGGTATATAATACCATATATGCACGACACCTGCAACCTTGAGTACGGATGGTATGAAGGAGTGGAAAGAATTCCCCATAAATTGAGGGGAAGGCTGACTGAGCTGATCTGGTGGCCTCTGATGGTTGCCAGAGGCCATGACTGAAATAATGGTCCATGGTGGTCCAAGGCCAAAAATGGGTCCTACGGGATTTATGGCCAAATTGGTGTCCAGAGGGTTTTTGGCCAATTTTGGCTCAGGTGGGTCACAATGTGGTTTGGGACCCACGTGGCATTAGGTGCTAGGTGGCTGCCCCCTTTTGGCCTCATTGGATTAGGCCAAAAGGGGCCTAATTGGCCTCATTGGATTAGGCCAAAAGGGGCCTAATTGGCCTATGGACCGTGGACCGTAAATCATGGCCCATGGGCCATAGGAGCCATAGGGAGCCTCAATGGCCCAATAAGTCCATTTAGGCCAAAACCCCATTAATAAAAGGGGTTGGCCAGAGATCAATGGTGATGGCTAGGGGGCCTGGAGGCCCCTAGAAGACAAAAGGACCCCCAGGCGCAAAATCAAAGATGAAGGCCTGGGGGTTGGTGAGGTGGAAATTGGCCAAGGAGGCCAATGACCGCAGGATATGGCCTGAGGCCATAAATGGCCATTGGAAATGGGTTATGGCGTAAGAGCCATAGAACACCCAAGGGAGCCAATTTGCCATAAATGATATGACGTGACCAATTGGCCCCAACTTGGCTTCAGGTTGGATTGCTGCAACCATCAAGGAGGAGGGTCAAAATTGTGGTTGTGACACTGTCGATTCATTCCCAAAGTGTATTCAAGAGGCAGTTCCAAACAAGTTGTAAAATGTCATTACTCCATCAATCCAACTTGGGAACCACATTCATTTAAATACAGTCTGGATTCATCAAGACCTGTATTTCATTCATACATCACGGGAAAATCATTCAACACAGTTCATTCCCCAATCTGGCAAGGTATACACTCCATCAAGCTGTCAATACAGCTTCAAGGATTCAATACAGACAAGCTGTCAGCCTGAAGGATTTAATCTCTCACCTTTTCACATATACCAGCCTCCTTTGACCCTGAGGGGTTTTTCCCCAGTTAATTAATATATTTTGATTTTATTTTATATTTATTTATCTTAACATTTTTGTTTAGTGAATACTGATATTATCAAGTCAGTCATTCAGCACCTTTTCTCTTTTTTTTCTTTACCTGTAAATGGATATTTGGTGGTCACATTCCTACTAATTCCATTGTTCATTTTGGCAGGTTGAAACGGTGATTAAGGACTTACTTGGTTGGCTATTTGGCCATTTGGATTCCCATTTCTCTTATTGCATCTCATCTTTGTACTTGCATTCTTCTTAGAGAAATTCAATTCTTATTTTCATAATTTACTATTCTTTGGAGTCTTCCAGGTGAGTTTCCTTATTCCTGAGTTCCAGGCCACTCTTGGGTTTCTGTCCAAGAGACCCTGTGACACTTTGGCCATTTTGCTCATTTCTCTTATTGCATCTCACT